>OX419620.1:6696243-9121712 GCA_948473465.1 Lithophane ornitopus | reverse complement strand
GCTCATCATTATGTCGATTTATGTTGAGTTTTTGTCAGTAATAACCTTTATTTAAGCCATGTTATAAACTCTGCGTGAGTACCATAAACCTTAGCAGTCGCGTGTTTGACCGAGAGGCCATCGTAAAATGCATCATAAACTTGCGCACATAAATTTAGAAAATCGAAGTGACTCGGAAAATGAATAGAAATTGTGTGCTGGATACAAGGCATGAATAAAATAGGAATGCGGAATAATCTAAATAATATACAAGAACAAAATCTTCCAAGTTCATAAAATAATAATTTGAAAAATAAACATGTCTTTCCTTCCTCGAAGAAAAAGAAAAGTCTCATAATAATCATCCAGTACAGCTTTGGCAGTGTGCCGGCATTGCAATAAAGTTAAATCTTGGTGGGCAACAGGCCCGAAGCGGAAAATAAGGCGAGGAACTTGTTATGACGCTGCTCCCCAGAACAATACCCGAAACATGCCGATCATATGGGGAAAAATAAGATCCTCCAAATAACATCTCATCCATTGAAACAAAATATTATAGACTCACAGGTAGCCTTGTTTTTATAAATTACGAGATAAAATGTTTTTTGTGTGATATAAAAGCCCACAGATTTGACCCTTTAAAAAGAAAAATGGACATAAACACCCACACCAAACCAAAGGACATATCGGCACCCCTGTACCAGTCGCGTACACTTTGTTCCAATCGCATTTCCTTTCGGAACGATCTCACGGCGGAAATTAATCCATCCGGCAAATGAATAGACTGCACTTGTGCGTGAGGGTGCGACCTACGTATGACTGATGTTTTTAACTTTAAACTGCAAATAATTTTTGAATGGACCACCACCTTTTATAACAGGACTTTTCGATTTCTAAAATCCCTTTCATAGTCTTGACAAATTGTTCTAGCTTCAGCACCATCGTTGGGAACAATAGTTTGTCGTTTATTAAGGGCAATAATCATATGTTTTATTCCTATTATTATAACATAATCAAATTTTGACTGTTTGAATAGGGCACGCAAGTTCGCATGATGCGTATTATACTGCACAGAAATAATACGTCTACCTGCCCAATTTTATGTCCTTTCTTTAGTTAGTATATGAAAACTGAAAGTATACAAAATTCTTATGTGTACCAAAAACCGTATTCCATGCCTGATACGTGGAAGTTTTTTAAATTAAATTCCTTGCAGGTTGATATGATACGCGAAGTGCCTACTGTGTGTTGTTGTGATATCTGTATCGATTATAGCCTTTATGAAATCAGTCAATTCAAATGTAATAATCGAATTGCTTTCTAATTTTCGGATTTGTCTGGCTTCCTCCGACTGCTTGGCAAAATAGATTTGGCAAAATGGTTGAAATGCAAGTGTGGAGTAAGGGGAACTTGCGATATTTGTCCGCTGCATTAGTGGAATTAGCAATCTCATATCCGTGGAGCTAATATTTCTGGAGTTCGCACAGCGGCGGCCGAGAATTAATCAGTTTGCACTGGCCACTAGCTGCACGAACAATTTCTCTTTGCTAATACACTTTTTTATATTACCATTAAGTTTATAAGCAATATTGTTTATAACTAAAGTACTCTATCGTATAATAATATTTTAATGTTAGGAATAATTTAACATCGTATAATTCTATCGCTTTCATAAAGTAAGAACATTCGAGATCACATGCTACTACAGTTAAATATTAATTATTTGGAGTTACATATGAAAGTTTTCTACCTTTAATGTATATAGGCCACGGTTAACGAAGAGTCATTTGATTACAGGGGTGTCAGTTGATTCGAGACGCGTAATTAGGTCACCTTGAAACGTGGACTTGCTTCCATATTTTATTTTTACTCCGAGAAAATTTTACTGTCCCCAACTTTTGCGCAGAATGAGATTAAAAATCGTATTATATTTACATCTTCCATCTACCGTCACAGGAAATAACTTTTTACTTTAAGTAGACTCCGAAAAAATTTCTTCGTATTAACTTGGCATGTCTGAACATAGGCTCTGCGAACTGTCGCGAATGTTCTCTCGCTCACGCTCGCCTCATGACACCATTTGGTTCATGAAAAATGTTACAACAGACCCCTCCGCGTGAAGTTCGGAACTGCCAAGTTATATCGGCCGTATTGTAAGTTTTAATAAGACACAGGCAAAAAAACTTTAAATTACCTGTGAACGATGCAAAGCCTTATAAATGATCAACACTGAACTGAATATTAGCAGCCAATGCAGCTACGTTAAGTACATGCACGTTATAATCCATAGCTCATGCAAAATTGGCATTTATATCCGGTTGACTAAAGACTATATAAGCATAACAGATTTATTGAGCATAAAACTCATTTCAGACACGCAAAGTTTATAAAACAAAAGGTGGTAACAGCAAGAAGGGACGTGAAAACTTTGTACTAACTGTTTTATGTCGTTGATATCAATTATTGACGTGTAGTAAGAAACATGTGTGCTGCTGCGTCTAGTGGAACACGTTAACTAAGTAGGCAGCACATAACCACAGCGTAACATCGCCAACTATACATACATTTAAAAACAAATAAATGAACTTGTAGTGTCTTTAATGTCAAAATAACAGCTTTTTACTAAATGAATATAAAAGTAGGTAAGTATATAAGGTTTTTATATATATAGATATAGAAGATAAAGAGAGAGAGAGAAAAAAAACCATATATTATTTTAGAAAAAGAATTGGGGTCCACGCGTGCGAAGCCTGGTGCAGCAGCTAGTTCAATATATTTTTCAGAGTAAACTTTCGCTGTAACTGACTGTAACGATGCAACTAGAGGCGCCAACAACATTGCAACGGGTAATAGCTTAACTTTTTTGTGAATACCTGCGAACGTGTGTTCCGTTTTAAAAACGTTACAGAATTCCATTTCAATTTGAATATTATTCTGTTTTGAAACGTAACCAATAGCCGCCTTAACACGACAAGCGCTTTCACGCGTGAAAGTCCTTTCACGCAGGAAAGAACGCGCGTGTAAAGATAGAAAACGAGAACGAGAAGGCACGCGCGCGCCGCCCGCTCGCGCTTTTATGCGTTCAAGTCTGTGCGCTTCGAACATAATTCAAGGCACATAAAAATGGATCAAAACAATCACACACGATAGCGCGTGCAAGCTTTCCCACGTTCAATCGTGCACACTCCGATCGCTAGTGAAGCGCGTGTCGTGTAAAGGCGGCTAATAGCTGGCTTTACACGACACGCGTGTGCTTTCTCGTTGTCGTTTTCTATCTTTACACGCGCATTATTTCCTGCGTGCAAGCGCGTGTCGTGTAAAGGCGGCTAATCAGAATCATTGCTACGTTTTCAGCGCATAGGTACAAGATGTAAAGTGAACAGAACGCGCTATTGAGATTAGGTATGTTATTGCGTCCTAGTTTTATCTTTAACGACGCAATTAGAACTGAACGTGCTGAGACGCAATACGGGGTGATACGCAATTAAATATCACTGAGAAGGCTTGTTCGCGCCTGATCAAAATGAAAATAGGAAAGACGAGCATGGAATACTGGAGGTACTTACTAGATGTTTGTGTATCTACGTCTATGCCGCCCTGCAATGACAAGATATTTTTGTATAAAAATGGGCTGAACATGTGAATTGGATGAAATCAATGAAATGTTAAAATAGGCAAAACACGGCCATGTCTCGAATTCGCGTTCTTGTATGGTATGTACAAAACACTGTCATAATTGATAATGCAGTGTTTTGACAAAACTGATCTTACTTTTGAGGGATTATTATTCTAGGGATCTTACTTTTTCCTCAAAAGGAAAAAACAGAACTTTTATAGAATCACTTCGTTGACCGTCCGTCTGTCAGTCTGTCTATCAATACCCATTTTCTCAGGAGCGCGTGGAGGTATCAAGTTGAAATTAATATCAAAAACGTTTACGGTCAACTTGGACCAGACACGCACTTGGCCGGTTTTTTGGAGATACCGTGTATATTCCTATACCTAGTATTTCTCAGTATTTGTAAGACTATCGAAATTTTAATATGCCAATGAACAAGCAAAAAATAATAGCCGCACGGGTCGATCAAAGGTTAAGCTACGCTTGCCGCGGTCAGTTCGTGGATGGGTGACTATCCATAATATATCGAGACCCCTCCGTGACTCGGAAATCACGTTAAGCCTTTGGTCCCGGCTGGCATTCGCAGATCGTTGACAATCGTTACGGGGCGTCGGATGCCAAAAGTCTCACAACCAGTATAAGAATGATTGTCCAAGGGGTATCGTGCTTCCCAGTAACTGGGTTGTGGAGGTCAGATAGGCAGTCGGTCCATGTAAAATTCAGCTGCATCAGATTAGACTGGAAGCTGACCCCAACATTGTTGGGAAAAGGCTAGGCAGATTGATGTAAACATGAGCGAAGAACTAATTTAAACGTGTTACGATAAAAGACTGTATCTTCAGATATAACAGTATCTTCGGCAGGCCTGCTTTTCCTTTTACTGAATATAATATAAAACCACAAACTTCCTGAAATAACCCCTGTGGCAGCTCCATAGACATAATATTATTATAACAGAACGGGATTAGATAAAGATTATCTCAATATAAGCGCACTAATGAGCCGCTATAAAACAGCTAAGTACTGATTTCGCACCGTCGACGTTGGTAATTCTGAATAATCCCTAATGAAAACACAGCTTAACAGAGTTATTGATTCATGGCGCAAACGAAGCTCGGCTCGATCCGATATTCAGATGTGATACACATCGCATGCTAAATCATGAACTCATTTGTTCCCATTCAGTTAACGAACAATACAAAATGATGTCCTGTCGTGTCGTTCGTTCGATGGATTCAGCCAGCTTACTGGGATTTCACTCAATCTATTGTTCCAGCTCGCGATCCAACTAAATCTAGCTAAACTCAAGCTATTTTGACAACGCGATCGATTGTTATTTTAGAACTTTGTTATATTTCCTTTGATAAACTGTATGTTTCAGTTTAAGGAAACCTGCATATTGTAAGATAAACGTGAGAGTCGCTTAAATATTTTGACATTGAATTGAAACTAAAACCAATATATAGGTATTAAAAATCATGTGGCGTGAAATCACGAATTGATGCTTAATATAAACATAGGATTAAATTACCTTCTTTGAATTTATGCTTTCTTCAAGAAGTGAACACGTGCTTAATCTACATAAACCTAAAGGAAGTCACAAAACTATCTACTAAGTTAGAGCGATAAAATAATTTATTGAAAGAGTTCCAATAGTTCGTCTAATTTTGCAATAAATTGGCCTTCGGGAAAAGCTTTTCAGAAAATTCAGGAGCATGCTTATCTTGGATCTTCTATTTATTGTGTATCTTTCATATTCATTTATGATCGTAGTCACGATAAGTACAAGCTATGCATAGAACCACCCTATCATTTTCCGTGAACGCCGTAATAGGCCATTAAAGGATTCAGTTAAGGGAATTAATGATCCACTCTATACTAATGGCAACAAAGTACAATCACGATTTTGGCCAAATAACCAGACTTTCTTAATAAAAAGGAAGCTATTCATTAATTACTTTGAAAGAACTCGCCAATCACTTGACAAACGGCAATTCTAATCGGTTACTGGAGCCAGCCAATCGGATTCAATTCGTCATTCGCACAAAATCTTTAATTCCTGTAAAGTCCGGCTATAATCCCCCAAGTTCCCAATTATTTCTGTTGAGGGCTGTAATTAAGCAGTATAAAGTGCTTGGCTGCCGTAATCCAACCACTTTTGTGATATTTAAACGAGTTTCATTACGGTTCGGTTATAAAAGCGTGCTATTACGAGAAGTGTAGTGGAACCATCACGCTCAAGATTCAATGACCGCAATTGTCGAGTCCGGAAATAAATATGACCTGTACGACGTTTGTTCGATTTTAAAGACTTATGGTCATTGCGGCTTGTTAAGTGTGTTGTGTTTCATGTATTTTCTCTATTGAAAATGTGAACAAATGTACAATAAAACTATGTGGTTCAAATTGAAAATGGTTTAACGGCTAGTCGTTATACCCCTGCGTTTGAAACGTGTGTTATTAACAAATAGTGGAACAGCCAGTGGTTTAATTTTTTTCAGTGAATTGGGATGAATCATGTCTTATGTAAGTGTGAGGCTAAAATCAAGTAATAAGCAATCAAATAAAGTCACTAAGGCGATGCGTGCGCAATATATAATACAAGAAATGGATTCAATATACTGTCAAATTAGCATATCGCAGTTCGTAATTGGTCACAGGTCTTGCCGCGTTTTTAGATTTATCTGTATTTTTCCACGCATCTATCATTATTTTATTTTGATGAGCTGTCATCGTGAACGTGCGCACATTAATAAGAGGTGTATTAAGTGCATCTCGTGGTGCGGTCCGTGTGCGGTCTCATTCCGGCATTAGCCCCGACAATAAACATAAATATTTTTGCGTCGTTATGGCTGGGCCGCTAGCGAGTAATTAAATTCCATTGAATCGCACAAATCTTCGCCCTGCGTCCGCGCCCAACTTCCCTGCTCACCAAAAATACATACGCAGCCAAGCTAAAAAGTTATTTGTTTTCCTGTATACCCGTGGTCTACCAACAAAAAGCTTTAACTGATAGTAAAAATTCCAACTAGAAACATGGTAAAATAAACCAGGAAAATGTCACAATACTAAATAAAAAAAGATCCCATTAATCTATAGCTGCAAACATAAAAAATAAAACATTATTTTTACCTTTTTCAGGCACTCGCAAGGAGTAGGTACCTGAAAATAATAATACTTATAAAATTTAATCACTCTCAACAAGCATCTTGCCTCCCCACACGTTTTCTTTTTAAAAGTTGCCGTCCCCGGCTCGTTAGCGGGGTCTTCCTTATTATTTCCTCCACGACTGTAATCTGGCCTTTCAGCTACTTCAAACGACTTGTTCTTTTTCCTATGTGTAATTGAAATATATTGCCGTAATATCCGCCGGACTGGAGTACCAGCACTCGAGCGCATCAGCTCGAGTTTTCATTACTTGGGGAAGTGATTTTTTTCCTGAGACAGTATAATAATTCATTTTGAACCCTTAGCCATGAGACGACACTCAGAAAGTTCGTGCCTACGAAAACTTGGGCTCTCATTTCGATTACCTGCAACGTGGACACTTGAAAAATAGATCCTATTTATTTTACATGGAGATATAAGTGCCTCAAAATACGCTAATATTTTAGGAATAGGGTAAATAAAGCTTTTTTGCGCGCGAGTATGTAAATGCGCGCACTGTGGGCATGGAGCGTATCGCCGATGCCCACTTGCAGACCGCATCTTCCGCTTTAACTATTTTCCCACACTCATGAGGTGATTTATAGCGGGAAACGCTCCCAGATACACACAAACATTCGCCCCGCAGCCTCTGCTAGTCAAAGTATTGGCTTCTTTACGACCAACCCTATATTTTATTGCCGGTCGATACGTTAAGTTTTCAGCTCTATTACAAATACGAGTATAAAAGTAATGGAGCGGTATATTCGTATATTTTGCGAGGAGAAATAGCATTAGCGTGTTAAATTGGTTCCAACGAACGAAATCACAAATGTCGTGTGTTCGTGAGTCAAAGTTGGTCGGTATCTAGTAATTACAGTAAAAGGGGTTGTTTTAAATGCGGCTGCAGGTTTGACGCAGACTCGGAGCCACGTAGACATATAACATAGCGTAACTTAATGGCAGGGTAAAACATACTGTTATTGGCAGTTATCCATGGACGAGTGCACGACACGTCACGTGACTGACACCCCTACTCCGCTCGCATAAGCGTATTCATTACCATATAAAAGATGCCTAACTGCTGAAGTATGCTTAAAGCAATAATGTTATGAGGTAAACGCCACTTTTGTTGCCCGTACTTGCTTGTTTTTTTTTATCAACGCTGTATTTACTTGGATAATAATGCGAGATTACTCATTATATCAACAAATAGTATCCGTAATTGGCTCACGACATTGCTGAATCTAGTAGGTCATGTAAAGGTATAAGTACAGCTGCTCAGTAGGTCATGCCTAAAGTGACAATTAACGGCCGCCACCGGCGTCTTTAGGGACGATGTAGAATACGTAGATGTAGATACCTAAATACGTATAGATATAAACAGGTATTCGGGCCTCTAATAAGCAATGCTCTGTGATTTGGGTTCCACGTAGGTATTATCTTAAAATAATCTCGACTATGTGAAGCAGTAAAACCATTGTGAATATGAAAGAGGCTGAATGATTAACAAAGTTATACGATGACTCACGATTTCCTCAACTGAATTGTGTTGTTGACGTATCCTAGCTAATCTTGGTGAAGTCGAATATCACCCAATATCACCAATACGCAATATACATGGTCCAAAAGAGAAGTGCCAAGTCAGCAGGGGACCGCCCGCCGTCCCGCCCTCGACATTGTACAGTCATGAGCATACCTTACCTTACACATACTTAAAATTCAAAAGCGTTTTTCTCGTAAAAGAAAAATTGCAACTTTGAGAGCAGTCCCATTTTATAATAGCACGGTTTCTATACTACTGCGGTTGTAACAACATAATATATCTAGCAATACTTTAGGAGAAAATCACTTTTGAATCTTGTGTATAAGCATTTAAGGTATTTATGCTTGTGACTGTACCTCACTGAAGGCCCACTGAAATTAAGTGTGGTGATATAAAACATGAACTTTAAGTACGGGTTACCCTTACATTTCCCTTATTAAAGTTAAACAACGGCTAATTAGGGTAACTACATGGAGATTTTTGGGGTAGGCGAAGTTAAAATGTTACAAGCTCATTTTGTTTAAAGAATAAAGTAAAAGTTGATAATTTAGCTTTGTATCTGTTTGTGTGTTCTTATAAACCCCATTTACTTATTTGATTTTATTGGTACTGCGAACATGAACATACGGATGAGAACCTTGAAAACATAAGGATCTATTATTCCTAACCTAAGGTAACGTCTTAGTTGGAAGTTCGAAAAACCTTGTAAATTAAGTTTTTGAATTAAGAATTGAATATTGAAACTAGGTAACTAGTTTCAATATTCAATGTCGACACTTGAGCATTTTTCAAAATCAGAAAACGGTTTCATTTTGTTGTTAAATAAAAATATCCATTTTACACATGACAAGATAACGTTGACAAGGCACTACTTTGACAAAAGTTGTGCCCCCTGAAGTTAGGTATAGTAAACTGTAGACATAGATCATGCCGCTAAAATCAGCTATTTAGGTGACTGTATATAAACGAAGTTTTTACTGTTTTTTACTCGTAGTGAGAAAGGGTTGATGGATGAGGTCGACGTTGACAGGTCCAGCCGTCCAGGGTCCGTGACACGCATCCTTAATCTTACTATCCGAAGATGCTACGATACCCGACAATCTGTCGGTTGACGAAACACGAAAACATCTCTCGGTCAGCTTTCCCATTTTAGTCCGGTCCAATTTTACGAAATGTTTTGTGATTTAAATGCAAAGACACAGATTGGTCTTATTTTATTTTAAATTATTATTATCTTATCACATTTTTTAATCTATTGTTAGTTTTTTTAACATGAAAGCAAAGTAAATATGTCCATAATCTTTTCCGTTTCCTTTCCTAGGAAAACGAAAATACAGTCACTACGGAAGTCACATAAAAAATACATTAGGTATGGTGAATGGTGTCTTTTAATATCGTATAGTTATAGTAGGCATTCTAACTTTCTATTCTAGGTATTACAGCAGTACTAAGAACGAGAATGATAACCATATCTGAATTAATATCTACTACACACGTAGACGTTTATTACATTGGTAAACGGAAACGAAATACCTGGGATTCTGAGACAATTCATGGTCTGCGTAAAGGTATTTAATTAGATCTATAAATCAAGGTAACACAAACGGAGATTGCCCACTTACCTGCAGTCTACGAATACATATCTACAGAGCGAGTCGGTAACGTATAGCCTCTGCTAAATCTCATTATTGTTCCCCAACTATCTACACAGACTACACTAACCCTAGAGTCTTATAACAAAAAATAAACTTATCGCTTGTAAAATAAGTCTTCATTACACAAAACAAAATAAAGCTACTCAAAAGTAAAGCCGACGCCAACTTTTATTGTCTTCGCAACTTGGAAAGTAAATTACCCGAACAAATTCGCTCAGCGCTAAATCTGGGGCTTATCAGAGGGCTTGGCCGAGATCCTTAAATTGAGAAAGAGCTATCTCGATGAGGCCGAGTGGCCTCGGGGCGTCGACACCTTGCTGCCGCTGATCAGATTAAAAAAGTTTAATTAGTAGGTCTTACATATCCATTAGAAATGAAAGCGCTCAACTTCGCAGCGAAATAAATATCTGTTTGTACATTTTTAACCAACTTCTTCAAAAAGGAGGAGGTTTTCAATTCGTGTGTAAGTTTTTTTTTTTTTTTTTTTGTGTCTATGTTATTTTGATGATTTTTTCTTGCGTAGTTTTTGAGTTAGCTTCAATAATTACGTATTTTTCTCACTTAGTGTATGTAGATGGTATATTTATTGACTCCGTCACTGTTATTTGCATACCAGGTAGTGGTATTCGAATTTGTGTGGGGTAGGTACCACAACTAAAAACTGAAAAATAAAAACATTTTACAAAAAAAAAACAACCGACTTCCAAAAAAAACACTTAAAACGTGAAAAATAACTTTAATTTCGGAAGTCGGTGGCAAAAAACGAAAATTGAAGAGCAAAGACACCGACTTCCGAAATTAAAGTTATTTTTCACGTTTTTAGTGTTTTTTTGGAAGTCGGTTGTTTTTTTTTTTTGTAAAGAGTTTTTATAACATCATGCTTTCAAACATTTGCTTGATTATTCGGTTTTACTCCATCCTTTCTCACTTTATCAAGAGTGACCCAATTAAAAATCGTAGTGATTTGAATAATTGTCGGCATATTGTAATAGAGGCCTATCGTTAACGACAAGTCGGGCTAATAGGATTAAAGAACTCGATCCTCTGCTAATCCAAGATGACGTATTAATTTACATTTCATTATTTTAGCCCTTGCTAACGATCGGGCCTACCCGGGACGGCTAGGAGCTTGTAGACCAAATATTTCCTTGTTTCGTAGACCTTGCTGGAAGTTATTACCTATTCTGGCCGATTATTCTAGCAAAACTAACTGTAACTATCACATTAGCTGGAATATTATTAATAGCAAGTATGTGCCTTCTTAGTATAATTAACTTACATCATCAAAGCTAGCTTATAACTTATTCCTGGAAGAACATTAAGTTAGAACTACTTATTGAGTAGTTACGTCAGTTCAAAGTACCTAATCGAACATTAAGCGCAGTTTGTAACGTTAGCGTTTGAACACAGCCTTTGATCTCATAGCAACAATATTTTACCGAAGCATATAATAATGTCGAGTTTCCAGAAAACCAACATTTTCGTGTCTTTCGTGTCTCGGCTTTTAACTTAGTTTGAGAGAAAACAATTTCATAAACTGTGTCCTATGTTTGGCAGACTACGATAGGCACTTGTTTTGTCATAATTATAAAAACTTTTCTTCGTGGTCCTGAAAACGCCTCATAGAAAACTGAAATAGTGTTAGGAAAATGGGGTAAATATAATTAAGAGAGATTCTCAATCGGATTCCGCTGGACCCACAGAACCGGTCGAAGTGGCGGTTTTTGGTGAAGACCTACGTCCAGCAGTGGACGTCTTTCAGCTGAAATAATGATGACAATTATCCATCATCGCAGGTATGTGGTGCAATGTAAGCCATACTTAGCAATTGGAATACAATCGAGTAAACACGAGCAATATGTATTAGTATGTGATATCGTGACACGGCCGAGGCTGCGTGTCGCGGCCCCGGATTATTAACAGTTATTAGGCTCCGCGGTATAAGTCCGGATTAAATCTGTGTCAATTTGCATTTTATTATGATGACACAACCTTCGAGTCGTAACTCCTAAGACGGCTTTGTAAAGGTTTATTTTGATATTGTGACGATACTTTCAAACAGAACATTTTCTCAGTACATTCTCATTGCTATAAATTAAGTTGGCGGTCTTAACACAAAAAATAAAGCAACATTCAACGAGTCGCAGGAAAGCGGTTATTTATGCGGTTCGTTGGACACTGACAGAAATAAGAAAGCAATGTGTTTGTAGTACACATGTTGTCGATACCGAAACCGTTTCAAACTACCCACTGAAGCTTAATGAGAGCGAGCTTTTTAAGGTTATAGTATTAGAATTGAGTTTGGTTGATTATTGTGTTTTGTACATTACCCAGCTTTTGCGCTCTGCCGAAGTCGGGTATAACCAATTACTTTAAAGCCTTTCTCTTTGGGTAACAAAATGACTTTTTCAGTTTAGGTACTACATGAAACATTTACAAAAAACTATAACTAAAGCACTCAAAGACATCGTTCAAAAAGAGTTAAGACTAACTACTGCTATCGACGGACCTGGTTCAAGCAAGACAGAGAAAGTTCAAGTAAAGCAAAGGAAACCTTTAAGTCAGTTCGAAACCCAGTCAGTAGAAGTAAATGTGGCTTCCAGTAGGTAAATAGACAGATTAATGATATCTATAAGAATAATTCCCTACAGTTAGTCGAAGCTTATGATACGGATCATAGCGGAATGATTGATATTATTAACGGATTAAGAGCACAAGAGCAAGTTATGGGAAACTACTCGAATGTCGATTACCGAGAACCAGTAAGTAGCTTGGAGTTCTGTTCAGCGATATTATGAATATATTATTGTTTATTTATGAATCAACATTTACAAAATGTAATATCAGTAATGTAATAACCGTCCGTTTATTTAAACATATGTAACGAACGTATGTAACTATTTTACATAAAAGTAAAAAGGAGTAATGTGTCAGCAATTTCAGCGAATTTAATAAAATAACTAACCAAACTTAAGCAGTTAGTAGATAATAGGAACCGTATCATGTTGGCTAAACATAAAGGCAGTAAATAAGGAAAGTTCCTGATTACTACAGTGGTACAAATTAACTATAAACACTGGTTTCCTCGTAAAGCTAGTTACAACTTTCATACGCTGCCGATGCTTGAAACTTGTGGAAATGGACAATTTTTGTCTCATGATTAATAAATTGTCCTAGTTCTTGACTTTAGTTCATGTTGCACAAACTTAGAGCACCTGCTCTAAGTCTTATATGATTACTTCGATTTCTCAGTTGTAGAGGGTAAGTATTTATGTCCTGTTGGTTCCTATTAAGGTTACTCGGCCATTCTTCCATACAATCGTAGTATGACTGACGTGACGGTGTAAATTCAAAACTAAAAATTATATCAATACGTCTTGTCTTTATGGAATCAGAATCGGAAAAAAAGAATTGTTTTGCAAATTATGAGCGTCGAAACTTCCTTATTTAAAAACTAATTTTAACTCATCTGTGGGCGTAAATAAATAACTTATGTTGTGTGATAATTTATTCAAAAGCTCAAATAATTTAATTTTGAGTAGATATATTAAGAATTTTTCCCATTTTATCAATACGCCCCTTTGGACGTATAAACTTAAAATAAACCTTGAATAGACCTTTGTAATAAATCATCGTGCATTTCACTGAAATACACGGGAGTGTGTATTCGCTTTTTACTTACTGCTCATCACAGAGTTTGTCCCTTTCGCACACGATTTTGGATAAAATAGCATGTATTTTGACCACGGCCATCAACGAGTTCGAGCCGGCGACTAGGGTGTCCTTAAGTTCAATAATTAAAAAAAGTTAAATTGAAATATCTACGTACCTACTATGACTAAATAGAAACCCCTTAGCATGATGAAGTACCTACTAAACGTAGCTATATCTTCTAGGCTTTAAAGTTAAGTGAAAATATAGACACTATGAAACTCTCAGTAACGTAGTTTCCACGCTACTGATAGAAAAAAACCTCGGAGGATACAGCTCGATAAACCAATCCTTCCAATGGCTCCTTTTCAGGGAAAACAGAGGTAGGGAAGGAAGTCCTTTCGCCTGCAGTAGACCATTCATGAGAAGCAATAAATAATCACAATAAATTAGAAAATCCTGTAAGAAACAGTGAATTAATGCTGAAAGTGTAAGGGGTTGCTTCAGCCACAGATGACAAACTCACAAAATTTTAGGCTGAACAAAAAAAACCGGGAAAATGTGTAAAGCAGCACTCTTTTCTCTAACTAAGTATTTCTTTCTTTTTGGTCTCTTGCCAAAGTCCGTTAAAACAATTAAATATTTAATTAGAACAAAAACGGTAAATCAAAAAGAGAACTTCCTTCAACTTTTTAAACTCGCTACACAGCTCAAGTGGTTGGCGTTGCGTTTTGTTTGCATACTACATCAAACTAGAACATACAGAAAGGGAATTAATTATACTACATTAAAATGAAAACTTTGAAATGAGTTCGACATGCCTTGCCTTGTTTTAATTTAATAGTTCAAGCTGTTGTCGGGGTTATTTAAATAGTTTTTACACGTATTGCGGATTTTAAATTGCTTTTCGTGGGACTTTCGTGGGACTTACCTAGCTATAATTTCTTTCCTCTATTCGTGTATTTTTTGCCATAAAACCTCGACTATGATAAACCTTGAAAATTTACGGCCTTTTATGGTCATGAATCGAATAAGCTGGCAGCTTAGAATTTTACTTACTACAAACTCTACAACACCGTAGTTGACTAGGTACCTACTACAAAAAGCCTAGCACGGTCTAGGTTACGTTTATAAACGTTAGAAATTAATTAATCACTGACACAAAGATAATAATTCTAGCCTCGTATTATTCAATCTGTCAATATTAGACATAAAGGTACACACGTTCCCTTTGATAAATTCAAGCCAGTCAGTTGTCATAATTGTTCTGTTTACCCAAGCGTGTCTCGTGTAATTAATTAACTTTCCGATATCCACAGATTTGTACATACCTTCACCTACACATGTTCGACAAAGTCGCGGCATACTGGCGCCGATTGTCCCATCAATACAATCATTTATAGGCCGTGGCTACTATGTGAGACTCCGACCTAGATTTGTTCTATACCCAGTAAAATATATCGAGAGCAATAATAATTAATCTTATCAACGCTTGGACATCGCTATCCTTCCATTCAATAACCACCGAACATCAGTATCAGCGGGACAATTTATAATTAATTGACCATTTCAATTATTAAAGTATATTAGTGGGCTGATTTTAGGTCAGTAATTAATATCAAAATGAGTTCGGTGGAGGTTCAGCGGGTCCCGCTGCGGAAATCTATTAATTTGGCCGTAAAGCGCGGCCATTACAGGCGAGTCGCCAATTATTTCAGTCTCCCTCAGTAATTAAATTCTATGATGTTCGCCAATCTAAGACAGGCGCCGTTTACGATACCCAAATTACGGTTTCATTGCCCGTAAAAAGATATAAGAATAGCTTATTATTGAGAATTCCAGTTATAATCGCGCATAATTTTTTCGGGGAGTCATAATTAGGAAAGTACATTTAAGTTTTGACATTATGCATATTAATTAAAATTAATTTTATCTTTAAAGTTGTCTCGTTTGTAATTTAAATGGTATTATGAAGTATTGAACACACTTGGTGCCGCCGCTGTAAGCCTTTCTGTCATCACTGTCCCGGCTGTTGACACGCAGTAAAAGGGGCTCAGACGCACCAAAACTGATTTATTAAATTGAATGGAGAATGTTCAACATATTTTTTTTTCTTTTTCCAAGAATTATTCCAGCTTATTGGCAGTGTCTGCTTTTCGACCAAGTCTCCACCACTTTACTTATTCTTATGCATTGTCAGTGGTTTGATTGTTTACTCTTTGATAGAGTTTTTTTTTAGTACCTAGAATGTCCGAGAATTTTGAGGGTCCCGCTAAACCCCAGCCTGCTTATTTAAGGAATTAGTAGGAACTCCATGGGCAGACAGAAATAAAAAACTGTCAAGAAATAGAAGAAGTCGAACGTTTTTCTTCCTTTAGCGTACCGAATCGTGAATCGTGCTCTTGTAAAGCAAGTGTTAATTAAGTTAATTTGCAACACGATCTTCCAAGTAACCTTAGCCTGGTAAATCTATTTAACCTGATTTAAGAGCATTGAACCAGATATTTGTTGCAGTAATTAATGCAGTTACAGTTTCCAAAGGTGTTGGTTCAGGAACCACTTTCGCATTCCCTATTCATATTTTTATGTATTTCTTAGTTGATAGGTTTATTCAGTTTACGTGTATTTTCCCAACGACTGAAGGACTTGTAAGAAAACCACGGGATGATATACCTACTGTTGTGGCACTGTATCATTTTATGGCATAGGTAAAGCTAAATTGAAGTTAACATAGTTCAGCTGCAGCAGGACTGGTAGAGAATAGTCTGCTAAGTTACCAACACCTAGTACTTAGACATTTATTGTACCTACATTGACATAATCTGTGACTATAAGGCTCTATTATTGAAAAAATATTTTACAATAAGATATCTGAACTTTAAAAGGATGTAACTAAGCTTTCAGACACAGTATGTATAAAATTAAAAACACTTGTTTAGATCTAAAATAATTTATTTTCTTGTTTCTTTTATAAAACAATTGCTTACAATCTAACTTAATTATATATTTTACAATAAACATATTTCATAGCGTTTCTTCTACATTTGTAATTATTTACAATATTTTTTATACATTAACATTTGAGTAATGGGAATTACTGTTAATTTTTAACTTAAAATATAATGAATAAATAAAAATGCAAAGGTCTCTGATGCCACATTGTATAACTGCTGCAGTAACAACATCCAACACATATGAGAGCTATTTTATACAAGGCAGCATTAGAATACACGAATATAATCATTATAGTAGGTATGTATTATCTGGCTAACTAATGGATATCCTTTTTTTCACCGCTCAAACAAAACCCTATGCTCATCGGCTAGCACAACAATAAATAACAAGTCAGAGGACAAACTAAGCGAGGCTCAGTACAGCCGTAACATCGACATAAATCGTACGTCTTCATTATCTTATACACTAGTTTTTTTCTCGAATACAATCACTATCTACTCTCTGCAGATCATTATAATATTGTAATAATACTGGTGACTATTAATTCAGTGGAACGTTATTGCTTTATTTTACGAATGAATCACTTAACAACTATGTTCATTAATTTCTCTTTACACAGTACACAAAAATATTATCTACTCAATAAATTTTAATAAGTTTTTTCATATAATGTAAGCATGCTTCACAAGGCACTATTCTAGCGAGATTATTATAAACTCAACCAAAACACGACCAACTATTAAATTCGGTTTCAAAGTCCGAAGTCGGGCCTAAAATTACATTTTATGGCAACAAATCAATAACAACTTTTGAAACAAAAACCGCAATAACTACAATGTGGAACTTTCTTCAACACGCAACAGTCAGCCGCTACTTCAACACAACTCGAACAAACAAATTATAAAACTACAAATCTACGCATCAACGCTTGATACGGTACAAATAAGCATGTCATCGTTATAATATAATTATAATAACTTACATCTAAGTTGGCGTTTGTATTGCTCTTTATTTTAAACACTCCCCAACGACCTCCTTTAAATAAGTTTAGGTACTTCTTGTCAAGTACGGGCTTTCGCATCGACTGCACCAAACTTAAACGTTATTTATGAACTTAGTTAACACAAGGAACTGTCACATTTTTCATTGCTGTTAAATAAACTGGCGTGTAATGTCAAGTTTATAAATATATTTGTTGAATATTAGTGCAATCTAATTTTGTGCTTATGGTATTTAAACTAAGACTTTACACCGTCTAATACTTTTCTTTGCAAATAATTTTATCACAACGTACAATTCCATGCGCCAGCACAATGATCCAATGAGAACTGATATCACAGCATTTTATATAGGTGGCATCGCACTCTTATAATCTGACATTTTCGACATATTTACAGTAGATTTTCGCAGCGAAGGCAAACGGTACAACTACTCGTTCATTGAAGCGCTATAAACATATTCGACGAGACCATTGTCCTCACTATATTATATTCAGTCGCTTTCGTTTATATTTTATTTTGTTCTCGATTACTTATAACTAATATAAACTATACGATACTTTATTTGATAACAAAGAAAAAGTTGTGAGCGAAAGTTGAACAGAAGTCAGTCATCCATCAGTGCGCAGTCTTCGGAACGGACAACAAATCTATTTTAACAGATCATCCCCTCACTACATTACCGTTCCCCTTTTAGTTCGGCTCCCTCACTACGGAATCTCGTCTGTCATCTCATGCTGAATGAATGTTACTTACTTTTCTGACAGTTCTAATTTATGTGAGAAATATTTTGTAAACTTTAAACCTTACACTATGGGCATTCTTACAGGACAATTCTGAAAATCTTTTCACAATATTGGTTATTAGGTAACTTTCGCTCATACATGAAACTTACGGAAGAGATAAAAGAAAATATAAAACTATAAACCTAATCTTTTACATTCAGATAGATTCACATTCAATACTATTGCGAGAACGGTACCGTAGTAAGGGCATGAGAGTTGCGTCTGCAAAATATCGGCTAGTTTACGTTAGCGTGGCTCGGTGTGTGTAATCGTTCATTAATCACTAGCGAGCTGTGCCCTATCACCGCAGCGAAGCTACGATCTCGTTGGACATACTGTTTTGCTGGCTCGATGCATTCAGGCTTTTGGAGCACTGCTGAAATACACAATATCTATCAATAAATTTTCCTGGAAAGGGAACGTCTTGAGTGAGAGATTGGATACAAATCGTTGCCAATAAGGAAATTGTAGATGCTGAACTGGGAAGAAACTTGAAATTGGAATATTGCAATCTGTTAGTGAGTTCTTTACTATTGTAGAGTCAGATTTTGTAATTTACTCTTTGTTTTAAGAATACACTTGGGTGAAGACAGGAAAAGTTAGACACCAAGATCAGGCCTCGGTTTTACACAGATATTTTTTAAACAAAAACTGCTTACTGAAACTCTTGCGAAAACTAAGCTACTTTTTGTGATTACATCACCCTCAAAAACATAAGCTGAGCCGCAGTTCGTCTTTCATACGCGATAAGAAACTTTTCCGCGATATACATAGATACAGATCTAGACCATTTTGCGCTGCAAGTTTAATGCTTACTTTGCAGTACAGGATCGAGGTCAAGTTAGGAATTAAAACATTTACATAGGTACCCTTCATATGAAACCTATTACATGTTTTGTATAGAGCCGGCACGAATGTAAGTAATTACGCACCATAATGCTATAACTATTCATTCCAAGAGTTGTTAAGTTAAAACTAGTAAATTGGCCGTAATAAAGCAGTAGAGTTTTGGAAATAAAACACGTGCTATTTGATTGGGGATTTGATAACAGTTGTTAGCAACAACTGAATTCTGAACTGTGGTTAAATATTTTCAACACATACGTATAAGAATGACGAAGGAGCTTTAAGCGTCTTTCGTATAATAAATAGGTGAACTATATTGAATCGAAAAGAAACGTTCACCATCCCAAATTTTAAGGAGAAGAAGTTCGAAGTTGGGTTTATGTGCTTATAGTACTTATAGAGTTTTAAAACTTTCATTGACTAAATTGTCTTAGCTGTACCTAGGTCGAATCAAGCTTAACTGCTCTTTCAAAATTCTTTTTTTAGCAGACATATTAGAGTCACTTCAAGTTGTAAGATTCGATTAATGGACAGTTCATTTCATTATCAACTATATTATGTTCGATGTACCTACCTATTCAAAACCCTTGAAATGAATAATCAAACACTAAAGTTACCTACTTTTGATTGATTTTTCAGAAGCAATTATAAATCGTCGCGCCGTATCGATTCCTATTGTTTGTACAAAATATTCGAGTGAATGATAGGTGATGTGAATGAGTTAAATGCCGAGTTTATAGTCAGTCACGTCAGGTCTGAAGTGCAACTGGCCATACAAAGCTGTGTGCTGAACCCTGTAAGAGCCTGAAAACAAGATTAACGAGGTCGGGATGCGAGCGTTCGATATAACATGGACATGTTCCATTAGTCTGGATATGTTAAAAATGGCAGGAGGAACTTTTTGTGTACGAGTACCCTTATAGAATGACCAATGATCTGTTTAAAAATACCGACTAGATTTTGCCAAAAATCGAGTTCTTTTTGGATGGATATTTTACGAATACGGGTTGGATATTAAAAACTTCCGTGAAATTCTAATTCTATACAGACAATAATGCTTTCATTTGTGTTTCCACCTTCATGTTTAATGAATGTAGTCACGAACATAAATACACATACTTCCGCCAAATTCTGAAGCATTAGAATATCATTTTGATGGTGTTGTGAACATAGTATTTTCATAATCATACGTGAAATAAGACTTTTCTCAAAGATGCAATCGCTATGTCACGAAAAATCATTTTTAATTTTTGCATGTACTGGGTGTTAGGGTAGGCACCGTTATTCTTGAAACTAGTGGTTCGGTGTCATTTATAATATACTTTTTCTATGGGAACAACCTTGAAATCGCGAAAAAAAAATCTGCTGTTCCATACATTTGTGTTCACTTAAATCGACAAAATGTATGGAACAGCAGATTTTTTTTTTGTGAGTTGTCTACCCTAACACCCTGTATATGCTCGTGAATGTAAATGTGTTGCGGGTCTTACCATTTGTCGCGACTCCCAAGCCTTCATGGCGCTCTTGTACTTTTCAAACTCGTGGCACCAGTCAGAATACACTTGCTTGTATTCTTGTGACTTACTTGGTTGCGTACATCTGTAAAGACATCCATATTATACACGGTTACCTTGATACTTACGACTTTCAACTACTTACGTCTTAAGTGTTATTTTACACCTGTAACTTTCATAAATAGTTTCTATAATCTACAGTTAGTGATTCAGATTCATTCAATTCAGAAAAAAATTACTGAAAAATAATTGTGGCAGTCAGTTCATTTTGATAATTTGGAAAGAGCATATAAATCATTTGAATCATTTCACACGAGGACTTATTTTATAATCAATTAAAACAAGATCCGAAATAAAACATACTTAATTAAACAAAATTTTGGAAGAGCTTTGTTTACCTATGAATATCGATGTCCAAATTATAAGACGCGATCAATGTGGGTCCGAAATAACATTCGTACCGCCCTCGATCTGATTCTGTCACTGACAGTAACACCAAACCGCGCTCTGATGTCTGCAGAACTCTCTCCCAACTAAGGAATCACGAAAACAAATTGTAAATAAATATAAATAAAACCCTAAAACTGTTAGATTAATTTAATGAAGAGGAAAATACCACTTACTTATAACTAATTTTATACCGTCCCTTCTCTCTTGAATGATGATACCAGATGACGTGCTGGTCTTTCAACGCTTCTGGTGTCTTTCCGTACGCAGCCAAATGGACGCTTTGTCCATATCCTGCTCTGACGGTCTTCAGAGGCGCACTGGCCTCGCATATTGAAGGTGTGGAGTTGGTAGCATCGTGGAGTAACCCTGGGCTGTATGGACGGCAGGCTCCCACTTCTTTGTCCCAACCGCAGTAGGGATCCAGGACACAGCGGACACAACTGTCGTAGCTGTTAAAAAAATACTAACTTAATATCTCTAAAAATATTTTATTGTTTTTTTCTGTGATCGTGTTGAGTTGAGGCGGAGTCATAAAACATTCGAGATTATAATAAAAACTATTGAGAGTTTTACTTGAAAAGTTGCATCATTCACAGACCAGTGAAAAGAGTTTATTACTTTAAACTACCTCACTCGACATAGCAAAACTGTCTTATTATTTCGAATCGATACAAAACGACCAGCAACGAACAAGAAACAAGACAACTAAAAGTGCTATGTTCTTATATTTTTTGAGTATCTAGCCGTCACGGTCAAAACGTATGAACACTGTGAGGTACATAACGTATCACATCTAAATTAAAATTTCTTTACCTAATTATTTTATCGCCGTGCACGCACGCAGCAGCAGATGTCGCATGCGTTTACAAAAAGGTGAACTAGAATGCACAAGAGTAGCCCCGCCCACCACATGTTCACTAACGATCCCGAGCACACTTCTGATAAGATTTATGTAATTACCGATGCCCGCTACCTTGTACGCAGCTGTCCGGGGCGATTATCTGTGGGAAGCAACAGCATGCAAAGTGTATACCTACTTCATGTCCCCCCCCCCGCCCACAACACATTTCTTTTTGCCACTAAGCACCAGAAATGTAATTAAAATAATCATGGACAAAATTATGCAAGTATACAGCTGTTGAATACGGTTATCAGTACGAGGGTACAACACGAGCAAACAACGCGCCCGCACACGCAGGGGCATTCATTGCCCGCAGAACCCGCCATAATCTATAACGAAGCATGCTTATCTTTTATGATAAGAAGATCGATAACTCACCGGTGTGCACAAGCTCTTAATGGCAGCTGTCGAATGCGATTATCAGTGGCCAAGTACAACGCATGTAACCGGCGTGAAATCGCAAGCGCTCGCACAGGTTCGTCTCCGGCCGCGCGCCACACGTCCGCCACGCGTGATCCACCTCCCCCGCCCCCTGCCCACTGCACTATCTTGTACACCTCACCTGCGCCTGCGTCACAAATCTGTTATAAGCAAATGCGGCTAGTGCATTCTGTAAGAACGAAAATAGCGATAGAATGTCAGCCGAGAGACACCTGTCTGAGATTTCAGATTCTTTTTAATTTCCATAGTGAGCTTGCATAACAAAGATTATCCCACTGACTTTAACATCTAGTTTTACTACCAAATCAGGCTTTAAGTTGGAATAGGCGATAGTTAAAAGAAGTGATTGCGTTAAGCTGTCAAAAATGATAGCGTTTCCCATCTTCATTAGATTAGTAAGCATTCCAGTCACATTTCAAGATTCGTTTTAAGACTTACTGGTGCCAGCATAGAAGACTGTGTAAGTGATGTCGTCCCCCAGCATGTCGACGAACTGTCTGTCGACCACGATGGTGGTTAAGACCAGGTCCCTTTTGTAAAAGGCAGGAGCATCGCCCTCATGACGAACAGCTGAGTCCATCAATGGGTGAGACCTATGAATAAACAACATAAATCTTCAAGCCTGTATTCCTGTTATACATTGACAGATATCGCTAGCTAATGGTGACAAATGTTAAGCTTAGAAAGTTGTTACGCTTCTGATTGAGAACGAGTTTCGCGTTTAATTTAATGGGCATAATGCAAAACCACGTAACGGAGCTACGGTTGCGAACACTAGACAGAATGGGAAGACCGACAAAATACATAAATAACTTTACTCATATCAACACTAGGATTTCCTGCCCATTAACGCACGACCTAGGCAATTAATCCAGACACTTCGGTCATAGCCCCATCCTAGAATAGGCCCAGACACGGTAATTACCACGTCTGAAATGTAATGTATTTTTCTCTCACTTATTCAGTGAAACAGCAAACTCAAACTCCAACTCAAAGCATTTATTTCAATTAAACCATTTACAGGCACTTTTGAATTGTCAAGGAGTCAGTCAGTCAGAAATATGAAGCTAGTTGCCCATTCCAAAGCGTAGTAGGTACCTATGGAGAAGAACGGGCAAGAAACTCCATGGACACTCTTTTAAATCAAAATATTGTTACAATATAATGGTTACATTATTCATGTTGAAATTATACATTCATGTTAATATAAAACACTGCAAGCAAGCAAGTGTAATTTGAGGGTGCGATGAACTATTAGGTAACAACCCTTCATCTCCGGTGTATCGGAATTACTTCATCAAAGATAAAAATATATGCTAAACAGCAGATTAGTAGCAGACTGCCAGACATACCTTTACTAATTATCATCACTCGTGGAGGCTATAATCCCTGAGGTCCCTGAGGTCCATATTCAGTAGTTTTGTTAATTATCAAATATCCGAAAGCTATTTAAGTTCCCGAAATTAGAATAGAATATAGGAATCTCGCAGCGTGCCATCAATTAGTGTGTGACCCAATTAAAGGATACGCGTCGAACTACGCCCTCTAACCTTGCTCAGATTAGTCTCCTGAGAGCAAGATTAAACTCCAACATTACCAATATCTTGAAAGTGTGCACAAGACTTAAATACATCTAGTTACTCGTACAGACTTGTAAATTACTGCTATTTATTTTTAGTATAGTTTGCGAAGAAATGAGAGTGATAACGCAGGTATATTAAGTATCCCATAAATCTTTATAACAGAAATAAATGAGGTGGTTGCATAGGTTAATTGATACCCTGAATTTTAGTTATAAATTAGGAGCACTGTCGATTAAAATTAACATAACATACCTGATGAAATTGAGGACATTGTCGGGAAGTGCCTCGGTGTTGTTGACGCATGTGCCTGGCCTGGGGACGGGCACTCGTGCCCTGAGCACCGGCAGCCATGCTGAACTTGATGACGCCTGAGTAAGATACGTGCCTATTAAAGTCTATTCCCGTAATCCTGCCTGTAATACAGGTTTTTATATAAACCTACCACAGGCACCAGTCTCTCACAAAGTTAGCTCCTTGTTTGTGCACCATTGTCAAATACTAGCATTAAGTACATAACTTGTGTAGAGAAAATAAACGTTTATATTATATTTATATTTGTTTAATCATGAACACCTTGCCACTGCGACACTTTTAATCCCATTTTTTTTTACAAATAGTCTTTGATTCCTTTGAGTAATATATATTACTTCAAGCAAAAATGCAAAACAAAAATGGTGCCTTTTTAACACACTTTTTAAGGAAAACGAGACAGCTATATCTTACTAAAAAGTCTTTGGAATTAACGCATATGAAAAGGCTGAAGTTAAGAACAAAATATAGTGTATAATTATTCATAACTAGCGCACTCATAAGCTTAATTCCAGTGCTCAGAGCTGGCAAGAAATTACAGCTGTTACTCATTTTAATCACCTACATTATTATACAACGTTAAACTGCAGGTTTATACGAAACATCCTATTTATATCTTCGCAGATCATTCAATTAAACGCGAAAGAGATATGGCCATTATTTTACGACACTTGATATGTGGCACATGGGAAGCCCGTGGGACATGGGATAGTCCTAAGATATGGACAATCCTCCTTGTCCCCTGGGTTTTCCAACGGTGGTTTAAGATATTTTTAACATCTGTCAAAAACGATTTCATAAGGTCTTGCAATTATTTCTACATAATATCAAATGTAGGTATTCATAACGATGGTCTAGTAATTATATCTATAACTAAATAATTAACTAATTACTAAATGAGCATTTAACTGTTTTCCTAGAACACACGATGCTCTGAATTTACAAGAACAATAAGACGGGTTAGATAGCGTACCTGTTCCTTGAATCTCCCAGCGAATGCCTCCTGTATGTCGTCCATGGAGTAAGTGCAAATAGCAGAGCCAACCAGTCCGTCGCTGGCCCCCGTTGTGAATGCCGCGTAGAATCTAGTCGTGTCGCCCGGCATTTGATACACGCTCTCTAGATCACCAATTTTAGTATGAGTTTAAAAATAAAAGTCACTATTAGTCCAGTAAACATCCAACATGCATTCAACCTTTATAAATACGAGTAGAACTTAACTTGCAGCGAAACTAAAGAACCATAAAGGTGTAGCAAAATAGGTATTCGCCAGTCTTTCAGAGAATTTAATGTTGGTACTTAAATGTGACTAAAAACTTGCGTCCTAAATAAAACCCGACTTTACAACGTTGCAATGAAATGAAAGCCTGGTATGTTGAATTCTATTAAAGTTGAATTACCAACGACTATTAATAAAAAGCGTACAATTAAAAGATTCATAAAGTTACACAATATGAGGTCATACTCATACTTACGAATTTCATCAAAATAGAAGGGGAATTCGCCCGGTATACTACAATTGAGCCTCGCTTTCAAATATGTGGCCCAGTTTTGGCTTAATATATGTTTTCCACCGGTATCGTGTTTACAGACTCTCGCCACTCTCGAGTAGACGGCTTTCCCGCAGTTCATAAACTCCACAGCCGTTTCTCGAAAGAAGAATAGCACGTACTCCCCAACGTCGAAAGAGCCCACGAAATTAGTTTCTGTGACAAAATAAAAACATTAAAGACTTTCAAAATAAGTATATATTCTTTTATTTACATTGTATTAGCAAATGTGTGTTTTGTGAAAATACTGAATACGCTATCGAATAAAATTTAACCTTTTTTTAACATTTCCAATAACTAATAAAAATGTAGGCTTTTATTTCGGGTCGTTTAGCTGACAGGTCAGACATTGTACAAGGTTCTTCTTTATTTCCTTTTATGTTCCTACGATAAAGAGTAAGCACCTATAGGTTTTAGTAGTCTCGTAAAAGAAAGTACGGAATAAGGGACAAAGACCCAATATCCCGATTAATATAATGAACGTCCCTAGGTTTTCTTATTCAATAAAGCTGAAGTTTGCATAGGTTTTGTGAACTTCGTTTGCAAGCTGAACATTTTATTAAGCCATTTTATTGATGTAGCTTCTCTCATGTTTTGAATTAAAATATACTATATTTACCATTCTTATTGGCTGGAAAAGTTAGAACAGAATTTAGATTTCCTAGCTGCGGTCATCATTTCGCTAAATAGCTCCAGCAGACAATGGACAACTATTTCGAATATTTGATTTACATTGACGATTTCATAATAACCCGAACATAAAGCATTGGACATCGTTTTCTAGCAATATTTCTGCTTTTTGAAGCTACAAAAACAAAAGGAACTTACTGTCAAGCCACTTCGAATCGTATTTCAGTGTTCTTTTGAAGTTGTACTTCTTCTGTCCCGTCCGGAAATCATACAAATCGTTGCGGAATATAACTGGATCTGCTTTCGTGAACTCTGCGTTGGTTCCCGCGTAAAGTGTGGGAAGGCTGCCAGGGTTGCCATCCGTCACCCAGACCGCTGTGCTGTTGTCTGCCGGGTCGTAAGGACACTTCGCCACCCCTAGCCCTACGCCCGGCACGTACTCATGTCGGGGCAAATGTGTGAGGTTCAGCTAAATGGTAATAAAATAAGGAATTAGTTGGAAGTTGAGGAAGTAGTCAGTTTTATTCATATTCATTTATATCCCTATTTGCATTCCATAATGTTAGGAAAATCTTGCAATAGGCTAAATAAATAAATAAAATTCATTTAATTCAGATAACCAGATCCATACATTCCGATTTAAAAATTAAAAAAAAAAAAAATTAAAACTAAGGTAGGTTTAGTTATGGACCCTGTAGGGCAAAGCAAAAAGCGTTTTTTGTAAAATTAATATTAGGAATCAACTATTTTTTTTTAGATTGTACTACTTAGTTATTAACATTAATTAAATTATAACATTTTTTTCATATATTCTTTTTTTTCTGTTTTCTAAGTCGACACGAGCTATTTTATGATTCTACACATTAAATATTCGGTTGGTAAACGCCCCAATAGTGTTAGTAGAGTCTTAATAGCGGATTAAATGCGGTAACTTAGACTTCTACCTAACAGTAAAGATAAATGGGCATGAGAATAGATAGATCAATCTTACATTTCGGAGTAACTAGTTGGGCTAGTACTAACTACCCGACTGATCGAACTACCTAATGATGATCGAAGCTATTAACCGTTTTACGGGTTATCGTTAAGAAAATGTTACTGATAGACTTTAGATTTAAATACTAAATTACTGACGGACTCTATGTTAATCACAACAAAATTTTTTTTTTCTTTTCCTTTAATTTCTGAAGTAATTAGGATTATCTCATCAACACTTTACAAATTAGGGACGAGAATCTGAACCTGAAAAGGGTAAAAACAAAGTCCATATTTGTTTAACAGCATAAAAACACAACAACCCTTTTAAAATATTTTCTTAAAATAATATAATAATTAATTTGCGAAACTATCTTGTTATTAAAGGCCTGTAAATGTTGAATTTCCTATAAAATTACACTTACAAAATTGTATTAAAAATATAGTTTTTTACTTACATATACAACCCAATCCTTCGGACTGTGCGCATTAGTCCCGCACACATACAGCCTCTCTCCGTCTCCTAAAGGCTGCAGCACACGGATGTGGTTCCTACACTCGAAGGGCTCCGACTTGCCCTTGCTCACACACCTGGCCACATTGCTCGCCTCCAACAGCAACGCGTCCCTCTGCAGAATATGCACGTGTCTAAGATAAATTGTGGCAGACACATGCTTCACATAATTAGTGTGATGGTGTGAACATGTGTCTGCTAATTCAGTAATCGTGTTCGGTTAGCACATGTTGTGGTGTGTGTCTCAGATATTACTGTGGATTTTAAAATAATGTTTGGTGTGAATTTATTTGGGATTAAACGTGTTAATTGTAATATTAAACTCGGTACTTTAGCAATACAAAATAAAATTAAAACTTAACATAAATATTTCGACATAAACGAAAACAATGTAAACTAGCTTTTCCCCGCCCCGTCGAGCAAGCATTCACTGTGGAACTGGATTATTTCTGTATTCCACGTCAAGTACCCACTACTTGACGTGGAATACAGAAATAATCCAGTTCCACATATTAAGCACATTTGGAATACCCGCCTACTCTGATTCAACGCCCTGAAAATAGTCTAGAACCACGTCTTTTTATAGACAAGGAATAACGTTTTATTTTTATTTACACGTAGATATCTGATCGTTCACGTACCTAAGTAGCGAATAAAACGCACACGTCTTGTTTTACAACAGAATACAAGGGTTTTAGCGTCAAAAGAGTATGACACTTACGTGTGAAAATGTAGAAAAAGCTTATATGAAAGCAAGATGCATTAAAAATCCAGTGTAGTGCCGTAAAAGTGTTCTTTAGTATTCAGCAACCGTAAGCAAGTGGTTCATTTTACTTTATAAAAAAAACTTCAGGACTTAATAGGGTGATATTTTGTGAGTGTTTGTGTCACCGTGAAAGTCTGAATTGCAGTAAAATTAACACATAACACTCGAGTGTCGATTTGCCAAAAACTGAAATGTTTTTATGTTGGTACCCGGAAGGTTTTCAGTAGCTAAATCTTGAGAATTATTTATCGGTTGAAGCAACGTTAAGGTGGAAAATGTACCTACAAAATAATAAATGGTTTTATTACACTTACCTCGCAATGTGATTGACTAATATCAGTCATATTTAATCTGAATACACGATCCCTGTAACAAAGATGGGCACTTAAATGAAATTGTTTATGGTAATAACCGTAATGCAGTAGTAGAAGCACAAGATAATAATAGTTTCTTAGCTGCATTACGTATTCAAATAACAAAAGTAAGACAATCCATGTTGGAATTGAATGAGCTCGGTGCTAGTGGGCGGGTAGCATATGCACAGACAACCTCCATTTTTTTCTCTTTTTTTGCGTCCACTATCTGCTCAACGAATCGTATAAATTATGCAGAATTGTTAGCCGTTTAACATTAATGCTTTGTTAGTTTTAGTGCCATTTTAATCATTTAGGTCTTCCTGTATACAAAGCAATTAATTTATTAACCCTTTGATTAAAGTTTATTACAAATGTAAGTTGTAACTTGTGGTGTTTCTTACATACGTCTTAATTTATAGCAACAAGTATTTGTGGCTTGTTAACAAAATAAATGGAACTTCACATCGTATTTGTTAAAGTTAGTGTGAGAATTTGAGAATGTATCGTAGTTGAGAGTCAAGATTTATAGATGTTCTTGTATTAGTACTTACGTGAAGCGGTTACGAGTTTCGTAACGTCCAACATTATGTGTTAACGTTGGACATAAAATAATGTTATTACATTTTCTCAATCAAATCAATATAAAAGTATCTATAAAATGAAAGATTGGCGAATAAAATACAGCCCTAGTCAAATTGCTAAGTAGCACTAAAATAACGTATTTACTTAATACTTTAATAATTATTAAAGTATATACGCTTTTAAAGTCACACATACGCTTTTGCATTATTCAAGCCGTTAAAGAAAATATAACATTTTTCTTCATGAATATTTCAAGGTGGCCATTTAGCTATTAAATTAAGAATTAAAAATTCATTGTTTGCTGTAAATTGCACTTTATACAGGGTGTAGCGTAAATAATGGATAACCCTGAAACTAACGATTGGCCAGATTATCATCTATCATTTACCCCTCTTATATCGCCATACATGGATGATCAAATTATTGATATTTTTTATGTCTTACAAAAGTTACAAACCAAAGTCGGTTTTGTTCAATTACTTATAGCTCGAGAACGGCTCGACCGATTTTGATGATCTTTGATTTGTTGGATTTGTCTCCGCGCAGAATAGCAGAATAACTATGAAAACATCGGAAAAAATTCACGAAAAAAAATAATAAAGAAAATACAATATGGGGCATATGGCGATATAAGTGGGGTAAATGATAGATGATAATCTGGCCAATCGACAGTTTCAGGGTTATCCATTATTTACGCCACACCCTGTATAAAACTTAACTACCTACATTGCGTATACGGTTAGCAAAAATTCCGTAAAGTTAGCATTCAGATATTTTAAATACCATAATGTTAAAAACTACACTCTACTTGATGAGGTAGGCAAAAAGTTCAGGCGTACCTATGGAAAGGAAATATGAATTGGGCGGGGGAATTACATAAAAATATATAATAAATGTGCATTACTTTACTCGCGGCCACATTTGGATGAAGTAAAAAGCATTCCCAGGGGAAATGAGGAAGAATTGCGAACTTTCGGACACGTGAAGGATAGCTGTCAAAACAGAAGCAAGCGGATAGACAGACAAACAAACAGACATAAACGAGAAGAGAATCTACAGAAGTTTCAGGCGGTAGCTACCGGAGTTTTAACGTGAATTAGTAAACGGTTGAAAGTCGTTTATTGATGCAATGCATCCAGACCAACTTAAGCTACTGGATTAAAAATTCAAAGGTTCAGAAACAAGACACGTCTTTATAAGAAAATTTCTTAACTATCACAACAAATTGCATTAATTTCATAGCCCGCTTGGATCACAAATCACTAAATTCGTTTAGAGCTAAACATATTTAGAACATAGGTAATTCTGTCTCTGTCATCTCCAAACGATTGACGTAAACAGAACGATGTTTTATATTCGTACGCTAAACGTATTTAGATATATGTTGTGCAAGCGGAAAAAGTGTGCAACTAAATATATAATATGTAAATCATTAACAAAATGAGTACAACCACTTTAATGTAAAGCTCACACAAACGTCAAGTCACGTAGGTGGACGTAGTGACAAGAAAAATGACCCAGCGAGAACAAATAAAAGTTGACAGAAATTGGTGGATAATACGGTTTCATGTCTCAAGCCCATTTCCGAAGCCATCATTATAGTGACGGCGCGTGGTTGTGGCAACAGCACTAATCAGGCACAATTGTAACCTCGTATTTATACTATGCTTTCTGATAACATTTTCAGTGTATTTTTAGGAATAATTAATAGTGAAACAACATAGTATGTAAGGTATTTTTGGTAACTACGAGTAATTATATACTGGGATTGTTGGTTTTGAATTAATTGGCCTAAAAGTAGAATGATTTCAGATTGAGATCTTTTAATTTTCGTACATAGGATTTCTGTTTGATTCTTGCTTCTTTTATTTTAGGTATACTTTCTTGATTCTCCAGAGTTGGTATGAATGGATACACTAACAAGGTCACTACTTTTTCTTCATTTTATTTATCTTACGTTGGTACTTACTAACTAATATTATAAATGCGAAAGTGAGTTTGTTACGCTTTCACACTAAAGTGGCTGAACGGATTTAGATAAATTTGGCAAATTTGGCACACAGGTAGACAACGACCTGGGTTACTACTTAGGATACTTTTTATCCCGTACGTTCCCGTGGGATAATTTCCGACATGCACGGGGCTAACCCGCTGGCAAAAGCTAGTTGTTAATATTTATTTTATTTTGTAAAATAAAGCAAAACTTCACACCCAGAGCTCGCAGCTTACATTTCTCATTTATGTATATTACATTCACGTTCAGAAGTTATGTTATAAAATTGCATTGTAGTGTAGCATAGTACTTACATAGCACCAACGTAAAGTGTATTTCTCTCCTCATTCAAATACAAAGTGCGGTAGAAGAGACTGCCGCATGAGAATTCTCTTATATGATCTGAAACAAAGAAAAGTATATTTAGTACACTGCGGTATTTCTCTTAATAAGCTACTTCATTCGAATTTTGAAAGAAAGATAAATGCGTTTATTGGCAGTACTGCAGAAAATACACCATAAAACTATTAAAACACAAAACAATGATTATAGGTACCTAATGCCAAAACGGCCTCAGCTCAGCACAGTGTCAGATGACAACACTAAGTGTACCTCACGCTGATTTTCAGTTGCAACCCACGAAGGAACAAGAATTGCCCCAAAGAATTTATTAAGTTTATTATACTGACATGTTTACCCTATGTCTTCCAAGTTCACCTACTCCAGTATAACTTCGTTTAAAATTATAATAATAATACAAACGTAATTTGTTAGCCTTTTTTTCTTAAATCGTAATTTACGAACAACAGACAACAATTCATAAAACTTTTAAAGCCGATTCATGGCTGGTTTATGCAATGAAGTTCTAAGTATTCGAAATATAATAACAATATTTCATACAGACAAACTGTGCAGTATATAATGTGTATGATAATATAAAATACATTTTATCGAGAGATTAAATTGTGTTTGTTCACAAATCACCATACACTTTCAAACAATTACAAAACACACAAAATCTAAATTGGTACTAAAATATATATAAAAGTAACCCTAGTGTGTCGTGACATTATTATGAAGTAATAAAATTGGAACCATGGGTGTCTGTTTACATATCATAAATTCTAAATGACAGGAAGCTATGCGTTGAAATAGACGATTCATTTTATTTCGACGGTTAAACTAATAAGGTAATCTGATATAAGCTCAGTTGGACGTATTTTGTCCGCAAGCTGTCCGTGTACGGAGCCGCGCCCGCAATTTGTCCATATCGGTTTTACCTATTCTTCACGTGACCAGAGGGCTGGCTTGTTCGTTGGCCAAAGAATTTGCATTGCCATTCAACGTGGCAATGCTGCCAGTCTTCTGGGCACGTTTCCGGATGACAGCGATGCGGACGAATACTTCGACGCCTAAAGGTCCCTTTGTTTTTAATTTTATTTAGTTAGCCCTTTTAGTTTTAGTTTTTTATGTAAATAGTTAGTAAAGTTATATAAATATTGTGTATAGTAATTTTAATATTGAATAAAACCTTCAATATCATTTTTAACTAAAGCTCAGTTCAAATCTACAGTTACCTTTCACCAGTTATTTTACTTCTGATTTTGTATTATTGTCAAAATCAGTGGTATTTATTGTCTTACAATATGGTTGCTATGGCTTGATGCTGTCAGAGCTAAAATAAATCTTCGAAATGACTCAGTAGTTTAAAATCTAGATTTATGCTGAAAACGTTTTAAAACGCATTTAAATATCCCTAATAACAAAACAATGTATTCCGTATGCAATTTCATAAGGTAGGTAAGTAATTATAAGTGAGGGTAAGAAGGCCGTGATTATTGGCAGGTGGTCGTACACTCGTACCGGCGCGCACGCAAGCTCACGTGACAGCGCGCCCGCTCCATCGTCACGTTCACAACGACCTCTACTTAACTATAATTAAACTTTAAGGCACATAGGTGTATACAGAATATTGTCTGTAAAGTTTATGTAAGTCAACGTACCTATGTTTTATTAGGGCAGTTTAATATAATAACGTTAACCGTTGGCCACTCATTATTTTTCCCGTTCTGCCTAGCCACATTTACTTGGCAGAACTGGATGAAGGCTACAGACCAAAGCATCAAACTAGGCTGACGAATACTTTTTTCAGCTGCGGTTTTGTTTCTAGGCAAGCATTGAACCTGTATATCTGTCATGTTGTATTTAGATATCGTAGACGGCAAGAAAGAGATTATATTGAGACTAAGAGAATGGGCAGCTGTCTTCTCCTGTTTGCTAATAATACCAATAAATGATTCGATAACCCATCATTATATTCAGTACCTACTTACCTCTCACTATACCAAACCGTACTACGCCAGGGCGGTGGATTAAGGCCCATTCCCTCTCACAGAGAGGAGGCCTGTGTCCCTGAATTGGGAACATTATTGGCTGATTACGCTTGTATCAAGCAGTTGGCAAAATCCCTTAATAGTCGTTCATAAGTAGTAGTCATTGATATTACCTACCATGTTCAGTAATGGAAGTTTATCAAATGATAAGACTCGTTATCAGGTTATCGAACCGCTTGTTGCGAAGAACTCGATCAATGTTTAGGTTCAGTCCAATTCGGTTTGGTGAATGTTGTGCCCAGAACAAATATTAAGCTAGATAATTGATTACTTTTTATAAAGTTCTGCACACAAACACAATCGATAAATAAATATGAATGTACTATTCTATTGAATGTATCACAAGAAAGAAGGAATAAATATAGAATACAAGAATCGCATATACGTATCCTAATTTCACACTCAATTTGCAGGGTCGATGTTCGTCGAATCAAAGTTAAGTAAGTGAGGACGGCTATTTCCTCCATCAAAAGGCTTAGTCTGATCCTCCCTCAATTACTTATTCATCCTGCTAGTTGATTATAAAGGAGGAGTATACCGCTTGCCTGAAGAATAGGTAAAACCGGTACGGACAAATTACGGACGCGGCTCCGTACACGGATAGCTTGCGGACAAAATACGTCCAAAGCAATGCGTATAGCCTACGGAAGAGTGTCTACTACGCGCTGAGCGATGCGTTGACGTAGCATAGAAACTACGTCACTATGTCGCGTAGGCGTGATTGTATTGAAACTACGGCGCGTGGATGCGACAATTGGGTAGCGTCTTCGCTGTGTATACGTTCGACAAACGCCGGCAATGGACTTATGCAAGATTTCAATATAGTCTAAAGCCGAGTGGTTGGTTATAAATACCATCGTGAACAAATGATGGCTAATTACCACATTGTGATGATTTGCTCAGTGAATCACGTGATAAGCATGGATATGTTGACACCACCGGACACCGCGCCAATTACAGCACTAATGAACTCATTGTTTGCTCATCTAATGAATCGTATGCTCCGCCATTGCAGTATGAACACATGATCTTCTTATAATTAAGTGGTATCGGGAACGGTGTGTGCCGGGGCTTAACGCCCTTAACCTTCAAAGAGTTTCCTTACACAGTATCGGGAGTACAAGGAATTTATTTTGTAAACGTATTTTTCCTGTAAGAAAAAGCAATTTCCTTAGGTATTATAATAGCGAAATAAATTTTATCAAAACATGATTATTTTTTCAAATATAGCTAAGTAATCGTAACCATTTTTAGAGCTGCCCGTGATGACAATATATAAAACTTTAATCTAGGTACCTACAGAATAATTGACAACTCCGATCCCAACCTAAAATATCCATAACAAGTGACGTAATAATGTTAATAAATTAATTTACAGCAAATAGGCAATACGGGTAAGTGCGGTTAAAATGTAAATCCATAATAACGAGGTGAGGTATCGCGCGACGGCAGCAATGACGACCGCATTATGCTGATACCATCGCATCGGAGGGTTAAATACCGCAACAAGTAAACGGGCGGACGACTGTTTGCTGAAACGTGCCGGCACTGGTTAACTCGTGTTCCTACTGAAATTCGTGCTGTTGTTTTTACGTTGAAACGTTGTTTCAATAATTGACGACGTTGTTGGAGTTCAATGTAACTTGTCGACTTAGTTTAATTCTTCAACACTCGTCATGACTTTCCGCAATCATCAACATAATTATAAGAAGAGTAGAATTGGACATAATCGCCACGGGTGGTTGACGAATAGACTGGTGATTGTTGTACACAAGGTCAAGCACTACATTTCCAGTATGAGCTGATCTCGCATTGTATAAGATTTCCGTACAATGAGAGGTCAGCTTATACTGGAAATGTACAGCTTGATTTGTAGCTGTGTGTACTTACAACTTACATTTAGTAAATAGCGAATAGTCGGAATACACACAAATTCCCAAGATATGGATCAAGTTAATCTCCAAAAGTAGACAATGAAAAACATCGAAAACATTTATTATCTGGGTGTCGAAAAAGTGTCAATTTGATGTCCAATGACATTAATTTGGGTACCAATATACCTACCCAAATAAATACACCAACTTATGACTGATATCCTATAGTCTAACTTACTCAACTCCCACACAGAAAGGGATAGACTGTTCTATTTGCAGCCAAGTCGTCAGGGGAAAAGTAATACAGGTATATTTACAAATATGCTCTCATAAGCTAAGCATTTACATACTGGATGCTGTGTTTAGCTAGATGTACTTTGCGGTGGGCGTCGGATATAAACTTAGAAAGCAAAATGTAGGCAGTCAAAGAGCGGTAACTGTGCTAGATTATAATAATAAGTAGGTATTCCCTTTTAATGTAACTAGACTCTTTGAAGCTTATCGAAAACATTATATAATTAATCATTAAATTCAAAGAAAACTCCATAGGTATAGGGTACAAAATCACAATATAACAATAACATAAAATCACAAAATGTTATGTGTTAGAAACAAATTGTACCTATAATATGTAAGTATTGTTAGTACATACCTTTACATGGTCGATGCCTATACATTACCTACATTAAAGTTTGTGAGCATATCCTCCAAATTATAATCGATAAAATAATACGTTCGTCTACTTACAACGATTAATTTTACAGATTGAAAAGACCACGAAATAATGTATTTCTTCACGGATATTATTCTTATTAAGTTGTTAACAACATAACATGACTTTGTAAATTAGCATAAACAACCAAGAGGTTTAAAAATAAGAAAAGGAATTCTTTGACAACTAAAATGTTGTTGCAGACCGCAGCAGCTGTGGTACAGAATATGTTTCCTTTTTTATTCCGACGCAATTGTAACTGGTGTGCACCAGCCCTACATTCACGTCAGTGTATTAATATCCTTGCATGTATTCGAAAATGAGAGAATTAGCACTTCAAGCGCATTATGCATGCGTGCTGGCATTAAACTAAATAGCTTTTGCCCGCAGCTTCACTACCCGTTGTTTGGCTATATATTGTAAGTGCCATAAGTAATGCTTTTCTATTTTTATTTGTTGTCGGTTATTTAATAGAAAAATATTGGAACGATAAGTTTCAAAATAATATTTTATAAAGTTTCAGAAGCACCAGAGCGTATAAAAATACTCTTTTTGAGAAAACGGTTCGTTGTAAGCATGTTCGATACAATTTACGATACTAGAAAGCAGAGTTTCAAAACAACTAACAAAGAATGCAGAGCAAATACCAGAAAATCTGGTTGGAAGGTTTGGAGACTCATGATGCTACCTCCCCCACAAACTTCGTAAAGTAGTGTGTCATTAAAAAATTTAAAAACATTTTGCTCTTAAAAAAGCAATGGTATTTATACGTACGTACGCAGCAGAAATTTACATAGGTAATAAAACAGTCCCATAACTCCCGGTTAACGTCCCAGTACACGAAACCCGAAAGTAAATCAGACACCAGCAGTTCAAATAAAGTCTACGTATTTACAAAGAGCTCACTCGAATGTCGGCGACTTGCAGAGAGAGTTGTCTGTTTACTTAAAAAGAACAATTCTCTAGTAAACGTTTTACTAAGCGTCTGGTATAGTGTCCCCTATCATTGTTTAATGTTTTAAACTCGAAGCTAACGCGCGTCAGGCGCAGAGCGCAGGTGGGTTATGTTTGCAGTGGGAGCCAGTGCAGTTCTCACTTCTCTACTTATTCTGCTGCTCGTGATGTCAATGGTAAGGGAAGTGTTGCATTCTTTTTGCGTGTTTCAGTTGCGCGTTCGTCCGGTCGGAGATGCGGTTCGAGATAACGGCAGTCTTCGTAAATCTGCGCTGTCCGAGTCGCCGCTGTGTAGCCGTGTTTGGCTCTCTACTCCACATTGATATCTAAAAGAAAATACTCTAGTGAAACCGCACTGACGTGTTTTGCTAAAATACTGTGATTTATTTTCGTATTACATTTTTAAGTTAAATTTTCCGAAAAGTATCATGCTTAAAGTGCCTTTGAACATTACGTTCTGGGAAATAATATTTTATCTCGAACAGTCATGCTAATAATCCGTAGGTAGGTATAAAACTTTATATGTGTATCTCCGAAACTGGAAGCCGCAATCCTCAAAGGATTGGTATGAAAATTGGCACATTTATAGCTACGGTCTAAATCTCAGTTACATTTGGAGACGGGTAAAATCCTAAGGGTATGTTGATGGGACGTATGGTTTTAAAGTAGATCCGGCTTAAAAATAAAGTGTACGTAATATGAAGGACCGTTAAAAGAACTTTGAGAAACATTTTGCAAATGAGTAAAATAAAATATTACAAACTTAAACAAAGTAAAAAATCCTGGCTAAAAGTAATCAGCATTCAAATTAATTTCAACAAAAACAATGTAATGAGAAAACATTACTGCGCATTCGATTCAATGTTTCAATTGAGTATTTTACATAAAGGGGAGAGGCAAAAACACAGATATATGGCGCCAGAAGTGTCGAGCGGACGCCCGGGGCGCTCATTAAGGCCGGGAGAGGCGCCCGCGACCAAGCCGTGTTGTTTTTACACGGATTTCGCTGTTACAATTACCACGGTAAGGTGACGATGCTTCACTTAATTCAGTTACAAATGTTTATGTCTCAGATACATTATGCTGCTCAACAAAGGCTTGCTGTCACTAAGAAAGCCGTAACTCATTATACGGGTTTAGTTTTGCCATTATATAATGGCAGATCCAGTTGTTATTATTTACAACTTGGCCCCTTTTTTTGCAGGTGAGAGACAGTAACTATCAGATGCACCGTGGGATAATTTTAAAACTTGTCATATAAAAGATTTCAGTCTGTTGTTCGTATAGTGCTAGAAATTATCCATATGTCACTTATGCAACATCTTTTTTATGTATGTCTCTATGTATATGTCTCTTTTGTCTCTTACGTCTCCGCAGGGTCGAATAATAATAATTGTACCTTTTTAAGCTAAAAAAGTTTAGTCAAATTAACATGAATGTGTAAGCTTACCCTTAAGTCCCGAAAGTAATAATTGGGTCACAAATGGAATTTACACCCAAACGAAATCAGAATACTACGCACGACCAGTTTCTTTACCTTTAGAGAGGAGCTAACAATAGGCCGTGGAAAGTTTAGGGACAACAAAAACTTGGAATCGGTACAACGAGTATTCATATAGGTCATTCCACGTTACAAACATTCCACGTTATCTTGCCATTCCCAGTACCTACATATAAGTAGTAGGTACGTACCAACGTTCACTACTAACTAGCTAGCTAGATAATAGCATAGAAAAATCTAATTAAGGTTAGCACAAGTATGTCGGGTGCCCCATAACAAGGATCGTAACCGCAAGTCACCACAACTAGCGGCGTGCACTTTATCTATTAAGAAGATGTCTGTGCCTTTCAACTAATAGAATTTTTAATCAAGTTGGTTGCGGCGCTGCCTCGGCACAAGTACGCCAGATTAATGTAATTCGACGACGCCATCACAAAGGCAAATTGTAATCCTCCCTCTTTTCATTGTATATTCCCGTAACGTGGCACTCACACAATGTGTCGTATTTTTACTTTATTCGACAGGACCATGCATTATGTAGATGCCACTGCAGTGTTATTTTATTATTGTGAAAGGAACAAGTGTTTTGCTAACAAACGTTGAATTGCAACAAAGGTATAATTTGCATAACGTCATCTCCAATGCGGCCTTTGACTCGGTGTCGGATGGATGTCGCCGGCCCGAGCGGGCTGCAGGCGCAGTGTTCAGAACGCCCCTTAAATCGGCCGATTGCGGCACAGTCGTTAGGAAGGCCAAAGTGTCGGGACAATTAAGTTGAAGCGGCGATTGTGAACGGTGCCAAAGCGGATGTAGGTCAGTGAGTGCGGAGTGGACCCGCACCACTAAGGTGACAGCGGATTCAACCACGCCGTGTGACCTCGACAATCCTGCCCGCTTTGGCAACGCACCTCGCGCCCCAAATACTAAACTTTTGTTATTGTTACATTGTTATCCCCATTTCTACATATGCAATGAAACGACCCTTGAACTTGCAGTTAATAGTCTCTGCAATATAATACAACACAGCACCCTCCCCATTTGAGCTGATCTACATTATTTTCGACATAAAATCTTATCTATGAACTTCTTAAAGATGCATTCTACGGAAGAAGCCGGCGTCTATCTAAACAAGAAGGGGAGATAAGGCGGTTTAGTGCACTCATATATACAGCGTGGCCCCTGATGCAAGATTTTCAAGACTTTAAGTCTGTCGTTATGTCGAAGCCCTCCATCCGAGTTCTTTGACGGGATGACTTTATGAGCAACTTATTGTATACCTGGCTCTAATCCGATTAGAAAGTTACATAGTAGGTATAAAGTACCCGTCACAATACTTGAAGAAAATATTTTCACAATGATGTTATCTTTAGAATTTGAATATTTTTTGGCCTAATCACCGTTACAGTCTGGAATAAGATTGACAGATCGTAAAAAAAATTGATGTGTTGAAAATAACAATCCAGACGTCTTTTCGAATGAAAAAACAAAGTTATCAGGATTATAAGACGAGCCCCATGAATAGCAAATTGCAATTGAGATTAAATATCGTAACCGTCGATATATGAGACAGAACACCTGCCTAATCCCGTGGGATCAGAAGCGATTACGTTGTGTAACTAAATAAATTACTTAATTAATTCAATCTCGTATAACACTTACGCCCTGTGGTCTCTATTAATTCGAACACAGCATTATCTATTAACACCCAGTTTATGCCTCGAAGCTCATGTAGCTGTACCAAGTATTTCTTTGCAGCTTCTGTCACGAATTCTAACATGTTTACTATCGAGTATACATTATAACCGAACTAGTTCGCCGTGTGATACCACTAAAAGCTTCGTATATTCACCTATGTTACCCTGTTTGAGCAAAATTGTACTGCAGAACGGACCTACAAAGAATGTTTATACACGAAAGCAAACAATTTTTTTCTCGCTATTTAGAATGCCTCTTTTGGATAGTGTAAAATATGAGTGCGGTCGCCGTGAAATGAGCTGTGGGCTTCTGTCAGCGCGCGTCGCCGGCTGCCGTCTGAATTTTGTACAAAACAATTTTCGTCAACTCGGGAAAGCACCGAATTAATCCGCAAAAGATAATAGGGACGGAGGTGAGTGTTATTGCCTTGTTGATTGGCGTAATTAACATACACATTCATATTACTGTCAGTATTATTAATTTATCGATAACTGATTTGCCATTCGTTATTTCAACGCTGTTTTCCGGAAAAGTCAGTTAAAATTATAGCGTGACGGACGGGATACTTTGGCATTATCCTCAGCAATTTCATTGCTGGCATGTGAAAAAATAACACTGAAAATATCGTAAAATTCATTCATCATTTTATTTCGTGAGTGTCATGTCAACACTTTTATTTCCATCAAAATGCAATTTAAAACAAAGACTTTTTTTAAACTGTTGTAAAAGCTTAAAAGTTTTTGACTATGGCAAAGGCTTGAATACAAAACTGAAAATGAAAAATATCAAAATAAAAGGCAATTTACCTTGCATAGTTTTTTTTACTGTAGGTATTTAGTTTGAAACGAACATTTTTAACGTGAGAAACGAGATATTTATCTAATTGTAACTAGTTTTTCAAATTTTCCAACAGAAAGTTAACTACTCGGAACTCAACAGTGACATGACACAACAAGAGGTTCCATGAAAAACTGTCTGTCTACGTATCTAGTTGAATTGGTTGTTGGATTGATTTGCGCTATCATAGAAGCGGAAATAGTAACTTTAAGAATTAAAAAACCGGCCAAGTGCATGTCGAACCACGCACCATGAAGGGTTCCGTAGTTGGGATGAATTTATCCAACAAACTTAACATTGTAGTTGAAAAACTTGTTCTCCGATACAAAATGTATGGGAGAACATGTTTTTGCAACTGCAAATTTAAGTTGGTCGATTATTACTCGGTAACTTGTGGAGGTTACGTAGCGTAGCGGTGATAGTTTTCCTTTTAATTTCGTTATATATACTACTGCCGTGATTTTTTTCACATACCCAAAACCTACCTTTTAGCTGGCAGGGCCTCCCCCTGCCAGCTAAATGGGCACTTGACTCTAACAAAAATTTGCACTTTAAAGCTTAATATTTCGCAAACGGATCCCTGAAACCAAAAATTGTTTGGACGAAGTCACATTATTTTTAAACGACCTTTCCAACGATACCCCACACTAAGGCATTGACGAGAAAAAAATACCACCCCCACTTTACGTGAAAGGGAGGTACAATAAAAAAATAAAAAAAGAATTGTTTTCTTTTACCACTTTGTCGGCGTGATTTATATGTATACTCATACGAAATTACAGCTTTCTAGTACCAACAGTCTCTGAGCTAAGCCGCGGACAGACGGAAAGACAGACAGACAGACAGACAGACGGACGGACATGGCGAAACTATAAGGGTTCCTTGTTGACTACGGAACCCTAAAAACTATATAAGGTAGGACTTTTCTTTTGGAATTTAGTGAAGTAAATTCCGAAATAAAAGTGCTTACATCCGTACAACGATTCCGGATACTATAACCTACTGCACAGTCAATGTGCGTGCAAATGTTGTATTCGCACGCGCATTCAAAACTGGGCTTTTACGTGGTTGATACTTGAATTCAAAGGCGACACAATCAATTATGATTTTTCCACAACTGAGAAGCTCTTGGCCTGCGTCTCAATTGTTGGTAAGTGATGATCAGACCGAAGATGGAAGCGAGCTTCACCCGGAATCCTCAACCACAGAGGAACTGGCTATCTTACCTTTAGCTGCCGGAACACAACAATGCTGTTAACATTGTTGTTATGGCGACAGACTTAGATAAGATGGTGGTAGCTAGTCAGGCGGACTTAGAACAAACCCTACCACCAACCAAACCGATCAGAAAATTTGGGAATCAAACCATCGAGGCGGTTAAATCATTCGCTTGCAAACTTATTTCAGTGCTCCTTGAAGCTATGTAGGTACTGCTTAGGATCTATATCCTAAACGATTTAAAAAAAACAGTAATGGTGGGTCTCATCATCATCTATACATTACTGTTTTTTTTAATCGTTTAGGCATAATAAAAAACTAAACCTGAACTCAAGACGTGTGTGAATTTTTCCCAATACCACTGGTTTACTGTGACTGTTTACACATAACAAAATTATCAAAACGTCCAAGTGTAGTTCGGAGGGGAATTAAATATGGCATGTGCGGATGCGGGCGGCGACACGTGGTTAGCGAAGCGTGTCACTGATAGCTCCAGTCCCTTGTTCCCGCGGCCGCGTCACGCTCGTAATGCTTACGTACAAACAAATACTGAGGACCGCACGGAGAGAGCCAAATAAGGAAGAACTGTGTAGATAAGGAGGTAGATCTCGGTGATGTTGTAGGCAGCATTATTTATAGAATTGTCATAATTAAACATTTTTCTTTAAGTTAAGATTTCACATTTGCGGAATCGTTGCTTCGTCCACCTTCGACTTTTTCATCAGATGTGACACCATAACACTGTTGTGCAATATTTAAACTCATTCGATTCTCGAAGTGGGAAAAATCAAACTGAAGTGTATTCCAAACATTATAGGCCTGCTCCTCGTGGCAATAGACTTTTCCGAAATAACATATTTAAAAAAATAAAAGGGACCTTATAAATCACGCTGACTCATAACTATACCATTCGTTAATGATCATTACTAAGTCCCCCGTCTAGTTGTGCTCCCCTGGGGGAGCGATGACACTGTGATTAAAGGCCGATAAGAAATCATTAAGTGGTGGGCAGACAACTTCTTTTGAATTATTACTCCTTTATTTGTGTTGCCTCCCAGAACTGCCTCATTGGTGGTGGACTCCAGTGGTCGCTGCTGAGGGTGAAATCTTGGGTTCGATCCCCGGCTCGTACCAAGTGTTTTGGGTTCCTCCAGTAGTAATTTTTCTTAGCAGCCCGGACTTTGAATGTGTGCCAGGTTTGTAGACTGACCCCTATGGCGAAACTCACCTCTGTCTGCCTCTTCAGGAAACATTGGCGTGATATTGTGTGTATTTTCTTGTTTATCCATTTAAAATAAACATGTTACACGTTACGCAAAATAAATACGTTTGGTACATTTAACTTGTCTACAATATCTTTTTCATTCCCGTCGTATGTCTAAATAACAGAAGTGTTGAGGCAAAACGGGAACAATGAGCCGCCAAACGGATGCGTAGCACGCGTCCCACACATGCCTACGTACATATGCATGTATGTAATTTAATTCAGCTCATTCAAAAGCGCACACGTACTATATGCAGCCTACAATCAGTGACTGCTACGTGCGTAGCAGAAGGTCTACGCTTTTCGTAGCGAATGTTGACATCCAATAGCGAATATTAGTTAGATGTCCACTATCTAGGGGAAAATAAAAACATATTATTTAAATTACTTGTATTAAGTTAATAAAACTATTATTAAAACGGACTGCTACGTGCGTAGCAGCAGGTCTACACTTTTCGTAGCCATTGTTGACTTTAGTAGGTGTCGTTTCCACTGTCATGGAGTTAGTAAAAAATATTTTTCATATTTCTTTGTATATTATTTAATGTTTGTTTCTACTATAAGGTAGTGTTATCTTCTCTTTTTCGTTACTCTGCCTACCTCAATATAAGTTTCTCGTAGAAAATACGTCTTCCGTTAAATGGGTTGATAATAACCTCACTGAGTGGGTAATAGCGTTCGTGATTTTTAGGATAATTTATCCAACACTTTAAACCCAGATTACTGTATTTTTTTCGTTCTTATTAACCTTTGGTATGCCGGAACGTGGATCCCGTTGAGAAACAATGGATTTTTAATTGTGTCTGTAATTACGGCATATGACGGGTTAAATCATAATGCAGATTCTCGAATCCATAGGTATTGTGCATTTCTACTTCGTTCAATTCAGTACATTACATCTTTAACCCAGCACGTTAAACATGACATTTTTGTCACGATTTGCCACTAATTGCAACTCTAGTTAACGCGTTAAAGATCATAACTACGATCATTAAAACTTTTACCTAGCGTTCTGGGAACCTATTCTCAAGGATTGCTATTAACTGAATCTTCTCCACTTTGCTTGTCCTTCTGCAAACTACGCTTCATCTTATCAATATTTTTTACAGGCGCTGATCATTTAGGAGTATGGTTGGCCTATGTCATATCTCAGTACATACAGCAAATATACGTATACCCACAATATACGTATACCCACAATAAACTTCAAGTAACACAGTTTGATACACGCAGGGCTACACAAATTACTTCAATAAGCACGCATGATGGAGGACGAGGTTCCCACGAAATGGCGAAATTCCATCCGCCGTGGATGCGCCACTGAATACAAATTCACATGTACTCCAATTATAGGAAAACGATTTGGTACGAATATTCTTGGCAGACTTGCAAATTTCGTCTCGAATCAGCAAAATATACTTATTTTGTTGGGAGTTAGAATGGTCCCGTCATGAATTCGTGACTTTCCTTTTCTGGATGAGCCAAACTGGCCTCCCGAGGGACCGAGATGGTAGATCTGTTACATCGCCACTGACGAAAATTGATTGATATTACAGACCACTTTTGTGGTGACTTTAGTGAACTGTCAACTATTATTATCCTCTATGGACACAACACTCAAGTATTTAATAACTACGTGTTTATAAGGATCTAACGTCAGGTTTCTCAATATTTTTAAATTACAATAGGTAAAATAACGTATGTTAATTAGCTACGTCCTCTACGATTTACCAAGCAAGCTTTACATTTAATTAAATAAATGCCTCCTCTAAATCCATTCTTAATTAAAATGAAATCATAATTCTCCAAGTTATTCGTGATATTAACAAATTATATTATTTGCTTGCAGTAGGTCACACAAGTTAGTTACCATGTATGTCACGTCCACAGGACACGTACGATGGACGGACACAAAACGAGTTGCAATTTTAATTAAAATGTCACAACTTTTGAACCCATAATACAATTAGATACTTTAACATAAAGTTAACATAATACGACCTAATTCAAAGCGCGGTGGATTTCAAATTTCCACCTTTATGTAAGAAATGAATTTAATATTTCATTTACATGAGCACTTTGTTGAATAATTTCGAGTTTAAGTTGAAAGTTCGTACCTGTATTTCAGTTTTATCCATAAAGAAAAAGGTTTTGGTAAGTGAAACATTAAGGTCAGGATTTTAGACTCCCACGCCTGTCTACGAGCATATTGTTAATCTTAGAATAAGTTGTTTGTACACTGCGCGGAGTTTGAACAAGTTTAGTCACGGAAATTAATTTTAAGTAGAATAAAGACGATCGCATTGTTCAGATAATTCGGGACTGAAGTTAATGTTCGTGACATTGTATTTCATTTTCTAAAGACCCTTTGATTTGATAAAGGACAATAATTATTATAATTACCAAGGCCAGCTATAGAAAAGTTTGAAATTTCACAATTATTAACCCCAAAGTTTATGACCAGGCTTTAATATACTAGCAGCACTCTACACTATATCTTAACCTATACCTAAAGTGGTGGTGACTATTTAGCATGCGATTCAGATACTTTTGAATAAAATTCTACATCACAACTGAATTTTACCATCGTCCTGTCCAAATAACGAACTTGGTAAATCCCAAATAAATATAGTCCCCGAACACATATTCGACTAAACAACAAAGCAAACTAGCATACACTACCTATCTACCTACCGTAAGCTGTTTGTGCGTCCTATTACTAGCTGCACAAAAGGCGAGCCGGTTCAAAGTTCAAAACGGAGTACTAGAACATTGTAGGTGCCGACTATGGGCTGAAAAGGGCAATAAGAGAGGGCGAATAGCTCTCGGAGGCGCCTCGCGTCGTCGTGGGACCGCCGACGTCCCGGCCAAGCCACGTGCGCCTTTCTAATTAGCCCTGCAGTCAGCTTGCCGCAAATGTACATCAACATTCAATGTGATTTTTTAAGAAAGAAATAATAGATTACATTAGATACTACAGATTAATTTTGAACTTTGTATTTCCATTTAAGTTCGAAGGGACGTTTCAAAGTGACTAGAAAAACTGTTCAACCTTGTAACACCTTGGAACTTAATATCAGAGTTACTAAACTATAGCGCAAAATATTGACAAATCGACACAAAAGAAAATAGAGTACCTACCTATATAGGTAATTTCAACAAAATCACAAGCTCTTTATTTTGCTTTTTATTCAATTTCCTTCAGATTTCTGGGAAATTAAATAGGTTTCTTTATACGATTTCCATTTTATTTGTCCTTGTCGAAAGAAGGTTGTCTACGAAAGATAAAACTAAAAATTGTGCCTACCAAATTAAGAAATAAAGAATACCTATATAATAACACTCAAGGCCGAATCTCGCTGTTTAGTTTAGTTATCTTAGTATTTTACTTACATATCAACTGATTTAAAATAAAGAAAAGAAAGAAGATTTTAAAGGAGACTAAAAAAAGGTATTTGCAAGGCAGATGTGAGTGGAAACGCAGGGAGGGACGCCCTTACACCCTGTATAGTGATCTTATTGGTGATGTTCTTCAGAAAGGTTAGTTTCTATGGGAGTACCCATGGGAAGAAGGCGTGAATTTATTATGTATCAACCGACTTATAACTTATATAAACAACTAAATCTGTGTTCGCCTATCTATGTGAATCTTGGTAATGTAGGTAACTTATAACCGACATATATCCTGTCTCACAAAGTACCTATAACATGACTTTCACCTTAAGGCGATTAGATTAGATTAAATCCACCAATACAACGCAAGGAAAATATTAATAAATCTGTTACAAGTTGTGTTAAATAGAAAAAAGCGTTCAATTGATGCTTTTAAAATTCACTCGGTCTACTAAACTAAATTAGATTTAGCCTATAACTTCTATTTAAAAGCTGATACGAATATTAGAGGAATGAGTCAAATATATACGAATGAAATATAATGTAGAAATGCATGAAGAAATATTGGAAAAGATCCTTTACCTACTTTAAAATATTTTATGAAAAATCTAATGTTGAAATGAAGAATATCTACCCGTTAAACCTTCACCCACATTTCGGAAAATTCTTCACTTAAGATGAACGGGAAGCCGGGAAGTGAGTAAAGCGAGGCTTGCGGAGGAAGCCGTGAGGCGGGACCCGCCTCGTACTCGCTTGCATTGCGGACTCGCGGCACGTACCAAATCCAACACTTGGCACAGTTCACATTCCCGCCGCGCTCTTCCCATAATACAAGTTTTAAGTTTTAATTACGCTTCTGCAAACTTACGCTCCGATATAACGCAGTATTTATAAAAACCCTAATGATCGATACCTCTCGTAGAAATGTCGACGACATTGAAATGTAAATTAGTTCAGATTTTCCTCACTCCCATCTTGTAATATTCTGTATTATTAGTCCCCATCTCAGCAACGCTTCTTTACTTTCGACAGATTTTATTTTCAATTTCTCTCGATCGGAACACTTACAAATACCTACAATGTTAATAACTTCGATCGGTATCGTATTGTCTTATTGTATTGTCAAATGAATTATGGATCAGGAGATTTAAATAAGATTTAGTATTACTTACAATAATAAATAATGTAGCTAATGTAAAGACAACCTTCGAAGTTAAACAGGATCGGAGCCTACCAACAACAAGAACAAAACTGACAAATAAATAAAACAGCGAGGTCCAACTCAGGCAATTTCTACAGCGATAAAACGCGAAAGGAGCGGTATTTAAATTGAATACGCCGTAAATAAATGCTAAATGAGACAAAGGACTGGGAGAGAATTTGCAATCTAAACAAGAATAAAAGGAGTAATGTATCTTTAATGAAAGTAAGGAAGGGCCGTCAACGGTACGCGGTGATTACGACCGCGGACAATGTTCCACACCTCGAACGTTTGCTTAAGGTGTTGGTACAATTAGCTTTATGTGCTTTTCGCATTGACGAACACACAGCACAATGAATTCTTGTAACTTGTATGATGACTGTTGCTTAATCGAGGCCAGTTAGCAAGCACGAACAATATTTCTGCTTGCATGTTTTAATTGAATTAAAAAGTATGTTCAAATAACTTGCGCATCTCATATTTCAACCAAAAAACAAGATATACGCTAATAGATTAATTTATGATCACCAAACAAATTATATTAATTTTGTAAATTACGTAACATGAATAGCATTCAAACATTAACGTAATAAACTTGATTTGGTAGTTATTATGTAAACGAGGTGGCCACGGTATGTTGTGTGTGTGTTCTCGTTTATTATTCGTGGTAATGCTATACGTTAGCTAGTCAGACGTCCAGTGGATAGTGTTTCGGGGAAAGTCAGAGAGCTTTAAGAAAATAATCCTATTTTTACATGAAATACTATGTTTACGATGCTTCTTGAAATGAATACTGCTGATCATGGTGAGACGGTTAATTGATTGATGTGTGTTTATTTTAGCACTTTTTTAATATTAGTCACCTCTAAGCTAATCTAGGGGACAGTTGGACGGAGAAAAAGATGTATGGGTTTACGACACATCCTAAGAATTAATGTAGAGCAAAATAATTAGGTGATAGGTTGGAAAACCCATCTATTCATCAATAGGTATATTTGTCATCACGTTAATCCAAATGTTATTTCAAATATTAGTAATGAGATATCTGGTACATTATATAAAGGTGAAAATGTTTATAGATTTCATTTCAGGTTTATAAAATAGATTAGTGTACGAACTTATAAATGAAAAATGTCTCAAAAATTCGCTCTGTATATTTTCTAGAGAAATTAAATGTTTATGCGACACTAACGCTTCAAAGCTGAAAAGGATAAATGAATTTGAAAATTGATAAGTGTCTTAGGGGCACATAGACTTTAAGAAAATAGGTTTCGGTTAGTCGTCTGTCTTGTTTAAACATGTGTACCCTAGTTAACTATAATTTTCACCAACGTGAAAGTTGTTTTATAACCGACATTTACACCATATTTCATTTCTACAACCTTCCCATAAAAATTGTTTACGTATGAACGTTTTCCTTATATCTGGGAAACCTTTAATAGAGTGCGGACTCGTGGTCACACCAGGTTGTCATACCAGTGTAACTAACAGGAATAGTTTTCCTTGCTTACAGAGTTGACAAAATTAAAAATAAACAGAAACTCTTCTTCAAAAACTTTTCTTCTATATAAATAAATAAATAAACATTATCAAAATGCATTAAAAAACCTTTTTCATAATGCCGTAAAACACAAGTTGTATGTTGTACCCAGTGTGTTCATGTCTTAAAGTTTTTGTAGGCGCTGTAAACCTACTTAAACTTTCCACAATAAACAAAGTACTTAATTCTGTAAGCCATATGAAAACCCGTTAGGTTGAAGTGAAGCTATAAGCAAATAAGCGGACAGACCTCAATGATTTATTATACATGTACTTGGACAAAGAAGAAAATATTTCTTGAAAACGACCAACAACGGCCTGCTTAACTAACGTGGGTTTTGTTTCTAAACCAGTTGGCTACTTAACATTACAATTTAACACAATAATGTAACCCACAGGTGCTTTTACTATTCACTAGTAAATACTGTACATAAATCCATCTGAAACTTTTATTCAAACTCATTTTACAAACGCAGCTTGAATTAATGAGCGGAGGCCAAGGCCTGTATTGAATAGTTACGAATATAATGTGTCTGTTGGAGTAAACTGTTCTGTAAACATTCAGAAAGAGTGAGCATTCGATTTGTTTTTTTTTTTCAAATGAATATGTTTGAAAACAATGATTGAAGGACGAAGTTTGTTTACTATAAATCTTAAACTGGAATAGGAGTAGATAAAGTCACTAAAACAATTTCTTCGTAGATAGAGAAGATGCCTATCATTTGCCAGGTACCCCATATATATTAGCTTATCCAAACACAAACTTATAGCCCTTATCTATAAATTAACAACTCACCAGTTTTGTCAACATTCTGACTCCAATCAAGTAAACAAAATATCGGGCGACAAAGCCACATGTGGGCGCACTATCATTAAAATGCATGCTACAGTATTACTATTTCATACGCCACGGTATGAAGTCATTCCAATGATTTATTACACCCACTAGATACGCAGGCCTGTCCTGATTACCTACAGGATCATTTTTCACCTTTTAAATAAATCACCTGACAGTTATCAGAAACTGACGTTTTGATGGACATTAAATTAAATTTTATTGATGTTCATATCTATTTCTTTAAATCCATTTATTTACCAGGCTATCTTGCTCATGTCTGGAGTTATAAAAATAAATAATCAATCAAGTAGACGGAGCTATAACGAAACGGGAATTATTTTAGTTGTAGGAATATTTGTTATGGTCACCCCGTTATGAATAATCACGGCCGGAACATTAAAAAAGAAAAGTTGAGACAAGAACTAAACAAAAAGGGTAACGTAAAAATTTTAAATATAAATTGAAAAATTTTGGAAGAAAATGCACTAATTGCTACATTAAAATTGTAAAAAAATCTGTATTCTTCTACATTTTTATAGCTGTAATTTTTATGGTGTACATAATATTCTATTCTAATTTCAAATGTACCGATAAATAAAAGCTTCTGACAATTTCAGAGTAAGTCTAACCTGGACAGTGGGCAGTCACATGCGCATCGGGCGCAGGTTCCGCAGTCCCACAGTCCCGCTAGTACGAATGGCACAACTTGTCCAGAATCATTCGAGAAACTTTTGACAAGTTCCCAAACAACAGTCACTGTTAATGCCAGTTATGATTTTAGTGAATGTTTGCTGTGGAAATCGAAATATCTAATGTAGGTATTCTTAAATAGGTATGTTTTAGTTTGAGTTTAGATTATTAAAACAAAATTAGAACATTTCATACTTCAGTCACGTTTTTCAGACCTAATTTATATGTTTTCTGGTTGTCTGCATCATAATTACTGTACTTTCCGAACTGTCACATCCGTACAGACTGTGGCCGAACAAGCAAACAGTAGTCGTGAGTTGTGTAGTAATCCTTCCCAATATTATTTCAACACACAGAATGGGAAGCGTAAAACGCAGTGGGAGTTTAGAAGGCTTTCAGCGGAGCTGGCCGTTTAGCAAAGTTTAAGTAGGAACCAGTACCGCCGCGCTCACTACTCGGGCTCGGTTCACGTTTAATCCTGACAAATAAATAAACAACCCTCGTATCACTGTAAATACCAAAAGCGAAATGTTAAATATGTTTTGCTGGATGTTGGCACGCATACTGTTACTAGTTCAAAGGGAAATAAGGTATTACTAAAAAAAAAATGGGTAACTGCCCTAACTACCTAGATACTTTGCGCTTGGAAACGAATAAAATAGATGGATCTATTTCATCATAAATATTTAAGTTAATACTCTCACTCTTCCTAAGAAAATATTTGCAAATTGAATGCGAAGTAATAAATGGATCCCTTGCATATCAATGAGCGTTCAAGGCACACCTAGCTCTGATTGATTCCGTCGCATTGGAATTATTTCGAGCCTGTTTCCGATTCACCAAAGGATCTAACTGTTAGCATTTACTGTTTCTGTGTGAACATTTGCTCTTATTGTTTTGTTAATGAAATCCATTGCTATCAGATTCACAAAGGCTCTAATCGTAAGGGCCTTTAGCACAAAACACAAGAGCGTATTTTTATATTGCAGAGGATTCCAAAATTTATTGTAAGCTTTAAAAGGATTTCGAAGGTTAATACCGTGTAAAATAAATTGCCACCACATACGACGAAACTCGGTTGAGCTTGTTCAATAGAGCAACATAGTGGTATTTTTTATTCGAAAGTTTTGCGGTTGAGAAGCGAAACGGTCTGGAAAGAAATTTAGTGTAAAAGCTTTAATGAACTAATGTATTCTTAATGAAGAGGCGGCGTCGCGTCGGAATTGTGGGCCCGCGAGCCCGTTTAATGCCATGAAATATACATAACTCTCGGATACATTTCAATTAGCACTTGAAGTGAGCACAGGCGCCATCCGCCGTCATGCCGTCAGTGCCGTCCCCAACGACTTCAACGATCACAATATCGTCGTCATCTAAATTTAGAAGAACTGTCACTCTTCTAAAATTGACGCCGACGTGACCTGGATGACAAGTTTAACGTCAATTTATATTGATGAAGCTTAAGTTCAGATTAAAAGTTCGCGGACGAGAATTTCGCCGTCTTGTTACATTAAAATTCCGAGGTAAGATGAGCAATTTTCTTCTTGATGTTACCTTTTAGGCCGGCTATATAAAAATTGCAAATATTTTAGTATCAAAGTTTAAGCGTATATGTCGCATCTGTATGGAGGGCGAGACCCGTCGGGTTCCTTTCACACAGAATCGTAAACTATGGATGGCCAATTTATGGTTTCGATGCTGTAACCCATTCCGGTCCAGGCAGATTTACGATAGCAGTTCCTCACGAATACGAGCATCTACGCGGTCACATCTAATAAACAAGTCACGAGTTTTACTTGCTTGTACAAAGTACGTACAGGTAAATGTCATAATTTAGAGCCGTGATACGATTTGAGACAACGGTTAAGTTCTGTAATTTATCAAACATGTCAGGTGAATGTTAGAATATCAATATAATGGTGCCGATTCTGTTGTTAACAAACTAAACTAAATTTAAGTTCAGTGCATCTCTTTTTTCTACTTCATTAGGAAAAGGACAGAAGATAAATTTTAGTTTAGTCCTGTCAAACTGTCACTACTCCCTAAAAGTTTAGACGCGATTAAAAACTTGCCTACTAAAATTACGTCAATTTACGTCAGGCGCTGATTAATTTGACAGGACTAAACTAAAATTAATATTCTGTCCTTTTCTTAGTGAAATAGAAAGAAAAAGATGCACTGAACTTAAATTTAGTTTAGTTTGTGAACAACAGAATCGGCACCATTGTCTCAGGTCCCTTTATAATAAAATATGGATTAAAACTAGCCCTTGTAAAATACTGACGTTTCTCTCTGGCTGTTCCGCGGGGCCCGTGGCGCATAGGTCACTTCCAAACGACTGTGGGTTGGTGATCGCTGTATGGTAGGTACTTACCTAGTCTTATGCCATTGAGGGTAGGTAGTTTCATCTTTAGACTGCTGATAACAATGAATAAGAATCTATTTGTCAAAGATATATGTATGACCTTACAAGTTCAGTGAATATTGAAGTGTCCTAGCGAGGGTCCTTATAGTCTGCAATAGACTTTTACGGGTTGTTATAATAATATTGTTTCCGTTGAGAGTAATCCCTCTAAGAACACCGCAGCTGTCGTAAAATGTGAGTACGGGACAAATGCGGCTTATGTAACAGAAACCCTACGATTAACCACAAGCTTGGTTTACGTACCTACCTACGAAATTTTGCACCTTCATCGGGTGTACCATTTCTACTAAATACACAAAATATCATATTCAACGCTACGGTAATAAATAAAAAATATAGCGACACCTTTATTTGATATATTACCAACATCATGCTTTAACCATTTGCTTATTGAAATACCTCAAAATGTACTTCCCACCCAACTGTATATTAATGTTAGAATTATACGCTACATATAAATTCATAATACAATCAAAGCGAAGCCCATTATGGTAATTCTTAAATAAGTCATTATCCCGTTGAGTATTGCAATTAGAAAACATAATGATAGCTATAAGCGATCATGGGGGTATAACCATATATCACGCCTACGCCATCAAACTAATTGCTCTATAATGTTATTTCATTGGGTACAAACAAAATTCAATCGTAGGCACGTACTAATGTAGGTAGTGCATCTTAGGGACTCAATAACCGTTATAATATCTTACCGACATCTTATATGTACAGTCACGGACTTTAATTGATAAGCCACTTTCAAGCTTTTCAATTTTGCAGTTTCAAACATTCACGAGATTACACGATCAAACACGAACTCAAACGAAACGAGCGTGCTCGTAAACAAGAAGACAAATGAGTAATAATCGAAAATAGTGTCATCCATAGAGGTTGACTAATAAAGTTCTCCTTGATAAATAAAAACCATGTTGCATTACGTTTATCCAATCTATTTGATACTGACCTCCTTTGAATCAGAGCTCATTAACTCGATAATTCTTAAAACTTAACCGAAGACAGTGACAGTTGAAATGTTGATGTCAGAGACGTTACTTTCGAAGTTGTCGAAATGACTAATATTTATTCGTACGCTAACGTTACTATGGCTACGCTAAAACAATCGTCGCTAGGTTACGGTTGCTAGACCTGCAATTGGTTGACTTTGGGTAGTCACTCTGCTGTCAAGTTTGTAGTTCTGGCTCTCAGGTTAGCCAACTGGTAAAGTTAAAATTTTCTTCTTCTAATACGAAGCCATATGACTTTCCGTGTCTGGATGTACGAGTAGACCCGTTGAACCCGATTTGCATTACACGACTAAAATACGAACTGGGCCAACTGGCTTATCAATTAAAGTCCGTGACTGTACATACAAAACGTGAACGTCACGGCTATTCCTCTCTAAGGGAGGCAGAGGTGACCTGTAGTAAGTGCACCCCATTTCGCCAGTTATGTTTAAGTTCCATGTAATAGGGGGCGAGCCTATTTTCATCAAATCAAATCAACCGGGACTTTGGCAACAGGCAACTCATTCTCACTCATTTGTTAATTTCCCACCCTCAAAAAACACAAAAAAAAGGCATGCAAAATGTCAAAAATCATGGATTATCAGAATCAAGATTGACATTATATGAAATTATATAAAAATATTTTAGGATATAAATATTATTGGAATGGGCTTCATAAAGTTATATTAATTAGGAGTAATTATTCATTTAATAATAATAGTAAGTATATGTATTAAAAATGAAATAAAAGAAAATGAATAGTACATAATTAGATTATTTCAATGTCAACCGGGCACAAATCCAGACTCACCGGTCTGTAACTGAGAAATTCCTAATGGAAAAACCCAATAACACTTTGCCCAGTTGGGAATCGAAACCAGTACCTCATGCTCTGCAGTAATATTTGTGGCATAATTATAGTTTCTAAGTAAATAAACCTTGAAACGGCGAAATAATGCTATTAAATCTATCGCTAATCACAGCAGCGTGTATTAATAAAGTGGACCTAGGATTTTGATTTTAATTCGAAGCTTGGCTAGAGAGAGTCCAACATCTCTACCACTATAATGATATACCATCCGTGCAGCGTGCAAGCATGAAACTCTGATCAAATTACAGTCACATGCCCGCATGTGGACGACATTAATATATCTGTCACTTATGGGAAAAACAGGTTTGACGTGGAAATCGTTGTTTTTCTTTATATCCACCATAGAGATGAATTGGTGGACTGTGCTGCCAAAACTCTTCACCACTTAACTACCTATTAATACTAACCACTGACTAACTAATCTTAACCAAGGGTTAAATTTTTATCTGAAGTGTAATCAAAAACATTGAACGAACCAGCTACCTACTTGTTTATCGCTCAATTTATAAAAAACCAATTGAGGAAAATGGGATATTGTGGTTTTCACTGGCGAGTGGCTAGCTAGCGATACAGCTTCGACTGTTCTGTATGTTTTATAAAACGCTTGAAGTTATGCGTCTCGCCTTATTAAAAAGCTGGAACCACATCATAATGGATGAAACTTGAAGAACAAAAATACCTATAAAAATGAAAAATAGGCAGGAATAACCTTCAAATATTTTGAGACATGTCTTCAGTCAGAACTTCAGTAAGAATGTCGGTTGTTATCGTACTAGCATTCGGATTTTGGTAGTTATAATAAGGTTTTCTATTCTCTCGCTAGTTTGTAACTTGTTCAAATATGAGGAATATAAGTATTCAAACTATAGTAGAAAACTAAATCTGTACCTAAGCCGCCACGGCATAACGTAATCATATATCCCGATTTCCGAACTATTCGGCGCTGACAAATATTCACAAAGCCACAGTGGATAGATTAGGTTTTGTTGTACGACCGCCATCAGAAACTCTGAGGATACCGCCAGTTTGCCCGCCACAACCCCCCACTACCTACTCATGCTGGAAACCAATTTCCCACCTCATTGTTCTAAAATTGCGTCCTGCTCTATTCTACGTTCCGACGGCCAATCGATTCGCACATTGACAAACATTGAAAAATAAAATTGATATTGGAAAGGAATTGTTATCTAAAATATTGGAAAGTCGACCAATTTCTGTTTTATAACTTATAATAAACGATATCTGTGTCTTTAAGTAATTTTTTTCTAGCATTTTACGATTTCTCAGTGATACAAATGATATAACTTGAATAACAGCTTGACAGAAATTTAAAGAATTTTTAATGTCACCACACTGTTTTGAAACAGATAAAACTGAGTATAAACGATCAACAGAAATGTTAACTGCATTCTAAATAAAAATGACATACATTTTTCCTATTCTAAAATGGACGACCCAAAATAACCATAACATATCAAAGTTTATGTGAGAACTGAAACCCTTGGAGTTATTCCTGTCGGTTTACTTTTCTGCCACTACTAACAAAGTGACCTTTGCTAATTTACACGTCTGTTTTAGGGAGTATATCTTTGTGGTTAGCCATGTATGATTCAATCAAGTTTTGTTGACAATATAATATTATAGTATCATACATGTCCTGAGTCATTGATACGGTAGGTATGATGAAAATATTTATGATTCAATTGTTAAGGCGTACCTTATCTGAACCAACGTTATCCAAATAAACCAAATACGTTTACTTTTCTAGGTGATTGCGCAGTATCTGTGCGTGCGACAGTGCAGCGAGATACAGCGGGCCCGAAGCAGTTGCAATGCCTTTGTTCGTCAGCACGAATGAAAATCAATTTTACAGATCAACTACACTGGAGCCGAGTTCGACAGGCTGACAGCCACTAGTCCGGCCTATGAATACAATTTACCGGATCACTATCTGACGGCCGGACTCAAAATATGACTCTGCGTATTTTTCTTCAGGCATAATTATGTAGAAATAACTCAAACAGGTATGACATTTTGAATTTGAACATGAATTTAGACATTATTTGTGTACGAACCATGAATTAATTATTGTTCTATAATTCTGGATTTATGTATTATATAGTGTAGTCATTAGAATTGTGGTGTTGACTGCTAGTTATTAAATCATATCGTGTACAAAAATTGGTAAGGGAGCCCGCCACAATTAATGCCTGTACCCCTCACAGATCTGCTCACCCCGCATGTGAAAACGAGCGTAAAGATACAGATACACAGTTGATATAGCAAAGCAAAGCGTGGCCACCCGCCTTATACGTAAATTAATTTTGTGCTGTGATCAGCGGAGCGTGAGCCTCACGATAATCATTCCGATCTCGGCCTCGGCTCCACACATTCGCTGAATAATGCCACTATTAATCATTAGCCACGGTATGGCTTATACAAATAATAACCGAATTAGTATCCATATCAACTGATTCAGCGCTACCCAAGTATATTTTATCTACATCGTTATAACGCAACTTTTATCCTCCCCATTTATCTTAGCGAAGCGTAATAGACCTTGAAAGTTACATATCTACTTTTTGATAGTACATTAACATCTCCCTTACGTAGTTTCACGAAGGGAAAAGGCAAGTAGGCAGTTTGAAAGTGGCCTTCGCGGAAAATTTACTAAACCGTCAATTACGAATAGAGCGGCGCAATACTCGAACAGCCCGCTAGAGATTTACGATTGCAATCAAACGTCAAATGGCATCATTTTTCAACATCAATATCATAGGGCGATACAGTTCGTGACACATTAATTTGGCAACGGGTGCGGAGCGAGCAAAGCTCCCGCCGCTGGTGATCGCTTTTTCATAACACGCTCACACGAGTCATTCTCACAAGCTCCCTCGCGATATGCACTTAATAAATTACAAAACGGTTTCATTCAATTTTCATAAGCCTGTGTTAAAGCTATTAGGACATCTGAGTGTCAAACGTGCGAATTGGTAACGATATAAAATATAATAAAAATACGACGAGCATACTGATTTATTGCCGTACGTTTTGATAGCTTTTTGTGATAAAAACAAGTGTCTTCATAAATTAACTATGACAAGAGAAACAGCTACATATTCACTGAGAAAAGTGTAAGTACTGTGAAAGGAAGTTCAGTTTAAACCGGTTATGATTAACGATTTGGCTTATTCATTTGTCTTTGTTTGTTTTATCAAAAACAATCAAAAATAAGCTTGTGTTCCGGCGTCGGTCGGCGACGGAAGCACGGCCAACGCGCAACTCAGTGATTAACGAGCGAACCTCGCCGACTTGAAAATGAACCCTATTACTTAACTAACTTATCGTCCATCCAAGAAAAGTAAGCTCTCTAATTGCTGACCTTTACCCGGCCAGAGAGAATTTAGCGCCTAATTATGAACAACAGTTATATCGCTAGGGAGATGGATGCGGTACGTCAAACATTTTGTCTGCGCACTTATTTGGGCAGGTAGACGACCTTGGAAGCTTTCTATTTAATTTTCGGGTAAAGAGCTATAAACCAGGTTTACAGAGCAGTTTAGAAAGTTCATAATTAGAGCTTACTAGGTACCGTACGCTCTTAAGGTTATGAGTATGACGTTAGCACCGTACGGCAGGAATGAACCTATACAACAAGGACTTACAGAGAAAAAAAACCTTAAAGTTAGTAAAGTACGACGCTATTTTCATAATAGACATGATAATAAATACAGATATTCGTGTATACATGACCCACTTTGTATAATTATTAAGTTCGCAGATATTCGCGTAGAAACATGGGCGGCCCAGCAGGGGCCGACGCAGATAATATCAGTCAATGCTTGCACGTGATTCATTACACCTGCATGACCGTAGCCACTTCATAAAATAACTTTCAATGTATTTATTTGAGTATGGAAGCGCCGAGCTTCGGAAACACAATACCTTTATTGCGCAAGATAAATCTTTGTTACAATCGGATTTGTTTAATATGAATATCGAATGAACAGCGCGGGTGAGTCAGCGCCCAGTGAAACAGCAGTATTACTGCACTCAGCAGACTGGAGTTCCAACAAGCGATTACACACCACAATTTTGTTGTCAGCCACAATACAAAAGTTTCATTGTGAAACTTAATTGAGTGGGTCAAAGCAAAAATACGACGTAAGCGTACGTGTGTCAAGAAGACAAAAGCAACCAGGTACCTTGTTTGGAACTGAACAATGAAGCGAAGATCCTTGCTAATCATATATTATCAGATTGTTCACATGTATATAGGTATACTTTCTTCTATTTTCATTCAACTTTGTGTACAGTTACTTGAATGTCTTCCATGTACCTACCTAATTTATTTTAACAGAAGAGCTTTAATAAAAGTCTTTCATAAAATATGGAACATTTAGGTGAAAGCCGCCTTATTGTTAAGTAGGCTTTTAAATTCCAGACCAGTTTAGGTCGTTCGGGTCGTTCCAGATGAATACACAATTCACTATACAGTTTCTGTTCCTTTTATGTGGAGCAAAAAAGGCAAAAATATTGTTCCTGGTTCGGACAATGTAATAAAAAGTTAGGTGCGGTTCAAATAAAAGCAAATGTTATTTCGCGATGCACAGGTCGAGTGGATCGCGGGCCGGCCGATGCACCGCTCTTGGCTCCTTACCAAAATGTATCAAAGCTAGATTTATGTGGGGCTGCGACGAAGGCTGCGATGGTATCGGCGGGCCGCTGCGACCACGCTGCGCTCCCGCGGCGTGCCCGCTATACCTACGTGTCATGCCACTACCCAGCTTCGCGGCAAACGGCTCTTACACAATACTTACTGAATATTCCAGAAGCCTGATGGTTCGGGAATATTTTGCACAAGTTTTTGTGGAGTTGTATTTCATATCATGTTTTATTGTTTCAACAGCTTCTCTGTTTTACTTTTAAAGGCTGAATGTTTATCGTGGAATGATGCAGTACGTTTCGAACTCTGTTTTAACTTAAGTACCTACATCGTTCACCATTAAATTGCTTTACCGGTTTTAAGGGCAACCGCCTCTCATTAAACCAAACCAACCTTCAATTCACCGGTACACTGAGTAATAAAATATTCCTTACTGCATTCAACTCCCTTTAATAATCTTAAAAATCTTTACATCTCTCTTTGGATTAATAAACTTCTTAACTGCTTATAAAAAACTTCATAAAGGCGGGTAATATAACTGGTGCTATCTGGTTTTATTGGCTCAGTAATCAGGGCTTGACGTTCCAAAGAGCGTTATTAATCCATTTCTAACAACATAAAACGCGAACTGTAGTAAAGGGCAAGTTAAAAATATATCAAAGTATAATTTTATTTAATACAGAATAACGTATTGTTACTATTATGTCGGAGCGAGGAATCATAAATTTCAAATATGAACGTCTTCACGCTCCTATGATCGAGAAAATAAATGGATGCACAATTTTTCGTGTTTCGTTGGGGCGTTAAATTATGCGTTTATCATTTAGGGATGTTTACAGAGCGGGGCAGCCGCGGGATCAAATTGAAACGACTGGAGCCGTGCCAGCCCGCCAGCCCGCCAGCCCGACACTACACGCGCGCCTTTAGTACTAGCGTAGGAATGTATGTATAGGCTAAATGTGACGCATGTTTTTCAGTTTAATTATTTTATTTGTCGCTATCAAACAGATTTTTATAATATTTGGAAATAAAAAATGCATTTTCTTGTGAGAAATAATTGTATAGTTGATTTAAAAGACGATGTACTAACTTCATGAGTATAAAAACTAGTTGATCCTTCAACAAGGCGTGAGAACAAGTTAACAAACGAACAGCATCAAAGATAACTAGCGGGTGCAGACACGTGATAAAGCTATTAATAGCCATAAAACGAGCCAGACAATTGATACTAATTATATAACTATTCAGTTTGGAATTCCAGACAATTCATCCTCAATAGACATGTGACATAAACACAATATTATACTTAATGGCACCACTTAGTAGTTTCATTTGAACCGCATATCATTCTTCATTGGTTAATGTCAGGCATTTTTATTCGTCACTTTTTAGATATGATAGGGGAACCGAACTTAGCTTTAATTGGCGAAAGCAGAATCACTGAAATCTCAGTTTCTTAGGTACTAATTGGAGTTCTTGAACAAAATCCTTCGTATCAACTATAGCAGATATTTCTCAGTTAACAAGATATCGTCAAGCCGCAGCCGTCTCTACAATTTCCTTCAGTTTGCCCCTATCGCACCGCGAACAAGCAACGAGACCCGATGCGGAATGGCACTTTGATACATACATACACAAACCAGTTCTCAGAATAAAGGATGGCGCAACAGAAATAACTCAGTGACCGTTCCTCGAACTTGTGTTGTCACATCCACTTACAGAGAAAAAAACGTAAGGAATTACCATCCATTACAATATTTTAGCTTACATCGAAACACGAGTACAGTGGCTATTAGAGGTGTTCCTGTTGTGTTCTAAGGAATGTATCGGGCACGCGTCTATGATTCATATCGATATTTCATCACGGTCCAATAAAACACTCGATACTGCAATTGTGCGGCACCCGTTCTGCTTGGCTCACTTATTTGACTTTATTTGTGGCGTTTGTTTCTCGCGGAGCACCCGCGTGCCCGCTCCGTGCCCGCTCGTTGGAGCCCGTCCAACAGTTTTACACAATCATTCCACTCAACTAAGCGTTCCCATAAACACAACCCGGCGGGTATGAATTGCACAAAAAATTGGAAATAATTGCCAATTTATTGTTCGTGTTGCTTTTACGCATATCGAAATTTAATTCGTTTGGCTGAAATGTTAAATCTATGCGTGTAGTGCGTAGTGCGCGTACACGCAGCGCGAATACAGAATGCGTGCGTCGCGCGGCGTAACCGATGTCTATATTTGTGGAGCGGAAACTTAACCATTTCATTTTCATCCACCGCCGACACTCCGGGAATTTGTAACATCACTTACTTAATTGAACGATAAATAAGTTAAACGCCTATCCATTTCTTTTATTCTTTGCAATCATATGAATTATCTAGATCTTTTGAACTCTTATGTTTCTAATGTAGAGAGGTTATCATTTAGATGAAATCCAAATATTCTTGTTTAATCGAAGTCAACTAAGCTCTTAAATTATAATTATTGTAACCAGCGAACCATTGACCAGCCAAAGCCACAGTTTAACAGCAACTTTAGTAACGTACAACAAACTATCGTAGATGAATAAAAGTTCAACGACTTTCAATTATTATTCAAAAATAATGATGAGACTTTGTGTACACAATATTTATTGGCGTTAGATTGTAAATAATGAGGTGAAGAGTATCAGATAAAAACAAATTGGAAAAAAATAGACTGTGATACCGCGTTTCTGTTTGTCAATTTATCACTAGTTCCAAACGGTAAAGAAAGATGGGAAGACTCTGCTAAGAAACACGTTTAAACAAATGGTCCTGTCATCGCCTATCTTCTATTACTGACTACATAAGCCTCGTCTTAGTAGCTTCATACCCCTCGGTTGTTCGTCTATTTAGTCTCGCTTTATCAAGCGTCGGAACATACAAGCTCATACTTAACTTGAATGAGTACCTACAAGTATAATACCTCGGGAATGCGCGATTAGTATCGCTACCTGACATGAGGTACAGGCGCGAAGGCGACATGAACATATCCAGAGCGCCAAGAGAATAAGAACAAAATAATATCGCGCTTTTTTTCTCTCACAAATATACATACAATGAAAGCATAAAAGACGTTCATTTTTATTTTGTTTTTCTTGGATACAGAATTCTACATTCTACCATTTTTTTTTTCTAAATCAGGTTCCACAATATGTTGATGTCAAGTCGTAAAAGAATCTACATTTCACCACTTACAAGCCCATCACCCATCGAACAACTGAAGTGTAGCGACCAAACCATAACGCGAAGATAAGAAACCTCAGCTTACCACAAAACACGAACACTACTTACATGTAAAGCGATTTAGATAAGTCCCGACTCAGCCATTGAGAATGTTAGTATTGACAGTAACAGATAGTGTCTATTGAATATCTTAGTAATAAAAGCGTTCCTGTTGGTGTGGTGTCGGGTCCGGATTGTGTGGAGGTCTCGACGTCGACCGACGCTCTCGGAGTCGGTACTGTCTCTCGAATACCGGTAAAGTGTCATGTTACCAGCCTTATCGCTTAGACAGCGGACCAATATTTGAATACCACACTCAATACTCAACTCACCCATCCTTGTAAATAAATGCTATCGCTTCCATTAGGGTCAATAATAAAGTGAAAGTAAATACATTCGGATTGTAATTTGTAACGTTGATAAACATCTTTGTGACAATGTAAGGGAATCGATATGGTTTTTATTTCGGTATGTTGAGACTTGATACCCAATTACGAGCGGTTTTATAGCACGTAGGAGTTTTAGATTAACTCGATTTGGTTTCGGTATCAAAATCGATAGATAAGTATCTATTATATTGTGACATCATATTTTTTATGGAAATAATTAAAAGTTACGATAAAAGAGATTAGGTGTTTAAAGTTACACCGAAATAGATCGTGGGTAGTTGTTATCTGCGGAACTAACACTATTAGGTAATAGGCGCTGTCTGTCAGGAGCAATATGTTGATCCGTAGGTTTGCAAAATGCTCAAGGGGTGTAAAAACCACTCTGTTTAGGGCATTCTGCCAATCTTTTTACACCTGCAGTCTATGGGTCAACTACACGCAGAGAGCTTACAGCGCCTTACGTGTACAGTACAACAACGCATACAGGGCGCTGTTGGGGTTGCCACGACACTGTAGCGCGTCAGGGATGTTCGCAGAGGCACTTATAGACGATTTTTATGCAATCATGCGAAAGCGTGTCGCCTCCCTGATGCGGCGGGAGCGGGGCAGCTCCAACAGCCTCTTGATCACTGTGACCGATAGGGTGGAAGGTCTAATACTAAGACACTGGACCAGGACACAAGTATTCCCTTCAAACCGTGCTTTAAAATAATGTTTTGATTATTGTATTATTAATAATTTTGATTTTATTGGTGGCGATTCTGACATTATTGTGAATGATTTTGACATTGTTGCTATTAATTATTTTGACATTATTTTTAATTATTTTACGGGATTTGCCAAATATAATTTACTAACACTAGTGTGTAAGATATGTGTGTACATGATTACTAACAAGTTGGATTGTATGATCTGTTAAATAAATGATAATAATAATAATAATAGTTCGTATCATGATCTTAGGGTGCCTTCGCATTGGGCAGTGGTCATTATGTTAGCACCGCGGAAATGCCATGACTCTCACCGACATGACCCTATAATCTTGTCGGAAATATGATACATAATACAATTGGCGGAAATAAGCACAAAACGTTCAATTCAGTCAGCTAACGGGAAGCTCCACAGTTGGTCATCCCTTATATTTTATTTATCAACGTATAATTGTCTTATTAGCAACAAAACCAACGGTAGTGTTTCGAAATTATTAGCGTTCACAAGGCGTCTACGATACGTCTACGGTGCGCAACGCTGTGGCTACGAAACGCTACACCGCGCCTACGCCGCGCTACGCCGTGGCGCCGCGCATATGATGTGCCTATATGCTGCTTCTACGATGCGTCTACGCAGCGCCGATGTTGCGTCTACGAACCACCCAGTGCGACGAAAGTCTCATGAATCAAAAATCTTGTAACAATCCATTACAAAAGCAGGCGAATTTAAAAAAAAGGAATGTTATGTAAATAGTCAGCGTTCAGCTGGACGCTGCTTTAGCCCTAAGTCTGCTCCCACGGAAAGGAACCTTAACACAGGTGTCAATTTAATATCTATTTTTGGCTGGGTCAAGCACATAGCGCTAAAAGCTTATACATAATTCCATTAGATATGGTACTAAAACCGGCTTTAACGTCTAAATAAAGCATAAAATTGATATTGTCACTCTATCGGCCCCAAGATAGCAATCTCTCCGTCCGTCAAGTTTTACGCCTCGCGCGGGAAACGCCACCTGCCCGCCGCGCGCCGCCTCCATACAATTTAGATGAGTTCTAAAACTTTAAATACAACGTATAATCGCATAACTCCGATATGATGGCATTGACACTATATTTAAACAACCATTATAGAAGAGTTCGTTGCTTTTTAGTATCCATTAAATATTAGATATCAAAGTTTCATTTCTAGTGCAGTGTATTTGGATATAACAGGTATTGTTTGTTAGGGTACACTTTCTTCTACACTAATAAAAGAGGAAAGATTTGTATTTTTGTGTGTATGTTTGTAATGAATAAACTCAAAAACTTCTGCGCCGATTTCAAAAATTCTTTCATTTGTATCTTGGTATTAATCCTTATCAAAATAAATTACTTCATTATTAAGACTGCTTCAATACCTTCATATAACTTTTTGAATGATTCAATTCAGACATTCTATTCAAAAGATATCACGAGTTTAAAAATGTAAGTATAGCTCCAAAAAATACCGGCTCATACATTCAGTACAGAATGGCTTTTTTCTTGATGATATCTCGGTAGATAGGTAGGTAGGGTAGGTAGGTAGGTAGGATAGGTAGGTAGGTAGGGTAGGTAGGTAAGGTAGATAGGTAGAGTACGTAGGTAGGGTTGAGTGGTAGGGTAATTAGGTAGGGTAGGTAGGGTAGGTTGGTAGGGTAAGTAGGTAGGGTAGGTAGGGTAAGTTGGTTGGGTCGGTAGATATGTTGGTAAGTGTAGGGAGGTAGGTGTAGGTAGGTAGGTACCTATGTACAGTAGGTAGGTAGGGTAGGTAGGTAGGGTAGGTAGGTAGGGTGGGTAGGTAGGTAGGTAGGGCAGGGTAGGTAGGTAGGTAGGTCGGGTAGATAGGTAGGTAGGGTAGGTGCGCTGTAGATAAGTACTTAGTGCTACCCGTGCGAAGTCGGGGCGGGCAGCTAGTTATAAATAAATATAAACTCAATAGGGATTTATTTATAGGTCGCGCTCGGATTCACTCACGTCGATTCAGTTTTTATGACAGATTGTCAATTCTGTCATATATTGCTTCCGGGATCGGCAGTTGGCAAAAACGCGGGAAGGCGACGAACTTTTTTAGCTACACTCAGAAAAAATGTTAGCCACATGATAGTATATATTTAACGCCACACTCCACTTAGCAAAAAGTGACGAATGTGTATTATGTAACTTGGTATTAAATAACATCAAAATACAATCAGTAGCTCTCGAGATCACCTTTTGGGAAAGCTACTCGACCTAGTGACGACCTAAATCTCTAAATCTAAAGCTCGTTTCTGTCCGAGTGTATGAATAGCTCTTACATTGACATCAGGTATATATGAAAAGGATTTGATAAATAAGTTTTCATATTCAAAGCCATTTCTACTCGCTTTCTACTAAATACTTCTACTGCAATTTACACGGACATAGTAATCTTCCCTTTTAAATGCACAAAAGCGAACGGGACCAGAATGTACTCTTATTTTATACGGGCAGCCATAAATCCTAAAAAGCTATAGATTATCCATACAGGCAGAGTGCACCTGTTCTCAGTGCACTTTATATACGAAGCTATGTGGCAGATTAGGAAAAATACTATTAAAAGAATAGTGATAGAGTGTCCTTTGTATTCTGATTTGGAAGATAAAAACAAATGTGTATAACGTGACATAAACCCGAGCCAGTTCAATCAAATATAGAAATGTTTAACCTGAACTTTAAGCTAACGAAGTTGATTACCTTCTAAACCTCCATTGTTCTTTAAATACAGCTTCAGTACCGCTTAGCAACAAACTTAAAAGCCGACATCTAACTCACAAATAAAAAGAAAACCTCTACATAAAAATCCAATGAATAGCAATTTCAAATTAGACTGGTATACCTACGATAACATACCTTGAACAGCGCAGTTAAAGCAACGTCAGTCAATCTGAGACAGGTCTGTCAGTTCGATTTACACAAGCCCGGCTTGCTAGCGACGCTACACGCCCAATAAACCTCGCTTAACACTGCAAGGAAATCCCTACACGACTCCGTACGATATTGGCAAGACTTTACTTGGAACATTACAGATATACGATAGTATAAAGATAACAAAGCTATAATGTGCACTACTATACGACTTTCACGAACGGTTTTTAAATGTCCTGTTTATTCTAACGTATTTTTAGCTAAAGCTTGAATTATTTCTAGAACCTGTGAGGAATTTTCGGAAAATTGTTTTAAAAATATGGTAAAATATTTGAAAAAAAACAAATATGTCACCGATAGTATCGAAAAAAATTATATGAGAAGGTAAATTCGAAAAGCTTTCATAATTATCATCGCTTAGAACATAAAAGCTCCTTCGGGAACTAGTGATGGGACTAATCAATAACTCCGCTTAATAAACTGAAAATATACCAAATGATAACCTCTTCCTTTTAGAAGTCGGTTGATAAATTAACAAGTCGCTGAGTAAGCATCAATAGAAAATCGGAAAGTAACGAATCCCGAAACGAAAATGTTACAGAAAAACTACGTCATACGGAGTAGAATTAATTCCAGACTAATACTATGTGCAGCTCTTGAAAGGAAAATAGATTTTCGCATAGAGCTACATATAATAAAAGTCTTATAAAAAAATACTCACAAACCTATCTTCTTTTTAAAATAGAACAAGTTTTAAAGTGAACTGCGATTAATAACACCTTTTCGTAGAACTCGTTAAATCCTAGATAAAACCGTGTTGTCTAGATAACTTAATTAGAGTGATTATAACGCCCGGCGGCGACGTGATCATTACAGGTTTGCTGGAAAGCGGCAGGTTTTCAATTCAACGCAATTGTCGGCGTTTTTAAGAGGAAATGGTGGAACTGGGTTAACAGCCTAGATTCTGGTAGTTAATACTTACTTACAGTCATCACTTATCAGTGTAGATTTTACTGAACGTATAAGTATCAGGTACTTGTCTAAATTAGAAAATGAAAAACTCTCTTTTCAGACGACGTGTTTATTTTGATATACTTTAAATTAGTGACTAATTTAAATTAAAACCGCTTTATTAAGTACGCAAGATAAAAAAAAAATTACGCAATCATTCGGACTCATACAAATAGTGGATTAAATATGTAAAAAATAATAAGCGGTGTTTATGAAAATAAACTCAAATAATAAACCTGCTATTGACAGATGCTTTGTATTCAGGCGTATTCCGGGTACCACAAACACTTTACGAGTTCAAAGCTAAACCTTCACACTTCCGGAATACATTAATCCCTATTTTTAGTTCAAGTACTTGTTCGTCCGTTTTACGATAACAAAACCAACAACTTCTGTTTATGACACAAAACAATCGCAAATATTTCGTTTTACAGTTTTGTTGGGAAGTGTAAAGGGATTTATGTAGACGCAAGGTACTGTAAAGTAAAGGATGAAAAGGAAAATATCTGCAGTGACTGCAGTGTCCTGTTAGATGATGTAAAGTTTTAGATAACAGCATAATATCACGACTGTTCTCCTGAAGGGTTAGGCAGAGGTATACCTACCCACATTTCGCCAGTTATGTTTAAGTCCCATGTAATAGCGAGTGAACCTCTTACCATCAAGCGGGCAAAAATCTAGACTCCGAGCTGTTACTGCCCAATAACATTGCCCGACCTGGGAATTGAACTCAGGACCTCACGCTCAGCTGTCGCTTGCGACCACAAGACCAAAGAGGCAGTTCTATTATTTCATGTTTTATTAATTCAGGATATCACAGCAGGTTACCAGAGTAATACAGCTGCGGTAGTGTAACCTACACCGGTCTAAGCACACTAAAGCTGAAAAGCTTTTAGGTTTTAGACAGAAGCGATCAAGTTATTCACAAACCAGCATTATTAGAGAAGCAATTTCCTTCAACACTATAATCGCTTTTAAGGAGGTTAGGTAACCTCTACATTAAACTCATGTCTCTTACAACACAAACTGTCTGTCAGCAAGCAAACCGTGAGAACAAAACATCCAGATACGTTCCAAGCAGCGAGAATGATCCGCTATCCAAAGATAATTCGGTAAGCGATACCTGTGGGTGTTTCCAAGCGGTATAGCGGTACAGCGGTGCGGCCGAATGCGGGCTAGTATATAGGTTTATATTAAATAGCGATAACATCGCTCGCTGTCAGAACGATTGCTGGGCTCTCGCCGATGAGACCACACGCCAGGCGAAGGCGACCGACTAACGCGAACATTTATTGTTGTTGCCGCGCTCTGTTTAGCTAAAATCGCCCTTTGAACGACGTGTAATGCTGCGTAAAGTAATTGTGGGTTACAAGTACCTGTTTATGCTTCTAAATAAAAGTAAAGGGGCGAAAGTTTGGTGTATGGAAAACAACAAAAATGCTAACCAGCTTTCAGTTTTCAGAGTCATAACACGAAACAGAGGCTTGTAGTTCCACTAGAAATTAGACGATTATCAAGCTACCGGATTTTTTATCGATCCGACCCTACATAGAGTCAATTATTATAATAGGTCAACATCATGTTAGTCCATCGAGCAAACTTTGAAACCACTTCGTTTTTAAAAACATCATTATAAGTAGTTAGAGCACACATTATTACTCAGCTTAGCTCGCTAACCAGGAACAAGGGAAAATTGTTCCACAAAATTGTTCAACACTACTTTACCGTTAAAATTCTAGCACCAGGTACTCTAAGCATGCGCTCCACGCTTAACTTTCCCGATAAACGATAAATTAAGTTAGGTGTCAGTGCGCACTACATTTTACTTCTAACAAATTTCGCTACACTATCTTCATCGCTAACCACTACATAATAATCTTCGTAACATGTAAATTAAGCCATAAATAAAAGAAAAAAAGGCGAGTTCAGACATGCGTGCCTAGCCTAATAGTTACGACCATTAAGATACATTCTATTGGAATGATGTAGCACGTTATAATAAAAACTGTTGGGCATAGCTTATGCTTCGATTATGTTGGCTCGTTTATTACTTAATTCAGCCAAGAGTAGGGCTGCCAACTGTTAAGTGGTGAGCCAAATTAAAAAGGGCACGATGCCGCGTTTTTCATGATTTGACTACGGTATTTTCCGGCTTTTCAGGACTCTTTACAATGTTTTTATTATTACGTGGCATCAACCCTTTCTTTTGAAAATATTTTTTTGGTTGTCCTAACTAAATGAAACAAAGGCTTCAATGTTAACGATAAAACAGAAGCACTTCTCAGTAACATCTTGAACAAAAACCCATACAGACATTAGTGAGCAGTGAGCAGCCCTAGTCAAACGGAGCGCGAGTCGATTACCTGCGCGGGCGCACGCAGGACCGGTTCGCATGATCCTCCGCCCCTCACCTTCGCACCGCGGCCCCTGGCACCCATCTTGCATATTTTTTGCTCCACAATCCACATAAAGGGGCCCCTTCGTTAACTGTGAGAAGTAAGCTCCTTAGAATAAGATACAACAAATATTACAATACCTGCCCTTTGTACAGATAAATGCTTAAACACTTTGTGCCGCATTGCGATTCGTAAGACCTTATTTGCTTTATAATCTCGTTTCTTGTACTGAAACTTTAATCACGTTAATCTACGGTCCGTTAACTCAAACATTAAATAAAATCATTAAGTCCGAATGTAATTAACATTTCGTTTAAAAATATGCATGTATTTAACCAACAAACAACTTCGGATTATTATGATAATCGCTTGAACGGATTATAATTGGAAAATTATCTTAATCATTCTCAATGAATACGAGTTTATTGCCAATTAACACTGTGAACTTAAATGTATAATAATATACAGCTATTCAAATTATTCTCAACGAGATTATCTACATTTTTGCTGCATTATTTTTTATACCAAGTAGTAGTTAGATATCTAGTCTGTCCTGCCTGGCTAATATGTTTTTCTTTTCTTAATTCTTTGTCCGTTGAGGTGTATATTCTTTAATTACCTCCAACGAAATAAATAGGAGGTAGTTAAGATAAATATCTTAGTGGCCAGTCCCAAAGTCCGTTACAAAAAATTTTAAAATACCTTGTATGTAACGGTTTTCGAACCAATTTCATTGATCGCAGCCTTTGCTTTTGCTACTCAAATTCTTGGATGAAATTGTACAATACGTTGATAGCTGTTTGTTATTTCAGAGAGTCATCTTTTGTGGTAATAAAGAACATACTTCTAAGGCAGAAAAATAGACGAAATACTATTGAGATGAGATCAAGCTTTTTTATATAGTACGTTCTTTACGTTGATGCGTCACCGAGAAATGCTTGTTCCATGCTAATGACACCAATAAGTCCTTCTCTCAATGTCCGAAAAGAATTCGGAAACGACTGTGCCCGCATAAAATACATATTTACTGATCATGAAAGAGCGCTCCCCACAAATATGTTGAATTAAACTTAATATTAGTTTGTGTATTTGAATTGACATTTATGCTGTGTATTGATTTAACTGAAATGACTGACACAGTTCCACTGTTTAAACTAGACCAGTTATCTTTAGACTAAGTTTTATTGCAATATTTTTAGTTAAATTCAGAGTTGAAATCTAATGTAGGTAGTTAGGTAGGCACTCGCTTTTCAAAACTTAACGGATACAAAAAGTAAAGAAAAAGGTGAGGAAAGGTGTGATGAATACCGCAATAACTAACCAAAGAATCATCGTCTATATGAAATTTTGATAAGAAATCCACTGCGATGCCCATCAAAGATAATTTGACTAAATTCCTCATCTTATTCTTATTTATTCCAAGAATTTCGATAGATAAAAAAACTGATATATAAAGAATTCCAGTTGGATTTCCTTGGAATAGGTTGCTTACAGTTTTTCGTATCTTTTTATTCATTTATGGTGTTTTTACGAGTGTCGGAGAGGGTAAATGTTCTATTTGAGTGTTCGTGTGTGTGTCGCGTTTGGTGCCGGCGGCCGAGCGGGCCCACGACGCATCGATAGCGCATAAACATAAGTTTGCGTGCGAATCTATCGTGCAGAACACGGTACTTATAACTTTTATGTTACCGGCTCGCATTTACTGATGAGCATATTGCCGATTATCTCCTCAATTCATACGCGACATAAATTGTGGACTGCCGGCTAGTTGTTTATTTTATATACTGTTAGTGGGATTATATCAAACGTCTTCTTCCTAGTGGGATCCTGACCCAGGTTTGTTAGCGAATACAACGTAAGTATAGACAATTTAACATATCTCCAGAGTTCACAAAAAGTTTATGGGGTTACTTAGTTTTCCCTAAAAAACACTGTGTTAAATACATATGTAGTTTAATGAGTAACTTTATGCAGCATAAGTGACTCAAATACGTAAAAGTTACAAAAGTTATTTAAAGAACAGTCCAAACATCATAGGTAAATATTTGAAGTTGTAATGACGCCGCAGATCCGTCCTACATAATGCTGTGACTAATAGACTCGGCCGATGAACTGCTTTGTGTCTAACTTACCTGTACAAAAACTATTTCGACTGTTTGCTACGAAAAGTTGGAGTTGATGACTCACCTCTGTGGTGCCTCACGCGGTGATGCGACACGGGCCGGCAGCACGGCTGTTCCTGGTACGCTGTCCAGGAGTCCGCCAGCACAACCGCCAGCACCGCACACAGCACCCCAGCTGTCCATTGTCCACCAGCACCCATGGTCCACGCAGCAGGCCACATCCAACTCGCACACACTGCTACACCGTACTCTTCCACTCCAACATTATCTCTCGCATCAGTCCATACAATGCACCTACGACTATTGTAATCCGCAAGACAACTAACGATTCCGGAAAACTTTAACAATGTTTATCTGTTTACATTACGCGCACCTAAACCGAAATCGGAGAGATTATGCTTCCGTTCAGATCATTCGAGTTGAACGGACTTCTGTGATTAATCACCGCAGTCGTGCCGCGAGTCTGTTATCTCATATCGAGTTATAATCTGTTCGTGAGGGTTTACTTCGTTCGGTTCGCTTGATTTATTAGTTGGTAAAGAAGTACGCCACGATCGTGGTAACGCAGCGTCGTCGGCGGGCGACAGACGTGACGTGCGCCACCGGCATCGCAGCGACGAGAACTGAAAATGTTTCGCGCGGCGACACGGACCGGCGACCGGCCCGGCGGGAACCGGCACGCAAGACAACAGCCGAGCTGAGGCTTGCCGCCGCCTCTGCCGGCGCCGGCTTCCACTGCGAGCGACAAGGACGGCGCTACCACGGAACAGCCAGACCCGCGAAAGCTCCAAACGAATGAAAAAGCCTGCTCCACTCGTTTAAGGAAAAGTTGTAAGTTAAAAAGTTTTGATAATTTCGCCGATCCGGAGCCGCTTGAATTCTTGCGGGGGAGATCTGACTGCGCATTGACCCTCGGTATCGTTGCGAACATATTGTAACGGAGGGATGACCCCTTATATAAATTTACCTAATTTATGTTTTTGTTAGGATACGCTCGAAGAACTTTTATGTCTATAGGCACGCGAAAGGAAGTCGGCAGTTTATTTTTTGTATGTTTATTAATAAGTAGCCTAGTGGAGCGTATGAGTCACGACGTCGCGTGGCATAAATAATAGAGAACTGTAAACAAGTCATCACGAAATCTTCAGAGATTCGTAACTCGCATTATTTAGATAATTAGCCAGTTATTTATGTTCAACTGCAGATAAAGTTTAACTCCTAACATAATAGATCATTCAAATTAATTATTCACTATAAAACCATTCGAACGAAACCATAATACGTGTAAATCACGAATATTATTATAAGTCTTCAAAAAGACAAACCAAAAGATAAACAATATAATTTAAGGCCAAAATATCTCAAACTGTGTACGAAGATCAGTGCTGAAATAGCACAACTGATAAACTTATATACCATAAATTCACGCGCAAACTTAGTAATAAGTTTTCAGACAACTTAATAAATAACTATTTATCGAGTTTAACTTTGAGCTGACCGTGATTAAGGATGGTAGGGTTAGCTTTATCAATTACTCAGGCTGTGAGCCCTCCGCTCGCCTGAGAGTGCTGCCCGACTCGCCTTTAATTAATCCTAAATAACTTAATTATACCAGAAACCCTTTAACATAACTCGATTAATATTTTATTAGTCTCACCAAACAACAGACTGCACCCACCGACCGCGCATTATTTACCACTTATACCTCACAAAGCACAGTCGCCCGCCAATATAAAAGTAACTTATGCAAAAGTAAGAACATTTGGAATTCAGCGGGTACATTCATAAGATGAACGGAGATATCTTAAACGTCGCGACCCCATTTTCATCAGTTCTTCAAGTTTTTCAATAAAAACTTTCGAAGGCGTCCGATTTACATACGGTATGGATTCATTTATTTTCCAAAAAGATTTTTCGCGTAAAAGTGAAGAAGGTTTTCGGTATCCATTAGAGGAGAAAGGTCGCACTCGAGTCGCTTCCACCAAGTGCCCCACACCGGCCCATCGGCCACTCCAATTACAATATTTTAAATGCCATTTTTGTTAAAACCTTCAGCTCCCTCCTCAACGCCGTCCTTCCTGAATCAATAGTTCCAATTTTATAAATTACCTTGTCGCATAACTGACACAAATTGGAGTATACTAAAATCTCGCAGCTACGATTTTTATTGGCATATTCATTCATACTGATCAGTTAATCATCTGTTACATTTCTAAAGAAGCTAGTATCTCGACAGTGGTTTAATTTTTATTTAAACTCGGTAAAAGTTAATAAATTGTAGTATTTTTTTTCTATTTATCCACACCTCGGTAATGTTTTTTCTTACATTCATACGTTGAGAACCTAAAAGAAAGTCGATCCCACCATTTCCAAATAAGACTAAAATGGGTTGGGTATAATAATCAGTAAGTCATCCAGACACGGAATTAAAAATTTAAATACAACCCGGGTTGGGTTCACAAGTCACAAACTCTTTGTAACGCACGCCGCCAGTAAGAAGCGAAGCAATACTAACACAAAATCCAATACTTTGACTACGATGAAGTAATTACAATCAGAAAGACATTCGTCACACAAAAACTTAACTCCCACCGAGTCTTCACAAACCCATTTCCATACAAAAATTATAGTTTTTGTATGCTAAACTGCTACCATAAATAGAAACTATCAACAGTGTGTACTGGCGACTAGTGAACTTACAAGTCGTTGTCCTTAAACGCGTTTGTTATTTTGTTACGTCTACGTATAACATAATACGAACATGAAGCAAAGTAACACGCGTATATCGTAAAACGGGCTGTATAAACTGTGTATAAAGTTGTACTGCGAGTTTAATACATTCAATTTGTTTTCAGCGGCGGTTTGAACGCCAATACCGACATAATTGTGCAACCATAAACAATGGAACAATGATCACTGCTGCCGGTTGCATACGCTCCTGTTAGATATACGATGTTGTTAAATAGCGCACATTATCCACTACTGTATGCACTGGTTCAGCTTTATCTGGGAGTAAAGGTTAGTCTGTAATACAAATACTGATATTCATTCTATAGTGGAGTCCTGAAAATTGTAAAAAGTTTTATGTACCGACTCAGCTAACGTTATGAAGGGAAACAGCTAGGGCTGACTAAAGCTCAAGCTCATAAACGTACTTACCATGATGAAACTATGCACATTATCTTTTGACATATCTTCCCACAAAAAGCCGGAAAAAAGCCAAGTTTTTCCTGATAGCCAACATTTGTCTTAAGATACGTGACTATTTATTGTGTAGAGATCAATCATTCACAAACTGCAAACGGTCTCATCACGAGGCAGATGCGAGGAGGCGTGCCTTCGGTTCTGGACGAGCCAGCAGGGATCGAGGGGAGTCGGGGGCGGGACATAATTGATGAAGTCGACGCAAGACCTCGCCGCGGTTAATCTCCACCCAGCCACCTTCGACACGACAAACTTTATCTACTCCCAAGGCGACGCAGAGGTCATCGTTAAATTTTTTCTCGGAATGAGAAAAAGTATTAACAGTTTTTATTAGGTACCATTCAGCCAACAATTTCCTTCTGTGGGCAAACCTGTACCACGCGTAGAAAAAAACATTTAGCTGTGTATGTAGGTAGGTACCTATCCAAAAACGTAGGTAATAAGTTTTGCAGTGAAAAAAAAACGTAGCTGTATCTAATTTGATGACCTATTGACTCGCAGTCCTATTACCGTAACCAAGAGAACGAAGAGGACAAAGACCGCCATGTATCTGCTTAGAATGGAAGAATCGTAAAGTGGGCATTCATTAAGTACTTCAGAAGCTCATTACTGCACCGAACGTTCGCTATTCAGTCGCATACGCTAAACAATCGCGCCGACAATCCGTCATCATTTAACGGTCTATTGTGTTCTCGCATTCCCAATTATAATTAAAATCATTTTTGCACCACAATGCCAATTAAAACGCTATTGAAAAACTAGGTACCATGACCATATACAAAACAAAGGCATGCTTAGGTGCTCATTTTCTAAATTATGTGTGCTTTCATATAAGATAATTAAAACAAATGAGATTGGGTAACAAAGGCTCAGCGTTGACCGCCTGCATAAGAATAAAAGATAATTTTTAGAATAACGCTATAGAGGTGCGTCAGAGTTGCAGTTAACGATATTTACATGACTAATGGGCAACAATTTTACATAAAAGTGCAAAAGCGAGTGAACTTAGGCACACCACACCAGTGAAGTGGTCCAATTTGCATGTTTTATGCAAGCGGCGAGTGATGCCGCCGCGGACACTGCACGCGCATACAGGCTCTTTGAAATTTTTATACGCTATTCCCACAAATCGGACGTCGGTGCATTTTATGAGGAAGCGCGCTCTGTAACCGTGTTGTCTAGTTTTATGGTGTTCTCTACTGTTGTTTTACAATAAATATGTAGAAAAGCACTGATTGTGGAACCCAAAGGGAACGTTACAAAGTGTGCTATTTTTAACCGACTTCTTCAAAAAGGAGGAGGTTCTCAATTCGTCTGTATGTTTTTTACTCGATTTCTCCGCCAATTATGAATCGATTTTGATGATTCTTTTTTTGTATGGTAGGGCATGCTTCCGAGGTGGTCCCATATAAATTTTATTAACTTTGCTTGTGTAGTTTTTGAGCTAGCTTCAATATTACGTATTTTTCCCACTTAGTTTATCTAGACGATGTTTTCATTTACTCCTGCACTGTTATTTACATCAGCTAGTGGTATTAGAATTTGTGTGGGGTAGGTACCGCAACTAAAAAGTGAAAAATAAAAACTTTTTACAAAAAAAAAAACGATTTCCAAAAATAAACACTCAAAACTGAAAAATAACTTTAATTTCGGAAGTCGGTGGCAAAAAACTAAAATTGAAAAACAAAGACACCGACTTCCGAAATTAAAGTTATTTTTCAGTTTTGAGTATTTTTTTTTGGAAGTTGGTTTTTATTTTCTTCATTACTATTTTGAATCAGCAACTGGCAACTATTTTTGCTAAACCCAGTTATCAGGAAGATAATATCGATATATTATCTCTTCAAATCCAATAACAAATACCATTAATCGAAATCCGGTCATTCTTATTACATTCTCTCCCAACTAAATACAGTCGAATGTCACAGCACGTATTGTGATTCCCGGTATTTTGTTTTATATTTACCCGTGTCGGTAATCGAGAGCCATGCACGGTTGGAACAACCAACTTTTACAGAGAAACCATCGCATGAATGCAGCACTAGCTAAATTGCATTGTTCGTTTTATTGCAAGTGCGGATGGCGTAGCTCTCGCCAGAATTATTTACTATGTAACAGCACATGCACTTTATTCCATCTGTCGATTTTAGTATTGAAATCTTTCGTTTTATTCGTGTTAAATTCGCTTTTAGTATTTACATACTCCACAATACGAAAGACTATTCGCAGTTAAACATCGTAAACAAGCCTTTTTCGATACAGTATTTTTACCACACGATACAATGTCTGAAGACGCTTTATAATAATACCTTACCTTTTGTAGGAGCTGCAAGTAATTTATGTAGGTCCTTAAGTATGTCGAACAATGTTCAAGGTGGGTCCCGCATGATGTTATATGTAAGAAGACGGTGGCTGTTCCACCCACATTAATGAACTAATGTAACTAAGTGACCGTGGCTTCTCATTAATAATTGAATCACGCAAGGGTTCATTTCAGACGGGATACTTAATGAGACAGGTACGCAACTAACTTCATGACATCCTCGTGTTATAGCCTACAAGATGATGTACTGGACTAGGTCATGACACACATGTATATGTTAGTTTATAAGCGTAGAGTTACACGGATTACTTGTACGCAAATTGGGTCTGACATTAATTATTAGTCTACATTGAATTAACCACCGTGTATTTAGAAAGTCCTTAGACTTTCATCTTAAATACAGAGTACACCACAACAAGGTATTAAGGAGAAAACCCTTTTTCTTTTCCGTAAACATATACAAAAGATTCGACCGTCTCGGTAAATATTTAGGTCGAAAATATTCGACTTTTTCTAGACAGCAATTTACTTTGGCGCCTCTGCTGGAATGAAATCCTGAAAAAGCTTAACTTTGACCGACATTCCATTGTCGGTCAAGGTTGAGGGGGCTCGGAAGAGACAGCTCTTATCTTGACTTAAAATCTACACTCGTAGATTAATTACTTTTTCAACCTTTATTTTGATTTATATTACTTTCATCATGAAGTAATTATATTAAAATAAAGCTCCTTTTAAGACCTCGACACGTGCCGCTCTTTATGAAAGCCGGATGAGAGATGCAATTAGTCTTATATTTACCCATGTGTTAAGGTTATTATATCACCTTTATTATGTACAACCGTAAGGTGTAAGGTTTTAGGCTTACAGGCTTATATAGGTTATGATTAATATGACTTTCGGTCCTTTTCTTACTTAATATGTGTATATATAGATACTACTGAATAATTTTCAGCACTATTATGAAAGGGCTGACACAAAAACACAGTCATCTGTTATTTGAGATTAACCGAAATCGGTATTCTTTTATCTAAAAGAGAATGGAAGCTTTTCGCTAAAATCGAATTTCTTTTGTACACTATTTAGGGACAATGGTGCACCGATTGCAGTCTAGTTTTAGGTATTTTATTTTCGACCATTACGCCATTGCGAACGAAATGATTCTATCAATAGAATGCGAATGCGACGAAAACGTTGATACATTGTGCGCTGTGTGACCTCAATTTTCCAGACAAAACCGTTGGTTAGCCGCTACCAAATCTTCAACTAAAGATTGTAGAGATTTCAAGAATTCACAAACTTATGAAGAGCATCAAAACTAAGATTTAAAACTCCGATACACTGCGAGAGGAAATTAAACTAACTTTTACACGAGTCGACTAAATAGTTCATAACTTTAAATTAAACTTTTAATAGAATGGAAAAGCTGTTGTAACTTTTCAAATAAAAAACGATTGAGATACAAAAATATGTAATACCTACCTTATAAAAAATATTAAGTGAATAACTATTCAGAATTTTAATTCTAGGGCATACGAGTACAAGCTCCTAGTGAAGTCCATCGAATGTTACGTGTGTTCGGATTTTTGGTCGTTTTGCAAGAGGTGGCAAGCACACCGCTATGCAAAGAAGCAATTTCCTTTGTGTCACTTGCTACCCGCGCTGCGAACTGCACGTGTTGTCACGTACCAGTGTCAATACACATGCTGCATTATATCTATATTTGTACTACAATCACTATTCTCTGCAATCTTAAAGCGGTTAATCGGAAGATAAACATAAGTGAGTCATATCTGTGTCTGCTCGGCTTGATATGCCCTTTTTTTGTATCTTTTTATTTTAACATAGGTACTTGCTATCTTGCTTGTCCTTAAATCTGTTTGTATGTTTTTTCACGGTTTTCTTTACCATCACCCCGACCTAGATTGATCTTAACGTTATTATTTTAATCTATTTCGAGTTTCTTGAAAGAATCTTCCATGCCAGGAAAGAAGGAACACAAAGTTTTGGGACCGCCCGGCCTCTTTGATTCGTCAACTCTTTTCCGAGCTTCTTCGTCGAAGAACTTCTGGTTGGCTTTTAGTTTGTTAGACATTTCATCTGGAATAATTAGGCTACGGTTAATGTCACTTTTTAACACATTTACGTTTTAGTTTAGGTACTGTAACATTTTTACAACACTACAAAATAATTGATTATATTATACCTTTCAGATCATTTTTATCGTGTTTGAACAGATCTCCTGTGGATATATACTCTTCTAACGTATTAGAGTCTGATTGGTGAACCTTCAATATATTGAGTAGTTCATCTTTCATAAACGGTTTCACCATAGAGAGTAGTTTGTCAACGAATGTTGGAGCATTGATGAAGTGGAATTCTTTGAGACACACAAACATAGCTTCCTGAAAACGAGCAAAATTTGCTTATAAGTTCCTAACTAAAAAGAGAAACTCTACGCTTCCTTTTAACAACTTGTCTCAGTAGTAAGTTATTGTTTTTGTAAAAGATTAACTGGCAGTAAATCTGTTGCAGGCATTTCAAAATTAATATAAGTTCCTTGAATCTTAACAACAGAAACAATTATGAAATTATTGTGGTTATAGAGATACTTAGGTAAAAAGTAGTTCCGCATCTTTGTCTTACACAATGGATAAGAATGCTAGACCATTATTATTCCTGGAGGTTTCTGAGTTCACCTTTTTATTTAGATAATAATACGGAAGATAATTATTTTATGAGAACTTACCTGCAAGAAATAGAAGAACTGTTGTGCCACAGTTAGGTTGACTCTCGATATGTGGCCAAGTGACACTCTGTCCAGGTTCACAATGAGAGCTACCCCTGGTACTGTACCCTGCTCGTATTGCCATAGATCCATTACCATGAAAAAAGCTCTGAAACAAATAAGAAAAATAAAATAAATGATTTTATAATATAATAATATATGGATTCTTTTCAATTTAGACAAAATAATCTTACTTGATAACATCGCTGTAGACAAACTTTTTCGGATCTGCATCCAAAAGTTCACAGTATATTGGTCTGAAACCCTGTTTCGTTAGAGTCGATAGTGGAAAGATTAACCTGTAAAGAGGCAAAAAAAAGTATCAGATGCAGGAATTTATTCGTATGACAACAAAATGCCTATATTATTATTGAAATTCTAAAACATTTCTTAACTTCCCATAACCTCAGAGAATGCAATAACATTGTAATCAGCTACAAAAGTTCTGTTAAGCTATCTAAAATCACCATTTAATGTATATCAAGACACATACCAAGTCTGTAATGCCAATTCCAAACAATCATCAATTTTTCTATTCTGATAGAACGGGAACAATGTTTTTAGAGTGTAATTGACATCAATGACCCGCTTGGTTAAATCGGCGTCGCATGCACAACTATGATATGCTAATATCACGTCCAATTCTGAAAATTATACCTCTGTATTAGCCGTATTTATTGTTATATTCCGGGAAATCTAAACTATTATACGTTAATTGATATGTTTATGCTTTTATTAAATCATGCTGTTAGGCTAAGCCGGGTTAAACCCATTTCAAACAATTTATTGTATCGTTCAAACAAAGTAGGTTAGCTTGGTTTATAAAGTTATATTTGTTGAAAAAATGCTGAGTAATTATCTAATTCTTACCAGTGATACATTGGTATGGAAGATGCGCCTGCTCACTCAACCAAGCCATCAAATTTTTAATATCTTCTTGTTTCACATTTAACTTTTCATATTCCTTTTCAACAGACATGCCAGAAACTGCTGCCACTGCCATTTTCACAACACAATAGTTTTAACGTTTAGAAAATAATATTCCTTGTCTTTTTATAAGAGCGTGTGCGTTAGTCGCGTGAGATGCCTGTCAGCTAATGGCTCATAAATGGGACCAATAGTCTCTTTGTGCTCCTAAAACGTCAATGTGCCTATTGACACAAATGCAAGGTCATTCGTCGCACATGAATCTCTTCATACTGTCTGCTCTGGATTTTTTGCGTAATAAATTGGCATGTTTTTAAATAATAAATGTGTTGTATGAATAATCTTCGTGTTTGCTCTACGTAGCTATTGTTTGCATTAGCAATAGTTAATTAAACGTACAACAATAAAAATATTATTAAACACTGAAGAATTCTGTACCTACTACTTTTTTCCCACACAGAAAAATTGTCTACCTGATTAAAATTTTATTTATGTTTCTTTATTTATCGTCGCTGTAAACTTAACTATTTCCAAAGTTAACTGGTCCGCTGGACTAACTCTGGCACGTTCTCGTCTGTGGGATCAATTTTTCTCGTGTATATTTAAGTTCACCTACGTCCACTGTCCTAGTTAGAAACAGCTCTCGTAATTTTTAATAAAAACATGTCTTCTGAAACTAGAAATATGACTGATCGATTTTTAAATTTCTGGCTCACCAGAATTCTGCTAGGTTCGACTTCGTTTATTCTGAAAATGTGTGTGTGTGTTATTACTTATTACTAACTACACAACACAGGTCACAGATAGATGCACTTTATATCCCAAAATAGATGCGGATTATACTATAATTGCTTTTTGTTTATGAGGAAAACTTTATTCATACCTATCTATCCACGATATTACGACCAAAATGATTGGCAGAAGTTGCATCCACAAACACACCCCATCTGGTAATCCAGGGTCATACATAATATCGTAGCTCTAAGTCCTCGGACTTGCAACTTTGATTGGACTTGTCCGGGATAGAGGACGAGCGACGTATCGTAAATGTTTAGTACCCCTGGTGCCGGCTTAAACACTGCCTTGTGTGAAGTATACGTCAGGAGAGCTCATTGACACAGCTGGCGCATTTGCCGTTGATGGACGTTGTAAAAATTGTGGATTTCTTTGTTGGAACGAAGTTCTTTAACTCAGCTTGCGGTAGGAGTTGACTGCTACAAATTGTCATGTAACAAAAAAGCGTTATCGGACACAACGCAAAAGTCAGTTTCAGGGTTCTAAGGCGAAAGCTTCAGGATAGCCCGCGAAAGTCAAATTTTATATAAGCTTCAAAAAAATTATACTAGATGGCTCTGCACTAATACATACCTAAACAGCGAAAGGAACTTCATTCCAAACTAGTGTCCTACGACACCGAATTTTTTTTACGTTGCTTATTGCACTATTCTTTTCTTCATGATTTGTTGCTGCATTTAGGTATTTTTTGTAGACTTATGTTCATTAATATTAAATACTTTTATGATCAAAAGAAAGGAATTTATTTAACACTAGCTGACCCAGCAGACTTTCTATAACAATAAAACACCTTCAGCTTATTCCGAATTTTTCACGTTTTTCAGCAATTTTTCATATTGTTCTTCCGTTAAGAACCTGATTTGAACTATTACGCACATTTTAACACAAAACATTCCCAAGTCAGTCCATTCGTTCTGGAGTAATGCGCTTACCAACGAAAAGCATTTCATTTTTATTATCCTACTAGCTTTTGCCCGCGACTTCGCCAGCGTGGGGTTCGGAAATTACGCACTACCGGGATAAACTGTATGCTATGTCTTATTCCAGGTCATGGTCTACCCCCATGTGCCAAATTTCATCCAAATCTGTTCAGCATTTTAGCGTGAAAGCGTAACAAACAAACCAAACAAACAACTCACTTTTGCATTTATAATATAATATAATATATACGAGTATATATAGTTATGATAGATTAACATAATCAAAATCAGAACATAGGATAACTACATTGGATAGACTTTGACCCGTAGCATTAAATTAGCCCGAGCACCATGGCATTCAATTTCAACGTATATCAATAAGAAATATTACTGACCTTGTTTAGGCCGAAAATTATGAACATACCTACATAATCCAATTTCATGGAACTCTTGTTTGTATCTAATAATATGATTTCGCCCTTGCCCGAGTTTCCACTACATCGGTGGTGTATGAATTCGTTAGGAACCCATGAGCGGCTCACGGACGGCCGACTGAGTCTCGCTTACGGTCCAACAAACACTTTCAAAGTGCACCCTTAGCCCTGCCCTCGCCCTCGCATATCATAGCCAGCTTATATTTATTGTGTGCTAAAATCTTGACGAGATCCTTCCAATTAGAAGTCCCTAGAGCTAAGTCACACTTGACGAGAAGACTTCATTTTTTCAGTCGAAACTTTAGGCATATTTTAGTAAGTGGTTAAGAAGATCAGCATTTATATGAAATGTATAAGGCGCGTTGATACTTCACGTGTTCATTGACAGTAGTCAATGGTCATGAAGTGAGTTCTCGAGCACGTAAGTATACTACAATAATTATTATTTAATTCTTGTTCTAAGAATAACCGAATATTAACGATAAATTCTAAATGTCGAACTTTCAGAATTCCGTCAAAATCTGTGACAGCGTGACGGCTGTTCAAGACGCAATTACAGTGTCGAAAGTAGATTGATTTGTAATACATAATGCAGGATACGAAAATTAGAAGCCCTTGAACGAATACTCAGAAACTTAGTTAATAGATCAAAATAAAATAAAACATTGCCTCGTTGGTCTAGTACCTAGTGGTCGTTAGTGCAACAGTCATCTACTGAGATATATATCCGTGGAATCCTGGGATCCTGGGTTCGATCTCTAGGTCTTGAAGATCGAGGTTTTTTGTAGCATTCTGAAATCTGGATTTGTGCCTTTAATGGGATTTAAAAATAACCGGCAATATGTGTGCCATGTTTACAATACACAACTGCTTGTCACTTCAGAGAATATGGGCGTGGTGTTATGTATAAAATTATCCTAGTTCCCGATAACCGAACCGTCTGTGTGATAAAAACTGTTTTTTTTTAATGTACGTTCAAACGGAGTAGTAGTGTGAACATTTGAAAAGATAAAATGAAATCGCAGGAATCGTAACGTCTTAACCTAACGCTCAGTTTTCGCGTGGATCGCACCCTTTTCGACAGTGTCTTGCTTTTCGGTTATTGTCGCTACCACAGCCGGCAAATGTGAGCATTATAAGTATCCATTCTTAAAAAATTATACCAGTCTCTTGGAAACGTCTTTTATTCCTTTAAAAAATTTGCATGAGAATGAGCTTCTCTTTACATTATCTTTACACCAGTTCCTATGATTTTCCGGTTTTTCTGCCTCTTGTTTTTCGACAATTATGCATCGTCTGTCGATGAGATCGCGGAACAAAATGAATAAACTGCGCAGTTTTACTTCAAAGTAGGTGGGCTGTAGGGACGTAGGTACTTACGATTTATCTGTAGGTACAGTCTGACTGCAAAGTGTTATAGCACAGATAAAACTGGAGGTGTAAGGATTTGTAAGGATTCAAATAAAGATAGATGTGTTTAAAATCATACAAAAATAATTTTATTCAATTAAACCCTCTATAAAAGCCTACTTATGGCCTAACAGTTTTGCGAGTCGATTCAGCCAGCGCTTATGTTGGATGTCACTCACTGGGTTACTTTTTTCATTCTCGTCAGGAAACGAAGGCGGAAAGTATAACCTAAAAAAACAAATTTTGAAAATTAAAACACATGTCATAAAGGTTCTTTGGTGGAGATATTTAATAACGACTCTAGTACTAGTTAGAATTTTATTGTGGTTTAATTATTTACAAAAAAAAAACTCTGAATTTTCGTGGAGTGGTACCTACTGTATGATGTTAGGTACCATTAACTTCAGCTTCAGAGGTTGTTGTTATTGTTTTCAAACTGAACCAACATGATTTTGAACTGTTTTAGTATAAAGACGAAGGTAAACACTTACGCCGTTGGATCTTTTTGTGGTATATACATACGTGGGTATATCGCCTTCTTAACCTTTTTTGTCGTTGTGCTTGTCTGACCACTCTTGGTACCACTTGCACTTTGCGTCGACCTACAGTAAATACATATTAAATAACAAAATAATTGGTACAGGAAGTCATCTACACTAATCTATCCAATTTAAAGTTCTAAAATAATACTATACAGAGGTAAAATTGTTTGTTTGAGTAAGAAATAAGTACTGAATCAATTACAACATGTCTTTCGCTACACTATTGGTTAGTGTCATAGGACATGTTTAAATGTTTTAAAGGTAACTTCTTCCACACAGAGGACGTCACAGGCAGGAGCTGAGCAACAAAATAGTATTGTTATTGTATACAGGGTGTAAGGGTAACCACCGTTGTCACTCAAACAATGGGTAGTTGACTTAAATATAAAATAAATGACCGAAAACAACAAAAAAAAAACTTTATTTTCATTAATATATTTTAAAAAGTTTCTATCCGACACCGTGCTTGCTAGCGAATGGATAGTTAGGATAGCTGACTAACTGAGGGAGGGGTCGCGATCGCGGCCGATCAAGTCACGTCCCGCACCCCCCGCCCGTGTTGAGACGCAAGTTCGTTGCTCTAGCGCATAGGCAACGAACTTGCGTCTCAAGTGGTAAAATGTACGATAAAAAAAATAAAAAAATGTAATTTTCCATTAATTTTACGTTCTATAAATGAAACCAAACCACTGGTTGCAAGGATAACGGTGTTTACCCTAACACCCTGTATATAACTTGCTGTTGCCCGCGACTTCGTCTGCGATCCAGGATGAAAAGTAGCCTAAGTCCTTCTCCAGGTCAAGGTACTACCCCTATGCGAAATTTCATCCAAATCCGTTCAGCCATTTTAGCGTGAAAGCGTAACAAACAAACAAACTCATTTTCGTATTTATAATATTAGTTAGAACTAGCTTTTGCCCGCAGCTTCGCCTGCGTGGATGTCGGAAATGATCTCACGGGAACGTACTACCGAGATAAAAATTATCCTATGTCCTATTCCAGGTCATAGTCTGCCCATGTGCTAAATTTCATCAAAAACAATCCAACAAACAAACTCTACTAACAAACTACACTACTAGCTCCCGCCCGCGGCCCTATGTCCTTCCCCAGAATACCATCTATCTCCTTGCCAAATTTTGTTGAAATCCGTTCAGTGGTTACAGACAGACAGACTGACAGACAGACAGAGTTACTTTCGAATTTATAAGAGTAGTATGGATAGTTAGGATAGCTAGGATACTAACAAAGAAGCTTTAGATTTACTAATAGGAGCATCTTGCAAAATAGGTCTAAGCATCGTGTCAAATTGTGAACGGGGCATTCCAATGATGCCGAGTGTCACTTGCGATCCCTTAAAATTTTCTTCTGCACCAGCGATAAGGAGACGTAGAAACTGTAGTCGGGTTGTTGCCCTTAGGAATACCAAACAATGTTAGTTAGAACAAGCAACTGAAACCAAGCAGACTGACAAATAAGATAATAATGCTCACTTTGGATACTTGACAACACCAAGTCCCACTAAACGATAATCAATTGGTCTGTCACAAAACACCTCATTCATAAGCGGTGAGCGAGTGTTAAGCTTTTTGTCGTGACGAACACAGTGTCCAAGCAACACAGCCTGCTCCTCCGGCCCCATTTGCGCTATGTATCCTGTTTTCAACGTGTGCTCCACATTGTTAAATATTTCCGACTTAAACATACGATTAGTTTCTAGTTCTGAAATGAATTAACATTGATTGGCTAGTAGTAGCAGAGTAATAACAGCCGCACGGATCGATCGATCAGGTTATAAACTACTAAGCTACGCTTGCCGCGGTTTGTCCGTGGATGGGTGACCATAACAAGACCCCTCCGTTCCTCAGAAAGCACGTTAAACCGTTGGTCCCGGCTATCATTCGTGGATCTTTGACAGTCGTTACGGCTCTTCAGAAGCCCGAAGGTCTGACAACCAGTCTTACCAAGGGGTATCGTATAACCCTTAAATGGATGGAGGTCAGATAGGTAGCCGCTCCATGTAAATACTGTTATTCAGCTGCATCCGATTAGACTGGACCGACCCCAACATTGTTGGGAGAAGGCTAGGCAGATGATGATGATCCAAGATAATCTTTAATTAATTGAAATTCAATGTTAATAATGGGTGGCGCCAAAGTCACGACGGGGTTTTAAAAATAAAATATGACAGTTACACAGACATTTACATTTTTTTTTTTTACAAATTATAACGTACTTTTTGGTGATTTACCATGGATAATTTCATGGAGCCACAGCGCATACGGCTCGACCCACAATGACGGCGAACGTGATTTTCAACATTTCACTGGCCTGCACGTTCCCCGGTGCCAAATTATTTTCTCTGGGGTTATTTAAAAGACAAGATGTACATTAATAAACCCAGGATAATCGAGCAGCTGAAATACGGTTGCTAACTCCTCATGTTCTGAGGACAGTAACGAGAAATGCTCTCGAAGGAGCCCGTCTTTGTGAGGCTGTACATGGTGGTCATTTACGTGACGTAATAAAACCTAACTTGAAAATATGATTGATGAGTCTTATTTTATTATCTGATAACAATTAACATTAGTAAACTGTGTTTATTTTTAAACAAAGTTATAAGTAGGTGCGACCCCTTCCTGACTTATGCGCCACCCTGTACGTGTACATCTACTTGCTATATTATCACATTCTACAATCACCAATTCGATTAAAACTTGCGCGTCCTAATGCCAGCCAAACAATCTGTACGCTCATTCGTAGTAACGTTTCAAACAGTCGTGCGTCCTTGTCCGATAACGATTGACGTTTCTTTGCAGGACCCATGTGATGAAATTTCCTCGTGTCCGCTCCTCCTGCACCATAAATTAATTCATATAGACCAGAAGTTCCCAAACTTTTGTTTCTAGAAGACCACTTTTACATCTCTAACATATTTCCAAAAGGCGTCAACCATTTTCAGCGAGCAAATACAGAAATACAAAAATATCTGTCAAAAATCACCGGAAATTGTTTTGCTCCCTTAAGTATGCTTGAGTATGTTATTATCTGCCTACATTGATAGGTAAAGCCAAGCCAACATTTTTGTTCTTTACGGTTGGTACCCCTCTGTGCCTCAAAGAGCACGTTGGTCCTGGCTGTTATTCGTAGATCCTCGACAGTTGTTACGGGTAGTCAGAAGCCCAAAAGTCTGACAGACAACCAGCCTTACCAAGGGGTATCGTGTTACCCACCTACTGAGTTGTGGAGGTCTGATAGGCATTCGCTCCATGTAAAATATTAGTTCCTATTCAGCTGTATCAGTTAGACTGGTAGCCAACCCCAACGTAGTTGGGAAAATGCCAGCATTGTAGATTATTGTTGTTGGTCAACTAAGTTACAGCAACTTCCGTACCAATAAGCATGATAGAATATTCTTTAGCAACCAGAATTCTCAGGTCAGCCAAATCATCACGAAATCCATTCTCGATTTCAACACAATCCGGTGTTCTCACTTTTGTCTTGAGCTCCAACATGCGTGCTGCCATATCATCTGAAATCTGGTTGAATTTAAAAAATAATTATATTTAATACTAGCTGATGCCCGCGATTTCTCCCGCGTGGATGTCGGTTATTATATACTAAAACCTTACTCGAGAACCACTCTATCCATTGGTGAAAACAGTGCAGTACTTAGTTATTGAGTTTATCGCGTACAGGACGACGGACAGACGCGGCGGAGGACTTTGTTTATAATATGTAAGGATCTAAATACCTATGTATCATCTATTTTTTTTATTTCAAATATGTACTGACATGACATTCCGAAACATTTATTTTTGCAGACCATTGCAATCACGCCAATGGGCCTGAGAAGTAAGAGAGCATTCAATTCAAAAGATTGGTAACAAAAGCAATTGTACAATAGCTATAGCGATTTATTCATAAAGAATATTTTAATCTATTACCTGTAAATAATAACCGCAGCAAAGAATGAGTGCTCTAAGGAATCTCTCTGTAGTTGGCATGTGTAGCAGGTTTATAAGCATTGGACTCAGAATGTTGATAGGTGCAGTATACAACGCTATATCTTTTATGTCCTGAAAGTTTAAATGATTACTTCAGCACAAAATAAACCTAGATACCCACACTACATGAGGTACACATCTACTTAAATTGTCTCCTGCTTATGTCGTCCTGCTTAATACTATGAGTGTTTATTTAATACTTGTTTTATATGCATAACAACTAAGAAGAGCAGATGAAGTAGTTCTCGATGCACCGAGAATGCCTGCAAGAACTATCGATTGATGAAACAAATAATGCAAGGAACCTCTCCCTCTCTCACTGAAGAGAAAACTCATTTACATGTGCATTCTTTCAACCCTCACTTATCGAGCGCAGACATGGTCACTAACCAAGCATCAAAAGTCCACACTCGGAGTCTGTCAGCGTGCAATGGAACGCAGTATCCTAGGAGTTAAACTCACTGATCGTTTATGGAACTCGATATTGCTTCCAAAAATCAAATTGATGATCTAGGTTACAAGACTGCCAAACTTAATAGAACTGGGCTGGCTACATCTGTCGCATGCCGGAGGAGCTATGGGCTAAAATAAAAACAGAGTGAGATGGCGAGACAAACTTGACTTTTTCCTTACGGATTGGCAACAAACAGCAGTAAATAGGAATAAGTTGAAGGAGGGAAGGAAGACGTTTGCCCTGTAGTGGGCCACAAATGGTTGATTTAAAAAAACAACTACGCCTACAGTAAATAGCAAATGAAATGTTAACCTGTAGAGTAATTACGTCCGCTTGTCCTGGTAGCAACTTTCTTTGATATCGACGACGATAGCGGATCTAAGAAAAAATATTGATTAACACAACTTTACCAGCAATATATAAATCAATATCTCTAACAAATATCGAGTATCTAACAAATATTTAATAGCGGTAATTACTTATTCCAGGCTAAACTAGTTTACTTTTCCCGCAATAGCGAGCGGGATACTAAAAAACGGAGGAGCTTGTGGCCAAATAACACTGATGCTGTTATTTGGCCACAAGCTCCTCCGTTTTTTCAGTCGACAGTTAAGCTACGCTTGCCGCGGTCGGTTCATGGATGGGTGACCATCCATTACATATACAAAGACCCCTCTGTTCCTCAGAAAGCACGTTAAGTCCTAGCTCCCGGCTGTCCTTCGTAGATCGCTGACAGTCGTTACGCGTAGTCAGAAGCCCAAAAGTCTGACAACCAGTCTTACCAAGGGGTATCGTGTTACCTATAGTAACTGGCTTGTGGAGGTCAGATAGGCAATCGAATACTGATATTCAGCTGCATTTGGTTAGACTGGAAGCCTACCCCAACATATTTGGGAAAAGGCTGGGAAGATTGATTGGAGGGATACTAAAAACGCTGTGGATATAATAACTGTAGATAAAATCATATTAGGTACTAAGCAAGAGTAAGTTCATAAAATGCACCGAAAAAAATATAATAACTGTCACCTGTTCAATTAAATCAACGTCGTCTCTAAACTCTATGGTGCCTGTTGGCGCTTTGGTTTGAATTTGTATATTTTCTACCAGCTTAGGAGGCAGGTCACTGTAATGATCAGCATTTACATTATAATAATGTCATACATATTTATCATCAACATCATTAGCTAAAAGGTGGCTAAATAATAACGGCCCAACGGGTTGATCTCCGACGTTAAGCAAGACGTTAAGACGCTTGCCGAGGTCGGGCCATGACCACCTATTCAATATCGAGACTCGGAAAGCACGTTAAAAGTGAACGTTCACTGATCCGCACCGGCCACAACACACGCACAGGACGCAACGGATTTTGGTTTGCTTTGCATGAAATCATATAGCACTGCCACTACCTGTACCTCCCGCGCCGAGCGCTCGGTTTATTTGAAATCATATAGCACTGCCACTACCTGTACCTCCCGCACCGAGCGCTCGGTTTATTTGAAATCATATAGCACTGCCACTACCTGTACCTCCCGCACCGAGCGCTCGGTTTATTTGAAATCATATAGCACTGCCACTACCTGTACCTCCCGCACCGAGCGGTCGGTTTATTTGAAATCATATAGCACTGCCACTACCTGTGCCTCCCGCACCGAGCGCTCGGTTTATTTGAAATCATATAGCACTGCCACTACCTATACCTCCCGCACCGAGCGCTCGGTTTATTTCTACATACAAAGCAAACCAAAATCCATAGCATACCGGCGCCGGCGCGGTTGCGCGGTTGTTCACCTTAAGTCTTTGGTTCCAGCTGTAAATTGTTAGATCTTTGACATTCGTCACGGGTAGTTAGAAGCCCGAAAATCTGACAACCAGTGTCCCTTCAATTACACGGCATTTATGGCTCTCATCTGGTTGCTACCAGCTACCTGCCATGATCGTCCGCCACCTAGCCTGAGCCCATTCTACCCTATACTTTTCTATTCGTGGTCTCTACTCACGAAATCGTCAACCACAACGCTCATCGGTATATTTTCTCAAGTTATTAAATCCTCTGCTACACGTAACAAAGAAGTAGGTATCCATACCTCACAAACAGTAATGCTTCTGTACTTTCGTCCCAAACCCAGTGCCCGTCCTCAAACGCTCCTCCAAAACCTCCTTCATCATCATCATCTGCCATCTTTTAAAATTAGTTACAAATTAAATACAAACTATACAAATTAACACATGGACACATTAATATATTAATACAGTTCTAAAGAATACATAATAAGATAAACAGAAAGGCGTAGCAAATGTCAGTGTCATAAGACAAGTGTTAAGTTGTCATAGTCAGTCATAATGTTTATTTTTTAATTTTATTCCAAATAGATTATTATAAAGTTAACTCAAATGCCTACTATTTATTCATTTAGGGGCTTATTTATAAACGTTGCTTAAAGTTAAGTAATGATTAGCGACTGTTTAACCATACATTTTTGACGTTCGAACGTCACTTAACTTTAATCATCGTTTATGAATAAACCCCTTAACTTTTAAAATTAAGGAATATTATACAAATAAGGTGACTGAATCAAGGGTCTACTGCAGAAAGCAGTTCTTCTCGATAAGGGTCGCGGTGCTTATGTTTGCAGCTGAGCTGACTAAGATTAATGTAGATCTGTCGTGATTATTTCGTGATATAGGTGCATGCTCTATATTTTAATAACGCTATTCAACCCACTTACCCATTTTAATAACGATATTACCACTATCCAGAAGTAAGAGTTCTTCAAAGATTTTGGGATTCATCGACGCGCGACTTATGATCTTCCATATTTCAACTTCTTATTCATGATTATAATTCATGGACAGCTATAACTTGCAAATCGGAATCTCCATCCAGTGTTTGTAAGTTTGGCAGAATTTACGACGTCACTAGTAAGTTTGCTCTCGGCTTCACTGAATATAAAGTTATGTTAATGTTACTAGTGCATCCAACTCCGGACCTTAAAACTTATAAAATGCTCTAAGTTATATCCAATTCGGGATAAAATTTATTGTGTGTATGTTTTAAACGAAGCAAGCTCACGAGTGTGTATTCAAATCTATAAGTGCACTAGTATGTACACATGTAAGGAGTTATTCCATTCTAATACCAAAAACTAATACCACTGGTATTTGTTGGGACTCATATTTATTTTCTAATCCGAACTGATACCACTCTTTAAATAACTAAATTTAATGTGCAACGAATACCAACAACTTGAATTTGGTACAGTCAGCTCCGTCAAACCTAATCACATTTTAGTTTTCTAATATTTTATGTGATTGTAATAAAATACTATCCAAATACTCTTGATTCCAATATTTTTACAAAGATATAGGTAAGGGTAGTTTAAGTGAATCATCTTTCTACTTTTTTTTTGGGGTATTCCTCAAAACGCAACCAATGAAGCGCAACTAAAGTATTCCTCGAAACGCACCCACGATGAAATATATAGATAACATCATGACGGATTCGTAACAAATGATATCGATAGACGTTTTAAAATTCTACTGTCCTAATTGTTCAGTTATTCAAACTACCAGGAAAGCAGATATGAACTGGAACTAGGTGCTTACGCGACTTATTACTACTTAGCTCAATAATGGTAAAAATACAGATTTTGAATTTGCATCATTTGTTGTTTTGAAAAGTACCAGGATGACAGAAATGAAGAGAAAGTGGGCGCCTAAACGATCACACTAAGTTGCACAACAACCAACGATTAAACACAAGGAGGAATATAAAGTATTCGTTATTATTCACTATATCGATAGAAGTCTTAAAACTGTCCTATGCCTTACCTATAACTGTAATGTCCTATACCTATTATAACTATCAGGAAAACAGAAATTAACTGGAAGTAGTTGCTTTTGAAAAACACCTGTTATTCTGGTAAGCGTCTTTCGGGAAAGCCCCTGAAGTCTATAAAGGCCCCCATATTTATCAAGAATTTGACTTTTTTCATTATCACATAATATCTTGTTCGTAAAGTTTCCCAACTCATGTAGATTGATCGTTCATATTTTCGAAAAATGAAATTACATACAAAGAATTTTACTGACGGTACCTTATATCTTCGAATTGGTTTTGGTATTCGTTTAAACAATGGTATCCGTTCGTAATAGAAAATAAATATGAGTTGAAACAAATACCAGTGGTATTAGTTTTTGGTATTAGAATGGATAGACTCCATGTAAGCAGTAGGTGCAGCCAATATAGTTTGAATATCAGACCAAACAAACAAAGGGACGGCCGAGTAAGAGATTGTTAAGGTTTGTGTAAGCGAACTGATTATTTTAAAACTGACAAACAGCTCACTGAACCTAGGTACGGAAGTTGTGAGAAACTAAATAAGTGCATAGTACTAAGTCTACTTATCGCTCCGTCCTCTTTTTCTTTACTTTGTAGAATGGACAATAAAATCACTTAGAACTTCTACCCGCATTTGGATTGAAACTTCGGAAAAACAGAGTGAGTTCCAGACATGTAGGTAAAGTGTACCAAATATGTCCAAAAGTTATGAGTGAATAACCTTAGTTGCCATAAATTTTTACTTTAATAAATATAAAAATTTGAGCATGTATGTCACTTGTGTTAATTCATTGAATTGGCTGTCACACACGATTGCACATAAGGCTGCGATGCGCTGCTTTGATCGTGTGCGCTCTGCCATGTGATCAAATGAGTATCTACTTAGTTTAGCACACGGTTGGGGATTAGCGCGGTTACTAACAGGGAACCATTAAAACATTCAAAGTAGATCCTGTACCTATGTATCGTTTACGCTCCACTTCCTTAAACGTTGAGTGTTTCGCTGAAACTGCCGATCGATTCTGTAAAAATCTCACCGTGAAATGTTAGGTGAAGTGAGCTTAGAGTGAGCTGTCAATAGTGTCAATCCCTAGCATCAGGCGGAATAACAGTCGATATATTTTGTAAAAATCTCACGGTAAAAACGTAGGTGAAGTGAACTGTCATTCCACCGACACTATTGACAGCCCACTTCAAGCTCACTTCACCTATATTCTCACGGTGGGATTTTAGTATAGGAGCCCTACTGGAATCGAAACCCACAAATGAACGTGCTCAATGATTAAAATACTCGTGCATAAAGACATGATAATTCAGTCTGTTATGTGTTAGTGAATACAATAAAAAACTGTTTCATATGAAACATTCACTTTGTAATAGCCCAGCGGGCACCTGCGGCCCATTGAGTTTTACTGCTCGCCTCCCAAAGCTTTTAGAGGCCCGAAACAAAGTAATTAATACAAGCATAACTAAAGTTACCAAAATGTGAGGACCGACTACCATAGTTAATTATTTACTGTCTATCAAAATTATTTTGAAAGAAAACAATGGAAAATGCTTTTGTATCGTGTTTTAAGCTCTAACAAAAACTTAGACACTTGTTCAACGTGTGTCTAATGTCAGTTGATGTTAGTCTTACGTCAAACTCCATACATAAATGTCGTGTTTAAAAGATGTTCAGGCTAAACACGATTTTGTGGTAATAAGGTAAACTTTTCGTCCCTTAAACAATGTAAACGGATCATCTCTTTCAGATGTCAAATGAAGGAAGTCTAGCCAATCATGAGCCAGCACCTTATATCATTAGAATCGTATATTATAATGCAAAGGTTATTATCGTAGATATTCTAAACCGGTAGGTACCATACAGGTATCGCTATCCCCACTCTACCCAAGCAGCACGCAAGCGTTTTCAACATCAATATACCCGCCTATTTAGAACTTAGAGTTCTTTTAGAGATGTACAAGAGTGTCAAAAAATGATTTTGTCTTTTTAAGAGTGATTTATGAGTTTGTACAGCTCAAACTGTATAAAAATTTTATTGAGGGATCTGCGTAAGCTTGGGGTGCTTAAACAGGATATTAAAACTCTACTATACAACTTTAAGTATTTTGTGACACTTCAATCTGGTTTCATCGTTAAAGCAATACAGGCTGTATTTTGCAAGTGATCACTGACTTATTACAGCTCTAAGTGTTATTACAGTATAACTTGATATTTGTTTCTGTACAATGGTGTATGCAAACTCCGTTCTCAAACTTACTTTTATGGCGTAATTGTACACTATTGTAAATACTATGGTTTTATGACTTCTGTCTATGAGGGTGTTTTAAAATTAAAAAAATGAATGACAGCTATAATCTGTATTACTGACTGTCGCTCGATTGCATGACGAATAAAATTAATGTAATTTTCAAAGTAATTTTGAGCTCAGGGTTTTTCATTTCTTTAAGTAACTCTAAAGAGCATTATAAGTTACTAGCTTCCGCCCGCGGCTTCGCCGGCGTGGTATGTCGATAAAAAGTAGCCTATGTCCTTCCCCGGTATGCCATTTATCTCCTTGCCTTTTATCGAAACCCTTTCAGTGGTTTAGGCGTGAAAATGTAACATACAGACAGACAGATAGACAGACAGAGTTACTTTCGAATTTATAATATTAGTATAGATGCATAGAGAACTGATATACAGCCTAAGTAATAAAAATATTCTATTATAAAGCTGATTAAAAGCCAATAGCTGTACAATGTAATCCATAACTTACTTAGTACAGCTATTCAGACTTTAATACTCTCCAAATACCGTTTAGGCTTCTTAGCTAATTGTCGCAATTTTCGAATGTTTAAAAACAAAATTTAAAGTATAATCAAAGGATTTTTTTACAACACCTAAAGCCGCATCATGATTATCAGCTTGAATAATGATCACTGTGCCCTCCTATCTATTAATTTATTTATTTTTTTATTCTAACCTTGTAAACGAATTATTTACTTATTGTATTTAGTATTTTTCTTATTGTATTTAGTATTTTTCTTTATGTCAGATTATTTTGCTGGCGCGTGAATATTTTGAAGGAAATCATACACAGGCTCACAATAAATTTAATTTGCACTTTGAATTCACCAAATAACACCATCAGATATACAAGTCTACGGTTATCTTTTACTTCTAGTAATAAATATTAAATAATAGTGTCGCCATTAGTAGAGCATCGAAAATAGTTTTGTTTTTTTTAATTCTTTTGGAATTCTCTTCAAAAACCTATTTAGAACTCTTTTCTTTACAAAATAATTATAAGATAATATCTGTAGTATAATGGTTTATTTGTACACCGAATAATAGCTTTAATACAGCTATTATACAGCTTCTCTATTTCTTCTACAGCTACTATACAGCTCTACTAACGCAAAAAGCTGTATAAGATGGGCCCTTTTTTGCTTACAAGGACTGTATAAGCGCTTAAAGAGCCTATATGCAGCCTGAATTCACACAGCTTCTAGTATAAAAAACCAACAGTAAAAAATTGTATTAAATACAGCTTGTATAGGTACTGCTTGCAATGCTACTTGGGGCTCTTATTCAGGATTCCCTTTTCAGTCATGTAATCATGGTATGTTATTATACAATCAGCAATTACGATTAAACTGCAGCCAGATATATGTAGGTATTAGAAATTTTTATGTAAAACCCAATACTGTGAAGCAATAAACGAGTGGTTTCAGTACCTATTCCACCTGAATATGGTGGAATGTCGCTTCACTAACAGTTAGCGGAGCAAACAAAGCGAACGTGTAACTGGTAAACCGAACATATTTCTAACTCGATGAACATTTTTACCAATTTCATTTCGCTTGTTACATTCCCACTGAAATGGAAACTCAACTGTAGGTTCATTCATTCATTATTACGTCAAACAAACTATGATTTAGGTTTTAAAACATGTGTAACACATGTGTATGCATTCCCTTCCCGATTGGTTTGGAAGGTACAACCACATTTCACCAGTTATTTTTAAGTTCCATGTAACAGGGACGAGCGAGACCAATCTGCTACTCACTACTGAGAAATTCCTGATGAAATAACCCAAAGACCAATGCTTAGTAGTTAGTCGCGCTTGCGAAATAGAAAATGTTCAAAATCCTAACTATCTTAACCCTAACTAATATTATAAATGCGAAAGTGAGTTTGCTTTTTTGTTTGTTACGCTTTCACGCTAAAACGGCTGAACGGATTTGGATGAAATTTGGCACATGAATAGCCTGGAAAAGGACGGTAGGCTACTTTACAACCTGGATTACAGACGAAGTCACGGGCAACAGCTAGTCTGAATAAAAAATAAGAAGTTTCAAAAGATAAAACCTACAGATTACGTCATGTACAGTACGTCTGGTTGTATCGGAGCACCAGACGTACTGCGGAGTACCATCCGCAATTGGTTGATATACCGACTAGTCGTACCAAGCGCTTCTCCTCCACATTTATTATGCGCACAGCCAAAGTGTGGAACTCTCTGCCGGCGTCTTTGTCCCCCCTTCCACGTCTGCCTTCAAAGCAAGAGTGAACAGGTATCTTCTGGGCTTGTCGCTCCATCATAATCCTCATCATCCATCGCTGGTCGAGGTCAAGCGCTGGCCTATAGCTCAATAAAAATAAAATAGAAAAAAAACAATACCTAATAGGCACTTAGTGAAAAAATACTACGGTGAGTTACAGATGTCCACGATCACATTTTAAAAACAACCACCGCCGCTCTGTTCCTTATAAATTGTCATAGTATATAAAATACCTTCAACATTTTCCGCTGATGAACTAGATATTATTGCATCAGAATATCTAGGTTAAAAGCCAGGGAAATTTAATAAAGAGCGAGTCGATTGCATTCGATGAAATCAAAAGCTACTCGGTGTTGATACAGAGATGAAGTATACCCATTCGTCGGGAAGCACGTTTCGAGCGGGTATAATCCTTCGCCGGGAGCGATGTTCAATCTACTCCACAGTCATAAACCGGTGTTCTACAGACGTAAACTGAGCTACGTGAGCTCGCAAAGCGGATGGGAAAGACATTGGATGCTAGTGTTGTGTACATCTGTTTTAAAAGTTTCCGATTTGAGTTACGCTTGTAAAACAATTTATATCTGATGCGGTGAAGTTAATTCAGCTCAATTGTATACGGTACGGCGCGCGGGAGTGCTCTTTAGTTTTTCCTTTCCGTTGAATCAACGAACTTTGTATAATAGCCAGGTAACAGCTTGGTAGGTACCTACCTGCTAGGGGTTCTGTATTTTGGGTAGTACCCCATAAAGAAGTTCTCATAAATTGATAGAAGACGGCTAAAGGACGGCATCCCATGTTTGTCTGTACTTAATGAAATTATTAAACACCTCGTAGAAGCTTAGCCAGGGTTTTTATCATGTCAAGAATCTGAATCATGATTAACATCTCCCTAGAAATATGAAATGTGAATCTAATCTAAAAGCAAAGAAATCAAAGGAAAAACACAATCGATATTTAACAGACAGTCACAATTACCACTCAAATAAAACATGTATATGCTCTTAGTTGTAACTGGGCTTTTCGATACTAAGTACCCTCTCGTGTCTTGAAGAACGACTTTATTAGATGCACCCCGTTGCTTCACTCGGTGCTAAGTACATTTTGTGCCAGAGCATGCTAAGCCTTCAGTCTGGTTGACATAAGAAACGCGTAAGAGAAAGTCTGCAAAATCTTACAAACAGCTCATTTTTATATGAGAAGAGAATGAAACAATTAGTGCAGTGCGCCTTGCGCGGCCGTTAATAATGCACATTGAGATTAGCAAAACCAAAGTTTTGCAAGGCCAAAGCCTTGTAGAGCGTGGTCTTTATTTGAAACTAGCTTGTGCCCGAGACTTCGTCCACTTCATCATCATCAGCCTACAACAGTCCTCTGCTGGACAAAGGCCTCTTTATTGCAAGCCGGTTCTGGGCAACTCTCATCCAGCTGTTACCAGCCACCCTGCGGAGATCGTCGCTCCACCTAGCCTGAGGGCGTCCTACCTTACGTTTGCCGATTCGCGGTCTCCATTCGAGAACATGTCTTAATATATCCTATGACACTCTTTAATACTGTACCTTCCCATCAGTAAAAAGAATTTTCGTAATCGATTCAGTAGTTCCGAAGGGCATCTTCGGAAGTACTGAATCGATAACGAAAATTATTTTTATTGATGGGAACCTTTTTATAATAACTCTTTATAATAATATTAATAAAAGTTGAAACTCTAACAAGATTTCGACGTTGCATCGATTTACATTTCTGCCCCCTACAATCTCTCGATCCCGTGGGAATATCGAGATAAAAAGTATATATGTATCCTATGTCCTTTTCCAGGTCATGGTCTACCCCTGTGCCAAATTTCATCCACAGCAGTACAGCCGTTTTAGCGTGAAAGCGCAACAAACAAACTCACTTTCGCATTTATAATATTAGTTACGATTAGTTTAGAAGAGTTGAAACATTAACAAGCTTTCGATGTTGCATTCGGCATTTGGCACTGGACACGACAACTGAGAGAGAATTAGCTTCACACCACAGGAGGAATATATTCAGCAGACATTTGTGAAAGGGTAGTACCTACATAAACTTTTTGGAATCAGATATTTACATTTAAACAAATATTTGAAATGACATTTCACATTGACATTGACATGTGTTGCAAGTGGTTGCAAATCTAGCAAAACTTATTTATTATCATTTGTGTTTTATTCCATTTTTTATTAAATAACAAATGGATGAAGACGATGATGAGCTTTTTGGAGGTCTGTATGAGAATGGACACTGGGTGTGGGATGAGCAGACACAAGCATTGGGTTTTGTGAGGTAAATATAGTTTAAAAAATATAAATATCCTATGTCCACTAAACCGCACGCCTGTGGTAACCCATGTGCGCCTGTGGGTTACCACAGGTTGAGTTAAGGTTTAAGGGCGGTTTTTTAGTTCAAGTGTTAACTAAAAACCCGCCCTTAAGCAGCACTGCTACCGGCAATATTCGATATTATGGAAAGCAATGTATCGCAACTGTTACTAAGCTTTATTTCCAAGGAATACGGTATTTTATTGCTACAAACTTACTCAAAAGGGTTTGAACGTTGTTCTATGAAAGCTGGCATAGCCCAAAAAGTTGCAGCGCACGATGAGACTAGTAAGTACAGATGGGTAGAGAACACCTCAAAGATATTTGAAGCTAAAGATCGTCACATAAGAACAATACGTCACACACAACAATACGATACACATGTAAAATATTTTTCGGAAATACGTCACTGATTTCACTAATCGAGGCACCAACTAGCGCCCCCTGGTGGCGTCAACAGAGTCTACAACATAACGTTCACCGGAGTGGAGATTTTAGGTGGCGGTCAAGCAGTGAACACGTTTAGAAACTGTCGCGCTTTCCGTATAGTTGTCTTATTCGTATACCTACAGTGTGTGAATTGCTAGTATGATTCATTTGATCGTAAATTATAATTTGATCTGCAAATGGTTTTTCTATTGTGCAATAACCAACACTACCCATAGAAGGCCTACAGATACCTACTTAAAATATGGCTGGTGATAACGAGAGAGACCTACCTTCTCCGTCATATATTTATGGACTTTAGTGCAGGTATAGTTTAAATCTCACAAAACTTGCATATATACACACATATGTACCTATTGTATGTAAATAAATTAATGTATAAATTAAGGTATATTTACCTATTCATTAATTTTACAATATTTTCCAGTGATCTGCCTCCGATGAAAGTAGAAGCTATTCAAATAGCATCCAAAACACCGACTGGTGCTATCGAGTTTAGAGACGATATTGACTTAATTGAACAGGTTAGAGCATAGCCTTACCTAACGTTTAATAAATATAATTAACTAGCTGTGCCCCGCGGTTTCACCCGCGTAAATGTCGATCCCGTGGGAATTTACGGATAAAACGTATCCTATGTCCTATTCAAGGTCATGTCTACCCGTGTGCTCATCCTCTCCTCTCTAAAGTAGGGAACATCGCGGAGGCGCGGCGCCGCCGTCGAACGGTTCGCGTATTGCATTTTTATATCGTGATATCTTCGAAATTAAATGTCCGATTCGAATGAATTAAAAAGTATTTTACTGCTACATAAATACCCTTGATGTTAAAACTATTTATTTCAATAAGAATTAATATTATGTCGATAAAACTCCTTCGCAAATAATGCATTAACTTCGAAAAAATTTCATTACCATAAAAAAGGCTATAGTGAGTCAATCTTAAAAGATAGACATATGCTGTCGCGAACTTTTTTTTTAACTTTTAAAGAGGAACAATTCCACCATACATGATATTTGCGTAACTTAAACTTTTTACGCAGCGCACGCAACGGAAGCTCTCAAAAAGCAATATTTTTTGCCGTTTTTGCAAGATTTTTCATTTATGCTCCGCTCCTATTGGTCGTAGCGTGATGTTATATAGCTTATAGCCTTCCTCGATAAATGGACTATCCAACACAAAAAGATTTTTTCAATTCCAACCAGTAGTTCCTGAGATTAGCGCGTTCAAAATAACAAACTAACTCTTCAGCTTTATAATATTAGTATAGATTAAATTCACTTTCCTTACCCTATATTTATCTTCTCAGATTCGATTTAAGCGACGCTATCAGAGAAAACTGAAACCGGGACAAGCAGATGTGGTAACCATACAGGTATGCAAAGTGTTTTGAACATTTTTTTAGCTGAAGCTGGCATGTGTCAGTCTCACTCAATCACGCCACCGTTATTTTGAATTTCCTGCTAAATTGCGGCGCCCGATGAAACTGATATCTACACTAACTGATAAGCAAAGTGTTCCTTTTGAAATCCCATAATTTCTAAGGTTAGTAAAAATAATATTAGGTCTTTACCTATGAAATTGCTGTTCTGCAGTACTGGCCATTTCAAATCAAAATAATTTTTGTTTGGCTAAGAATTCTAATTTCAAATTAATTTTATTTTAAAAACATGGATTTTTTTTTCCAAAAGTAGTCATTTCTTTATTGATTAGTGTTACATTTTCATCGCATTTCAATCTTTTTCGTCATCATGGATACGTTAAAAATTCGAGTAATTATGGAATATGAGTACCGTCGTGGCAGCAACGCGGCACAAGCGGCACGCAACATCAACGACGTTTACGGAGCTAACACTACAAACCAACGCACCACCTGTTATTGGTTTGCTCGCTTCCGTTCTGGAAATTTCGACCTGAAAAATGAACCTCGCGGTCGTCCGAAGACTTTGGTCGACAATGACGAATTAAAGGCGATTGTGGAAGCTGATGATACACAATCTACGGCTGAATTAGCAGCAGCTTTCGACGTTAGCGTCAAAACAATATTGGTCCATTTGCGTCAAATTGGCAAGGTAAAAAAGCTTGACAAATGGGTGCCCCACGAACTCAATGATCGCCAGCGCGAAGTACGCGTCGAGACGTGCCTTGCACTGCTCAACAGACACACAAATGAAGGAATTTTGAACCGCATTGTTACCTGCGATGAAAAATGGATTCTGTTTGATAACCGCAAGCGCTCAGCAAGTTGGTTGGATCCTGGTTCAGCACCTAAACAATGCCCTAAACGAAAACTTACCCCTAGAAAAGTGATGGTCACTGTTTGATGGTCTAGCGCCGGTGTGATTCATCACAGCTTCTTACCAAACGGGGTAGCATTACTGCAGATGTGTACTGTGAAGAACTCAACACAATGATGGAGAAGCTGGCGCATCTCCAACCAGCATTGGTCAATCGCTCGTCTCCGCTGCTCCTGCACGACAACGCGCGACCTCATACTGCACAGCAGACGGTCTCCAAGTTGCAAGAACTGGGGTTGGAAGCTCTCCGTCATCCGCCCTACTCACCAGACCTTGCGCCTACAGACTACTACTTTTTCCAGAATTTGGATAACTTCTTGGCGGGAAAAAAATTCAATACCCGAGAGGCAGTACAAAATGCCTTTGAAGAATTTGTTGCCTCCCGTCCAGCTGATTTCTTTAAGAAGGGCATCAATAAACTGCCACTGCGATGGCAAAGATGCATTGATTGCATGGGTGATTACTTCGATTAATACAAATAAAAAATTCATGAAAAAAATTCGTTTAAATTTTTTCATACAAAACGGCAATTTCATAGGTAAACAAACCTATTACAAAAAGTCTTACATAGAACAAGGGTTCCATAATTGAAAAAACTTTATACAAATTAAAGTTATAGTTATATTTCACTTCGTAGTGTTTTTTGTGGAAATCGGTTGTTTTTTTTTTGTATGTAGGTAGGTAAAAAAAAACTTTTTTCAATTACCTACACAAATTCGGATAACACTACACTCGCGACAATCTAAGAAGTCCGTTTTGCCGTTTCGTTCTCGTAATTGTAATAAAATGTTAAGCCTTGAGAATCATTTTAGGCAATATAGATAAGTCGTCGATTACAAACTCTCTAAGTATGTCCAATCGATATGTCTCGAGAATCAGTATAAAAGAAACCAATTTTTTTTCATCGCTACACAAAGCATTTTTAGCTGTCTACACGGACTTCTTAGATTGTCGTGAGTCTACCTGCTATGTAAATAACAGTGACAGGAACTTATAACATCATCCATATAGGGTGTGGGAAAAATACGTATTATTGAAGCTAACTCAAAAACTACCCAAGCTAAGTTACTAAAATTGATATGGGACCACCGCGCAGGCTTCCTCTACCAAATGAGAATTATCAGTATCGATGAACATACAAAAAAAAACATACGCACTTAATGTCGAACACAGAACCTCCTCCTTTTTGGAAGTCGGTTAAAAATAATTCATATGCCAGTTGATTCCTTGGCATCGTCTCATTAATACCCTAGAGTCATTGGATATCAAAAGGAACACGCTGTTTATGGTCATGTAAACAAACAAAAATGTCCTGATGGTGCCCTAAATTGTGGCATTATTATGATCATGAGGAAGTCAAAATCGCTTTATGAAAACTTTACCTCCAAATATTTCGGCAACGTGATACTTTAGGGCACCGTAGATGCACGAACATTTTTCGTTTGTGTATAAGTTTAAAACCACTATACATAATTATATTCCTGTTAAATCGTGCGCCAAAACTTTAAAAATATCTAAATGACAACGGGTGGCTATGCCAATAAGTGCGTTTGTCCACCGCAGCCGTTACCGGCACGTCCCCGAGAATGAGATGACAGCGCCGAAGTAGCGATACATACATTTACTATGGCCACGTGCCCACCACACGTCTGGCTGAAATTTCGAGTAGTTCGGCGCGACCGCTAGAACTCGGACCGAGATTGTGACTGGCCGATGTGACATACAAGTAACGATTGATCTTGTCCACACACTGCCGTTGCACCAGCTTCGTGCGCCCGGCTTTTGTTTTGCGTATCATAATTCATAACATACCAAACCGACGAGTTCGGTCGCGGTGTTCAAACGATCGCCGTCACCGGGACGTCACGTTCGGTTCGAATAATCTCGTCTTTAAGTGTGGCTGCGGTCGACAAACGCCTTTAGGCCTTTTGATTGATTTTTTCAATATCAATCACAGCTTTTTTAAATATATATTTTAATTAACTTTTAGGATGTTAAAGATATAGCAATTTATACTGCACCCGTCAACATACTGAGTCCAATGCTAATTGATATGCTGCACCTACCAACCACAGAAAGATTTCTTAGAGCACTAATATTTTGCTGTGCTTACTACTTACAGGTACCAACTAACATTACATAATAATTTCACGAATAGGGTGCTGTATTCTCCAAAGGGAAAAGGTGTACCTCTCAGACCAAATAAAAAACCAAGACAGAGCGCTGTCAACAGTGACGAGAGGCCGGTTTCGTAAACATGTGTGCACTTAGTGAGGTGTAGTTTGATTGTAAATGTGTGCGTGTGAGAGTGTATGCACAGAGCGGAGGTCTAGTTTTGGCATGCTTCACTGTATTGTTCGCTGCGCTCTTAGTCTTAGTTTTTTATTTGGTCTGAGGTGTACCTATCCATATTTCGCCAGTTGAGTGCCGTTAAAATAATATAGGTACTTACTTAAAAGAGGTCCTATTGCCAATAACCGGGCACAAATTAGCGACTACCTTTATTGGGTACCTACTATAGCTTCGTCCTGCGGTAACAATTGTATAGAGATCGTCACGGAAACCGTGCATTTTCCGGGCATACAAATAACCTAAAATGTGACTTAGAAATAATGGCGCTTTCTATCATTTAAATACTAAATGTTTGTAATCGGTTCATAATGTATGTAGATCCAGAGACTGGTGTTCACATAAATCGACTAAATGTATGTAACAACTGATTTTTATTTTCGCGATTTCGTGTTTGGGCCTATAGTGAAACCCTAGTAGATCCCTATATGGTGTACATAATAGAGTATTCTATTCTATTCTAAAAGTTGTTTATAATTATGAATAGGTAAATAATCCCTTTTCAGGTTTAGAGTAAACAAAAACCAATCTTGTATTATGTCTCATTGGAAATTGAAAACTAGAGTTACTTACTTTTTTAGGTAGCAGATGAAATGGCCAATCGCATGATAGAGCGTGAAACAAAAATAAGAACCAACGAATGCGAAGTTTTGGAAAACGAGTTCAAAAATAACTTGTCTGATCTAAGAGTTTTAGTAGCTAAGGAATATTGTGTATTGCTTATTGGTAAGTGACTTATAAACAAGTTCACACACTGGCGGACTAAAGGGGGGGCGGAAAGTGCGGTCCGCCCAGGGCCCCTGGTTCTGGGGGGCCCCCAAATCTTTAGAAATACTGTGTAATCAAATCCCAAACAAGGCAAAATATGTTCAGTAAGTAAAGGGCAGTCTTTGTTGGGGGTCCCCTACGTATGATAAATAAAAATGAAGAGTGTTAAAATTTTCGAGCACGCTTCGCTCGCTCTTGCATTCTCTTTTTCTCTCACTTTTCTGTAAAATTCGACAAAGTAACTCCTATTTATGTGTGAATGTATTGTCAAGGGAGGCCTATGTCCAGCAGTGGACGTAGCTGAAATGATGATGTATTGTCAAAGAAAAGCTTACCTATCAGGGGCAGGGACCAAACATTTTCTAGCTCTTTACGCTCGCTCTTACATCCTAAGTTCCCAAACTAATTTGTATAGGTCGACAAAGTAATTCCTATTTCTATATAAATGTTCAAATGAAAACCCTATCCAAAGTGCCAAAAATGTCGATCATGCATCATGTATTCGTTTAATTTAACTTTTCCGTTTAAGTTAAATGGTCAAAGCAAACCTAAACTATTTGAGATAATGTGCTAAAATTTCGAACTCGTTCTTAGCTCTCAAAGTTGTCTGCATACCTGTGCGGGGGCCCCATTTAGTTTGCCAGCCCGGGCCCCTGACAGCCTTAGTCCGCTACTAACTTCACATTTCAGTGACTAAGGATTTTTATAAGTTAATTCTTATTTTACCTATTAGTCCGGTCAATGGACATTTGAAATAACAATAATTCCCGGAGAGCCAAATATTGGTGGAGAGCTGGGGTTTACCATTAAAAATAAAGTTTTAAAAGTCCCCATCGATCCTATGTGTGCAACAAAAGTTATTTGGGGTCAAACGTCAAAATTTGAGGTTTTTTGGATTTTTCTCGAAAACGGTAAGTTTTATCAAAAAAAACCTTTTTGCGATTGCAAAAAAGGTTGTAGTGCCAAATGTGGCTGTATAAAAGTCGGGTTGCTGTGTTCTCCAGCATGTACCAATTGCCAAGGTCAGTCTTGCTCAAATGTCAAGAGTACAATAGAGGAAGATTCCTGTGATTTTAATGAAGAGACCAATGACTCAGCCCCATTTGAACAATTTATGAACATCCAGCAAGAGGAAGAAGAAAAAATCGAAGAAGACATGACTGTTGAAGTAGACTTTCAAGAGTATGAATCTGATTAAAATATCTAAAGAAATCAAAACTATAGTTAACCCAATAATCAATGGCAATATCAATAATCAATATCAATAATAAGGTCATATCTAGAATTTGACGGGTATTGTTCCCTTAAATTATCCTAAAATTGTCATGACAGTCAGTGGAGCAGGCCTAGAGGCGTAACCACGGTAAAAAAAACGCGCCGAGTACACTACCTCACAGGTGGCGTGGAAATGTGTGCATATCATGTTTAATGTGACTCTTAGAATCGCGATATCTAAGGAATGGTAACTCTTAGGAAAAAAATCATGAAGTCTATTTTGGAGAGAATTTTAAGATCTACAACTTTGGTTTGAGGTTTTTTTTGATAAAACTTACCGTTTTCGAGAAAAATCCAAAAAACCTCAAATTTTACGTTTGACCCCGAATAACTTTTGTTGCACACATAGGATCGATGGGGACTTTTAAAACTTTATTTGTAATGGTAAACCCCAGCCTTCCACCAATATTTGGCTCTCCGGGAATTATTGTTACTTGACCACTATTTTTATGTCAAAATTGACCGGACTATATTGTATAGGTGGTGGAGATCTCAAAAAATTCCATCATATGGGTTCGAATAAAAAACGACGGTCTTTATCGGATAAGGATGCACGATTATTTGAAACATTCGCGCATTTGTCCGTCCAAATTGTTTACTTGGCTCTGGGACGAAAAAACTATCGTCAAATTGGTAGGTACCTACTTTACCTACTAAAGTAAAGTCAAAAGGTAAAATCTGGTTTTTGTACTAACAAAAACCAGATTTTTATGTTTTTATAATAAAAAACCGCTCATTTATTTCAGAATTGGAATGTCATCGTGTATTTAAGACGGATATATTTAACACAGTGGAGCACACGTATAAAACAGGATACTTGGCACAAATGACGCCAGAGGAGCGTAAAGTGTTGCTGGGCACTTGCCTGCTTTACGAGAAAAAGCTCAACACTCGCTCCCCACTTATGAACGAGGTGTTCTGTCAGCGGCCGATAGACTTTCGTATGATGGGGTTAGGAGTTATCAAGTATGAAAAGTAAGGAAAATAAGTTGATTCCATTTTAAGTAGGTAACTTTAGTCATTATTAAATTTCCCACTATCATTTATCAGCATACCTACCAACATTACATGACGCCTGTATTTTCCGAAGGGTTAGTTTAGTTAGTCATTGGTGCATATAAAGGAAGCAAAATATTTTTTTACTGAATAAGTTTGTTTCATTTTTTTTTAAGCATAAGCTATCGGTTTCAATATTTTAATTTCGTCGTTGCTGGTCCAGAGGAAAAATTGCATGAAAAGAAAATTACAGTGGGTATCATTGGTATGCGACGGACTTTATTCGACACAATGCTACATCCCATTTCTGCCCCTGGTACAATCGGCAAATCTAAAAGTCATATGTTAGTATCAATGCACTTAATAAGACCTACACCTACCTAAGCAGTAGTACCTACCTACAAATCAAGTTTCTGAAAATGTTCGTTGTCTCTGTTACTCTTACCTGTCCTACCACATCTTATCTGTCACTCTTACCTGTAGACTCTTTCTCTGAATCTCGATGTGTCATTAGCACCCGGGTACATAGCCCAGTTGTTTCACCTAAACCTATAAATATGAAGCGAGCGCACTCATGTATGTACCTTACAGTAGGCACTTACACACCTCATTTTAGGCAAGTGACAACTAGTGTAAAGAATTGAATCCTGATGATACCAGTGTTCTTGGGCATAACTTCAGGTCTTCAGTTTAACATCGAAGATAATTTACTTAAACGGTGATAGTTAATTCACTGTTAACCTTTCAGGAGGTGAAAGCACTTATGATTATAAACAACTTTCACTAGAAAAATACAATAGACGTAGATATATTTAGTAACCTATTCCGCTTGAATATTCTTCAAGAGTCATAAAAAACCCTGTAAGAAATCGACACGTGTTTCACCTCTAAACGAGGCATCCTCAGGATGACGATTGACCAATTGCAAACCAGAACGCGACGTGTTACCACACCGAGCGCTGGACGCAAAGTCTTTGCGTCCAGCACTCGGTGTGGTAACACCGAATAGGTTAGGAATAGATTACTAAATATATCTACGTCTATTGTATTTTATAATGGATTTCCGCAAAGTCACGCCTGAATCAATTAACTAACTTTCACTAGGTATAGGACAAACTACGAAATAGCAAAAAAAAAACAACTGTTCCCTACATTTTGACGAGCTATGCAACATAAATGTAGGGAACAGCTGTTTTTCGCGATTTCAGGATTGGTCCCATAGTGAAATTTGTTCATAATTATGAGTAGGTACAATGACCCCATAAGAGATTTCGTGTATCAAAAGATACACATTATGCATAATGTGCACACAGGTCACAAGCCAAGCCGTCTAAAGGCTCTGCTGGCCCTAGCACCAAGAGCATGTCGGGAAAATCTTCACAGATGATTCAGAGGTTCTACCCTGAAATTTTACTACCACCGAGAGAACCTCAGTTCGTATTACCTATTTTGTTTATCTTTGTGTTCTTTACTACAAAATGCTTCAACGCGAGGCCGCGACCCCATAGTGCGCCCTCGTGTCATTTCGTTGGTCTTTTGAGCAATGTGACCTGCTGTCCATAGCCACTTCAACTTGGTCTAAAATCGTGTGTGAATTGAGAGTTGGCAGTCGGCAGTCGAGCTCTTTGTGAAGGAGCTCGCGTATGGAAGTATTGACACCATCGTTTTCTGCCACCAAGCAGGGTTGCTGTGTACCAGTTGGAACTGGATTATTTATAATATAGGAAATACTTCTCTATAATAATATAGAGAAGTATCTCCGAGCACATGTCGTAATTATTTTTATCATCGTATTATGTTGCAGCCCGACCTTGCCATCAGATTTTCCTGAGGTGCTAGAAGACGTTCCACATGTGAGCCAGCTCCAGCGTCGCCGCTGGCAAAACAGGTTGACTAAATTAACTACAGTCACAGCCTAATAAAGTATAAAGCAGCATTGACTGTATCTCTTCTAACTGTACTTTGTAAGTCATTCATCGACGGAAGAATGTTAGATATTTATAAAGACATACCTTGACGACTGAGTTGGTAATTTAAAAAATGTTATTTCTGGTTTCCCTTTTGATGATAACAAAGATCCATACACTGAACAATACGGTCGATAACTTCATAATTCACATAAATACGGCGTTGTGCGGGATCGTCCCGCACCGTGTCCGCGTCTCTTTATATAAATGAGGCGCCCGCGCCGCGCAGCTGTTGAGTACTGATGTTATCCGAGATTTCGAAGTAGAAGTAATACTGCTCATTTTATTCTAGGATTAACAAAGCGAGTTGATAGACTTAAAGTTGAAATAATATATTTTCATTAATTAATGTTTAATTGAATTTGTAGTATACTTTAATGTTTAGTTAATTATTTATTGTATTGCCTGTTATTAATTACATTTATCTATATTAAATTAATTGTTGTATTTATTTAACAATGCTTCAAGGTAAAAAAGTAATCACCTACTCACTATGACGTCACTGCAATGTCTGCAATATGACCTGATCATAGATATTTTCTATGGACCTAACTGTGACTGCAAGTACTCCTAGCTCTATGGACCCTAGACATAACTCATTACCAATTGGTTATTGATAGGTAAATAATACAAAAAAATGACTACCTACCATATAAATAATAGGTACCTACCTAATTATTTGTAAACTACTACCCTCCATGCTGTTTAGGTTAGGACTCTTAGGACTGATGTAGAATGACACATGGGCGCCGCCGCCGGCAAGTTTATTTTCAGGGGGGGTGCATATTCTGTTTTCTGTATTCTGTTCGAAGCGAGCTCGATCATTTGGATGCAAGAGCGAAGCGAGCGAAATTTTTGCATGTCACCTCGAATGGTAAGTACTTATAGGTTTTATTTTGATGTGTGTGTGAACTGAGGGACCAAACTGGGAATCGCAAAAAAAAAGTCCTATGATTTAGTAGTAGTCCTAAAACAATTGTTGAACGAATCTAGGAATTTGTAAATCAATATATTAAAAACTACAGCCCTTAAAGTGTGGTCCCAAATCTCGAAAGTATCTCGAAAATTAAGGTTTTGTGATTACAGACATTTAGTAAAGATTTTGTAAAGATATTTACTAAATAACAAAACACAAAAGCATTAAAGACAAAAAAATATAACGACAAAACTGTGGTCCCTCAGTTCACACAACATAGATAAATATTTTAGTGAATATTACCGAATTAAATAAAAAAAACCTTTATTTTTCGATATAACGTTTTAGTAAAAGTCTTAATACATTTTGTAAAAAAGAAATGGAGCAGAAATATCGACGCAATTTGAAGATAGCGATTATTGATTTACAAATTCCCAGATTCGTTCTACAATTGTTTTAGGACTACTACTAAATCAATAGGACTTTTTTTTTGCGATTCCCAGTTTAGTCCATCAGTTCACACACACATTTATTTTTGTCCATTCATACAGAAACAAGACAAACTGTGACTAAGAATTAAGATAGATAAGTATGCAAGAGCGAGGGAAGCAAGCTCGATAATATAGGGGAAGTTCGATACCTCAAACCAAATAAAAAAACCAAGACAGAAAGAGAATTTTCAAAAAAAGAGTTACGTATCCGAGATGACGCGAATAACAGGACGGCTATGGTGACCCGGCGTGGCCAGTATAATATCGATGATTTTATATTATAAGGGTAGATTTCGAAAAATAACAGATAGGTAAGGTTGACTGGTACAAAATGCCTATAAGTCCGCCTCTATAAATACATACCTACTCAATTTTTTTATATATACCTAATAAACACACTGTCACTGCCCATTCAAGTGTAATAAACTTATACGTTCAACTTTCTTTACACTGCTTTCCTGAAGAATTACCAACATTGCATTTTTATAACATTTGTGTTCTAGTCTAGACCATCGATATAACAGACAAAAAAATTGCTGGGCGGACGGCGCCACTCGGTGCGACTCGCGAGACGGTCGCGCCGATCATCATCATTCTCCTGCCCTTATCCCAATTTATTTGGGCTCGGCGCAACATGTCCCTTTCTTCCATACTTCTCTATTAGCCGTCATCTCGGTAGTCACCCCCTTTCTAGCCATATCATCTTTCACACAGTCCATCCATCGTTTCTTTGGTCTTCCCCTACTCTTATAGCCAGCGACATTCATACCCAAAACTTTCCTCACAACATTTTCCTCATTCCTTCGCATCACGTGCCCATAACATGACAACCGATTTCCACACAACTTTTCTGTTACCGGTGCCACTTTCAGACTTCCTCTTATGTACTCATTTCTTATTCTATCCATTCGTGTAACACCACATATCCCTCTTAACATTCTCATCTCAGCTGCATGCAAATGCCTTTCATTCGTCCCTTTTGTGGCCCAACATTCGCGCCGATATACTCGAAAATTCGGGGGCCCAGATCCCAGCTCGGTTGACGTTGTTCGGGGGACACGCGGCTATAGTAAATATAGGTGCTTTCGCTACTTCGTAGCCGTCATCTCGTTCTCGTTGACGGCCCGGGCAAGGTGCGGTGGACAAACAGCCTTACCGCCTGGCCACGGGAAATTCGCTACAGCGAAATTTCGGGCGGCGGGAAATCAATCTACCGCGTTGCACTCTTACGTCGATATCTGCAAAAGTTTCGCAAATAGGTCGTGTTTGGTATCGTTTTCGTATAATTCGAGGACGAGGAATTCATTTTTGGAACAACATTTTCACTCGTTTATAGAAAAAAAAGAGAGTTAGGCGCAAAAATAGAAAAATAAAAATTCTTACAAAATCTTTGCTTACAATTAAATTACGAGATTATGCTTTATAAAAAAAATAGCTGTATATAACCCTGTTTATCTAAAATATATAAACATAAACTTTCTTAATAGATTTAACTTATAAATGTGTCAAAAAAAATCATTTGCGTCGCGCGGCGGAGCTGCGATAGGAGAAGTGCGTATTTTGGATAGGATTTGGCACTTATTGTTTAATAATGACACTGATTAGTATAGGTGCTTCATGTAGTATTCTTAAAGAAATATTTAGAAATAACTCAAAATATTTAAAAAAAAAATGCCACGGAGATAACCACAATTCCAGCTTATTTTAAAAAAAATGTGAGTTCAATTCGGCATTCCCATAATTTGACTTCAAAAGAACGTTTTGTGTACTAAAAATAATAATGAAATAAATAAAAATAGTACATTTTAGTAAATAAGTGAAAAAAAAAATTGCAAAATTTATTAACAGTTTCCGCTGCTGCGCATTTTTGTTTGCATCCATGCAAGTAGCGGCTGCTGGTGGTAGGGTAATCCACACAGGCTCTCATATGCCATTATTTTTTGGCCTACCCCAGTCAGTAGGACATGGCCGGTCTTGTAGGTAGGTACTGATTCTAAAAGTTGACTCCATGTCCACCCTGATAAATCGCTCGAAAAATATGGTTCACAGGGCGTCTTTGGTTGGTGGTAAATTCTCCAGCTGTCTGTCATTTTTTGTAAATAGTAATGTTCTACACTGGTTGATATCCGTTCATGTGCACGATCTAAAATAAAACAAAAGTTACACGACATGCATTCCAACAATTACTTAAATCACAAAATTCAACCACCACTTAACTTACTTGTCATACAAAGCAATGAGAAATCTTTCTAATATTGCCAAAGCCTGCTCTACATTTCCTTCCTTAGCATATTTATATCCCTCCGTTGCACTTGAAGAAGCGCTCCAAGCTTCAAAAGCGCTACGTAGTAAAAGAAGGTACGTTCTGAAGGAACTTTCAGCAAGTGGTGATGGCAACTTTGGACCGGTCGGAGTCGATGGAGACAGATTGACGGTTAAAAGGGGTCCAGTGACCACGATCCTCAGTAATGAGGGACCGATTGAAGAAGAAGGTAAAAGGATTTTTCCATTTCCTAGCTCTCCAGTGCCAAGCTACAGAATTGACAGCTGGCAAAGAATTTTATGCGACAGACGGACCGACAGTACAACAGCAACAGCAGCAGAGATAAACAAGCACTGCAACCATTCAAACATCAGGTACCATCTGGTTGGCATATACGTGCATAATGGTCTACATTGGTGATGCTGCAGCTTAAGAACACCATATGGTACGTACACGTACATTGAACACCCATATTGTTGTTCTTGAGGTTTCATGTGTGTCACAATAATTGCCACAGCTTGAGGAACTGTGGGTTCATATTGGCACAGGAAAAAATCACTAGTTTCTTCTGCTTCGTTAGGTAACCCAAATAAATATAATTTCTCCTGGTAAAGGGAACAAAGCGCTTTCAAAGCTTGCGGTTCTTATCTATCTGCAACGGAGGGATTGAAATATGCTAAAGAAGGAAATTTAGAGCAGGCTTTGCCAATATTAGAAAGATTTTTCATTGCTTTGTATGACAAATAAGTGAAGTGGCGGTTGGCTTTTGTGAATTGATAACTTTTGTTTTATTTTAGATCGTGCACATGCACTGATAGCAACCAGTGTAGGACATTACTATTTACAAAAAATGACAGACAGCTTGACAATTTACCACCAAAGACACCCTCGAACCATATTTTTCGAGCGATTTATCAGGGAGGACATGGAGTCAACTTTTAGAACCAGTACCTACAAGACCGGCCATGTGACGTAAGACTGGGGTAGGCCAAAAAAAATGGCACATGGGAGCCTGTGTGGACCACCCTACCACCAGCAGCCGCTACTTGCATCGATGCAAACAAAAATGCGCAGCAGCGGAAACTGTTAATAAATTTTGTATTTTTTTTTACACTTATTTACTAAAACTATACTATTATTCTTTATTTCATTATTATTTTTAGTACACAAAACGTTCTTTTGAAGTCAAATTATGGGAATGTCGAATTGAACTCACATTTTTTTTAAAATAAGCTGGAATAGTGGTTATCTCCGTGGCAATTTTTTTTTAAATATCCTATCCAAAATACGCACTTCTCCTATCGCAGCTCTATTATCTATTAAGAAAGTTTATGTTTATATATTTAAGATAAACAGGGCTATTTACAGCTATTTTTTTTATAAAGCATAATCTCGTAATTTAATTGTAAGGAAAGATTTTGTAAGAATTTTTATTTTCTATTTTTGCGCCTAACTCTCTTTTTTTCTATGAACGAGTGAAAATGTTGTTCTAGAAATGAATTCCTTGTCCTTGAATTATACGAAAACGATACCAAACACGACCTATTTGCGAAACTTTTGCAGATATCGACGTAAGAGTGCAACGCGGTAGATGATTTCCCCCCCCCCCCCCTCCCCCACCTACCTGCAGGGTGGTGCCACGTGGGTACAGGGCTAAATCAGCTCAGATGACCACTAGGTACGCCTGTGCCAAGCGGCTTCCTTTGTTGAAGATTTGCAAGGTTGACGACACTAAATACCCCATTATGTTGTTTGTTTTTTCAATTTGGAGTTTAACATTTGCACCTGTCAAATTAGTCTACGGGATTAAAAAATTAACTTTAGACTTCGACAATTTGACTTTTTAGGGGTTTTTGTAAGAGAAGATAAAGATGAATGTGAATCGTTTATTTTCTATTTTTGTGCACTAACTAACTAAGTAATCACAATTATGATAATAGGTTTAGTTGGAAAACTTGGAAACTAACAAAATGAAGGCAAAAGCCCGAAAAAAGGTTATATTATCCGCGCGAATTTGCGTCAGTAGACATCACCGTCGCCGTCGGCAGACTGTCAGACGGACGGTGACCTCTTGACGACAATTTGACATTTGACAGAGTACTTCTGAAATCCACCGCTAGCATTTATTTTCTCTAACAAATTTAATTAATGGTTCTGTATACACGCAAAAAAAGTATTTTTGAATACTTTATTTTTATTGAATAGTAAAAAGTATTTTAAGTTGAAATAAAGTATAATACTGTTTTTAACAGTATGGTTGGCAGCCCTAGGCGCATGCCACGGCCACTGATAGTACAGAAGCCAGGAACTTGAAACTTTACTCAAATTAGGGGTATGAGGTATGATAACGTTACGTAATACGCTAGGTATAGTTCCAGTACCCATTTACGAACAAATTTCTTGGCAATATTACGAAAATCTATCGGAACGACATCAACTATCAATTTAGTTACGATCCGAGTGGAACAGTAGAAATTATCGCTACTGGAACGGATTGTAACGGTATTTTAACGTTATTTGATAACGTTTCAAGTCCCTGATAGAACCCCAACAAGTTCTTCTTGTGGAATTCTCCGTCCATACATTATTACATTACATTATACATTATTTAACCTTTAGTTAAATAATGAATACACAATCTCTTCCAAATATTGAACATTAAAACCTACTCTCCAAGCAATATCGAGATAACTTAGATAAAGACATTTTGCTCTCGGTCTATATTAATCGGGGCGGCGCACGCTCTTCCCGTGGCTTCATTCCGTGCCGCTTGTTTTGCCGCCCCGCTTGCCGCACCGCAATTCGCGCCGCCTGTCCCGTGGCCAGGCGGTTATAGTTTCGCCATGTCCGTCCTTCTGTCTGTCCGCGGATTAGCTCAGAGACTCTTAGTAAATACTAGAAAGCTCTAATTTGGCATGGGTATCTACATACATGGTGTTAGGGTAGACACCGTTATCCTTGAAACTAGTAATCTGGTGTCATCTATAAAAATCAGCTGTTCCATACATTTTGTCGATTTAAGTGAACACAAATGTATGGAACAGCTGATTTTTTTTTCGCGATTTCAATGTTGGTCCCATTGAAAAAGTATATTATAGATGACACCAAACCACTAGTTTCAAGGATAACGGTGTCTACCCTAACACCCTGTATACATATTAATCACGCCGACAAAGTGGTAAAATAAAATCATGAAAATATATATTTTTGGGTAAGTCTCCTACACGTAAAGTGGGCAGGAAGGCAGGTGGAACACGTAAGGTGGAACGGCGGCAGTTGGACAGGCCATAAAGCGCTTTGGCGGATTTCTATGAAGATAGAATACTGTTACACTTATTTATACTGTGATTATATTTAGGTACATCAAACAATATCCGATAGGTATCTATTAACAGCTCGTTTTTGTTTTCATTGCAATAACTAACAGCAAGTTAAGTAACAAATTGCTGAATCACAATCTGAATGAACAACTCCTTCCACTCCATTTCCCTTTTATTTTCAAACTTCCAATCCAATGAATCGAGCGATTGAACCTATTACGAATAACTTTACCTATCTGTTCATGTGTGAACGGGAAAAATATTCACGTTTCCTGGACGATTATTAAACCATGAATTATTTCGGAACATTTGTGTTTATCCAGGAGCTCGTTAGATTATTTTATTAAATGTAGGTACCTTTTAAAGGCCATAAGCGATATAAGCGATAGCGCTGTCGCGCTCTGTAGCGATATTGGTCCTAAGGTTAGCTAGACACTTAGATTGCGGCCACGAAACCAGTGGCGAGGAGCGATAGTCGGGCGGGGCGGTGGCCGCCAGAGCGGAATAATTTTGGTCGCCGCGTGCATTCTCTTTGGCGTCGTCTGTCGCCACCACGCGCCCAGCTCGGCCATCCCTCGACGCTGTTGGTTGCGTGGCCGCAATCTGCCTAGCTACACTACCTACCGAGCGCGACAGCGATATCGCTTATATCTGAATAGGCCTTATATGTCACTGATTTTCGATACCAGTTTTGGTTTTTTTTAATTCATCATCAACATTTCAAGCAATAATTTATTAATTATTATTGGCCTGTTCATCATTTGCTTGACAAGTTGATAGATTTGAAACCACTGTCCCATGGTTTCCTAGAAGAGCGATGGCCGCCTCACAACGGCCGTAGTGATGGCTGATGGCAGCGGCAAAGATTTAAATCGTTAGATTCCCGATCGCCTTCTGCGCACTTCGTCAAAAAATAAAAGTTAGGTATAAAACTAAAACCCAACTACGACAAAAAATTCTACTAAAAAGGTTTAAGTAAACAAAACATCACAACAAATTGAAAATTCGGAGTCACTCGTGATGACATATGTTAAGCCTTTTTATTTGATACCCAACATGGCATCATTAATTTTTTTAGTTTATGACTATATGTCCTCTAGAGGGCGCCATATTCATTTAATTTCACACATAGTCGGCACATAGCCTCTAACCAGCGGACGATCAAGACGCTTCCAGCGATACCTCACTTGTCAAATTGTGATGACTAGTTTAGAAGATATGAGGGAAAACACGAACATACTTAGGTACCTACAACCTACATACATACCGTTCAATATCATAACCCTCCTTTTTGCTTCGCCGTAGTCGGGTAAAAAGACAGCCGCGTTTCTGTTTTGTTTTGACACCTCTGACACTGATTGCTATGGAAACGCTATCTGATAATGTGTGAGCTCACTCTTCTCAGTGAACACTTTTTCGCGTGACTAAATACGATCAGACTGCTTACTGCGAGTTTTTTTTAACTTCACCATCGCGTTAGAGTAAACGCGTTGAGTTAGCGCCACCTGGTGCCACACGCGAGATCTAAAAATTCTGAGTGCAAGTTTTTTAATTTACTTAGTCGATGGTGAGTGGTGACACTGGTGACGATCGATTCCCACTCGAAAGTGAGCTCGTAAATTAGCGTGACACAGTACGGTGAGGGTAAATCAAGCGATGTAAATGTTTCGGTAGCGGGGTTTTACATTACGATGCCGGTGTCAAAAACGCTCTCTCGGAAAACACACTAGCTTACTTTCTTATATAAAGTTTTAGTGACGTCATTCGCCAGTAAATTGCAGACGCTATGTGGCAGCAACCGCTCTTCTATGAAACTGTAGGTAGATTTATGCGGTTTCGTCATAGGGCTCGATCACAAGTAGGGACCTACTTACTTACCACAAACACACCACATCGCAGCGACAAAATGTGGGCAAGCAGTGGTTACGTGCGGGTGTGAATAGTGCCGCTGCAGCTTCTTGCAGTTGCATTGTGGTAACTACAAAATCAAATCAAATGGTCGACGCAACGTTGCTTATCGCTTAATCGCTCACAAGGTTGATTTTGACGGCAGATGTGGGCCGTGTAAATAAACTAATTTTCATACAAATTAGCGGCCGTCCACGTGTTGTTGTTGACAGGGTCGGACTGGGCTGGAAGGACCAGGGTGGCTCCCCACAAGCCTGGGGCCCGGGATGGGATACTGGTAGATGGGACACTCAGGTGCGGTCCGAGGGGGAGGGTCCTGGGGGTCATGACCCCCCCCCAAAATCATTCAAGCTCTCTAGAGACTTGAATGATTTACGTGCTTTAGTAACTAAAAACTGTAGTTTCTTGAGCCACAGTGACCCCGATGGGCAATTAGGTACAAAAAGAAGTTTTGGGAGTAGGTACTTATCAATTAGGTAACCATTTCCCTAAAAATACTCCTCGGCACCATTGCTTTTGCTGGGATGGCCTCTGCTCAGAGTCAACTATTTTTGTGTTTCTCTAGTATGTATGAACTATCTACTTTTCCTTCCTACCGCTAGCCACTCGGGGGGCCCGCGCAGGCTAGGGCCCGGCTGGCAAACGCCACCTCGACTATATGGCCAGTCCGACCCTGGTTGTTGAGGTGTGGTCGTGGTAGGAGTGAACGGGCCCGTAGAGTAAAATATTTCCACGTCTCAGTACCATTCAGAAGATATTGACAACACTTATGTGTCACCGCAAAATTTGCGTGTAATAAGGTGCGCGACGGCTGTGTTTAGCCTGCTATGAATATTCATGTCGCGATCGACTCACGCCTTCGCTTTATTCCGTGTAAACACGCGTACGTGTCCTCTCGAGTTTGTCTTGTATTAGACAAATACAAGACATCTACCTACGTTGTTCTTACAAATATATGCATCTTTATAATAACAGACGTAGGAAAGCATGTAAAATAAAATAATATATTATGGTAAATAAATTATTTTGGTTATAATAAAATCAAAATCAATCAATTTCCAACAACAAAATGGATTTAGCTAAACACCAGTATTTTACATGGAGCGACTGCCTATCTGACCTCCACAACTCAGTTACTGGGTAGCACAACCCCTTGCCTCGGTAAGACTGGTTGTTAAGACTTTCGGGCTTCTGCTGATTACCCGTAACGACTGTTAGAGATCTACAAAAGACGGCTGTACGTGCTTTCCGAGGCACACAGGGGTTTCGGTATGTAATGGATGGTTATCCATCCACGAATCAACTTCGACAAGCGTTGCTTAAACTTGAATATCGACCCGCGCGGCTCTTATTATTTAGTCACGAGCCCCTCTACATTTTTTAGAAGGTATGGTTTAGGACCCCAAAATAGGAATTAGTTGAGGATCACAAAAAGAGGCACAAAACGGCGCAATCATTATACATACTAGCTAGAGCAAGGCTGCTCAACCCCAGGCCCCCGCGGGCCAGAATATGATCACTAGCGTAACGTACAAAAGATGGCCCGCCGGATTTCACGAAATCAAAATTTGGGCCCATCTTGCCTTGCGTGAGCCTAGAGTGTTCAATTATATTTTTAGGAGCGCAAAATTGGAATTAGGTTCGAATAAATAAATGCCAAATTAAAAACAACCTTTCATTTATAAAACGTTTATTATGCCTCTTTGTGTCTTAAGACAGCAATATTTACATGCCTATCACATCAATTAATTTATAAGCGATCTTTGACTGAGCTTAATCCTACATTTATTTAAAATCATCAGTTCTGACTACGAATAAGCTGACAGTAGAAAGAGATTACCTACGCAACTCGATTATTTTCAGAAATACGAATACCGTATCGTATGTGTTCGGTAAATGGTAGTACTTCGGAAAAACGAATATTGTCGAGGCGCATAATTAATTTCGTAATACTGTATATCTCACTAACTTTTCCGTCGACTATTGGTGGAATTATAACAAAGACCGCATGGTCACCGCAGCGTGTGCAAGGTGCGTTGTATAGAGCGAGGTGACCTGCCACACATTTTTGTTCTTTTATTTACAAATATTTTTTCATGAAGATGAAAGTATCAACAAAACTGCTTTCATCGAAAGGTGTACTGCAGACGCGGCTCTGCAGTATACGGAATGTTGCCAACTTCCATTTTTTTAGTGAGCACGTCTATTCTAGACTGCTACAAGAATCTATAGTGACATTGACAGGGGGGGGTTGTTAGTACAATTGTCACTGTCATGGTGTATTGATAAAACAAGATGGCGGCATTGATTCTGATTTTTGCCACGCGCCTAAATAACCTTAGTGCGTTGTACCTATTCGTCTCACTCTCTTTGTATGGTAATCCGTGTCATGCACGTCGCACATGCTCCGGTAGACAATACTGCCCAACTTGTTCATTATAATATCTTATAAATATTTAACTCGTCTTCTTATATTTTTCTGCTAAGTTAACTGAACATAAAGTAGGAACTTGACTAACATTGAACGTTAAGAAATAATAATAGTACCGAAGCCAAACGTATATCACTCCTAGTGAACAATATACAGACGTAAGCATCAATGGTAAAAACGGTAAGGTCTTGTCTAGGCCCCAGAGAACGTGAATTCCGTTCTCATAGACACATAGAACTATCAGACCATAGAGATATAAAGACTCGATTTGCATTAACATAGGTAAACGAAGTACTCTCACTCTTCTACCACCTTTAACCTTAGTAGGTTCATACAAAGCTCGAACGTTAACAAAAGCTAAAGCTACGTGCGTTAATAATATAAAAAACTTAATAGAAAATAAATTCTTCTGGAAAAGCAGCGGGAACAGCGAATAGTTCCCGACTGTTGTTAAAATTAAAAATTGCTTGCCATCGACGTCGCCCAGCACAGACAGGAAGCTGAAAAGAAATGTAAACTTATTAATTTATATGCTCAATTGCTCATTTCAAGAGGCTACAAGTCTTTTACTCTTCTATTAACATTTTCTTATAAAAAAAACACCAGACGTAAAATCTATTTGCAACAGGTTGTAAAAATGAGTATTTATGTTTACTAACCTCAATGGTATCAATATCAGGAGAATGGCCTTCTCGTGAACGTGCCAGCCAAACAGAAACGAACAAGCGGCGCAAATAACCATGCACCTGTTTAAAATAAAACATGATTATATTACACTACTTACCTAACGTATTACCTACATTTTGAATCGAGCGTAATCATCTCAATCATATTTATCCGAGAGAGACATTAATAGAATAATAATGATAATAACGTGCCGCGATTTCCAGAACAAATCAAATTGATCGGCGTAGGGCATTTCTCGACTACTCCGGCACTACAACTACCGGCTCAATAACTACCGAGTCGATAAGTGTGGGAAGACCCTTGGTCTTATTCCGACACAATAATCTCTCAATGAATTTGCAATTTGTTCTCGTTCTGGTAAAGTGGGGTAAAGGGGATTTTTTAATTGATAACATACCTTATAAAACTCAACACCCTGTATCTCCTGTCAGCACACAAATGCCACAGTTTGATGAGTGCAGGCAACATTGTCAACACACTCAGCACTATTGTGACAGTTGGAGTGATTGTGGGCAACACTGCATGGTCATACTGTTGCACCAGCCCGCCTGTCATTGACGCTTCGGACTTCGGTATTCGCAGAAAGCCCAAATTTACCGCTAAAATAAAAACGAAATTTTAGGAATTAAGTGCAAGTAAAAGAAGACCTGGAGAAGTGCCTGAAAAAACAAAAACCAACATTGCGCCCCTTAAAATAAAGACGAAAATTAATAAGCTCTTGCGAACTAATGGAAGTTTATTTATTTTAAACTTTATTTAAACTATCGCAAGGTTGATCTTTGTTCGGCACTGAGAACTGCTCTGCGCTTAACCAGGTTTGCGCCGTAACATAATAAATTGTAATCAGAAATACCATTTATTAAGAGGTAAAGCTACTGACCCAAATGTTGCAACACTTTATCTGTAAAAGTGTATATCGCCCAAAAGTTTGGCGCCCAGTAAGCATGACATAATCCTCTTTTAAAGGGAAATAATCTTGACAACACCTGAGAACAAAATTAAACAATTCAATTGATTGTTCTATCTTTTGGGTTGTATCTCTTATGTCTTCTACAATCAATTACACAGTTCTAAATTCACTTAGTTCAAGCGACTTAAATAATTAGGGCCCATACGTTGTTGTTTTCACGCAACAAAAACGCGCTACAAACGCGGTTTAGCACCACATATAACGCGCCGTAGCGTCGAAGCGATACGCGCGTTGACGATGCATAAAAAAAAGTCATGTGGGCCTTAGATTAGCCGCGCTATTTCAAATTAAAATCATTTATTCATAATATTTAAATCTCCATACCTGAGGAAGATGTTCTATGAAAGGTCCAAATGATAGTCCAAACACCAAAAGTACTGTAAACGCCAGTTTGAAAAGGTTTGTGACAGAGAATGAGTACCATGGAGTATGGACACCATCCACTGAAGATATTGTGAAGCAATATGCCCTAAATAAGTACACAATGTATACAGGAGCAATATATAAGAATATATGCTTAAAATTCAACAGCACTGCAAACCAAAATGCTGCTGTTAGATAATTATTCTGGAACAAAAAGATTTTTTATTTGTCAACTACAGTACTTTCAGTTATTTTACCTCTGACTTTGGATCACTGTCAAAATCACAGTGACTTTTATTCCCGTTATAATAAGGTTGTTGTTGGGTTGCTGTCAATGCTGCCACTGACAAGCCTATCAAAATCACAGTGATCTATATTCCTGACACAATAAGGTTGCTGTTGGGTTGCTGCCACTGACAAGTCTATCAAAATCACAGTGATCTTTATTCCCATCACAATAAGTTTGCTGTTGGGTTGCTGCCACTAACAAGTCTATCAAAATCCCAGTGATCTTTATTCCCGTCACAATAAGGTTGCTGTTGGGTTGCTGCCACTGACAAGTCTATCAAAATCACAGTGATCTTTATTCCCATCACAATAAGTTTGCTGTTGGGTTGCTGCCACTAACAAGTCTATCAAAATCCCAGTGATCTTTATTCCCGTCACAATAAGGTTGCTGCCACTGACAAGTCTATCAAAATCACAGTGATCTATATTCCCGTCGCAATAAGGTTGCTGTAGTAGGGGGTTGCTGCCACTGACAAGTTGTCAAAATCACAGTAAGCTTTATTGCCCTTGCAGTAAGGTAACTGCTGTCAAAAGTTAAAAAACTGTGAAAAGACTTTATAGTCATTTAATCAGACAGGTTTATTTTTCAAGCATTGGTATTTCTCTCTGGTCAAAAAATGTATGGTCTTCTATTGTCGTCGTCGGTCGTCTTTGGTACAGAACCCTTAAATACTATTGCGTATATTAAATACTATTGAATTACTATTAACTATGGAAACTATTTGATACTTTTATCATTTGCAATTTCCACCAGTTTAACTTATTAATATTAACCCCATATCACATTAATTATGTTTTCCAATAATTTATCTAGGCGTTATTTCCATTTTAAATAATATTTCTATTCATTAAAAAAAATACAAGAATTTTCTCTGCCAAAGGGAAGTGACAACTTAGTTCTATGATATCAATCAATCTGCTTAGCTTTTTCCCAACTATGTTGTGGTCGGCGCCCAGACCAACCAGATGCAGCTGAAAACCAGTATTTTACATGTAGCAACTTACCTCTATGATATGTGATGCAGAATAAAGGAGTATTCCAAACAGGAATCCATTGTATTGGAAATGTATGTGATCCACCATCAGTAAACCAGGACAAGTCACCAGTAATATGAACACTAGAAGCTTTCCATCACCAACAAACCCTGACAGTCTGTAACAAAACAGAATTCATTAAAAAACTAGCAAGTAATTATAAATTGTAAATATAATTGAAAAAGCTACACAACTTCATTTTAGAATAATCGCCCATGTAAGTTGCTCCATGTAAAATACTGGTAAGTATTCAGCTGCATCCGGTTACAATGGAAGCCAACCCCAAAATAGATGGGAAAAGGCTAGGCAGATGATGATGATGATGACAGGTGGAACAGCTTGATGACTACCTGATACTGAGGGATAAAATTATTGAGGGGGCAAAGATCTCTTGCACAATGCCTTATATATAAAATCATTTTATTAACAAATTGTGTTTTAAAAAAAATACCAACCTTTTCACACTGTAAATATAAACAAAATCCAGCACAATAACTGACAACCTTTGAAATAATATAGTCATGTCAGACTTATAATTCAAATTATTTAAGTACAACATTTCCGGATCAAAGTATTTTGCTATAAATGACAACACAAATTCCAGCCACGCAAAGAATGGAGGATAATCCAAGGTCCATTCTGATGTATTGTCATAGTACCACTTGTTTAAAGTCAAATTGTGTGTGATTGCCAGCCAGTTTCGGTGTACCTCGAAGTCTGTTGAATGACTGAAAAAGTATAAATATTACCAGTTGAAAATGGTGTTCACAGTCCAATAACAAAATAAACTTCATAAACAACAATAAGAAACAATCTCACTGTAAATACATATAGGTCTTAATTAGCTTACAATAACTTTGATACATCCAGAACATGCATTGTTATTGATAATCAGGGACTGATTAATATATATTTTTCAGTGAAGTCTTGGTGATTATTGTACACACGTGTTACGGAACGGAAAATAAGGAACTATTGAGGGTTCATTTTACTTACTATAGTGGGATAAATAATAATTTAACAGTCGTTACAATTACAACTATCTGAGAAATCATTGTAAACAAGCCGGCAGTCCTTGTTCCACTTTAATTGACACGTCTAACACAAAAACTGCTACTTATTTCTTAGGCGAACTCGCTCATAAATGCACATTTATTTCTTTACAAATGCTTCTGTGATGTGGGCAAATATATCTTAATTTTCCTCGTAAACTTTGGATTGCCATGCCAGGAAGGAAAGAATCGTGATCAAATCGTGATTGATCAACGTTACGTTACAGGCTTTGACATTGACATTTTACTTTTGTTGACGTTGACATGACACATTGACAGCACTATGTTGACACTGTTAACAGACATCAGACAATTGTTGACTTTGCCAACGAGTTGGAAATTCTTGATTTTAAAAAAATGGACGTTTCGTGTTATTTGAAAAAACCCGGGAATGAGGGCTATCGTTTTTGTGCTCATCAGTTTGCGACACTGTCAGTACTTCTGTTTGTTAAGGGGGATGCGCTAAGGTAGCCCGCGAAGATCAACATACAACCTGATACTGACCTGCAAATTGCATAAAACGTAAGAAAATTTTAATTTCGCGGGCTACCCTAGCGCATCTACCTTAAGTTTTGATACCCATTTCCCGACAGGATTTTTTTAAAGCCCTTTTGGAGATCCGGCCGATCCAAATGTCATGATTTCATGAAATAGTTATTCAATACACTTGAATAAATGAACTCTAGAGTTTGGGCAACGAAAGCTGACCACGAATTATTATCTGTTGAATATTTCACTTCTAAAGACAATATGACATGTCTAATTATTATATAGATACGAAATACTGATGTAAGTATCGCAAAATATATCTTGAAAAATTGGACAGTGTTATGCAGAAGGCAGCCATGTCGGGAAAAGTACAAACAGAGTTTTAAGCATTTTTCTGTCGATGGTTGCACTTCGGTTGTATATTATTTTTCTGATTATTTTATATATGAGACATATTGGTATAACTATTGCAATTTTTTGTATCCTATCCAGAATTTCAAAACGTGGCTATTAATATTAATAATTGCGATTTTAGACGTGGCTGTTTTCTACAAAATAGTATATTTTGTAGAAATCACAATAAAGAATAAACCAGCTATGCAAGTTGGCTGAGTTTTAAAATGTGAATCTGTAACTATTAAAAAAATAAAAAACCGGCCAAGTGCGAGTCGGACTCGCGCACGAAGATTTCCGTATCTATAAAAACGGCAAAAAAATCACGTTTGTTGTATGGGCACCCCCTTAGATATTTATTTTATTCTGTTTTTTAGTATTTGTTGTTATAGCGGCCACAGAAATACATCATCTGTGAAAATTTCAACTGTCTAGCTATCACGGTTCATGATATACAGCCTGGTGACAGACGGACAGACAGACAGACAGCGAAGTCTTAGTAATAGGGTCCCGTTTTACCCTTTGGGTACGGAACCCTAAAAACAGACAAGAAAGTATTAAGTGTAGTAGCAGCTATTGACTAAAATGTTTACTAAGTTCACTAAAATAATCCGACTGTTATATAATGGTGCCGATTCTCTTGTACACCGAACTACACTAACTAAACTATCACTAAAATTCCTTACTTTTGACTATGGGAATCTTGGAGCTATTCTGCCAAATAAATTCACTAAATTTAAAACTTATTTTGACACAACGAAAATCGAATTTGACAATCGCGTGCCTCCACTTGATACTTGTTTTCCCTACCCCGTGTTTTTTTTTTAGAGCCAGAGGCGCGCATGCACGGCTGCCTCGACGTGTTTTTAATAGGTTTTTCAGTTTTTGTATGGAAAATAAAGAAAAAAAATTACCAACATGATGAGAATTAGTGGTAAGGGTTTCCTAAAGGGGGTCGAAATTTTCATTATTTTTGCGATAGGACACACCGTTTTCGAGATATAAGCAAAAGAAAATAAAAAAATACAGTACTGTTTTTTGTAACTGAAGTCGAGGTGTTGGTTTGAATTTTAGTTCATGACATCTAATTTTATTCCACACATTTTTAATCGCGATTAAATATAGTCAGATTTAGTTAGAGGATTTTAGATATAGGACAAAATTTTAGGTTAAATCGTCAAATTCAGAATAGCATTTTCACTAAACTAATCTCAGTGCCATCTTAGTGCTGTCAAACTAAATTATAGTTAAGTTGTGTCATTTATAGTCTATTTCAGAATGAGTTTGATCGTTTGACAGGACTAAACAACATTTTAGTGATTTTTAGTTTAGTTTAGAGAATTTTGTGACAAGAGAATCGTCACCAATGTATTCATACTGTTTTTTACTGTCTTTAATAGGTACACTTCCTTTAGGTCTTATAAAAAAGCAAATAAATAAAAAAAAACAACTGCGATTAACGACAAATAAATAATTTACAGTAAACAGCCATCATAGAGTGGCTGCCTTTTACGTAACTCGAACACCGATAACTCATAACATTTTTAAATTTGTAAAAACGGCCATATATTTAGGCTGACTTCTGCAAAATAGGTATTTTAATTTTTGACAAAATTGGCTGCATTTTACATCAAGATGACTGTTTTTTACAATAAATATTTGTAAACATGGCTGCATTTGACGGTTATTATCTCCGTGATAAATAGAGATATCGACAAGTCTGTTTTTGCAAAAAATCTGGCATGTCGAAAATAATATGGCTGTGTTTAAAAACTATTTTTTGGAAAAAGTGCCATATGGCTGTTTTCTGCATAACACGGTCCAATTAATAGTATCGACTCCAGTGGGTTGACAGCTCTTGCTTTTTTCTTGGACATCTTTCGTTGGCCAGACTCTAGAGTTGTATTGCTGATTCTTTCGAGCTTTCGGCAAAATTCCTACAACAGCCCTGCTACCGGTTAATACGTTTATCACCTAAATAATTTGGACTACCTATTCGAAAGGTGCGTACAGACTATATAATATAACATGTTATACAACATGCTATATAACATGTTTCAGAATAATGTGGACCAAGGTTACATAACCGTGCGTTTGCACTGGCGAAACATTCACATAAAAACATGTTGAAATCTCTGTTTTCTATCAATATATCGACTCGCGTTCGCATTGTCACGCAACTTGTTGACGCGAAACATGTTTGACGTTTCATATCACTTGACATGTTTCGCCACATGTATTTACAAACCAATTTCGTATCAAAATGTATCGGTATGAATCTAGTAACATGTTGTAAGATTTGTTTTGACACTTTGGTCGGTTTTTATAGTCCACATATTTTGTATTCCACAAGCATGGAAAACCTTGCCAAAGCTCTATTAACTTCATCGTGTCTACTTTGGACCACTCTATGTTTCGATTTAAACGCGGGATGTTTACCAACTTATTCGGATAACACTAAACATCAAGCAATAGACAAGTTGCGAGACATAATTTGACTTAAAGAAAAAACAGTGCGAACGTAAACGTGAAAAATCTCTATAGAAAACATGTCTGTTGTGTATGTTTCTTACCGTGCGTTTGCACTGTTGAAACATTACAACAAAACATGTTTAAGTCTCTAGTTCCTGTGAAAAATTGTATAGAACATTGACAGTTAATATAGATTTCAACATGTTTTGTCTTAAATGTTTCGCCAGTGCAAACGCACGGTTAGACAGTGCGAACGCAGTCTACAACAAATCATGAGAGTCTTAAGACTTACTCATGTTTCGTACAGTGCGAACGGAAGTTCAACAAAACAAGTAATGAGATTTGTTTCATGTGACAAGTTTCGAGATCTACATGTTGAAAGTTTTCTGATGCAAACACATAGTAATGTGGACGTGTTATAAAACACAAGTTATATAATATTTTACATAGTCTGTACGCACCTTAAGTTATTTTTTTGTTAATTTGTTGCTAATGCAACTCCTTTCAAGGAATAGGTCGAATTTCCCTGTCCCATAGTGCTCTGTGGCCATGCGTGTAAAGTTGACTTTAGTATCATTTCGTTTCCTTTCATGCTAGCCAGGTAGGGTAGGTACTCTTTCGTCAGGTCTATATTTCATTGGCATAAAAAATAAAAATAATTAAGAAAAAAAATTTGTGGCCGTGAGTTAAGTTCCTGTATTGACGTGTCATGACCAAAAACTACCATTTTTGTTACAGCTGTGATTGCACTATTTGATAAATTTTATTGATAATGGGGAGACATTTCGGTGATTTAGCTGTTATTCGTGGAATAATTTATTATAAACTGTCGCAACATGAACTAAAACCTTTCGCCACAGCCTTTGCTCATGGGCTCCCTAACATTGTTCCAAGGACCTTAGCAACTATGTATACCTGGCTCCCAAGTATGTAGATTGTAGTTAGAATTTAATAAATCACCAACGGGATAACTGCGTAACACACTCACAATCCTAATGCGTAATTTACGTTGTCGAAATTTCGGTCGATTCGACGCGAATCCGTAAAATTATCCCCTACCAAAAATTGCTCAACGCGCCTAATAACAAAATCTCTCAACGCGCATAAAGAAGTTTTCGCTTCAAAAAATGATTTATTGTTACTTTTTTTTGGGATCAACGACCGCTGGTAGCAAGAAAAGGCGATGGCGGCGCGCCCGCCGCGGCCAGCGCGGCGCAACGTGGCACTCTCGTAGCGAGACTCGCTCGAGAGCGCGGCGAGCGTGCTGTCTGTAGGACTACCCGACGTAGAAACGCGGATCCGTCGCGATTCTCTCGCCCGTGGCGCTATAAGCTGTAGGTTTTGTGTCAGTGAATTGAATTGTAACAGTTGCTCCATTTGTTCAGCTTCATCCGGTTAGACTGGAAGCCGATCCCAACAAAGCGGATTGATTGTAAATTTAACTGTCACAAACATTCAATCGCGATTGGAATGATTTCAAGAAATTCCTAATTCACCGATTCATACGTGTGAAAAATTCGGCTGCTCGACTACAAATAAATGCTATGTAATCTATTGTTCGACAGCGTAAATAACTGTGCGTTTGCACTGGCGAAACATTCACAACAAACCATGTTGAAATCCCAATTCTCTCTCAATGTTCCCTACAATTTTGGACAGGAACTAGCAACTAGGACACAATTAATTTTGACAATTCAACAAGATTTATTGCCCGTGCGTTTGCACTGGCGAAACATTCACCACAAAACATAAAAAAATCTCTAGTTTCTGTCAAAAATTGTATGGAAAGAGATTTCAACATGTTTTGTTTTAAATGTTTCGCCAGTGCAAACGCACGGTTATACTCTGGTTGGCATTGCCAGTTGAACCTACCGTTTTTTATCGCGGGATGCAACTGTCCTCTAACCTTTTCTAGGACATCAAATGCTGAAAAGCTGCAGTGTATCGAAATATTTTGTGATTTAATTTAATTTATATACAGGGTGACATTTTGTCGATTTATGTGAACACAAATGTATGGAACAGCTGATTTTTTTTTTCGCGATTTGAATGTTGGTCCCATAGAAAAAGTACCTAGATATTATAAATGACACCAAACCACTAGTTTCAATGATAACGGTGTCTACCCAGTATAAGTGTTAATCTACTTGTTGACCGTGCTCGGTTTTCTTCTTTTCGTGACAATGGCCTCGGTCCGAACTCCGACCTCGGTCCGCACACATTTATCACACAATATTGTATAATCAAATCAACTCAAATAAACCCCTTTTCATTTTTATTCTTTACAGTTTTCATTGCTGGCTACATTACGTACGTGTCTGTGGAAGCTAGCTATCATAAGTCCAAAAAGAAGGACTCAAGAGACTTCGCACACGAAGCTGTTCCCCCGCCAAAATGTAGGCCCAAATAATGTAAAAATGTTTTTTTAAGGGAATGCCTCCGCTGCCGGTGCCGCCTCCCAAAAATAACTTGGTTGGGAACTGGCAGTGTCATTACTACCGGCAGCCGAGATTAAAAACATCGGTTACGCATCGACCGCGTTCGGCGCTCCTGTCCCTTTACAAGTGAAGACCAGTGAAAGGCCAATCGGAGCGCCGAACGCGGTCGATCCGTAAAGTCGAGTTAATTAAAAGAAACTCACACTAGGGCGTCAGCAGAACCCCAACCAACAAACTCTAACTACCTAATTTTAAAATGGACATAGACGGTTTTTCTTTTTTTTTTTCTTTTCCGTATCGTTAGAGTGGGATTGCACAAAATCGTTAGAGGCCTGATAATATTATATAACATTTCTAAGAGCGTGAATTTAGCTCACCTTTGTTAAGTTAGCCCCCGATTTAATTATTGTGAACTTTTGTCAATACTAATCGTTTGGGAAAGAAAAGTCCTTTCGTTTAAACAATTTTATTTTTATTTATTTTTAGTAAAAACAATTTTAATTTTTCGTGTGAAGTTGGCCCTCATTTCCGCTATAATTAAGTAATTATTGTTATTTTTGTTTTAAAAGAGACAATTACCTATTATGTTTTTTGAATCCCAATTTCAGCATTTGTATTATTAATTATTATCAATAAAAAATTAAACATAATAAAATGTTTTATTACACGTAATCACCTCAAATCAAATCATATGAAAAGTCAGGAGCAAATCTTTCGCTTCTCAAACAACCTCGGTGAAGTTAGCCGCACGACTTCATTATTATGAAATTTTGATAATGCTAATCGTTAGAGAGTGTTAGAGAGAAAAGAAAAATCGTTAGAGAGTAATTAGTTTTTATGTATAAGCAATTTTATTTTTTCGTGTGAAGTTGGCCCCCCTGCCCGCAAAAATGGACTTTTTTTTTTTTTTTATCGTTTGCGAATCGTTAGGGAGAGATTAAGAGATACACAAAATCGTTAGAGAGTTAATATTTTATTTGTTATTAAATCATTTCTATGAGCGTGAAGTTAGCCCACCTCTGTGAATTTAGCCCCTGATTTAATTATTCTGAATTTTTGTTAATGCTAATCGTTAGAGAGAGTTAGAGAGAAAAGAGAAATCGTTAGAGAGTAATTAGTTTTATTTATCAAAGATTTTTTTTTTTACTAAGCAGTTTAATTTTAGAGACGTGCCGCCTCGATAGGTGAGGGAGGAGAGGGGGAAGGGTTAGTAGATCCCCTCACTCCCCCCTGCCAGAGATACAAAGTTTTTATTAAATGATTTTTAAAATTATGACAAATCACCCACCGCATCACAACGGGAAACGTCGTTGATTATCGCGATAATGGACGTTAACCGTAGCCACAACTTACCTCGAGTATTTGTCAACCGCATTCACATTGGCGTTTAACGTTGGGTGATAACTCTGGGGGCAGATCAAAGAGATTTACCGCGAGAATTATTGCATTGAGTGAAGCGGCCAAACTTACGTTTCTCATTGTGCACCGTGAGCGCGACGGGATCTCACGGGTATATAATTATTTAGCGGAGCCGATCAGCCCATTATGGAATGGAATGGACTAACGAGAAAGCCATTGAGCTTCTCGAAGTTCTGAACTGAACTTGATACTGAATGACCAGACCAGGGCCACTAACAATACCTATTATTTATTTCTTTATACGTGTGGAGTCGCGTCGTCCGCGTATATTCTTCTTACAAATAAATAATATTTTTAGACGATGAGATCGTAATAATAATCTTGAATGTCAATGTTATGAGTTACGAACGGCCGGCCGGACCGCGGACGGCGTTCGGTCCGGGTGGTTGCGGCGGGGCACGGCTACTGCGGATAGGCGTCCACGGGTGCGATAGATAAACGTTTTTTCTTTGAACTTCCTTATTCAAAACTTTACCAAGTACTTAAAATTAAGTTTACAAAAACTTAGTTTTTGGATGATAGATTTATTTTTATAGACAATCCATTTTATTGTCAAAACCGGTTATGATTAGAAAATATTTCAAGGGCGTGGATAAAGCAGCTCGCACCGGGCGCATAAAAGGCTAATTACGGCACTGAATAAAAGTAAAATATTCGTAAGTTCAAAGAAAAAAAAAATAAGATCATCACTACATAGGAAGCCCTTCCATTTGATATGTCAATGTTTAAAGCGCTTAAGGTTGATGCGCTAGGGTGGCCCGCGAAATTAAAATTTTCTTACGTTTTTTGCAATTTGCAGGTCAGTATCAGGTTGTATGTTGATCTAAATATTATTAGCGGCCGTAACAAATATGGATTTACAGAATTTGAATTTCGCGGGCTACCCTAGCGCATCCACCTTAAAGTCTTAAAGTGTCGCGGTTAAAGTCAAAGTCAAATAATTTATAGGTAGGTAATTTTTTTTCCCCCACAAAAAAACGTAAATAAATACATTTTGAATATGGGGGTCACCCCCATATTCAAAATTTATTTACGTTTTACGACCCATGTTTGGGTCACAGTAATACATAAGTAAGTGTATCTAATTACCAAATTTCAACTTAATCGGTCCAATAGATTCGGAGCAAATTGGCTGTGGCAGACGGACAGACGCCAGCGTCGGCGCTGACCTCACCGCCAGTGCCTTTGCCGCCTGGCCATCCCGGTAGCAGGCGCGGTCCGAGGAAGGGGTCCTGGGGGTCATGACCCCCCCCAAAATCATTCAAGCTGTCGAGAGAATGAATGATTTACGTGCTTTACTTACTAAAAACTGTAGGTACTTGAGCCACAGTGACCGATGGACATGTTAGTATTAAAAAAATGTTTTTAGGGTACTTATCAATTAGGTAACCATTTCTCTAAATATATTCTTCGGCACCTCCCCAAAAAATCTTGGGCTGCGACCGCACCTGCCCGGTAGGATGTTGCGCTAGCTCCCAATTGTGGAAATATATCTATAGAAGCCTTGCGGTAGGCGGCTAGGCATGTGACCAGTGGACGGCATAATGTTGTTGTACCATTGTATGCAGACTTATGTAGTTGTAAGTAAATTTTTTAGCGTTTCTAGTCATCAAGGAACCCATGTCTGTCTGTCCGCGGCTTAGCTCAGAGACTGTTGGTATTAGAAAACTCCAATTTGGTATGGGTATAAACATATAAAAATCATGCATACATTTTTTTTAGGGTACTTATCTCCCCTACACTTAAAGTGGAAACTTTTCTTTTTCTGGCCTATCCTTTTGTGTGGGCTGTCGTTGGAAAGATCATTCAAAAATATTGTGAGTTTTTTTGGGAAAATCATTTTTGGATTCAGGGATCCGTTTGCGTAATATTAAGCTATACACGGTGACATTTAAATCACAGTTTTGCTAGAACAAACGTTGTTCAGACCATGGTCTATTATCATTCTACACCATCAAAAACGTAATAAAAAAAATAATAATAGGCGTTCTCAAATAAGTCTAATGTTGCTCAAAAGTGTTCAAACATTAGCCGTAACATAAAAGTACTCAACGCGGTAGCGATACGGCATTCAAAAGAGTTCTGAGAAGTCCACGTGGACTATTAGGATTTCCGACCAATGCGGGCTGAAATGCAAATAAATTATTAACCAATGACATGCAATCGCGCGAAGTACCGTTCCGCCCATTTGTTTTGTTGAATGCCGCGGGCCGCCCGGTCGGTAGCCAGTCTGCTGAAATCTCTTGAGCGGGTGACGCATACGATATACGCATCCGATATACCTACGCGTCGCGCGTTTTTTGTGATAATGGGTGGATATTCAAATGTGGAGTGGCTGGATATGGTGCGTTTTTACGCAATTGCTGGGGACAATATGGCGGAAGCTAGGCGCCTGTACTGTCACCCAGATCATTTAGCGGCGCTGCGCAGGCGAGGGATCTTGAACCCGCAGATTCCCACACCTGCAACAATACTGGCAGCTACACAGCGGCTACTGGATCACGGCCAGTTCACAGTGCCGAATCATGCCCAAGGACGTGGTATTCGTCCCCAATACTCGGCCGCATTCGAAGAGCAAATACTCGAGTATTTCGCACGCAACCCACGGAATAGTACCAGAGAAGCAGCAAGGCGATTTCATGTTAGCCAATTTTATGTATGGCACCTGCTGAACCGATTGGGAAAACATCCATTTCATTTCCGTCGCACGCAAGGTCTTTATGACGCTGACCCTCAAGCACGCATAACTCTGTGTACGTGGCTGCTGAATAATCCTGAAGTGAACATTTTGTGGACGGACGAGTCTACCTTCACGCGCATAGGAATGTTTAATATTCATAATGAACATTATTGGGCGTTTAACAATCCACACGTAATTAAACAACACTCTCATCAAATTCGGTTTAGTGTGAATGTGTGGGCCGGCATTATTAATGACGTGTTAATTGGGCCAGTTTTCATCGAAGGAAATTTAAATGGTGCCACCTACATGGACATGTTGACAAGAGCAATACCAGAGTTAATGTTAGACGTTCCCGTATCATACCGTCGGGAATTGTACTACCAGCATGATGGCTGCCCCGCACACTATGCGACTCAAGTACGCACGTACCTGAATAATGAATTTGGTCAAAGGTGGATCGGGAGAGGTGGCCCAGTGGCATGGCCAGCCAGAAGCCCTGATTTAACTCCAATGGACTTTTATTTGTGGTCGGAGGTAAAAAGGATAGTTTACACTGAAGAAGCCACAAGTAGGGATCAGCTTAAACAAAAAATTGAAAGTGCGTTCGAAATAGTGAGGCGTGATACAAACATTTTGCGAAAACTAAAAGACAATTTGCAAAAACGTGCCCGTCTGTGTATTGAAGTCAATGGACAACATTTTGAGCAATTACTTCAATACACGTAGGAAGTGTAAATACTGATATTTAATTGTGTAAATAGGTACCTAGTTAATTCTAATCGTTGTAAATAATCTGATTCCAATTTTTTAAATACGCCTGAAATACTGGCTGTGAATTTTGTACCTACATTCTGGACAGATGGTATCTAAGTAGGTAAGTACCTACTTTTATCTACCAAACTTAATAATTAACTTCAGCTAGAATTTCTGACGGTCCTAAGCCCGATAAGTATGAAGGGAAAATTGGAGTCAATGTTGTCTTAGTGCACACGGAGCTAACGCGGTTTTGTTTTTGTCATGTCCCTGTAAGTAATATCCCAATAAATTAATAATAATAATCTCACGTTAGATACAATAGGTAGGTACCTGAACCTAGTCCTACAGGAAATAATTCAAACCATGTCTGATAGTACCTACCGTAAATTCCCACCTAGAACGAAATGATAAAATTAGAGGTCAGTCACCTCGCCGCGCCGTCGGTACGGTCCGTGCGCGTCGCGCCGCACGCCGCCGCGCCGCCGTGCAATAGTGCATAGACAGAAAATACCTACCAAAGTTTACGAAAGCTGTTTGGGTACTTTGAAACAGATTTTTATAGCTTATCACTTATCACCTGAGTGATAAGCCATAAAAATCTGTTTTAAAGTAGCCACTTATCAGTGATAGAATACCTAAGTACCTACCGAACTTAACGTTAATGAAAGTTGTTTCATCATAAAACATCGTCCGTACCGCAACTTTGGTATTTTCTAGTAAGACGTACAAAAATGAATAAATTTCGTTTATTTAGCGATTAAACTTTTTCCCTGTAGGCACAATGCTGTGTCCTTTGAGAGAGCCGCGCCGACCGTAACTACTTTGCGAGCGCAGTGTCTGTGTTGTGGGAGTAAGGCTAATCCCGACTTTCTTAACTTTCATCTTTTTTGTGTTTTTTCTAAAACCAATGACGTATTTTATTTTATTTGATGCTATAGAATGGTAGTAGACCATGGTCTGAACAATGTTTGTTCTAGCAAAACTGTGATTAAAATTTCACCGTGTATAGTGATAATTTTTGTTAGAATCCAGTTACAACACCCCCCCCCCTGCCAACCAGCTAAATGGTTAGTTTTGGATATGTGAAAAAAATCACGGCAGTAGTATGAATGTCGCAGGGAAATGAGGAAACCAGGGATTTCACGAAATCGCTAGGTATACCACGAAATCACGATAGGTGTCGAATATTCTTGTATAATAAGTCTTCTTTCTAAAAATGTTTAGTGATATGACAAAATGCTAATAATGTCAGTGATATGTCGTTTCACTTTCAACTAAATCTAGTAAAATGAGAAAAGTGTTGATTGATAAAAACAAAATTACTAATTATCTGATGCATTTTTATTTGATATTAAAGTTTCAATGCTATTCTGACGATGATCTACTAACCCTTCCCCCCTTTCCTCCCTCCCCTATCGAGGCGGCATGTTTCTAAACTTTATCATGATCAGGTCCTAGGGTAAAACGCGTTCTCAGAAATAATTTAATATCAATTAAAATATTAACTCTCTAATGATTTTTTTTTACTCTCAATCTCTCTCAAAGATTCGCAAACTATAAAAAAAAAAATTACGTCTTAGTCCATTTTTGCAGGAATGGGGGGCCAACTTTACAAAGAAAAAAAAAATTATAATTAAAACTAATTACTCTCTAACGATTTTTCTTTTCTCTCTAACTCTCACTAACGATTCTCTAACGATTAGCATTAACAAAAATTCAGAATAATTAAATCGTGCGGCTAACTTCACGGAGGTCAAGTCAAGTACTGGACCAAGGGAGATTTTGGAAGTTTGGGCAATACAAAGTTTTAGTACTTAATTGGTACGAGACATCAAATAATTGGTAGGTACCTACCTCGCTAAAGAGGGAAAACTATTACCGAGCAACGCTACAATATATTTGAATATATATTATTAAAAGCAACTATTGCGGGCCGAGGGACGAAGAAATTACAGCGGTTGTGATTGGCCGATGCAACAATGTCAGAACGAATGTTCCAAACATTTTGGTCATCACAAGTTTATCGATATCGCGACAATCGACTTCTATTAATTCTACATTTTTTTCGCGGCTAGGTCAAGCGATGCCCATTAATCACTTTTCTTTCAGTTCCAGAATATTTGGAAATCTAAAATGTAAACATTAAACCACTCAACTGTTGATTGGCCTTTTTAATAAAATAACATTCTTTCTATAAGGCTGATTTCAATTAAAATTCTTTTCCTTTCAACGACGTAGTAATATTATCATCATTAATCCACTACAAAAACGATCACAAAGGACGTATTTTTTGCTTAGAACCAAAACAGTGCAGAAAAGTTGTATGAAATCTTATTGTATAAGTACCTATTGTTACTTTTTACCATTATGAAACATCGTAATTTTTGTCGCCAATAATATAACTTTATTTTCAAGTTGTCACAACACTACCTATAGTTTAAGCACATTAGCACAGTAGGTAAACAAAGAGCTTAGCTTGAGCCCTGCAATTCATAATACATTAAAATATTTATTTTACTTACCGATGAAAAGTTATGGCATTTTTTTTATAGCTGGATGTTCTATTCGATTTCCCACACCATATAATTGGACAGGAACTCATAAATTTTTTTTATACCATTCCCCTTCTAAAAAGATTATTTTATTCACTGAAAACAGTGAATAAAAAGCACTTTTAGTCACTGTTTTGGTGTTTGAATTTAGAACACATCGATATATTCGAACTCCATCTCAATGCTGTAGGTACATCCTCCTTGCGAAAAATACTCGATACAAACTCCGATGTGATTGGTTGACATTTTCGACAAGGAGTTTAGCATTAGAATAAAAACTGTTTTGTGTTCTTTGCTGTCATTAGTAAATTGGCGCTATTTTAAATATTGTAAGTTGTATGAACACAAAGTTCAGAGTTACTTCATAATAAATCGATTGAAAATGCATTCAAGTGATGAAGATGTGTTAACACCCGAGTTTATGAAAGAGAGGGCGGCTGATATAGTAGAAAACTTGCTACCCAACAAATCACGGCTGGTTTACATCAAAGCCTACGATGAGTTTTGCAAATGGGCTTTTGGAACATTTTCAGAGTCTGTTTTCCTAACTTATTTTAATGAGTAATCGAAGAAAAAGAAGTCATCGACATTTTAGAGTACGTTTTCTATGCTACGGTGTACTATAAAAACAAGGCATTACATTGAAATAAAAACATACTCGAAGTTGCAAGTTCTTTTTCTCGTAGTCATGGTATAAAGTATAGTATGCAACTCTTGAATAAAACGGATTTATATCGAGGGCCATGAATCACTCGCGTCGCTCAGGATTCTAACACTTTAATCACGAGCATAATGAATCACTCCCTACGGTTGTGATTCAATCGTTAGAATCCTTCACTTGCTCGTGATGCATCTATGGCCCTCACTTTAAATCCGTCCTTAATTCACTAATTGCATAATATACTATTATTTATGCAGAAATATTTTAAAAGGTATCAAAAGTCTTTGTTGCGTTTTCACGCTCAAACGGCTGAACGAATTGATGAAATTTGGCACATGGGTAGACCATGACCTAGAATAGAACATAGGATACTTATTCTTTTTATCCCGATATTCCCACGGGATCTAGACTAACGTGGGTGAAACCGCGGAGCGCAGCTAGTTCATACTAAATATTATGCTGATCATCATTCTGTTCATTGAATTCAGACTTAAAATGTCTAACATCGTAAAATCTTTTTTTTTATGATTGTCCGCCAAAAACAACAAAAAATGTTTTTTTTTTATAAATCTGGTCTGTACTCTTTATTTACCCTCTCTGAAATCAGAAATACTTTCACTCCGCCGAAATTAATTCCCCGGATCATGCTGTAAAAATCTTACCGTGAAAACTTAGGTGAAGTGAGCTGGATTGACACTTGACAGTTCACTTCACCTCAGTTTTCAGTGAGATTTTAACAGAATAGACCAATAGACCGACTGGCATCAAATGTTGGTATTGAAAACAAATACAAATATGTTAAATTATCCATTTACTAAGCTTTAATGCACAAATAACATATAGTAATGGTTGAACCATTTATTTGCAAATGTACACCATAGGCCAGAATAACCTATAATATAGCAATGACATGACGTGAGACAAAAAATTGTGAAATCATCTTGCATTACACAAATACAAATTGGAAGGTAGGGGCACAAAACAATCAATTTCTTGTCAACCAACTGACCCCATACACCCAGAGACTAGGGAAGCGTGTTAGTGTCATTTCTAGTTAATTACATTGCAATGTAGTTTGGTGTCGAAAATTATAATGTTCTGAGAGGAACCCAACAAATACAAAATGCAGATTTATTTGTGGTAAATTGTTGCCAAGTGTGGAATGATTTTAAACTGTATCTATAGGGCGGTTTGCAGTTGCACAACAGCAGACGAACGCTAAATATATAATTATATCTACATTTCTCTGTATTGTCTACTTGACTTGTAGAATGATGTGACTCGCTGGTTTTCATAAGAATTCATACGCATCCCAAGACAACAGTGGAAATATGTTTAATATGTAAACTGTGGTGTTTAAATTGTAATTAAAACAAAAATCCATTGCACTTGTATCATTTGCGTCTGTGGGAAGATGGATTTTCTGAATTATCCGACTTTATGTAATGATGTTTGGTCAATAGTCGGAAAATTACGACCTCTCTCTCTTTTTACTGGCAATTTCTGTTTTGTCAGGTAACCTGAGGATGGACCGATGGCAGAAATCGCCTTGAGCGATAACCCCGCGTCCTAACCAAAAGCGATCGTCGCGCGAGTACGCGATCCTTTGTATCAATTTTGACGTACAAACGCGATTTGGTTGATTGCACGACTATGCCATATTCATATAAACAGCGCGACGATCGCTTTTGGATAGGGACGCTGCCTAAGACCATCTATTCTATCGTCGACCTCGTAATTGCTTTACCACTTTGCTTGGTTGAATGTCACTTGCACGGCATATAAAGCCAAGGTATATTATTGCTTTTTAACCATTGTGACAGTTTGATAGTTTCAATCGTAGTAAAGTTTCAATTCACTAGGAATTTTTGCCTAAGTGTTAAAGCAATCACGACGTCGACTATATCTAATGTTTTCATAATTCTGTTTATATTCCCTGGACAATCGTATTACAAAATAATACGTCGTAAAGTAAAAATTCATTATACATTATTTAACATTCAACCATGATGGTTTTATTTTTACAAATTAGATAATATTATTTCGAAGTGCAGCAAATTAAAATTTATGATAAAGAAATCAAAAATAAATTATTGATTTTAGAAATCTATCAGGATTCATCATGGTGTTTAATACTTGCAATATGTGCAAGTATTAAGGCACACGGCATAGTTTTAACCTTTATGATTAAATCTTTTGCAGTGATCCGAAGACGCAAAGTTTACAGTCGAACACCTCGATTATGAAGAAGTAAAATAACTAGCTATTATTTGTAAGGATGTGTATCTTGTATTATGTGACAAAATTGATATTATTGTTTTTTTTATGGACCATCTATTATACAAATCAAACCTGGGAACGTGACCAACAAAAACTATACATGCGTAATTTCTTCGTATCCCAAATATCGAGATTTTTGTGAATATTTTCAATTGTTTTTGTTAATTCATCTGTTATCATAAGTATTCAGAAAATTGCTAACTGAAACTTACTAGTGGCTTTTTCATTGTTGAGTGGCAAAGAATGGGATTGAATATCCGTTGATAATACGAAGAACTGTACGCAAACTACAATATGCAAATCTGTAGACCCCTTTAGACAGCTGTTCCGGGCCTTAGGTATGTGCGCGGCTCACGGGGCGGCAGGCAGTGCTGGCCGCTCATTCGTCAACGCTGCTGCCGCCTCGCTGCTAATTCCTAAGACGCGGTTTCGGTCAAACTATAATTTATGTCAGTTTTGTTTAATGGTGTTTCATATTATCAAATAACACAAAAGAAACTTAAAATTAGTCTATTGGATGAGCACACAGATGAAATTAAAAATCGAGGTCATTTTAAGTACCTTTGTAATCAATACGGCCATTCATTGATCGACGCCAGCTATACTGAGGGAAACTTGAACGGAACCAGCTACTAAATGGCTCAATTAGTCTTTCGCCCCTATACCCAGTTCCAACGATCGCTTTGCACGTTCAAGAAGGGTTTTGCGAGTGCCCGAAACCGAATCATCGCAGACAGACAACACGACGGCGACAGCAGACGCGCATAGGATGCGACGCGACGTTCACTTGCGTCGGGCCGGAAGCGTAAAACGTGTGCGCGATTCAGCCCAGTGTCGCGGTGCTACCCCGTGAGGGGGGGGGGGGGGGCTCCCGCGCGGTGCTTAGACCGACATCGAACGGCTCGCAATGTATTTACGAAGAGAGAAGTACACGCCGTTCGCGGACGTCGACGAATATTACATAGGTACTTATTTAGTATAAAATACTCAATTGACATAATACACTGATTTCAATTTCACCTTTACATTTGATGCGCCCATTAGAATTAATTTATTGGCTACACACATTTAATTATTAACTAAATTCAATTTTATCACATCACATGAAATAAAATTGCAGTTACTGCACAAAAATGCATTAAGTAGGTGTACAAAATGTAACCAAAATATAAATTACGTTAATACTATTTATTACTCGGGTTATACGCCTAGAATTTGAAATGCGCCATTATGACTGTTATTCGCCTGAAGAAAACGATAAGTAAAAAATGTAGCATAGTAGAAAATAACATCAAAATCACCGCCATTCCATCATTTGAATAAAAATAAATATTCACTATAATTTGACCGTGTGTTCCTTCAGGGTGGACAACGCGGCTTTTATCATAAAACTAAATAACAACACTGCATGTGACTAATATGCCGTATAAATACAGTTAATTCATACAATATCCCTGTTGTTTATTTGTTTCTCATACATTGTAAATTTGTGGCGTCGTAAATGGAGTGTAATTATTTAGTATTATGATGTAATATTATATACGTGCAGGTAGTGTTTAGGAGTGGTTCACATTCATTCAACATCCATTTGTTCTTGTGTCTGTTGCGCATCGCTGGGCGCGGAGCCGGCGTCGGGCTGGCCGTCGCCCGCGGTGGGGTTGGCCGGCGGGGGAGTCTTCTCTTTAGGCTTAGGTTTGTTTAACACTGGGTTGACAGTATTCTCAAAGGTCTGGAAATATCAACAAGCTTAGATTAACACAAATATTGCAGCGTAAAAGTTAGTTGGTTACGATTCGTAGGGCCTCTCGAATGTTCAAGTTTCTTAATAAACCATGGACTATTACAGTATTGTTTATTGAGAGTGTGTACCTGTCGCTCCTGGCGGATGTGGTGCGTGGTGTGTGGCGGCGACTGGTGACGCGGCGTGTGCGCCAGAGCCTGGCGAGCGCTCTCTAACCAGTTCAGCGCATTCTTCGCAGCTTCAGCCACTTTCTGCATGTCAGCATCAGCCAAGTGAGAATACTTTACGTCACCAGCTCTGAAAATAATAAAAACGCATTAAAATTATGACATCAATTTATTGTGTATTTTACTCAATGTTTGCAAAAAGTGCATCTTTAGCGGCACGTATTGCGGGACATCTAATAAATACAAGGCTTTACTTTCAACGACTCTCTTAAACAAAAAAGGTAACTTACTTGTATAAGTCAACAGCTTTGTTAGCTAGCTGGATTGCTCTTGCGAAATCATCCAGCGCTCCTGGGCGCAGTTCAAACTCCAAACGCCGCTGTTTGATAGGTTCGCCTTCGGTTCTCAACTCCGTCAGTTTATCACTGTACACCTGGAACCAAATACGTAACATGATTTTATTGCATCAGGTATTTTGGTCTATCAACACCTTGAAATAGGTTTATAGGTGTACAAAATGGACGAGGTCTCAGGGCTAAGTTATAACAGCCGCACGGGTCGATCCATCAGGTTAAGCTACGCTTGCCGGGGTTGGTACGTGGATGGGTGACCATCTTTACATATCGAGACTCCTCCGTAGCTCGGAAAGCACGTTAAGCCGTTGGTCCCGGCTGTCATTCGTGGATCTTTGACAGTCGTTACGGGTCGTCAGAAGCCCGAAAGTCTGACAACCAGTCTTACCAAGGTGTATCGTATTACCCAGTGACTAGGTTGTGGAAGTCAGATAGGCAGTCGCTCCATGTAAAATACTGGGATTCAGCTGCATCCAATTAGACTGGAAGCCGACCCCCCAACATAGTTGGGAAAAGGCTCGTCAGATTGATTGGATGGGGTCTCAGATGGAACAAACACAGGATGTCTATTCTTGAAGGTTGTTGAACTTTGGTGAAAGCCGTGGTAGGGAACACAGACGCTAGCAGTGAGTTACTGTAGCAAAATGTATGAACAAACGATTTTATTCCTTTTAGACTATCTCACCTGTCTGTGTTGATCTTCGCCTTCGTCATACAGCCATTGTTCCAGAGCATCCAACTGGTTCACAAGCCGACTGCGGTTATCTTCCGCTATGAAGTCGTGCAGTGTTTCGCCCTCGGACAGCTTACCGCGCAATTCGTAAACATATTCCTCTAAAGCATTACGTGCATCTGCCCGTTCTTTTTCCTGCCTATCTTGAGCTTGCATTTTACCCTGGAACCAATTAATCCGAATACATGAGAAACACGATAAAGATTCGGTTCATGTATCACATAGCTTTAAAATACTAAACTAGAACTAAAATTCAATTTTCAAAATTTATTTCTAATTATTAATTACCTCTTGCTCCATGTATCCATTCAGATCATGTTTACCAAGTCCATGTGTCTGAGCATCAATTGGCAGTTCAATGGTTTTAACAAGAACCTTCTTGGTCTTATCCTTGGATTTATCCTTTTTATCATCAGCATTTTCCTGCAAATAAGCACACAAGTTCAAATCTAATAAATTTAAAATATATTCCCCACTACCTTCACTGCTTGGCTACTTGCTTTTATTAAAATATGCATTTCATAGAAGTACAAGTGTATTTCCAAGCAGTGAGGTGACCCATTTGCATTCATTTCATAATTCTATTTTATATACCTTTAACTTATTAATAAATTAATTATAATAATAAAAAAAAACTCAAACTTCGCAAGTCCTTCACACTCCAGGGTTTCTGCAGAACGAAAAAGCAGGAAAAACGAAATAAACAACTTCAAGTTTGACAAAAACATGCGTGGACACAGAGATAAAGTTTAAAAGAACAAAAACAAGAAGAAATTGCATGAGGCAGCGTTAACCTCATGACACAAGAAATTTGTGCAAATGGACCTCAATATGAGGGTGAGGACGAAAATATATTTCGTGATGTCTGCTGCCAGAAGTTTGCAAAACAGAGGACTTATATGATTGAATAGCGTTAGAATTTAAAAAAGAGCGTTATGAAGAGAAGGCGGGCAACAAACAACACGGGACTGGACACACGCGCTACCGACACGTACCCCGCTGAACCACTGTCCTACTTTCTGTGTCCACGACTGTTTTTGTTGAGGCTCCCCCTTCATTTCGTCGTCTCTCACCTCTTGGTTTTCGGGACCATTCTGTTGCTGATCTTGGGCGGCGCCATTAGTATCCATAGCAGCATCTTGTCCCTGAGAATTTTCACTTGTATTCTCCATATCTACATTGTCATTTTGAGCAGCGTCTTGTTTCTTTTCAACAAGTGAAGCAGAGGCGACAGTTATAATGCCATGAATGTTCACTCTAACTTTGAGTTTTACTTTCTGCGACTCTCCCTCAGCTGTTGGCTGAACATCTCTGATATGCCACTGACCTGTAATTATTGATAGAATATGTAACACATTCATTGACAATATACCCATCATATTTAAATAGTTATTTCTATTAAAGTTGTGTTACATACCAATGAAAGTGTCTGGGAAGGGCACTTGATCAGAATAGTAAGCACTGACAGAGAAAGGTTCCTTTCTGTAGAAAGTCAGCATCTTTGAGAATGGAGCAGCATGGAAGGCGGAGAATACCTGGAATTTAATAAGTATTGATAAAACATAAGTTACCATTGTTAACGTAAATGCAAATGAAATTAAAAGTCACATAATCATTAATAAAATATTTTTATAGTTGCCTACTCAGTTTTAGTTGGTTAATCAGAAGTTTTTTATACTCTTATTTTTTTAAGTAAGTTTCTATTAGACAAACGATACATTTCGTTGTCATAGCGACGGCAATTCCATTAAATATTCAACACCCACGCGAGGACACGATAAAGATCAATATAAAATAAATACTCAGTTTATGTTGTCTGCAGCAGATAACATTGTCAAAGTCAAATCATTTATTTCAAATAGGCACATAAAAGGCACTTTTGAACGTCAAAAACAGAGAAATAGAACTGATTCTAGTGGCTCTTCCAAAAGGTAGTTGTCGTATTGAGAAGAATGGGCAAGAAACTCCACCGTTACTCTTTTAAAAATGTTTTACAATATTATTTTGTATACATGAATTATATAATTATATGTGAAGACGATGCACCTACTACTGGATTACCACAAAAGGTAAAAAAAAATATAAATGGAGCAATGACAATTAATTATGTGATACATACATGGTGCTCACATATTTACAAACATTGTAAAATTAAACGAAATTACAATATTCCTACCATTGATTAACAATTAATACTAATAGATCAGTGCATGAGTCTAAGTAATCACAGAGTGTAAAAATCTATGACATACAAATATTACAAAATATACCACTAAGTTAGCAACCAGTTTGATTTTGGCAGACTCTAATTTGTCCTATGGAGCAAGACCAGCATGTTTCCAAACATTCTTATCTTGGATATAATCCTCTAGTTTGTAATATGTCTATTAATATTGTTTCAGTTTTATAGTTAATGGTCTATTTTCGTACACAATAAAACAAAGCAGACCTGGCACTAGAAAAAAATACAGAATGATAGTTTCTCAAAGTGAACTGAAATCACTTGAATCACACTGTATGCATGATAAACAAGTTGTGAAACATTTTTAGAGCATGGTAAAATCGAATTTCAAATATTTTATTTCAATTAAACCAATTATGGGCACTTTTGAATTCTCAAAGGGTCAAGCAGACAGAATGATGGAAGTTTGCTGCCCATTCCAAAGGCTAGTAGGTTCCTATGGAGAAGAACAGGCAAGAAATAACATAGACACACACTCGGACATAATTAATAAGTGTACTAACCTCCATGTCTCCATCCTCTCCCTTCGTGGCGTCCCAGGCAAGGCGCACGGCGTAAGGCTGCGCATCAGTGACACTGAATTCACGCACGCGCACTGCCGGGCTCAGCATAGCGCACTGCAGTGCACAGCCGCGGGACACAGCTTCGTCCTGAAATATTACATGCACATTTACATAGTGTCTTAAGATCAGACTCGAATGCCAAGCGTGGAATTAGATATGGGAGGACAGTGTAGGCCTGTCAACAAGTACCAGATACTTAACAAAACAGAAAATAGTCAAAAAATCTGCAGTCCACAAGGTTATTTAAACCAAATGACATGATTGCCATTACATTACAACTGTAACAAAACTTAATAACTTAATTATTACTCCTTCAACAAAAGCCACTAATCAAGAGTTGAAATTATAATTGTAGATAAATAATGTCAAATATAATTAGATTATATCAAGAAAGTCGGTAAAAAATTAAATTTTGAAGGAAAAAAAAGGCATTGGCATTTACATAGTTATGCCGCTAATGACGTACCAGGGAAGCCACATGTGCAGAAGGAATTATTGCCAAACTGCCTTGTCTTCAACAAAGTCTTTAATTGTATAATACTTATGCTTTTTTGATAAGGACATGTTTGATGTGGGTTTTGAACTTTCCATCACTAATTTCTGTAACCGACTTTTGTAACTTGTTATAAAAGTGGATACTGTATATAAAAAATGGCTTGCTCAACTCAAAGCATTTATTTCAATTAAACCAATTACATTAAGGAAATTTCTTCTTGTTGGAAAGTCCTAAATTTTTGCGAAAATACAAATTACTTTCTAAGATTAAAGCAAAGGCAGTCAGTATATCAATTTCTTTGTTGAATTTATATATAATATAATATATAATATGCCCACAGCAGAATGCCATAAGACATAATACTGTGGCAATAAGCAACATGTACTAACCTAGCTGTGGCTATATTAGTCAACTGCCTTATTTTTTTTACTGCATATGCAGTTGTATCCAGCATCCAGGAATGTGCTGATGTGGTCTCTAAAAATGCTCATTGCAGCTTGAGAATTTTTGTTTAATTAGAGACTAGCTTTATCTAGCAGTGAGCTGCAATGTAAGATGTCAGTAGCTAATAGCGTTAAAAGTCACGAAATAAATGAATATGTTACCTGATTTAAAGTGGTTGAGGCATGCTTGTTAAATACTTGTTCAATCAAGTTTTTGACTGCTGGGATTCTGGTGGATCCTCCAACAATCTCCACGGAATGAATGTCTTCAGGTCTTAGCTCTGAAAATATGATGAATGATATGTAAATGCAAAGGATTAATTTTAATCTAGAAAAGTAAAAAATATTGTAGTATACAAATCAATAACAGTGTAGGAATATGTTGATCAATCACTTACTAGCATTGTGTAGTATAGCTCTCATAGTTCTCTCAATGCGTGTGAAGGTCTCAGCACAGATCTGCTCCATCTGGGAACGCTGCAAGTCGCTCGACACGTCGCGCTCCTCCATGAAGCACTCAATGTTGATGGGTAGGCGAGTGCTGTTCGCTGACATCTGCTTCTTCAGTTTCTCTACTTCTTGAAGAAGTCGAAGGAAGGCCCTGATAATAATATAGATATTTTATTATTTTTGAATTCAGTAAGAACAATAATTTTTTACAGGGTGTTATTAGTGTAGTACTTAAAATTGCTAATAAGTTCTGCAATTAAAGCAAGTGCACAGCAAGGATGTGCTGTTTCCTACTCATTTAAACTATTAAAAACATGATTTGCTTCCAAATCTTGCATATTTTTATGTATTCATAATTACTATTGATTGACATGTAATAATAAAATTGTAGTTGTAGATTACCTTTGATTTTTCCTAGCATCCAACTTTAATCTAGTGAAGATATCTTGGCAGAAATACTCAGCCAAGGCCATATCAATGTCCCTTCCACCACATTGAGCGTCAGTTGATGTAGCCAGGACACGCAGCTTACCCTTGTTGAAGGCGCATGCGGACACCTGATGACCAAATAAATATAAATGTAAGAATGTACTAATAATCCTATCTCTACCAATATTTAACAGAAATTCTAATAAATAACTACCTGAAGTGAGCTATGTCCAAAGTCAACAAACACCACATTCTTTGGCTTCTCCTCAGGCGCAGGTAGGTCTTGTTTATAGATACCATAAGCCAAAGCAGTGGCAGTTGTTTCATTCATAAGGCGCAATACATTCAGTCCTGAAAATCCATGTATTTTATATTACTTATTTCATATTCTTTTTTATAAATTAGTTGTAAAGACTTAAACTATACTATAAAACACTAACAAACCACAGTAAGTTTGTGGTATAATAATTATAAAGTGTATGGTTTACTGATAAACAATCATATTGAACCACAATTTGGTATGAAAAAAAAAAAAAAAGTTTATTTCGTTAGCCAATAATCCAGCAAGTTGATGATTGGAGCCTCCTTTTAAGCAAAAAATGCCTGTATTAGGAGACTCCACTCTTCCATAACAAGATCGTTTAAGTTTTACATTTTTTACACTTTTACATTTACTTTTAAATTTTAATTTATAATTTACTTTAACTTTTACATTTTTACATAATTTTAATTGAGTGTAGGGATGTTTGTGTGTGTGTGTATGTAGGTGAATGTGTGTGCGTGAGTGTATGTAGGTGAGTGTGTGTGAAAAAAAAAAAGGGTGAGTTAAACTATGTGTTGCAAGAGCGCCTCCGTATCTTCATAAGTGAAGGGTTTTATCCAATTTGTTAGCATTTTTTACATTCATGTGGTTGTTTAGTGTATATGTATAACTCTCTGTTTACCCTATTATAAAGCTGAGCAGAACGTTTGTTGTATTGTATAGTCGCGAATTTTGTTTTAGTTTGTGGGATTTGAGCAATTATGTCCTTACGTCTTTTTGTTGTCTTGTTGTTTTGTCATTTTGGTATTTCAATGACAGAACCATATTTGTGTGTGATATAAACCAATTGTTCTACTGTGAAAAGCTTTAAGTTGTCTGTGTTGTACAAACTTAATACTAGGGCAATGTTGTGCAGTCTAACATACCTGCGATACTGGCAGCATCCAATAGAGCATTTCTCTCAGAGTTTGTGAAGTAACTAGGCACAGATATGACACAGTCATTTATTGGTGTCTGTAATGCTATGGTTGCACTATCTTTCAATTTCGTAAATAGCATAGCCGTTATCTGAAAATGACACAAAAATATAACCATTCATGTAAATCTGTTATATGTGACATGTAATTCATTACTTATTTGTAGCAAAATGATAGATAATAATATGACAAACAACAATCACAGATTGCCCTATGTCAAGGACAATTAACTTATCATGATTCTGTAGGACTACTATACTATTAGTAATATTACCTGTTCTGGAGTGAAAACATTATCTTCACCCAGATAGTTGACTCGGATCCCAATTCCATCATCGGGTCTTTGTTCAACCTTGAATGGGAAATGTTTCAGCTCTTTCTGAACGTAAGGGTCAGAGAATTTTCTACCTAACAGTCTCTTGAAACCAAATACAGTATTCTTCATATTTGTAACCATCTGGTTCTTTGCAGCCACACCTAATATTCGATTTTTCGATGAAAACGCCACACATGATCTGTAAACACAATTTATGTCACAATTTTAAAGGAAGCCTTAACCTAACTGCCAATAAAACTGTTCATAATTAGAAGAAATATGTTCATCAAGGTTTTTTTTTCACCATGTGTACAGATCTTATTTTATGATAATCTTATAAGAGACACTATATTCACATTTGTCTGCTAATATGTGGATTTCTTTTTAAATTAAAAGTTGTATGTATTTGTTTTGTAACATTTATAATATACATAGTTGTTACAGTTATAATTATATTATAAATCAGTGATAAATGTTTTAAACAAACACATAAACATTACACATAAAAGAAGAAGAAAAAAAAACAGTTTTTTAGGTAATAAACTATCATTTTCACATTTACTTTATTCTCAAGTTCCAATCAGTAGGTAGACAATTCTTTTGTTTGTAGTTTCATGGAGGTTAGCTTTTTCTTAGATTCAATTGTTGTTTCAACTTAAATCATTTTAGAAATGCTCAGAAAGCATTACTAAAACACATCATGGAAGAAAATTATTTCGAAGTAGACAAAGTTATGGATTGGAGTCATTGAACTCAATTGAATAATTTTATGGGCACGGTTCCCCCTAGCCCATAAAATTATTCAATTAAATACCTAGTTTTATGTCTACAGTCCAAATAAATGAGGGGGAAAATGACATTTCATTTTTATTATCATTTTGAGTTGTTCATAATCATGGTGCTTATTTCAATAATAGTTTATTTAGTATCTTTTATTGAACAAAACTTTTTAGGTCTCAATGATGTTATACTCTTATAGAACTCTGAATATGATTATTTAATAAGAACACACGGGAAATAATGTTTTTTTGCATCTATTCAAAATTAGGTCAGTCTGACCAAATTACATGTGAGATTGTAGACTTTCTTGTGATGTTCAAGTAAAGGGATAAACATTGTAATTCTTATTAACAACCTCATTCCTCACTCAAAACTTTAAGGAACTACTTATTTAGTTAAGTTACATTACATACCTATGTAAATTAAATATATACCAATGAAATATTGAGCAGAATTGTCCATAACAATTTAATAAGATCTATAATAAGAATCCAATTGAATTGGACAAATTCAAGTGTGACTAACCTACAATGAAACATCAAAAATCTGCAAGGACATTGAAAACATGGAAATTGTATGAAAGTTCACAGATGAAATACTATGACACTATTTCATAATCCTAATTTGCCTAGATTACTGCAATGCAAAGATAATCGATGTTCTTAAGGCATCTAGAAATTAATTCACAAGGTTTGAACATGACAAGCAGATAATCAAATCAGATGTTAGGAGGTTCTAATGATTTGTCAATGGGGAACCATGATGACAGAAAAATTACATTATTTTATTATAAAATAACAAGATTATCAATGTTTTGTACTTACGGAGTACCGCGGAGGCTGTAATCATTGGCTATTGTCTCAATACCACCTGCTTTAGCCACAGCGACATAACATGATTCATTACCGAAATCAATACCAATGACGGACATAGCGGCCATCGTGAACTAAAATTTGACTCAATTTATTACAAGAGTAGTTAAATCTTGCTTATCTTCCGAATCACACGAACAGAGAAACACGTTGCTGAACTCGACAATCGATCAATCTATCGTACAAACGCCGGTTTATTGCCGCATAGTAGTTCCTTCATTCGTGCTGGTACCCGAATTTTCTAGAAGTGTGGCCAGTAGTGCTGCCCAAAATGGACTAAAAGAAATAGTCGATTTTCTATTATCGATACCATAGTCACTCAGGGTAACATACTGCTAAAAGTACCTACTGATTGACTGAGTCTCTGGATCTTATATATCTCTCTTATTATTTGGCAATGACAAATATAAATTCTATTCGTCGTCGCATGCGTCCGGTTTTAATATGACTCGCTCGCCTCTATGCGAGTTTAGTAGCTGTAGGTCCTTGTACTGGAAAGTGGAAGGAAACATCCGTTTTACAAACCGTCCAAACCCCACAAAAAGCATCACAAATTCACCATCATAATGAGGAAAAGGCATTTGGCTTGGCGGTGCGTTTTGAGAGCATGTCCATGCATAATGCAATCTAGTCGATCCAGTCGAGAAATAAACTTTCGGCAAGCGCTGATTATTCATCCATACGTTTGTGCATTTGTAGACTTGACTCATAAAAGTTGATCCTGAATAGGCATTGGAGATCATTCCTTTTTTTTTGGGAAAGACAAGAAAGCCACAAAAAATAAAAAGGCGGTCATGGGGACTGCCGACCTTAGACTGTAAAATCTGGAGAAGGCAGCGCATTATTCAGAACAAAAAAAGGCTGTCACTTTTGGCGGAATGGCGATAGCAGGGGGCGCGGTAGCTTCTACGAAAAATAAACAACAGCGGCTCGCCCGGAAGGTTACTAAACTTGTAATAATCTCAATAATAAAATAAAATAGGTTAAGTAAAAAAGTAGGTATATACAAAAAACAAACATATTCTTATTCAGAAATTATCGACATGTCAATTTTCGTTTCAAACATGACCTCAACCCTACGGTAGTCTTGATATCTTATACCTATGTAGGACTTATTTGTTTGTCAAGTGCATGTAAATTTTGCTAGTTAGTTTGTCAAGTGCATGTAAATTTTGTTAGTTACGTAGACATACATTTTCGTAATGCAAAAGAAAAATATTTTGATCTTTATGAACATATAAACTAGGCGTAGCGAGACTCGGTGACGTCACAAAATGACAAAAGCAATGCGAGGAAAATACTCGATTCAATATTCATGTCATGTTTTATGTCTGAAATCCTCTAAAACTGTCCTAAAAAAAAAATCTGGAAAAGTCCTAACATCATTTTGGATTTTGAATTTCAATAAAAACATGATAGATATTATAAAAAAAATATTCACTGTCGAATCACTATTGGAAGGTTATTCAGGTTTTACGTAAGTTTGAGGTATTTAAACGAATGAATGCTTTGCCAGGCATTTTCACGGAGCAAGGAGAGAAAATGATTTACGAAGTGCGTTAGAATCGATTTGAAAGTAGTGTCTATGAAAGTACCTACTAGGTAGGTACTACTAGAACATTTTGTTCTTGTACTTCTACAGAGGGGAATGCGCGTCCAGTGATATAAAGCTGCCGACAGAAGTGAAAACTTACACGTATTAGCGCCATCTATATTGTATAGTAAAGCACTACGCGAAACCATAAAATTACTCCATACCTACCAGAAAATGCCAAAAATCGCTCAACGAATTCTCTTTACTAATCTTCACCTTTCACCCTGCGCTGGTACACGAGTTTGAAAAATATTGTTTTCAGTATGTTGGGTTTAGAATAATAGTAATCTAGAATAGTAGTATTAGTAATCTAGAATAGTACTATTACTATACTCTATGCAGAAAGCTGGCCGCCCACTGTATGTTTTGTAGTGTTCAATTTATTTATTTTTGCTATGTATTTTCTGGTGTACAACAAACAAAGTAGGTATATATAAAAAATAAATAAATAATTTATAGTCACCCACTTAAACATAACTGGCGAAATGTGGCCGCCTAATCCTTTGGGGAATATAGGCGTGATGCTAAGATAAATGATAAAACATAAAGTAATTGCCTGCTTTTGACATTATAAATATTTTTTATTAAAAAAATGTTTCAGTGCTGTAAGGTGGATCCGCAGTGTTAGATTGGAGATTTGTTCCGAGATGTATTATTGATTCTAATGATTATAATTCCGTAAAATACATATTCGTTAAAGGGGTGATAGACGTGCGAGCAAGTACGCGTACTTATGGCTCGGCGAGCTTACTCGCCCGTCTGTCATCGCCGCAAGCCGCGAGGCGCGAGCCAATTTGACAATAAAATTTTCAGCAAGTTTCACGTGTGTCACCGACGCCGACGGCGTCGGCGAGCCGAGTAAGGTCGCGATCTTAAAGCCTGCGTACTTTAAGTACGCAAGTCTAACACCCACTTTAGGGCCGCGAATCATATTTTGATCTGGGATACAATTTGACACTGACCTTCAAATTGCAAATAATTGAATTTCGCGGGCTATCACTGCGGATCCGGATCTCAGGGTCAAAAGTCATGTGCCTAACTCTAGTTTGCGGGCACGAAGTGCCAAGTGTGTGGTGTGGATCCGGCCTTACAGTAACTATTCCACACCGTGCGTGATGCTGACACTGACAAACCGAATCACAGGAACACTTTAGAGATGGGTAGCACACCTTTTTTTAAATGAGGATCAAACTCAAACTCAAAGCATTTATTTCAATTAAACCATTTACAGGCACTTTTGAATTGTCAAAGAGTCGGTCAGTTAGTCAGAGAGTTGAAGCTAGTTGCCCATTCCAAAACGTAGATCTCTATGGAGAAGAACGGGCAAGAAACTCCAAGGACACTCTTTTAAAAATGGATATAGATATCACAAAATCCTGGATACAGTATTCATGTTGCTTCTATATGTGAGAACGAAGCAATTCAAAATTTAAGATTAAAAATAAGCTCTGGCAAATAAGAGGTGACCATTCTCAACTGACGGCGCCCGTTCACGAACATGACATGTGGATCAGCACCATCCAGCTCAACCATTTTGTAGGGAACCGAATGATCCAACACACGTGCCACCATCAGCGAGACATTTAAGTGAGCATGACATACTCTCATCTGCCATGCTATTTCAAGTCAACATACATCATACCATACTAAAACGGCTCCATGGTACTCACATTTATAAAAATTAAAATAAAAAAAAATCGTGCGAGGCACTCTGTTTACAAAGTGTGGTACCACACTGTGCTACCACGAATGAGGCGAGGCTGCGGTGGCTTGTGAGCACGAACGTGCTGTGAGTGTGTCAGTGAGTCACGTGCTCGCCGACTCACCGCGCGAGTCGCGTGTGTGCTGTGTGGTGTGTAGTGAGTAGTGACGACCACGCGACTCGACACGGCACACATACGCAATTGAGTAGGCAGACGCGCGGTCAGTTCTGTCTGTGGTGTATGTTTGTGCTAGCAACAGTGAACGAAGACATCAATTATCAAAATACACAAAAAGAGTGAGTGACTCGATCAATTGACTCATTGCGTTCAAAACTCACAAGTACAAAGTGTAGTGTGGTAGCAGTAGCACATCAAAATAAAATGAGTGAGTGACTCTTTTCATCCAAGTGAGTCTGAGTAGCTACAACTGTGCTAGCACGCGTGCTGAGTTACTCAACACTAGAACACTTCATGATTTCTGTCTATTAGCGATGGGTCGTTGACGGTTTTTCCGTTAACGAAACGTCAACGTTGATTAAGTTCGTCAACTAGTTGATCAACTAGTTAAATTCGTCAACGAGTTAACGTGCAGTAATGTCAACTTATCAAATTAAATCAAATCAAATCAAATCACTTTTATTTGTTAACACAGTTAAAGAAATACAGATCTTGAGTTTGGTGAACAGAACGCTATGTTATGCCAGGAGGCATACAAATATGGTGTGCATCTATGTAATTATTATGTTTTTTTTTTTTTTTTTAAAGATGTTTGATATTCATGCATAATTAAAATTTCAAAATAAATCATAACCATTATATAATGTTATTTAAAAAAATTTAACGATGTCAGATTTAAATGAGGAATTATTTTACAAATTTGTTACAAATGTCAAAAAATTAAAAAACAAGTCAGAGCAATTGAAAATGTCAAAAATTATTACATGTCAATATTACAACCTCAAATTAATTCGTCATTTAAGTTTTTTCGTTTAACATAGAAACAAAACACTATATTTAGTCATCATTTAAAAATTCATCCAGTGTGTAGTAACATTTATCACTAAGCAAGCTATTAAGTGCCTTTTTGAATTTTATTAATGGCATATTTTTAATGGCATCCGGTATTTTATTATAAATTTTAACTTACACAGTTAATCGTTAATGTCAACTTACAAAGTTAATCATTAGTGCCAACTTACAAAGTTAGTCGTTAATGTCAACTTACAAAGTTAATTCATTCAACGGTTTCTGTTTTAAGTGGCTTTTTAAATTTGCCGTAGTCTATTTGTATGATCTCCTTGTACACGTTACAGACAGCTTTCCCGTTAGAATCATCTTTTTCAAAATGAAGCCACAATTCACTGTTACTTGATAAACAACAAAACACTCTGACCTTGTGCGCAACTTTTCACAAACTGAGTAAAATAAAAATTAAAGAAAGCGAACTTTGTTTCTAAACGTAAACAAAGAAACCATGAAACCAGTATGTATGAACCAGTTTCTCTCAGGCGGCACGAGCGGGGGGCCCGCGCCAGTCAGTCCACCAATATCGTCAAACTTTTTCAAAAATCAACACTTTCATGCGTTACTTAGAGTACAAATTCTATGACATGACCGTCGCTCGCAATGTATGTATGATGTCATTTTCAACGGAAGTTTTTTAATTTGCTCAGTTCGTTGCGTTAACGTTCGTTTGCGTTAGTTGAATTAAACGAGTCAACGTGGTTGACGAATTTAGTTGAATTAAACGAGTCAACGTCGTTAACGAATTTAGTTGAATTAAACGAGTCAACATCGTTGACGAATTCAACTGGTTGATTCATAAACAGTTAACGTTAATGCGTTGACAGGAGATCAACGGTTGATTCAACTAGTTCGTTGATTCAACGCCCATCGCTTCTCACCCACTCACCTGTTTTTGTCATTGTCATTATTGTCAATGTCAACAGTCAACAAAGATTTAAAAGTAAATAGAAGTCTTGGAAGTGCATGACTGTATTTTTTTTTATAAACTTCATATCAGTAACGTTACTTTGTTATTTTTTAGTGACTAGTAGAAGTATCAAAAAGTTTCATGATATATGATTGTTTTTTAAAATAAATATTTATGTCATAGGTTATCACTGTGCAAAGCGTGACTCTTCCATTCCAAGTAACTTTTTATAACTTGACGTAGTGAGGTCACCTTCAGCTACATGACGTATACTTTGGACGTATAACTTCAACCGTATTCACGCTCTACTTGTTAGCGCAAAGTGATTGTAATACTTAACACTTTCAGGTTTAACCAAAGTCAATCAGTATGAGTGGTGAACCCCAAGCGAAACGTACCAAAATGAGCGCCCTTGAGCAACTAAAACAATACTGCACGGTGGTGGCCGATACCGGCGATTTTGAAGGTTAGAGATAATTTGTGATGTTGATTTCGCGAAGCGAAAATTTTACTTGCCGGTTATTAAAGTGTCCTTGACATGTGCTTGATCAAGGCAAGGCAGTGACACAGGATGTGACCTTATTATGCTTAGATAGAATAACTAGTTAATTTCTTGTAGAATTAAAATATAGCTACAGCAGTTATCTACATTACTAGATGTTCCTTTTTTAAATGTCAATCAGTGGCTAAACAAAACTTTTAAAAGATTGATTACATGTAACTTGATTTTGTTGAAGGTCATACTGTACAGAACTTTGTTTTAGCTACTTACCAACGTTACACTTTTAAATACACAAGAAAAATAGCAACAATCTGTACATGAATGAATAAGATGTTTTCTTTTTGGGTATTAAAACAATTAGCACAAATTCTGAATGTTTGCAGCCATGAAAGTGTACAAGCCAACAGATGCTACAACCAACCCAAGCTTGATCCTTTCTGCGGCTGCCATGGAGCAGTACCAGCACATACTTGATAAAGCTATCAAATATGCCAGAGAGGCTGGCAGGTATGTGTGTCACTTTAAGATTATCAGTCTTTTTTAGATCATTCAAAGTTTATTTCACATTTTAAATGACACCATTGAGTCTTTTTAACTGTAAGTTTCCTGTTCCAACAATGTACAGTTTTATACAATAAGTACCTTAAATGTTAAATTAGAATTTTAATGTTAAAAAATTTAATGTTAAAATTTAAATACCTACATTCAATTTCAGTACTGTGGAGGAGCAAGTAGCTGAGACCCTTGACATGCTGAGTGTTTTGTTTGGTTGTGAAATACTCAAGATCATTCCTGGCAGAGTGTCAGTAGAAGTTGATGCCAGGTGATTATAGCATTTATTTCCTTAACTTTTAGGTTTTTTGTAGCTTTGGATTGTGGTTATATTTTTGTTCTGGTTTAAAAGTTCTAATGAATTTTAGAAAGCAATTTTGCCCCTGTTTAAGAATAAATCCTCAAGCTAATAAAACAATAGTTTCTAACATTACACATACTTTGAAATAAGTTTGCTTGATACAATCTTATCAGGCTTGTTAGATAACATTGGACCATGCACAACAATTTACATCTCTCATTAATTGCATACCTACTTTTACATTATACTCATAACTTTAGTATTGTACCAACATTTTACATAATGCCTTCTTGAATTTCAGATTGTCCTTTGATAAGGATGCAAGTATATCAAAGGCTATCAAACTGATCAACATGTTTGCTGAGTATGGAATCAAAAAGGAGCGCATTCTTATCAAGTTGGCTTCAACTTGGGAAGGCATCCAAGCTGCAAGGTAACTAGGATATGTTCATCCAATAAAAGTAAAAAAGTTGAACTCAGTAGCTCAGCTGATGAAATCACTAGAGTCAATCTTCAGAATGAGCAAATTTGGAGAGCAGTGGTGGCCCAGCGGTAATGGGCCCGACTTACGAGTCGAACCCAGACTGGCTTTACTTAGGTAGTGTAAATAATTTCATCACCATTGCTCTAAAAGCAGTGAAAGAAAACATTGTAAGGAAACCGGCATGCCTAGATCCAAAAATTGGAAGACATGTGACATATACAGACTGTACATTAATTTTAAATTTTTAAGGTTAAATACACATCTTACCAGCAGTTACTTAACTACCAGTACCCACCCTGTAGTGACTGGCATATAGAAAACTTGATTTGTGATGACTTGACTTGTGGTGACCGTGTTGATAGTAATTTTTAAATCATTTAATTTACAGGGAACTGGAGAAGAAACATGGCATCCATTGTAACTTGACTTTACTGTTCTCTTTGTACCAAGCTATTGCTTGTGCTGAGGCTAACGTCACCCTCATTTCACCATTTGTTGGAAGAATTTTGGACTGGTAAGTAATAAATCACATTTGGGGCTTGTGGATAAGTAATAACAGCCGCACGGGGTGATCGATCAGGTTAAGCTACGCTTGCGGTGGTTGGTCCGTGGATCCATCTTTACATACCAAGATCTCCGTGTCTCGGGAAGCACGTTAAGCTGTTGATCCCAGCTGTCATTAGTAGATTTTTGACAGTTGTTACTGGTCGTCAGAATCCCGGAAGTCCGACAACCAGTCTTACCAAGGGCTATCGTGTTATCCGGTAACTGGGTTGTGGAGGTCAGATAGGCAGTCGCTTCATGTAAAATACTGGTATTCAGCTGCATCCGGTTAGTTAGTCTGGCAGCCCACCCAAGGCTCGACAGATAAATCTTTTTATTTGTTAACATAGCTGCCTGTGTACCTCGACGGGATATTATTATAACTCGCATGAGCAAAAAAATCTCTTACTGTGGGAGAGGTATTAAAACGATCTGTTATATTCCAGGTACGTTGAGCATACAAAGAAGACGTATGAAGGCAAAGACGACCCCGGCGTTGTATCAGTGACTCGCGTGTACAACTACTACAAGAAGTTCGGTTACAAGACGCAGGTGATGGGTGCGTCGTTCCGCAACACCGGCGAGATCCGCGAACTGGCCGGCTGCGACCTACTCACCATCAGCCCCAAACTTTTGCAGGAGCTGGCTGCTAGCGAACAGCCGCTGAAGAGAGTGAGTCTACAATTTTTTTATTTATAGTTGTGTTACTATCGAGATTCATCGTGATTATTATCGCAATACTATGTAAATTTTTTCTTCAATTCTATCTATGACATCACCTGTATTTTACCCTATCATGATGATCAATTAATGACTTTGCATTAAAAGTCATCTTGGCAGAGCTCAGCATAACATTTTGGATTACTAATACTGAAATAATGCACAAGTATATTCGCTGATAATAAAAAGGCTATTTACAATGAATAAAAGTAATTCGTTTTGCGTTGTTTTTCACTTCATACAACATTACATTTGTGTGAGTAATCTGTTCAAGGTTACCTAAATGTTGTTATTAGTATGTAAATAAAGGTTTGAATTTATGATTCATTTAAACCGTGTATACGTCGTGGTCCGATAGTAGAAATATCGTGATCTTTCTAGCTATTTCACGATACGCCGCCATTTCCTGATTTGGCCGGTTATCTCAATGCGCCTAATCGAAAGTCTGGCGGATCGTCGAAAGCAGCCTATTTATTTATCGATATAACCAGCGCTGGGCTCATCCCAAATTAGTTGCATTTCACGTCGCTAGTGGCACCACGACCAAATGGGTTAGGTTAGAACTGAGACAAACCGCGTACGAGCCGCGCGAGCGTGTCAGAGCGGACCCCGTCAATTGTGCTGACATCTCTTTGAGGTGCGCGTGGAACACAACGCGCCGTCGACCCGGGCCTGGTTCTTATCGGACGGCGAGCTACCCATTGCTCAGCGTCCGCAAGCCCGCGCTTATGGTGGCCGGGAATCCGCCTGGGATTCCCGACGTCCAGGGCGTCTCCTGCGGCCTCATTAATACCCTAGAGTAATGGGATAGAAAAAAAACACCGTGAGGGTATAATTACAAGTATTGTCTATGATTACAGGTGCTAGACCCGAAATTTGCTGCTCAGTGTGATATGGACAAGATTTCTCTGAGTGAGGCGCAGTTCCGATGGCATTTCAATGAAGATCAGATGGCCACTGATAAGTTGTCGGACGGTATTAGGAAGTTTGCTGCCGACACTAGGAAATTGGAGACCCTTATCAAGGCTCTGCTTGCTAAAAAGTAAATGAATTCATCGCTATCGATAACATTACTGGGGTTTAGTGGCATAATTAGGCTTAAGCTCAAATTTTAACATAAGGAGTGATTTACAGAAACTGTTTTTGATATATTTTTATGTTTTTCCTTGATGTTTTTTGATATACTAACCTGTTGTTTTTTTTTGTATTGTTAATCAAATACTTATTGTATTGTGAAATGGGGACCACAAAATTGTTGATACATTCCTGTACATATTGTTGTATAAAACGTATATTGGAGGGTTAAAATAATATTAAATGATTTTCCTATTAATGTTTTTGTTTGTTTTTACACCAGTGCTAAGATAGCAACACGCATAATTATTTGCATAACACTTGGGAATGCAATCTCGAGCCAAGATTGGCAACTCGAGAACTCGCGTCCTAAATCTGGTGATCAGGCGAGATTTCGAGATTTTTTTAATAAAACTAGTGAGGCTTACAATAGTCGCAAATGATGTCTATTATGTAACATCAGACATGGTAATAAGCAAAAATAAATGATTTTATGACTTAAAAATATGTAGAATTAGGATATTTTTGCTCTTGAATGAAAAAAAAAAATTGAAAATAACACAACTTGTTTTTGATAAGAATACGAAACTGTTACAGTTTTATATGGGGTTCATAGTAAAATCGTGAGAAATCGGGTTTTAAACGCAAGTGGTCCGAAAAGGGGCAGGGCCTCGGATCGGTACCATCTGACGGCCAACTCAAGAACCGCGCGCGCTCGTTGGTCAAATCAAGTAGAGCGCGCTTCTCCGGCTTCCTGTAACACACTTCAGTCGCTTTTCACGAAATTACTCCCATAGATTGCAGAAAAGCGAGAGGAAAGATGTTACACTTCGAAAATTCTTAAATGAAAACTATACACACCTACATAAGGTAAACGTGTTATGTAAATTGTGTAAATAAAAATAGCTATAATCTAATCTCGAAACAAAAAAAATCATTTTTTAATGATCTGCAGTAGCCCACAAGGTAGGTACGCATAGGTACTTAACACAACAAATTAGCTCACACATCACGCACACTACAAATCCGTCTATTAATAAGTATGCTGAAAATGGCTACTCAAGAAGCATAGTGTGCTAAGTCACCAGCCTCGAAATCTCGTTCGAGATCCCAACCGTATTAGTCGAAATCTCCAGCGAGAAATCCAGAACGAGATTGTCTTCCCAGGAGATTGAATCTCGAAAATAGGCTCGTGATCTCAAGATTGCATTCCCTAATTATATAAACTACCTATATTCATAAACTCATGCCTTTTTTCCATGAGGATAGGCAGAAAGTACCTCAGATAGGCTTGGAGCGGACTTAGAGACCCAGGGCGCCTAGGTACGAGCAAACAAAATGGACTAGTACAGAAAATATTTTTTTTACCGACTATCTATCGGCCTAGCCTTTTCCCAACTATGTTGGGGTCGGCTTCCAGTCTAACCGGATGCAGCTGAATACCAGTATTTTTTTTACCGATTATTACTATACAAATAAATATAAAAAATAATGCAGTCTATGTTATGTATGTCACCAATAGTTACGTCAACAGTCGTCATAAATCGAAGTTTCCAAGTTCTAAATAATAAGATTCGCGACCATCATTTTATGTAAGTACTTTCAGAAATATAATCAATAATCAATAATACATCTCTCTGAGTTAGATTTATTGTCAAATGTCTTGATTTCATGAAAAAATCATCCCATGGAACAAATCTAACTAGGCTGGCTGGCTCTTTAGGTCAGAGCCTTGCAAGTTGCAGGCTTAGGCGGAAATCCGGGGCTGCCAACAGAACGCCACCAACTACGAACATTACATAGCTACTTGATTTGGAGCTCCTTGTTTATATTCCTCTCTCTCTGATACACTAAGGTGCACATATGGCACACCCGCTCACACCCACACAATTTCTCCAACAACATATCGTATTTAAAAGTAGATTGAGAAGAGGAAATTGATCGTTCGCGGATATTGCCTTTACTTCGCGAACATGTCTGTTGTTTCTGCATCCGCCGTGCGTTTGCACTGGCGTAACATTCATGACAAAACATGTTGAAATTTTTTTTATTTGGTCTGAGGTTGAAATCTCTAGTTCCTGTCAATGTTCCATACAATTTTTGACAGGAACTAGAGACTTCAACATGTTTTGTCGTAAATGTTTCGCCAGTGCAAACGTACAGTTAGGCAAGTCTGTAGAATATTGTAGGAACGAAACCGAATAAAGTTAAAACTATGTGCTTACCAATGATGAAAACGTAAATATATTTAGGTACTGGTAAATACTCCAGTATTTACCAGTACCTCACTAGCTAGCTCACTTTGCTATAGAAAATATCAAAAACTTTTTTACAAAAAATTAAACTTACAATAAACAAAACTGAAAAGCGAGAAATAAAAAATAAACCTTTTACTGTAACTAAGCTCCTAAACTAATATAAGTAACAAATGAGTGGGCGAGCGCCGCGCCCACTCAAATCTACTCTATAAGTAGGTACCTAATTTTTAAAGCTCAATCACGATGCAGCTGCTGTAAACTGCTGAGGAGCTCTCGCGACTGACTTCCGTCTCCATCATCAGATCAACTCCAGGTTAAAGACCTCGGTCATTTATATACCTATTAACATTTGTACTACCATAACATTTCCTTCTTTTCCCTGAAAACAACTCATTTGTACTACATTTAACGGTCGTCGCCATAGTTAAAAATTATCAGTACCCAAGCTAAGACTATAAATGAGATATGTCTCAACTAAGTTTCAATTTTGGGGATGCCAGTTCCCATCGTCCTTTAGTTTTAATTTTTACTGAAATTTAAGTAATGTTGGTACTGTTAGTACTTTCAGTAAAGATCAGAAGTTAATAAGACTTGTAGACACTCGTTAGTCAAGGGGCGCTCGCGCTCCATGTAGCCATGTAAAATTCCCAAATTGAAAAAAAAAATACAGGGATATATGCATAATGCACAATCAGCCTATAATGTTCCCACTGCTGGGACACAGGCCTCTCTCTGTGAGAGGGAGCGGGCCGTAATCTACCACGCGGGCCCAGTGCGGGTTGGTGTATGTCACATGTCTTCGAATTTTTGGTTCTAGGACATGCCGGTTTCCTCACGATGTTTTCCTTCACCGTTTTGAGAGCAGTGGCGATGAAATAATTTACACAAAGTAAAGCGCCTGTCAGGGTTTGGACCTACGACCTACAACTCGTTAGTCGTGGCCGTTACCCCTGGGCCACCACTGCTCTAGGGATATTTATATTTTTTAATTACATGATCACATAAGTAGAACAACCTCATGGATTGGACAGGGTTTTTTTTTGTACACGATGTATAACTTTGCAGACAAAGTACTGAAACTCAGTACCAAAATACTTCAAATACATAGTATAAAAACAACATGATGACCAAGAATTTCATACCCATGCAAAAACAATACATAGGTATTATAACTAAGTACCTACTTAGTCTAATCCTCTGCTAGAAGTGTAAATATTCTCATTGTTTTGTAAGTATAAAGGTAACAATCGTTTCCTAGGCCTCGCCTGTACCTATTACTGTAAAGGATTCTTGGCGCAGGTGTACTTACTGCCTAAATGATCTTTCAGACTATGTTAAGCATAGGAAAACCTTTCAACGGAACATTCAGTCCTTCACATAATTTGCATTAACTTCATGCTCCTGAAAGATGGTTCTTAATTACTAACAGCATTTAAGCTGTAGATAGGTTCATAGAGTGATCTGATCAGGACCGTGGGATTTCATTACCCGCTAAGGTAGTCGTTGCGATGGCTAATCGGAGCGGAGTAAGTTTAGTATTATTTAATTTTATAAGAAGACTTATAACCTAGTTTCCATTTCTCGTTGTTTAGTTGATGGGTGGTCTTCTCATTAGTTCGTCTTTAGTTTAAGTTACTAACAATAGTGTTTTAAGTGCCTGTTACTAATAAATTATGGATCTCTTAGTGGTCCGAATTAAAATGATTTTATTTATTTAGTACTAGCTTTTGACCGCGACTTCGTCTGCGATTCAGAATTAAAAGTAGCCTATGTCCTTCTCCAGGTCAAGGTTTACTCCGGTGCGAAATTGCATCCAAATCTGTTCAGCGGTTTAGCGTGAAAGCGTAACAAACAAACTCACTTTTCGCATTTATAATATTACTAGGTTTTGCCCGCGGCTTCGCCCCCGTGGTATGTCAATAAAAAGTAACCCATGTCCTTCCCCGGCATGCCATCTATCTCCTTGCCAAATTTTATCGAAATCTGTTCTGTGGTTTAGGCGTGAAAAGAAAGGTACCTAACATACAGACAGACAGAGTTATTTTCGAATTTAATAATATTTTCACACCACCTGCTCGACAATGTCAAATTATATGTCATGCAAACCTAACCTAAAGTAAGTCATTTAAGACCTGAGGTCTAGCAGGGTAATAATATTGTACTGAATTTCATTATGACCCGCTGGTCATTAATGTGATTTGAATTTGGAACATAAAGTAAAACATTTACGGTAAGTATAGTAGGTACATTCCATGCATTCACTATCTGCACTAAAATTAATTGATCGAAAATCGAACCGGCCACCACGAGAAGAATATAAAAAAAAGAAAAATAGAACATAAATTATAAAGAGGCGCGAATACTGAAAATTGAATTTCTTTGATATAGAACAAATTACTTAACTACATACAATACATACAAATTTTCACAAAAATGTCGAGTGACGATAGTGATTTGACTCCGGAGTACATTAAATCCGAAGCCATTGGCATTGCCAACAATCTACTCCCAGAAAAGTCCAAGGAATCGTACATTAACGCCTACGACGATTTTTACAAATGGAAAACTACAAAGGGCATCAAGTCTGTATCTGAATCAGTGCTTTTAGTCTACTTCCACCATTTATCATATACAAAGAAGTCAAGTAGCCTATGGTGCATCTATTCGATGCTCAGGTCAACAATAAGCATCAAAAATAATAGACTTACAAATTAATACATACACCAAATTACTGGCATTTTTAAAAAGGAAATCGGGAGGACATTGTCCTGTCGTCGTAATAAATACTTGGATTCTAGTACTAATGCTTTTTATTGTCTCGTAGATGGTGTGAAAAGTAGAGTATTCTCCTCGGGGATAAAGGTGCCTTCGTCTTGGGCGACATTGAATCCCACGCTGCACTCAGGATTCTTGTCTTAACTCCCTCGTTTTGCTCGGGAGTTAACTCTAAACTCCTTCGCTCCGCTCGGGAGTTAACGCTAGAATCCTTCGTTTTGCTCGGGATTCAATACGGCGCCCGCTACATAAGACACTACTTTATCCCCTTAGTGCATAGGTAATCTACTATAAGTATGGATAGTCGCCGGCACGTAACTTGGCAAGGTTTTGGCATATTGGGAGTAAGTTTGCGCATGAGTACAATTAGTCCAACAAAAAAATTGATACTTTTATTGCATGTCTTTATTCTATGATTATTGCCATAATTTAATTTTGAACATGTCTGTTAAGAAATACATGCGAAAACGAATTATGTGCATCTACCGGACTGCCGGTGGCTGCACCTAATGGTATATCAGAGTGAATCGCTGTCGATAGAAATATTACAAGCACATAGAGAACCGTCTCGTCAAAAAGCCAGTACATAATCATTACCAAACGTTTCCCTTTCCCCAAGCAAATGCAAATAATTACGATCTAATAAAAATATTTGGGAAAATGGGCATAGCATCAATTTAAATTAGTGCTACGCCGTGCTACGGAATATGCTACGAAAGCTACGAACAGCAATGTTCTTGTAAGCTTGATAATTAAGGATTTTCGGTGGCTACTGTGTTTAGGATAATAATAATTCTCAACCGATTTATTAACTTTCGTAGGTAATTTTGATGGTAAATGTAACGTTTAGTACCTAAGTGTTTTGACGATTTTATAAACTTTGTTCGTTCTCTTTTTGAGATCATTTGTGATCGACGTTAAAATCAGAGATTGGACCTTTAAAACATTGTGATGTATACTTGATAGGTGTTTCACATGATGGGGTGGACTGGAAATAATAATCTTGGATGCGTGTGATGCTGCGTCTTAGAGTGGTGTTAATGCCGTAGTAAATCAGTGTTAACTATGTTCCTGAAACGATAATCAAGAAAATTTCCATATTATGATGTAGTAGTAAAGGAAATTTTCACAACGGGGTAAAGAAGGGCGCGGGGGTGGCGGAGGAGGAGGCTTGATATTGACCTAGATGTTCATTCAGAGTTCGGTCGATGCGAAACTTGACATCTGCGCGTTCCTGCGTTTTGTATTTTTCGATCTAATGTACACTTAACTCGCTTGCATTTTGATTAATTTCTTATAAACCACTTCGTTTAAGTGTCTACTTTGTTTGTAAAGTGATTCAGTGTTCTTCGTAGCTAGTTGTAACGAGTGTGATGTTCAGTGCGATACTTGGTGTTCCTTGTGTCATTGACGCGGTGGTGACGGCCGATATAATGCCTGAGCAGGAATATTTGTTGAAATAGTTTCGGTTGTACTAAAATTAAAGATGCCAAAGGTATCAAAAAAGCCAAAGACCCAGATACCAGCAGTGGCAACGGATATCCCAGCAATGGACACTAGAATCTCTGATGTGAGTATCGACTACCGTTCACTACATTTTCCTAACAGAATCTCTGTCTAAAGTAGATACTATAAAATGTGATTTTATTACCAGTTGCTATAATTATTTCCAATTTATACAGGTTTATAGGTGTTTTCGATATGTAGGTCACATGGTACATGAAATAGGTAGCTATACTTATATCTTTCATATACTTATGTCTCGTAACAATGAGTATGTTGAGCCGAGTCGACAAATTGTGCTTAGCACCAGCTGATTCGCGTTTATTATATGACTTAAAAGGTTTCGCCTTCATGTTTAATGCTGCTGTTTTATTGTGGTCGGTATCTAGTGAACCATGTGGCAAACTGAAAACTATAGGTATAGTAGTAGTATAGTCACTACTACCGAGCTTTGATTATAGAGCTGGTCTTGGTGTTCTACCGTGCATTGCACTTTCCTACGACTTATTTTATTCGCCATGTGGTTGCTTATGTTTTCCTATCGTTTGTCTGAAGATGTCTTTACGGGACCAAATATCTTTGGAGGATAAGGAAATCTTTGAAAAGTAGGCGGAGCTAGGGCAGGTAGTATTGACAGAGAATCGTTTTTCTACCTGCTTAGCGATCAAATGTATAATATTATGAAGGTTCATGTACCAAATTGTTCGTCTGTGAGTTAAATGAGCCACAGTTTTCGGTGAATTTTTCACCGAAAACTGTGGCTCATCGACTGTGGATCACTCGATCACTCCATAATTTTCCGTAAAGTTGCTACCCATACAAATATAATTATATACTTAAGAGACAGTTCATTGGATCCATTAGCATTCACTTCGCACTAATACCACCATATCGCCAATTAGGGTCATCATTATTGATGCAAAATATAGTATTTTGTAGGTACTTATATCCTTACAATTCTGAATGGAAGTAATTATATTCCAGAATCGCATAAGCATAAACAACGCAGTCACCCAATGCGTTGTTTATTAGCACAATACTCTATAGATCTAAGGCACTAATTAGAACACCAGGCACCTTAAATGAAACATTTTCTAAAGAAACCATGAGCTGAAGTTGAGGAAGAATTACTTTTCGGGTTCCGAAGCTGTTTTTACTAGATTGGTAATTTAAAAATGTTCTGAATGAAGTCATTTTTTTATCCAGAGCAATGATGAGTTGAATCCAGAGCCAGCGGCAGAAGACGCGGAGCCCGCGCGTGGCAATTGGACTGGACGGTTCGACTTCTTACTGTCACTGTTGGGCTACAGCGTGGGCCTGGGCAACGTGTGGCGGTTCCCCTACCTATGCTATAACAATGGAGGAGGTAAAACGACGGATGTAAAAAGACGATTCAATAGTCACTGTCCACCTCAAATCATTTTTTTTTTTTTTGTACTGGACCATACTTGGGAACCTTCTGGATAAGGAGACAATTAAAATCTGATGTTTTTTTACGAAAAAAGTTTTAAAAGTACTTAACTTTAGATATCCCACGAACTCTGTACCGTTCCATGCACCATAAGCACAATGTCTTACTTGCGTTACATTGAGCGCTACTGTAAACAGCGTTTTTCACACCAAAAATAGAAGTCGATTCCCAGCAATTATTTTTGTGCAATGTTTCTTAGTTTGATGTACAGAATGCCTAATTGACGGCTATGTGATGGGTCTTTTTACAGCCTGTATAACACTGACAGTCAGAAAATCGCGGCGTGCCATGAATTTGCGTTGCATTTCTCAGAAAAATTGCGTGGTATGAACGTACGTAATGATAACGCGTTGACCTCTTGGTATTTACGAGACGCAATGCCGGTAACTCGGAGGTTTAAGAACCGCTTTTTGATCACAGGTTCAGAATATTGCATGCACTTATGATACTTACCATCAACTCCATTGAGACCTTGTTCATTTGTGAGAAGGGGCATTTTTCAAGCACCTAAAATTTACTAGCGTATCTCACATAAGTACGCTAGCAAATGTTAGGTGTACAATGACATGACATGTGTTTCTCTGAGTCTACTAATGGCCAATTTGGATTAGGACTCGATACTATAATGCATTATCAGTAACTTTTTCTTACAGGTGCATTTCTCATACCTTTTACTGTGATGCTGATAATCGCGGGCTTGCCACTAATGTTCATGGAGTTATCGTTTGGCCAGTACGCCGCCCTGGGCCCTGTAGCCGTGTACAAAAAGTTCTCGCCACTCTTCCAAGGGCTGGGTTACGGGATGGTGATAGTCTCCAGTATCGTGATGTTGTACTATAATCTAATCATAGCCTGGACTATTTACTACATGGCTGTGTCATTTATGAGCATTTTCTATCAACTTCCCTGGCAGAATTGTGATGCAGATTGGAGTACTGAACGTGAGTACTTCCTTGATAAAATAAACTAACCTTCGCGACATAGTTTTCTTTTAAAGAGATTAATAAATATTGTGTTCTAAGATTTCAGATTAAAGCTGATGTTAACAGAATGTACAATGTCTATATTGTTATTTCAGATTGCTATTCTTACGAGGAGGCCGACAGCTGTGATGCGATCAACGGAACTTACTATCTGAGAAAATGCTTCAATCAAACGTATGCTGAGTTGCACAATATCAACGCTTTAGCTGACGTAGCGCTTCGACGACCTCCAGCGGAAGAATATTTCACGTGAGTACCTCCCCATTGTATGCTCACAACAAAGTCGCCTTGCTCATAGACAAAGTCGCCTGTTGATCACAGTTTCTGAGGGGCACTTGCCCTGATTTCTGAATAAAAATAAAACTTCGTACCTAGTTGCCTTGATATCGTATCACAGTAGAATAGAATCTCTTGAATGGCTGTACACAAAACCTTATGATTTGCTTGCAGAAATCAAGTGCTGGGATTATCATCGGGTATTGAAGAAACGGGCCAAATCCGTTGGGGCATGGCTCTTTGCTTGTTAGCAGCTTGGGCCATCGTGTTTCTTTGCTTGTGTAAGGGTGTTCAGTCTTCGGGTAAGGTGAGTACAAAAAGAAATACATTATTATAGAAAAAGTCAAACAGGGTGACTTTTACTCAAGGAACATATACTCATACGGCGATTTTTACTTTTACTAGTGTTCTCTATGGCAGCTTAGGCTAGATGTACCTATTTATTGTTACGAATAATATTATTCACAAACAGTTTAAAAAAAGTCAAAACGCAGTACTTAAATATTTGACAAAAAAAACCGGTCATAATAAAATAAATGCAACAATAATAAACAGATGATCCCTTGAATGCAATGCACACGAGTATGAACGAAGTTTTTCAACACACGAGGGATTTAATAAATAAAACACAAATGGTTTAAAAAATATATATAGGATTATGGAAACAATTACTTTTTTTATGTCAACACCATTTTTGGTCTTACCCGTGCTTTTTAATGTGGAATAAATACTCCAACTTTATTATTATAGACTAGCGATCCGCTTCTGCTTCGTACGGTTTTACGACTCGAGAAAACATTGAGATTCCTAGGAGTGATGATGATGACGACACGCTGGAGTAGTTGCACGAAGGCTGCGCTGACGTTCATATTAGGGGTCACCAATTTAGGGGTATGAGGAACTGGGTGTAAAGTTCGCTCATCCACCATAGAAAAGAGAGGATCCTCCGACCAAACGGGTGTTGTGTCTGGCGGGCAACTGCCCAACGATTGATGTTGGGTTCTCGTATATATGTCCACTGCACGGTAAACTTTAATTGCGCGATGCAGGATTTATGTGACGTCAGGATGACGTCAGGTGATGCATAGTTCGCATGTGGTGATGTAGATACCGCCACAATCGTATGTTAGTGAAACACTTACATATTCATGTTTAAGACACATAAACCTTCCAGAATAAATTCTCTAAACGATGTTGAAAACTGCATCAAAATCCGTCGTGTATTTTAGAAAAACAAAGACACGTAATGCGACTTTTATTTATAGTATGTATATGTTATGGACCAAGTAATAAATACGGGCATTTTTCATAATGCCCGCGCATCATGAATAATGACAAGCTACTTAGGGCGAAATAATTAATTATAATTTGAACTTCCTTAATTATGACATTGCCTCGTCATTATAAATTATGGTAAAGTCATCATAGGTCAGCAGATTGTCTATCATGAATGGAAAAATTTTATTTGATTTTAAATATTAATTCTACGTTTGAAATCAAAATAATAGTAATAAAACCTGGTTGCAGTCCCATAGGTGACTAGCATAATAATAGATATAGTTAAAGAAGATATTTCACAGAGTGCTACGCTTGTATTTATTTGCCAGTTCATTGAAGTAAGTCAAAAATATATTTAAATAGACTAATGGCCGATTCCTATAATTAACGGATCGAAAATGGTTAATTTTAAGACTCTTGTATCTTTACCAATAATGAAGCAAAGACCTCATAGTTTTGCATAGTAAACCCTCCCATAAGGAAGTAACTATCCCAGGTAAAATTAGCTTATGAATCTATTTATATGCCCAGTTTGGCAATAAAAAATGCTACCATTGGTAAGCAAAACGACTCGTTTTTGTTTATAGGAACCGAGCATAAAGGAAAAAATACGTAATATTGCAGCTAACTCAAAAACTACGCAAGCAAAATTAATAAAATTAATATGGGACTACCTCTGAAGCATGACTTACCTAACAAAAAAAAGAATCATCAAAATCGATTCATAATTGGCGGAGTAATCGGGTAATAAACACACAAAAAAAAACATACAGACGAATTGAGAACCTCCTCGTTTTTGAAGAAGTTGGTTAAAAATGACTGAGCGAACGGCAATTTGCAGTCTTCTGCACTGGATGGAATTTTCAAAGGTTAAGAGGAAGAAATGAGGTATAAGAGGAATTCAGGCCTTATAATCTCACTTTCTTTTTCGTTTGTCACGGAGGTTTTTCTCGAGATCTAAGCAACGTAGGTATTTGAATTATGTACAATCTTGCTTGACCGCGCGCAAAGACCGCCAGTAAAAGACATTAAAAAAGAAATGGGGTTAGTTAGAGCTTAGAAAGAAAAAAATTTAAATTATCACGTCCTACTAATATTATAAATGTGAAAATTTGTGTGTTTGGATGTTTGTTACTCAATCACGCAAAAACGGCTGAATGGATTGGCAAACAGATAGTTTATAACCTGGATTAACACATAGGATACTTTTTATCCCGATATTCCCACGGGATCGAGACTAACGCGGGTGAAACCGCGGGGCGCAGCTAGTATTTACTATATTTTTCGTTTAAAGGGCACACTTCAAGGTTGAGGGATTTGAAAATGATTTTTCTTATAATATTTGGTTTAGCGGCCTTAAAGATATTGCTCAAACCTTGCAATAAATTACCTTTAAGGTTTACAGCGCAAAATTATTGATTTTAATAGACTTTTACGATGATGATCCATATTTTATAGGAAAATTAAAGTGCTTTGCGACAATGTTATACATAATTGCTGATTTTTTAAATTTTATTTTAATAAGAGTTTACTTAAGAAGGCCCTTTGAATTACGTAGTATTATTTTTTTATCAAATAAAACACTGGTTACAATTTCCATAGGTGAATTATATAGTCAGATTGCGGCTAGCCAGCGATTGTACTATGACTGCCAAGTATAGTTTAGTTTCGGACCTTAATTGGAGTCTATCTCGCTCTAGGCTGGTTTTTTAAAATGAATCTCTATTCTGACATATTTAATTAATTATTCCGCTTGCGAGTCATCTACGAGACTTCTACGAGTCATCTGCGAGCCACCTACGAGATGCTACGAAAGGCCTACGAGACGCTATGAGACTTATGAGAGGACTACGAGTCGTCTATGAGACGCCTACGAGAGCCTTCGTGTCGTCTATGAGACTTCTACGAGTCTTCTATGTCATTGGGTTCATCTCGTAGCCTCTCGGAAGCTAGACGACTCGTAAAAGTATCGCAGACAACAGACTCGAAGGCCTCTCGTACGGTCTCGTAGGTGTCTCGTAGACGACTCGTAGGCCTTTCGTAGCGTCTCGTAGTCACCTACGAGATGCCTACGAGACATTACGAAAGGACTACGAGTCGTCTACGAGACGACTACGAGACGCTACGAGAGGCCTACGAGTCGCCTACTAGACTTCTATGGCTCGGGTTGGCTCGCCTACGAGACGCCTACGAGAGCGTACGAGAGGCCTACGAGTTGTCTGCGATACTTTTACGAGTCGTCTCGCTTCCGAGAGGCTACGAGAGCAACCCAATGCGAAGATACCGATTTCACTTAATTTAAGTTGGCACACCTTAAGAAACTTTCTCTGATATTTGACTAAGAAAACGTTTGATAATGTTGACTCGATGATTAAATTAGTTACTCCTATAAACAAGTTTATTTAACTATCTTCTATTTATTTTCATTGTAGGTTGTGTACTTCACCGCCCTTTTCCCGTATGTGGTGTTGGTGATTCTATTTTTCCGAGGGGTAACTTTACCAGGCGCATCGACCGGAATTCTTTTCTACTTGACTCCAGACTTCAGCCAGCTTCTTAATGCTCAGGTATTTATTATGAAAGCTCAGTAAAGCTTCTTATTTTTATTAATGTAAGTGAAATAATAAATTGAATACTTACTCAATAAAACTTGCAGGTATGGGGAGACGCCGCTGTACAAATATTTTTTGCGTTGAGTCCGGCATGGGGTGGTCTGATTACACTTTCGTCTTACAACAAGTTTTCTAACAACTGCTACATGTAAGTACTATTGCTTTTAAAAGTAGTTAAAGTTGACGTGACCTTAACGTATTTGAATAAAAATTTTACGTCTCCTTTTCCTTTGCAGAGATTCATTGATCGTGGCCGTATCAAACATATTAACATCCTTTTTCGCGGGCCTGGTAATATTTTCTGTAATAGGATTCTTGGCACACGAACTGGACGTCGAGGTGGACCGAGTCGTCGATCAAGGTGCTGGTCTTGCCTTCATCGTCTATCCTGAAGTAGTCACCAGACTACCCGTGGCACCACTTTGGTCTATACTATTCTTTGTCATGCTGTTAACGCTCGGACTCGACTCCCAGGTATAGTTTATACTTTTTATTGACTCTTCAATCCAGGTACCCGTAATCATTTTTGTACGGCTACACATCAAGCTATACATTTCCAGTTTATGCTGCGGATTTCCGTACAATTAGAGGTCAGCTGTAGCCGTGTGTACTAACTCTAAACTAATAATCTTATATTTTTTAGTTTGCTCTCATGGAAACAGTTACAACAGCCATTTTGGACAAATTTCCCAATTTCCGTCAGAAGAAAGTTTGGGTTGTATTGACTGTCGCTGTATTTGGCTATCTGGGCGGACTTATTTTCACAACCAATGTAAGATTTCTGCTCACAGACGTTTCTTTAAAATGTTTCTTAGTGTCAAGTACTTTGATGCAATTAACATGTTTTTCCAGAGTGGCATGTACTGGTTGCAGTTAATGGACAAATATGCCGCAAATTGGTCTGTCCTGATCATAGCTATCGGCGAGTGCATTCTGATAGCGTGGATCTACGGTGCAGAGAAGTTCTGCGGAGACATTCAGCGAATGATAGGTCGTCAATCCAAACTGTGGGTATTCTTCTGGAGTGCTATGTGGCGACTTATTACGCCTGCTGCTTTAGTGGTACGTATTTTTTAAATCAGTGTGCTAAAATTGTAAATGCGTTACTGTTTACCTTTTAGATTAGCATAATGCACCTGGTTTGATTACTTGGTGGTGTTCATCAACAGTTCATCCTGGTGTTCAACTGGATCGAGTACAAGCCGGCCTCGTATGGTACCTATGTGTACCCGATGTGGGCGGACGCCGTCGGGTGGATCCTGGGAGTGCTGCCCGTAGTCGTGGTTGTACTGATGGCTATCGATCAGATCTGTAGCGGACCTGATGACCTCACCATTATGGAAGTATGATATGATACCTGTTATAATATTGTTTTGTATATCATAATAACTCGTATTATCCGCTGTAGGGGTTTCCTACACTTAGTAATATAAGATAACGGGGCGATTCTAGAGAGATGATGAAATAAAACCGACAGCTTTGAATGATCATTAACCCGTCGTATGTCGTAATTACAGACACAATTAAAAATCCATTGTGTCTCAACGAGATCTACGTTCCGACATACCAAAGGTTAAACACTGATTAATTGAAATATATTTTTACGTATTATTTGCAATAATAGGTACAAATGCTGTGTCTGCAGAAAGCAGGGCGCGTAAGTCGGTTAAGTAATGTACGGTTCCGTATATCCGACATATCCTTAGATATATAGAGATACATAGATGTATACAACACTCAGGACACTTTCTTTAACAGTTAACAGAGATCTTGTAATCGGCCCTCGTATCCCTGGAAAATTACATTAAGAAGACATTGTTTTCATATGAATAAAAAGTACTTTGTGAATGTTGCAGAAAGCTCGGGCGCTGTCGCGTCCAACGGAGGAGTGGGGCCCGTCGGCGTCGGCGGTGATGATGCACGAGTCCGAGTTGTCGCCGCCGGTGTTGCTGCTTCACGGCCGCCCCGTTCTGCGTGAGCGCGGCGCTTGACCCCCGCACACGCATCCGCTCGTTGCTATGCGGAAGGTAATAATATTATTATTCCGCTCATCAGCCAATACTAAGTTCATTTCTATTGTCAAACTGGTTAAAAATTGGGTGACTATGAATTTGGACTTCTCAGCGAATTATTTGTTAGAAGTCCAGTGTGATAGGCCAATAGACAAAATAGTTTTAGTTTCAGAAATACTATATTTAAAAAAAAATAGTACAACTGTCACCCAAACGTTTAGATGCTGAAAAAAGTACTAAAAGTTTTATATATTTCACAGACATCACAAGATGGTGGAGACTCAACTTCTATTACTAGTGGAATAGAAAACGACATTAAAAAACCTGGAGCAATAATAAAAACCAAAAGGAGTTCTATCAAGCGGAAAGTTCAGAATTTCAGCTTGGAATCTGATGATGCGGTAATAGAACCTCTCTTGCAGAAAGATAAAGAAAAAACCGAAACCACAAAACCAAGTGCCAAATTTAACCTGTTGTCAAAAACTAAGACTGAAGCCACCAGTGAAAGAGGAACCGATAAAGACAAATTAATATCGGATGACAAATTGCAAAAAGTTGCACTGTCTAATGCTTCTATTGTAACGGATAGAAGTTTACCTACTTCTAACGCGAAAGAAAGTTCAGTTGCTAAATTAACAAGTGCAAACGCTCCTTTACACAATCATATGAATTCTAATGTGTTCAGCAATCATGACGGTTTAAAAACTTTTGTTGCTCCCAAAAGTCAAATTCTCGTCGAAATTGATGGATCTAAGCACGTTGGATATAATCCAAGTCCATTAATATTTACAACAGCAAAAATACACACTGATGGCAAAACAAAACATATGGAACCAGTTCAAATGACTCCCGTACCAATATTATCAACCATAGAAGTATGTGTCATGAAAAGCGGAATGAATGCTGGCGAAACTTCTGGCCATGTCACTTCCAATATCAGTGCAGTGTATATTCCTGAGAGTAACAAAAATATCACAGAACAAGATCCGAACCTACCTTTCAAAACTGTCAGCAATACACCGACGCCACAGAACAAAGTCACTGATACAAAAAATCAGATGCCTACTGATAAAACAAATGTCAAAAGCAATACTTTAGATAAAAGTTCTGTGGCATCTTCGTCTAAAACCACAAAATTAATTCAGCCTAATTTGTCTCCAATCAGCGTTAAAGATAATATGCCCGAAAATAAATATATTAATAAAGAAAATAAAATAGAAAAAGAAGGGTATCATATAAAAACTCATACATCGCAACCTAATTCTTTAACATTAGAAAAAAGCAAAACTATAGCTCTACAGGAGGCCAAATCCGGAGCTGCGTTGTTCACTACCACAACAGTGATAAATGAAATCAAAGAGGGTGAAATATTTGATCAAGCTGGTATCACAAACAAGGATACGGTAGACGCACTCCGATATCCAGAAAATAAAACTGACTTGAACAAGACTTTTAAGTCAGACACCCTGGATTTGCAAAGAACGAAAGCATCCGATAATATAAATAGTTCGGATAAAACCAGTAAGGATAAAACTAAAGACACGACTAACATCTCCTTTAGTAGCAAACAATTGCAGCGTCAAAACATTATATTAGATAAAGACGATCCTATATCAAAGATAAAACCAAGTATGGTTTCACCTCCTTTAACGAATGATTCCAAAGGCTTTGATAAGTCTGGTGGCTGTCAAAAACCCTCTGCGATTGAAATAAATACTATAAGTGATAACACCAAGTTGCCAAAATCTAATGCCAATAGCATTCCAATTACTAGTGTAACTTCAGTGTTAACAAATATCAGTGCGACTGACAATAAAACGTATGCTTCCACAACTACTGCTGCAGCATTAAACAAGAAACCTTCTCCCACAACTAGCAACGCCGCTATTACCCAAACAGCTGCCTCAGTCATTAAATCTGCCGTTAAAAACAATTCACCTGCCGTTACAACTAAAAGTGCGTCTATAAACAAGCCATCTTTCCCATCAATTTCGTCTGCCAACAAAACTTTTGATCCAACAACAACAACCTCAAATGTCAAGAATATGTCTGCAGCTACTAACAAGGCAGCTGTTCCCATAACCACAGCTGCTGCTATAAAAACCACGTGTGCTTCTATGCCCATAAGCACCCCTATGCTTGCCAACAAGATTTCCGCTCTAAATACTAATATTGATGCTCCTAATAAAGTACCTGTTCCATCCACTTCTACTACATCAGGCAACAAGATTTCTTCTCCATCGATTAGTTTTGCAACTGGCAATAAAATACCTGCTACTTCAACCACTGCTGCAGCTGATAACAAGATATCCATGCCATCAACTACTACTGCAGCTAGCAACAAGATGTCTGCTCATTCACCTATTACTACGACTGGCAGCAAATTATCCAAACCAGTAACTACTACTGCGGCAACAAACAAAATATCTGCTACATCAGCTACTACTGCAGCTAGCAACAAGATATCTTCTCCATCAAGTATTACTACAGCTGGTAGCAAAATATCTTCTCCATCAACTACTATTACAGTTGGCAACAAGATATCTTCTCCATCCACTAGTATTGCAGCTGGTAATAAAATACCTTCTACTTCAACTACTAATGCAACGGGCAACAAAACATCTGCTCCATCAAGCACACCTACATTTAGTAGCAAAATATCTGCTCCTAAGACTACTTATGAAGCTGGCAATAAAATATCTTCTTTATCAACAACTACAACTGCAGTAACAAACAAGATTTCTGGACCCGTAATTACAACAACTGCTATTAAAATGGCATCTGGCTCTACAACTACCACTACGGGTGTCGATAAAATAACTACATCGAATTCTAATTCATCAAGCAAACCTATAACAAGTTCATCCAGTACTTTACCCTCGTTTTCAAATACACCAATAACAAAGCCTGCTATTTCTACCACATTTTCAGTTTCAAAGCCTTTAAATACAGAAACATATTTTAGTAATGCATCAACACCCACTACAACAAAATCACGAGTAACAAGTACATTAAATACCAAACCTACAAGTTTAACTACGACTACAAAACCAGCAAAAGTTACTACAGTGTTCGCTCCAACTACTACTTCTCAACAGACGACAGTCAAGTCACCAACAGTAACGACAGTGAAGTCTGCACCAACTAAAACAATACCACCACCAGCTGTAAACAAATCAACAGAAATGACTCCAAAGAGTTCAACAAGCAACGAAAAACCCTTAACACCTAAAAGTAACTCCACATCAATAAGTTCAACTACAACCAGTGGAATGTCAAATGTCACTTCAACTTCTGCAACTTCAACTTCCTCTGGATCGTCATCGGACCCGGCAGAAGTTAATAAGCAGAGTGACTCAAACTCTAAAGTAATAAGTAATGGCAGCAAAAGTTTTAAAGCTTAACAGTTGTTACGGTTTGGATTTTTAGGAGATAAACAAGTCGCTCAATCCATAGTTGTAATGATAATAATTAATTTATAAAACGAACTATTTCAACATGTATCACAAGGTACGATGTACAATCTAGTCATCAAGATGCTTGTATCCTAGGTTGCACAAGTCACTTTTTCTTATGAGATAGAAAATTCCTTACTCCTCGCTCAGCGTAGTGGAATAGTTATGTTATAAATAGCTGTAAATACCTATGATAGAGTACATTTTGTGAACTGAATGGTCAATGTGTCTAATCTTCTGTATGTATGAAATCATACTTAATAATATTATAATAGGTACTTAGTTTAAAGGTGCGATGTTGGAGTAGAAATATTAGTAATGGTTCACCTATGTAACTCATGTTATTTGCTCATAGTAAATATATGAAAGGAATTGAAAAAATATTTAAAAAACTGTTAATTATATGTTAGATAAACAATTACTTTAATCCTGAATGTTTTAACCAGTATAATAATTATTCCAAGTGCCATTTTAAATCTTGTGCGAAAAACATGCATAGCAATATTACCGACTAGTGATCACAACATGGAATGTTAAACTTCGACGGACATACGGATGGTAGGCTAGTGGTGCTAAGAAAGACATATTTTTCATAGACAATATTATTATTATATTTTCGATACCATTTAGAGATGATTACCTAGTTTCATCTCACAGTGTCAATTTATATCATTATTAAATTGTTGTGTATCAATCATTGAAATCCAGAAATGAAGTTAGTAAAAAATATATGTACCTATTTATAGGTGTTCTGTAAATTTATTTATCTATGACGAGAGAAAATGATAAAATCACAGGGTAGAAACTGATAATACGAGAATTATTTAATATTAGCAATCTAAAATTCATTGATGTACGTCTTTAATAATTTTTTTTTTTTCTATAAATAATTCGGGGCGAATACTATTAGTTACAATATTTATTCATTAGAATCATGTTATCCTTAATTTAAATAAACGTTTTTTTATTACCACGGATCTAATTAAAGATCGAGCGGTGGTATTTAGAAAATTATCAGGTGCTGTTCAGGTTTTTGATTTTTGCCCGTAAAATAGCAATAATTTCAGCACCTTGTCGTTTTAAAATTAATTTTAACAACTGTTGGTGTCAAGCACCTCTACCTTGGCTTCGAAACTGTAGTTCGTCGGTCGCTTCGGTAAGAATTCGAGTTCAAAAATATTCAAAGAACCTGTCAAAAACAATAGAAACAAATGCCAATATTATAAGTAAAGAAGCACGGGTAAAACGTAAGATCAAAAAGTAATCTAGATCTTAGAATATAATAAACCTTTTGTATGTAATGTCTTTCAATATTATTCAACCTAAGCCATTCAATATAAAGGATGCACAAAATAGAGTTTTTACAGAACTTAAATCGATTTATTGGCGAGAGAGAAAACTTTAATTAATGTAGAGCTAGTTTGTATTTGCTGAGCCGTAGAGCCGTGGATATTCAAATCCAAAATTTGTTGATTACAATGCACATGTCCCAATTAGTGAGAGCTATAAAACAACAGTCAGAATGAAACACCAAAGTTACAGCACAAAGTAGATCGTCCAATTAACAATGGATTCCGTCTATATTTGCACAAACATTTTCTTTTTCTATATGCCAATATTACATAAGCCTCCTCTAAGATATGTATGCAGTGGATATGATTGTAAATGTCATTACATAATAATCTGTTATTATGACGATCCACGCGCACCAAAGTTTACTGAGTTGTATTTTATTATTTTCAGTGGCTCACCATCGAATACTTAAAGCCTGATCAGATAATGTTGCCAAATCCCATGTAAGCTACTGAAAAATAACTTTAATTTCGAGAAGACGGTTGCAAAAAACTAAATTCAACACTAAAGAAGTTTTTTTTTGAAGTCGGTTTTTTTTTTTAAATAAGGTTTTTCTCGCTCTTGGTTTGTCACAGATTTATTAGGTATTCAAATCTAATCGTGTGTGTTATTTTACATAACAAAAGCCTTAATACATAATGGAGAAATACGTAACCAATGTAAACAAAACAGGCATGGGAACCAAAGAATTAAACTCACCTTTCTTGAAATTCTGCACTTGAGTCCATGTGAAAACTACGGAAAAATCATATTATTTGACTAAAATTCATTGACTTTCAAAATTATATTAATAAATAATTGTAAATGTTATCAAACACTTTTTTGATCGCCTGATGAACTGAACTAATTGACTGATTTTGTCAGATCTGATTTTGGTACCATTGGTCATTGCGACAAATAAAAAATCAGAATAAAATTGAAGCAAATGCTCAATCATTCTTAGACTTATTTGTTTTAATAAATCGATACTCTTTTTATTATAACATTAGTCAAGTGAGTGTCTTAGGAATGAAATGAATGAAATAAAATAGAGAACGTGGCCTCTACTAAAAAATCGGCCAATCTGGGTGAGCTTCAAGAAAGGGTTAAAAAAATCTAGTCCTGTAACCAAGACACAACTACATATTTTGTGAGGCCACTTTTGTCTTACGTTATAATAAATAAGTAAACACTCTTTAGGTATGTCTAGCAATTACTTTTGGACTGAAACATTATAGTCCCGGCACTCGAATGTCAGAAATAGCGTAGCTGTGGCAAATAACTGAAATAAAAACAAAATGTTGCTGTTTAAAAATGGAACAGATTGTTTTCAGAATTTTCTTTTTACGTACCTACATACATAGGTACAATCATTCGGTCAGAATTGTGCAGAAGTAACCCGAGTAAGGATTTTTTGCTAATTATAAATTGTTTTAACTCCAAAACACACCACAGTGAGAAATATTAAGTAGCAAGGTTGCTTGCAATTATACCTATGTGTGAATTAATGATTCTGATGAACAAAAGTACCGATTTTGTGATTATGTTATATTTCGTGTCAACAGTAGTACCCACATTAGTAATGAAAAATAAAATATAGTCGTTTTATATTAGCACCACCTAATATAATAAACTTAATCAAAACTTATATATAACAAAACTCATGTGATAGTTTGTTTCTTCGTATTATAAATTCACAAATGGGTTTATTTATAAATATTGCTTAAAGTTAAGTAATGATGAGCGACTGTTTAACCATACATTTTTGACGTTTGAACGTCACTTAACTTTAAGCAACATTTATAAATAAACCCCTAAATCCCTAACAAGTTTTAATTTATAAAATGTTTGCTACGTTTACTTAAAGTTAACATATCTCTTTCTTCTTATAATTGTTGATATTGCGTAAACAATTCTTTTTAGGAACTCTGCGTGTAATATCTTCCTTAATGTAGTACTTACCACCATTCTGCACAAAATCGTTATGTTGCACCTAATCTTACAAACTTAATAAATATCTACCATCTCATGTAAGTAGAATATTGTGTTAAGTAATTAGTGATTAGATGAATTAGGAAAACGTTCACTACGATTTTACCCTTAACCTGTAAACATGCAAGTAGTCACATATTTTATTTATAATCTTCGTCTCTGTATGTTAAATATTTATTGGAGAACGATATTGTATTCTAAAAATAATAATTTATTAGACAACAATGAGTAATGGTTCGTTAGTAGAGGCTTTGGAAGTAAGGGCTCTTTGCACTGTTGAGGAGTATTTAAAATCAATTAATAAAGAACGATTGTGTAAGTAGGTACCTTAACTTAAACTCTAGATATCAAGTTGGTAGATTAGAATTGTCGTTAGATACTTTACTCAAATTGTAGGTTTATAGTATCTAAGAGAATAATATTATATTTAAATTAAGTTGTTATAATTTTTAGATAACTTTATTTTGATAACTATCATATTTTATCCCGTAGGCACCGAATTTATAAATGAACCTACCTGAAATTTGTATGATTATTGGAAAGTAGTTCACCTATTTGTTTTTGAATAGGTACCTACCCGTTTAGTTGTCAAACATACATAGGGTTGTTGGACTAGGTTCACATTATCGTGTAGAGGCGGAGCGCCCGCGCTAGCGCCGGCGCCGGGCCAGGCCGGGCACCGGCGCGCGCTGGCCGTACGTAACGAGTTACGGTGGGAGGCACGGTGACGAAGGATACAGATACTACTCACCGATACAGGGCAATATGGATATTGTGTATTTCCAAAATACGTATGTTTCTACGTGACAATTAAACGCCTAAATTGATTAGCATATTGTTGTTGAACTTGATGTATTTTAGAGAATTATTGATCAAATCGATGTTATATAGATGTTTATTGTAAATATTAGCTTTAATTGAAGCCAAAGAAGTATGGAATGGTCTAGAGTGTTATAGAAGGCTGTATTTTTGGGTGATATTTTAGAAGGAAGGCATCATATCTTTCATAACATTATATAAAATAACACAGTATACCTAATAATAACAGATATGAGGTGGAGACGGACGGACATAGAAAAGGTAATGATGTGATAAATGCAAATGGATTTTAGTTTTAGTGTTGTTGTGCTATTAATAAAATATGTTCAAATGTGGTTATTTGCTGTTTTCTTTTGAAATACATAACCTGCTTACAACTACAAACAAAAACGTTGATTTCACCGAAAATATAGGCCTCTACGCGACGTATGCGCTGCGCCTACGCCGCTACAGCCACAGCTACGCAGCATCTATACCGTGCAAATGTTCGCTAATGCCTACTATAACACCCAGTTCCATAGGGTTGATAGATGTGAATCCATTTACCTGTAGGTATTCTGAGGATATACTCAGGAATATAAAACTACTTTCCTACTTTTACTACACCTACATAAAATCAAGACCAGTGCCCCGGCGAACTGAGTAGAATTTAAATAAGGATCGAAACTTGCTATGAATCACTTGCTATATACCGACCGATACCTGCTGGTGTTTGGGTACTTGGTTTTAAAACGTAAAGCCCTGCAACGAAATAAATGAAGCGCGCAGTAATAGATTATAATATACCTACCATAGGTATATCCATAAACTGATAATACTGTTAATTAGTATAATGTCGAATAAATAAAGCAAGTGCCGACTTTTATAAAGCTTTTGCTTATAGAGGGTGTGGCGTAAATAATGGATAACCCTGAAACTGTCGATTGGCCAGATTATCATCTATCATTTACCCCACTTATATCGCCATATGCCCATCGATGACCAAATTATTGATATTTTTGATATATCTTATAAAACAAAGTCGGGTTTGTTCAAGTACTTAAAACTCGAGAACGGCTGGACCGATTTTGAAGATCTTTAATTTGTTGGATTTGTCTCCGCCCAGAATAGCAGAATAACTATTAAAACATTGGAAAAATTCACGAAAATGTGCAGAAAATATATGGTATAATATATTATGGAGCATATGGCGATATAAGTGGGGTAAATGATAGATGATAATCTGGCCAATCAACAGTTTCAGGGTTATCCATTATTTACGCCACAGCCTGTATACTTCCTGATCTAGTAGGCAAGCTCAACAAAACTAGTTTTCAAAACTTTTGATGTTGGTAAACCTCAAATGATATCAAATCCAAATAGTTTGTCTCGATATCTCTTTATTGTTAGTAGTTATACATCGGGGACACGCAGTTAGGCTCTGCGACACGCGTAACATGAGCTATTAGCTTCGATTTGAGCAGCTACGCAAAGGCTTTTATCGTGGTGACGTCGAACTTTCTTTAACTGCTTTTATTTTTGCTGACATTCGTGTCGGTGAGCCGTCGTGAGCGCACGCCGCGGACGCTCCGCTCCCTCCCTCCGCAGCTCCACAGTGTACAAGTCGTCGCCAGCGCGGCTGCCTCGCCAGCCACTGACGTTGCCGCCACAAACCAACCGTGAATACATTTTAAACCGTAAAATCTTCTCAACAAGTTTCGTGTGTAATATTTTGTTAAACAGTGAGCCAGTGAAGTAAATCCATTCAATTCTGTACACTCAAGTGAAATGAAACTGAGCGATGCGATAATGTTTCGTTGTTTTAATTTGATCCGAGGTGAAACACTGATGAATTAAACTTCGTTCCGTCACAGGTGAGTTGCCAATCAGTTTTTTTTCAAATAGTTAAAAAATTTGTTACCGTTATGTTAGATGGGGGTACTTTTGTCGTTATTTTTAGTTAAATATCAAGTTCTTGAGTGCCTTGATGAGATAAACAAAATATTGATAAAACTGTCAATCTCCTTATTGTTTTTGGTATAACACTCTCAATCATTGTGTTATATGTATGTCCTTGGCCACCCCGTGCTCTGATATCGCCCTACTTGATCAATCGTCGAGATTAACAATTTAAAACAATAGGTTTTCGGACAATCTATACCTGTTGTATGTTCGTCAAGTCAAAAAAACTGTTTATGATGCGTCAAAATAGTTACAGTTGAGTGTAACGAGTTTTTCAAGATAATTTGAATTGATAACTAGTTTGATATCCTGGCTGGGTATCCTCTCCCACTTACCAAACAGGCTAATAAACTTACCGTTATTAGATAATAATATAAATCACTTTTGTTCGTCTCGGAAAACGAATTATATCGAAATTCTATTTCTATCTTGGAATCCAGTATACTTATTTGAATAAAAATGTATACCTATGTGTGCATAGAGATTGCGGTATTTTTTGTGATAGATATATGACGTAGATTAGTAACTAACATGTTGAAACAGAAAAATCAATTAGCATTTGATAAAAGGTGCTGATCGATAGGTGGGTACTTGAGTAGGTACTGTGAGTCAGTAAAGTTATTTGTTATTTCAGTGTTCACTCTATCTGTGCGCCTGGTTTGAAATGTAAGAAACTTGTTTGAGTTGGTATTGCACCGGGCCTATTCTACAGCCTGCATTCCTGGGAATAACAAAAGATTTTACCTTCGATAACATAAAACAGAACAAAACGCAAACATAAATCCTAACTAATATTATAAATGCGAAAGTGAATTTGTTTGTTTGTTATGCGAAGACGGCTAAATGGTTTTGGATGAAATTTGACACATGGGTAGACCGTGACCTGGGTTAGTAGGAACTTAGAACTTGTATCCCGATATTCTCACGGGATCGAGACTAATACGGGTGAAACCGCGGGGCGCAGCTAGTATTCTATAAATGGAATGGTACAGTATCATAAATAGTGGACGCCAATGAGGTGTGTTAACAATTATTCATTTAGAAAAGAAGCCGAGCATCTTGTATGGAGCGTGTGAACTGAAACCTCGGCGCAGCGTCGTCTAGTCCGTCAGCTCACTTTCCATCCATTCATGGCGTCTCCAACTTTTTCCAACGATTTCTTTCACCCTTCTCTGTTCAGTTGGATTTCCAGCTTTCTTCTTTGTTTGCGTGGTTCACTCAGCATGTGCGATATTAGATAGTTGATGTATTGGAAAAAGTCGATTTGCCATACAGTGTTAGGTACCACTGTATTCCATGCAACTGATTGTATAATGTTTATAAACCCTGGTAAAACATATTTATGTGTTTTCGGAGGTATAAATAGAAAAATTACTATGTTCATTTGTCCATTGTAAGCACGTAAAAGCGGTTTTACTTGAAAACCTTACAAGTTTACTTAAGTTAGTCATAGGTAAAGATTGTCGAAGAGGTCATACATAGGTGCCTTCAAGGATAATATTCAAAATAAATATAAGACCCTCAAAAAGTAATAAATAATATATGCGCTATATATGCGCGATTTATTTAATACGATGCGCACCCGATTGATTACTTTTCAAATCTTCAACCAGAGTAGGCTTCGCTTATGAGAGCTTAAATTAAGAAACTAAACTCTCCGATAGAAGATTTATATAGAATGAAGATGAACCCAAGATTTGAGGTGGCATCATGATGAATCGCATTGTATAATATTGTTGCGGTCTGAGCTCCATAGTGGCATCTATGATCTTTCCTACATGGGTTATGTTACGTAGTCCATAACTTACAGCGTCAGTCCCATTATTGGACTGGATTATAGATGCAAAAAGTATTTTAAACGTTTTAAACCATCTGGTTTTAAATCGTCTTTTTGGTTTAAAACGTTTTAAACCATACTTAACGGTTTAATAACGGTTTAAAATGTTTCTTTTTAATAGAATGCACTGAGGCTTCACACGAAGTGATCTTGACCACAACAACTCCATGATATTTTTTAGAAATAATCTCGAGTTTTCTATGCAATTTTATAAGCATATTTACAAGAAAATATATTCTAAAAATATGCAGTAGCTGGTTAAAAACCTAATCAACAATTTTTTTATTGATACTTACCTAAAACATATTTTTTAAATGTATATTTTAATAAATACGCATATCAAGTTTGTTTTCAGTTTGTCTAACCCAAAAAAAGTAGTTAATATACTGAAATGACTCAGAAAAAATGGTGAAAGATTTCAATCAGCCTTTCTAACTTAATTTTTAATGTAATGCGTAATCAACGTAAGGCCCACGTGATCGTGGTTTTAAACCGTTTTAAACAAATTTAAAACGGTTTTTAAACCACCGATTTTGGTTTAAAACGGTTTAACAACTATAGACTGGATACATCTCTACTTTGCTTAGGAAATGAACCGGTCTATCGAGTGCTCCTAGATTGATCAGTAGCCACTTGTGTATCTATGAGGAGTATCGGCTGGAATAATCGGTCAGGCATGCGGCCCAGAGGTCGGAGGCGGTTAATTGGCGAAGAGTCGCCACGGCCGGTTTGTGCGCCGGGCGTTGTTTTACGGCATTCCTAGTGTTGTAAGCGAGCTGCGCTACACTCCAACACCATTGCTAATTCTGTTAAGTGGCACATCCTTTTCTTTGTTGGAAAATATTGAGTGTTAAGAATATTGACAGCATCGGTCACCGGCGTAGTAGACAAAAAAGTCATTTTTAGGGTTCCATACCTCAAAAGGAAAAATCGTAACCAATAAAGGATCAGTCGTGTATCTGTCTATATGTCCGTCTGTCACAGCCAATTTGCTCCGAATCTAATGGACCGATTAAGTTGAAAAGTATGTAGACATATCAATTTCTGTGACCCAAATATGGACGTATAACGATAATAAATGAATTTAGAATATGGGTTCACTTTTCGAGGGCAAATATAAAAATAAAACAGTTTTGCAAACTGTACACAACATATCAAATGAAAGGGCTTGTTGTGAGGACCTCAATTTAAAAAAAAATAATTTTAAAATAAACACTTAACACATTTAAGAAAATTTAGATGAAAATTTACCATTCCCCTCCATTATCTCCGAAACTAATGAAATACACAAAATAGCTCTTTACTTATAGTTACAGGAAAACCTATAAGAAGTCTATGATCTTAAAATAATATGGCAAATCTCCCAATAAGTATTGTGCGTACAAACTTATACATTTGCAGTTAAAATGTTGTACTTAATGTTTTTTAACTACAATGTTAAGTTTGTCCTTGGGATAAATTCATCCCAACTACGGAACCCTTCATTGTGCGAGGTCCGACACGCTCTTGGCCGGTTTCATTTTATTCCTGTGCTTTTATTGAAGCGATGGTGTAATACAATACAGTTGCGTGTCAGCTGTATATAGTGAGGCTTCCCGGTTAAGCCGGATATTAAGAATCCCCTCGCCCCGAGCATGCACCGACTCCCCAAAAGTTTCGGTTGTGTTTCCTAGCAATATTGATCCGTTATATTTTCATATTCAGGAACGTTACGAATGTGACTCGAGTTACATCAATATTCAACTGTGAAGTTTTGATAATCTATTGATTTATAGAGATAAGTATTATCTAGCGTTTTATGTTTGCGAACGATCGGAGCCGTGGTCACGTTTAACTCGTTTGCTCTCAAGGATAAACCCGTAATAAAGGCAGATTATCCGTGATCTTATAATGCTTACGTGGATTCGGTCGGCCATTGATCTCGAGCTGTTGGAAAAAACGGGGAACAGTTGTCGGCCGGGGCGGCGGGGATTCACGGTTGAGCGCCCTCGCCACCTGCGTCACTCTGCCACCCGCACCATGACTTACCTAGCCTGCTAGCCGATAGTGTGCACACACTACACTTACTCTATTTAACTGTTACAACAATGCTATCTACGAAATTAAACAAACGCCATACGAAGTCACGAACACTATTGTTAACATATTGCATAATGTGACAATTTCAATTATATAGGGTTGTGGAATAAGTTCGCTTTTGTCGTTTACTTTCAATGATTTAATGACAAAGCATTATCTTTATACATTAGAAGATGTTGAATATTTAATCAATAAAATACATTGTCACTGCGTCCAATTCATGAGCGATAAATAATATACATTTTCGTCTGAATGACATCAATTAATAGCATTCTTCCTGAATAGGTCAGTTAAAGAGTTCCGTATAGAAGGTAACGTGGATAAAACATTTTGTGGCAAGTGTACCTTTATGCAATTCTATTAAACTTTCACTTGCACGTTTCTGTCATATTGTTGAATAGTTCGCTCTGTCAGTTGGAGTCGAGGGAGACGGTGCTATATTTTTGCTACCATACACTTACTTAATGAAGCACCGAACGCGTTTTAGATCTTACATTATCGAGTCGTTTGCATAATTCTCTCGTTGGGTCAACAAAACCTTGTGATTGGTTATTGAATAGAGATTACTAATTTGGCGGCATGTAAATTTGCACAAAGTTGTTTTACTAATGACTTTCGCTCGAGACTCTATCCGCATGTAAGTAGGCTGAGTTTTTTCTTTAAACTTTCTGATCTTTTTCGAAAACAGTTTACTTAGATTCTACAATTTTCCACGGTTAACAGTAGGTGCCTATATAACGATATACTACATTACTGTCGCAGCCAGCTATTAGGGCTTTGATGGACGATCGTGAAAATGTGTTCCTCGGCTCCGCCTCAGCCCACATTATCACACACAATTACCTGATTGCGGTCAAGTCTCAAAAATCAAAATTTCAGAATATATATAATACGATAATTTTTCACGCGCCAATATGTTCATTTGTTTCTTCTTTACTAACAGCTCTATTTGCAAGCCAAATCGAAATTTAAATAAAATCTTGGTTAATTAAGTTACCTCCTTGGTTACCACGTGTTGAAGTAAAATGTTCGTTCCATTTTTAAATAACACGACTGTTATTAGTTTTCATAGTAATTTATGTGGCCGCTAAACACAACAGATATGGATTTTCATAGTAACATTGCCGGCCGCAGTCACTTGTTTTTGACCAGTTCAGCAATTTCGATTTATCTCAAAGAAGGTTGTCAAAATAATGCACGAATTCTCAAGCATGTTTGAGAAAAAATTATAGCGATGAGTTAGCTAAGGTGTTTCTTATAATCCTAAAACAGGGCAAAAAAATATAGTTTATTTGATAAAATCTATCTAGAAAATCTATATAGACACAAATTGGATTTATTTGAATGTAAAGATATGAAAAAGGCCGACAAGCCGAGTCTTGGCACAATTTGCGAACGGATGTTGAACTTGACTAAAAACGTCAATTACTCGCTAATAAGCCACAATTCGGAGAAAACTAGGTATAACAATATGTGTGCTAACCGAACAATTTGCGTTTTATGCATAAGACAAGTTAATTAAGGTTAATATCACTTGTGTCGCAGTGTCAATGAGTGTGGCGAACATTTGCAGCGGAGCAAGTTGCCGGAGGCTGCGCGGGCGCAGGTCATTGTACCGCTCGCCGGAGGAGGCTGCACTCGCCCCTTGCCCCCTCGTCCCACCGTGACACCCGTAAACCCGCATCCTTTATATAACTCATACAAATAACAAGGACAAAGACTATTCCCTCAGTGAAATAACAGGATGATTAGCTTCTAAAAGACTTTTGATAGTAACAAGATAGAAACAGCATCACGGTTATCATTACTAAAATATTCTTAGAACGTGTTCCGCATAATAAAAATAAACCCGTCCTAAGTTAGAACGGGATGATGTTGTAACTTCCCATAACGACAACAACATGTAACATACGGGAACAAAGAAGAAAGTTGACATGGTTGTAAAGACGAGAGTTCCACTGGCAACTCTGGAACTCTCGGACACTGGGTTATGGGCCATAACCTACCTCACTGCTTCTTTGCCTTTTCTTGCAAGTTCACCATTCTACATCTAAGTCTCCTGAGTTTTCCTATATCACAATATCTTTAGGTCATTAAGCCTCACTACAACCACTTGATGATTAGTTGGTGATATTGCCGAGACATTGGTAACAAGCCACACCAACTGCTAAAAGACCTCCAAATCCACCAGTCTAACAAATATTTTGCATCTTAGAACAATTATGAACTTGGGTTCCAATTACTGCACTGTCAATTTGGCCTTTCAACTGAATCACAGATTACCGAATCTGGAATTGTACCTATGAAAACTGTTACATCTTATGTACTTACACAACTTGTCGAGCAGCAATTTTTCAAAATCCCTGTTTATGCTTTGTTACTACTTTGACGTACAAAATAGAATACAATTTGACCTTTGCTAAGCTGTATTGTTGTATGATAATGTCAAGGGAAATACCGGAGATCGTTTCTTAATGCCCTTAGCTGAGGATGGGATTGGTGGAATCCGTTTTAGTGCAATTTGTATGGCTAGAAGTTAAACTGTTTGTAATTTTAAATGAATTATCGAAGACTAACCATGTAGAGATACAAACAATTCTTAAAAGGTCTCATTGAGTAAGATTAATGATTACGTTAACTATACAATGAATTAACATTTCTCCCTACGCTAAAAAGTTATAGCAATTTATAACTTTTTCATGGAGCTATAACAATACTCTGAACACAAGTTCCTGATATACATATAGCTTTTCCTAATGTAATCTAAATTCTATTAATAGCAGCAAATCAACAAAGTGCGTTTTCTTAAAATAACGTGGAATGTAAATCGACATAGGTACTCCTGCAATGAATGCCTTTTGGCTGCAATGATGATGATTCCTATTCTGGATGTTTTGATAAACTCGTTTCTTTTTAGCATGCTTACTGAACATTAGAATAGTTAATTCACAGAGTCTTAAATGTTAAACAACATTAATATGTAATTATACCAAACCAAGCTTTACTTCTGTTTTTGGAATATAATTAACAATTTTTAATACACATATGGTGTACGTTCCACATAGCTGGCCAAATAATGGCAATGATCAGAAACTTAACCATGCTCGCATTCTATTATAAAGACATTTATGGAGAATTATTCTAACTCATAAATATTCATGTAAGCAGGGGTATTGATAAGCTGTAGGTGAATAAAATGGTAATGGCAATGAGCAAGCCAGAGCTAAGCTGTTCATAAAAGTTTTAAATAAAGTTAGCCAACTATACCTAAAGGAGTTACCCAGTTACATTAGATTTTTATTTACCATTAGTCATATAGTTACTCGTGTATATAGGTATTCTAAAATGCTTGAAGAATTGAAACATTATGCATATTTTTTAACTAACGTAACAATAAGCGTCGTATAGAAATAACTTTGACGCAAATCAGAGTTATGTTCTATATCAAAACGATTATTAACGCTTTTCATATTGTTACTATTCGATAAGGCTTATGACTGTATGAATAGTTAGATATATTGTTATATGAAATAATGGGTAACTTCTTTCAAATACAAAGTTCAAGTTCCTGAGGGGTTGAAATTTTTATTTCGGGAACATATTATTATATGTTCCCGACATGAAAATTTTCACCTCAGCATCTCAAACAAGCAGGTTTTGCTGTCTACAGACAGTGTGCAAAATTCAATTTTGGTGCGAGCGTGAGACAAAGTAACTTTTTAATTAATTTTTTTCTAAATTCCGAGAACATGTCATGGGTCTACTCACAAAATTCGAAATATTTAAATTTCACTTTGTTCTGTCACTTTTACTTCAATACGAAAAAAGCGAGAGATAGAAACAAGTCGATTCGAAGTTCGATTTTAATTTCGATATCTAGTAGGCCCAAAAAAGAAACAAACAATAAAACGTTCGGATACACATACAGGTTTTAAATGTAATAAGTAATTTAACTTACGTTTTTTTTATATTGTTCGTTTTACAAATATACATGTGGTTTACGTTTACCATGTTGTATTTTTTACCTTTAGGCAATAATATGGGTGTAAATATGAAATTGCCGTTTAAACGTACTGGCCACTGAATTAAAATTAAACTTGCATCACGGTGTGAGATTCCAGAGTGAAACTTTTTTCACAAGATTCGATTTTTGTTTTTGAACAGTAAAGTACAGTACGACACAACTTAGATGTAGCATAAATGTGAAAATTTGCATTTATATAACTTTACAAGTTATTGCGTTTGCGTAAAGATCCTTTTCACCTAAAGCAGTAATAAAGATTGGTGATTTTGAAGGCGCATTCAGGTCGGATTGTGATCGGTTTTACGAATTTTGCCGATGCTACATGTGAGTTGTGTCGTACTGTACATATATTGAAAATTAGAGTAATTTTTTAATACGAGTTCCGACGTGGAACTAACGATGCGGACACAGCTCGCGATATCATTGTTGTGTTTGCAGAGGATACTGCGTTTTTGGTTTAATCGCTTTCGTAGTGGAAACTTCGATTTGAAGAATGAACCCCGAGAAAGACCAGCCTCTACGGTAAATAACGATGAATTAGATGCGATGGTAGAAGCCGCTCCATATCAAACTACCAAGGAACTAGCGGCACGGTTTGATGTTAGCTTAAGCATATCCAAAATAATGACCAACTTGCATCAATCGGTGAGACAAAAAGCTTGCATAATAGGTGCCCCATGAATTGACTGATCTGCAGAGAGAACCGCGTGTTGAAGCTTGCCTTACCTACCTTGTTGAACCTGTACAGAAATGAAGGGGTTTCAATACAAAATGCCTTCACTCAGTTTGTTGAGTCCAGGTCCCCAGAGTTCTACCGCAAAGGCATAAATGACCTTCCCTGGAGATGGCAGAAATGTGTAGACAATGGGGAAAATACTTTGATTAAATAAATATATTTTACCTCAGAAAAAAAATGGTTTCCGTTCTTCAGTACAAAACGGCAAATTCATATTTAAACCCCTAATATGTTCCCCTAATATGTTCTAATATCTCATATGTTCTCGCTGCTGAGGTAAAAAGTTGTATGTGTTACACGAGACCAAAGTTATTTACATCTCGTGCCTTTGAATCCCTCGCTGTGCTCAGGATTCAATTATAGAATCCTTCGCTTACTCGGGATTCAAAATCAACACTCGCACCAAAAAACAACTTTGCTCTCTTGTTGCACAAATAACTATTTCCGTTTCCTCCAATCCCTCACTTGCAAATACGTTCTAAAAACTGGATTTGATTTATAAACTGTGGAACTAAAGGAGGAGTGTTGGGCTTTTTGGATATCTGGTGATAGAACAGATATATCTTCAGTATCCCAGGCGTTCCATTATCTGTCGTCAATTAGACTGTGTATCTGTTTGTATAAACACCATTATTGGTTTCCTACCTCTTTATCCTAATTATAATATGAGTTTGATCTTCTTTATCATACTTAAATCCCTAAACTAGCAGCCGTCATCGCAATTCATCCTTAAAAGTCACATATTTTTTCAAAAAAATCTTCTATTCCTCAGGCAAGATATAAAAAGATATAAAGGATAAATATCATTCAAATCAATACCAAGTCTAGCAGGAATTCAAGAGAAGAATTTGTGAAAATGAAACATAAACTCGTTTGGCTGTGTGATCGGATTGGCATACCATTTGAATACTCAAACTAATTAATAACAATTCCGCATAATGCTGGGGGCATTAGGTAGTAACATAATGGTCAGTTATGTTTATTTATCTGAATATTATGAGCGGACAGTATTCTACAACGGTACACTGACATACATACAATGTTAGAATCCTACTATATATATATATAATATTATAAATGTGAAAGTTTGTGTGTTTGTATGTTTGGATGTTTGTTACTCAATCACGCAAAAACGGCTGAATGGATTTGGATGAAATTTGGCAAACAGATAGTTTATAACCTGGATTAACACATAGGATACTTTTTATCCCGATATTCCCACGGGATCGAGATTTACGCGGGTGAAACCGCGGGGCGCAGCTAGTTATTTATATGACCAATGTTAGCTGGCTTACTTTGTTTTAGGTTTTTAAATTCGCTATGTTACTTTCTTAATTTATGATAGGCCCTCATCTTGATAAACTCTCACTTTTTTGAGATAGGTAAACATAAACATTCTTAAGTACAATAATTATATTTTGAGGGCTATAAGATTTTAAGAGACGAATATATTTTCTTGTATCAATATAAACAGGCGTGGCTACTTAGAATAGAACTTCGGCAGTAATAATACGATACGATGCTGTCATGATTTGTCGTGTCTTTACGACTAAACATTTATCACGAGTTCGCAAGTGACGAATTGATGTTCAATATATGTTCATAAACTGATAATTATGCTTACATCGTAACTTTTCCAAATGCCTAATAGACGTGTCTATTCACAAGTTAACAGAAATTTTATCACTTCTATTAAATGAAATGAAATGAAATTCTGTAAATAGGATATTGGAATCACTTTTACACTTCATATTAAAAAAATATTAAAAATAAGCTAGATGAGGTCGGCGTTTCCTATCTGACTACTCTGAGAAGAAAGGCCGAAACAAACTCAGAGGTCACAGTCTCTTTTAAAGTCCAGACATAATCTTGGTCAGGCCATATGAGGACCATGTATATTAGAGTCTGAAATGGTCTTTTGCGGAAAGAACGACACAGATTTGAATGGATCTGTCCAGACAGTGCAAGCATTTGTCAGTAACCGAGGAGGTCAACTCAGAGCTTAAGGAGCTCAACGACTAGTTGTTTTTTTTTTCAACATTGGTTGAAAGTTACTGCTGAACATGAGGTTTTCGGTTCGATTCCCAGATCGAGCAGTGTTATTGGGTTTTGCCATCAGGAATTTCTCAGTAGAAGCCCGGAGTCTGGAATTGTGCCCGGTTAATGGCTATAGGAGCCTATTGCCATCAACCGGGCCTCCTATAATAAAGCTAGCGAAATGTGGGTGTACCTACTAAAGGTACACCTCTGCCTAACCTTTCGGGGATTACAGGCGTGATGATGTTATGTAGTTGAAAGTTATATCTCGACTATATTCAAAGTTTTATGTTTCATTAATGTGCCTCAGCAACCACGTCCCGGCTGTCATTCGTAGATCGTTGACAGTCGTTACAACCAGTCTTACCACGGGGGATAGAATTATCCAGTTATTGGGTTGTGGAGGTCAGATAGGAAGTTTTCCCATGTAAAATAATGGTATTGAGCTGCATCCGGTTAGACTAGAAGCCGACTCGAATATAGTTGGGAAAAGGCTAGGCAGATTGATTTTATGTTTCATGAATAGTCTACGTTTATTGCATCTGCGAAATTAGACTTCTAGGCCTGACACTATTTGTGCCACCATCGTCAGTTATGTTGGTTAATGATAAAAACGTGCATTAGTGGCAACATGGTTGGCAGCGAGTATTAACGTCACCTGGATCTAAAATAAGGCTATTAATTAATGTTTGACCACCCACTTCGGGTGGAGCAGTAGTTGTGGATTGTGGAGAAAATGATCGAGACTGACTGTCTTCATCTTATTTTCTGGCTAACATCGTAAATCTCCCCATATTGCCACGGATTGAGGATCATTAGAATCGTGTCTCGGATTGTCGGTTATATTCAAGTCATCTGTTCTCACATCGTATTTCAATCTGCCTAGCCTTTTCCCAACTATGTTGGGGTCGGCTTCCAGTCTAACCGGATGCAGCTGAATACCAGTATTTTACATGGAGCGACTGCCTATCTGACCTCCACAACCCAGCAAATGGGTAATACGATACCCCTTGGTCAGACTTTCGGGCTTCTGACGACTCGTAACAACTGTCAAAGACACATCACATACACCGTATCCGTTTCTCACATCGTATGTATAATTATTATTATTGTAATTATTATTTATTTATTTATCAGAGAACGGGATCCAGTCATAGAATATGAAAAATAAAAAATAAAATGCTTACAATAGATGTTAGTAAACAATGTAACTTATATATATGCTATGTTTGTTCTTATACTACATACGGGTGACGTTTATAAGATGCCTCATTATGGAGTTTTATCATTTACCTTTAAAAGATTTTTTTTTAATTCACAGGACAACAATGTACGCGCCATCAACAGCGTCTACGACGACGTCGGGGTCTGGTCGCGCGGCTGCCGTGCCGGGCGACCGACGCGTGCGCGCTGTGCGCTTGGTGCGTCCGCGCAGAGCCGCGCCTGCTTTCGGCTTCGCGCTCCGAGGCGGAAGAGAATACGCTACAGGCTTCTTCATTTCCAAAGTCGACTTCAATTCTGAGGCACACGTTCAGGGATTGAAGGTTGGTTTTTCATACTTTTCTATAGGTTTCGTTTATGTTTCATGCAACTTGGTTTGACTGCTTCGACTGGTGATGTCTTAGGTTCATTACCGGTAAATGCAAAGTGACACTGGGTTTTTCATCGGGGATTTCTAAGTTGCAACCTGGATTATAGATTTGTGCCCGGTTCTAGCTCTATCTTGGACTCTTTGTGCATAGAATACACCCATGTCTTCCACTCCGGGGAATACGGGTGAAATAATATTATTTTGTTATATTGTGAAACTTGGCTAATTACTTATTATACGTATATAGTACACGTATTCCTACTTGCGACGGTGCTATGTACCTACTGTGGCGACAAACATCGAAATTTTTGTACCTAATACTTATCTAAGTAAAACATTTTACAAAAAAAAAAACGGACTTCCAAGAAATACACAAAAATAATAAAAATAACCTTAATTTCGGAAGTCATTCAATTACTCACATAATTTCGGAAGTCATTCAGTCAGTCAATTTTCATTGCCACCGACTTCCGAAATTAAAGTTATTTTTCACGTTTTTTAGTGTTTTTTTGGAAGGAATTTTTTATTTTTTGTAAAAAGTTTTTATTTTTCACTTTTTAGTTGTGGTACCTACCCTACACAAATTCGAATACCACTATCTGCTATGTAAATAACTGTGGAGTCAAAGAATATATCGTCTACATACACTAAGTGGGAAAAAATACGTAATATTGAAGCTAACTCAAAAACTACGCAAGTAAACTTAATAAAATTTATATGGGACCACCTCTACAGCATGACCTACCAAACAAAAAAAGAATCATCAAAATCGATTCATAACAGGCGGAGTAAGCGCGTAAAATACACACAAAAAAAAAAAACATACAGACGAATTGAGAACCTCCTCCTTTTTGAAGAAGTCGGTTAAAAATATTAACGTTACTAGCTGCGCCCCGCGATTTTACCCGCGTAAGTATCGATCCCGTGGGAATATCGGGATAAAAATTATCCTATGTGTTAATCCAGGTTATAAACTATCTGTTTGCCAAATTTCATCCAAATCCATCCATTGCGTGATTGAGTAACAAACACACAAACTTTCACATTTATAATATTAGTAGGATTAGTAGAACTAAGTTGTCACACAGACACGGAAAAGCGACTTTGTTTTATACTACATAGGTATAGAAGTAGATTAGTCTAAATTAATAATTTGATGTGTTGACTGACGACTCTTACTTAAATTCTGTATGACGCAGTTCTGAATCATAAATCTTATAACATAGTTCTAGTAACGCAAAGCTATCTACAAAAACATGATTATTCCATCTTCCTGAGAGTAATCGAAATATTTTATAGTCGTCGTGAATAATGCTTCACATTGCATGTGTGCAACTGCGTCGGTTTATAGTTCATGCTCAACGCGAAGAGTGGCGTAACCTATGGGAGCTGTTCTCAGGGCTCACGTTCGGTATTTATTATTATTATAGTGCAGTTGTAAAACATTTTCAACTTAAAGCAAATAGTTATGTAAAGTGCAATTAGTCTGATGAATTATAGAAACTCTTGTAATTTCGCAACACTTGATTCTATTTAATAATACGACTAACCAAAGAACCATCACTCAGAGGAGCTAGCTAGGCGATTTGTCTTATGCAACATCAATAATTATTTTGCTATGGCATTTGCTAGTAGTAACACCATAATAAAGCTTGTTATCCGCCAAATAACCGAATAACCGTAGCTCGTGGAATGCCACAATGATCAATACGTGGAAACATTGTGTCAGAGAGTTCTTGTAGGAACTATTATAAGTTCTTTTGTCTATTAGGCAATATATTATTTCATTGTTTCGTGTGTTCCTTTCGTTCTTACATGAGCAAAGGGAAGATTTAATCTCTATTGACACTTTTTGTCGCTGTTACCATGTTCTCACGGTCCCTAGTGTCCCAGCCGCTGGGCGCGTGCGAACGACTGCTCACAATTAAGCCAGCAAGCTGCTTGCTTCTGTACAATTACCCACATCCGAGGCTGTACTACTGTCGCAACACGCATTCTATTCTTTCCGAGCGCTCACGTAACCACTGTTGGTATCTTTTGCCACAATTTAATCTCATGCGTGAGTCCATTTACCATGATGATCACCTCGTTGTCTCCTACATGTGGGTCAAACACTTCATTGCTTTGTTGTCGTGAGGCGCACTTGATTCATTGGTCAACAGGTGGTGCAGCAAATTACATGCCGCTTTATTGTGTCGAGTTGAAGCCATGATTATGCTTGATAGATTTGAAAAGCGCTCGTGACAATTTGTTTTAAAATCGCTTTTTGTATACCTACTTTGTTTCGGATTTGGAAAAAGAGCATTATCGGTATCTACAGATCATTAATTAACATGCAATAATGAAGGTTTGTGGCCAAAATAACATTATTAATGTTTTGGTTTAGACAATCTGTTTACTAATACTCGGTGGGCTACGGAAATCAGATAGACAACAGCTGCAGCACTGAGTGAATTAATATTCAGTTGAATTTACGAAGATAAAATAATAAAATTCACCCCTTATACCGTAGGTAAGTGGGCACATACCTAAGTACTTAGTTATAAATATCTCTACACAAACCATCTCCGAATTTCTCAATTTTTGTGAACTTAGGACTAGAAATAGATGTCTGTATCTAATGATGCTGAAAACATAATATTTCACGGAAACCGAAAACTTTTCACGTTTCAGCATAAGGAGAACAATATTATTGGAGTACTCTTTCAAACTTAACATAAATCAGTTTCTACTATGCAAAATCTATAGAATTATTTTGGTTTTGATCTGGGTCCATTATTCAAAAACATTGCAAGATGTTATATAAGATCTGCGCATCATAACACTATCCGCTCTATGGCCTACAATTTTATACACAATTAGCATATATTATATTCTCTTATGTAATAACTAATTAGATAATACAGGTGACATTTAATTAGCCAGTTATACATAAAGTTTTAATGATTTTCTGAAAAGTAAATCTACGGGGAACGCCTAGCTCAAGGACAGAACAGAACATGAATACTACTTTCTATTTAAAATTGACATGGGCAAAGAATCTTTTAAAGTAAAGCCGGCGCGACGTCTCGTCATAATTAAACAGTTAGACAAGAATGCACATATTATTTGCAGGCGTTACAAAACTTTTCACACGATTACTTCCTCGACAAAGAAGTTACGAAAAATTCACGTACATCCGCTATTATTGAAGTAACACAATGAGGTGTTTTGAGAAATTACGGAGATTCTTGAGAAGCGAACAGAAATACTGCAGCTCTGATAAACAGTATGTGAAGTCATTGACTTGTGCTAAAGACTGATACAACACGAGCATCGGTAGACTCACGGTAGGTCAACAAAACGTGTCAATAAAAGCTGATGGCGGACACTCACTGTTGTGTCTCTAATTTATACTTTTCAATGTTACACGCCAAAATCTTTTTTTATGAACTTCCTATCACTGACTAATTATAGAGATGTTAATAACTGCAATTATTTTCATTACAACTTAGGGGTACAGATTGCTACAGTGCAGCATACGACAGGATATGAAACTCAACAAAATTACAATATATTATAATATTGAAACATATCCATATAATCAGTAGCATGCTAAGTGCAGGAAGGTGGCGGTAAAGCGGTGCAATTATATGACAATTTGTAAATAGTCCATGTTCCCATGAGGCGGTTCGTGTACGTGTCCAGTGCGTGAGTCACTCAATTACTCTGTACGGCGACTTTCTACCGCTTTCCGTTCGCGTGCGCCTCTTCGGCTTAATGCTTCTTGTATAACGTTTGCTAAAATAGAAAAGCGCTAATATGCGGTCCTTCGCAGAAGACCATGCGGTCAGTGTGATACTAATAGTCAATAGTGTTTATTTTATCTGATTGTGAGCGTGCATGATGCGGTTACGTCACAAATATTCAAATATGTGTTTGGTACCTACTTCGTAAAGTAGAACCACGGATATTTTAAAAGGAACACGGAAAAAATATTACAATAATTACAAACAGTATATTCGTAGCTCACAAGTTGCGAAACGATAACATTTTTTTCATGATAAAAGTAGAGAAATATTGTGTCAACAAGGCCACGCTGTAAAAAGTAAACAAAGTAGCTATTGTATTGAAAATATATTGAAGGTATGACTCACTTGATTACTTTTTGAAATGTGAACACTTCAGACGGTTGGGCAGTTCAGACTAATGTGACGTCACACATCATGTAGCCATTGTCTATACGCACTTAATGTTACAGGTGTACCTGTCAAGCAGCACTGTTCTAATTAAATTGATGGCTGTTTGCTGCTCTTACAATGGTATTTTCAAGTCTATAATTATTTTTATAATGATTAGTTACAAGCCCACAATGCCACTTGCGTAAATCGAAACGTTCAAGGGAACTGAATGGAACATAAACCCGTAGTAATATTCGTTTTTGCAAATACGTGTGTGTTTTGTTGCGCACCCATACACAATAAAGTAAAAGACATCAATCACACCCATTCCAAAAAGAAAGTGAATTCATTGGGAGGGCCGGGCGTCGTTGAGTCTGGCGTTCTTTTGCGTCACTGGCAAAAAAGACGACTTGTATGTAACGAAAGTCTGATCGAAAGTTGTCCGATATGTGGGGCACTGAGCGACCTGTCCGGCTTCTTTTGCTGAGCTCGAACTACGTGATGAAACTGACGAAAGTTCTACCCTATGCTGTGCTGCTGATGGACGATGTGATCGGTCACAGTGAAATGCAATGATACTTGCAACAGCTGCTTTAGTGAATGTACGAAAGACAGTCCATTAGACTCAGCAAAAAGATACGACGTATGACTACTATGATAAATGATTATTTAAAAGTCTGTTGATATTTATAAATTAAGTTAGTGTTGGCGATATTTCTTGTGGGTTAATTTTTATAACGGCGATTAATGACTTTAAAAGTTCTCATCAAATACCTTCCTTTCGCTGATTGGCCAGTCTGAAGGAAATACCAAAAAAACTTTATATTAACGAATAGCACTGAATACCACTATTCAACATTTAGGTACTTAGCTATTTACTACAAACTTAATAAAAGGTTTTCTTAAAGATAATATCACCCGTCGGTAGACCGTAGTCCCTTAGAACGACTGGCGGCCGAGAAAAGTAGGCCACGGTTTCTGTCCCTGAGCTGTAAACCGAACTTTACATAATAACTTACGCGAAATTGCACGCTTAGAAACTCGGAACTATACGATTATTTCAACTCTCTATAACATTTTACTATATGAATTTAATGAAAGATTTCTGATATTCTAATACTCCGTAAAATAATCCGTAAATATGCAGTTTCATTCGTTGAAATGAAACCGAATTTTTACGGAATAGTTTATAAATGTTGCTGTAAATAACATTGGATAACAATGGCCAAATACAGTGCAGGATTTACTTTTATTCACAAACGACTCAAATAGGGCGTTGCTCTTCTTTTTGTTGTTAACAAGTTGCGAGTAATTCTTGAAAAAGTGTTTGGATTGGAACTGCACAAACCAGCAACCCATAATGAAGGTGCAAAGGGCTTTTATAGAAGGTAAAACTATAACTCAGGTTCGATTTAGGGATTGACAAACTGCAACGGGACATATTAGAATTTGTTGTAATATGTAGATATTTTGCTTGATTGATTGGCCTTTTACAATTAAAATTCGATTGTGTCTCGTTAGTGACAGTTGGAGGTTTAACATCATAAGTAGGAACCAATTGGACGATAACAACCGACACTCGTATCAGATATTGCGATTCTTTTATTTGTTCTGGTAACATTGCGTCAAGCCGCCACCCGCTGCCAGACCGCCTCTGTTCTTTGCCACCGTGGCGCAACACCACTTCAAAGCAATAACTACATGTGCCTTGCCTAGTCCATTGTTGTTTCAACAACTGAGAAATTCTTTACGAACCTGCCACAATTTTCTCGGTGCTCATGTAAATTACGTTTTCACGACTAGCGTCTTGTTGTTACTAGTTATGGGTCAACTACGCTGAGAAATTTTGTATCATAAGTAGGTATGTAACGAAGTTCCGTCTCGAGTAGGTAAATATCAGCCTGTAGACATTTCTCAAACATTTATAATATCTATACAAACAAAAACTTTTCTCATAACCCTATTGGAGGTGATGATTGCCAAACCTGGTCCGGTTTTCAGTTCTGGCTTAATTCGAAGACAACTAAATGCGAGCGAAAAAAAAAGTTCTTGAAAAACGCGTCAGTTAAATAGAATTAAGCCGATGGATTTTTAATGAGCGAGGTCGCTCATTATAAAATTAATATTGCGGATAATTTTTGAGATATATTTAAATAAAATGTATATTTCTGCCTTGTTGGTCTAGTCACTAGAGGTCGCAAGAACTACTGCTCAGCACGAGGTTCTGGGTTCGATTCCCAAGTGTTATTGCGTTTTTCTATAAAAGCAGTCCGGTTCATGGCAATACCCTCATCCCCTATTACCTAGATATATGTATAGGACTTAAAAATAACTGTAGAACTTGTGGGTGTACTACATCTCTGCCTAACCCTTCGGGGAAAACAGGCGTGATGTTATATTGTGTTATATTTAAAGACAGTGTATATTTCCGTGTTTGCAGGTGGGTGATCAGCTGGTGAGCGTGAACGGCTATCGCGTGGACGACGCGGTGCACGCCGAGCTGGTGCACTACCTCGCCGCGCAGTCACGACTCAAGATCAAAGTCAGACGTGAGTACCATACAGTCTGCTCAAATAATCTACACAATCTACACTCATATTGTACGTGGGCGGCATGGCTAAACTAAGTACTTACAGTAATTTCTTTAAAGAGTTAGTTAAGAATACCTATACAGTATATACTTTTTTCTTTCATGCAAAAGTAACCTGGATAATTTTAATCGTTACACGCCCATGTGTAAACACAAAAATTATCCGGGTTTGAATGGTGGATGGTAAACTCATCTCTCTCTTCTTTATTTGTAGGAAATTTTTAGTCTCAGAGAATATTTGGACTAAGCCCGAACAATTTCATCCAACCTATAATTCTCCCCAATTTCGTCTCATCATTATACGGTTTGTCAATTAAACACAAAAAATAATTGGACCATTGATAGAATAGAATTTAGAACCCAAATTATTTAAACTAGCTAGCAATACCAAATGATTCAACAAACATTGCTATTATGTAAGTGTGATAAGATATAAAATTATATCAGTGGGACAGGCAGCATCCGACCACCAATTTATATAACTTAAGATCAATCCACCTGTCATGCGAAGCGATTATTTTATAAAATATTATATTATTTGTTGTAGACACTTGTAGGAAATATCTATGCAATAGAGGAAGACATGACATCTGTGCTGACATGATATAATAGTTGAATGATGATCAATTTATTCATTATACATGCAAACGTACTCATGAATAAATGCTTAAGGATCTTGGAAGTTTTGTGACATAATACTGTAGGGGTATTTGATTCAAGTTTTTAGTTGATTATCGAATAAATTAATGTATTAGCAGTGGTTTCTATACCTATAATAATAATTGAAGTCATTGCGCAACTAAACGCACACCACCAAGAGTCGTCTCGTCACTCCGTAGGCGTATCGTCTGACAATGTTACAGTGAATAAAATTATGATAATTAATCAAATCGTATGAGGCGCAACCGGTAATAGAAGCCGCTGAGATTTTATAACTCTCGTGAAAGCTCGTGGGCGTGTGCCTATGAACATTGTCTATTAGATAGAGTTGCGTAAAACGAATTATGACAGATGAAATGAGGCCCGCTGCCCAGCGATTGTTGAGAGTTCCGAAACATTTCATAAATGACCAGTTTGGCGATAGACTTGCACCATACCTATTTAGCAATGATAAAACTGCCAACCCAAAATACTTACTTAGTTTTTTATCGAGTCTATCATTTTCATTCCCTATCGCAATTTTAAGCCTTAAGAGTATATTCCAATGTAGGCAATATTATTAAGTTGACTTTAGTTAAAACATCCTTGAGATGACTCACATACACACTTTGTTACAGATGTGGGGATGCTACCAGTCAAAGAGTAAGTAGACAAACTTAACCGTGAAATTTTGTTGTGTACATAGGTGTACAGTTGTTTGATCACGTTGTCGCATTTCAGCAAGGCTCATGAGCCACTGTCATGGCAGTTCGTGTCGGAGCGCGCGTCGCTAAGCTCCGACGTGTCGTCGTCGCCGACGCTGTGTCACGACAACGAGAGACTAACAGACATGAGACTGTCTATACTCGTGCCTCCCAGAGCCAAGCTTGGCTGCGGGTCAGTATATAATTATTTCAATGTTAAACATCCGGCTCGTTTGTCGCAGGATGTTTATAAAATGAAAGATCAGACTATTAAAAGTTGTTTTGAGAATGGATGTGGAGGGTTATGCTATAAGAGTAAAGGAAGACTAAACAAACGGAAGATGTATTGTGTGAAAAAAAAAAGACAGAAAGATAATATTATGGCTACAAAGGAGGTAACTACTGAGAAGGCGGCTGATAGAAATGTATGGAAGATGAATGTATAAAGACATGCTGCGCCGATTACCCAAAGGGCAGGAGATTGACTATGATGATGACCTAACTTTAATGTGCTAAGCTTGGTGCTACTAACCGTGCACTCAAATATTTATGAAAGTCATAATGGTATCTAATTAATTTAGTGTTCAAAAGTAAGCGGTAGAGAAAAAATATTACACTTAGTAGGTACAATTTTATGTGGTCGACATGCCTACAAGGTCACGAGAAATTTATAACAACATTATCCTTTTGTTTCAGAATTTGCAAAGGTCCGGAGTGGAAGCCAGGCATTTTTGTGCAGTTCGTGCGGGAAGGAGGCATCGCGCGCGAGGCAGGGCTCCGGCCAGGCGATCAGATCTTATCGTGTAACGGCCTGGATTTCTCCAACGTTACCTTCAACGAGGTAAATATTCTGCGACAGTTTTTAGGTCAAACGAATACCTACTTAGAAGCATGATTTTTTAAGAACTGCATGGGACCGTTATACGTACACACGGCTACACATCAAGCTATACATTTCCAGTATAAGCTGACCTCGCATTGTACGGGGAATCCTATACAATGCGAGATCAGCATAATCTGGAAATGCATAGCTTCATGTGTAGCCGTGTGTACGTATTTGAAACTAATTTCAACTTGATATCTCCACGCGTTGCTAAAAAAGGGTATTGACAGAATGACAATGAAGTGCCATCCGACAAGGATTCCGTTTTTTTCCTTTAGAAGTACGGAACCCTAAAAGGATTATACCGAGCAACCTCTAAACTATGTAGGTTCTACTCTTTGATTGGCGTAGGTAGATATAGTACGAGAGTTTTAACCAATTTCGATTGGTAGTGTTACAATAGCTCCTCCATATTAATGAAGAAGGAAAACACGTGTTTTACTGTATCGATAATATTATAAGGTAAGTATTCGATTAAATACAGTACGGATTATATAAAGTCGTAAAAAAACTCATTTCAAACGTGACTGTATAAGAATGCATTACTTATAACTCCGCAGTTTACTTTCTCGTTTCTAGTGAATGTTTTCTTATATAGAAAGATGTAATAAAACAGAGAGATTAGGTTACGTTACGTTGTCAAGTAATTTGAAGTTTTCCCGGGAATCTTTTCAAATTTTTCATCTCATAAAAACCTGTTTCGGACTATTACGAAAATAAAACAAAATATAGCCAAATCGGTTCGGCGGTTTTCAAGATGCTCTTACCAACGAACAGCATTTAATTTGTAATTCATAGAATTAATGATGCTCGAAAGACATAACTAATTTCATTAAACAGCTCATGGGCTAGGTCATGGTCCTCAGTTCTGTTGTGCTACCGACTCTTGATTTCTTTATTTCTTGGGGTCCGATTATTGTTTCATCTAGTAACCATTATCCATACCCCGGTACTTACTCAATTTCCGCAATATCTGGCAATATCCTAACAGCGCAACTGACACGCCCATGTGCCTAGTCTATGCTAAGTTTTTACACAATACCTATATATTCTTTTCATAGAGGTTTATTTACGCAAAGCAACCTGAACTAACTTAAAAAATCTCGTGTTGTCAACAGGCAATATCAGCAATGAAAGCGACAGGTCGTCTGGAGCTGGTAATTCGCGAGGGTGCGGGCACGGACCTGGTGTCTCCGGAGAGCTCAGGGTACAACAGTTCAGCATCATCTGCTGCCGGGGAGCGCAGCCCCGCACCCCTCGCGCCGCACGTGCCGCTGGCGCCGCCCGCCGCGCTGCGCCGGCGCCTCGCCAGCGTCGCCGAAGAGGCTGCTGACCGCGCTGATAGGTTAAAACTTGAAATAGCTATTGGAAGTTTTGTGGCGTCGCTTCGCAGTGTTTAACACTCTCACCGCCATACGGTCCGCCGGCCATCTTTTCGAGTAAGGTACCCCACCTACATGTTGCACTGAGTGAGATCAGCAGGCCGTACGGGCCGCCGGCGCACCGTATCTTGCGCGCCAAAATCGAACAAAATATGCAAAGCACGGGTAGGCAAAGTTGCGGCCGCCGGCAGACGGCATGGCCTGCTGCACTGAAAAATTTTATATATGGGTGGCGGTGAGAGTGCAGCTCCACTGTGTGTCAACAATAAAATTTTGTGAAGTGATTCTTATTTAAACAATTTGTTACAGATTAACGATGAACAGGCTGAAGAGAAGAACATGGGATAGTTTAGATTTCGAATGGAAAAACAATGATATCCATAATTTTGATGCACCTTCTGACATCGAACCCGACTACGACTGTCCTAGTATACCAAACAATCCTCACTCATACGAAAATAAAAGTAATTTACGATGCAAGAACAAGAAGGAGTATATCACAAGCCCATCGAATAGAACCATAATCAATTTGACCGAAGATGGTGCTACGATACAGTGTAGTTACGATAGTAATCAGTCGCCTAGGAAAAATGCGTTTACAGCAAATCATACGAATCGAGACAACGATAAAAAAACGATAGTAGTGGAAGTTCATCATACTAGTACAACGTCGTGTGGGAAAAATGCATGTAATTATCCAGCACCGCCATTGAAAAACGATTTCAACTCGGATTCTGTAAGTTTGTCAAGTTCAGCTACGTTATCAAGTGCCATTGCCGAGGAAATACAGCGACGTAAGACGGTAAGTACGCAAGGTGAGATGAAAAGGATAAAGTTGAGAATGTGCGCATTATGGGATTATCTATTTAGACTTTCTTTTCGGTGAATTTGAGATTAGATTTAAAGTTGAGCCCTGATAATGTCAAAGAATATTTAGATTAGAATTTTTGTAAATATTTTATAGTTTTACGTCATCTAAACACATGCGTCACCAATTTCATCATCTAACAGGTTGGATAGCTATAATAGACGATTACATTGATTATGAAAGTTTTATTAGTGTAAGTGCATCGATTACATACATGCTCTTGTGAAAAGTTTGATTTTGGTTTTTAACGCAGTGGCGTTGGACTAAACATAAACGTCGTCGCCCGCATTTCCTTTTAATATTCTTCAAAACCCAAGGAGGTATCGTTTTTTTTTTAAAAAGGGTGTGTTACTTACTTAGATAGATAGATATACGTATATTCATACATGAAATATTGTAATTATATATCATCATTATAAACAACTTTTACTATGGTACCAAACAAGAAATCGCGAAAAAAACAGCTGTTCCTTACATTTTGACGAGTTATGCGAACAGAAGTGTAGGGAACAGCAGATTTTTTTTCGCGATTTCTGGTAAAGACCTCTTAAAATATTTCGTTTATGAATGGATACACCCTATATAGTAACGGTTAATCGCGTCTTTATTTTATCAAATGATTATTAATTTCTGCAGAATAAGAAAAAACCAAACCCAGAGCCTAACCTACCGCCTCCTCCACCTAAAAAGCCGCCTCCACCAAAACCGACGGATGACAAGAAGAAACAGCACGACGCCTTGATGGACGAATTTAAAAAAGTTCACAGGAAAATGTTTTCAAGTATGGACAACAATGAAAAAAGTCCAGACACACAAAACAATGAAGGAGAATCATTGGTAAGTGCATTTTTTTGTTCTGTAGATGTTGTTCCTAATTATTAAAGCGGAACCTATGAAGCCATTTGCTTATCGGACACTAGCAATTATGACGAAACAAACGTTAATTAACGTGATAACAATCAGTTTACCAATTCAAAGAATTTTATATATTCACGCCGGGATTTCTGTTTTTATGATTAATATCATCGGGTGTATTGATTACATCAATTATTTCCCTAATGCTATTAAAATGTGCACTTTCTATCACATTATCTTATATTCTATTAAAATTATACTTATCAATTTAGCCTTGTTTATTTTTGATAAGGTTTTGGTAGGTAGATAGGTAGGTATATTACCTACATGTACGAGCATAATTTGTACTTGTACGTTTAGCAGCACCACTTCAATTCTTATAGAAGTGTCGTTGTAACATTAATCAGACTTAATAGGGAGGTAGGTAATTAAGGAGCAGCAGTTGACTCTCAAATAAAATCTAACCTAATCTTTATTTTATTTATTATTTATTTATTAGGCAAAGAAAAAATCGGTTAGCTAATGTCGTCTATATATCATATATATCGTATAATTATCATACCTATCTTTTGAATCATTAGGACGGAATCCCCCATCCTAAATACCTACACTGTATTTAGTTACTACTTTCCTTCCTTGGCTTAAAAACACGTGATTTCCTTATTATATGAAATATCTAAAACCACACAAAAGTGTTACGAATCAAAGTCAATGTACGTAGTGAATCATCATTCTCCTGCCCTTATCCCAATTTATTTGGGGTCGGCGCAACATGTCCCTTTCTTCCATACTTCTCTATTAGCCGACATCTCCGTAGTCACCCCCTTTCTAGCCATATCATCTTTCACACAGTCCATCCATCGTTTCTTTGGTCTTTCCCTACTCTTATAGCCATCGACATTCATACCCAAAACTTTCCTCACAACTTTTTCCTCATTCCTTCGCATCACGTGCCCATACCATGACAACCGATTTCCGCACAACCTTCAGTCACCGGTGCCACTTTCAGGCTTCTTCTTATGTACTCATTTCTTATTCTATCCATTCATGTGAGTACATAACTTAGAGAATACCGACCCTAAATACCTTCTGAAAACATTCAGGTATTTATTATTTCGACTTGATCTGCTGCTGTTTTTAGAAAAGTATGTATCACTTTCTATTATTAAATATTATCATAAAATGACAGTATACTCTATTCATAGAAATCATAACATTAAATTCCTAACCTATCTATAAATACATATTGTGATTCCGTTAGTGTAGATAATATCCTACTTTATGTATTATTTTAAACGTCGATAGAAATAGAACATAATGATGACTTTTCTATGTGCGTCTACACCATAAAATCCAACAGGTTGTGGTAGAAACCGGGTTGACCATAGCTCCATAAGTAGAATCTAATATCGACCCGACAGCCAATAAAGCAGTAAATTGAAGGAAGATATATAAATGCTGTAAATTATAAACCCGTTTGTGGAGACTATCCTCATACTAGTTGGTGTTATTTTATTCTCTTTTCGATAGTTGAGGATAAGTAAGTTTTAACGATCTGGCTCAAGAATCACGCATGTGAATATGCTTGACATTCACATGTTAATAGGGCTAAACGTGTTCGATGTAACGTGTGTTAGTTTTATAATAATGTTTATTGTATAGTGATGGCTTTTCAAATGCATTTAATTCTTGCATGACTGGTAACATACATGGGTAATATCGATTATTATTTTCCAATTGTCATTTTTTCACTGGGATTAGAAGCGGCTTACCCTGTCAAACCGATTCATCATGCATACTCTGCATAAGTGCGTACGCTTTGTATGAAAAAAAAAAGTCTTATTCCACATTTTTCGTTCATGTAATCATTTTCTAAGGAGAAGAGTATCCATGGTAAAAAATTTTTTTTAATGATTGTATATCGAAACAATTATACCTAGCGTTTGCGCGGCGTTTTCACGACTACTCCGCAACTGCTACGCAATGCTACGCGGTGCTACGCCGACCCTACGTAGCACCTACGTAGTTTTAGCGCGTATGCCGCATAAACGAAGAAATAGCCACTTGCAAAGAATTGCTAAACAAAAGATATTTTTAATTAGATAAATGAGAAGCAAATCTATTTGGTCTCTAATTAAGGCATATTTTGCTCTGTTATCTTAAAAGTTTTCTCACTAAGTTACCTGTGCAACTTCTTTGTAAAGTTATCTAGGTTATGTAACATTAAGTTTCGAGACAATTGCCTTACGAAATTAATTGGGTCACTTCGACACGAATCATTTATTACTACATGGTTACATAAACTTCAAGCAATTATTGGAGCGTTACTACTTTTTTGTAAAATGCACACAAATAGATAACAATAATTAGGAATCATATCACGATTTACATACACTATAATAACTGTAATCAGGTAAAGTTATCAAACATTGAGCAACTTTATTTATTTACTGAACTTATTTTATATAGTAACTAGTAATGCTTGAGTACAATTGTAATTATACAACTATCAATTTAGAGTAGAACTAAACTTAAAAAATACATAAAGTAAAAGAAATACAAAAATATGAAAACTGATTTTCCACGAAAAATCGGAATATTTGGAATATATCGTATTTCCGTCTAACATCCTATTTTTAAACAATGCTTCTGACCAAAGCTATGAAATGTTAAAGGCCTATGAAATGGGTATCATTATCCTAGAGACTCACTCAGAAACAGTAGTAGGGCCCCGCAGGCACTAAGCCGTAACCATCGTGACTTCATACTACAATAATTCAGTAGACCACATTCATAAAGACTAAATCCAGTGCCTTCGAAGGTGAGACTTGTCCTCTGGAGGTATTAATTCATTTGTTTATAAAGATTGCGACTTTCCAAATTCAGAGGACTATTTACAAGTTTTTACCCTCATGGAAGTGCAAAAATTCTAAGACAAGTGACATCTATAACCCGCAGTGGGCCAGAGTGGTTGATTATAGCCTTCTCACAGAGGGAGGCCTGTGTCCCAGCAGTGGGAATATTATAGGCTGATTATGCTATTCTCATGGAACGCCGATGGGGTCGACTGTCAGACGTAAGTAGGCACAACTCCTTGCTTCGTACTTATTACCGTTATTCAATTAAGTAATAAATATTCCTAAGAGCTGGTTAGGTTTAAAGCAGGCCGGATAGCTCGGAGTTGGTTTCAGTCACGTTACGTTTCGATCTTGATAACACGACAATAGCTTTTGTTGTAAGACTCGGGTGATCTGGAGATATTTCGTGCTTATCTAATTACCCGGACAATAGTTAGGCGCAGCTGTGATGAAAATCAACGTTATTTTAATACACTTTCTTATAAAAGGTCTATTGTTAGCCAAATAGTCATTAGTTTGCACGCGATGGACATGGATATAACAGTTGAAATCAATAATAGCTAACGGTCGTCCATCATTAATGTGAGTATCACTAAAGCGAGGCAAGGACTACGTAACAAAATAAAATTTTAATAACAACTAAATATTCAAATTAGTCACGGCGCGCTACAGCCATCGTTTACGTCGGTGATTTGGTCTAATGATCACGTCTAAGAACGAGGCAAAATTGCTGCTGCACTTACTATGAACTAGACAAATAGCTCGCGTTGTTGCCGGCTGATACGGAGTTTTTATGGATTGAGGTGCACGGTCTAGGCACAGCGTCCGGCGCGGCGCGGCCGGTGTTTCGCTAGATTCTGCTTTGCACTGATAACGGCAGTGAGTAAGCGATCGACGAGGGCACACGCCATCGCCGCTCGTGATTGCTGCCCGGCCGCACAGTCGCGCTGCACTCCGCCGGCCGCACACCGCACGTCTCTTCACCGCGACTCGCCATTAATTTCCCTGCGATTTTACACGCTACGGGGAAAATATATGCGACCTTGACGTGCTCTTATACCATTATTTTCGTGATTTTCACGCTACGTTCAAATACTTATTATAATTTCGGTACAATGAATTCCTTAGTTTTCAGTGATCATTTGATGTAAGTGATGTGGTGACTTGTGTAAAAACTGTGTTTTTGTATACTATAACTGGCAAGATGAAGAACATTCGGAAATCGAAACCTTTGGTCATTATACAATGCTATGAAGTAAGTTGAGTATGGATAAAATGTTCTTATTATTATTGGAGCGAAACAAAATAAGTACTTACCTACCTATAAAGTTACTTGCAGCTTAGTTAACGTGATAGCACTAGAACCTTTGACTGTGCTATCGCTATATTCTGATTTTAAAATGTCGTTTTTTCATAGCAACACAACATACCAGAAAGATATTCATACTGCGGCTGCGAGGAGCACGTAATTTGTTATTGTCCCGTCTTATTGTTCACCTTCTCATTTTTCCGTAGCAACGCTGACGTCATGGTTATCGAAAATATCAACAAACTAAAGAAAAAGTGGTAACAAAAATTATAGGTATTATAGGTATTTACCTGTAGTGACGAATATAGCACTCATGTTTTTAGGAGTTATCTCTCAAAGTTGACTGATTGCTGGGCACCGATAACACAACATTTTGATTACTGATGATATTATCTCTTCCCCTAATTTCATCCATGTACTACCTACCCAGTATCTGCAGCAACACAAAATATTTTTATGATAGAGCACGTGTTGTTAGCATTATATTGGTTCTTTGGGGGCGGGCTAACTACCTATCTAAAACTTCTTACCAACCAACGACGGAGCAACAGTACCGTACCTAATTCGTGTTTTTTACTTCGCAACGAAAACGATTCTGGCGACTAAATAAGAAAAAATTATTGAGATTTCTTGAGATTACCGATTATCCTGATGTTCAAACTGAGAGCGAATTATGTAGGTATTACAAAGGATGCACTCAAAAAACTAAACTGAATCGAGTTATAACATAACATACGCATACATTGGTAGGTATTTCCATAACATCATATGCAATTATCCAGTATCCACACACTTATCATTAGATGATCTCATAGTGTCTGTGGATAAGGCTTTTATGCAATATAACCGAATGATTTACTACCAGATATTATATTGTGCATTAGATATTTTGTGGAGACACCTATCTTGCAATATTTACAGATAAGTTGCGTGTCATAATAATATTATCCAAATAACGCAATAACGTCTAAATCTATAGATAATATCCGTATTATTATAATGTGCTTCTGTGCATGATGAGTTATTGTATGCAATTTGCATTTAAGTACTAGTTTGATAATCAAACAAGGCCGAAAGAGGATGCATGTTTTCCTTCACAAGTTGAGACGTAAGTAACTATGAATATCATTATTGGATTCATATGACATACATAATTATGTATCTATTACTTGAGCTATGATTGCAACAGTTTTACAGATCATTAGAGCACTCGGAAATCCATAGTTAATTACGTTGGTTCACTACTTGACGCCTTAAATAAATATTGATTTGATTGCAATAAATATTGATTTCTTAGTAGGTACACTAGGCATTTATCTGGGTGCATGAAGTAGTTAACCTAGGATGCTAGTGAAACCGCGGGCGGCTGGTAGCAAGATCAAATTATTAATTTCAATTATAACGTATAGGAATAACACACACAATTCCCTCCTACGAATTTGGCATTTTCCTTTATTTTAAAGAAAACCGATAGTTACTAGATTACCTTATCGATTTAATGGAACAGTTACGAATGTAATAAGAGCCACTTTTCGCGGCTCTGTCATTATAGTAAGTTTGCCTAGAGCAATATAAACGGGAGCAAGCGGCCAGTCTGTACCGGACACTGCTCAAATCCCTGTGACTCAAAACTTCTCAAGCGGAAAATCACAACTAAGTATGTAATATAGGTGCATTTTCTTCCTGACTAAGTAGTTTTATGACTTCTTAAGATTGTTGGATAGTATCGATATCTGGGCCAAATAGGATAATTATGTAAGTCACCTCTTCAGTGACTTGCTTTAGGAATTTCACAAAAATAAAAATAAGACGAACCATTAATGAAACCCTGAAACCTTATCTAAAAAACAAAAGTGATAAGTGTGATTAACGCCGCTTAGCACTTAAGGGAGTGTCGATTGCATGATTCATTATTTACAATTAATTAAACTAATATTATTGTGTCGATGGCCTAACAACCTTCACGCTAGGCTCAACACGTTATCGTTCGCGTGATTTTGTTAGTTAGTTGTTCAGTGCTGATTAATATTACGTATCTTTGGCATCAGCACTTGGGGTTAAGCCAGATGACGTTTGGCTCAGACGAAAATAAATAAATAAATAACGACGATGACAATAAAGTACAGAAATAAGTGTTCTATAGAGCATATATAGAAAACAATCATCAGAAGGAATGAACAATCAAGGCAGAATCTCGCCTTCACGATTTCAATTTTTAACCTCTACCACACCACAGCTGAGGTATGCCAAAAATTTTAATTTTAGATGAACACAATATAACCAGCGTAGTTTTAACTTTCGTACTTAAAACATATCTTAAGAATTCCTCTGTAAAGAACCAATCATAGAAAGACAATTACAACCATGGAACCTACGCGAGCGCATACAAACTATGTTTATATAACACATAACACGTAGGTAGGCTGCGACTATATGTATGTAGATATATATGCATGTTATGTACAGAACTTATCGTGTACTGCTATAATGCGAGTGTAATGTATTTGCCCAAAACATAGCCTTCATTATTCACGTTCATCGTCGGTAATATTTTTTCTGTTAGCCTCCACTTCAACATTACCTACTTCCTTTAGCTAATGATGTATTTGGTCAAAGTTCAATGTCAATGGCGATTAGATTAGTAATTTGCTGTATTTTTCCTATTTCGCGAAAATTGTTAAGGTAAAATTATGCTGTAGGTAGGTGTGGCATGTAAGGAATTTATTCGTTTCAATATACGCCACTAATCTTGTAGGCTAATTTGCGGCTGCATAGTGTTTGCAATTTCATATATTTCTACTCTGAAATGGAAATAAAATGTAAACTTTCATATCCAAGCTTATTTATAAAAACTTGGCGTTTATGATGTTAGGATTAATTTAATCGTTTTGTTGATGGTTGTAAATAATTAACTTCCCATCTGCCAGTATCATAATTTTCTGGCGTTCACTGTTATTACAAGTATTTCGTGTAATCCTTTAAGCGAAAACCTACCGCTCGATTGTCCCGATCATTTACATACATTAATCATTATTTAAAAATCTAAGAGCTTTCTACTTTGCCCACAGGACCGTCAACAGACATTGCCTCTTAGGAAGGCAGAGCAACCTACAGAAGTAACCAACAACAACCATATCAACCATGCCCCACTGAAGAGGGAAACCACGGACCATCCTCCTCCCCCACCACCAGTGAGTAATATCTTATTTTCAAAATTATTCACAAAGAAAATAGGTACATTTATTTGCGGTAAATATGACGCCAAGAAAGAATACAAAAACAAAAATAGCCCGCTCAGCATAATACTGTGACGCTATGCGAGACGGAGCTACAGCGCTGGTATTTCTTTACTAGTCCATGCCCACAGGATTGATATACTTCAATTTGATATCATCACAAAGAGTCTCTTGCTGTTTCTTTTCCTACTATCAAAAGCATGTGACAACATTTAGGGAATCTTAATTAAACATGCCAAAGGTACAGGGTATTTATTTATTATTTAATAAAACCCAACTACGACTAAAAAGGTATAAACAAGAGACACAGACAGACAAATTAAAAATCCAGAGTCACACGTGTTAGGGCATGAATAAAACAGATTACGTGTGACTCCGGATTTTTAATTTGTCTGTCTGTGGTCTCTTGTTTATACCTTTTTAGTCGTAGTTGGGTTTTAGTTTTTATTACTTTTTTTTTTAAATTCTTTTTGTGTTTAAATATATATATTTTTGAAATGTGCTCATTAAGCCCTTTCATTTGATACCCAACATGGTAAGATTTTTTTTTTTTTTTAGTTCCTCACTATGTCCTCTAGAGGGCGCCATTTTTAATTTAATGTGACATCACATAGCCTATAATCAGTGGACGATCAAGACGCTTTCAACGATACCTCATTTTTCAAATTGTGATAAGTCATTTACAAGATATGAGGGAACAGATGAATCTCCTAAATCATAACCCTCCTTTTTTCTTCGCCGTAGTCGGGTAAAAATTGTGTCATTGTAATGCATCTGTTTTTCCATCTAAACCAGTTATATGCAAGGTGCTAACTATCGGGAACTTACCTGTACCTACGTGGGTTATTTGAGGTTAAGGTCGTACTCCATTCATATCTTGTACCTATTTGATCTTTAATTTATAAGTGCCTATTGTTTGCGGACGTATAAAAGTGACATGACTTCGAAGAAGTTACTTAGAGACCGCTTTTATTGCACCTACCTAAAGAAAATATGGGATTTTGTTTTAATTAAGTAGGCTAGACTAGTGTAAAGACCCTAAAATAGGCTCTCAAATATGTATAGGTACTCATCGATTCAAATCTTAGCGAATAATTCATTTCTGTACTTCTCACGACCTATATGCAATCTGACTGTAAACATATTCACGTATGATTTTCAGATGCCGGCTGCAAACGGTCAACAGATGCCGGCAGCAAATAGTCATCAAACGCCGGCTACAAATGGTCATCCGATTCCGGCTACAAATGGTCATCAGAATGGAAACCATAAAATCATAGAAAGCCAAAAACCCATTCCCAAAACAATTACCGCTGAACTTCTAACAAATCCAAACTTTAGGAAAAATGGAACTCTAACAAGAACTCCTACCCCAGATTACATTAAGAAAACTGAACCTGCCCCACAAATAAAAAATATGAAAGACGAAAAGGCTGACATGGAGTCACTAGAATCTTATAAGTTAAAGAATCCTTCGAATGTACTACCAAAGCCACCGTCAAACTATTTTGTGAAAGCTCCGAACGGTACAGCGACGATGAAGAAGCACTCTCGTCCTGTGTCAGTAACGATTGGTGAATATGCATACGGAGGTGGAAGTAGGCGGGAACCAACGAAGCTCGACTTCCTAAATGGAGATAAAACCGATGGTCTTCGTGATGCAGATGAGGAAGTCCCTATAACCAATAGACTACAATCAGAACTGGCTCTAACACTATCTAGATCGAATTTACGTAAGAAGACTGAAGCTCTGGTAAGTACTGTTATATCATTTAGATTATCATGTCATGATTATCTAGAATAATCAAAATTGAAAGTCAAACGTTATATAAATTTTATATATTTCGATTTTATAATACAATATTTATGCATTTAAATGCAAATACTGGCCCAAAATATTGGTTGATGATGCAATAGATATTAATTATAAATATGTAACATGTACTCATCCACATCCGCCAATAAATCAAAATACGAGTGTATTTCTTTTTCTTTTGAATTATAGCTTCGCAATAAAATACTCGCAAGTTCTATGAATTACCTAACTTTATGCGTTTTGATTAGAAAAAAATTAAGTGATGGCCTTTCTATCACAGTTGATGGTGTAATCAGGTACCTACAGTGCAGTATTCGCGGTTGACGACTATGTTATGATAACAAAAATACATATTTATTCACACGGGAATTTTTTTCACATAATATTTTTGTTATGTATTTCGTTGCGGCTGGGATTAAGTTTGGGATGGTTTATTATCATTATTAAGTATTTATTTATTTCTACATTCGAAATGTAGGCACCACCTAAGTTACCCAAGTTCATTTGAAATTTCGTTAAACAATAGTTAGGTACCTACTTTAAGACTGAAAGTCTCTACTAATATTATCTTCTTTAACCGGCGACGAATAGTGAAATCATCGTTGTGAAAATTTATTTCAGGATCATGGAAATATTAATAGAAGTTTTAACAATAACGAAGACAGTGATTCTTCTGTTGATAAAATATTTCACGCTAGATATGGACATAATCTTTTACCGTTACCACCCTGTATAACGATACCCAAAGTCTCCGTTTCAAAAATAGTTTCAAACCTGGATGTGAGACTGTTTAATTAATTATAATAAATTATTCCAAGTGCACTATAATACAATTTTGTTATTAGTATAGTTGAATGGACACGCGTGTTTTTCACTAACAATTTTATTTATTTAGGTGATGGTTGTTTACGATTCGATCTTTTACACTTTGTTCTTGTCTTGTTCTGTACTCACTGAATGCATCTGTTTACCTGTTATAATTTTTAACACTAAAATTTTTGTTTACAGGCGGACCCCAGCCGATGAGGAAACAAGCGAATTTTTAATATAATTTAATATATTATGAAATTAGACGTCTAGTGAAAAATTTTGGTTAGAATTTAAATAGTCGACCAAAGTTAGTTAGGTACCTATATAATTTATGAATTGGAAAACTTTAGATTGTAATGTAGGTAGTGGCACGTCTAAAATGTATGGACTATGAAACTACGATAATGTGTGTTATTGTATCATAGGTGTTAAAAAATTGTGTCGTTAAGTAATTAATGTTTATAGTCCCGAAACCATGTATAAATTATGGGTTTATTATAAATTGTATATCTGTGGAATGCCTAAGTCATAATAAATGCTGGTTTGAATACAATTTTTTTTTTGTGTGAGCGGTGTGAGAGTGAGCAGTGGTGGCCCAGTGGTAACGGCTACGACTTACGAGTTGTAGGTCCGAACCCTGACAGGCGCTTTACTTTGTGTAAATTATTTCGTAGCCACTGCTCTCAAAACGGTGAAGGAAAACATCGTGAGGAAATCGGAATGTCTTAGAGCCAAAAATTCGAAGACATTATTATGTGACATCTACCAACCCGCACTGGGCCCGCGTGGTAGATTACGGTCCGTTCCCTCTCTCAGAGAGTAGGCCTGTGTCCCAGCAGAACATTATAGACTGATTATGCATTATGCATTTAATTGTTTAGTGGCTTAACCTGGTTAATGGTGATACGCCGATCGATTGCAAGAATATAAAACTGTTCCAAGGACCTGACCAAGACTTGTATCTCTAATTTAGGTAGGTTGTACCTTGGGTATATTTATAAATATAAAACGGAAATTGATTTTGTACTTTTGATTCATAGTTTCGGGAAAAATACGTGGGATTCTAATCAATCTACGTTTTTACTAGATAAGTAGAGGGCAAGGGCATATATCTATGAAGATTTCCGCACGAAAAGATTTAAGTACTATATTATAATCACAAACTTCTACCTATGGATCAAGAGTAGGTCTAGGTTAAAACAATGTCTGTAATCTCAATGCGGTGTTATACGTAGAAAGAAATCTCCTTTCGGACATTTATAGGATCTGCTACGTAGGTATAATCAAATTTCATGATAGGATAACAAGACTAACGAAAGTTGAAATCCCGCAGACGGGTATTTACTTAACTAAGACTATCTAGGTAAGGTACGGTATATTAACGGAATCGAATAGTACTGAATGACTGAATATTTTCATGAAATCAAAATGGGAATTATTTGGGCATCGTTAATAGGTTGTTTTAAAAGAGTTCAAAAGATATCTAAAGAACCACTCCAGATCAACATTCTATATATATATGCATACCCTCACCAAAACGATTATGACCAAAAGCTACATATGGTGCATTTAAAAGCAGCGTAGACTTAGATTCTCAAATAATTCCTCTGTGTTAATTTAAACTTCAGGTTTTTGTATATTTCAGAACAAAAAACATACTTTTCCTGGCAAATAGCTCATTCGTTTCACTTCAAAAAACGATTGATTGCTAATCGTTTTCTGTCAGGCGTTTTATACATAACTTGTTCAGTAACGACGTAGACGTCTCTAAATTATACGTTGCACGCGCAAAACACATTTGATGCACCGAAACATTGACGCATGATTCCAATCAACTCAGCACCGCAATATTGTATCCAATTACATTTCACCGATAAACTGACACGTATAGTTATTACAGTAGGAAAACAAAATCGACAGTGAGATATCGCTTTCAAGAATATGTATATCGATCTAAAATGTGCAGAAAAATTACGGGTAAGTGTTTAAATAAACAATAATTAAGCAAACAAACAATAACACACACACAAAGCACAATTACTTTGGACTGGTTTGAACGTAACAGTAGGTTTCTATGGTGACGAGTGACAAGTGATTGAATGATCAAGTGACAACTACAATCAGAGTTTCCATATGGTTGTTATTTTTTTACCCAAAAACTTTTCAAGAATCTGCTTCGGAAAAAATACTACTTATATATTATTACCTACAAAAGAACTTATAATCAAAATATATTATAACATCTTGGTAACATCATTCGTATTGAAACTATACATAAAGTTCTTTATTCATTCACTTTAATTACGATAAACAAGCTACCACTACACTAAAATATATAAATATACAAGTATACAAAGGAAGAAAATAAAAATACATAAATAAATAAAGGCTCATTGGGCATCAAAAAATTCGTCCGCATCGCTGTCAGTGGGAAACGTGCCCAATAGGCTGGCAGCGTTGCCACGTTGGATGGCAATGCTGATTCTTTGGCCTAAGAATTGGCCAGCCCTCTAGTCACGTGCAGAGTCGACCAACCGCTTGTCTATGTCCCGAAATACCTACTCGATGAGCTCTCGGACCCCATGGCTCTAGTTTTAGAACCCCAAAGGCTTTAAATTATGTGAGAAGAGAGACCGCATGTTATCTAAAGTGTCTAGAATATAAACTGAATAATGCAGTAGAGATAACCAGTTCTAAGTTCGAAAAAACACTGAAACAAACTCAGAGGTCTCTTTTAAAGTTCATACAATTACTTGTAATCATTACTTGTATCAGATCATATATTATAAGTCGTATCGTTAGTCCAGTAGGAAAATCGAAATCGTCAATGAGATATCGCTTTCAAGAATATGTATATCGAGCTTAAAGTGCAAAAAATGTACGGCTAAGTATTTAATAAACAATGAATAAACAAACAAACAATAACTTACCAAAGAATTCAACGTTTGAACGTAACAGTAGGTTTCTATGGCGACGAGTGACATAAATGAGTGAATGAGCGAATGACAACTAATATCAGTGTTTTCAGACAGATAATTTTTTTTTACTCACAAATGAAGAATCACAACAAGAATCTGCTTCGGAAAAAATACAATTCATATAAAATAACTTATTAATCTATACTATAACACTATAATTATCATGTTGCATGTTTTTCTATAGATAGTGCTGTGCACTTCTGTAAGTGACGAATTCACAATACCTTCCATAAACTGTATGTGATTTTTATTTGTGTATGTTTTAGTGCGTTAATGGTTGAAGTGCCATATCAATAAATAATATCGTGGCCTCCATGGCTATCTCATGTACCTCAAAAATAAGGTCTCTCCTACCACTAATCTGATCACATTGACCGAATGAACGAAATGGACTGTAATCTTTCACATTGTCGCCATTAAATCGAAAATGTAACCGGAACTACAAATAATATTTATTATTATTCAATTTTAAACATTGGCTTTGATTGACTCTAGACTATTAAGATCTTAAATCTAGTTTGAATAAATGAAGGATACTTGAAAATATGAATTGGCTGTAATCGATTAGGGCAAAAATGGTCATGGTCTTTTGTAGATCTTAGTTAAAAATCTTTTAGCGTAAGTTGAAGGACCTTACCGGGTTACCATAATTAACTTTGCTAATTTTGAGCAGCTCTACATAATATTGAGATTAGCTGAGATAAGCTCAAGGAAGACGCGGAAATAGGTTAACATCTTCTTCTTAGCATATAATCTAATTGAACTCGGCGCAGAATTCGGCTCCGTGTTTGGTGCAATCACTAGCGTCCATCAGGGGTCTTAAAACAGTCACTTTGGCTGAATCATAATAGGAAAATAATGAATCATCGTAAAATGTCACAATTTCACAAACTGACAATTCATAATATGATCTGCGTGCGATTCATATTACGAAATAATTCATCCGTTTGACAGTTTTCTATGGAGATTCGTAAAATGGTCCACATTATGAATTGCTTTTGTGTCAAATTAGAGGAATTGCTAATGACAGCTGGAAATTCAGGAAATGATATTCTTTTATAGGATTTGCTAATGTGACCGTTTTAGGCCCACAGCTCCTTCGTGCAGCTGACACGCAAGACATGATAGTACCTAAATGTTCCATCGTTTGTGGAACAGCATCACATTTACACTCCAAGGCGGATTCGTCTATGAATCTCAACCTGAATATATTTTCCTTGCTTCAGCCAACTTGGGTCCGGGAGTCGGTTTAAAGACTTCCAGGTTGCCCAAGGCAAGTCATGTCCGGGGAAAATGTTCAGCATGTGGTTTGGGTAAGGAGGAAACCCTGTCTCACCACAGGTTTAGTCTTTCTATTGATCGGTCGGCAGTGAGTGCGACACACTTTAAAAAACTGTTTTAGCTTTTCAGCCTTTGTGGCACAAAGACGTGGTCGTGCAAAGGATGTCGTGTGTCGGAGACCATTTTGGCTCTTTCGCTGGAGCTTGCCACCGCTCTGCGAACGGTGGAGCAAATGAAATATCACAAAAAGTTTGCATAATATTTAGTTAGATACTTACTTCCCTACTTTTTTTTTTGTTGAGAATTTTTGATTTGCTTCATTATAGCCTGTCAGTGCTGCTGTCAAATAGAAATGTCCATTGCATTGCAACCGTCATCGTCACCACGTCTCAGAACAATGAATTGTCAATAAATCAAAGCAATTTGCAGAACTGGTTCAATATTACCAGAATTACTCGAATATCGGCGAATACTAAAATTCGCCATGCTGTTTGGAACGATAAAAAAATTACTTTCCAGTGAATATAACGAATTTGATGACACAATTTTAGTCGAAAGTTCATTTAACGAGACAACGAGAGATGGCACAGTAAAGTTGCGTTTGGTGCAGCTTGGTACGTTATATTATTACGTGTTTTTTGCTATGGCCTGACATTACTCGACATTAAAGGTACTTATTAGGTAAGCATGGAGCCCTGGGTTCGATTCCCAGGTTGGGCAGTGTTATTAATTAGGTTTACCCATCTGGAATTTCTCAGTAGCAGCCCGGAATCTAGATTTGTGCCCGGTAATGGAAATATTCGCCCCCTATTACATGGGACTTAAACATATTTGGCAAAATGTGGTTGTACGATAAGTTACATCTCTGCCTAACCCTTCAGGGAATACAGGCGTGATGTTACGTTATAAATTTTGGATAGAAATGCCCCCATGGTTTAGGAACTTGAAGAGAACTGCTGCTGGCCATCTCATATTCCTTAATAGTAGGTAGACCATAGACAAAGTACAACTTTCATAATAATAGACTGTCTGTTTTGTATTAGTAAACCACACTATTTTTTACATAAAGACTAATTATGCAACATGAAGGTACAAATTAAATTCCGTAGCCAACTGCAGGCAGCAGCAGCAGGCGATGTGTCGCTGCGATACTACTGGATTCTTATGTATTTCTGTGAAATACCTTCCGTAACTAACGACACATTGAATGCTGCACCTGCAGTCGGCTACGGACTTGTACCCTTAGAATAGAATATAATATAATAACTCTTTGAATTATTATGATTATTTTAGGATTAAGTTCAAAAGCTTTTATAGTTGCTTCTGAACATGATATCACTGGAAAAAATAGAACGGCTAGTGACGGTACTCCACTATGTCGTGAATCAAGTGTCATAGAAATACTTTCATTGTATCCATGGGAGTCTATCAGGTTGACTGTGTTTAAAAGAAGTCAAAAACAAGCACTAAAGGCCTCGTTTATTAACAACGGTATAAGGTATTTTGAATTAAGAGACATACCTAAAAAGAAGGTAAAGATAATTTTTATTCATTCACTCATACTCAATCAATTAGTAAAGTGAAGCCCATGATGGCACTGTGTCAGTTTGCAATACTGGTTAGCTAGGTACTAAGTACGTAGTTACGTTGGCCACCATCATCTACCACGACATCCGAACTCAATATTATAAATGCGAAAGTGGTTTGTTTGTTTGTAACGCTTTCACGCTAAAACAGCTGAACGGAGTTCGATGAAATGTGGCACATATGGGTAGAGCATGACCTGGATTAACACATAAGATAGTTTTATTCCGGTAGTACGTTTTTGTGGTGTACTTTCCGACTTCCACGCGGGCGAAGCCGTGGGCAAAAGCTAGTAAGCAATATTTTTTAATAGCTCTCGTGCCGACATGCGACATGAGAAAAATATTTCTAACCCTCATTTTCAGATATTTTGGAGTCTTTGGCGTAGCAGTATAAAAGAACTACAGTGCTCAGATAAAAAGTGGCCATTCACACTGTCAACTCAAATAAACACTAGAAAACAAGAAACTCGCGTAGCAGAATGCATCGAATTACGTTTTATAAAACATACCGAGAAAGTAGGTATACATTATTGATACCTCCTTATCTATTTGATTTTAACTGCTTGATCTTATATTTATTTCTCACGCAGGAGAAATGGTTAAGGTGGACAAACAAATATTTATATTTGGGATCTACCAGAGAAGAGGAAGACAAAGTGCGACCTGTGCCAGTGCCTGGCCTGGGGCGTTCTGAGGAGATCAATCTTTATTATTTAAAACCAAGATATTTCGGTTGCTGGGAGCAATCAGAACATTGGGTCCAGTGTGAAGATAGCTCATTAAATACCCATCATATTCAAAGTGAATGACACTTTTATACTTACTTACAAGTTTTTATACAATACTTATCTATATTATATATATTTTATTTACTTATACCAACCTAATTATTTGGAACTGTCATCCATCAGACAGACCTTGACGACATCTTATGAACCGTTGCTTCGCAGCAACCTACGAACAAGTTTTAATAGCACGATTTTCGGGGGTTTTTAAAACACGTTGTATGTTAAGTGACGTTCAAACGTCAAAAATATTGTGGTTTACAAGTCGCTAATCATTACCTATATAAATACTTAACCCCATTGTGTACAGAAACCCGACAAAAACCTTACAACCATCGGGCAGTAGTTGACTGCCCACGCCCACCAGACACAACACCTGTCTGGCCGGAGGATCCTCACTTTTCAACAGAGTTGAAAAGTTTCAAGTATAAGAAACTTTCAACCCTGTTCCTCATAGCTGTAAGCTGGTGACCCCGAGTATAAACGCCAGCGCAGCCTTTCAGCAGCAATGTCATCGTCATCACTTCTTCAAGCTTTCGAGCAGCGAGTAACACAGCCAGCATTCACGCGTATACCTGGTTATCGACCTCAAACTCATCAGCGACCTTGACAATGCACACTGCTCGTAAGCCAGTCAGCAAGTAATCTCTACTTCTCTCCTGGTCGACGCAGCAGCCGGTCACTACGCATCACTGCACCTCTCCGACCCACTGGAGGTACTGGAGGATATTGAGCTTAAGCAGCGTAGGTACCCTCAGACCACGTCCTATTTTAAAAGCGATTGTCGCGGTCATACGTGGCTTTTTGTGAAAACCGGAAAGCGCCCTCAGTAAGCGAAAAAAAAACAACCGACTTCCAAACAAACACTAAAAAAGTGAAAAATAACTTTCATTTCGGAAGTCGGTGTCTTTGCTTTTCAATTTTCGTTTTTTGCCACCGACTTCCGAAATTAAAGTAATTTTTAACTTTTTTAGTGTTTGTTTGGAAGTCGGTTGTTTTTTTTTTGTATTTTTTTTTTTTTTTTACTATTTATTTGTGGTACCTACCCCACACAAATTCGAATACCACTACCTGCTATGTAAATAACAGTGACGGAGTCAAATAATATAATATCGTCATACACTAAGTGGGAAAAATACGTAATTATTGAAGCTAACTCAAATACTACAAAAGCAAAGTTAATAAAAGGATATTGACCGATTTGGACCAAATGCTGCCCAGACATGGGCACTTCCAAATGGTGCCTGGCATCAAATTAAACATTAAAAAAAATATGAAAAAAAAATCGGTCCCAGGGTTAAAAAGTTATTGCCTGAGAGAGGTTAATGTTTTGCAAGTGGTGTCCAGGGTCTGATGACGCAGCCGGAAGGTATCCATAGGAACTCCTCAACCAAAGAAGGCAACACTATCGTCTTTGGACTCGTTGAATATATATTGAAAAGCGCTTTACGCTTGGCAGTGTCCAGGGTCCGATGATGGAGCCGGAAGGTGGCCATAGGAACTCCTCAGCCAAACAAGATAGCGCCATCGTGTTTGGACTCGTTGGCTTTGTCTTGACAAGTACCTAGTATATCCCAGGGTTGTATCTAGAGTCTGATGATAGAGCCGGAAGGTACCCATAGGAACTCCTCAACTAAACAAGATAGCGCCTTCGTGTTTGGACTCGTTGGCTTTGTCTTGACAAGTACCTAGAGTACCTAGTATAGCCCAGGGTTGTATCCAGGGTCTGATGATAGAGCCGGAAGGTAGCCATAGGAACTCCTCAACCAAACAAGATAGCACAATCGTGTTTGGAATCGCTGGCTTTGTCTTGACAAGTACTTTGTATAGCCCAAGGTTGTATCCAGGGTCTGATGATGGAGCCGGAAGGTACCCATAGGAACTCCTCAACCAAACAAGATAGCGCCATCGTGTTTGGACTCGTTAGCTTTGTCTTGACAAGTACCTAGTATAGCCTACGGTTGTATCCAAGGTCTGGTGATGGAGCCGGAAGGCCATAAGAACTCCTCAACCAAAAAAATAGCTCCATCGTGTTTGGACTCGTAGGCTTTGTCTTAACAAGTACCTAGTATGGCCCAAGTTTGTAGCCAGGATCTGATGATGGAGCCGGAAGGTACCCATAGGAACTCCTCAACTCCTCCTCCTCCTCCTCCGCTATTGGTTGGTTGTTATTCAACAATAAAAAATAGTTTTTCTCAAAACTTCTCGGATAGATTTTGTTGAGCTTTGGTTTACAGACTAGTATAAGTCCGAGGAACATAATGCACTATGTGTCGATTCTGGGCAGCACTTGGCCCAACTTCCATTTATGGATGGTCAGTAAAAAATATCTAACATGTAAATGATATGCATACAAATAAAATAATAATGTGTTGTTTAACATAATGACTGCCTTTATTTAATAAAATGCGCCATCGGTTGGTTGGTATTCACCATTAAAAAATACTCAACAAAAAATAGTTTTTCTCAAAACTCCGCGGATAGATTTTATTGAGCTTTGGTTTACAGACTAATATAAGCCCAAGGAATATAATGCACTATGTGTCCATTCTGGGCAGCACTTGGTCTAACTCCCGTATATGGATGGTCAATGTCCATTATATGGGACTACCTCTGAAGCATGACCTACCAAACAAAAAAAGAATCATCAAAATCGATTCATATTGGCGGAGTAATCGCGTAACTTACACAAAACAAAAAAACAGACGAATTGAGAACCTCCTCCTTTTTGAAGAAGTCGATTAAAAAGTGACAAGCACGCGACGATCGCTTTTAAATAGGAAGCGGGGTCACTGGGGCAACACCAGGCATTCCATCTCACAACCAACGGTCCCTAAGAGTTTTTAATACGACTGGGAGGGAAGCAAGAACTATATAAAAATGTACACGCATAAAAAAAATATCGATACGTATAAAAATATAAAAAAATATCGATAAGTATAAAAATATATTTTATAACTATTTTTTTCCCGTACTATTAATTCAGTGGTACATGATGTAGAAATATTAGCGGTGTTACCACGAGTCCGGACCAAAGAGTAAAGTAACTTTATAGGGACTCCAGGATGATTTTCCTGGAGTCCCTATAAAGTTACTTTACTCTGTCGCTGTTAGTCACACTGGTGTTACAACCGGTGTGACCACGAGTCCGCACCTGAAAAAACGTATTTGATACTTGAATATGTTTATAGAGAATATTTAGTTTTGTTTCTTCTGTCAAATACGTTTTTTCCTAGTTGATCCGGGGATATAAGACATATTTCTTTTTCACTCAGCTTTCACAGCAGCTTACAGACTCTAATCTAAGCTATATCGACTAGGCTGTTTATTAAAGGGTCTTTGCTTTTTGGTCGCTGGACTTAAAAACAACAAACATAACCTCAAAGTAAAATGACAGTAATCTATAATGTGTTTGTCAAAATGGTCAAATTCAAATCAAAACATTGAGAAAACAGTCAGTGACAAATATTTAATAAGTTTAATAGTGAAACTATTCCAAATATGTCTTTTTTGGTGAGAATTGTGCGAAATTTGACATTTCCGAAATATCGGAATAACGTAGTGTTATTTAATTTTGCAAATGGGGTACAAAAATGTAGCAGGATTATTCATAGTAACTCCTATCTGAATGCTAGAATGTTTATGGAACATGAAAATAAATATGCTTATAGTATTTTGGAAGATAAAGGCTATGCTATTAGCTTAAATTGCAACATCCAGCAAGAGACTTTAAGTGAAGAACAATTTAAAGAAGCACTCCAATTGGACTGGTCGAAGAAATCTCATCCCGAAGTTTTAGAGATTTTTCCTAAATTTGCTTTATATTGTTCAGAACACAACTTGTGTATCTCTAATAAGATATTTGATACATACATAGACCATCTTACTGACTGTTTAAAAATGGCAACTGATAAAGAGTTGGAATCCGTATTTCATGCTCTAAATAAGTGGCCAGAAACAGAATCAATCCGAACTCGCAACTACATAGAAGTCTGGGCAGCTTTGGACGACGAGTGTTTAAACAGAATAAGGAATTGGACACATAATGAATTACTTTCTTTTGTAGCACTTTTCTACATGATAAATGTAACAAGATATAGTGAATTTTCTATTAAAAGCATGCAAAAATTAGCCAGTAAAGCAAAGCAACTAACACCAGGGCAAATTGTACAAACAATGTTTTTTATTGGAATAAGGAGAAAATCACCATTTGATATGCACAATTTAGAAATTGAGATAAACAAAAAGTACTCACTATTCACTGTCGACGATTTGGCCATTATGTGTATGGGATTCTTCAAAAGTAAAACACCTGTAAGAGATATGGACTTGGTACTGAAAATGATTAACACAGTGATTGAAAACTCTAAAAACATCCATGAAGTATCCTTGGCGGCTTTATTAAAACTAATTCGATATTCAACAAAATCAACTCTTGATAACAGAATATACAGACTATTGGAAACATTGCAGCATGAAGTGCCTCGGCTATCAGTGATGTGTAATGTGCATTTAGCTCTAGTGGGAACTTCTACATTAAACTTACATGAAGAGTGTTTACATAAAATTGCTGAAAATGTAAGCCAATCCATGACCCAAACAAGGGTTAAAGACCTTGAAAGATTAGTTTTAACTTATGGAACATTTAATTTAATACCTCGAACAAAAGAATGTTTCTTCTCCAAAGTTATGGATGAATTAAGGAAGCCTGAAAGAAGACCAGAAATTGCCACTCATGGTAGATCATTTGCATGCTGCATAGCATATTTAACTCTTTTAGGTATCCGCCCTGTGGATCTTATCAATGAAGTTTTAAGTACAGAATTTTTAGAACAGACATATGGGAAGTATTGTTATAACTATGGGAGAGAAATTCTGATATTGAACAATGTAGCAGAAATATTTTGCAGTGATGCTAAAGTAAATCGTCTTCACAATAAATACATTCAAATTCTGGCAAAAAAATACACAGATTATATACCAAATGAACAATTTCAAAAACAGTATAATATTACGGAAAGGATGGTCTTGGATATTATGAAAGTTTTGAAAGTAACTCGTGGCGGTAATGAGTATGTTGTTGGTGAACACATCTTACCTCATCATCAAAGAGGAGGTATACAAGGAAATATTTATGAATTCTATCACAACTGTAAAAATGCTGTATATGACAACTAAAATGATAACTTATTTTCTTTCAGATATAGTAATTTGTAATGATGTTAGTGGAGCCCCAGTAGTAGTCAAAGATGTATTTACAGCAAACAACTTTGGACTACTACAAAGGCCTCCTGATAATAATATCTGGATAGCATTGGTGATAGCTGGCAGAAATGCAATAATACATGATACTGACAATGCAACCGGCTTCTTTACAAGTAAAGTTAGAGAACTTGAAGCACTAGGTTATCATGGAGTTTTGGTAAGCACATCACATTATAACTACTTATGAGTAATCATCATTGCTGTTAATAGTTTTGCTTTTTTACCACCTTTTTCAGAGTTCTGAAGCCAGTCAATACCATCAAACAACAAACTAAACTCTTGAGTTTGTTTAGTAACCTATGCTCCTGGCTTGTCAACCTTCTGCAAATACTTCCATCATAGCTATTATAAATTATAAAGTAAGCTTTATGACAAGGAAAAAATATTTGTAATAAACTTAAGAAAAATCTGTAGCACAGCTAACCAACTCCCCATTTTTTCAGGTTCCCTGGAGTAAGTATTCGAAATTGGAAACAACAGAAGAAAAATTAGGTTATTTAAATAGCTTAATTAACGATTCTGTAAGGAAAATCAAATAAATCTTAAGACAAGAGTCAGCAATATTATTTTTATCAACCTATTTATTTAGGCTTCAACTTAATTAGGTGCTATCTTCTTCGTCGTATCAATGATTCCATTTGTTTGTTGTAAATTATAAGCTTCGACCCGAATTCGGCTGCTTGGAGGCTGCCATGGTGCAGATATTAGTGCATAGTCGCACAGAGATCGTGACATAAGGTGGAGCATAGTTTGATGATCGATGCGGCTCCATGGTCGCAATGCGGCTCATTGGAGTACCCACCGACTTAGGTGGGCCTGCAGTATGAAAAACAAAAAAAAAACAAAATTTATTCGCGGGGTAAGACATACCCGCTATAAAAGTTTTGAAAATACGCCCTAAGAAGTCAAGTGGGTACCTGATTTCTTAAGGTAGATGCGCCAGGGTGGCCCGCGAAATTCAAATTTTCTTACGTTTTTTGCAATTTTCAGGTCAGTATCAGGTTGTATGTTGATCTAAATATCATTAGCGGCCGTAACAAATATGGATTTACAGAATTATAAACATTAGAATCAGCAATACAACTCTCTAAGTTCATGTAAGTGTATTGACTGACGATTTCATGAAATTTTCATTCGCATTAGCGCATCAACCTTAAGCGAGTTTTACTAAACTTTAGGTAGGTACTTAACGGATTGAAATCCATAGGTACAAATATTACAAATGCGAATGTAAAGTAACTTTCTGTTCCCTTTTTTTTTTTTAATGGATGTCGATGATATTTGGCACACAGGCAGACCATGGCCTGGGTTAAGACATAGAATACATTTATCCAGTAGTACGTTCCAGTGGGATTATTTCCGGCATCGACGCGGGCAAAAGTTAATAACTGATAAAACAGAAAGAATCTGGCTATCAAATTGTTACTGTCATAGTTTTGTCCTGTCGTTAACGCCGGGAGTCTTCGCCTAGTGCCTAGTGGTGATAAGATATGGTCCGATGGACACGGCGCAGTATCTACAACAATTGATTTAGGAACCCTGATGAACCTAGACGAGAAGAGACTCTAAGGGCAAGCAACTTGCATAGAAAAGTAGCCAGATGTTTAACAAGTAGATTCGCATTTAGTGTATCTACCGAAGACATACTAGTAGATACACACACGATTATTACCCTCTGGTACTGCCAGTGCCAGTACCGTTTAACGCCGTGACAGTATAAGGGACAGTACAGACCGCGACGTGAAGCGACGCGACGCTGCAAGCAGTTTTTCACAATTATCGAATTTATAGTGCGCTGTGCTGCGCAGCGCGTGTACCATATTGTGTAGTCATTGAATTGGATTATAAAAAAAGTGCACGTCGCGTCTCGGTGTGAACTGACCCCTAAACCTACTTTATCTATGGTCGTTTAACACTAAGGGTGATTCAGACAGTCGCCAGATAATGCGCGTAATGTCATTCCGTTTTAAAAACTGATTTTGATCATGTCTCAAATCAATTTTTGAGACATGGTCAAATGTGTTAATAACAATGCGAGATTAGCATAAACTGGAAATGTGTAGCCGTGTGTACACACCTACACACGCTGCGACTTTCCTAAAGTCGCCGCATACTAACTAGCATTATTATTACTATTAGCATTAGTATGTACATACAATTATGCAGATTATGTGTGCTCATGTTCTGGCAACATTGTTTGAAATGTCCGCCCAATTTGCGCTATAGCAATTAATTTTACTCTATGGTAACGCATCAGCAGCTTGCGGACATAGCGGGTGGATAATTTTCGCGCCCGGGTTTTGTTATATCGTAGAAGATAAAAGAAAAAGTTGTTAACATAGCGTACTATGTAAAATCTTGGTAAAATTGCTCAAATCGAGTAATCTGAATTGTATAAAAGTGATATTTATTCTGTGTCAACATGTCTCAAACAGAGGAACCTATGGACGTTGCAGATGTTGGTGAACATTCAGTAGGTTTCACTAACCACTCTCTTGTTTTATGATTCATTGTGAGGAATTGTGTTAAAACGAACTCATTTTTGTAACAGAATGGATCCTCGAGCGATACTACGTCCTCGAGGGGCAAGGAAGGTGACTTCGAAAGTAAAATTGAAACTGATCGTTCGAAGAGATTCGAATTTTTATTGAAGCAAACAGAAATTTTCTCTCATTTCATGACAAATACTCCTAAATCTGGTGGCAGCCCACCTAAACCGAAAGCCGGCAGACCTAAGAAGATCAAGCAAGACGCTGACCCGGGAGGAGGACTACCAGGAGAGTAAGTAATAATAAAACTAACCTTCACCTTGCCATTACAAACAAACAATAAACATGTGCTTTGACAACAATTTTGTGCCCACCCATTATAGTAACATGCTAATATTCTTTTGTTTGTGTTTTTTTTTGATATTTCAATACTTTTGTTTAGCCACCGCCACCGAAAGACTGAACAGGAAGAAGATGAGGAACTCCTTGCAGAGACTAATATCAAAGTAAAATCAATATTCCGATTTGAAGCCTCTCCACACTTCATCAAAAATGGAGAAATGCGTGACTATCAAGTAAGAGGTCTTAATTGGATGATCTCACTCTATGAAAATGGTATCAATGGCATCTTGGCTGATGAAATGGGTCTCGGAAAAACTTTACAGACTATTTCTTTGCTTGGTTACATGAAGAACTTCAAGTGAGTGTTTATTATAATTTACTAGCATTTTTACGACTTGACAAAACAATTGTAATTTCGTAGTTATATGTATCTTTAATAGTATCATATTATACACATAAACCTTCCAGAATAAATTCTCTAAATGATGGGGAAAACCTCATCAAAATCAGTTGTGTGGTTTAGAAGAACAACACGGACATACATGATATGTGACTTTAATTTATAATAAAATAAATTTAATCTAATCAATATCCTTTTCGAGTATATAATTAAGTAGTATACTGTCTAAACTGATATTCTAAGATAGAGGTGTCTAGTAACTTATTGTTGATGACCAGTTAGTAAAAAAACTTTTGTGACAGACGGACAACACAGTGATATTATAAAGGTTTTGTTTTCACTGGTGGAACTAAATAATGTAACATCTGTCACATAATTTCGTATTAACTTCTTTATGTAACAGGAATGTTCCTGGGCCACATATTGTTATTGTCCCAAAATCAACCCTGACAAATTGGATGAATGAGTTCAAAAAATGGTGCCCATCTCTGAAAGCAGTTTGTTTAATTGGTGACCAAGAAACAAGGGTAAGATCTACAACCAAGTTCAAACAGGGTAACATAATATAATTGTCTTTCTTATTTTGGGACGTCATTAAGTGACGTCCCAAAATAACAAAGACATTGGTGCCGATTCTGTTGTTCACAAACTAAACTAAATTTAAGTTCAGTGCATCTTTTTCTGTCTATTTCATTAAGAAAAGGACAAACGATATATTTTAGTTTAGTTCTGTCACCCTGTCACTATTCCACACAAGTTTAGATGGGATTAAAAACTTGCCTACTAAAATTACGTCAATTTACGTCAGGCGCTGATTAATTTGACAGGACTAAAGTAAAATTTATCTTCTGTCCTTTTCTTAATGAAATAGAAAGAAAAAGATGCACTGAACTTAAATTTAGTTTGTGAACAACAGAATCGGCACCATAAGTCATAAATTTTAATTAACGTTCATTTTTATTAGAGCACATTTATTCGAGAAGTCCTCATGCCTGGTAACTGGGATGTCTGCATTACGTCTTATGAGATGATAATTCGAGAAAGATCAGTTTTCAAAAAGTTCAATTGGAGATACATGGTGATTGACGAGGCTCATCGAATCAAGAATGAAAAGTCAAAGCTTTCTGAACTGCTTAGAGAGTTCAAAAGTATGAACAGGCTGTTGCTTACTGGTACTCCACTGCAGAACAATCTCCATGAGCTGTGGGCACTACTCAACTTCCTCTTACCGGATGTATTTAATAGTTCTGATGTAAGTACTACACTTTTTAGATAAATGGATAAAAAAACATTTAAATAATATGGCATATTCCAGTGTAGAAACTACTAATATGCGAAACCCTTTCAGGACTTTGATTCCTGGTTCAACACTAATGCGGCTCTTGGTGACAATCAACTAGTTTCTCGGTTGCATGCTGTATTGAGGCCATTTTTACTTCGTCGTCTGAAATCTGAGGTGGAGAGGAAACTTAAACCAAAAAAGGAGGTCAAAGTGTATGTGGGTTTGAGTAAAATGCAAAGAGAATGGTACACTAAGGTTCTAATGAAAGACATTGATGTAGGTAAGTAAAAAAAAGAACAATTTTTTTTGTTGAAATGTTTATTTTGTTAATGATCATTAGGTATGTAAAGCAATGTATTAATTTATTTAATTATTCTGATTGTAGTGAATGGTGCTGGCAAGGTTGAAAAGATGCGTCTGCAGAACATTCTCATGCAGCTTCGTAAATGCTGCAACCATCCTTATCTGTTTGACGGGGCGGAGCCTGGGCCGCCCTACACGACAGACTTGCATCTTGTGTACAACTGCGGTAAACTCGCCATTCTTGACAAATTGCTGCCCAAACTACGAGAACAAGACTCCAGGGTGCTTATATTTTCACAAATGACTAGGATGCTGGACATCTTAGAAGATTACTGCCTTTGGCGACAATATAAGGTACGGATTTGCCTGCTTTTCATGACTGACTACAGAGAGGGTCGTATAATATGTATACTCATGCTTTGTTTTTTTTTTTCAGTATTGCCGTTTAGATGGTCAAACACCGCATGAAGATAGGAATAGGCAAATAGAAGAGTACAATGCGGAAGGGAGCGAAAAATTCGTGTTTATGTTGTCGACGCGCGCCGGCGGTCTTGGCATCAACTTGACGTCAGCAGATGTCGTGATCATCTACGACTCTGACTGGAATCCACAAATGGACTTGCAGGCTATGGACAGGGCACATCGTATTGGACAGAAAAAACAAGTAAGTAGTAATCTTATGTGTTTGAGCAGGTCAAATTTTAATAACTGTTCAGCTATGACTGACTTATTACTTATTCTTTTAAAGGTGCGAGTTTTCCGACTCATCACTGAAAATACCGTGGAAGAAAAAATAGTAGAACGCGCCGAAGTGAAGCTAAGGTTAGACAAACTTGTGATACAGTCAGGCCGCCTGGTCGACATTAAGAGTCACCTGAACAAAGACGAAATGCTCAACATGATCAGACATGGCGCCAACCATGTGTTCTCGTCTAAAGATTCGGAAATCACCGAAGAAGATATTGATGACATATTAGCTAAGGGAGAACACAAGGTAAGGAGGTTCAGTTACTGTGATCTATTTCTGATAAGCACTATACCTCAGACCAAATAAAAAACCAAGACAGCGCTGTCAACAGTGACGTGAGGCCGGTTTTGTTAACATGTGTGTACATATTTTGGTGTAGTTGTATTGTAAATGGTTGTAAATGTGTGCGTGTGAGCGTGTATGCACAGAGCGGTGGTTAGTTTTGGCATGCTTCACTGTATTGTTCGCAGCGCACTGTCTTGGTTTTTTGTTTGGTCTGAGCACTATACATGAATATACCATAAATTTGTCTTTATAGACTGAAGAATTGAAGCAGAAGCTGGAGAGTCTAGGAGAATCTTCACTACGGGCTTTCTCGATGGACACCCCCGGCGCCACGACAGACTCTGTCTACCAGTTTGAAGGTTTTCTTCTCAAAAGTAGATAGCAAAAGATCATAATTGTGTAAATTAAAATACTAATTGTCTTTTTTTAATTCAGGGGAGGATTACAGAGAGAAGCAGAAAATTTTACCCATTGGTAATTGGATTGAACCGCCTAAACGCGAGCGTAAAGCTAACTATGCAGTGGACGCTTACTTCCGGGAGGCACTCCGTGTTTCCGAACCGAAGGCGCCAAAGGTACAGGTAAATAAGTGTAAAGAGCTAAATGCGGAGGTCAGCGCAGCAGTCTACTTTTGGTGGTGGTTCTATGGCAATATAATTATCATCTAATTCATGTACTTGTATTATGTAAATTAATTAGCTCTTTATACTGGCATTAATGTAGTATACCTGTATTACTGCTGTAAATTATTTGTTTAGCCTTATTTCATATTTAGAACTAGAATATCACTTTTAATTCACATTTTCATTAAATATATATATTTTCACATACATACAATATCTAATGCTTGTAGTTAGTTTGGAACCATGCTTATGATGTTCGTATGATAATATACACTTTTCTCATGTCTAGGCTCCGCGTCCTCCAAAGCAGCCGATTGTACAAGACTTCCAGTTCTTCCCGCCACGACTCTTCGAACTTTTGGATCAAGAAATATACCACTATCGCAAAACACTAGGGTATGGTTTAAACATAGACAAAATATTATAAAAGTATATTTATGTAAGTCAAGGATACTTATCATGTTATATTTTATTAGGTACAAAGTTCCCCGTAATCCTGAATTGGGTCCTGATGCTGCCAAGATTCAAAGAGAAGAACAACGTAAGATTGATGACGCTGAAGCTCTCACAGAGGAAGAAGTACAGGAGAAAGAGCAGTTGCTAACTCAAGGTATGTTCACTAAACTGATTTAAAAAGTAGTGTGCAGTACATCAAACATCATTGAAAGTTAGCAATATTATTAACACAAAATCTTCATCCACAGGGTTTACTAATTGGACAAAGCGAGACTTTAATCAATTCATCAAGGCCAATGAAAAATACGGCAGAGATGATATTGAAAATATTGCTAAAGATGTTGAAGGCAAAACTCCGGAAGAAGTGAGTAAAATCATTGGTTAAAACATGCATAAAGATGAATTCGTAAAATCGTATTAAAAAATAATAATGCATCATTATAACTTTTTAAGGTTATGGAATATTCAGCAGTATTTTGGGAGCGTTGTCATGAGCTTCAAGACATCGACAGAATAATGGGACAAATTGAAAGGGGAGAAGCCAAGATACAGCGCCGAGCGTCTATCAAGAAAGCGCTGGATGCTAAGATGGCGCGTTACAGAGCTCCATTCCATCAACTTAGAATATCTTACGGAACAAATAAAGGAAAAAATTACGTCGAGGAAGAGGACAGGTGAATTATATTGAATTCATACATAATCAGCCTATACTGTTCCCACTGCTGGGACACAGGCCTCCTCTCTGTGAGAGGGAGCGGGCCGTAATGTACCACGCGGGCCTAGTGCGGGTTGGTAGATGTCACATGTCTTCGAATTTTTGGTTCTAGGACATGCCGGTTTCCTCACGATGTTTTTCTTCACTGTTTTAAGAGCAGTGGCGATAAAATAATTTACACAAAGTAAAGCGCCTATCAGGGTTCGAACCTACAACCTACAACTCGTAAGTCGTGGCCGTTACCACTGGACCACCACTGCTCTCATATTCAATTCATATCTCACATATTTTGTGTAGCAGTGTCGCGTGTAACAATAAACTTAACACTTCTTTTTCTAGATTCCTGGTGTGCATGCTGCATAAGCTGGGCTTCGATAAAGAAAACGTGTACGAGGAACTTCGAGCATCTGTACACGCCGCGCCGCAATTTAGATTTGATTGGTTCCTCAAATCGAGAACAGCTGTTGAGTTACAACGCAGGTCAGTTATAAAGAAAAATCATGTAAACACATTCATAATAAAGCCACACACAAATTAAATTAAAATCATTGGCAATTCCCAGATGTAACACCCTCATCACTTTAATTGAGAGAGAAAATCAAGAACTTGAAGAGAAGGAACGAGCTGAAAAGAAGAAAAAGAGTGGTGCCGCCAATCAAAACATACCTGGCGGGAACTCGACCGGCAAAGGCGCTAATACAAGCAAACGCAAAGCCGATAACACACCAGACACCGCCCAAAAGCACAAAAAGAAGAAGAAATAGAGCTCATGCGATTAAAACACGCGATTTGATGATCATAATTTCTTATGTAACGATTATTTAACATTGCAATGGTAAATAAACATGATGTCGTGATTACTTTGTATTGTTTTTAAGAATCCATTACTTATTATATGGTTCAGTTTCGTCGATGCACAAAGACCGAGCAAATGGCCGCCAGCCAGTATTAGTATCGCTACGTCGATTCTTGTTATGACCCAGGTTGACAGAACGCATGGTGCATCGTCTAAGGGCCGATTCACACCGGAATGGCAGCGGCCGGCAGCGACGCGGCAAGCACTTTCAGTGTGAAATGATTAACTTTATCTACATACAGAAAAGACCAGTATCGCTTGAAAAAAAAAAAAAGTCGCGAGGCTGCCCGCGGTGACGCGAGCGGCCGCGCGTCTTTGCGGTGGTTCTGCCAGCGGCGACGCGGGCGAATTTAGAAACTAAACTAGTCAAGAGGAGACCAGGCGCGTGGGGTCGCCAGGCCGCCAGCGGAGATGCCGGGCCGCTGCCATTCCGGTGAGACTCGGCCCTTATTTCAACTTTACGTCGACTGGACTGCCAGTCCAAATCAAAATTAAATACGTTAGTATATTCTATTTTATTTAATCAACTAGCTGTTGCTCGCGAGTTCGTCTGCGATCCAAGATGAAAGAGGTTAGGTACGTGTGATCGAGTACTTGACCAACCTCGAAGACACGAATATTCGTGGGGTCATAGCGTGCAGTACCTACGCCAAAATTGGGGCACGACTGTTAGAGCAATTACCTACGTTAGTGAAAAATAAAATCATCCAAGTCCCATACACAAAACTTGCGTTAAGTTTTGTAATTTCGAAAAAATATAAAAAATTGGTGCATTTGTACATTTACAGACAACAACCAACTACCCGGAACAACTTTACTATCTAGTAGGACTAGTAGCCCTAATTTTTTTTACTTGGCATTAACTGAATCCGCTGTCACTAAATTTGCAACGGGCTTCAATTTTTATCCGACTATGACGGAAAGAGTGTTGTGAATCATAATGGACGTACTTTGCAGTCATCGCAGATTAGGGAACTAACCGACTATAATTTGGCAAAATGTATTTTCGAGTTAAGTAAGATATGCAGCATACCTCGAAAATTACATTATGTGATAGGCTAATTAAACGTTTGTAATAAAAAAAATAGACTTAGGTAAATAGAGAACAAAATTATTTATTTATGAAGATTTTGAACACTAGTTGGTGTTCTATTTAGACTAGTTAGGACTACTTAGCATTTGTGTATATATATAAATATAATAACCTGGTAAAAACATAAACCTAGGTACTTATAATTATTACTAGTACAGTAAGAAACTAAATAATAATAATAATTGCCCCGCCGCCGTATCTCTACGTCGACGTCGTCGTGGTGAACTCTAGGTCTGTGCCGGTAGTTTACTTTGCCGGGACAGGTCTAGGATGAAGAGCCAGAACCAAGAGAGATACAAAAACCCGCAGGGCAGCATGTGGCGAGGTGTTGGGCAGTAGCGACCCCACGGACCCTATCTCCCGGGAGAAGTCTGATTTTTCACCTCCGACTTGCCTTTATTGCCGGCTTGAGTGGATACTCGCAGGAGCAAACGTGCTCGGAGGAAGGAAGTATTCCAGTAAGTACCGGTAGGGATCTTGACCATCTTCCGGGGCCGAGCTCTGGGATTGCTCTGATAACCGTGGAATACCTCTCTCTCACTCCTCAAGCATCTCAGGATATGTTTCCCGCTTGTCGCTACGTCACTAAGTGTTAGCGACAGTTGCCGGGGGCCCATTATTGAGTGTGCAAGTCGCCCCCTGCCATTTTATCCTTGTATAGTATATAACATTGATCAGGCAGGGGACATAGTTATTCCATAGTTCAAGGTAGCAAATCCACTATAGCCACCCAAACTGATAGCCCAATATGTTTTATTGTCATGTTCTGCAGTAGTCCTGCACCAACCGGGAGTTGTCCTTGGTTGCACTTGCATAATGAATGCAGGGATAATCGTCGGTTGGTGCCTCATTCCATTTAAAATTGTCTAAGGGGCCTCTACGAGTTAGCTTCGGGGTCGAACGCCTTCCAAAAGACCGGGACCCCATGGTCCAGAGATATGTAAACATAAAAATTGTGTGTTTTTGCAAACCTATTGGTTTCTAGTTATCACAGCATAATCAGCTAGGTACTGCTGGGACAGAGGACTCTGTGAGCAGTGGAGCTGTATATTCACCACGCGGGTACTGTTCTGTGACGCAGGCCAAGTGCAGATTGGTGGATATCACATGTCTACATGCCGATGGTTTCTTTCTCCGTTTTGAGAACAGTGATGATGATTAAGTGATGTGTCTGATTGGGACCCAAGACCTACAACTCGTAAGGCCGCCCAGCCGTTACCACTGACCCACCATTCCTCTATCTTAAAGTAGGTAATCGCATTAAGTACCTATGTACAAATTGTTTTTAGTTTTATAAAACCCTTAATGATAATGACTAATTCCCATGTTATATTAGAAATACACACTACACGCAGGTCCTATCGAGCAGATAGTAGGACTATCTGCTCGCAATCCTAATGAACACCTGCTACAAACGCTTTCAAAGCTATTATCTCTACTATAACTAGACAGTAATAATGCTCTCAATTCTAGTATTATTGTCATAATGAAACATTTCAAAAAATATTCATGTCAAATAACATCAAAGATTTCATTCAAATAGAAGTACCTGAATAGTTTGTACTCCCAAAATAAAAATGACCATTATGACTCCAGTCACTTCATTAATTTTTTTCCCTAGGCTATCAAATTGAATAAAACACTGATTAGTAAGCTTTTTGTGTTCTATACCCCATTTGAAATAAGATTAGACATTAAAACAAACCCATATACAGTCCGTTCAACCGATTTTGACTTCTATACCGTAGGCATAACATTAGTAGTGATAGCCTTAAATGCAAAAAAAGTTACACAATACCAACTATCTACTGCGGCTGCCATTTGTCATGCCACCAACGCAATAGAATTCAAAATCGGTTGAACGGAATGTAAAAAAGGCTTATCTATACATCTAATCTTATTTCAAATGGAGTATAGATTAGGGTTAAAAGCAATTGGTAAAATTATCAAGGTCTAGGAATGTTACAGCCTGTTGGTTTTTTGGAGAGTACACAATCGCTTTATAAACTAACTTTAAAAACATTTTTATTAGAATAAGATGATGTAGAAATAATGAGCTAGCCTACAGCTCATTATTTCTGATACTACCATATTATACTTATAAGTTCAAAGACATTCGTAGTAGATGTTATTACTAAAAAATGTCACTTAATTTCCTTTAGTGTGGGAAAACTGGCCAATGAGAACTATTACCAGTGCAGTTTATATACTACACATATATCACAGCTTTTCCTCCATATTTTCTATCTCTTTCATATATAATCAGGTACTCGTAACAAACAATGCTTATTATGTATCTCCAATAAGATGGCAGTGTTTTGTTCTCCACACGGCACTTACTCATCATGGTGAATTTCCATTCTCCATACCATCTTGGAAACTGTTTGCATTACTATTAAATGGTGCTCCAAGCCCATAGAGATGACCACTAGTGCTTTCAATATTGCCATCAAAGAATATCTGTAAAATAAAATACTCTTTTAATAACTTCTTGCAAATAGATAGGTACATATACTTAGATAACATGTCTAGTAAATGAGGAGAACCATACTTCTTTGATTTTGAAAAATGCCATTCCAGTAAGATGTGAATCAGAGCCAGCTTGGTGCTGGGGTCCTACTCGACGCAGTTCCAACTGGTCAGCTACTTCTTGCAGACCACCTTTTAAGTTCTTGCATAACTTCATCAAGTACTGTAAACAAGTATAACTTAAATAATGAACCATGACAATGTAAGTATTTCTGTAGGTATATTATTGATACTTACTTTCACATCATAAACAGTAGGGAAATACAGTCTAAGACTTTCAAAGAAGTCATTTTCTTCTTGTGGCAGATTCTGATCAGTTAGGATTTTAAGCAAATATCCAAAATCATAACCAGAATGAAAGCTTAACCAGTTTATGTTGTCCATTAGCACTATACCTAAAATTAGAAAATGTAAAATAAATAGTGAATTGCCTAATGAGTACCATACAATATTTTACATGAACAATAAAATTTCAAATGACCTGATGACATCAGGAGTTCAGCAAATTCTAAAGGTTCAATGCCATGTTCTTCGTGTTCTCTGAATTGAAGACCAGAATTTTGTAGCAGATCAATTGAGTCTTGCGCATACATGTCTTCTCTGAAAATATCAATTGAGTTAAATTAATAATTGTAATAGAAGTTATAAATATACAAAATACAATAATAATAATGTCTCACTTACTGCAAGTTGAACTTAAAATTAAATTGCCAAGTAGTGCAGCCAGGTGGGGTTTTACCATTTTCATCCATAAATGTAAGACCTAATTGTATAATTCTTAAAAGGTCCACATTACATCTGGAAACAATACATTTTTAATGCATGTACACTAAAACATTATAATTAACCTTATTTTTTAATTATATTGTGAATAAATACCTCAACAGCTGATATTGATAGTCAGCAGTAGACCTAAATTCCCCAATTGGCCTCGCTACAACTCCAGGGAACTCGGTATCCATAGCCACCCAGTGAAACTTCTGCACAATCTAGTGATGAAAGGTAGAAAAACTGTTAGTGTTATTTCTACTCTTTTTGGGTTGCTATAAGCTAAGATAGATAGACAACTAACGGAAACCACCCGCTCCTTCGTAAATGTACCAATCAAATTATATTGTCATCAAAGAATTGGGTTTACTAGGATTTATGCTGAAATACAGTTTTACCTGTCTAATAACACGAAATTCTTCATGAAGATTGTGATTCCAAACATTTTTGATGGAGCAATCATCTTTTATAGAACTAGCTAAAATGGATCCAAAACTAGCTGCAGGCATTTGAAATGATTTATTTATCAATTATCCTAAAAAAAAACAGAAATTGAATGATAAATTTAATAATTTTCAATACGTCTGTTCAAAGAGTACATGCGTCTGTTTTTGTTTACAAAAAATATAATAGACGGTTGCACAGATACAGATTATGAGATTAGGCTTGTAGAAAAAATATCGATATATTGAAATTTTTTGTACGATTTATCGATATTTTTATTCGATATTTTTTTGTTATATTGTTAATTATAAAACTTTTTACAAAAAAAAAAACCGACTTCCAAAAAAAAACACTCAAAGGTGAAAAATAACTTTAATTTCGGAAGTCGGTGGCAATAAACGAAAATTGAAAAGCAAAGACACCGTTGAGTGTTTTTTTTGTAAAAAGTTTTAATTTTTCACTTTTTAGTAGTGGTACCCACCCCACAAATTCGAATACCACTAGCGCTGATGAAAATAACAGTGAAGGAGAAAATTAAAACATCGTCTAGATAAACGAAGTGGGAAAAATACGCAATATTGACGCTAACTCAAAAACTACCCAAGCAAAGTTAATAAAATTTATATGGGACCACCTCAGAAGCATGACCTACCATACAAAAAAAGAATCATCGAAATCGATTCATAATTGGCGGAGTAATCGCGTAACAAACATACAAAAAAAAAACATAGACGAATTGAGAACCTCCTCCTTTTTGAAGAAGTCGGTTAAAAATATCAAGTGGCTACGTAGTAACAGCCGCACGGGTCGATCCATCAGGTTAAGCTACGCTAGTCAAGGTTGATCGTGGATGGGTGACCATCTTTATATAATTATGCCGTTGGTCCCGGGACGCGGCTGTCATTCGTGGATCTTAGACAGTCGTTACGGGTCGTCAGAAGCCCGAAAGTCAGACAACCAGTCTTACCAAGGGGTAGGTACGGGCCGGACTCATTTTAAACGGACATAAGAGCCAGGCCACACGAAGAGTTGCGGCACCGGTCCGCATTGCAAGACAGAGTGGTCAGTGTCACCCATCGCCACGCTACTCACAAAATAATATTCGGCATGCGTCCATACACACGCAATTCCACAAGCGCATAAACTCCCGCATTGAGTGTGCAGCGCGGGCTCGCAATTCAAACGATAAAACAACCGACTTCCAAAAAAAATAATTAAAAAGTGACAAATAACTTTAATTTCGGAAGTCGGTGGCAAAAAACGGAAATTGAAAAGCAAAGACACCGACTTCCGAAATTAAAGTTTGTCTTTTTTTTGGAAGTTGGTTGTTTTTTTTTTTGTTAAAAGTTTTTATTTTTGTCTTTTTAGTTGTGGTACCTACCCCACACAAATCCGAATACCACTACCTGCTATGTAAATAACAGTGAAGGAGTCAAACAGGACATCGTCTAAATAAACGAAGTGGAAAAAATACGTAATATTGAAGCTAACTCAAAAATTACGCAAGCAAAGTTAATAAAATTTATATGGGACCACCTCGGAAGCATGACCTACCAAACAAAAACAGAATCATCAATCGATTCATAATTGGCGGAGAAATCGCGTAACAAACATGCAGACGAATTGAGAACCTCCTCCTTTTTGAAGAAGTCGGTTAAAAATGAGCAGTCAAGTGTTACACAATACAATGCCGCGGAAACACACATAACGGCCCCTTAGGCTGCGTTTCCACCAGAGATGAGCGAGGATGCGTAGCGAGAGATGTGTGTGAAACTAACCAATAACATCGATTCACTGTCATGGCTTGAGCTCAGCTAGCGTTGTTATTGGTTAGTTTTACGGACATTCCTCGCTACGCATCCTCGCTCATCTCTGGTGGAAACGCAGCCTTAGTCTGGAGCGCCACGCAGCGTTGTCTACAGATACAGACGCGGCTACACATCCTCAGCGGGGAGCGCCTTATGTCCGGTTCACATTATTCCGGTCCAGTTCTGGCCATATAAAACCTGTTGAATCGGTAACACCTTAATGACATGACAGTGATTTAAAAAAAGGAGTTTAAAAATTGTTTTTGGTTTTCTATTGTTTAGCGCTGGTTTCGATCCAAGGAATTTATACTCACCTGTTTCGATCCCTGGATGGGAATGTTACGGGAATAAGGTGAGCCGGTTATTCATTAAGTCTGCACCTCCTGTCGCCTCCTCCAGGGAACCGTTTCACCTGGGGGAGAGAGACCGCCGGAGTGGCGTGAAGAACGCGGTTCCGTGAAACAGTTCCGTAGCGCTCATGCTAAATTCCAACGCATTTACTTCAGGCCAGGCCTACAAAGCCCCCCAATGAATACCGGCCAGGCCCGTAACCTATCTGCCATGCCCCCTCCCTGATGTGGGCGTAGCGACGATCCACAGATCCCCCGCCTCTACTCTCTCTCGTCGTTTTCTGGTCCTCAGCGCAGACAGAGAGGAATAATCCCCGCGCGGTCTCGGGCATTTTCTTTACGGATCGCGTATGCCGCGCGGGGATGCCCGCGTATCTTCGAGGACGCGCGAGCATTTTTTGTCAGGTTCAAGCATTTATGCACTAAAGTGCAATTTTCAAGTGCGTTAATAAAATCCTCTCCGCTGCGCTGACTGTACGCGCGGTTTAACCGCGCGGGCGCGACGCCCAGTATATTAGAAGGTACTCTGTGGTGACGCCGTAACTAGCCATAGCGCACCTTGATATAGGGCCCTGCCCTAACAGACCGAATTTCATTTCATCAACGTTTTGCGTTTTAGCACCGGTCCAAACCCTCACTAAATCGGTGCGACTGGTATCCGAATAACTGCGCAGAGTAGCGTTCAGTCGCTGTTTTGCTGCTTTCGAAAAGATTAATCACTTTACGCTGAACCTAAACGTATCGTGTCTTCTATCGCCTTTATATGTATGACGATGCACTGGCACCGCTCAGGCGCTACGCCGCCACCCAAATAAATTAAAATTATTGTTTCAAATGAAATAAACTTTAAAAAATTTAAAATTAGGTATTTATATTTTAAACATTACAAAAAATAATTACTACGAAATCTTAAAATGTATTAGGTTATAATATTAATCGATAAAACCTTACGAAGAAATAATAGTCTTAAATCTATAATTTCTATAAAAAATACGAAAAACAAAAATAAGTATACGAAATATGGATAAATCTAATAGTAAAAATAATATTTTGACATTATGTATTGTAATATCAACCTAAAATGTATAATTACTAGGTATATAAAGATGTAAGTATGGAATTTATTTACATTTGTAATTTTGATTTCATTGCTAATTTGTATTTCATAATTTGTGTATAAATCAAATAGTGAACAAAAGACAGATTTATTCACAGATGAAGAAGTTTAGTAATCACTAATGTCCAAATGTCACACACCATTGTATTCTATGTACGCAGCACACATTGAAGCGTTACTTTCACTCTGAGATATGGAACACTCGAGGTTGTGGCGTCAGGCTTATAACATGCCCGTTTTCTAAAGATCAAGAGGAGTTTCCGTTTTCACCATTGTCTTGGAAATTGTTGACATTCACAGAGAACGGTGCTCCCAATCCATATAAATGTCCACTCGAACTTTCGATGTTGTCATCAAAGAATATCTGTAAACAGAAAGAAAAGTGTGTTTAATTTTTGTTAGAAGGTAATGTAGGTACTTATGTCCTCCTTCCTATACCTGTCCCTGTGCATAAGTTTATAATATGTCCTATTAGTTACATTTGGAAACAGAAAATTGAGACTGACCAATTAAGGGGATTGCTAATCTGCCTTACCTCTCAATAGCTTTAAGATAATATGCTGATGGATATGGTTCCATCTCCATCAGGTTCTCTTCAAGGAGAGTATTTCTTGTTATGACGAATTCTCTCAATTGTTTTTAAGTTTGGAGCTAAAGAGCCCTAAATGTGAGTAATTAAGTATCTAGTAGCGTACATTCTGATATGTCGATGATTAACGGTTGGTCAGACGAACGTTAAACCTGCCACACCCAAAAAGCAATAAGATATATTGGTAAAAAAAATTAGCTGGCGAGACTCTGCATCACACATCATCAGACATCATCAGACATCACAAACAGCTTGTGCTGTTTGTGATGCAGCAACAGCAGGTAACAAATCTATAAATTATAAAACACGAACAAGTAACTTCCGGCTTCGTTAAGGGTATTTTTACACCTGTTATACTAATGGAAACTTCCTTTTTTCATCCTTTGTTATTAACACGACTTTTGGCGATTGTTAGTGTGTTCGGAGCTAATGACCTCACTATGCGATACTTGGGCACCAAATTTCATGCTTTCCAAGAAGAACATTTACTACTGACACAACTTTTGTCATTTGTTAGTCCACCGAAGTATTTGATTTTTTTAGTGCTTCTTAAGGAGAACATTGGGTGTTTTTACTGCCTTAACTTATGGTTAAATCTATATAATCTACATTAACTTGTAAGGTAAAGTCACGAACATAATATTAAGAAAAAAATTCTAACATAATAAAATCACTTATGAAAAAATCAAAATTTCTTTCTCTTCAACATATTCATTTAAATATTTTTGTTTTGTTTTATCACGCACTTCTTTGAACCCATAATATTATATAAAATTTCAATTTACCTACACCAATCTGTCTACCCAATACACAAATAGAGGTGGCTATAATATTAATTATTAAGTTAACTAATACATAATCAGCCTATAATGTTCCCACTGCTGGGACACAGGCCTCCTCTCTGTGAGAGGGAGCGGGCCGTAATCCACCATGCGGGCCCAGTGCGGGTTGGTAGATGTCACATGTCTTCGAATTTTTGGTTCTAGGACATGCCGGTTTCCTCACGATGTTTTCCTTCACCGTTTTGAGAGCAGTGGCGATGAAATAATTTACACAAAGTATAGCGCCTGTCAGGGTTCGAACCTACAACCTACAACTCGTAAGTCGTGGCCGTTACCACTGGACCACCACTGCTCTCCAGTTAACTAATGATCAAAATTAATTAGTTAACTTATTAGGGGATTGGGGCTGGAGGATAATTACAGTGAAATGTTTACGAGGTAGGGCAGCAGATGAGCAGACTAACAGTGCTGTCCACCTCATAAAAAGATTTTATTTTTTCAAAGCAAATGTTTACTGGGTTATATGAACATGTTTATAAGGCACTGTATTAATAAAAGTCGTTAGTTTTTTTCAAAATACTAGAATTAACTTAATTGTTCACATTTAAGGCACTGTATCTTCAAATAGAATATTGAAAGAAGTTGTCATATTAAGAAATTATTTTTTCTCTTGAAAAAATCTTTCCATTGACTTCCCAGCCATTATTTTTGCACAAAGTTACTTATTTTGCATGTAAAGAATGCGTGGATGACGGCTTCGTGGTGGGTCTTGTTACACCTGTTATATTATTATTGCTATGGCTATTGGGCAGATACCCATAGTTTGTTGCCCATTTTTTTTTACAGTATGGGCTTTTGACCCCAATATCGCCTGATTGAAAGGGAAGAGGTCTTTGATGGATCGATGATGCCCAGAAGATGCCTGTTCGCTCTTGACATGAGTGCCTGTAGGTTTGTCTATAACAATTTCAACTATTTAGTTACCTCTTTGATTTTAAAGAAGGCCATTCCTGTGAGATGTGAGTCAGAACCAGCTTGGTGCTGTGGCCCTACTCGACGCAGCTCCAGCTGGTCTGCGACCTCCTGCAGCCCACCCTTCAAGTTTTTGCATAACTTCATTAAGTACTGGAATACAAAATAATAAACATAAATAAATAAAATAAAACGAGAATTGCATGTTCAAATAAGGCGACTAAATATTTTTCACACCTGCTTCAATAAAGGCTTATGTCAAATTACAATTGTGTCATGCAAACCTAACCTAAAGTAAGTCATAGCCCTGGGGCTAGCTGGGCAATAATATTGTAATAAAATAAAAAAACGAATTATAAGCCACTGGTCAATAATGTGATTTGAATTTGGAACCGTAACTAAAAATTCGTATAAAAACTTTGACAAAATAAACAATAATTATTCGAAAATCAAACTGCTCTTTATTATCTTGTAGCCCATAGGTGTGAAAACTAGAGTATTCTCTTCGGGGATAAAGGTGTCTTCATCTTGGGTGAGCTTGAATCCCTTGCTGCACCTAGGATTCTAGTCTTAAAATAGCGCCCATGACCTAAGACACTGCTTTATCCCCTCATTGTATAATCTACCATTAAGGGTATGCCCTACCATGTGCCAATATAAATGTATTGTACTGATCTAGGGAAGGTCATATAAATTATATATTTCGTTTTATTCAAATAAAAAACTTACTTTCACATCATAAACTGTTGGGAAATATAACCTTAGGCTTTCAAAGAAATCATTTTCATCTTGTGGCAAGTTCTGGTCGGTTAGCAATTTCAGAAGGTAGCCAAAGTCATAACCAGAATGAAAACTCAGCCATTTGATATTGTCCATTAGAACCAGTCCTGTAAAACAAGAAGATTATCAACATAATTTTACATACCTACCTCATCACTTTTATTATTTAAAATATTCATCAAATTGTTTGGTATTATATCGAATAATGACCATCATGGACAACTACCAATAGTAAAAAAACCTTATTATTTATAGTTTTCTAAACTTAAAAAATAAAATTTTATTTTTGACTCTTAATCTAAGTGGCATACGTTATCTTAGTTTTTAAACTTTAGTGCATAATTAAGTTATTAACTTAATTATGCACTTAATTATGACTATAAGTTTAAAAACTTATAGTCATAATTAAATTAAGAAAATGTTAGTATAAAAAATGCAACTTCTATAAAATTCCCCATACAAAACGCTGATTTCATAGGTGGGGACCTAATATAATAATATACTTAAACATAGATATATAATTATTAAGAATGTACCAGATGACATCAATAACTCTGCAAACTCTAGGGGTTCAATGCCATCTTCTTCATGTTTTCTGAACTGTAGACCAGAATTTTGTAGTAAATCTATTGAGTCTTGTGCATACATGTCTTCTCTGAAACAGGGAAAAATATAGTTTTAATATCGTAATTTTAAGAACTATCACACTATAAAATTTTACAAATATAGGTACTTAACACTATTTAATTTTCATTTCTAAATGGAGATTCAAACAATACAACAGACTGAGATTAAGGTCTGCATTGTTAACATTTGTAAACAATTTGTAATAATTAACAAGAACACATTAACATTCATGGAATATGTAATTTCTTTGAATTTCATTTCAACATTATCTATCAATTTCATTTATTGATAGGCGGAACATACGGTCTGTTCCCGGCCATTAATATTTAATACCAATAAGCTTAATCATAACTTACTGTAGGTTGAATTTAAAGTTGAACTGCCATGTGGTGTAACCAGGAGGAGTTTTGCCATTTTCATCCATGAATGTTAGACCCAACTGAATAATCCTCAGGAGATCAACATTACACCTGAAATTATACAATGAATATTGGGTTTTACACTACACACTTGAAATCTCTTAATGATATTGATTGTTTTGTTTTCACATGTACTAACTGCAAATTGATATGATATAAACTAGTGGCATTTCAAAAGGAAATAACATTGGTTTTCCTTGATAAGGCTTATATCAATACTTACTTGTTTTTTTTCAATAATTACTTCCTGATTTCTTCCACTCATCAGAACCTTTAGATTATACAAACTAAATACATATTGACCACCCTGATCCTGCCATCGTTGCCTAACTGACATGAGAATTAGTTTATTTATGAGTGGCTCACCACCTATGTAGAAAAGTGTAAAAAATAATGCAAGGAAGATTACCTTAGTAGTTGATACTGATAGTCAGCAGTGGATCTGAATTCTCCAATTGGACGGGCAACAACTCCTGGAAACTCTGTGTCCATTGCTACCCAGTGGTACTTTTGGACAACCTAAAATTAAAAATTCCACTCCATTATTCTTAAAACTAAGTGGTTTTTGGTTTTTCCATCTGGAATTTGTTGGTAGCAGCTTGGAGTCTGAATTTGTTCCCGGTGACCGGTTCTTGGCAATAGGCTTGCCCCCTATTAAATGCGACTTAAACATAACTGGCGGAATGTGGGTGTACTAAGGTATACCTCTGCCTAAATCATTGGAGAATACAGGCATGATATTGTTATGTTGTTATTCTTAGAACTGACTTTTCATTATTTTATTTCACAGTAATGATAATGATCAAAATTGTTATCTCACTTTTCGTATTATTTGGAATTCTTCATGAAGGTTGTGATTCCATACATCCTTTATGCCACAATCTCCGGTTCCTGGAAGCTGGGCCAATCCAAAACTAGCAGCTGGCATCTGGTTGGGGGAATATTTATTTATTTATTATAATGTGAATGAAATGCTTGAGAGAAACAACCTTCAAAAATTCAAACATATACTATTCCCTAGAAATAAAATCTGAATATATTTATTTGATTATGTAGCAGTAATTACTTTTAATTAAAGAATAATAACTATATTCTAAATATTGCTGAAAAGAAAACAAGTTCAAGAGATTTCACTATGCTATGACATGACACTTCATTGTAGGCTTTACCTTGTGATCTGTTTCATAACATTGCTGTCTTCAAATGGAAAGTAGATCAAACATTTTTACAATACAGAACAGGCCTTACTAAGCGTCTACATTTGAATAAATAATTATCACTTGTAATTTGGGTGGCATTTCCAGAAATGATTTGTGTTACAAACCTTGTATCGATTATCTGCTTCCAGATGGGCAGATTCTTCAGTTTTTTTCGACGCCGTGGTTTACGATTGGTTTCGAACTTCAGACAATTGAGCGCCAGCGCTTTTGTACAAAAATGCTTGTTGATGTTTATAGGTTACACAGGGTTACACTTGATTTCTGAAAACATCTCAGCGACTTGTGTCGCCAAGCGGGCTTACAAGCAATGGAATTTAGATGATAAAATACAATATTTAATTTTGTAATCCAACGACCTCAAGTAACTTGTAACAAAATCGTTGGTTTATATTGTTTGTTACTGACTGAACAGTCAAGTCTACGAATCTATGGAAACAAAAAATCCGAAACGAGAACTTGCAAATTTGCAATGCATGATCATGCAACACGATCCATTTTTTAAAGTTTAACAGATAAGAGATAAAGAGATAAAATATAAACGAGGGTGTAATACGTTTTAATTTTTTGAAAACTTGTGACTGAGTTTTAATTAGGTACACAAAGATGTTCTAATGATATGAAGACTATTGAAGTCTCAAGGTTCGAAAGTAAGTAAGTACATCTTATAGCTAAATACTTAGGGGATGATTTTGACAAGGAGCTACAGTATCGTTTGAAGTATAAAACGGCATAATTCCAATCGGAATAGAATTATTTCATCGCTATATCCATGAAGGACTACGAGGGTTAGTTTGTAAAAAAAAGGTTTTTTTCCAGGCCAGCACGGCACAGCACACTTTTGTTTTATACTTTTGTCACATTTTGTACGATATTCGGTACAGGGAATCTTATGCCGGCGCCACACATTGGCCTTGGCCATTGGTTCAGGCTTGGCACCAAATAGGCAATAAAATCCTGTCCAAGCCTGATACACACATTGGAGCCAATGCTCCAACAGCTCCAAGCCCCGAGGCTCAAATTGTGTCCAATGTGTGGCCCCTGCATTACGCAAAGCTGAGAGAGCAGATGGCGCCACGTAAAGCAAATTGTCAAAGGCGTGTCACCGTAGGCGGGGGCCAATGGGCCATTAGACGGCGGCGCGCGGCGGTCATACACGTTCAAGTAATTTGATCAAAAAGGCTGGTTCAAACCGTTTTATCAAATTGGCATGAATGTCTGTGGAAAAATTTGATCAAAATGAGTTGTCAAATGGCATGAAGAAATATGAATTTTCGTATTTCTATTTGATCAAACTTGAAACTGATCCAGAATGAAAAGTAGCCTAATGTCCTTTTCCCATACCCCTGTGCCAAATTTCGCGCGAGAGGGTAACAAACAAGAAAAAAGCGCGAGAGCGTAACAAACAAACTCACTTTCGCACTTATAATTATTACTAGCTTACGGCCACGGTTTCGCCCGCATGGTATGTCGATAAAAAGTAGCCTATGTCCTTCCCCGGGATGCCGTCTATCTCCTTGCCCAATTTCGATTTCCTTGCCAAATCGAAATCCGTTCAGTGGTTTAGGCGTGAAAAGGTAACATACAGACAGACAGACGTCACTTTAGAATATTAGTTAGGATAACCTACTTATTTATTTATTACTTATATGTAATATTTGTAATACGTAGTTTTATTAGTGAATAATGAACGAAATATTTTTAATATAGGTATTACGTAGATAAGTATTTGATTTGATTTGAGAAGCTCCAAGATATAATCAGTCTTTAAAAAATTGCGATCGAGTTATTTCGTATGTTTTTAACCAAAAAATCTATTAACATTTTCAATTATTTTGTGTGAATTTGAAACCCTTCTGCATTTTTTTAATGTTGGAATTTTGTTGGCACTCACACTAATAGATATTCTAGGGAGGCAACTAAGCTGCGTACAATGGGTTGGTTGGTCCTGAATTCCATTCCCGGTTGGGGATCGAACTCAGAACCGTTCACTGGATAGTCTGCACGTTTAGGTGCCGGTCACCCTACCGGTTGTACAGCCGACCGGCGCGGCGGGCGACCACACGTCGATAGTAGCGTGTTCAGCGTATCGCAACAACATCGTATGTATCTGTAGTCTGCGGGGCGGCACGACGACGACGCCGACGGCGAAAAAACAGCGTTAGTTGCGCGTAAAAACGTGTCGACGGCGCGTTAAATACACGTCATATGCATTGCATACGCCCATTAAGCTTTGGTTTCCTAAGAAACCGGTGAACGGTCACACGATAACGGCTGGTTGTCCAAATACAGAGCATTTTTTAACACCGGTGAAAATTACAGATTTTCATGACAGCCGTTATATTATGATGGAACCACTCTTTATGGAAGCCGTAGTTTTAGGTCGCTAAGTCGACCGCTGCCACTATAAGCGCAGCTCTCCCGCGAACTAGGAATAGGTACTTCAGCAGGAGGAACGTGCTTGCGACGGTCGGGTTACCCACCTACTTATGTTTTGAGGGGGCAACCTAATCGGAGCTGGTGGACGCAGAGTAGGTACCTACGTCCACCCCGAACAAATTAAACAACCGAAGGAAAGACAAATTAAATCAATATTTAATTAGACCTTTCAATTAATTGCGAAACCTCAAAACTAAAACAAGATTACAAGCCGAGGTTAGCATAAATAAAATCGAGCATAACTTTCCTTGTAACTTTCAATCCGAAATTATTTAAGAAGGTTGGTAGGAAGGTATTTGGAAGGTTATGCCTCGACGAATTAAATTGCTAACTAGTCCCTCAGACTAATTTGTTGAAAGGGTTTCAAAGCGTCCCAACTTGATTTTATAAATTATCTTTAATTTTGAAATATTAATTTCGGTAAACTTCTTCAGTTATTTTGACAGTGTAAGTTGTTATTTATTTAAATAAGTAAGTAAGTACCTACATTACTGTCGCGGCCTACAACAACTTATTCGTGAATCCATCAATGCCTGGTTGCGGCTAAACCTACTTTTCTCAAATAATGCGCAATCCGCGCATTATTTGAGAAAAGTTGGTTTAGCCAAACTAAGTAGGTAGCTAAATTCCAGAATCAATGACGAACAACGATAATTTTTCTCGCGTTAATATGTTCATTTGTTTCTTCTTTACTTTAAACAGCTCTATTTGCACTATTATTACAGCGGTTTTCCTGCAGGAAAGAGGAAAATCTATTCAACTTACATTCGAACACTGTGATAGCCGCTTCTATGAGTAGGTCTACTACCTACTCATAGAAGCGGCCGAACCGGTACGTACCTACGACGTTTTAGCCATGATCCACTAAGTCCTTGTGATTTTCATGGTTTTGTCACGGATTCGTTTCAGGGGTCCTTTGACCTGCATCATTTCCATTACAATAATTTTATATGTTTCGACTGCCGTAGTTTTTCCTAGTAGTCCCTACTAGAAAACCTACATTCCGTTCAACCGATTTTGAATTCTATTGCGTTGGTGGCATGACAAATGGCAGCCGCAGTAGATAGTTGGTATTGTGTAACTTTTTTTGCTTTTAATGCTATCCTTATGCCTACGGTAAAAGGATTTGTTTTAATGTCTAATCTTATTTCAGATGGGGTATAGTGAATGTTAACTATAAGTGAATGTTAACAATAAGTACCTACAGAAAAGCCCTGAATGCGCTTTCATGTTTATCTTAACAAATATAACTTTTGTTTCTTTCCTTTTTCGTTTTTTGGCATAATGTAAGGATTCTTACGATAACCTAATATGGCATGTATTTCTCTGCTATTAAGATAAGATAATTAAAGTAATCAATATAACATAATAAATAATAAAGAAACTCACATACATACCTACATGAACCCTGAAAACATTACACTCCTTTTTGATCAGTCGTGTAATAAAAAGGAGGTTATCAATTTAATCGATTCGATTCGATTAAGTAATATTATTGGAACTGTAATTTTATCATATCGACACCAGCAACACCAGCAATGAAAACTACGCTAACTTGAAAAAGTAAAGGACACGTTTCATTTTTGTATGGGACTCCGGCCACAACATGTACACTTTATAAAACCTGGAAAACGAACCCCTGAATACAATAAAGGCATTTTTTTTTCATAATATCTGATATTTTTAGGCACTATACCTATATAAAGTGAAAATGTTTGACGTTTGTCAGGAGAAATACGACCATAGACAGCCAGCCATGACAGGTTGGTTGGACAGATGACGTTAACGTTTTAAAATAGGGGTAAGGCGAATTTATCGTAACAGATAGAAATAACAGATAACAATTGTTCCTAATAATAAAACATACCAGTTACATAAAATAACACATCCTCAAGACTGTTTCCGCGGCTGTTACTGTTAATACATTATAAAAATCCCCACACAGACTGTTACCGCGGCTGTTACTTACGTATTTATCGTCCGTTCAAAAATATCAGTCTGTTATTCAATAACAGATAGATACGATTATCGACTTTAAACTAAAAGAGATAAAGAAGATATTCAATTGAGACTTAAATAGGTGTTTATCGTCCGTACAAAAATAACAGGTTGTTATTACAGAATAATAGATATTTGAATCTGTTATTTTTTTGTAACAGTAACAGTGATAACTGTTATCGTGTTAAACCTATTACAACCCGTCTCTGTTTTAAAACCTAGAACTGTCAAAGATGTGATGTCAAATACTAATACAAACACTATGTTTGAATTTTTCGTCCAGAAGTACCTACAAATCTACAATCCACAAAAGTCGTTTTTATTTTTAAATGATGAATCGCACTTTATTATTAATCAAAAAAGTTGTTTAAGGTAGCTATCTTATTATCTTATCTTAATAGCAGAGAAATACATGCCATTCATATTTGTTTAAATAACGTCTACGTGATTTTATTATGTTTTAATGTAACATGACTTCTGGACGAAAGCATTGTGCAAATAAGACGACGCCATGATCAATAAAATATGGCAATATTTTGATAAACTATTATTTTTTGTGCCGAAGAAATCAGGGGAATATTCAGGAAAGAATATTTTTCCTCAATTCGTGGTATTTTTTCCTTTTTTTTCATTACCGTACACTTTATGGCCGAAAATGAAACATGTCCTTTATACCAGAAGGGTTTCAAAGAAAAAATGTGATAACTTTTATAATAATAAAGATAATTTATTGAAATTTTCACTGTTCTCTTGATGGCTAACTAAGAGATAGCAAAATCTCTATCACGCGATTGCAAAAATTATATTGTAACTTCGTTATTTTTTGGAATTTCGGTAAAATTGTTTTGGTACTAATTTAAAGTCCATACTATAAATAATTTGACACTAAAAACGGAAATTGCCGGGTAAAAAACGGGTAGTGTAAATAGCTGGTGATTATCTATTAGGGATTCCAAACAAATGCTAAATTTTTATGGGTGCATGTATGTATGTTTGTCCACGCATTTCTCCGAAAATATTCTATATCTATTACTTCAACTGAGGGAACAGTGCAAATTTCATCGAAATCGGTTCAGTAGTTTCAAGATATGGACTAATGAGTACGTAAAAATGTGACAGCCTGCATACGAGCTATGGGTGTGGTGTAAAAGCGAAAATATCTCAAAAACATGGTCAACCTCAATTAAAAACTGAAAAATAAAAAAACTTTAAGTATTCCAAAAAAGACACTCGACTTCCAAAAAAAAATTGAAAAATAACTTTAATTTCGGAAGTCGGTGTCGTTTTGTATTTATTTTTCACTATTTTTGTATTTTTTTTTATTGAAGTCTGTTTTTTTTTTGTAAAAAAGTTTTTTAATACTTCCAGCATGCTTGATATTGCTTATATTGTTCATTCATTTCACTGAGTTTGTCTTCTTCGAATCAATTTGAGAGAGAAATTAGAATGCAGGCTTCATTTTCATTTCTGTTGATCCAGCAGCTGATCATCATCTATCCTTGTCCTTCGAATTGTATAAAAGGTGACACTACTGTGGTCTCATGAGTTACAGATAATTTGCGATTAAGAAGTCCAGTGGCAACGACAATAAAGTTTTATGAACACCTTTATAGATCGCTTAAGCGTTGATAAAATTATGCACGATACCGGATTAAATACGTATCCCGACCTCAAGTTTGGTATCTACTATCTAGATTGACTGAAAATACTGGAAGTGTCTAAGCCGTGGAGAGACGAGGCAGTCGAGTGCGAGCTCCCGCGTGGGCAGGTCGTTTCAGCGTAGTTTCAGAGCGCGCCGACTACTGGCGCTCGGTAACTTTGTCATCACGACAACCGCAACTTTTCATGAAAATGTGATTTTATTTTGTGGATATTTTTATTGCTGCTTCGGTGACTTATTTTTACTTTTTGTTTGAAAGTTTATAACGAGTTTTAGTTATAGGTAAGTTATATTTTGTACTTCTGACTGTTATTTTAAATGAATAAATATAATAAATGGTTAAATAAATAATAAGTATATAGAACTAGAAAAAGTAATAATCTACTAAACTTAGGAATTTATCCAGTAGGAACATAATTATAGAATTACCCGAAACGGATTTTCAGTGAAAAGCTCTACCTACAGATGCATTCCATGGGTTAATACATTTACCTATTTAAATATATTAAAAGTAGGAGTGGATTCAAATAGTGTTATAGCTACCTGAAATACACCTGTCTAGAGTATTACTTGCTGTTTTTCTAAAAGGATAGGTAATTGTATAAAATGGTAAAGCAATGAAAAACCATGGTAGGTATGTACATCCAACAAAAGATCCATCAAAGATTTGGTAGGCCCAGATCTTTTTTTTAAAGATTTGGACCTACCAAAGCTTTTTTTTAAAGTCATTAGTATTTTTTATAGAACACTGTCATTGTTATCATTATTCTTTACTAATGCTAATATATAGAAAATAGGAATTATAACAAACGTGAATCTGTGAACATTGCTGAAATATAGGATGCGTTCTAAAAAATAAACAGTATGTAGATGAGACCTTCTAACTGATTATGCGATTGTAACTGCTTATTATTATTCATTTCTTTATATTATTCCTTTGGACTAGTTTTGGGCTAATTGTCCTCAATTAGAACTTATGTTACAGTTAATTTATTTAAGATCACAGATATTTCGATTGTGTTTATTTTTGTCTCAACAATCCTGCCTGGCCTGGTTTACTTCAGCAAAGTACTTAAGTACAGGCGATATAATACGGACCTAATGAAAATAACGCCAACGCTTTTGGCTATTGGACGTGAAATTGAGCTATTAATGGTAAAGTAAAATCTTAATAATCTGTCCCTTTATGAGACTACGTACTTATACACCTACAAAATATTTACAGAAAGAGATATCCTGCAACTTCTTGGTCCGAGGAAAACTCTCTCTGCTGTGTTCAATGATACTTTATAGGATTATACTGACGGAAAAAAAGGTGTAGGTACTATTTCCAGCAGTGGCGATTCCGGACTAAGTTGGTAATGATGATTTTGTTTTACGGAAACGAAAACACATTATTGTCTACTTATTTTCACTTGACTCGATCACCGGGCCGTCCACATACAATATACGTATCTAATAAGTTATAACAAATCAAACGTCAGGAAATGAAACAAAAATCTACAGGAAGAAACAGAAAAATAATAGTAGATCCCTCCTATTTAGGCCCTGAGATAAATCTTCACCGGTACCTACGTGAAGTTTAGCTATTTTTCTACTATCCAATTTATTCTGCACGCAACATCATAGTCCTCACTTATTATACGTATAATAAGATTTTGTAGCAGGATCTTATCACTCACTAGCCAAAGGTTGTATGCCTTGCCCTGGTTTTTATGTATATTTTTTTGGAAATAGTCTAGGTATTTAATTTGATGTAACGGCGATGTGCTCGAATCCCGAACCTCAAGAGGTTCGGCATTCGATTGTATGTAAAGGTGCAGGAGACGCCCTAGGCTTCGGGAATCCCAGGCGGATTCCCGGCCACCATAGGCGCGAGATTGCGGACGGCGAATGGGTATCTCGCCGTCCGATAAGGACCAGCCCGGGTTGATGGCGCGTTGTGTTCCACGCGCGCCTCAAAGAGATGTCAGCACAATTGGCGGGGTCCGCTAGGACCGATGCCTGCCAGGGACCCTGGCAACAGGCAACTGAAGGAACACGTGTGGGTTTTAGTCAGTAAAAGTCTGACACGCCCTTCCGCTTCACCCAGGGCGGGAGAAGTCATTAAAATTTGATGATTTTCCACCATCAAAAAAAAAAATTATGTAAAGGTAGATTCCGCCAGACCAGGCTTTTGAATCCGCCAAGCTATTGCCGTTTGTGTTTCTAACAATATTGCGTGTACCTTTTGAAACTAAAACCATAATAATTTATTTTTATGAGGTAAACATAGATTTTTACCGACTCCAAAACTGCGAATAATGCCAATTTATAAATAATGTAATTTTCTTTCCGTCCCACAACATTATGCATATTGTGTCGTTATCTGCGCGGTTTGCAGGATATTTCCTTTAAAAGTCTCATGAAAGTACGTGTGTAAGAGGTAGCTCGTGTTCCTACTTGATATCTTGAAAAAGTTGATTACTATATAAGAGGCTCCTTTCATACTTAGAGACTTAGAGGTATACCGGGATTCTTTAAGCAAATGTATGAGGTATTCAGCGGTGAAATTAAGGTTACAAAAATCAAAGCTTTTTTGAAGTAAAGCTTTTGCTGAACCGTAATCGAATGCTATTCTGATTATAATGATGAGCCATATGAACATAGTTAGTAGGTAGGTACCTACTTAGGTAGGTAAGTATATATAAAGTTCAGTGTAATTTAGATGTAGTTATTTAAATAGTCGTTGATGTTAGGACGAATCATACTTAATTAAAAATATGAGGAAAATGAGTTAGACTCACCCGGCGGCCCCGGGTGAGTCCAACTCATTTTCTTAATATTTACGAATTTTAACTTTACCTATATCAAATTGGTGACAATGGTGAATGGGGTTCACCATTGTCACCAATTTCATATAGGTAAGTAAGTATTTTCGACGAAAACAAAACGAAAATATTACTTAAGTAGTTAAGATGAATATGTAAAAAAAATTGTTATGTTTTTACTTGGTTTTCTTTTATAAAACTTAAAAGTATGATTCGTCTTACCATAAAAAACCTGGTCACGGATTTCATTAACAACCGCACGAACGTTTTTGAAATTCAAAGTCGAATTTTACGCAAAGGAACGTCTATTCGGCTTTCGTAAGGTACCTAGGTAGAACCTTAGGCCATAAAATAGGTTTATCAGATTTTCAAAGCCTACTTAGAAACACGTAGGTAGTTCTAGTGATGTCAATCTTAATTTGTATGCAATGTGGAATGGATGCTGTACTGAGATCTTAATCAATAGTCAAACCACTTACTTAACCCTGACCCTATGGGAAATTATAAGTTATCTACATTATTTTATTGCTGTATTCAGCAATAAAATAATGTACTAAAATTCTCAGGTCGCTAGAATTCCAAGTTCATTTTCAATAAGAATCTTTTTACCAATACAGTCTTAAAATTAAGTTATCGTTATGACATGGGGTTATAGACTTAAGTTGCACTCTCACGTTTTATTACTGATATTCCGAGTTTATAATATCCTTACATCACGGCTTGACTAGTATTACCTACACCTACTCAGAGAAAGGGTGGTTCATTGATTTAGGTTTAAACCTGTCGATCGAAAACTCTAACAAAAATACATAAAGCTAGTAAAATATCTAAAAAGCGCATTCTATGAATATAAAACATGCACGAGCTTTTGATATTCAGTGAATCGTTTACAAAGTGATTGATAGCCCGATATTTTATTTATTTAAATTTTCTAACGCCAACACCCGCTGATTTGTGAAAAGAAAATAAAAATAGAACAATATAGCTTTGTCCTCGAATGTAAATTACGAATCTGAAATCCAATATTTCTGTATTTTATTTCAGTTTTGCAATGGAACTGTTCATATAGACGGTACGCATCAGCATATCATTAAACAAACGATTGATTGGCCTACACAGCTCAGAATGCAGTTTCCAGAGTATTCTAGAGTCAATTTGGAACTTAATAACTAAGTCATGTTTTCATTAAACGAAATGCTGTAGGCAGTTGTTACTCGGTTCAGAATCTCGTTAGCACATTGATGAGGCAGTCTTCCGGCTCTCGATTGTAATTAGCTCGTAAACCTGACACTGATACTAACAGAACCAGTGTTCAATGAATGATCCTCGAGTTTCTACTTCACCTTGTTTTTGATCAAAGAACGATTGTATTTCTAAAATTAGATGGTTTAATTGTTGGCCGTCCATTATGTTATGTTAAAGAAAAATAAATCTACCTTATATACTTATAGTAAAGCTGAAGAGTTTGTTTGTTTGAACGCGCTAATCTCTTGAATCCTGTGAAGTTGTTTGAGTGCTGGTCGGTATATATAAACGTCTTAATGACATGACGGCAATGATTCTTTCCGGCAAAGCAGAAACGCATTTGTGGAATAGTTCCGAAGAAGATCAAAGGCTAAAAACAACACCCAAGTGCAGCTCGGACGGAAATTGAAGCAAAAGGTATAACGTTCTCAACAAGACGTGAACGGTTTATAGGCTCCGAGACGATCTCGACGCGAGGTTTAATAAGTCCTTGGGGATCGTTCGTAGATATAGCAATATTGGATTTTACAGAAGATAACGCAATGTTTTACAGACGAAATATATTTAATATGAAAACAGGTGTTAAAAATGTTTGTTGACACACTCATGTATACGTTGTCAACAAGTCTTTCGTCGACGGTAGTAATAGGTGAGGTAGTAGCGCTATGTTTATTAAAAAAAGAGAGCAGAATAACCGAATATTTCGGTCATTGTAGCAAATCAATATGACATGTTGTTGTTTAGTTTTTCAGTGCGGTTGGTGAATGATTATTTACAGAATTTAAACATACAGATAATTTTGTACATGACCAAACGAGAACGATAATAGATACGGTCGAGACGTTCAAAGAAAACATTCTTATGAACGATGCTTTCATATCGAATCCATGAAGAAGAAAAATATTTGGACGGAATGATTTATTATGATAATCTTCAGATACTAATATCTGCAAATAGTTCACACTTACCAGCGTTCATTAGAATAATATATTTAGCGCGAATTCCTAGAGTTCAACGTAACATGACAATTATTATGTTGCTGAAAATATTATTTTCACTTAATCTAAGAACATTTAATTAGTAGGTAAATATCAATACTCTCACAATAATGACCTTACTGAAGAAAATTGACATATTTTGATATCTTTACATAATTACTTATTAAAATCAGCATCATAATGTTGTTCCATTCGGCGAAAACCATTTAATTGGCGAAACACTCACAGGAGTGACCGATTCGCTCTTATTACAGTAATATTGTCCAAATGTGACAGTAATAAAATATGAATAACGTTATGGGTTTCAGTAACTGCGGAATTATTATCGTTATATCAACACGGTATATTTGGCACACCCACATGGGGAATTTATTGTATTAATCGACACACAGTACGTAAAATGTGTATAGAAAATAATGGAAATCGTTCGAGTTCGAATCAAGTCGACCAATATGGTAGAATTCTGTATTCAACAAATTGTAAACTTAATATGCTTTGAGTAGAGGTATAAATGACTTCTGGAGACGATTCAGCTGACTGACAGGTTGGGAAATGTGTTCAAATATTCAAATAAAGTACTGACAAGACAAAGCGTACGTCCGCTTAGCAATTAGGGAAGGGATACCGAAGGGATCGTGACAAATCCAGAGGAATTGCTTTACCGTTCCTTTTGAAAGTAGGTACGGGTTGGTGATTTCGATGTGTTCGATAATTTTCAATGCTTACAAAAAAATACCAGAAATTTTCTATTAGGTGAAGCGTGCTTAATAGTATGTTTAGCCACGTACATTTTGTATTTAAGTTGAATAAACACTACGGGCTCTTCAAAAAATATTTTGCTTTCGCGTTTTGATAACACTAACTTTAATTGTCCATGTACATCGATTGTTTTATGAAGTGTCATGCTTATTTGCATTTTGCAACAATTGTCTAGAGTTCAGACATTAAATTATGTAATTAATAAGTCATTTTCCACGTAATTCAATTCTATAAAGTAACTTACTTAGGTATTTATTACATTTAGAAATTCAAATCCCATTGTAATTGACCTAGAAGCTTTTAGAAAAGTTGCTTAATTAATAACGAAATGCTTTTGAATAGATGACAAACCATGTACTTAGGCACTCTTCATTAATCATGAAAAGATATTTAGGCTGGAGCACTTAAGTCCTTTCTTCTGGATTTAAAATATCAAATACGCTGCAGAATATTTTACTGTTGAGCCTGTTCTGTTTTAACTTAAATTACATTTAATCAACATTTATATAATCAATATAAATATAATATAATCAAAATGTATATGCCATCACTCTTTTAGTCATATGCGTTTACTCCCTCCTCATCACATGCCCATACCAGGCCTTTCAACTTTTCTGTCACTGGAGCCACTTTTAATCTTCCCCTTATATTCTCATTTCTTACTTTATCCATTTTCGTCACTCCACACATCCAGCTTTTGCAACACACAACCGTCTGCTAAAATTTTTCTTTATCACATCAAGAATCAAGTTCATTCAGTGGGAGGAAATATACAAGCTTTTCAAAACTTTCATAAGGATAGAAGGATAGAAGCAACATAAAGAATGCACATTCTTATTCCAACACTCAACGTGACTTAGAAGAGAAAGACAAGTTCTTTTGTCATTTACAGGAAGAATACAAATATTTTAATATTTATAGTGTTCACAACAATGTAAAGTATATGCAAAGTTTGTATTTTTATTTTATAGCACGTAAATATTCAAGAAATAATTCTTCGTTGAACACTTAGGTATCTAATATTTATAGCTCATAACACTGTTCCAATTGGTTCGTTATTATTATTTCTAATAATATAATAACTATATTATCCTTCAGTATGTATTACACACATCCAAGAAATATGCTTTTGATATTCTTGTCGTGTTGTTATTTCGAACTTGCTATTGTATATTAGATACTAGCTGTTGCCTGCAACTTCGTCTGCGTGAACTTTGTATTTCATCATTATTTTATACAAATACCCAGAATGAAAAGTAGCATACGTCCTTTTCCATGTCCCAGGCTACCTATATGTTGAATTTTTGTAGTTTAGGCTTGAAGAGGTAGGTATCTAACGGAGTTACTTTCGTATTAGACTAGCTGCGCCCCGCGGTTTCACCCGCATAAGTGTTGATCCCGTGAAACTTTCGGGATAACAAGTATCCTATGTTCCAATCCAGGTCATGGTCTACCATATAATTTTTTTTTACCTTTTTTACCTTTCGCATATAAATTAATAGATATTATTATCCATTAGTATGGAGATATGGATTTTCAGATTTATTTTGATAAGCGCGCATTGGTAGAATTGGACTGTCTTTAGATTGTAATATGTATTTATGAAGGTAAACAAGACGCCACATTCACTGCGCGGAAATTTACTGCCACTGCTCTGGATTTGACGTGACATTTCGAATACAAGTTTGTAACATACCTATATGTTACAAGTTTACAACCACTCTTAGATCGTACGCGTAAGGCATATAAAATACTGCATTTGGTACAGCCAGGCTCACGAATTACAAATAATAAGTACCATCACGGCCAATCAGTGCACATTCTAAGTTTGCACACTACTTTTTTTTTAATTTTCACAGAGTGTGAAATGCGGAAAAATTAGGTTTGCTGGACGAAGGCGGGAATGTCAGCACTTTATAATTATGTTTGTACACTAATTTTTTTTTTAATTTTCGTAGAGAGCGGGAAGCGGAAGCATGACGCTTGCTCAGACGGGATTTTTCTATTTTGTACAATTGGAAAATAAACGACGGAACTAAAACCTGTATGTGGGCTACACATAATATTGAGAAATAGTGAGTAGGAGAGTTTTCTTTGAGATATGACATGACCGTGCCCATCGTTAGAAGCTTTTTAATGTTGGCCAGATGCCAAAATCTTAACAAAGATTTCCTAGTTAATATAGTGCCTCTTGTCAATATCCCTGTAATTTGATTATCAATGTTTTGACTCATCTCAATAGGATTAATCATGAATGTACGAAACATTCATGATTGAGTTCACTTTCATCTATTCGTTCTCTGGGTTCATCAGTGCTATTCTATAAAATTCCCACCGTGAAAACTTAGGTGAAGTGAGTTTGAAGTCAGATGTCAATCCCTAGATTTCCTAGCGTCATGGAGGATGACAGTTCACTTCAAGGTGAGGTTTTTACGGAATAGACCGGCTGGAATTCATGTTGGTTCAATGTGTTGGTTCAACAATCCTCGCATCAGTCACTCAGCTTACCAATTTCATATCAAGTTAGAACTAACCTGGATAAAAGGGCCGATTGTTTGTTTTGGTACTGGTGCGTCGTTTGTTTGTCAACTCGTTCGACAGCGGGCTCTTGTTAACATGTTTAGTGTCGACGACATGTTGCCTTGTTAGTGCCGACCATTAGTGACATGCAGGGTTTGGACGTGAACTTATGGGTTGTCCTCGCAGTAGGGGTTGAATGTATTGTGTGGAGACACTATTATTATAATCGAATCGTGTAGAATTTGCACAATTGTAATTAATTGGAATAAAATGTTTTTAGAGTTCCGTACCTCAAAAGGAAAAAGCGCAACCCTTATAGGATCACTTCTTTGTCCGTCTGTCTGGCTGTCAAGACCATTTTTCTCAGGAACGAGAAGTAAAATAGACTTTAATGCATTTGATTTAAAATCTTAACTTGAATGACAAGTTATTTGCCGTGTCGGAGCGGTGCTGTTATAATGAGCGAGGTGTCGTGGGACACCCGGTTGGAAGGAAGTTGTTTTCGCGGCATTTATTAATACAGAGCCATCTAGTACCTATAAGTTTTAAGAAGATATAAACGTATACTAGTTGGCTTGGTATTAAAAACACGTTTTTTCGTTACGTGACGATTTCTACCAGTCAACTTCTACCACAAACCGCGTTAAAGAACTTGACGATCTTCGAACTTTTGGAATGTCCAAAAGTTCGAAGATCGTAAATTTGTAGTTTTATCATATCGGGAATCCCAGGCGGATTCCCGGCCACCATAGGCGCGGGCTTGCGGACTGCGAGCAATGGGTAGCTCGCCGTCCGATAAGGACCAGGCCCGGGTCGATGGCGCGTCGTGTTCCACGCGCGCTTCAAAGAAATGTCAGCACACCTGACGGGGTCCGTTAGGACCGATGCCTGCCAGGGTTGCGGGAAAGTCCGAAAGGGATACCGGGACCCTGGCAACAGGCAACTGAAGGAACACGGGTGGGTTTTAGTCAGTAAAAGTCTGACATGCCCTTCCGCTCCGCCCAGAGCGGGAGAAGTCATTTGATGATATAACAAACACAAAAAAAAAAGGTGCTCTCTCTCTCTTCCCTCATCCTCATAGTCCGATGGGACGGCAATCCGAACCGACCGGAGAGAGATCAAGAGCAGTACTAACGGCTTAACGTGCCGATATGACGTATCGATGTATGAGAGAACATTTTTTCAACTACAAAGTTTGTTCTTGGCATAAATTCATTCCCACTACGGAACTCGTGTCGGAAATTGTGCGTGGTCCGACACGCAAAAGAATGTAAAAAGAATGTTTACATTCTTTTTAATCATTCGTAGATCTTAGACAGTCGTTACGGGTCGTCAGAAGCCCGAAAGTCTGACAACCAGTCTTACCAAGGGGTATCGTATTACCCAGTTACTGGGATGTGGAGGTCAGATAGGCAGTCGCTCCATGTAAAATACTGGTATTCAGCTGCATCCGGTTAGACTGGAAGCCGACCCCAACATAGTTGGGAAAAGGCTAGGCAGCTTGAGTCTTTTTAGGGTTCCGTACCCAAAGGGTAAAACGGGACCCTATTACTAAGGCTCCGCTGTCTGTCTGTCTGTCACCAGGCTGTATCTCATGAACCGTGATAGTTAGATAGTTGAAATTTTCACAGATGATGTATTTCTATTGCCGCTATAACAACAAATACAAAAAAAACAAAATAAAATAAATATTTAAGTGGGCTCCCATACAATAATAGTGGTGTTTTTGCCGTTTTTATACATAATGGTACGGAACCCTTCGTGCGCGAGTCCGACTCGCACTTGGCCGGTTTTTTACGATTTAAATAGCTAAGTGGTAGCTAACGCTGCAGCTTTCTTTAATATTTTATTTAACAAATTCATTAAGGCCTTCAACAGCAACTCAGCTTTACAAAGCTAATTACTTAAGAAAGCTACGGCTGTCAGTACCATTCAAAATCTATTGAGATAACTAACTGAATAATTAGTTTAGTAAACTTAGATTGAAAAGAAATTAAGTATTTGCTGTTGAAATTAGCTTTGAAGTAACAATTTTTATTCTGAAACTCAATAAAAACAAGAGAATTTAAAATTGTATTCTCTGCTTCGATATACATTCATTCATTGTTGTATCTGGGTTACAGACAGCTGTCTTTAAAATTGGATTAACTCGTCAAGGCTAGTAATAAATAAGTCGCTGTAAACAATGCGGCGGCTGTACAGCTTTATAAAATTTTACAATTTTGTTTGCAGAAATAAAAATGGTTTTAATGATGCCGTTAACTGTCGGGACGGATACCGAAAACATAAGGCGTAAGCGATGGTACACTGGGTTTTCAGTTTTATAGGTGTCATAACGTGGAGAAATGCATAAAATGGAGTGTGTCCGGTCCGACATGTTAGTAGTGCAGTACTATTCCAGTGAAGTTGGTGCTAATCAATAGTGTTACGTGACTTAACGTGACTCGTCCGACGATTTGCCGATGACGACCAAGTTTCAAATTGCTCAATGGTTTTGATAAACAAGCGCTTGCATTGGTTTTATGTGTGAAGTTCGCACGCATCCATTTTTAACCGACTTCTTCAAAAAGGAGGAGGTACTCAATTCGTCTGTATGTTTTTTTTCTTTTTTGTGTGTATGTTACTCGATTTCTCCGCCAATTATGAATCGATTTTGATGATTCTTTTTTGTTTGGTAAGTCATGCTTCAGAGATGGTCCCATATAAATTTTATTAACTTTGCTTGCGTAGTTTTTGAGTTAGCTTCAATATTACGTATTTTTTACCACTTAGTGTATGTAGATGTATATTGATTGACTCCGTCACTGTTATTTACATAGCAGGTTGTGGTATTCGAATTTGAGTGGGGTAGGTACCACAACAAAAAATTGAAAAATATTTTTTTTTACAAAACAAAACAACCGACTTCCAAAAAAAGTGTTTTTTTGGAAGTCGGTTGTTTTTTTTTGTCAAAAGTTTTTATATGTATTTAAGTTACTCGTGAAGAACCTTCTCATCTTATAAACCATCTTATAAACTCGACCAACTTTTCTTTTTTTCTATGTATTTGAATACAGAATGCAATAGTTGTAGCCGAGATTGGCACGAATATTAATAGTTCCTACTTTTCTACAGTGACGGGCGCTTCGACGCTAGCCAAGGGTTAGTAACTTGCGTGGGTTGATAAACAGCTGATTATTCTGTAGGTACTATTCATTCCTTTCATTATCATATTACTGATGATTTACATAACATAAGGCGATGCTTATATTATTAGAAGGGAATGACAGAAGTGTACTTACTAACTGCTACACCATTCCCAATGGGCAACACTAAGACACCTTTTAAGCCGCTTGGCAAATTTCCTATAACTTTCGTAGCTGAAAACTCTTACAGCCTTTTATGTAGCTTAACCACGTCAGCTTTAAATATTTTTTTAAAATTTTTATTTACCCACCCTTTGTTGTAAAATTCTCTGCCTCATTAGTCTAGTAGCCTCAAACGCAGTTGGCAAACGGTGGGGGCTTGGTTTGATCCCCTAATGGGGCAAAGATTTATTGGGTTCTTCCACTAGGAATTTCCCAGTAGCATCCCGGAGTCTGTATTTGTGCCCAGCAATTGGCTCGCCCTTTTTACATGGGACTTAAATATGCCTGGCAAAATGTGGGAGTAGGAATTCTCTGCCTTCCTCTCCAGGGTATACAGACATGACGTTATGCGATAAAATAAAATGTTAATAATTTGAATTGCATTGGCAGTTCGCTTCATTGAAAGCGTGTGTGGCGTACACGACTTCCCACTGAGTTACGCTCTTATGGTTCATGGTTAATTTGCCTCTAACTTCCTCAGGTCTCGTAGGACTTTGGGCTGCCACTCACTAAACGACTGTAGAACTCTTCAACCACTCGAGAACTACGTTATGTTAATGGAAAAACAGTGCAAATGACGTCAGGCGAACGAGTATAGTCACTTCAGCGCTGTTTGCTTTCCGAATTTAAGAACTGGAGTTAGACAACTGTTAACTTGATACTTGAATGAACTATTAATGTGTGGCTAAGAATTACCTACACACTCCGTGTAGAGCAAGTTGTTAAAACTGCAGAACGCTCAATTGCACAACTTGCACAATTTGAAGAAGGTTAATATAGATTCTCCGAATTGTTGAACTATAAGCCTCAGCGGGCAAGGAAAGCGCGGATCAAGGCGCAGCGCCTTGCGTCGTTCAGTCTGAAACAAAAGGTCGTAACAATCAGGTACCTGTAAAAGGAGTTATAAAAACTGCAACGTTTTCAGTTTATTTAACTTTGGATAAAGTAATGAATGTTAAAACTTTGTTATCTTACGGACAGACGTACAGTAGACCGCACGTCAGTGCTAACACGACTTTGAGCAGGCCTAGTACGGAGTTTCAATGGAATAAGAGGCCAGTTTATATTGGTTTTTTTACCACTGACGTGCGCTCGACTGTACTTATATGTAGGTAAGCATTAAATTGCGTCAATGTTTCAGCAAATGTTTGTATTGAAATCGAGTAACAATGTTATTGTGAGTCCCTGCCTCGTTTATTTTAATGCTGCTCGAATTGGCGAAAACAAACAGCTTTTTATTAAGTTTCCCTATTGTGATAATTATTCCTGGATAAACAGAAAACACCTACACATCTAGGTTACGTAATGACTAACTAGGTGTAGAACATCGTTAATTAAGTAATTACCCTAATTGGATACAAATGTATTAAACCTATAGGCGTATATGCTAAGAGTATCTTATGCTGTATTAACAAGGTAGTTTAAGAGAAACCTTACATTATCCGCGATAAATTCAAGAGTATCGGAAAAGTGAGGCTACAATATTGTTAGGTGTATATAAATTAAACTTGTATTTGTTAAGCTTTGTTGGCTTCTTGTTAAACTTCAGTTGCTGTTACTAAAAGTAATTCACTCTTCGAGAATCTCAGGTGGTTTCCGTATTTATTTTCAAGCCATAATTTTTATAAGAAATGAAAACTCTTTAATATAGAAATATTAGGTACATGCCAGGTCTAGAGCTGAAGGAAATTGCATCTTTTGCTGTGACTCGGATTTCCTCAGATATAATGTAATAACGTCTGCATCTCTCAGAACGCTGCCCCGCCCACACACTTGACGCGATGATGTCTCGCTGTAAATCTGAAGAGTCTGCGGATTTTGATTGTTGCTCATCGCGATGATATTTTTAGTGAGTTTCCGGAGAAAGAATTAGGTGTATGACGTCGAACGAGTATATCAAGTGGTGGCGGAGACACTCGCTGTCGTAGCGCATCTTTATAATTCCATTCGCGCTGTTAATTAACTAGACTCTGTGCTACGGGATAATAAACTTTATTTAAATGTTGGCTATGAACATCGGTACGTATTGACAAATTAAATAATTTGTACGAGTGTTCAAAAAATATGTTCATTTTGTATTGGCATGCAGCTTGCAGATGCATCTTCGAAACTCGATAAGTGGTAGTAGCAGTTATTGTTGCTATTTAGAACTCGGTCGAATATTGTCGTATTCGCGGGATCGTTTATTTTGGGTGGTAGAGCGACGAGAGCGTTGACTCAGTAAGATTACGATTTAAATATAGGCGGGAGCGACTTGCCAAATCATTGGGGAAATGTTCGGACCCAGCATCGTGGCACAAGAATTTCATATGCGATTATTTCATTAGAGGGCATGAACCCAATCTTTATATCAAATAGATGACATGCATTTCTTGACGTCAAAGTGGATTCTTGGACGTAAACATTACAGTGAATGAAATAGAAATACATTTATGTATTATAGAAACACATATACTTATGTGTTATAGAAACATTTATTTCCTTCTTCTTTTTATCCTTTTTGTATCGACGGTAAATCTATGTTGCTAGCAGCAGTGATAGCCTAGTGGGTGTGACCGTCGGACTGCCAAGTCATAGTTTGAACCCAAGCCACGCATCTCTGACTTTTCGGATTCATGTGCGTATTGTATATTTATCACTTGCTTCAAAAACGGTGAAGGAAAACATCGTGAGGCAACCGGCAACATGTGAAGCCAAGTCAGAGGCCCATGGGCGGCATAATAACTCTGATACCACTAACCATAGAAATAAAGATCTATGTTGATTATTATTTTGACCCAGTAGATGGCCACATTTATTGCGGCGCTAGAGGCGTTGTTCAGATCGTCAAGGGTGCAGGGGAACGGACAATTGGGACACTTTAGCAGATGGGATATAGTCTGTTCAGGAGCACCGCACTCCCACTGGATGTTGTGTAAATCGATAATGCCCCATTTATTTCTGTATTGTGGAGGTCAGATAGGCAGTCGTTCCATGTAAAATACTGGTATTCAGCTGCATCTGGTTAGACTGGAAGCCGACCCCAACATAGTTGGGTAGATATTACATAAGCGCTCTCAATTTTCTTTCTAGGTAAATATTCTGGGAACGTCTAAACTCTGCGTAAGCTACACTTCGATAGAAAGCTCCATAATGATCTGGTAGATAGGTTCATATCCAATCATGTTAGATCACTCCCAGGATGATCAATGCTAACTTTACAATCCCTTAATTTGCCTACGCTGCTCTTTCTTTTCTCAAATGTAAATATTGTACCTTTTACTTTTAGAGTTTGATGTCCTTTTTCATGGTATTTTCTCTCATATTGGTCAAAATTACCGCAAAATTGCCCCTTCATTGACGTGGCGGCCATGAATATAAATTATTTAGACTGCGTATCCATTCGTTAGTTGTCACTTGTTTAACTCATTTATACAAACAAAACTTAGTTAGTTAACTTAGATAAACATGCAAATTGGACAGCTATTGCTTAACGTAATTACGGAGTGCTTACAAAAACATGGGGATGATTTTAAACAGATATTGGACGAATGTTCTTCGTCTTAATGGCGTCTCTCGGTCTTCTAGAATCTGTTTTGTTTAAAAGTATCGTGAAGTGAATTGAGCCTGGTTTAATACAAGGACCCAACTTTATCATACCCTAATATAGGCAAGCAATCCTCTAAATCAAATTGTTATGTCGTTATTCTTCGAATAAGGATATGTAGTGGCTAGGGAGGGACCATCGAATGACCCTCAGCTTACACGCCTGAAATAAAATAACCTTTTGAAAAACATAATAAGGTATGACGTTATTTCTTAGTTAACTTCACATTGCGTGTGTGCAATGCAATAAAATCTATTTTCTTTGCACTTTTATTATGCAGTACGTTATGGTTTTCCACCATGTTCGGATAAAATTAACTGATGACGACTATAGAACATATTAAACATGCAACATAATAAACTTGACGATTTATTGCAAGCTGTGACCACCTAAGATTTACAAAAAACTTCTAGGCTTTTCAATCGTATTCTGAACATGCAAGCCTCGAAGAAGTCTATCAAAAGATTATTTTATTTATTAAAAAAGTTATGGCACCACTAAAATATATCATCATAAGAATCCCATCAGCACCAGCAGATATATATACCTACAGGCTGGTGCTGATGGGATTCTTTGGTTTATCTTGATCATAGCCAATTTTCACACTGAAAATTCCCTCAAGAGAGATGCTCGATTTTAATAGAAAGTAGTAAAAACTGTCACAAAGTCTTTTTCTTTGTTTAAAAAGTTTGCTCCGCTACAAGGTTTTATTTTAACAAGCATTTTCTTTTCAGCGAATGATTTATTTTGCAGTTAGTGTTACATAAATTAATATTATGTTTTAATTTTTCGAGGATTATTATTACTATCGTTAATCGCGGTAGGTACCTACATGAATCACTAAAACAAAAAAAACAAAAAAATTACGGTTAAGTTCTAACTTATTGTTTATGTATTTTTTCGTAGGTACTTATGTATATTATGCTTTAGCTGCCTACCGGAATCATTCCGGTATTGTTGCTCATATATACCCAATTTGTAATACCTACCTTGTAATCGTTCACGGCACCACGGAAAACGGATTATTCGAGGATTGAGGGATAACTTTTCTAAAGGATCGCATTAAAACTCCTGCCGTTTCTACACGTATGGCCTATATAAAGTTTTTATTTGCAGGCTATCTCCGAATTTTATATGATACTAAAACTTCGCCGTTGATTCGTTACTTCTATCAATATTATTAGCGCATTTATACCTAGAGGAAACGGCCTCGGTACTTTAGTTTGTCAAAAGATCATGTTGGTATAAAAAAAAAACATTTTTGTGTGGTAGACCTATAATAAATATATTTCATTTGTTATTGTGCTCGATAACATGTACTTATCATTATTTAACAAAAAACACTGTGGTTTAGGCAAGTTCGTATATGAATTTGTCGGTTACCTACATGTTATGCTAACCACTTCCTGTGTACTGTAATTGCTGCAGTATTTGGAATACTAGGTACCTACATTGTTTATTAATTATTTATCGGTAATACACAATTAGGTATTTTAAACAAATGAATACAATATAATTACTACACACCCACACAGAGTGTATTTTTAAACAGATATCTTTGACAGCTATTTTATTTAATTTCGTAGGTTTGGCAAATTTCGATTACCAATTTTTGTCAATACTTTTCAGTTACGTCTTTTTACATAACTTTAAAAATCAATAAAATGTTGAAAACTCGTCCAATGTTCTGCTAGGCATGAACCGGTAGTGTTCAACATAATTAACCAGTTTATTTTAGTTATAACTATTATATTACAGTATTTATGTACTCACTTGATTTAACTAAAGTTAGCGGAGGGCAGAGGGCAGGAGGACCTCGTAACACTGGATACCGGATAAAGCAGTCTTTGTTTCTAATGAGCTCAACGATATTCACAACTATCCATATTTATATGTATATCTATACATATAAAAATATTATTATAATGAGAAAGTAGCTTCTAATTACTCTGTGTGTCGGTTACCTGTTCACTCCTTAACGGCTGAATGGATTTTGATGAAATTTGGGACACAGGTAGAACATGCATGGCCTGTATTAGGTAGTACGTACGTTCCCGTGGGATAATTTCCGTCCTCCACGCGGGCGATGCTACGGCCAAAAGCTAGTATTTAATATCTTGGAGAAGTACTTAATATTGATTCTGAAAATAACTTGGAATAACGCTTAGATGAAACGCTTGGAATAATGTTCTTGGAGTGATCAACATTAAGCTGCCGTTAAATATTGTTTGATGAGAAAATTCAGTTGCAGCACGGGTAAATCATACTAGCGGGCTTTATTTCTTATAGAAAAGATGTACTGCCACCTTACGGTCACCTATCCAGATTAAATGGTAATCATAGTAAGTTGCTAAGCTTGTTAGTATTCGGAAGTCGATCGTAATCGTCTCTTATGTTATACGGCATATATAATAATAGATTGTATACATACCTATCAAGATTAGTGATTACGGCAAATTATACCACTACAAATGCCTATGTTCAGCAATTAGAGTTTTCGATAACGATAATGTCACCCCGCTTTTGTATACCTAATCTGCAGTTGAACAGCAAAAATCTGAAAACTTAAATATAAAATACTTTGTTTACAAAAAGTCCCAAGTGTAATTTTTTATAATCGTATCCAATCAGGGCTTAACAATGTTAATACCCACAAAGAAATAGAAAAAAATTGCCAAAGTTTAGAATTGTTGTCGCCCCCCGAGGGTGCGGAGTAAGAACATAAATTAACAAACTTTGGCACAGCACAGGTGATTTATAAACATTTAGCTTGCAGGCCAAGTTTCTAAGTTATGTGCACAATGTTCCAAAAATAAACTGAGTTGGACTAATTTGTAGTAACAATACGAATGATCTTAATGAAATAAGCAAGCTATGTGGCACACCCGTCGTACGTCATATCAGCTTATCTTTCAAACAGAGTGAGATGTACTACAGTTCTTTGATCAGTTCATACTTCAAACAGCCGCTTCAGAAGTTTTGTAACTTGCTTGTTCAGTAATCAACAGACCGAGCAATATACTCCAGAACGGTAATTTTAGATATCAGTTTATAGTGTAGTTAAAGTAGACACGCTTCAGAGAAAGAAAATAGAAATGAGCTAGTACATTGCGTGCATGAAACCACATAAATTCTTACAGTATCTTAAGTAATATTTACATATAAATGCGAAAGTGAGTGTTTGTTTCTTTGTTTATTTCACTTCCACGCTAAAACAGCTGAATGGATTTGGATGAAATTTGGCACATGGGTAGACCATGACCTGGAGATGGACATAGGCAACTTTTGATCCTGGATAGCAGACGATGTCGCGGGCAACAGCTAGTATTATGATAAAAGTAACGTAATATATCTTACACGGCTTCAAGTATACCTACTTTTGGGATTCAGGTTGGGCACCACGGCTGACCGACATAACTTACGGATAGAAAAGGGATGAGAACCAGATTAATATATAATGTTACGTTGAACAGATTTTACTGGATATTTAATGACAACGTCATAGTGTGCATGGTATGAGCTTGCCTGCACTCTACGACATACGGCATGCATCTGCAAACATCCACCACTTAGCCTGCTCTTGCATATTCAGTGAATGCAAAGCGGTAAATTCGCTTAATTGAAAAAATCTGGATCGTATGTAGTGGATTTATAAAATGGATTTTTGTGCCACGTATTCTAAAGATGGTGCTGAGAGAGAAGCATGTATTTTGAGTTCATGAAGTTAAATACTTATTAGAATCTTAGAGCAACATCATAAAAATAAATAATTAAAAAAATAAGTTAAAACACGACATGCCAAAAAACGTAAAATACTAAAACTAAAAAGTAAAAAACCAGCCAAGTGCATGTTGTACCATGCACAATGAAGGGTTCCGTAGTTGGGATGAATTTATAAAACAAACTTAACATTGTAGTTTAAAAACTTGTTCTCTGATACAGAATGTATGGGAGAACATGTTTTTACAACTGCAAAGAATCGTGGGCAAAACACACCCAGCTCCGCCACAGATGAAACTACTGTAGTTTTGAAGATATCACTTCTCCCTTTACTCAGGCCAAGGCTTATCAAAATCTGTCCCGGGGTTATTCAGTTCTGACAATGTTAGGTTAGGTTAGATAATATGTATTGGCGGCACACAGACGTCCGCCACAGATGAAACCACTGTATGGTTTCATCTGTGGCGGACGTGGGTGTGCCACCCATACATTCTTGCCCACGATCCTTTAAGTTGGTCGATTATTACTCGGTAACTTGTGGAGCCTATGTAGTGGTGATAGTTTTCCTTTTAATTTCATTATATATACTACTGCCATGAATTTTTTCAGATATCCAAACCCAACCATTTAGCTGGCAGGGGGGGGGGGGGGATACTTGGCTCTAACAAAAATTAGCACTTTAAAGCTTAATATTCCGCAAACGGATCCCTGAATCCAAAAATGGTTTCTACAAACTTACATTATTTTTAAACGACCTTTCCAACAATATCCTACAACATGGGATTGACGAGAAAAAAAAAACATCCCCACTTTACGTGTAGGGGAGGTACCCTAAAAAAAATGTTTTTTAAGATTTTTTTTTACCACTTTTTTGGTCTCGTTATTATGTATATTCTATATTATTATTATTATTTATACCAAATTACAGCTTTCTAGTACCAACGATCTCTGAGCTAAGCCGCGGACAGACGGACAGACGGGCAGACGGACAGACGGACATGGCGAAACTATAAGGGTTCCTTGTTGACTACGGAACCCTAAAAAGGTCAATCATTTACTCGCTGACTAAACAGATAAATAAAATTGTCATTGCAGCCGGGGGACTTCTTAGATTAATTAAAAAGTGTTCCATAGAACGGTCCCCCTTATTCTAACGATACCCCATACATCCAAATCCGTTGAGGCATTTAAAAGTTATGGTATAATAAAGAAACTCGCATACATACATTATGTATATTATTAAACTCACATGAAAAAAAAGATGCCTTGTGATATCTATTCTTGTGCTACAAATCTCGAAGTTGCGGTTTTCTTGAAATGGGACCAAAGGTAATTTTAATATTTCGTCGATGAGGAAGTTTTATAAGGTGTTCGGGATATTCAAGTATTGAAACTGCATGCTATGTTCCTTTCTGTCTTTTTTAAGTATCAAAACAAAATAGTAGCCTGCACTAACACTGTCGATCGGCATTCTAAAGGCCGATAACAATTAAAATTCTATTGTGTCTTGTTAATGACAGTTGGAGGTTCGAGACTGCTCCGCAAAAGATAAATACTGAATCAGGCACGATCTAAGTATAACGTGTATCTATTTTATTTTGGCAAATCACACAATTTGATTTTGAAAATTAATTTTCCCATGTTTTTGTGTGAAGGTTGTATTTTCGTCATCAATTTAAATTAGGGTCAGGTGTTCGGCCTTGTTTTAGAAAACAATGCTTTGAAAGAAAATGCCTGGAGGTTTTTCAGCAGCTTGGTTTTAAATAACTTTGAGGAAAATGTGGATAAATGTGAGCAGATAATCGGTTCGATTTCACATAGAGAGCGAAGTCGATGTTTCCCTGCATGATAAATTCTTTGGGCTCGAATCTCGATGTCGAATTCCCACAGGTTTAAGTTCGCTTAAGGTTGCTCAAATATATTCTGTGTGTACGGTACTACGACCTCTGTGATCCTTATATACTTTATGTATGTGAGGTAGAATAATAAATGAGCTCCATCAATAAAATGTTTCGGAGCAGAAATTAACTTTTGTTGGTTTATTTATTTTTTATTCGGTGAGTCATCTGGTTTTCTGTCTGTCTAATTATGAAAATATCGTGCCTCCTGTAAAGTTCAGAAAGTACGCGCAGTTGTTTTATTTCATTCCTTTATCCTCACAGAGTGATGAATATGTAAATTGGTCTCTAGTGGAATAGCGGCATTTCCTCGATAGGTATGATAAAATATTCCGTGAAATTTGATTTACAGGAGTTCCGTATTCTAATTGGATAATCATAAATTGAATTCACAAAGTAGCAGCTAATTTGATAAAATAGATGCTTTTACTGCTTTTAGCCTTGTAGTGTCGTGGGGAACATCTAAGTAGCTAATTCATTCATGGTTTCAGTTTCATTCATGGTTTCACTTACGTGTAACTAACTTAAGTTTAAGCCCTGTCACACGTTGATGTGATATGTCTTTGAGCAGTGTCAATATTACAGCAGGCTATTTCTGCGTCTGCCAAAGCCTTATGTAGACTTAAGTGTGTTATGACGGTCGCATAGATCCTATCCCTTCACTCTCACTTACGCGCAGATATTGGGTTAAATCCCCGAATCAACATGTAAATGATCTAATTACTATTAATGTAATAGTGAGTGTGCCACTAGTATAAGCCCTTTGCAATTTACATAGTTAATGGAACTATGTTATCTTCATAATCTTTATCAAAGATATAATATAAATCACGATGCATCTCGGCGTTGTGGATTTAAAAGATTTTTAACACGTTTTTTGCAAAACAATCGGACACCATCCAATGAAACTAAAGTTGTTTTAAATATTGGCTACTCTAACTGTACGTAATCCTGTTAACAAACTGCCGCTGCGGTAAACGAAATCATTGCGAAAACTGATCAAATTGTATTAAAAAATATTGCGTTTCGCAGCGGAACCCCAGGGATCAGTGTGAAAAAAATGTTAGCTAGTATGAAACGCATCTTTGAATTTCAAACGCATTAAACCTTTTTTTAAGAAGCTATTGTTGCGATTACTGTAGCTTCTTTACGCATTTATTATACAGCCTTAACATCCCACTATGGTTAATGCCTACTTACTCGGAGGTACATACATCAGCGGAATGATTTTATCATAATAATGGCGCTAAGATAGGTTAAGGATTATAATATTTAAGGTTTCAGGTTTTAAGGTTGACTGGTAGAAAATGCCTCAGGCATTAAGTCCGCCTTTGTACAGTATTTTTTTTTTACTTGTGCATAAAGTTTTAATAAATAAATATTTATAATCACAAAGTCTCAGCTGCAAATGGTTGAAACGAACAAATAAATTATTTTATTCAATGATGTTATTTTTCTTGACTTTTAATGATAATGCGCACAACAACCAATTAGCCAATTATTATTATTGTCTAGCCAACAACTTAATCCAAATGTGAATTAGGTATAACGAGCTGTAATCGACTTTGCTAATTCGATTACGTTTGATTATGCACATCGATCATAAATCCATTCAATAGACAAGAGAATGGCTGCACATACCTCTTCAGTAATTTTGTTTTATGATCTTCAACATCATAAGTTTGAACGAGAATACACCATGATTCTTTGTTTGCTCCTGCTATTGTTCCGTCACCTACGAGTATAAATAATGGCCTTTCTTACCGGATCTACATCTTCTGCAATTTTCTTTATTTTTATTTTACCGGTCGATGATACCCTCGCAAAAAGAATAGGTTGTTTTTACCAAATGGTTGTAAATATTTGCTTATTTTTCATCTAATTCCTACGATCGCTTGAAAAAGACTTCGTTATCCCAGCGTTTCCTGTTGGCGCCTTCACCACTCCTCATTTCCTGTTTAGTAAAAAAATATAGAGTACTACGAAATAACAATTTTCCACGTAATTATGTCGGCCGAGCAATCCAAAACAATGATTTATGTTCAGTGCTGGTACTTATGCAAACAAGTAATTAATGCTTCCATTAATTAATATTAAATAAAACGAAAATGTATTATAAATCACATAATTGGTTTGAACCAACATATTAAGCGGTGATTAATTGCCATTTTGGCTGCTTTCGGCTCTCGCTCACTTTCCCTAATAGGGCTTGTCGGGCGCTTAAATATTATGACATTGATCTTACTTTATCCTCGCTTCAATTAAATCTCTCTTGTCGACGTTCTCATTTCAAACTATTAAAATGGCCATCAGCCTTGAGTGCTACTTAGATTTGAGCACCTAAATACATGTAAATCACTTCAGTACCAATTGGTTTTAATTAGAAGCAATAGGTGCAGAAACAGTTTATTTTGCGTTTTATTATTATCATAATATTCTTCTTTTCCTAAACCTTCAAAAGTAATTAATCCAACAATGGAATATATACATTGCAATAAGAATGTTGGATTAATTGTGAATTAATAAGACCCCTAAAGGTACAGTAATAGGTAACAATTTATTGGTAAAATAGACATGGCAATGTATCCTTTGCCATATCTATTTTATCAATAAACCCAAGTTTGTGGACTAGTTGTTTGTCGTCCATAGTTTAACCTTTTAGCTTCAATGTTAGCAAACATCGGTCGAACTTTGATGTCGACTTTATTTGATTTTGAAAGTCATGCATGGACTACAGAAACAAATGTGGATTTCCGTAAAAATTGTATCCCAACTTACTTTTTATCCTAATTTTGAGTAAGTAATTGCTTACCCAGCAAGAGCAACTGTACCTGCATTTGTGTTTACTAAATTAATGAAGATTAAATAAATAAACTATTTCCATTTGTTTACCAAATAGCAAGATTATTACTTACGGCATAAGAAAACCAAAATGATTTAGGATAGATCTTTTATCTTGTGATTTCCTGAAGTTTACATTGTTGGACTGTTTTTTCAATCCATGAGCACTCACTAAGTGTAAGTAAGTATCTATATTTAGGTACTTAACTAACATGGGTAAAACATAATCAGTAATCGAAATTCAAATAACGATGAATCAAATAGATACCTAATGTTGAAATTGAAAGATACAGTTACTCAATAACTCATGCAAGCACTCTGTACAGTAAAAGATCATAAAATATACATCATTGATAAATATAGAGCGATGATCAAATTGTATGGAGCTGCTATTTGTTCATGGGAACGGTAATGACAGAAGGATGAACGCTATAATATTTTATGTCAGCACATTGACAAGCAGACAGATGACGCGCCCGAAAATATTATTTTTGTCTGGTTTAATTGCTATTTGAGATAACTGACATACCTAGTTATTTTTATTTTTGTTATTTCATGGCGTCGAGTCGTCTCTTTTTATTGGATGAGGAAACTTTATTATTTCGTCATTAATATAGTTATACTATGTCATAAGAAAAGTATATTTTGAAGTATTTCCAGTATTATACAATTCGAATAGTAAGAGTTACATTTAAAACATAGTATTCCCAATTACTGTGGTAACTCAAACTCAAAGCAATACAAAAATTAAAGATTCTCAAAACCTAGGAAAGGGTGATGCGATAGAATTCAGGAACATTGTAATACATTTAACACAGGTAGCCGTGGGTGACATTTCCAATTGATCAGTTCCACGGTCGTGATTTAAATAGACGCGGTTACGAGTAATGTATTTCTAAATATACCGGATAGTTGCATGCAGGTATCTATAGTCCCGTACATTAACGACTATGAATACAGCCGTGTTTGATTAAGCCATAGTGCATTTTCATGTCTGTGATAATTTCATTTGCCTCTGAAATACACTGACGCGGACCTACTGCAGCATTGTCATAATAATATCACAGGATTTGAATTTAGATTGAACATTACTCGAAACTTGGCCACTGCGAATATCTTTAATGTAGGTAATAATATATATATGTATATTTAAGTTTGAGAAGTTAGTGAAGATTATTGTTGGTTTATCATACTCGTTATACCTTAGTAGGTAGCTTTACATAAAGTACTTGTTAGGACGTAAAATAGGGACATAATGTCTACAACAGTCGAAGAATTTAAAAAAATAATGGGTAATTTTTTTTTTTTTTTTTAAATTTCTATAACTGTAGACCGAAGTAGGTACTTAACATAACATAACATAAGATCAAGCCTATTTTTTTTGCTTGAAATCCCCGAATCTTTAGGCAGAGGTGTACTTATATTACGCCTTCTACCGGGCACACATCTAGACTCCAGGCAAAGAAAATCCCAATAACACTTTGCTCGACTCGACGGGAATTGATTTTAAATAGGAAGCGGGGTTACAGATTGACTTGTTTAATGACATCCCCATAAAAGTTTTCTAAAGGGAATCGCTAAAACAGGGCTGTGTTTATTGCTTGTTGCATCTTTATTATTGAAAAGCTATGGTTATCTGAAATGAGGTCAATATCCCACCTACAGTTTTTCGTCTAAATAATGCTGCGCGTAAACGGTTAGATGTACTGATTGTCTTGTCTTTGGTTTCTAGTAATTGTTACTAGAAAAATAACGCATGGATCGTAGGTATATATGTATATCGTAGATACCGCCTTAAATAATACAGTCACACAAATCATAACTGCATAATATTGACTAACACACCCACCGCACCTCGCGGAAAGGTGATTAAATATATTAATACAACTATGAAAGCGTCATAAGCCATTTTATCCCTCCGTCACGTTTACTGACCCGACCTAACTGACGCAACCGCAGCACAAGGGACTATCAATTATAGCAATCAAGTTAAAGCTACATTCCCACAAGCTGTACGTTTGGATTGGAAGGTAACAACTCTTGATACTTTATGAACAGTTTAAATCTTCTGCAGAATGTATTAAGCCTTACGAAGATAATACTGAAATGATTTAAAGGCGAACCAACAGATGCTAAATGTTAACAAAATATAAACTAAATAACTATACTACAATATTCAAATGATGAAATTACAGTCCATAATGACTTTTATGCAGTAAAATACTGTTACATGATCCAGATGTATTCGCGCGATATCGGCGAATACTTACATGAATGCAAAACGATGAATGCCAACAATAATAGATATACATACAGAGATATGCAGAGTAAACAGGGAAATTTTGTTTGTTCGAACGTTAGGAAAGGGGTTCGTACAGAATTGGATTATCCGATCAACATCAAACTTTTCTACCGCAACCTAGTAGAGTATGTAGTTTTCCTTCAAACGAAGTCACGATGTGTCGTGTATAAATACTAGCTTCTGCCCGCGATTTATTCCGCGTGTAATTTCTTGTTGACCCATCGCGTCGCATCGCATCCCACGCCCGTGCTATTAGGTACCGTTTTCGCGTAGGCTTCATTCTGAGTTTTTTTTTGTTGCTCGGTTCCTCAGGGATATCTAATGCAAAAATGATTGTTCAAATCCAACTGGTAGTTCGAGAGATTAGCGCGTTCAAACAAACAGACAAACTCTACAGCTTTATTATATTAATGACATATTTTTATGCAGATAATTATCGGAACATTTCATAACGCAGAAATCGCCATCTCCTGTTCTCCAACGAGACATGTTCTATAGGTAAATGATGATTGTGATAAAATGTTTCATAAAAGCTCCGATGTAGCGTAGCTCACACCCACGTCATTGTGTACAAATTCAGCCTTCAGTACGATGGAGCTCCTGACAAACTCGGGGGAATATGCGTGATATAAACATGCTTTGTACGTGTAAGTGCTACGATTTGTTGTTGGGAATCAACTGCCAAAATTGTGTAGAGAAAACTATTATTCGAATATACTCTGGTGTAGGCGTTGCATTAATATCTCTTTTTGATTGCGTACTCTAAAGGCGTGTACAGAGGCGTGTAATTTAATTTATCTTGTAATGTCACACGCATTCTGTAATATCTTGTAATGTCACTCGGACTGGCGATGGCGCTCGCGCTGATCCATCGGTTGTTGGCTTTAGCGTGAACACAGTGCTCGTTTGTACGCCGTCCACACTATTCGCGTTACATTACACGATACATTACATTACACAAGTCTGTACACGCCTTGCAGTGACAACGGCATCTATTGATTTGACTTATGTTGGATTGTTTACACAAGGTTTGTTGGTAGGTACATTACGTACATTAGGGTGCGCAATCTGAATAGATTAGCTGAATACAAAGCTGAATAGATTAGTTTTTATAACTGAAAAATATTGTAGGTAATGCGTTTACCTAAGTGCGTTGAGCTGATCTATATTTCAACACCTTCTGATAATGGTTAACGTACCTTTAAACATTTACAATGTTCAATGATTTATGAATCAGAGGTACCAATAACATTTATTTTCATTCAACGGGATATGAATACTAAGTAACACTGGCAGTGATTGCGATAATATGAGTCATTACACTGTTCTTGAATGGGATTATTTTAGGAACACTATATTATTAGTATTAGTAAAACATTACCTCCTACCTTTGTTTGGAAAATAACCTATAAATACTTGTGTAACTACAGTTAGTTACACAAGTATTTATAGGTTATTTTAGCCTCAGTAGGCTATTTTCATAATATGATTGATTGCGTACACCTGTCGGGAACACCAATTTTACAAGGGTACCTATGACTGATGTTTACGACGCTTTAACATTTAAGTACTGTTAGGCTCAATTTACTTTGCCACTGATCGGAATGGAAGCGATTTTTTGTAAAGATGGACATGGCAAAATGAACTTTATATTAGTTGTGTAACGTACAAACTAGGTACGAACTTCTAACTGGGGGAATTACCGAGAATGCGCGAGAATTCTCCAGAAACCGCGTGACATGTCATTTGGCTCGTATCTAGATTCAATATTACAGTTTTGACATAAAGTTCATTATGCTTTGTACAAAAAAAATCGCTTTCTGTTCCGCAGCAATGTAAATTGAGCCTTACTGTAATGATATATGGGAGCTGTGGATACTTACGCGTCAATCACTTTACGCACTTTCTTTGAGTGCTGATACTTTTACAGCGATTTTTCCTCAAAACTTCATTGACACGTCTAAATACTTGCTGAAATAAACCCAATCCAAATGGTATGAATAATCACTATACGATGTACCTAGTTCTATAATTTCCTGAACAAACATCGTAGTCGAATTCAAGTGTCAAATAGTTCATAAGTGGCTAAAACCCATCGATATCGAGTGCCAATAAATTAATAACGAGCTAATGGAAAGGAAAATGTGGTGGTTACATGAATAAATACGAACAGGTAGAGGTATCGAACGGGAAATAATTCATTATTGTGTCATTATGCGCCCGTGATCGTTTTTGTAACCGACAGTATTTTATCGGCTTGTAATGACACATTCATTATATAAAAAAGTAATGTTTATGGATTACCGTCTGACAAATTAGCGTTTCATGACCAGTACGTTTTTTTCAGCAACTAAATGCGTTCCTTTACTTCGACATTTGCCTCTGCCGATGGAGTAGGTAATTCTAACCAGCGTTCTCAAGTTGACAGTTGAGTTGTTATGTCTGAGTAATAACAGCGGCACGGGTCGATCGATCAGGTTAAGCTACGCTTGCCGCGGTTGGTCCGTGGATGGGTGACCATCTTTACATATCAAGCCGCCTTCCCCGACCCCTTCATGCCTCGAAAAGCACGTAAAGCCGTTGGTCCCGACTGTCATTAGAAGCCCGAAAGTATGACAACCAGCCTTACCAAAGGGTATCGTAAATCGTATTACCCAATAACTGGGTCGTGGAGGTCAGATAGGCAGTCGCTCCACGTACAATACTGGTATTCAGATGCATCTGATTAGACTGGAAGCGACCTCAACATAGTTGGGAAGAGGCTAGGCAGATAATGTTCTCAAGTTGAAAGTATGTTTATCTAGCTTAACTTTGTTCAAATGTCTTGCCTGTCGCAATTAATCTTAGTTAACAAGGTTTGTCTTTCAGTTTTATGTTCTGCTTTTTCTTTGATTTAGTCTTGTTCAAATATAATCGTTCCACGAGCCGGTCAATAATGTCTGTCTTTGTTTACAAGTTCGCTAGGTCATCTTATCTTTATAACAAAACCACCTCACGTAGATATTTCATTTTTTATTTTTAGTGTCTGTTTAAAAGTTAAGTGCCTATTTGATGTGATCTAACATACATACATTACAATCTACCAAAAAAGTAAAATTGTTCATTTCGAAGTCCGGTCACTTCAGAGGACTGGCTTCTATCACTTTTATCGCCTATTATGACCCTTTTATTAGGTTATCCCTTACATTTACTTGTCTCACGTTTTGTATTGTAGCTTTGTACTTTTGTCCTATTAAATCACTACTTATATTAGCCTCTTTTAAAGTGGACTTCGTTAGTGCTTTCGATCTGTTCTGTCAGCTAGTGCTAGTACTTGACGCTGTCGAGTCTGGAATTGATTTTATTTCCAACTGCACCACGATTTTATGAATAATAAAAACTTTTTACAAAAAAAAAGTGTCTATGGTTTTAAATTTTCGTTTTTTGCCACCGACTTCCGAAATTAAAGTAATATTTCACTTTTTTGTGTTTTTTTGGAAGTCGGTTGTTTTTTTTTTGTAAATAGTTTTTATTTTCGCTTTTATTTTAGTTGTGGTACCTACCCAACACAAAATTAAGTACCTGTTATGTAAATAACAGTGACGGAGTAACTAAAAACATCGTCCATATATGTATACTCATCATAATCATAATCAGCCTATAATGTTCCCAGTGCTGGGACACAGGCCTCCTCTCTGTGAGAGTATGTATACTAAGTGGGAAAAATACGTAATATTGAAGCTAACTCAAAAACTACGCCACCTGGGTCCACCAAGAATCATCAAAATCAATTCATAATGGGCGGAGTAATCGCGTAACAAAAACACAAAAAAAAATCATACAGATGAATTGAGAACCTCCTTCTTTTTGAGGAAGTCGGTTAAAAATATTGTTATTATTACAGTAATTATTTATCTTAGCAATGAAAATAATACGTCTTGGCATCGTGCCGCGCGGTGTCGTATTACTTTAGAAGCATTACGTACTAGGAGCTTCGATCATTAATGGATTTCTTTGAGCAGAATCCAACTAATTCTACGAGTTTAGAAGGAAGTAAATAAATGAATTCCGATATGTATGGTAAACTTTAGACATAAAAACTATTCAAGCCAAAGAAGAGTTTGCGTGTTTGTAGGAATCAAGTCCTAAATGTGACATTTGCACTACCAAGTGCTAAACTATTTTTCAACACATAATTTACTTGGGTTTACCCTGGCTTTAACTAACAGGGTTCGCTTTTATATAAGGACATAGCGGCAGCTGGGGTTATGGCGATCGTTGAAGTCACCCAAATTCACTACTTTATTCTAGACAGGCGAGTTACTGGCGTGCCGAGGTATTTTGTGACTACGCCTGAATCCCCGGATCGGATATTAGTTGAGTATACCTCTAGTCAGTTAATACCACTTTGAGGAAAGTAACTTGTGCATTACTGTGACATGCCAACACAATGGTCGCCGAGGATATTTTAGTCCCATTTACGAGTAGTAATTTCGCTTTATGGTGCACAATTATACGGGGACTTGGTTAGCTGTTATTTAAATAAAGAGGTGACGGTCTTTCGAGTAGGTATACTTGCCAATGAGTTACATTTTCCTTGCACACAAACAAACACGAGTCATGAAGTTCTATGAAACACATGTAAAATACTGCGAATTAGACTAATTCTACAGGAGTATTTTTTAGTAAACCTTGCATTGTGATTATTGGACTAGCAGTTATATAACTACCTACAAGGTTTATGAGAACACAACTGTGGGCAAACGTACAATTCCTTTTCTTCGAGTAATTAGCAGTCCATTGCATCTATCACGAGCACTTTTTATAAGTTTATAGATAAAAATCTGTGAATAGTCCCATAAAAGTACATTTGTTAGCATTATTTACAGTTCATTTCCTACACAGCTTATCAAATGCTCTCCTTTTATATTGTTCTTCAGTGTGAACGATGCAATGGTCGCTCTTATAATAATAATGTCCTAAGGTTGAGTTTTGAAGGTCGTTCTATTTCATCAGATAACTTAATTTTGCGACTCCGAACTCACTAAGAGCAAATTACATCTGTGATCGGTCGAGACCGCATGAACTTTGACGATCTATAGATGGCTGATCTAATAAAACGTCTTTGTTCGATCTTGGGTCTCTCAAATTTGTCAGCAAAATATCCAGCTTGTGTTAACTTCTAATACATTAAAGGGTTATCGACACGATAACACGATTACATCCAAAGTTTATTTTATTTAAAAATTTCAAACAGTGTACATCGAATTCCGGAAGTTGCGAAAACCGAGATTAATATTGCCAGGCAAAAAAGAGACAAAAATCCGAAGCGAATAATCAAGTTTTTCATAAAAAATGTAGAGTCGTGGATGGAAATTTATTGTTATAGCTGCCCAAAGTGCTCTCTCTCGCCCCATTCAGCTACATGGCGTACATCGCATAATCTTTTGTATCACGCGCTGTGAAAAAGGACTTCTCATTTATGGTACTAACTCCCGTACTCGATCTTTGGCTCAAGTTAAAAAGTCGTGAGTAATGTCGCTATCTTTGTGTTTCACTCGATTCTGTGAAAAAGCAAATTGCCGTGGGTATTGTGTAGCAAGTAATTTTGATTGCGAATCACGTCACAATCGTTGCTACGTTTTATGTTGCGAGCAAGGGTGGATCTATTTGCTTTTCGGTGCGTGAGATGGTTTAATGAGAACTGACTAAATTATGTCAGTCCCTGTAGACGTGACAGACGAAGCCTATTTTTGCCTGTACAATGAATTAATCAAAATGTCTCTTCATTTTCGTTGCCACAATGGAGCGACGAGTACACACGGCTACATATTAACCTATAATTTTCCAGTATAAGTTAGCCTCTCATTGTACGGAAATCCTATACAATGCGAGATCAGCTTATACTGGAACTGCACAGCTTGATATGTAGCCGTGTGTACTGTGTACCTGAACATTAATTAGTGTTGTGATAATCGCTTTCTTCTATGTATTTCACCTTTCAAAGATCGTTGTTAATCAACATTATATTTTGAATTAGCAGTCTTGTGCTCCTAAGGGTACAGAGGGAGGCTGTATTTCGCTTCATTATCTTCAATAACCTAATAACACATACCCATTTTAGGATATTCATGGCAGGGCTGGGGTGTGTGGTGTGGGTTGACCCGTTTCAATTTAATTTGTTGACGCGATATGAGCGTTGAAAACCTTATTAAGTTTATATTCGCGAGGCTTTTATATATTTCTCACTGTCCCTGCTTGTAACAAGATTGTCAATTCGTGTCTCATATAAGTCTATAACACATTTTTTGGAGAGTCAATATCAAAGTTATTGGGTACAGCCTTCTAAAGATAAAGGTCGTTTTTTAAGATTAAGGTGACCTTGACCTTTCATTCTGTCTATCTCTTTATGTGGGAATAGAGATGCCATTGTTAAACAATAGGTGAATCTAAATCGATTTATGTATATTTTATAACGTTTTTCAGTAATTCTGTGAAAATTTTACCTATTTATTTTTATCTTTTGTTAAAGAAAATTACCATAAGCATGAAAATGAAAAGCAGTAAACTGTATGCAAACCTAGTATATATCGTGATGTCATTAATAACACAATTTCATTGTTAGCGTAATGTAGTTTATACATATATACGCTGAAACTGTGGGCATTCTGCTGCAATGCCGACCGCGAAGAACATTATTGCAATTTTGTGCAATAAAGGCAGCAAAGCCTATTTTCGTTCCAACAGTAGCATGTATTGTTCAAACGAAATACGGACTTTCTTGTTTCAATAAAAGTGTGCCTTTATTTTGTTACATGTGTTTCTGATGAAAAGAAACTGCTGGTTTGATGTTTTTATGTAGGGGAATTTATTTTTCTACGTAATGTACTATTGTAATTGTTTGATTTTTCTTCTGTCATCTTCGTTTCTGTTTTGTCGTACTATTCGAATATTAGTAAAGAAATGTAACAAAAGGACGAAAAATATGTGAGTATTCGGGGCAAAGCATCACATAAGATAAAACTCGTGGGAAATAAAAGTAAATCGGGCTCATGACCGACATTCAAACCGGCTGTCTCAGATAAAGCCAATACGTAGAGCAACCTTTTTGTGATTGGCCTATTTTTGGCCAGTTTATGAGCTACGTTGACGTTAAACCTATAAAGCAGCTATTATTTGATTAGCACATCGCCACATGGAATGGTGATGAGGTAATCAATTATTATAGTTGATGAGACAAATATTAATATAGGATTATACTTATGCGCATACTAAGGTGCACCTCTGCCTAACCCTATGTGAAATTATAGGCGTGATGTTATGTTGTGAGACCTCAATATTTTGCATCGCTGGATTCATATTTCATTTGTGTTAATAACACTTACCGCAGCCATCATGGATGTGGCGTACTTGTTTTGAAAACAAAGTCTTTTAAATATGATAATGGTCGAATGGTTAAGGGTAATTTTGGTTTTCACATATAATCCTTCTGTGCTTAAAATTGGTCTCTTAAAAAGTGCAAAAGTCGTAAATTAAGATAGATTGAAGCCTAATAGAGTGAAGTTTTATAAAAATTATGCCATTTTATGTCTTCCAAATAAAAAACAGCACGAATTTGCATTCTAGAAAAGCCCTCTCAAGTATTGTACCAACATAATTATCAAGTTATGTAGTGTTGATATAGAAAGCTATACAGGGTGTTAGGGTAGACACCGTTATCCTTGAAACTAGTGAAAAAATCCTTGAAACTAAAAAAAAATCCGCTGTTCCATATATTTTGTCGATTTAAGTGAACACAAATGTATGGAACAGCTGAATTTTTTTTCGCGAGATCAAGGTTGGTCCCATAGAAAAAGTATATTATAGATGACACCAAACCACTAGTTTCAAGGATAACGGTGTCTACTCTAACACCCTGTATATTACTTGGAAGGTTGATATTCTCAGACCATTAATCAAGTGGCACCCATTGTGCTTATGACTGACCTATGCCATTCTAAAGTTCCTTCCAGTTGTACACAATAAACTAAATGAATTTCCCAAGAGTTAGGGGCGGGCGTCACAAATTAGAGATGTTTTGTCTTCTCCGAGCTTAGTAGGTATTTTCAACGTTTCCGACTTTTATATCCGAAGTTCCTTTGTCTTGACATTTTAACTTCCCATTTGCGGATGACAAGTCGGACGGGAGATGATAAATAATATCTATTTTCGATTTATTTTCTTATACACAATTGACATACATTTAAGCTTTAGGAGGGCGGGTAGGAAGGTATAGTCTTATTTATGCTACAAATTGCGCAATAACTCAGTCTGTGTGACACCTAGAGGATTAAAGGTCACAACAGTACATGACACCTGGCAGCAATAGTCTGGTTCTTCTAACACTGAGAGCATAAGTAAATCAACCAGTAAAGAATAGAATAGAATAGAATACTCTTTGTTATGTACACCATAAAAAATACAGATATAAATGTAGAAATTTAACATAGGGTGACACAATGGGTCACACAATGGTAAATCAACCTATTAAAGCCCCTTAGCAACTGACAAACCTTAAGCCTAAGTTAATTTTCGGAGGAATTAAAATAGCTTAACATTTAGGTATTTTAATATTTACCAAGAGCTTAAAAGAATGGTTTAATCATAAATGTAACTAGGATTAAATTCTAAGTAATATTAAGAGCTGTTTACATAGAATCCTAAACTAACTTGTCTTGTTTCAAAGTGTGAATGTATAAAGTATAACTGAGTCTGTAAAAGGACAATTTATTACGGGCGACGCGTTGGGCCTTAATTAATTATATTTTATTAAAACATAGATGTTTAATTACAGCGTTTAGATAAATGATTACGGCCTCGTACGTCGGTTGTCTATAAAACAGAACAAAATGGTTCACATTAATTCGTCACAGTCTGTGCTAATTAAGTGTGATCATTTATTTTTACTGTTAGCTTAAGTTTGAATGCTACTATAATATTCTATTACATCCACAGAAAACTAGAGCGTCGCATCCTATGTCATTTTCGAAGGAACTAAAGAATGAATCCTATTGTTTCAGGTATACCAGTCCACTTGTGCACAACACACCAGCTACCATTCCTAAGTCACGCCAGAAAACACCACGATGTTCGCGCCAGCGGAAAGATAAGAAAACTTATAGGAAGGACAAGAGTCCCACGATGTTTTCCCTCGCTGAAGGATGTGGCTGCGTCAGTTTCCGAGGGGGGCGACGACCTCGCTCCCAGGGGGACGACTCCTCATCATGCCGCAGCTCCGAGATAGAACAAGAGGTCCCCAAGAGACTCGGGAGGAGAATGCTCAATGGGGAATGCACCATCAAGGCTCTCGCCCCCTTCCTAAGATTTTGGAGGAGAGATGACGTCAGCATGACTAAGGCGGAGAGAAGTATGTGATCTTATATTTTATAAAACCCATTTTGAGCGGGTAAAGAGTTTCCAAGTACCTACCTACCATTTGTATAAAAATAATAAATTACAGAAAGTTCGCAGACTAGTAGGGTATTCGTATGACACTAAAACTGAAAAATGATGCCTGCCAACGAATAACAATCTGATATGAATTTTGAGAATCACAGATTGTTTTACATTATTCATATTTAAATGTAAATCTTTGCGAGACAAACATATTCACGTCTCGACTTTGCAAAGAGTGGAAAATAAGGTTATTTTCGCTTAGATCCCTTTTCACCCGCACGTTCAGCTTTACGGTCATTGAATAAGTAAGATCTCGGTACAGAATAAAGGTCTTGATGTTTTAAAAATTTCTCTGGTATTTTACGATCCACGAAATATTTGACTGAACCTACATAAATCAATATAAAGGAAGATATTTTAAAGGGTACTTGAAACTTTCTTATCCGAATCTTCATTGAACCATTCACAATCTTGCCGTTGTGTGTCAAACACATTAAAAGATTGGAATCTTTGTAGTTTTCGAACGTAACTGAGAAGACGAAACACATTTCTTTAAATTATTTAGAGGGTAGATACTGAATAACAATGTAAGATATATGCTTGTTTTCCTAACAACATTGTTTATTTACGAGATTTGTTTAGAACACGTAAGCGTGTGCTTGTTCTCAAGGTTGACTAACGTAAATTGGATCTCAGTCTTACCTATTAATACAACAAAGGGCTCAGGCGACAAGTTAAGGTTTCAGTTGTGTGTATAACCGCACTACATTTATAGGTCGTCTATATTGTAGTCAAATATAGGGGAACGGGTTATAGAGTCGCCTGGTCGGGGTCACGTAATGCTTTTGCTCCATTTAGCTATTTTGAGAGTACGTTCTTCGTTGAAGCACTTTGTGTCAAAACAGTTATATAAAACTATGAAAAACTTCTTCGTCATCATATTGGTATAGGTATATAGTAATATTTATTTTTTTCCTAAAGAATTAGCATCGCCATACAACGTGGTAATGCTGCCAGCCTTTTGGGTACTTTTCCTGTTGATAGCGATGCGGACGAATTTTTTGATAACATGCGAACTTTCTGTCACTAAAGAAACACAATAGAATTTTTATTGTTATCGACAGTTTAGCGGCTATCATTCTTTCCCCTCCTTTTTATATATACATGTACATAATATTATTATTATTTGAAGTCTGTTAGCTTATAAAATAATGTAAATATTAAACTTAAATATATTATGGAAATCTCAAATAGTAATCTCAATAGGTTCATATTATATCAACGCATCCAACAAACTTATGTCCATCCGAAAATTTTCAAGGAAACATTTTAAAAGTTAACCATCTCGCAAACTTTGCCTGCATGAGTTGAATATTTTAAAGTGCAGCGTTTAATGACAGTATAATTCAGTTCTGCCTCTCTCTTCACTTTAATATTCTTGGCGCGATTATCTGGCGCCGGAGTAGTGTTGTAACGCAACCCAATAATGAATCCTATAACTATATATCGAAGATGGCGGACTGCTCTTACGAACTTATTGTTTTACGTAACGTTGAAAGGGTGAAAACATGAGAAATGCTAAATCGTATCCCGGAGCTTTTATTAGTGGAACACTTTTTGTATTTTCTCGATATTGCTATACGCGGTCCTTTGGGTTAACAGAAATATGCCTACGAAGTTTTACCCCAGAAAATACAAAGAACTTGTTATATAGATGTAGAGCATTTTCGATACTGTTACGGTGAGAGTAAACTGTGATTGATATTCATTGGGTTAGAAGAATAAATTATAACTTAATTTTTGAAGGTATGCGATATTATATAATGTCCATACTTAACACTTTATAAAACTTGTTTTAGCTAGAAGTGTTGTCGCACTGGGCGTTAATTTAGCGTAGTCAGAAGTATGCACACTAGATACTTACGTGGCGTAAACGCCTGCGCTGCCTGTATGGTATCGATATCATGAATCATGGAACCAACGACTTATATTCCTGGAAATAAGCATCGCAACCGGTTCTTGAACGGTTTTCATTTCGTAACCGTAATTGGAAATTGGAATTCTATTATCTGAGGTTTAATGGTCATATTCGTGTTTTTTTTTTTAAGTTGGACTCTTTTAATCTTCATTTGTGTTGGTTAAATACATTTATTATGTCACCATGTTCTCATTCATACAAACCTTTAAGTTTTTATTTATGTAAATTGTAGCTGCACCATTAAAAACTTATCAATTAGCCGGTGCAACTCCGTAATTTTCCGGTGGACAATGTCGTGTGTTGCCAGCTAACGATACGCCACACTCATACTTTGCATACAAGTTGTATATTGACCTACATTTTAACGTTTATGTTTGTCCTGACAACCGATACCCGGTTATGGAGTGGTTTATGATTAAAGTTTAGAAAAGCACTTTCACGGCTTGATAACATTAGTTCGCTAATTATCTTATCTATAATGTAGTAGGGTATTATATACATATATATTATTATTATGTATAATTTGGTAGGGCTATATGATGTGTGGACGACTATACGATAATGAATTAAAACACTGGCAATACTGATACCTACATAAGATTATTTTGAAACCATTCAAACACAAAAATATATAAAAGGTTTTTTCAGGCCATCTTCATAGTAGATGCATGGGATGGATGTATGGGTTCTGCCAATCAGCCGACTTGCTATAGTGACTAATTGGATATTACGTATTTGATTGAATTTTTGTTTCTAGACTGAGAACGTCATTCGTTAGATAGGTAGTAATATGAAATTTTTATTGTCGTGTTATCGTCCCCATCCAGTATATCTACGTTATATACTTTGACAGTACTGTTCGTCCATCTGTTGTTCTACAAATAAAATATTTTCTATTTTCACCAGCGCTATACTATATTCTGATTAAGTAATCTTCACTTTCCACGGCCTCAAGGAACCCTCTGTGGTCAAATTGTTTACTCTTATATCGAATTCCTCAACATCATTCCATCCAAGTTAATATTTGTTTACGGAAGTTAGTTAATTTTGGATATCAAATGTTGTTGGATTTTGCGGGGAACTGTTAATTAGGTACGCGTAAATTACTTTCTACCAAGTTACCAATCATTATTTACTAGAGTTGCTATTTTCTTTCCTTCGAAAACATTGCCAAATGTAATAATAGATCGGCACAAACCTACCAGGTTTCTTAAAATAGCACTTTTTATCATTATTATGATATTTGTGACTTTTGTGAAATAAATCACAAAACCTATACAAAGAAAAACACTCCTTTTTCTTTGATCTTGACTGTAAAAGCTCAAAATTGTGTTTGCAATGTGTTTAGACTACTATTTCAGTGGTATACAGGCTGACTTTGAATTTATTGGCAATCTTTCAGGGGGTGAAAGTACTTATGAATATTATTTTTATTTTCCTTTTGAAACTTTATCTACATACCTACTCATGATTTTTTTACGATGGGTCAAACTCATTGCATTTTTTCGGGTAAGTTTTGCATTATTGTAAGAGACAGTACCTAGGTCAGTTTTTCGATATTTCTCAATATTGCTTCCACAGTCAAAGATATTTATATTCATTATTATTATTAGTTTTACCTACTGACAGATTGCCAATAAATTAAATCTCAGTTCGTGTATTTTATTAGTAAACTGTAGACGATTACGAACTTCAACGCTTCAGTAGAAAATTGTTTTGGCGCAGACTATGCATATCTTTTGTGTACCTAGTATTTTTTCACAACTGTCAATATGATTGGCAGTTGTGTAAATAACTTTTAGTTTTAAATACAATTTATCGTTGAGACTGAAATTGTGATATTCATTGACTTTGATTACCCACAGTGTTATAGATACCAACTTAATACCGATATGTTTTGTATATGTGGATGATCATCATTGTTCTGCCCTTATGCCAATTTATTTGTGATCGGCGCAACATATCTTTTTCTTCCATTTTTCTCTATTAGTCGTCGTCGTCTCGGTAGTCACTAGTAATTTTGTCTATATATCGTATATAGTTTACCTAGAGATAGTCCTAATTTAATCAAGCTCACATTCATTTACTAACTTTAAAACTAAGCCATTAACTAATATTATAAATGTGAAAGTGAGTTTGTTTGTTACGCTTTCACGCTGAAACGGCTAATCGGGTTTGGGTGAAATTTAGCACATGAGTAGACCATGAATTTTACGAGTACGAAGTCGCGGGAAGAAGTTTTTTATAAGTCTGAGTTCATAAAATTAATAAGAATTTATTACCCTACGAACTTAGGAATGCCAATTATGGATATAATACTGGACCATTAAAGTAAATTCCCGTTCGTGAGTGTGCCCAAAATAACTAGTATGAAAAATGAGTTTTTTAATACTTGTGTAAAAAAGGTCTTGGGTAATAATATTTTGCCACTGTTCTTTAATACTCTCTATTATTATTGTCCGTGTGACGACATGCCACCGAAAAGAGAGGGATGTGATGCGTAAAGGTTCACTTATATTTTTTATGCTGTTCAAGGATGTTTGTAAACATGTACTACTGTGCGTAGAGAACACGTTTATTTACTAGAACCTACCTGTCTCAGGGCGGCGGTTTAGGCGCATATGAAAATATAATGATTGTTATTGGTTTCAGCCTGAACAAAGACGGCATTCACGGCTCCAATGTTATTTTTGTTTAAATCAATAGTTGGTCTGACCTATTAAAGATCGGAACGACCGTGCATTTTGAACGTTGAGATGCCTATGTCTGTTCCAAAAGTATTTTGATGAAAATGTAAACAAATAGATCAGAAGACGTACCTGTGCCACTTACAAATTGAGTGCCTTGATTTGACTATTTGTAAACTTACGGCCGAAATTCTAATTTTAAATCACTTCAAAGATTTTTTTTCTTTTAATAAATTCGTTATCTTAAAACCACAACTTTCGTCGATGATTTTTCAATTACAATTTAATACCTAATATTATTCATAAAATAATTGTTGGAAAAAGTGGTTATACAGTTGAAACCTTTTCAACACAGATTAATGTGTTACTAGTAAGTGGTTGCGTAAGAATTTTACCTGAACAGGGTTTGTTTACTCATTCAACATAGGTGTAGGTACTTTTGGAACAGACTTTAGCAATTACTAGTTTATTTTTGCCTTTTATTATGGTTTTGCCCGCCTTTTCGCCCGCTTAAATGTCGGAATATATCCCACGGGAACTAAGATTAAAGGTACCCTATGTGTTAAGCCAAGTTATAAACTATATTTTTGTGCATTGCGTTCAGCCGTTTTTGCGCCAATCCGGAACATACATCCAGACAAACGGACAAAAATTCTAACATCAGACATCATCATCGGGCACCATACTCGTTCCCACACCTCATAGCATTTTTTTTTTTCTAATTGACATTATACTGTATTTACCATCTTTACTATTTTATTGCCTACCTATGTATATGTAAAGATGATGGTCCCTATATATTATTCATAGTTGGTTTGTGTTAGTAAACAAGTTATTTGCTTAGTAATCCATCGTATTTACTTAGTATCTCATTCGTACAGACAGGTATTGAAATCTAGCAAAATATGAATGTCAATGAAAGTAATAGCTCTGAGTAAACATAACTAACGAACTATTTGTTATACCACTCATTCCAGTTTGTTTCTACAGTTTAACTGTTATCAATTCTTTCTTTCCTAAGTCCCTAGTATAGTGTAGTGTAGGGTAGGTAGGTAGATAAAAGTGGTTCGCTGGGATCTCTAAGCGAACATTAGTTCCGTAGGGCATAATGTAGCACTTTGGCACAACGAGCACTTACTCGACGATAACATAACTTCATGCGGGCTCCTAAATATCTCACTATAATTGTACGAATGTAAGCGTTTCTGATGTAGGTACAGTCAAGTCTTTTATATCTGCGTCAGTTTTTTTTTTTTTTAATAATAATAAATTATAATAAACGTATTTAAACATTGTTACAATCATTACCTTATCAATCTGCCTATAGCCTTTTCCCAACTATATTGGGGTCGACTTCCAGTCTAAACGGATGCAGCTGAATACTAGTATTATTTACATGGAGCGACTACCTATCTGACCTCCACAACTCAGTAACTGGGTAATACGATACCCCTTGGTAAAACTGGTTGTGAGACTTTCGGGACATTACCTTATAATTATTTTAATATAATATCTGTCTGTAACTGTTGGTGAACTTCGTATTTTTATAAATGTGGTGGTCCCCAAACTAGGCAGCGCATCTTGAGGCCCTGACTTGTGACCTCTCTTTTGTCAAGTCAGGATATTTATTACCTTTTGAAGCTACGGGCACTGAGCATACTTTTGCATAGAAAACGATATTTAAAGAATTGATAGCGAAGATAAAATAGCATACACCTTTGACCAATGTTGAGTTAACCTCAATCTGAAACCTTTTTAATTGCCTGGCCATTATAAATATAAATATTTTTGTCTGTCAGTGGCACATTTTTAATTCGGTCTAACATCGGTCTGACATGTAAAGAAGATGGCTGAATGTATCTGCGATATTGACATTACGACACTTTAAATATAAGCATTAAAGAAAGAGATTCTATCGTTCAATGAGCAGATAAGCTTACGTGACGTGACGAATATATTTTGGCTGTGACTGTACCTTTTAAAAGGGTTTTTTTATAAGATAAAACTCATGCTGAGATTTGCGTTTTACACGAAGCTCGAACTTCAAAATAACTTATTTACAATAATGTCCTACATACGTTTAGGATGTAATAAGCCCAACGATACGATACAAGCCCCGACGATAAAAATGCGATGGAAATTGGGTGTGTGAATTTGCAATTCAGAATATCGTATATGTGCGGCTATGTTCGGCAAGATGACGGTTGACACCGTTGTGGGTGAGTGTAGTCTGTGGAAGATATACGCACATGTTGTCGTAAACTGATTATGAAGCCGTCGAATTGGATTTGCGATGAGGGTTTAATTTAAATATTATTATAACATAACATCACGCCTGTATTTCTCTAAGGGTTAGGTAGAAGTGTACCTGTAGTACACCCACAGTTCGCCAGTTATGTTTAAACCTATGTAAGAGGGGGCGAGCTTATTGATATCGACAATTGATTAAGGTTTATTCAATAATAATTAATTTTAAGATGTCGTTGTTATATCACAAAATAATTATCTTGATGCCATCATGCATGATGATACAATGAAAGTTGAATTGATTGTATGTATGTATGGATGCTATGAAGCTTACTTTAATAGAGAAAATAATAAAAATTACTCCTACAACTGGACATATTAATCTGGACTTTACCTGGTATTGCTTTAGGTGTAATTTTCTATATTTTATATGACACATAATAATAATTTTATGTATACGTGAACTACGAACATTCGTAGCAAAGTCGATGCCAGTTTTCAAAAAACAATGGTTGGTACCTATTGTAGAATGGACGATCAGATAAAACTAATGACCTGACTAAAAAAGAGACTACACGAATATAATGCACAGTATTCAAATCGATTAACGATTAGCAAATCAATACACACACTGTCAGCAATAAGTTGGGATTGGCTATCAAAAGCACAACCAATGAGCCTGCTTAGCCTTTTCCCAACTAATTAGTAGGGTCGGCTTCCAGTCTAACCCGATTCAGCTGAATACCAGTACTTTAATGAAGGCTTTACTGCCTGTCTAACCTCCACAGCCCAGTTACTGGCTAACATGATATTTACCCCGTGGTAAGACTAGTTATCAGACGGCGTAATGAAAAATGTATATACATGTAAAAACGTGTGATTAATTACTACGTTTTTATTTCTGTAAAAATATAACATTGTTGTGTTTTGCAAGCAAGGAGTAATTAAAAAAATATTCTTCGCAGTATCGGCCGCTAGCGTTTCCACGCATGCCGCACCAATAAAAAATTTGCGAAGGAGGATTCGCAAATTCCGTAACAACCAATGTTTTGTTTGTATTGCAGTGCATTGTGCTTTCGTGTTTTGCCCAATATTGTTCCGAGAAATCCATACAAATATTTGTCAAGAATAAATATTTCTTTTGTATGTAAAAGATGTAAACGTGTCACGTTACATATATTTATGTATATTTTTCCTTATAAATAGTTTTCCTTCCTTAACCTTTCAATCATATTTGCGACTGCTTATTCGATCAACTTGTTATTATTGATACTTAGTTTTTTCTTTGAAATCATACGCCAGTCTACGAATTCTGACTGTTGTCAACATTATCTCTGGTATCATAAAACGCTATTTTATCTGACGATCAAGAAAAAATTGCAGAAAACTCAAACAGTTTTTCCAATCACAATGACGATTCATTGTTCTCTTAAGTATTTTAGTGGCTATCTAAGAAGCGATTCTTCGACACTCAGTTAAATTACATTTTGGCCCTGGAATCGGGCTTATCTCGCCCCGATAAAGTCCGAAGGTTACTTTAAAATCGAAAGAAAGATAGGAAGATAGGGGCTGCTTCCTCCACGGTGTGAAATACTGACCATGAGATATTGTTTCAGCAATGAAGGCTGCTATCTTGATCCAACAGTGGTACCGGCGGTACTTGGCTCGTATGGAGGTGCGCCGGCGCTACACTTGGACGATATTCCAGAATATCGAATACGCTGGAGAACAGGACCAAGTGAAGGTAAGCAACTTATGAATTTAATTTTGTATTCAGGGCAATGTGAAATCCCTTCTGAGATACAAATAGATTACTTATCCCTTCCTGAAAGGGTTCTCACTGTCATGATTATTTGATTCTACATAATGTAATATCTCTATGAATAAAATATATTGAAATTATTCATACATTGTTTCTCCCAAGGAGTGGTTTATAATCACGGGGTTTTGACGAAGATTGCCTTGAGCTCTACACATTTACACTCATACTTAAATAGTATATCCATGCATTTGGTAGAACTCATCGCCGGTGAGCAATATTGAATGCAGCTGAAAATTATTTCGGAATAAACTCACGAGCTTTAGGCCCTCCTGAGGTTGCACATCGATCGGCAGTAGTATACATAGAATAGAACTGAAACTAGCACTGGCCTGGCTGGCTGGCAGTGTATCCTACGGGGGCTTAAAACTATAAAAGTATTGTCATGTCAAATGAAACTTCAACTGTACTTAGCGTGCAAGAATTTGTAATGAGAGCACTCAATTTATTACTTTTGAGCGATTCCCGGGAGTGTACTTACTTCTGTTGCGAATGTAGTTGCAAAAAAATTAATTTATTACGGTTTATGAAACGTTAATGTTTAAGCTCTAGTTCTTAAAATATCATATATACAAAAATATTGTTATCGTTTAATTCCAAGTAAATTCCAAAACTAAACCTATCACCACCTTGTGAAAATTATTAAAGTGTTGCTCTACCTTTGACTGCATAAAAAAAAAAAAATATCTTGCACCTTGTTCTTACAAAGTTTTGAATTAAATAAACTATCTCCCTACAGCAAGACGAACCGTGACTATTAATGTGATAGTGTACAAAACGTTCCTACTGTTCGCAACAGCCGTAGCGGGTACAACGTAATTACTAATCTAGGTACCAACAGCATTTCAGAGGCAGACACCCGACTACTTCATTTTGTATCAAAACTAGAACTATTTTGAACAACTGAAATTGTGTTAAGTTGTTCTAACTGCAGACTGTTTACTTAGAATTACTGAGAGTAATGTCAAAAGTTATTAACATTACAAACAATATCGGAAAGCTCCGCTAAGAGGCGTTCGTTATCCATGATTTATAATTAAATAGATAAAGGAATAAATTACACTTTGAGACGATTAACGTTGCCGTTTAATTTAAAATTGTCGGTGTGGGTCGTCCAACTTTCCAAAACGTAAATTGTGAAAATGTTGCTCTTTTAATTCTTATATTTTGCTTTTAACTTTATTTGGATAATCTAGTTTACTTTATAAAAAAACACGATACCTACTCGATTATAATCCTTTTACATAAATTTATCGTCGATGTCATATTAAATTAAGTCTGAGACGAACGAAGCAATCTAGCACGAGGCAAAGAGGCGTCGGATCCATTGACTCAATGTGCTCACTGAACATTTCAGTGCGATCATTCGGTTTCAGTGAACAAAGCCACGCACGGACAAACCACATTACCATATTATTATATTTTGTCGGTTTCCTTTGTATTTTTCTTTTCTTCAGTATTGGCTTGTGGAGGAGTGGGAGAAATTCCAATTTGGCGCCTTTATGATGTATCCGGCAAAACGCGGATTATATTTAAAACAATTTTAAGCTGCATTTGGGAATTGAATAAAGTACAGGCGTGTGTGGGTACCTTTGTAATCAGTTTAAAGGACGGGTTAAGCGCTTAACCTGCTTAAGCCTGACGTCGTTTCATTACGTCAATTTTCAATTTATATGATGTAAATATTTAAATTTTATGGGTGCTCTAGATAACGATAGATCCCATTGGGTTTAATAGTTTCCTAAGTGAAGGTTGTGTGTGTATATATGACGGGACAGCGGTACGGTTGAGTGCGCAGGCGGTGCAGCGGCGGCACCTACATGATTATGAAGTATTCAGGCGAGTGCACAATAACGTACGCATTTACGCATGGCCATTGAATAAACTGGCCAGCCTTTCAAATAGGGTAACATTTTTAAAAGACCTAACATTTTTCCTTTGCGTTTCCAAAATGTGTAATACAATTCACACACAATTATTGAAATAAACTTAAACTGATTACCTATAAAAAACTTATTATAAATCATACAAGTTCAGACTATTTTTTTGTACATTAACAAAAATTGGGTTTCAGCAAAAAACTTAGGTTTAGTAGGTTTTCAAAAACAAAAACCAGAACGAAATAATGTGTACTTATGTATACATCGGGCTTTGACTTTTAAAAAGAAGTTAATAATATTTTATAAAATAGCTAATAATATCAAAGCTCAGTTTAATGGACGTACGACCTGCAATTAGGTAATTACCGATGTGATTAACGATGGCGTGTTTTAATGACTGCACCAAAGTCGAGACTTGCAGTCTATGGCTGAAGCTAGGCATTGAAGTAAATGACACAGCACCTTACAGGTCATGTCGCCGTTCGCTTGCGGTCTTACGTAAGTAATGGGTACAACTACAAGTAGAAACCTACATGCAGTCTTTAAATTACGTTTAAAAGCGCTTAATTTACTTTGCACGTCTGTCTGTTTGTCTGTCCGCTATGCGACTGCTTTTCCGGGCTTCTTGTGCAAATAGTCTAAACTTTGTTTAGTTTAGGAGTTAGAGAATGTTTACTTTCCGTGTAAGCTTTCGAATTTATTTAATTAAATTGGGATGTGGTCGCAATTTGAAATACGAACGGGAAAATCCTTGTGGTGTAGGGTAGCTTGTGGACAAAACCCAAATGCGAGCCATTATAATTCTAAATATGTGAGTGGGTAGTACCTACCCACATTTGTATTGAATCTAATTAATGCTGAAAATTATAATGTTCTCCGAACATATTTTTTAACACTGTAATTTAAGTAGACGACTATTATTATAGAGTCAAAGTCAAATAATTCATTTCAAAGGCACTTTTGAACGTAAAGGATACAACAATGAAAAACGAAGTATGCGAGGACTGTTGGACATTACTCATTACGTATTCCATCGACATTTCAATAAGTAGGCTGTCCCAGTTAACCTCTAAAGGGATTTCAGGGTTACGTGTAATTTTTTATTAGTAATTTAATTGTGTTAGAACATGTTTTATTTCAATGTTATTAATTCCCGGTTCGTCCCTTTGGAATGTTTATAATTAATTAAATGTAGCGCTATATATTTGGTGTGTGTGTAGCGTATTTACTTGATACATTTTGTTACAGCTCTACAACTTCTTCAACGCCTTACTGAGTCATATGAAGGACACCAGTGGGCGCCCCTCCTCCGAGCGAACCTCGAGGACTGCTTCCGTTTGTAAGTCACTTCACCTCGGCAGTTTCACGAGCAGAGTAGATTATATCTAAATGATGACTCGCGAGTACTCACCACCCGCTTTCCAGGGGTTGGGAGAACGTTACGGTAATCGCGATGCTTACATAAACGCAGTTAAGGAGCATAATAAACATTTATGATGTTACAGCTACGCAAATAACATTAGGTAAGTTTGTTTTGAGTTGTACATATCAACAGCTAAGGTTTCAACATTTGGGCTAATGAAGACACTTGAGCCGCGAGTTTCAGTGGACCGCAGATGTAACAAACAAAGTTATAAACTGTGAGTGACACAGTTATCGTATACGCGCTAGTTTCTCGACTTTTTGAAACGTCGGAAAGTTTTTCGCTGACCAACTATTCGATGTTTTGTTGTTCAAAGTCTGTTAATAATAATATTGTTAGGAACTCAACACGTTAGCAAAAGCTCTTTGTAAGCAAACAATTCTGTGATCATTATCTGTTCCATTGGTTGACAAAACAAGTTTCTAGCTTGAAGTTCTGAAGAAAATAAAGTTTCGCTATAAAAGCATTAAAAGTGCATTAGCTAAAAGAAAACTCATCTAGAATCACTCACATGGTCTGCGGCTAACCACAGACCATGCCAGTGATTTTAGTTTTTAAACACATTTCCGTTCCTTTCATGTTCCGTGTCGAGGTAATTTCATTAGGCGGAACATGCAGCGCGTCCGTTTTTCCGTTCCGTTCATTCCTTACGTCCCCGCTTTGTTTTTCCTTGTTCAACGTGCTGCGAGCACGCAATGTTGTGGTATCTTCACACATGCCATGCCACGAGCTACGTAATTCAGCTAACTGCAGTGTCCTCCACCAACGATGCATAACAAAACTAGGACTCGGCTGTTCTCGAAGCACTCTGACATAAAATCTCTGTGATCTCAAGATTAATTCATTGGTGAAGTCGAAACTATTCCCGGGAATATTCATCTGATTTAATAAAATGATTAAATTGAAAACTTTTAGCAAATGCTGGATGCATTTAAGCCTTTAGTGTGCTCTTAGAAATAAAATAAATATTAGTTCTCGTAAAGGCAATCCACTTGCCCTCCTTGCAAATGCAGACGAATTGCGGTGTTTTGCCGCGAGCTGACTCGAAATATGAAGCTCGCTCTCGTATTGTGTGCACGAAAGCACTTGCACCAACGCATTCAGTTGCTCGCAATGTAAGCAATCTCAAACTGCGAATCTGAAGCTAATATGTGTATTAGAATGCATTCCATACAATTCATAGACTTTGCTTTTTGAATAAAACCTATGTTCAAATATTCAAACAGCAAATATGTACTTTGTATGTTTATTCTCGTTACATAGTTCCAACCACTGCTGAACATATAAGCTTTCATGTTTAGCCAAATGAGAAATACCAATATCTAGCTAGGGTGATGCCCCCGCCTGGCTACACAGCAATACATTGTTAAAAATAACTCAGTCACTAGTATATTGTGCACTGTTCGTAAGTAAATGCTTTCGCAAAATTGGAGTCGTGTTTGCAATATTTAATAACTGTGTAAGTAAGTTCAGTGAGCGGCTTACGAAAATAAAATAATAAGATAGATGTTTGTATTATATTAAGAGGCTAAGAGGCAAAAAATATTTTATTAATTAAAGAAATTCTTGATCTTTTATTTTGTAGTGGAGCAAGTATTTTCTGAGGAGTCGGACGAGGGAGGGGGCGTTGACGAGACGGCTCCCCCGAAACCTTCCCGCGGCCCCGACATCGAATTCCCGCTGCAAAGGAAGGATATCGACCTACTGATTGAGGCGTTTAGGAAGAAGAAGGTAATGTCAGATACGTGATACCTTCATTTTTATTCTTCCAAACCTACCAACTGTCAATCAATCTGCCTAGCCTTTTCCCAACTATGTTGGGGCGGGCTTCCAGTCTAACCGGATGCAGCTGAATACCAGTATTTTACATAAAGCGACTGCCTATCTGACCTCCACGTCCACAACCAACCAACTGTATATTATGAAAATCAGACAGAATATAGAGTTTATTTCTCAGTACGAAGTAAACAGCAATGAGGTAATCATTGCTGTTTACTTCGTACCGTTTGTGAAGACCCCATCCATCATTGCCAAGGACACTGTTACTACCAGTTTAAGGAAAAGCTAGTACACATAACTTAATTTCGGGTCGGATCTCAGTAGGTACGAAACGATCCACGATGTTATCGGTTGGAAGGCGAAACGGCTGTCCTAGAATAATCCCTCGCTACCCTTTTACGACAGACGTAGGTAGAGATGGGTTGATTGGTCTGATCGGACTGATCCCATTCGTAAACGACAAGTACAATAGATAGGTTCTACAATTACGAGTGTTCCTGAGCAACTTATATCTGATCAGTTTTCTTATATTGGGCGTTTACTAGTGTGATTTAGATAACTGCCTCGTTGGTCTGGTGGTCTCAAGCGCTACTGATGCGCATGTGGTCCTGGGTTCGAATCCCAGGTTGGGCAAAGTGATATTGGGTTTTCTCATCTGGAATTTCTCAGTAGCAGCCTGGAGTCTGGATTCGTGTCCGGTTGTTGGCAATAGGCTCCACTCCTATTACATGGGACTTAACATAACTGGCGAAATGTGGGTGTACTATAGGTGCACTTCTGCCTTACCCTTCGGGGATTACAGGCGTAATATTATGTTATGTTGTATTTAGATAACAATTATAAAACTTGTCACTCCTGTTCAAAATAATTCATGAAATTTTACGAAAGGAAATGTCAATTTACTGAAAATTCTTATTTTTGATTTTACGATGTCCATGAGACGCCAATCAAACTATGTATTTCAAGGAATTTCGTGCTTTTTCACAAATTCCATAGTTACGTTTGACAAACTCCTCATATGGAATATTATACGTGTGTATTTTTCCTTATTGTTTGTACTGCTTCACCATCTACAAACGAATTTATTTTTGTAGCACCGCCTGCATCCGAAACACGTCGGGCAGATATTAAAAGAGGCCACTCAAGTGCTGAAAAGAATGCCCAATATCCACGTGGCGACCACATCAATCTCGAGCCAGATCACTGTGTGCGGTGACTTGCACGGGAAGCTGGACGACCTACTGGTTATATTCCATAAGGTACCTATGATACACACATTTATTTAACAACTTGTCACCACTTTAAACTCCTAAACAGTATGTCTGTTATTATAAAGAACCTTAAAGTGATCGCTTGTGTATGAGACTTAACGGGGATGCGCCAGGTAGCCCGCGAAATTCAAATCTTATTAAGTTTTTTGCAATTTGCAAGTAATTTTTTTAGTAGTTTTCGGTTCTATGTTGATTAAAATATGATTCGCGACCGTAGCAAATATGGCTTTACAGAATTATAACCATTAGAGACAGGAATACAACTCCTTAGTTAGATTAATCCTCAAATGTCTTGATTTCATGAAATAGTCATTCAATAGGATTATATGAACTCACAGAGCTGTAATGATGATTTTTATTCTATAAATAAATTTTTGATACGACCGCGAATCATATTTAGATCAACATAACACTTGACTCTGACCTGCAAATAGCAAAAAACGTAAGGAATATCGCGGACTACCCTGAAGCTTTCGCCAATTGTTTTGAGAATTCAGCCGTTACCAATCTTTCACAGGGTAATTTTCTTGTTTCATATCTACCCTCGCCAGTACTTTATATCGCTAAAATCAACATCAAAAAACTTACAACATGAAACTACTCGGGTAATCAAAAACTTCTAACACACGCCACATAAAGTCTGTTTTCGTAAAGTTTACTCGTATAGTAATTTTGTTTTAAGCATGGGTTTAGGAATGCAATTACTAAATACACGTCATACACATTTCGCTTAATGGTTGAAAAATAACCATGTTATTATGGTACCTAGAGTTATTGGACTCTTGGTAGTCTTTACTATGTACCTAAACGACAAAAAAGCCCATATAGCTAGTAAATATTGACTATTAGATCTATCAATAGGAAATGTCCCGGTTTGTGTTGATAGTCAACAAAAACGCAATGGTTTCCCATTATTTCACCATTGACAATATTTTGTGGAACTGCCCTTTCGTTTTTTTCTAAACGCGATGTTTCACTATGCCTATCTTGAGTATAGATGTCCGTTTTCTTATCTATTAAATTTAGTTTAGTAAAGCAATTTGCTATAAATGGTCTCACTTTATCTTTGGAAATATTATAGGAAAGCTTTTTGAATTGCATCAACTGAAATAAGTAGAAACGTGTTAGCTGACGTGTAGAAATAGAAGTAGACGTGAAGTAGAACTTGAGTTTCAACTTCATTCAAAAACGTCAAAGCAAATAGTTTCCAGTTTAACGAGGTTGTTAGAAAAATATAAATTTAAACTAGAACAAGGGTCCGGTTCTGCGAGCACCACTTAGAGTAATGATTTTAATCGAATGGCTTACTTGAAGGAACGATGCGAACTCAAGTCAATTAATCGTAAAACGTTGCATCTAGAGCACCAGAGCGGATTCAATTTAATATACCCCCTGAGAGTGTTTTTTTTTTTTTTTGGTTTTACCTTTATTGAGAACAGATATGGGTAACCGGATTTGTATTGTGTTAACTCTCCTTTAACAAAGTTTTATGGATTTTTGATATGGGCAGTAAGTAAGAGCCTTATTAAGCAGGTACACATGGCTACACATCAAGCTATACATTTCCAGCATAAGCTGACTTCGCATTGTACGGAAATCCTATGCAATGCGAGATCAGCATAAACTGGAAACGTATAGCTTAATGTGTAGCCGTGTGTACCATAACCACAAGTTTAAAAAACCACTGATGTTTGAGTACTACAAAAGTCTGTAATCGCGAACACTTTTTCTATACATTTCGTAAGAAATGAGACTCCAACTTACTTTTATATGAGATACTGTATCAAAAACACGATTACCTACTCGTTTCTCAAGTTGCGCGGGCACACAAGCAGCTGACACTCTGTTTTTGCTCCCACTCCGGGATCAGCAACAAAGTGTTCTGTTTGTAGTTTACGACATAAAAAGTTACAAGTTAGGGAGAAACCCTTCCAAAAACTCTGCCGAAAATAAACAAGCGGCACCATTGTAATTTTTGCTTACGTTGTGGAAAAATTGTTCGCGGGGTCGCTACGTCACGTCGGATATTAGTAGGGTTTCCTTCGAGTTCTTTTTTGCGGATGGTCGTTAGAGGTGTGACGTCAGGAGGGCGACAGGTCAGCCTGGGCCTCGGTAAACATGGCAGGGAGCGGCGCACGCGTCATCTAATTGGTGCCGCTGTGCCGCGCGCGCTATGCCGCCGCCGCCGCCGCTGGTCACTCCGCGGTTTGATTGATAGACCGCCTGTTACGCCGGACGACCTCGTTAATTTGCAGATATTGTTTTCCTATTGTTATTTCCGTCTTACAAGCATATGGTCTACTTAACTGCTATTAAGAAATGTTTAGTGAGCGGAAATGAAATATTTGGGCAGCGTTTACAACCTGGGTATTATGTAGCTGCCTATGTACTTTGATTGGGATCTTAAAACCTTACTATGGACTACATCGATTGATGGCATATTTTTAGCAAACTTATTTCTGGTATAGCCACAGGGCATAACACACAACACTTGTCGATTTGTACTACCCAGTCTAAATTCAAAAGAGTAAACTAAAACCTGCGAGAATATGTTTTTATATGAACCTTTATCCGTCGTACATACAAACAGCTCGGGTCCAGTGGGAATGGAAAGGGCTGCCTAAATTGAGTTTATACAAACAAGCGGTTTGTAAAAACAAGAGGGTCGTATCACATAACCGGTGTTTGTCATAATCCTGGCTAATCGTGTCATAAAAAAACAACTGACAAGTGAGTTATGATTTAGGACCTTTAATTCAGAGGTAGCATTTGATGTAGGTATTTCAGTCATGATAATCACCAATTAGCTCAAATGAAATCAGATGTGTTATCTAACCGTGGCAAAATAAAATAGAGATAAATTGGCTAAAGGATAATGATTATGTAACGTACGCATCTACGTATCGATTAGCAGCCAAAGTGTTGCGTAAGCGACCTTCGTAGCGGTCACTGCTGCATATGTAAGGATTCACGAAATAATGGCCAGCCTACTGCTCTCGATTCTTAATCAGTTTTTCCTATTTTATTTATTTATCGTCTGAACTTTATTAAGATTTTCTCGGCTCGTTAAACTTGTTAGTTGGCCGTATGATTTGATACAGTCGCACTGATCGACAATTTATAAATCCCGCTCATTTTTATTGCCAAGTTGTGGTGGTGTTAAAAAGTAAATTCTGAAAATGAAAGATATAAAAGGATTTGAAATTGAATATTTTCTTCTACAAACATTTCAGTTATTTAACGTGGACTGTTAAATGGAAAAAAAAGCGTAGAGTATTAAAATGTATGTCTTGACGATCGTTAAGTTTGCCCATTTTGTGTGCAGGCTTTATGTGCAAAAGGTTTTGTGGTTACCTCCAAAGTGAGTAATGGTCGTTTTTTGAATACGTTCATTGTAATTACACTCCTCAATAATTGAAATCGTGAGTATTTCTTGCCTGAAACTTGCCGAAGATAATTCGATTCTAACTTTCTTTTTTGCTGCTTTTACAAAGAAATCACGAAATTATTCTGTAACAATAATAGTAATAATCAATCAAGGGCCTGATTCAGAAGGCAGTACTCCTTGATACGGCTCGCATTGTGAGGAGGTTCCTGTCTCTACAGCCCTAACCACCGGTAGCTTGGACCCTGCTCCCGACACCGGCGGACTTCTATTTTTTATATTTTTAAATGTTTTTTCTTAAGTTTTTATAAAAATATTTAAAGATGTAAATAGATAAGTAACATATTGTGATGAGAGGTTTTCGTTGTGAGGCTAAAACCAAAATGTAGTAGGTTAAGTGTTTTAGAAAAAAAAAAAAGTAAAGATATGAAAGAAAATAAATAAATGATCTATAATAGTAATAATAAAGGAGATGCTTTTATATATTTAAATGTTTTTTATATTTTTTTAATTCTAATATTTAGAAATATAATTTGTATGTATTGAAAATTAAATAAAGATAATAAAAGGAGATAATAATACTTTTCAACTAATAACATTAGATATGACCCATCATCTTTGAAATGTCTGAATGTCTATGTGCTAACATGTCGACTTAGCTTGTATGGCGACACGGAATAGGCGGAGTCATGGTACGGACAATGTGTACAAGGGTACACTTCTCGTGTGTCAGCAATATCGCTCATGTTCAGGGCTGACATCGTCACTTCCAATGTCACATTGCATATAAAACTCCCATTAAACTCTATACATCAACAGAATGGGCTTCCGTCTCCTGAGAACCCATACATATTCAACGGGGACTTCGTGGATCGAGGCAAGAAGGGGTTGGAGGTGTTCCTCCTACTGCTGTCTTGCATGCTGGCCTTCCCAGGAGGAGTGTTCTTGAACCGCGGGAACCATGAAGATCTCATTATGAATTCTAGGTTAGTCACACAGACGCTATGAGCATTGATCTTTATGCTGAATACGATTACGTGGACAGCTTTTTCATGGAATAACTTGACTTGACTTGGGCAGCTTATACTTGATGATCGTTCGTCTGCTATGTATGATGTGTACAATTTATATACAAATATAATGTGATTTGTGGGAAGAATCATAAGTAACAGTTTGAGTAAACGGTATGACCGTATTGGATTAATTAGAATTTAATTGCTTTCTAAAGAAGTGTGGTACGTAGGTTGGGAAAGTTTTAAGCACATATTTACTATATCATTTTGACACTTTACATTTAATAATTCGCTAACTTGACCGTCATAACTCTTTTGGAATAGCGAAACTGCGAGCTTGGTATACATGTTTCAATGAAACTTTGAAGCGCTGAAGTTAAATGACATGATGTTTAAAGGAATATTTGTTGAACAAAATCTATTATTTAATTTTATTGCTTACCTTGATCATGAATATTAGAAATGCTCTTAAAATGTTGCTTTTTATTGAAATCTTTGAGTCGCTGCCAAGCTTAGTAGTAGGCGCCTCTCCAGCCACTCCTCAAAGAGGGGACTTATCGCCGCAATTGTGGCGTGCCCAGCACTGGGTTGCGACAATCGCACTCTCCATGCCGCCATGAGATCCTGCCGGAGTTCTGTCCGCTGTGCCGCGATTTCTCGCGGCAAGCTTAGTAGTAGGCCTAAGCTCACACGTGATAAAGTAAATGTCAACTAATAACACATGTTTTCTGTTTAGGTACGGTTTCATAAAAGAAGTCCAGCAAAAATATCGGGTAAGTAAAGCAAGAGTAGTCCCTACGCAAACATATCCTACCTGAAACGGTAAATAGGAGCTTCATTTTATTATATACGGCTATTGGATACAAATCGGTGATCGTAAATCCGATAAAAGGTGAACCGAACCGAAAACTAATTTTGAGTATCGAAAATCCAGATCAGTTATAATATTTTATCCTTCTGGAATGGGTGCTATCAGACCTCTGATTCACTGACAATGGAGACAATAAAAGCTCCTAAATCTACACAATTTGTAAAGGATTGGATATGTTCGACGTTACCATCAAAAAACAATCTGCCTAGCCTAACTATGTTAGGGTCGACTTCCAGTCTTACCGGATTCAGCTGAATACCAGTATTTTACATGGAGCGACTGCCTATCTGACCTACACAACCCTATAACTGGGTACTACGTTTGACGTTAGTATACAAATACAAAATAACTCTTTACTCCCAGTGATTTTCCGTTTGTTGAGTAAACGGTTCCTATCCAGCGAATATGTAATCGTCGTTCAAGGGGAAGCAAAACAATATTCACGCAAAATATATTGTGAAGAAACACTATAAGCAAAATCTGAGCTCCTTCGCAACCTTGTATTTGTTCTCACGGAATAAGATTTTTACAGCATCCGCAGCACAAAGAGTGTCCTGAACATGTTTGTCTTAGAAATCACGTTTTAGAAGATTTATTCCCTTTGTGTCTGAAGTGTACCACCCCGTAGTTATCACCAGTCGCCTTTTATCCGAATACAAAGTTATTATAGTTACCCTAGCGGCTGAGCTCGGCTTTCTGTGCAGTTATTACATCATTTCCTCGAGGGTTATAGTTGTATCTATGATTGTGGTTGCCATTGTAAGTAAAAGCTTTTCTGTTGTAGCTTTACACATAGAAATGGATATAAGCTATACGTAAGCTTAAATATATCTCGTGCCAGTCTATATTCAAAGTTTTCTTTTACCTTAATCAAAGCTTTTACCAATTTATTAAAATGTCTAAAGCAGTAATACATTTTATGAAAAGTTTTTGGTATAAGGCTTCAAAGAGGCGCGTCCTTAGAATTTACTGTATAGAGAAATTATTATAAAATGTTACCAACCAAATGTAGGATGCATTTTTTAATACGCTCAGGGATGTTTATATACTTAGCGTGTCATGTCACGACTCCTAGCGCTGCAAAGCGTTTGAAAACTTCGGAAAATGTAAAAAAAGTTACAAACCGGGGAAAGCAATGCTATTTTTTGAGCATACATTTTTGGCTGCAACAGTCTTTTTACGTGATGTTTTAAATAAGCGAAAATGCAAACTGTGTCAACTATGTTATGGAACTATGGTCTGTTCCAAAAGTATCTGTCGAAAACGTAAACAAATGGATCAGAAAACCTACCTGTGGATGCCAATTTGTAGTGCCCCTAGCGATCAGTGCTTTGAATTGATTATTTGGGTACTTAAAATTATAATTTTATACCATTCCCTCTAAAAAGCTTATTTTATTCACTGAAAACAGTGAATAAAAAGCACTTTTAGTCACTGTTTTGGTGTTTGAATTTAGAACACATCAATATATTCGATCTCCATCTCAATGCTATATATACAACCTCCTTGCGAAACAATACTGGATACAAACTCTGATTTGATTGGTCGACATTTTCAAAAGGGAGTTTAGCATTAGAATAAAAACTGTTTTGTGTCCTTCTGTCATTAGTAAATTGGCGCCATTTTGAATACTGTTAGTTGTACGAACACAAAGTTTAGTGTTAGGTACTTATTAATAAATGGATTGAAAATGCATTCAAGTGATGAAGAAGATGTGTTAACACCTGAGTTTATGAAAGAGAGGGCGGCCGATATAGTAGAAAACTTGCTCCCCTACAAATCAAGGCTGGTTTACATCAAAGTCGATTACGATAAGTTTTGCCAACGGAACAATGAAAATCAAGCTTCTGGCACATTTTCAGGGTTCTGTTTTCCTAACTTATTTGAATTAGCTGTCGAAGAAAAAAAGTCATCGACATTTTGGAGTATGTATTCTATGCTACGGTGTACTATAAAAATAAGTAGTAGTAAGTGTGTTAATACCTACTCGAAGTTGCAAGCCTACCTTAAAAGGCTACTAGAAGGCTACAAACCGAAATTTTTCTTCATTAAATGTCTATTTTCGCTTAAATCTTTCTTTTTTTCGTAGTCATGGTATAAAGTATAGTATGCAACTATTGAATAAAACGGATTTATATCGAGGGCCATGAATTACCCGCGTCACTCAGGATTCTAACACCAATTATCATGAATCACTCCCTACGGTCGTGATTCAGTCGTTAGAATCCTTCACTTGCTTGTGATTCATCTATGGCCCTCGCTTTAAATCCGTCCTTTATTCACTTATTGCATAATATACTATTATAATCTCAATTCTTGACAATGATTTTTCAATAGTAATTTTATTTAAACAATAAAAGTTGGAAAAAGTGGTCAGATATAAAGTTGTAACCTTCTTCATTCACACATGAATCTATTATTAATTCCCTTTGGTGAATGATCTGAAGTAAACAGGGTTTGTTTTGTTTATAATTTTATCTCTCATACTTTTGGAACAGACTATAAAGATAACCTGGGAATGCAGTAGGGAAAGTTAAGGATAACACGTCCATTCCTGTAGTTTCCACCTTCGTTAGCTGGAAAAATATACTGGGTTTATGTATAATTAGTTTTGTTTTACACCAGCACAATGCAGAGCGGTTACTGAAGCTGATTGAAGGTGTGTACCGCTGGCTCCCCCTGGGCACAATCATCAACAACCGGGTGTTTGTGGTCCACGGCGGCATATCGGACACAACAGATCTCGACATGATACGAAGTCTCGAACGCGATAAGGTAGGTATGACTTAGGTTTTCTTAAGTGTTCTTAGAGCTAATTGAACGACTTTCAATACCTACCTAGTCTATTTTTGTGATAGGTATACGGCAAATTATTTGGTGTTAAAGTATTAATTGCATTGCAGATTGATAGTATAAATACTGGAACACTCACAAATTTTAGCTGTTCTGTTAATTTGTGCCTCGAAATACATTAAGATAGAAAAAAAAAACTTAGAAGTGGATCATCACTTTACAAAACTTTCAAACATGTTAGCCCTTTAGAAACTTTTTTCTGAGTTCGGAAACTCGCAATAAACAAAATTGTGAATCTGTGTAACTTGTTTTCAGTACGTGTCTCTACTCCGGCCTCCAGTGACCGAGGGTTCGGCGGCGGGCGGCGAAGCTATAGACAAAGTGGAGTGGAAACAGGTTAGTCGTTAGTAATCAATCATTCACGATTCAATCTAAAGGTTATCGATCGTTTCATTGCCGGCTTCTTAGCATCATGAGTTTTTATCTACCGACGAAGACGCGTCAAGTCGTTGCCAATTTCTTTGATCTATGAATGTGATGAATGAAGCACAGCGTATAGAATATTTGAATGCCTAATATACATATTCAATGCGATCAATAACGTTTTCATAAACAATGTTCAATTCAGAAGCAATTTCTGTTGAATGAATTGTTCAGGCTAATTCGTGCACCTGGCTCGGGGACCATCTGCACATTTTCCAGCTGAGCGTACGTCGCGGACTGATCCAACATTCAGCAACTAATCAAAACTTTTGCATTCAACTATCTTTAGAACGTCGAATCACGTTCTATTCGGGATTATGAGTTATTGTAATCTATATTATGTAGGTACTTCGCGCTCTTGTTATGATAGGCACCTACCTACGTGTCCTACGTGCTTCATTCAGAATTCATGTTAGGTATAAAAAACTTTGCGCTGTCGAGCCTAAAAGAGCGGTAGGTACTCATCAAATTATAAATGGTTTCGTTTCACATTTAGTGAGGGAAAGGGTGAAGGTCGTTCTCTTAGGTGTTGAGAACGGAATGAGGCTTTTTCGTGTAATTAATCTTTTATTGGTAAAGTAAATAAGTTTTATTTCTGGATGTGTTAATTTACTACTCACTCGTGTGTACTTTTGTTCACCCTAACGTTTCTTGGAAGTCTGAACACGGAGTCAATTGGTTTCGTGTTATTGCATATCATGTTATTAGGTACCGATTTTCTCGGAAAAGTTATTTGGTACCAACGTTAGTAAACGAAAGTCTAATATTCTTACTACTACGAAATATTGATAAACAAATCCACTATTGAAGGTGGTAAGGCGGGTTAACCACAGTCTAGCGTTCTAGCCGAATATGGTTCTTATATTGCAGCTGCCTCTTGCGTCGTATTCATATAACGTGTCTGTGAAATTGTAAATCCTATAATATCCAGGCTGAATTCAATCGAAAAGCTATTTCAAAAAAGTCCATTGTTCATTGGTTGAACACGTTTTGGCAAATCAATTGGATCAGTTCCGCCAGATAATATAACATTTGTTAGTGTCCAAAGTGCGAAATATTTGAAAGATACGTTGAACAATCTGCATATTATCATTCTATTAGTCTATTATTGGCGATTGCTCGCGTGTTACTTACTAGCTACAATATGTTGTAGATTGATTTTCACAAACCTTTTGTTCAAACTTGGGCGGCACATACATATTTACTGTTTGTGGTGGGATTTTTTTGTCAAGCTTATCTCATAGTTAAAATATTCATACGGGACTGTTCATGCACATGTTGTAGGGTTATTAATATTAGCCTGGTAGTAAAATGGTCTAATTCTGGCTTTGTCGGTCTACCACACCGTAAAATTTTACATAAATATAACATAACATTTCATCTCGATTTTATTCCGAGGTTTTGCGAGGTCTATTCAGACGCTGCGCAGTTAAATGTTTCATTATTTTTAAAAGGGTTAATTTTTGGTTTTATCGTCGACCGCACTCGAGGATAATATTCGTCTATCTCGTATAAAGCTCATTGAGTGGCTTTGTCTCCCTTATTAGGTATATCAATGATCTTATCTTATTTCTTTCGCTTGAAGGCAATTTCAGCCACCACCACCCTTGTCGTAATACAATTTGCCCGGGTCGGACCCCCGCGGATTGTCGCGAGATAAACTTGGGTACGTTGCGCGGACGCTTTATGAAGTTCTGTCCCAAAAGGATGGTTCTTCTTACAATTCGTCGCCCGCTCCTCATATTTATACGAACCAACGTTTACGTACTCTCGTAATATATTTTGCATGAGATTTTGTTCAAACATAACTAACAAGCAATGAATAAGCTGAGACGACAATATTGCAAGATACATAGGACAATGAATTAACATTTCCCGACTGACTTTCATAATGTCCTGTACTCCGACTGGGATTGTCAGAGCAATGAATATTATAACTAAGAATGACACAAAGAGATATTGTAACAACCCTGCATTTAATAGTACCTACGTTTCTTTTATCTTGGGTTATGTTAGAAGGAATTGAATATGTCAAGCTGTAATTTATTGTACTTACTGTTATAGGTATGTCGCACTGCGAACAGCAGTAATAGTCGAAATGCAAATATAACTGAAATAGATTTTCATCTTGCCAATTACTGAACAAGATGGAATAATTTGATTTGAAACTCGTTTAGATCTTTCGGTTTTAATAAAAACAAATGACATTAAGTATATCTTTAAGTAAATCATTATAACTGTAGAATATTAAAGTATGGTTCCAATGTTGTTGAAAGCTTTTCTTTGAATCATTTACGAAGATATTTATATTTGTTTTGAAAGGAAAATTCAATTATTAAGATATAAGACTTTGTTATTCTAATTCACATACAAAGAATCGTGGTTGTAACTGAATTTATTGAGGTAAGAACAACGATGGGAATGCAGAAAAGGAGCTTTGTGTCCGGATGAATATATCTATGCTAAAGTAATCCCCTTATTCCTCAAACTTTATAGTCCCGACTCGACGGTTTTGCTTGAAGGTAAATACTGCAGTGCTGCATTAGATTGAGCGATCGTTATATTGTACGAGTATGCATGAACTATAAATAAACAGTGACAGATGGCTTTGACTGCGACTTTCATCATAACAACTCGTATAAAGTAGACTCATAATTTGCCCTTATAATTTTGAGTAGTAGTTCGATTATCTCATACTGGCAATGACATTACATTGACCAATTAAATGAAATCGATAACTTTTTGGATATACTGCAATTCTGAATGTTTTTAGCTCATCATTGAGCTTTAAAATACTGCATGAATGAAATTGGAACATGTAATTAGTAAATTATTGAACAGAGTACATCTGTAATTATTGAACAGAACTATTTATTACGATTGCTCTACTGAGCCTGACCTGATCAATTTACGCTTTTATCGCCATTCGTTCGGACTGGTAATTATTTCCATTTTCTCCTATATTTTACTGCGACAGTTGATAGTTCTGTTTCCTTTTTATTTTCCTTCTTACGATACGAAGCTTTTTATTCGGTACAGTGGCGTCAAGTGATGGATACGATCGTTTCGCTTTAAAGCGCAGTTAATGAAATGGAAAGCAATAAAGTAATAAAGCACAGAGTCGTTTGATGACGTCTTATCACACATTGGGGTGCATTTGAATAGCTTTCACGAGTGATACATAAATGTACGTTTATTGCTGACTGTCTCTTATATTTTCACGGCATGTGCAATTCTTATATTTTGTGCCGATACAAGATGTTTATTTCGAAGTATTTGATCACAGTTACCTTGTATATTCATTTACAAATTCGATTTTGTCGGCTCTTGAGAAACTTTTTACAGTAAATAATTCCACTCTATTTAGCGTAAGTTAACTACATCACACTACTCGAGCAACATTTTTTATTATCCGTAACTAATATGGAATTAGCGACTAATTGGAACATTCTAAGTAAAGCCAAAGGTGTGTACAAGTCTACGAATAGCCCAATTATAACTTCCATGTAAATGCAATGCGTGTTTGTAGGTTGCCGTTAATTAATATATTAACTGCGCTTTCCACGTAATACTATTTTATTTCTACATTTCTAAGAACGCTCCATCTTTAGAAATGATTTGTCATGCTCCATTGTATTATTTGCCTTTTCACTTTTGATCAAAATAATGGGGAGAGTTATTTTCATGATAGGAGTTTTGTCGAAATATATATAATTTTGGGGAACCTTCTCACACGTGGGTATACCAGTATACCTACTTACCTACCTTCTTTTCTGCCAGTGAAAAATTTTAATGTCAAATTGCCAATATTCATTTTCGTCACCGATATAACTTTTATTTTATAACTCTCTACCTACTTACCCTTTTGAAATTATAAAGCTGAAAGCAATTTATATTTTTTTCATGCTTTAATTAACCTACCAGTGGTTTCCGCAACGCTTAAAGGCTTGCAGAGCACTTCTAAAAGTCGTTTATATGGTTTCTTTGCAAAACCTTTCAATAGACTTTTAAGAAATTCACCTAAATAAAACGTAAATTAACTTTGAATTTATTTTTAATTATGTAACTATGAAACAAAAAATTCTTGATAGGTTTGAGGATAACAGAAACAAAAGAATTTGCGTTAAAGTTTTGTAGAATGAGTTATTGACAAGAAGTGCACATAAGCTGTGTTTTAAAAGATCTTCATTTAGTATTGGTTCATACGCGAGCATTTATCTTACCTACTACAGCTTCAGAGCTTTCATAAATACTGACATAAAATCCTCCACACTTTATGACGTGGTGGATTTTAAAATCCTGCGATATAATTTCCGGGAACGACTAACAAACCGTGCAGAAGGTAGGATCATTAAAACGACAGGCAAGTCATTAAACTTCTACATGATCCAGATTTAAACAATCAGAGCGATGCATACCTTGGTACTTTAGGGTTCAATTGGGTTTCCCGTAGTTTCCCAGCCTACGTTCTAGGTATTTAGGGCACCAGTCTGGAATTGATTAAAGTCTGTAGTTGACAAAATAGCCGTAGCCGTAACAAGGGGCGGCAGCCTACCTCCGCACTTTGGCAGCTTTATATAGGTGTAAACCCTTTCAATTTAGAGGGAGCCGATATAAACGGTATACCTTATACTATTTCCTTTAGTTACCAGAACTCTATTGATCAAGAAACCCAAGAATATTGAACTCGTTGGAACTATAAAATATTCACGTGTTCCAAGCTTGAATATTTTATCGATTCACACGGAACATTAATCTTCGTTTCGTTAATGGTCGTCACGAATTTCAATAGTGCGATATTGTCTTCAAATTCATAGGTCGTTCAATAAATCATTGCTGGAGACGGTGACAATTTATTTAGAAAACATCTTTTGGACAGAAAATCTTTGCAGATTCTTATAGCACCGATCATTCAATAGATACTTCGTTTACCGGTAAGTACTTGTAATACTTCTGATCTGTAATATGTCAGTACTTTGAAGCGATCACGACCTTTGAGTTTGTTTCAGCGTCGCTTCTCAAAGGTCGCATTTGGTAAGTAGGTAGACGAACTCACTTACTAGCGAAGAAATACATAATTGATCTTTTGTAATTTCTCAATTTCAAGTTAATCTTTTTATTACTCTATCATTTTAAAACTCTCGTGTTTGGTCTTTAAAAACTATTCCGTTGCCTTTTATAATATAAAATTTTTCAAGAAATAAACACTCTTTAGTATAAAATTATATATAGGTAACTTGTCGTTATATTTTTAGTGGCAATGAAAACTCAAACGTTTATTAAGGATAAACATTATGGTGTGAATGTTTATTAAACATGTGGGAAAATTATGTTTAACGAGTTTACTTATAAACTATATTTTCTTTCATGTTGCATAATTATTTTTATGTTTGTATATTATTACGTACCTGTTTAATTAAATTAGTAAATGTTATTTTAATGTAGGCACTACTACTGGCCCAAAAGATGCACCTTTTTATAAACTTTAACGACCAATTTGTCATCGTTATAAATTCAATTTCAAATTTCCCTAAAATGTTTTCCGTAAGGACCTGATTGAATCACATTGAAGATGAATATTTTGAATAGTAAACAGTTTGAAATATTTATTCGGTAAAACGTGGAACCACGGATACTAAAAATGTAGCCTTGTATGAGTACAAAAGGCCTTTTCAACTAGTTTTCATATTCATGCATAGAAATTAATTGCTACCGCGGTTTATTTCGCTATCAAGAGACCAATAATGTAGGATTTACTGATATAGACGCCAACTTTATATGCATAGGTAGGTATAGAGGTTGTCTTTTTGTTTACGTGTACACATAATCAGCTATCGCTAAATATATGTAGAGTAACAATAAAATATATTGACAGCTAGGTAATAGAGTTTTAAAACCCTAATGGGCAATTATTGAATTCATTGAAATACAATTAGGCTGAACCTACTCCGTTAGTGAAATAAATGTGTTTGCCTATAATTGTCAAGGCAAGTAAAACTGCGGTCGAAGCTAGTTAATTAATAACCTTAAGCTTAATAAACGAAGTCGAGTCGAGGGACATTGATTGTCGTTCATTCATTCAATCAATCCGACGTCGGGTCGGTGACAGGCCGGCGGCGGTTATTCGCCCCATGTATCACTACATGATGGTAAATAAAATAATTAACTAGAGGGCTTCAAATAAAGGTTTTAGAGTTAATTAACTAAATAATATATAGACTTCATAGAAAACATTAGGGCTGAGCACAGCTTCAACGAAATTGTGTTAAATACTATTTAAGCCTACTATTATTCATACCGAGAGATTAATAAGAGGTGGTCGTAATTGGGTTCACAACCAAAACCTAACTTAGCACCGCATCATCGCAACCTAATCATGACTTTTATTAACTTTTTTATCTTTCGTTCGTTTCGTGTGCGACAGGTTGACAGTTATTAATAATGTATCTTTTATCTTAATTATTATTAATGATGTCGCACCCACAACTAGTAAGGAATAAAATTACATTTGTAAATGACGATGATTCCACATTATTTTTAGCAGTGCGTCCATCTAAAATCTGGTTCAAGACTTTTGCTATCCAATTACCAATTATTACAGGGTGAGTTTTGAATGATGGAACACCAAATTGATCATGCGGAAACCACAATTAGGTATTAATTAGGGGGTAATAATTGCCTAATTGCGGTTTCCTAAAAATAAATAAAATCGGGCTGAATACACCCCACCGAATAATAAATTGATTCGCCTAATCGCAAAACACGTGAATGAAACTGTGGTCGAAGTAGGATAATTAATACTTAAACCTTTAGTCGATCTGACATGAATGACATTGATTGTCGTTCATTCATTCCCCCTTGGTGACAGGTCGATGACCGATTACTTTTCCTGTAGGTAAGTTTTATTTATTGGGAATAGGACAGTTCATAAGTATGACTAGTACCTACCACTAACCACTGAAGTCCTTTTGACGCGGCGCTAGTGTCTAAAGTCATTGCATCAAATTGTATTTAAAAAAAAATAGTTCCATACTTTTCTGCCGCACTTCAGTGGTGCGCGGACTCTGTAGAGCTGCTAATGACTAATGAAGACAGTGTTATAACGAAAGTGATGGTTACCTTGGGTTAGATCCCTTTGAAAAATCTCACCCCTGTAAATCAAACTCCCAAAAACAAATAAAATTGTGGCTGAAGTTTTCGGTTAATTAATTAACCGAAAACTTCAGCCACAATTTTATTTGCCGTATCTACCCGTAACGTGAGGACATTGATTGTCGTTCATTCAATCCGCCAGCGACAGCCTGACACTTATTTACACCACATTGATTATCGCGACACCGCAATGGTATTTAACGATCGATACAATAAAATGTATGTGAGTGAGTTGATTGAAAGCGAATGCTTGTACCTCGCGCGCTTTTTTGGTTTGAGTGATATAATTTGAATAAATTGGAAACGTTCTATTTGTTTGTTTGTTTTTGTATTTGGAAATGAAATATTTCAGAAACCTATCTATTAGTAACTGAGTGCTTCGATCAGCTCAAAATATATCTAGACATGCAGGTTAATTACTTTTCTCTTTAACCGGTAAAAAAACGGTGCAAGAACAATGGTTTGCCGAAGTGATTGTTACCTCGTCTATATTAGGCATTTCTTTATTCTTGAAATGTTTTCAGGTGTTTGACATCCTCTGGTCAGACCCGCAATGCACTAGCGGTTGTGTGGCGAACGCTCTACGCGGAGCTGGGACATACTTCGGTCCAGACGTGACTGCGAATTTCCTGCAGAAGAACAAGTTGAGTTTCCTCATCAGAAGCCATGAGTGCAAGCCTGGTGGATACGAACTACTGCACAATGGAAATGTAAGACTGCATAATTTCCTTTCTTTGTTTTCTTTCCTTTATCCAAGGTAATAATGTAATCCAAGGTAATAAACCTCCGCCTTCTCGGAAAATTCTCGGTAAAATAACTTTGAAATATAAAAAAGAAGCAAAAGGTATTCTCAATTTCATAATAGTTAGATTTTTATAAGTAATTTATTGCGAAAATTGAGTTTATAAACTGTCAAAATTGGTTTCATTATCTCAAAAGAGCTTTCTTTTTAACGTTATTATACTCGAGACCATTGGATCATTAAAAACCAATTTGATTTTCCTCAAACTTTTTATAGAATCTGTATGGACATTTTAGGTATCTTTTTTAACTGTGAGGGGTTTGTTATTGTAATAATAATGCTGATCAAATCGTGATGCTGAGCGCTTGGTTTGTAACGAGTTTTCTTATAAGTAGGTACCGTACTAAACGAAATTGGCAGAACTCACATTTGCATATTTAAGTCCTGGGTTCATTTCTTACTTTGCCGCACGATGCTTGGTTATTTCATCAGCAAGTCAGCTCGTTATTCTTGGTTTAGTAGAATACATCTAGTGTAATGGTTCATCTAGTATAAATTGTGTGTTTCTTTATGTAACAACATAATCATGTTGCACTAGATTGCCCGTGCAGAAAATTGGAAAACGTAAATGATTTGTTTTAATATTGATCTTACTATGTCGAAGGGCTATACAGGTACCTAAGCTATGTTCATATCAGTTTGATTTACTTTCAGAAAAACTAACAGTTGAAGGTTTTTACAATAAATCAAGTATTTAGCTGTATGGTGTACCTAATAATCCTAACTATAATCCTTACTTATATTAAAAATGCGAAAGTAACTCTGTCTGTCTGTGGCGCTTTCACGCCAAAACTACTGAACCGATTTAAATGAAATCTGGTACACAGAAAGTCTACAGCCTGAAAAAGGACATAGGCTTTTTTTATCGACATACCACGCGGGAGAAGCCGCGTGCGGAAGCTAGTATAATATCCTAACTTAATAGTATAAATGCGAAAGTGAATTTGTTTGTTTGTTACGCTTTCACGCTAAAACGGCTGAACAGATTTAGATGAAATTTGGCACATGGGTAGACGATCACCTGGAATAGGACAGAGGATACTTTTTATCCCGATATTCCCACGGGATCGAGATTTATGCGGGTGAAACCGCGGGGTGCAGCTAGTTAAAGTATAATTATGTGTCAACATGTTAATTACTTACATACACTACTAATTCAATGAGAAAGCATGTATCTGGGGACATGTGCTACCTCGCACTCCAATATTAATTCACCACTATTACTCCATAACTTCAGGGTCATGAAAACCACATAAATTGTATTCCCTTGCCGCAGGTGATAACCATTTTCTCTGCATCGAACTACTACGAGTTAGGGTCCAACAAAGGGGCTTACCTGAAGTTATGTGGGAACTCGTTGGAGAGACAATTCGTCCAGTATACGGCCGCAGTCTCCCGCACCCGTCGTCTCACCTTCAGACAACGAGTAGGCCTGGTCGAGTCCTCGGCTATGAGAGAATTGCATAACCAGATTATGATGGTACGAAGATCCTTGGAAGCAACCTTCCGCAGCTTGGATTTGGATCAAAGCGGTATGTTTTAAACCGTTGCCTTTGAACGATCTTGCTGTCTAAGGGCTTGTACACAAAATTGCGAATCGGCGCGATGCGAATTCGCAACGCAGAAGATTCCTTAAGACAATCTAAGGGTACCGTCGCTGATTTTTTCGATGCGACGTCGCAATGCAGTTTTGTGTTCGAGCCCTAAGGGTTCCGCTGATTAATTTAAAACAAAAATTCAGAAGCACGTATGTGCCATGTAGAGTCACCAACACCTCAGATGCAAATATGATAATTATTATAAAGGAAAATTGATCCCTGATTGCAGAATGTAATTATCGTGTGGTGATAAACTTTATTAACTGACACGAATGTTTGTAGGCTACATATCGGTCAGTGATTGGTGCCAAGCGATGGAAGAAACCACGTATTTGGGGCTTCCCTGGAGAATGCTGAAAGATAAGCTGGTGCGGACCGACCCTGACACGCGGCGCGTCCGGTACATGGACACTTTTGACCTTACCACCAGCGTAAGTGTCATTAGTTTACAAGTTCATACAACGGCTTAATTAGAAATACTTTTCTATGTTGTTTTTATTTCGCTATTACGTTCTTTCATCGCAAAATAAATAACTATGATTTAGCAATAGATAGATAGATAAGATAGATAAAACGTTTATTTGGTGCATACAAAAGACAACACAACATACAAAAGCACGGTTAAATAATAATAGCTACAAAGTGCCAAAATACCAAAAAATACAAAAAAAATAAAAACAATAAAAGAAAACTAGACACAGCGAGACAATATTGTCTATGACATACTTTAAAAAATAACGAAATATACAAAGCGAAATATGCAATAGCTTATAAACAAAATTATGTAGTTGAACCCACGTTAAACACACAATAGCTTAGGGTAGTCATTCAACATTTTGTACGTGCAACTAAGTAAATAATGCGCAAAAGGCCAAATATAAGAACCAAAACCTTTATCCATGTATGTATGTAAGATAATATAGTCTACCAAACAAAGCCATCGGCTTTTACGAACATGAGTGTCACATTAACAATTGAATGTAACGAATCTAATGTTACGTTATCGAATTTCCCTTTCAGAAAATAGGCCGTAAAACTGACTCCTCCAATGTCGTCGAAACTCTGTATAAAAATAAAAGGAGTTTGGAAGCAATTTTCAAAATCTTGGACAAAGATAATTCAGGTAAACAGTGATTCGAAACTAATTCATTCTGCGAATATTTGACCAGTTCTAATTGAATTTTGATTACAGGTTTTATTACACTTGAAGAATTCTCAGAAGCCTGTCAGCTAATTGGTAAGTATATGCCAAATCCTATGACGCAGGAGCAACTGGTCGATATTTGTCGTTTAATGGACATCAACAAAGATGGACTGGTGGATCTGAATGAGTTTCTGGAGAGTTTCCGTCTCGCTGAAAGGAGTTTACAGTATGACGAAAACGAGCTAACCGTGATACAAGCCACCTGACACGACCTAGACCGCCGCCCGAGCAGGACGGCGGTCGATAAAGATGAGACGGGTGTTCAAATAGAGATCCTTAAACTGGAAGATGATGATAAAAGTAAAACTGCAAAGAGTAATAAGAATGGACAAGCGCACCTGATGGGCAACAGCGTGGGCACGGCGCAGTACCTGGACGACATCGAGTTGATCGACTGCGAGGAGGCGCCGCGCCGCAGCCGGCCCGGCCTGCTCGAGAGCGACATTTAAAACTTTCATAGTACATTACACCGCCTGCCGGAGTCTAACGGGCTTATTGGAATTTACATGTCATGTTCCACAGCGACATTTCGCCACTCCTTTTCTAGCTGTGCTGTATTTTCATTAATATTTGTGTATAGATTTGTTTTTATTTACGTCTATGTTTGATGTATATGGATTATATTTGGAAAGTATGACTAAACTCTTTATAGGTAATCTGATTAGCATAATTTGTGATTTTGATCATGTTAGTTACAATTGATATTTTAATGAAAAAGCTCTTATCGACCTAAGTTAGTCTAGTGTTTATTTTGAAAGTGTTACCAAATCTATTATGGGGAAACTTTGTATTTGTTAAATGTCTAAAAACTAAATTTATTAATTGGTGCCAATATAACCAAAGTGTTTTGTACTTGAACCGAACTGATCCGGAATAAAATTACACGAACAAAAATTATATTTAAGTGCATTATGAAAGTTTCATGATGCGATCAATTAACGAATGGGAACAATGATACCGATGACTCTACAACTTTTTATTGGTGTTTTCGCTGTAGCCACAATTACTGATTATTAACTTATAGTTATAATACGTAGTGTAGTAACGTGCTATTTTCTAATTATCGCCTGCATCAATTTTAGATTGGAATACATTTGATCTTATTAAAATAAATAAAGTTCCTTATTATAATAAATTTTCTTCATAAATAGGGCTACGATTAGATATTATTATATCTTTATTTTGTTATTCAAATTGCAATTAATAAAATAATCTGTCTTAGCGTGTTTCTAGTCATTAGTAGAGCGATTTCGTATACATATCTTTATACTCAATTATTAAGCATTCCAATCTTTACCAGAAACGACGCATTACATTATTGAATATCTAATGTAAGTACTATACCTACCGTGATCGATGTGTATCTGTTCGCAGCATTAGTTTGATGAGTCTCGTGATCTTCACTGGTCTGCAATAGGCAGGCCTCGTATTTACTAATCGAATCTAAACTTTATGATATAATCACTATAATATATTTTATTACGTATTATAACTCGTGACGTTGACTTATAGAAAAATATAAAAGCTCCAAATTAAAGGTGCCTACTGACTCGTAACATTTTTGATTTATATTCCATGTGACAGCGGGATATGTGTCCAGCGATGCTATTTTCATAGCTGTTTCAGCAGTCAGTTATTATTATGTTAACTTCGTGCTCCCAATTTCATCAAATAAACAAGTCAGTATGCGCTTTAATGAAACTATATGAAATAAGCATAAGTATATCGCTATCGGAATTTACGAACTTCTAAAAAAATATTTTATATCTTATAATAAATAAAAAATGTTATTTACGAAAATATTATAACTAATATTCTGTATTTTTAATAATTGTCCATTAAATTGTGATATTGCAATCGGTTGTTTAATTTGTTAATTCTTCTGCATCTTTTCATAAGTTGACTCTGCATTACAGTATGAAATGCATAGGTACAGGTACCTCCGCAGTTCCATTGCAGGCAATGGAACTACGAATTCACTTACACGTTCTTGTGCTATCAACTGTTGATTAACTGCGCAAAATCATGTAAGAAACTATGTAGCTTATAAAAGTTTTATTAAAGCTTCAAATATTGATGATGAAATATATGTGTGTTAGTGTGCAGTGTTGTAAAAATAAATTTATACATTTCCAAATTAAACAATTTCGACAATCTAACGATTATTAAAATCCCTTTACACTGCAAAGGGATCTTAATCCCTTTGCCCTCAAATAAATTACTTTATATTTTTATGAGGGTGCCTACGATATCGTCTCTAAGAGGTTCCCGGAAGCTCGTATTAATATTACATAATATACAGCCTATAAAATAATATTGGAATACGCATCTTCGTTTCGGAAAAATCTAATTTTTTTCACACTTGCTGAGATATTACGTTCCGAATAACAACAAAGATAAGATCAGTAGGAGTATAAACTGAAATGCATAGATGTTATCTGAGATGAAAACTCCTGAAAACAATGGAAGGGAAATTGTTCTGTCTGTTGCGAAAGTGTGTGCGGAATGGCCCTCTTTTGTGAGTGGTCCATTTTCACTTTATCTGTTAGTATAGTGTCAGTACATTTATTTTAGAGATTATCAAGAACATTGTCAATCAGTAAAATCGTACTTTTTTAAGTTAGAGCAAGTTTCAAAAAAAAAACTTGCCCACTTATTAGGCTCATGCCACCTTTTTGAACTGTAATTTTCATTCAATATTTTGATAATTCGTACTCGGAAAATTGATAACGTGCAAGTAAAAATTTTATTTATGAGTGCTTAACATTTTAATTCCTTTACTGTCTATTTACCACGGAATCTGTGAGTCAAACGTAGGAACCTATTACTTATAGCATTTGTATGGAGTTGTAATTCTGTACTTGTTTCCATTTTGGTGGCGACACAATGAGGGTTTTCATGAAAATTCACGCCACCAGTTGGCGCTACTTTGACAAGAGGTCAAGGATGGGAGCAGCCTTCTGAAAATTAGTAACACCAAAACGCTTCTACGAACAATGCGGCAGCCGATCAGTTCGTAAGCATGAAAATTTTAAATAACAAAATATTTTCTTCCTTAATTGTAGCAGTAAGTGCAGCCACTACTCAATAAAATAAAAAAAGGAAAAATACAGTACCTAACATTTCTGAATTGAACAAGATTATTCTTTTATCTCATATTTTCCTCACTTAAAAAAGAATAGAAGTTCGAGCTTTATAACGAGCGCTAAAACAGCACTCGGATGTTAAGCCGAGAAGAGAGCTAGGATGCAATGTTTTAATTACTTACCTACACCAGAATCATAACATTTTGTAGGACAATTGTTCCCGTCGATGTTTTGATTGTTGGGAGTGAAGCGAATTTAAAATAAGTAGTAATAAATAAATATTTAAATAAGCGGCCAAGTGCGAGTCGGACTCGCACACGAATGGTTTCGTACCCCCGTACAATGTTTAACCCTACATATTTCTTTAACCCGTGTCTTGTATTGGGACCGCCTTTCATTTTAACCGCTTTTTTTTTTGTTCTTGTTTTACCGGCCATAGTAGGTACACACTCTGTGAAATTTCAAGTGTCTTCCTATTACGGTTCAAAAGATACAGCCCTGTGACGGATGGATGGACGGACGGATGGACAGTGGAGCCATAGTAATGGACCCTTTGGTTACGGAACCCTACAAATTAACCGTACTCTTCATTTAATACTAATAAGGGGTCCGTGAAAGGTCAGGAAAGCCATCAACGGAAACACTCGAGCTACGTATGAATTATGAATCACACGCCAAGAATAGCCATTTCTAATAATAACTTTCCACCGTGAATTTTCTAAGACAAATTGTATCGTGCCCACAGTTATATATTGTATACCATTAGGCATTTACTGGACGGCCAAGCTTAAAGAGGATTACGTCTGCCTGTCAGTAAAATGTGGGGTTATATGTATTTATATAAAACCAATAGCTAGTAATACTTTGTAAGCTTACGCAGAAGGGTACGCTACAATTGTACGTGACTATACATTAAATAGATACTTATCTTCTTACGTAGCAGTTCATTCGTAGCAATAAACTTTAGATGAAGTACTTATATAGCTCTTTGCGTATATGAAGCACCTTTGGGTCTTTATACGAGGATATTTAGATAATGATGGGATTCTACATAACCCTTTCATAAAGTTACAATAAATCGCATAATATTCCGGAGTAAGAACTTCACTGTCATTGGGTAGTAATTGTTCACTCTTGTTGGTCAAACTCATTGTTTTAAATGTAGGGTGACTAGTAATTAGTGACCGATATCTAAACACGTGACTTTACAATTTTTTTATTTATTTTTTAATATACTCATCATTATGAACAATCGCGGAAAAAAATCAGCTGTTCCCTAAATTTTTATGTTCGTATAACGAACAAAATGTAGCGAACAGCTGATTTTTTTTCGTGATTTCAGGTTTAATGCCATCTTCATGGAAAAAATATTCAGTTCGATTGTCTAAAAAACTGCTTAGAGTTTGGAAAGTTTTTTAACACCTTATATTATAAACTTCTCTAGAGTATTATCTACAACAGCAACATTGATAAAAAACACTTTTAAATGGATATTGTGTCATTGTATGGTCATCCAAACTTTAATTAGAGTTGTCGCAATTTGTCTTTGTAATCATCAAGTGTTTTCCTCCTTGCCATATCTAACCCTCAACACAGTAAAATTCTTGTATTCTTACGTTATCACTGACATTTATACTCAAAATGTCTAGAAAAAAAAAACAGGCTTATTATTCCCATACTTTACATCATATTCTTTCATTGGTGGTACGTTCAAAATCCATGGCATAACTACTGAATACCAACCCTATCCATTCTCGTCACATGTGGCATCCCACCTATCATTCTATGCTCAGCTATACTTACGATTCATCCCTATTATGGCCCAACATTCCGAATTTAGCCGGTAGGTTGAGCTCTACAAACTAAAATACAACACTCTCTAAATGGGGACACAGTTAGTGCACTACATTTGGAATAATGTGCTTAACTATATCTCCACTTAGAGCCAACTTGAGTCCTCTAGCGTGGTCACAGGTGTCCGCCGCCTAAACTGACCATAAGGTGTCACGTTAAACTTGTTAGATCACCTACAGCAAACAAATTATAGCAGTTCAGTTATAGTCAACGAATCTGGTACTTAGAAGGTTTCTATAATCATCATCACCTGGCTAGCCTTTTCCCCGACTATGTTGGGGTCGGCGCTTTCAGTTTAACAAGGTGCGGCTGAATCAAGGGGACACGCGAATCTGGTAGGTACTTAGAATTTCTATAAATCATCATCTGCCTAGCCTTTTCCCAACTATGTTGGGGTTGGCTTCCAGTCTAAAAGGATGCAGCTGAATACCACAGCGAAAGACGATTCTAGTACTTAGTATTTCTATAATCTGGATTGCTATAGCAAACATCTTTCTCATAGATTCTAATAATAGTATTATAATATATAAAGCTATTAATATCGTTGCGTCGATTTCGTCAATAAAGCTTCACTGACACAGATAACAAGATGTAGAAGATAATGTATATATGATAGATGTGCTCTGATAACTTCAACCTAAAGTACCTATGTCACGAATGTCACGTCGCGGTCAAATTATGGTTTTCCTACCATTTTCAAAGTCTACAAAAAGTACAGAGTGGTAAATTCATTGTGGTATTTTTGTGATCTCTTTATTGTAGCTGTATTGTACGAGAGATGCCAGCTATATAGCTGGCATCTATAGAAGAGTTTCATCAGCAGATTTATTGCCGGTGGCAGCATCGTCATCATCGTCAAGAACTTTGACGATTTCGTACTCTGTCGCCTGTACATACACATTGAAGATAGTAGGTTTGGTAAAATTATGGACTTTTGGATTATTTAATACAGCGGCAGCGCCCGCATCGCACTACAGAGCTTTGTGACGTCCATTCACCCTATTTCCGTTCTTGACCTTTTTTTTCGCACAACCACATTTCTCCAATTAGTAAACCCGCCCACGTAAACTGTGTTTAAAATTTTAATACAGAGCGAGCTTATTGTCATGCACCGGGCACAATTCCAAGCCACGAGCAGCCATATAAATTCGTAAGGAATAAACCTAATAATGCTCTGTTCGACCTCTGAAAAAAAATTCAGGACAGAGAGGTCGCCTTATTATTTTTCTGCCTGTTTAAAAAAAAAAAAATTAATGTATGTTCTTTATCTAAGTGTTTCTAAGTACACATGGTCAATAAAGCATTTTGCAAGCAAGTTAGCCATACTTTTGTACATACTAAAAACATATCTTACCTAAAAGGTATATAAAGATTCTGAAATTCTTCTCTTTTATTTAAATACATTTTCACAGTATTTTGTTATTGGAATAAATCAATGGTGTAGCAATAGCCTGGTAACCTATATGACACAATTAATAAGACCCTAATTTACGAAGGGTCTCATTAGTTTGGTTTCCCAATCTACCCTTGCCTTACAATGTCGTAAATAAAAAGGGAAAGACTTTACGTGTTTATTTATTGCTTACATCGTAACCTATTTCCTGTCTTCTTTCTAGCGGGTTTTGCTGAGGAGATGATGTCACATTGTTCCCCAAAATAAAAATAATCTACTTATACATTTTTTATTTAAAAAAATACTTTACTGTAGTTCCAAAAACAGTTCTCTCAAAAAAAAAAAAAAAAGTGTCCTCTCAAAATATGTAAATACAAAAAAAAAACATTTCTAAGTGGTTAAGATGTGCGGAGTTTAAATGGTCGACAATTAAATCTAATTTATCGCAATCGTCTGTAAAAAGAAGAGGCTGCTATGGTTGCTATGTATGTGAAATCAAACTTCGATAGTGGGTAACTTAAAACGATCCTAACACGCCAGTTAACTCCATCTATCAGATATATACAACAAGAGTTTCAAACAGATCATGAGACACCTGTGGAACAAAATAAGTCATCTAGAAAGCCAGCTGAGTATTCGATCGAACTGTCATCTATTGCATGAAAAACAAAATGCTCAGAATCCATTTTGACTAACGTGAAAACAGTTTACACTAAGCTTAATAGATGGCGCTGCATGTAGTTGCGGTAGTTTGTTTACGGTGGGGAGTTAGGGAGATGGCGCTAGTAGAGTTTACAACATATTATGTGCGTCTTCACTTTACCCTTTTTTTCGATCTTTGCTAACACACTGCTGCCTGCCACATGTCTAATTGAACATGATTGATGGTATAGAGATACGCCGATGTAAGCATCTTCTGTGATCTGTCCAAAGCTTTTGATTGCGACGGTCACAATATGTTTTGGATTATGAAGACAAATTAATGAGATTCATAGATGAACACTAGAACTAGTATTATTTAAGCTCTCAAAACAGAAAAACATAGGTGCTATAGATATTACGTTACATTTCAAGTGTATGGTTATAAAGGTTATGCCACAAGGCTCAATACTGAGCTCATTTTGTTTTGGGGTATATTTTTTTACCTTCTGCAACGGAAAGCTCTCGTTGCATATCTTACTAAAAGTTCTATAATAAATTAAAGGTTTGCTGCTTGAGTTAATAAATTAATAAGGTAGCTCCCTCAGTTTGACTGGGTAGTCTACCGTACCAACCAGGATTGTTCCTGCCAATACTTATAATACTGCGCCACAACTATTTAAAAGTTTTTTATTGGCAAGGGTTTTCTAATCTACAACCCAACTATTACGCAAACGAACAAAAGCGGAAATAATAAGCTCCTAACCTAGACATAAATTATCTATTAAGTAAATTACAGTCGAAAACCGTTTACTTAAACGGCTATTCTGACATAATTACCTGCTAAATATTTGGACCCATCTTTAGTGGTCAACCACTTATTACGCTACCCTATATTCGCGCCAATCCCCAAATATTATTCAAACTGGACAAAACTTCTAGGTAGGTGCTTACTGAATGCTTCTCGTGGAATAATAGTTTGTAGCTATTAGGATAATCTATAGCCGTTTAATATCCAACGAACTCGCAGAGATTTGATTATCGATGTAATATTTTTTTCGTCAGACGCCACAGATCGCGTGTCGCGTGCTCCGACGTTTTTTTCGGTTTGTGTTTCGGGGGTGTAACGCACAAAAAATATTATAACTGGCCAGCGACTACCGGAATATAATTTTTGACAATTTTATAAATTATACAGGCGTATCGCTTAATAATGGGTAGCTACGGGCATGTTTTTATTGTTCCTATGACAGCCAGTAGCATTTGGATTCTTATTATGATAGAACGAATATTGTACGGTTGTAATAGGTTAGAAATATAAAACATATAGGTATATATAGAATAGTGGGATAGTTTAGGTTTTGAAATTTTATGAAAATACAACTAACATCTACGATACGAAAACCACTGATATACTTAGCATTGAGTTACTTACCATCTAAGATGAGTAGTGTTTATTTCAATTTGCAGAAATGATAAAATATAATCTAATCTTATAAATTGACGTATCTTCATAAGGGTTATGTACATTTCACTTATGACTTTACTTTCATCTCTCATTTCCATACTGAGTGTCATAATATCGGTGAATCGGCGCGGGCGCAGCATTGCGGCGATGAAATTGCGCGGTCGCGCGCGCCTTCGCTCTACCGCGAAATTTGAGCCCCGGCGCAGCAGCCTGCACTTTACAAACACTACATGACGTCATGATTCTGTATTGCTAACGTTACATGCGCTTTGTGTGTCAGAAAATTTGTGTTTTAAACCGGATGTAGGTACGAATCTTTTTTCGTAGGCCTTTTTCAATGATCCATATATTTTATTACATATCCCATAAAGGAAATAATCTTAGCAAGCAAATGCAAACACCCTCCTAAACCTTAGGATTTGTCCCTTGAAATAGCTTCTAATGATCTTCGGTTGGAGTTTTTGACATTTTACATTACATATCTTCATTAGTCGTTAGACTTATGTAGGGTTTCAGCTGCTTGAATATAAGAAAGATTAAGATCTAGCTTATTGAACAAGCGTTCAATTCTTTGTTTTCAAATGGGACCAGTAGATACGTTAGAAGTATCTAGAAGAAACTATACCTTCCTGCATATAAGACATTGATCCAATTTCTCACAATCAAAACAGTTGGAATTCGTATGCCGTGATCACGTTACGAGTCGCCGGCGCGCCCAGTAGCGATGCCTGCCTGAGCCGAGCATTTTTTGTCTCATCTCTGACAGATCGAATTAAAATAAATGCTCCGATAAAGCGTCCTATAATATCATCCTGTATTTGGTTACGTGGACGAGTGACGAGCAGTGGGAACATACGAACGCCGTAGGTGGGACCAGAGACTATTTTTAAAGTTGCTCTATGTTTTTTATGATTAAGATTGGGAGTATATCAAAAACGTTTAATCGTTTTGATTGTTCAGATTACATTGTATTTTTCACCGGTAATTGCTACTGCTATGTTTTGACTCCAGCTTCCAGCGTTAATTCTCAACGACACAACTGGATTTTCTAAATTGTTCTCACCATTTTCCAACATTTATAGACCATCTCTTTATGATGGCGTGGTTGAATGGATTATGAACTAGATAGTCTTGTGAGATGTTCATGATGATAATTAAGAGAGACAACCGTTCACCAGATTCAATATTTGAATTCCAGCAATTGTTCCTGATTAAGCAAATATTTAATTCTCATTATTTTCAACTGACGATGCACGATTATTGCGTGGTTGAACAAAACTTCAGTGAAAGTATTTCACACTAACATAATTATATTAAATGCTCCACCGATAAAGTGTTACAACAACGTGTAAACAAAATTTCAACCAACAGGTACATTAGATAACAACAGTCAACAACAAACTCAGTCAGGCGTAAAAGCTACTGAATTCAACGGAAAAAGGTTTGCCTTTTTTTCTGGCAGACCGTTACAAATTGCCAGATGGTCTATTTTCTTGTTTCAACACATCCATAATAATTATGGTCGACACGTATGATATATGCTTCAACGAGAATTGGGAATTCAGTAGCAAAGCACCGAGAAAAGTAAACACTGAGCTGTGTTGTGGAGAACGCCATGATTGTATTGTTTGAAGCGCTATGTGTATATTTCTATTGTGTGATTCGATTTATGTGTTTGCAATTTTTCAGGGTGAGGATAATGGAGAAAATGCGTGTTCAGAATTTAAGCTGATGTCTGTTTGAAAACTTTATGGTTGACCACCATTTTCTCATAGGATATTATAAAGCACAAGAGAGCGTTACATGAGATATTCATTATATAAATAATGCAAAAAAAAGTTTTGTATTTCCTTTTGCCGATATTATACGAACTACTTTTAGAAAGAGTTTCTTGTATCGTTAGAATGCGAATTAAACAAAAAAGTAACAACATTCGTTTCAAAAGTTCATCGTACATTAAGGAACTACATGCCCAAAAATTGAAAATACTAAAACAAAAGCAATTTCATCTTAATCGTACGAAATACTTGAGCGGAGGCAGAGCGATATCCACCTTATCGAGTTACCTAGGCTACTGGGCATCTCCGAGCAGGTGAGGCGAAATGATCTAACCATAGCTTTGAACAAAACAAACAAGCCTTTATTAATTCAACCCTAAAGTTTAATATCAAATGAGGGCATGTTGTGGAGTTGAAACAAAGAACGAACACACAATAATAGTCGCTTCGGTGATTTTATGGAAACGTGATATTGTGTTGGCCTCTTACAAAAAGAATAAAGCGAAACTCGAACGAAATTGTTTTAATCGTCGGAAGCCATGGTGTACTCCTTATTACTTAGTAATTATATTAAAACGATTATGCAATGTATTTTATTATTTAATCATGTAGTTACTATACAAAAAAGTACGGACGTTTAACAAAAAAATTAAATCTACAAATTAGTTTTTTTATTGAATGGTTAAACGCATCATGTGTTATTGCCATACGGAGGTGGGTACAAAAAACATGATTGCCCCAACAATCCATTGTCCATGGTTCGTTGTAACGAGTTTATTCATCTCGATCGTGACCGGTGACGTAAAAATAATGACGTGATGGGATGGGACACCGTACGATTTGTTTGAACTAACTTGCGCATGAAATATCGGTCGGAGTCAGCTACCGATGGTTCGCTGGCTTACCTACCGCCGCCGCGGCCACAGAAAAAACTCATAGCTCTGTCTTAAGGCATCCGAATTCCTTTGAAGCAAATACGTGTGTGTAATCGCACGTAACAATTTATTTAATTCAGCGCAAGTTAAAACGCTGAGCGAGAAACAAAAAGTTGATTTTGTAGTTCGACATGGTTATTCTTACGTTGTGATTTGTGGTAGCGAGTTTCTTTGTTTATTCATCGAGCGCAAAGTTTAGCATTTGCGTCGGCGGCGCCTGCCTACCTGAGGTTTCCGTGAAGCGCGGATCGCGTGTCGAATACAACGGTGAACATTCACGAAGTGGACTTTTAATGGAGCCTGATAACCTGACCAACTTTACATATTTCGTTCCTTACCTACAAAATCATAGCCTCACTAGAATCCTTTTAAAAATTGATTCTGATTAAAGACTGAAACAAAACACTCATGCCAATGAGTGTTTTGTAAAAAGCACAGGTTGCAGGGTTTTAAAAACTTTCTTTTAAATTTCAAAGCACATGACAAACGACACATCGAAAGGAACAGGTGACAATGAAACAAAGCCCTAATAGATTTGCAAAGTTGACATCAAAAGGGTGAAAAGCGTAAGGTATCTTTTTACGAAGTTTCGGAAACCACAATAAAACCGCATGCCTTTTAAACGGTGTCGCGTGGCTGTTACTAAAAACTTTTACCAAATTATGCTCCGCCATTCAAAGCATTTTGGCACATGGCTTGCTTGCTTAATAGCCTGGAAAAATACCTTCATAAGTTTTATGGCTAACGAATTAATTTAAGAAGTTTTGGGACTTATTGTGTATCTAATTATTTCTAGGGTGATAAATTGTATCAATAAACAGATCTTGACAAACACAAGGGGTTTATCTAACACTGCTCAGGAGACAAAACATCTATAAATTAACCTGTTTATTTATAATGGCAGTAAAGTTGTCGCCTTTAACCGATAATGAGGTCTCATTAACTGTTTTTGAGGACTTTTATAATGTAGCAGTGAACTAGTTTACATGTTTTCGTTACCGCATGGCGTTTTATGAGGTTTAAGTTAGACTGATTTATTGGAAGCCGCTTTGGTCTATCGCAGTCCATGCTATAGGTACTTCTGGCTCGCCAAAGTTTGCTCGAAAAATCAGGATCTCTGCTTCAAATGGTCGAAGGTCGGTTAGGTGCCTTTTAACCCACAGAAAGTGATAACAGCAAAACAACGAAAAATACACAGTGAATTGTCATAATCGTCTTACTTTATCTTACCGCGCATCTAAAGGTCTGTATCAACATCCTTTATGCAAAATCTCTGCAACATTTATGATATTATTTCCCATAGTCACAATTGGGAGTTGCTCTCCATTTATTATTAAAACACAGTCTGTTTTTGTTGCATATCAAATATTATACCCACATAAATATTCGGTTTCTCCGTTCACGATGAATTGAATAGTAGGAGAAAAAAACCTGATATAAGTTAAATCATGTCGCAGGCACGTATTAAGAGCTACATTATTGCTACAAACCTGAATCAGTGGGTGAGCAAGCGATGCATCAATTGAGCGCCGCAAGGGGCCGCCACCGTCCCGTCACTCTGCCTTCAGAACGAACAATGTTTACCACGCCGAATATCGATGTCCATACGTTTCTTTATACAAAATCATCGACTGTCGACATTTTTAATATATGTAATATTTTATTATAAGCTATTTTCATTAAAAACTTTCTTAAATTCAAATAATCGACATGTCGACCGTATAATTTCGACCGATCCACCAGCAGTTTGTGGAGATGCGCAAAATGATACTTGTGATACATGTGATAATTTATTTAATTAAATTGAATCGATAATGACAGGTTTTACATTAGATTATGGAGCATCTCTCGAAATGTTAAGGCGATATAATAAAGGTATGGTCAGTGATGCAGTTCGGAGAATGTGCGGCGCGGACGTCGCATTCCCGCGCTCCTTCACGGCGCATGCGCGAAACGCCGCCGACACAACTCGATCGTAGATAAAAACCACTTATGACATGAACCATGCCTTTATTCCAACAAATTGATTTCGAACATAGAAGTCATATCGACGATTCCGATCTCTGTAGCGTTGTGTGCGTTGGAACAAACGCAATGTTATCGTTTTTAAATTGACACGTTACTTCAAAATGCACCTCACTGTGAGCAAATGATTGATCGCACAGTTTTATTCGATTATTATTATACGTAACCGGTACATCAAATTGTCGAAAATTAGTATGTATTTAATTTATAGGTACAGTCACAGCAGAAAGTCGAAATTCGTAATAATTTCTAACGGAGCACGTTCAATTATTACCTATGGTATCCGAGCCTGTGATCAAGATAACCGATTATTAATCGTCTCTAATTACTGCTGGTGTTAGTTCGACCTTTATCTGGACACCATTTACCTATGGTACAAAAAACTTAACAAAAAGTGTAAAGAAAGGTTGATTTGTACCGCGATGTGTTCCGCCGGTGACCGCTTCACCTGTTCATTGTTTGGCTGGCGGCTGTTAAACAAAAGGGTCCAAATATCACAGTTTTTGGGATATAATCGCCGTGAATGCAATAAATCTTATCGTAATAACTGCACTTGCGAAGGCTTAGATTATCGCTGTAATGTATGGCCGAGGAATTTATTACTGGATGTGTGATTTATTGGAAGGATATCCTTGTTTTAGTTAACATGTGGATGGGTACGTATTAGCACATTGATGGATTTAATTGGCGGTCCGTGTTTGGTTAAAAAAGTTTATAAAAATAAATTGACGAAAGAAAAAAAAAGTTGATATATTTTCACGATGTCAACCAAAGGATTAACAAGCTCTAGGCATCATTTTCAGTTTTAACTTTTACGTACTTACCTGTACCCATCTAGCAATCCATCAATATATCTAACTTTTGATGTTTTAATTAACATTATGTATAACTATTTAGTCAAGGTTTTTTTATGCCTAAGATAGAGAAGGCTACCAGCACCTGAAATGTTACTGCAAAACATATTGCCAAACTACACTTATGTCCCCAAAAATAATCTATCGGGTCGGAATCATTACCATAATCATAAAGATTATCAATCTCAATACATTCTTCCATATTAATGTCATCTTTCTCGTTACTAATCTGAGTACGTAGTGATGTACGTACGTCGTACGTGTCGCATAGTGATGTGCCACGCGGCCTCACGTCCCGCACAGCGGATGCAAACGTCGAAGCTGGGAGTCGCGCGCATAAATCCCGGGATCGCCGCCGGCGCGGGATTCGGGAGCCATCAATCATTATGGAGGAGCAACGTCGCTGGGGGTTCGGTAGAGCGCTTTGTGAAACAGATCAAACTGCGGTTAAACGTCTTGTTTAAACGTCGGCTTGATGCATGTTTTAGAGGGTTTTTTTGATTGAGGTTTCGATAGAGACTCAAATATGTATCTAATCGCTATCACGAACCTTTTTAAGGTTTGAGTGAGCGTATCCTATTCACGATTATTTTTCAGTTTATTTAGAGCTATTATATTTTTTGGCAGTAAGAGCTCTTGAAGCAGATTCTCTTAAGACCAGATGACCAGATGCAGATGTTTTATGGACCTATTGTGTTAATCATAATAAGCGGTCAGCAATTGATGGTAATCAAACACAACAATCTGTCATTCTTCCAGCCCCAGTTCAGCACAAAACTATACTGAAATGATTACCAACTGCAATGAATTACTAATTTACGCAGATTTATGCAAACTTGACAGTTATCGCGTTGCCTCTGTACATAAACTACTCTGTGCAGTTCTCTAACGACTCGTTATTAAAAGGTAAGCGGTGGTTAAGGACGTCAGACACAATGTTTGATACATGATAACTAGAGGCGAAGTCACATTAAATCGCGTTGCTTGCACTAACCGGGCAATTCACTTAATTTCACTTATATACGCTTATTGGCGTAATGCCGCCTTATTAAGGATTATAAACATCATTCAATTCTCGTGGTTGTTGTGATAAATGGTCGATATGCAAATGGGGGGATAAGGAGCTGGATCGAATAAAGCATCCGCGTCTGAGGCTAACAATTTGCTTGGAACCTAGGAGGTAGCTTGGTTTTTTAGTACAGACACTTGTCTGTAAATAGATGTTAATGCAGGAATCAAAATGAATAGGTGTGTTGATGTTTTAAATGTGATCAAGTATAATACGGGTGTTTAATGTAAATTTTATCTGAATTTGCAATTGATAGTATCACTTTAAAATTAATATAAAGGTCAAGAAGAAAGCAAAGATCATAAAACACCTGAAGTTTCCAATTACAATTCTTTTAAGTGTTCAAAGACTTCTCCAAATCTTCATTAGCCAACTCGTCTTGAGCCCCATGTATCGCAATTGTTGTTTTGCCTGCCAAATAAAGTGCTTATCAGTCATTTGTGAAGAACAAAAGTCGGCGCCAAGGTGCAAGTCATTTACCCTCAAACGAATTACAGTAAAGAGTGCGATTTGTAAGCTTGAGACCAACAAAGGAACATTTCTCGCGCGATTTTGATTGATCTCAGGATAATACTCACCCACAGGATATAAACTAGGATCCTACTCCTTGAAACTAAATTGTATTCTAAAACAGGAGATCCAAAGTTGAATTTTACTTGAAGTTGTGTTCGGTAATTAATTACCATTGTTTAAGAGATTCTGTTCTTTATTAGCATGTACATAAGGTTTTGTTTTAGATAATGGATTAGCAGGCGCGGCTGGATGGGTGCGAAATCATCACTCGAATGAAGCGCTAGCCGCAAGCTGGCGATTAGGGGGTTTTGCGATTTCTTGTATAGACCTATGAACGTAGTAAATTGTTACAGGGTTTTTAGAATCATACTTTTCTCCAGATACCAAAATTGACTTATAACGGTGGACGCCATGTTTCAGGTGTTAGCTACTAAAATAAAACTGATCGAGACAACTTACAAAGAAAAAGGGGAGTTTCACGTGGCAGTGACGTGTAATTTTAAATACCTATTTAAAATTTTCGAGAATGTTTGCCATATTCCTTGTATTCGTTGGGTTTACAGTACAATTACCTACTATACATTTCATAGTTTCAGGAATTGTTAAATAAACATTGATCTGTTTTCATAGATTCTGATTTAAATGCCACATGGACCGTCTACCACTTCTATAGTCCACTTATTTCGAAGGGCCCATAACCGTGAAGTTCCACCTGATGGTGTCTAATTTGTTTGTTATTTTGTCCTACAGGCACTTATTAGAGGCTCTTTGGCGGCGAGTTTATCACCCGCGGCAGCCCTAACGCGCTCTCATTGTGGTTTATTATCCTCTGAACATTTTGAACTTAATATCAAGGATTATCAAGGTGCCGTGTAGTTCCGATAGCATTAGTTATACTTGCAAATCGTATTTGTGACAACACCGTCACAAATACGAAAAATGATATATGAATGGAGTTATTTCCGGGTAGAGATTGTTCTCAGTTCGGAACACTAAAAGAGATAGCTTAGCTGCTGCAGTTGTTGTTGGTGCATCTACATAATGTAATCGGCTTTTTAAGTTAGGTTGATGAATAGGCAAAAATATATGATTTATTGAGCATAAATCTATAAATATCATAATACACACTCCATAACTTTTGAAGTTCATAGATAAGTTAAACAACCAAACATTTTACATAATATTTCAATGTCCAGCCTCCAATATTTAACCCAGATAAGAAGTTCACGTAGTGTTTGAGTAGGCTACATCTAAGCCAGGTGTATTACTCGCTCAGAAATTGTAGCAATGGTTGGGTAACCCCAGCATTACGGGCGCGGTAACAGATCACCGCTTGGCTTTTGAACTCGATGAGTGAGCCTTCAACACAGCCTTTAGTGTTGGCTGTTATCGATAAATAGCCAAAAATTTGTACGATACGATTTTAATGTATCGTACAAATGTGTCTAAGGCACAACAGCTCACTAACTCCTATAATACAAGCTTGACTTCGTTTAGGAGTTAGAGATTTCTATAATTCTATGTGACAGCGTACAACCTCTAAACTAAGATTTAAATTGTTATTAGATTAAGAAATTCTTGAACCTAGCTTGTTGGAAATAAAAAAATATTTATTTATATTTAATGCTGAAAGAGTTTGCTATAGTGAGAATTCACGTGAATAGGCTTAGGTACATAGAATCTCCGTAGGTAAGTACGTACAACATATACGGTACAACATATGAATCTACGAATACAGTAAAAAATAGTTCTAGTTCCGTCCACTCAAGTATTGTCTTCCGCAAACTTTGCCGTACGACGATAGTATTGAATGACATGTATCAAGGAAAAGAACGGGTGGTCTTTCACGAACAAACTTACAATATCAACAAACATTACTTAAAATTACCACAGCTTATCTTAGCAAAAGAAAATTAAAGCGGCAGGCAACACACGAGTCAAATTGAGGTTCCGTTGTCACCTCCAAAAGGTACGGTCAGCAAAAACTAGGACAGTAATCAGCAGGCCATCAGTAAGCTGTCAATTTATACTCTCGAGCTATGCATGGCAATAACCAAAGTACCTAATGTAATCGGAGAAAAAATGTAGGCTTCTGATGGAAATAATACTTGCTTGTACTTAAGAAGCTCAAATTATATGATACCTGTGTGTGTTGTATTCAAAGTAGTCTGAGAGTTAAATAGTAGTTCAGTTTTCTGGTATCAGTCGCTTTCCTGCAGGTTGTCTCTGGTTATTTCGGTACTGATTGTTACTGATTTTGAATGATTTAGGTCTTACGCAATTTCACGAATCACACATTTGGAAGTTCGATACAAAATGTTACCTACATTGCTTGATTGATAACATCAGAGGGATTTAGAAGACTGTGAGTTATTAGGACGTTTTCGGCATCGTTTCGTATTTTAATACAAATATAGGTAAGCCATGTCGATATAGCCTGAAAGTGTCCACAACACTTAGGGCCGTGATATCGGTATTCGATACGATTAATAAAGTTGTGAAGCGATCGGCACTAGATGGCGGTGGTGGGGCCGGTCGCGATCACCTCTATTATCCTGTCGATACCGCAACTCGTGCGCACGAACATCGGTGAATTACACCTCTATTTACTGTCAAACTTAATTCCTCGCTCGTGTCGTTGGGTTTCATTGCCGCTTTTGATATTTTTCTTCGTTATTATCATGTTTCCCAGTAACGGCTTAATGTTCTGTCGTGTTCCTTCCTAATAGTGAGAACTCTAAGCTAATGTGGGATTATTATGGTCTCAATTAATAACTTTTCTGAATTTATATAGCCTAAAGATTTAATTAGGTACCTAGCAAAAGATAAGTTTGGTAAGTTGTCGATATTCAATCCTAAAATCTTATTGGTCTGTTGCATTATTGATGCCTTGCTATAATATTGTACAAATATTTAACAAAAAATAATACTTGTCGAGTATTTACGTCTCTTATAATATAAAGCTTCTCAAAATAGACTAAGAAATATCTCTGGCAGTTAACAAATCAATATGAATAGTTAAGTAATAGATCTTGTTAGTACTTCGCAGATAAAGTTAGAGTATAGTAAAGTGCGAGTGATTAGTTAGGTGTTATAATTTAGGATTAGCGTCAGTGAGATGGTTTGTATCGACCGCTTGTTAGCTTCACTTGTTATTGCGCGCGCGCTCATCTACGGACACATTATGATGGAGATAGTATGGAAGAAACTTTTGAAATATTTCGCTGTTTTATTGCAAAAGAAAATGGTGATATGTAGATATCAGATTTACTGTGTTTATTTAGTAACGAATACAAAGTTTAGTGTTGTTGTAGTTTATTAATTTCGACTTTAGCTACTAATTGAAATTGCAGCTAATATTTGCGTTAAAGGAATTTAATCAATTTTCATAATATTAACTCCTCCGATTTTCTTAATTGCTTTTACTGACATAAGCTATTTGAGACATAAGTTTTGACCCATACCGACAGCAACAAGCCTGTTTAGTGGCTTTAAAAAGCCTACTCCACAGTAAGCAAGCCCGGTGCAGACACTAACATATCGATGACCATTTATTTACATTAGAACCATTTCTTTATCAGTTTATCACTGATTGTCTCGAGGTCCCTATTGAAGTGCAGCATAACTTGTGTTGATTAATAGCCAATGACTAAATGTAAATATGATTGAGCTTTTGTTACACCTCTCCACGAGCGTCTGTGCATGATTTTGTTTGGCCACAAGAGCCAATTGCACGATCCTATTTAGCAGCGAGATATTTTGACAGGACAAAAAAGCTTTATTGATGACCACAAGACTTGTAGAGCAATGAAAACATCATTTGTTGATGATAATGAATGGCTAAGAGTATATCTTATTGAAATGACTCACTGATTTGTAGAAGACGCTCGTATAGATGATGCGTGATTAAACTTAATAATAAAAACCTAGTGAATCTTTTTATACACAGAGTATCAATTCTTATAATTTAAAATCTCAATTTTATTAAATTCTTTTAATTTACCTTTCGTCATACCATCGTCGTAATATTCAGGGTTCCACGGTGACATGATTACGAAAACCTTAGAAAAGACTTTACATAGAGCAAACCCTTTGAGCGTGGACACACCGTATAAATATGAATTAGTAGGGTGACTTCATTTTACCACCGCTGTGCTTTTGTGTAGGGTCCCTATTAACTGCTTCAGAAGTTCATAGTATTTTTTATCCCGACCCACCGGTGACATCTATTGTTAGTTCGACTTATAAGTGGGTTTCTTTGAGTTATTATGAACACTTCGACCGTCCTTAGGCGTTGATCGTATTATACTGGAGTATTTTGACACATTGCTTTACATTGTTTATGAGTTTTTGAGGTCATAAATTATTTTTTTGAGCTTCGTAGTGATATTTGACGAGGATTCAATGGTGTGATTTGGGATTAACTTGAGGTTATGATTTATGAGACGCATTTATTGTGGTGTGGCTTTGTAAGCTTGCTTGTTACGATATTTTTTAATGTTATGAAATCACTTTGATATTCAAACCCTCTACTAAGTTTATTTCACACAAAGTGGATGATTGTGGTATTGTTTTCAAATAGTAGGTTTAATATTTCCGACCTTTACCTTCTTAACGTTTTTATTTATGTTTCTCTCAAGAATTTTCAACATTTTTTAACTGTAATCTATCCTTAATGATTTTGTTATTGTGACCATTGCTCCTAATTAGTTAATTATCCTGTTTACCAAAGTGTATCCCATAAATGCAGGAACATTACCAATGTACGTCAGTTCTTCATCAGATCTCGGGCAGTAACCTCAGGTTCACTCAGTTAGTTACCTTGTGAGTTATCTGTCTTGAGACAAAACTACGTTCGTAAGCACTTAAGTTTTGATTTCTCGCCAGACCTTCTTCTTTCTTGACTACCTTACGCGCTTTACAAAGCCGATGTTGGAAGTGGGTTAGGTCATGAAACGTTAAGTAGTTCGAGTGAATCGCACCCGCTATGGTCAAGAAAATAAAAAGATAGTCGCAAGTGACGTGTCATGGACTCTAATAGTGACGTATAAGGTAAAGTGCAGTGCAAGTATTTTGGAGATAGACGTGGTCGCTTCGATCATGTCCCAATGCAGCAACGTTACGATTGCACCGGCGGTGTTTTTCAGAAAGGTCGTAGGAGTGGATTTTTTATACAACATCTGCCTAGTGTCGTTGTGCACGACTCTAGTGGAGACCGCCGCCCGGTTGACTATCGTAAAGATAGAGGTTGTGCAGTGATAGCAAGTAGCAACGCGGAGTTACTGAAGAACCGCTGATACAGCTTGTTGAACACGCCTGATGAAGCTTGGTCAAGTGTCGAGTGTATTTCGCCTCGACTATTGACTAGACCCAGACCGCCTTACGTCTTGATGCTGTGCTAGATTCAATTGCATAATTATGATTGTTGTTATATGAACGTGTAATGTTCGGCTGATCGGAAGGGGTTTTTGTCAATGATAAAGCAGCGATTACGACAGCTAATTTAATGTTCTAACGTGTTTTACAATCGTTTGAGCTAGTTGATGGTATTTCTTCTAATTCTATGTCATTTTTATTATTAACTTTTAAGGTTATAAAATTCGTTAGTCTAGAACAATAATTCTTAGAGTCTTCTAATGCTTACAACCTGCTTCGATTTGTGCAAAATAACTTACGATTATAAATATATTTTGCTAAACGATACAATATATAACATCCCAATATTTTTATAATTGACATAAAAATATGTAAAATATGTAACTGTATCTTCTTCTAATTTAGACATCAATTCATCAATTTGGTCGATTTTATGTCTTGCTAAGTTCAGACTATCTATATCTAATTTCTCATGTGTTTTTAATGGAATGAATTCAATTTTAGTTACATTTTTATCTTTGATTTTTCTACAACAATCATCATTAATGATGTCAATCACAGGTAAGAATGATTTACGTTCACTTATTAATCCATTGAATTTACTTTGAAGTATTATATTTCCAGTATATAATTTGCAACTATCTGCGATTATTAATATTCCAGTATCAATTAAATCAAAGTCAATAGGTTCTTTATTTTTACAACTTAATGTGGCTACTGTTTTCTGTGGTGCAACAAATAATCAATTATTTTCATTATGCATTTTAAACCATTGCTCGTGTGTGATATAAGATATCCTAGTGGTGCCGATTCTCTTGTCACAAAATTCTCTAAACTAAACTAAAAATCACTAAAATTTAGTTTAGTCCTGTCAAACGATCAAACTCATTCTGAAATAGACTTTAAATGACACAACTTAACTATAATTTAGTTTGACAGCACTAAGATGGCACTGATATTAGTTTAGTGAAAATGCTATTCTGAATTTGACGATTTAACCTAAAATTTTGTTCTATATCTAAAATCCTCTAACTAAATCTGACTATATTTAATCGCGATTAAAAATGTGTGGAATAAAATAAGATGTCATGAACTAAAATTCAAACCAACACCTCGACTTAAGTTACAAAAAACAGTACTGTATTTTTTTATTTTCTTTGGCTTATATCTCGAAAACGGTGTGTCCTATCGCAAAAATAATGAAAATTTCGACACCCTTTAGGAAACCCTTAAACCCCTAATTCACAACATGTTGGTAATTATTTTTTAGTTTTTTTTCGTTATTTTCCATACAAAAACTGAAAAATTCCATTAAAAACACGTCGAGGCAGCCGTGAATGCGCGCCTCTGGCTCTAAAAAAAAAACACGGTGTAGGGAAAACAAGTACCAAGTGGAGGCGCGCGGTTGTCAAATTCGATTTTAGTTGTGTCAAAATAAGTTTTAAATTTAGAGAATTTATTTGGCAGAATAGCTCCAAGATTCCCATAGTCAAAAGTAAGGAATTTTAGAGATAGTTTAGTTAGTTTAGTTCGGTGTACAAGAGAATCGGCACCAGTATCGCATTCTAGAGGAATTTTAGATCTTTCAAACATTAGCTCAGTTTCACATGTTGGGTACGGAATACAAAGGTGAATTTATTTTACAAAGATAATGTCGTGATAATTTTTTACAATCATTCAAGTTTTCAATATAAGTGTAATGTATTTTAGTACTAGACATCATAAAGTATTTTTCCTTAGGTAATATAAATATAAAAGTATTATCTCTATTTCTTAAAGGTACAGGTATAGTATTATACAATTCATAATTAGTTTGCGTAATCAAAGGTGTTTTAATAACAGAAACAAGTTTATCATTCATATAATATGATATAAGATTCACCAATGATAACAATTCTGGTGCATCATTCATTATTTGGTTTGTAAAGGCAGATGTGACACGGTTTTCTTAAGTTCGCTTATGTATTGTTCATGGGTAATAATAGCTGGATGTAAAGCATTATTTATTGTAAATAGAATTGCGTTTATAATAGTTGAAATTTCAAAAATAAATTTTCCTATGTATCTCAGAAATATCTAAATAACTAATCATAGTCCATTCACTATCGTAATGGTTACTTTACCTAAATGTTCGAAATATATACCTCCCTTATCTATTCTAGTTACATTATATGAACTTAAACTAATTACTTCTATTCCATATGATGAGTGTTTTCAGAATCACGATCATCAGGGTCATTCTGAAACAAACGCGTGTTCAGTCTGTTAGTATGAACTCTTAACTTCTTTTTCTTACTTTGTATAGTAACATTAACTAGAGAGTTAACTTCTAATATCTTATAAGGTCCTAACCAGTAAGGTGATAATTTTCTTGACTTCCCAGTTTTAACTTGTTCATTACTTATATAAACTAGATCTCCTACTGCGTATTTAATTTCTTCACTCTTTTTATCATATGTTTGTTTGTTTGCTAGTTTCGATTCTATTAACTTATCTCGTGCTAACTGTCTAGATTTCCTAAGTTTTAATATAAGTTCATCTAAATAATTATTATAACAATATTTAAATTCAGGTATTTTCATAATTGATGTTGGTAATTTTGCTTTATCACTGAATATTAATTCGAAGAGTGTAAACTGAGTAGAACTATGTACGCTTGTATTATAAGAAAACATGGCGAAATCTAACCATTTATCCCAGTTGGATTGATCTTCATTAATGTAATGTTTTAAATAATCTGCTAATGTTAAATGACTTCTTTCCAAAGCTCCATTTGATTGAAGAAGTAGTATTATTTTTTTCATCTTGAAAAATTTGGAAATTTCTTTTATTATTATTATTGGTTCAATATATTAGTATTGGGTCAATATATTCGTCTATATTATTTGATAATATTGGTTTTCTTCTTTACATTTTTCTAAATTATTTTCGTCTGGTTTTATTCTGCTGTGGCGGTGTCTACATCGCCACATGCAAACTACGCATCAAAGACCTGACGTCAGACAGACGTCACATAAATCCTGCATCGCGCAATTAAAGTTTACCGTGCAGTGGACATATATACAAGAACTCAACATCAATCGTTGGGCAGTTGCCCGCCAGGCACAACACCCGTCTGGTTGGAGGATCCTCCCTTTTCTATGGTGGGTGAGTGAACTTTACACCATGTTCCTCATACCCCTAAACTGCTTAATGTGTCGGCATTTTAGTTTAATTTACCTTGCTTATAAATTAATTCAATCATATTCTTCTAAACGTAATCTCCATCTAACTAATCTGGATCCTGGATCTTTAACATTCATTATCCAAGTCAATGGTTTATGATCCGTAATTATTCGAAATTTACGTCCATAAAGATATGGCCTGAAGTGTCTGACAGACCATACAATTGCTAATAACTCTTTTTCAGTTGTAGAGTAATTAATTTCTCTTTTATTTAAAATTCTGCTTGCATATGCGATTGGAAGATCGTTTGGTATGTGACCTTGTGATAAAACACTACCTATAGCGTAATTACTTGGATCTGTAGTTAAATTAAAAGTTTCTGAGAAATCTGGATACTGTAATATTGGTTCTTCACATAATTTTGCCTTTAATATTTCAAAAGATTCTTGTTGTAAACTATTCCAGATAAATGGCTCATTCTTTTTCAAGAGCTTAGGTTAAGGGTTGGCTATAATTACTAAAGTTTTCGATAAATCTTCTATAATAGCCTGCCAAGCCTAAGAAACCTTTAATATCCTTTGGTGTTTTTGGTACTGGATAATTCATAACTGCTTCAATTTTCTTTGGATCTGGTTTTACGCCATTCTGTGTTATTAAATGACTTAAATACATTACTTCAGTTTTCAGAAATTCGCATTTGTCCGGTTGCATTTTCAATTGATGATGATAATTTATCAAATACTTCTTTTAATTTCGTATTATGATCTTGTAATGAATTCCCATAAATAACTTTATCATCTAAATATACAAAATATTTTATTCCTTGTAATCCAGTTAGTACATTATTCATTAATCTTTGGAATATTGCCGGAGCATTTTTTAAACCAAATGGCATGCGAGTGTATTCGGAACAACGGAATGCTAAACGCAGTTTTCAGCTGATCCTTGGGATTCATTTTAATTTGATGAAACCCTGATGCTAGTAAAAGTAGTCAAGTGTAGTAAAATATTTACTGTGACCTAATTGGTCTAGTATGTCGCTAATTTGAGGTAAAGGATACACGTCACTAATGCTTATTTCGTTTAGCTTCCTGTAATCTATTACAAGACGCCATTTTCTTTTTCCAACTTTTTAGGTACTACCCATACCGGGGAATTCCATGGACTACTTGAGGGTTTTATTATTTTATCTTTTAAAAGTTTACTTATTTGATCATTAACTTCATCTTTCAATGCTTCAGGATATCTATATGTTTTAGTGTTAATAGGCACATTAGTATGTGTAGTTATTTCATGCATTACAGTGTCTGTTGCTGTTAATTCGTCACCTTCTAAATGAAAAATATGATTATATTCTTTACATAGCTCTAATACTAATGTTCTTTCTTCCTTATTTAAGTGATTAGTACTTAATGTTTCCTCTAACTTATTTAATCGGCTACTTTCATATGATTTATATACTTTGTTTATCTTCATATAATTCTTATCATTTCGTTCTTCATTATCTAATTTTATTTTCACATTGCTTATCTTAATTTCTTTGTCTGTCGTATTCAAACATACTGTTAAAGCTTTATTACCACTAACTTTGATAATACTTGGACACAAATATAATCCTTCTGCTATCGTAATCGTTTCTAGAATTATTCCTTCTTTTAAATGTTTATCAGTATCTACATAAATTGAAATTATTTTTTGACATCTTGGTTCTACTTTAAAATTCAAACTTTCATAACATTCTTCATTATCCGTATCATTATTTCCATACTTTATATCATATTCTTTTCTATCTATACTATCATCATATTCAATTTCATTATCATTATTTTCCGTTTCATTTTCATTAATTATATTATTCTCGCATTTTACTTCTTCATTTTCAATTTTTAATTCTAATAAGACAAGGATAAGATATTGTCTTAGGTACTAATAATGAAGAGGGGTACATATCACGTGGAATCTGTTATTTCAGCAGTCATTTTCTCATACACAGCTAGATTCATTCTAAGGAAGTAATCCGTTATGTTTTCCTGGGGTTTTTGAATAGGGACTGTTATTCTATGTTAAGATGAGTTAAAGTTTTCGTCCGCGAATATTTTTGAATTAGAAATAATTTGAGGTCGTTCGAATTAATAAAATGTTGTGAATGACTGGCTCTAGTGATTTTATTTAACGAAATTATTTACTGGGAGATAGAGGCAAGTTGAAACGCAGTGTCGCATGATCGTATGAATCGATAGTTAAGAGCTGCAGGTTTCCAATTTAAATTTATTTATATTTCATTTCCAGTTTATTTATATTTCATTCGGGAATCGTTACCACGGTAATGATTCCCGAACCATGAAGTTTGTGGTTCGAAATGTCACTTTAAAATGCAACTTGTTTCTTTGGCAAAAACGTAGTTCCGTCAACAGCGTAATTTTTGGGATGTATTTATGTAGATTTCTTGTGTTCGGAATTCTTAAATGTGAATGTATACTGAATTTGCACTATATTTATAATATCTTAGTAAGGCAACTGCACAATAATTGTTATATACCGCTAATATTGTGTTACAAACGGAATTCAAACGATGGAAAACATTTTCCATTATTTTGACATATTTTTAATTCTATAGATGACTGGCGGTTGTAATAGGCAGAATGAAATGTTTCTAGTGGGTATTATTAATTAAAATCTATAGAATTATACATCAACTAATTATAGCTTAAAAAACTTAATACATATGTGAGTAGGTACCTAAGTAGCTAATAAATTATAGTAATTACATTTGAAATTACATACAATATAATGGAAAGTTATTATAAATCTATTATTTAATTAAGTTGATTGGCTTAATGTTGATTGAAATATGTATTTTGTAATAAAATAGCTATTGAGAAACTGTCGTTTTCAAAATAGGTATTTGTAATCAATTGAAAGACCATATTTCAGAAAAGTATCGTGTTCTCTTGAAGGTTGTTAAACACTATTTTGATAAAGTATTATTGAACTTGACTGACAAGAATGTAATTGGTGTTATGACTATTCTAAAACTTGATACTTGATTCTTGATTAATGTGTTTGTAAAAAGTTATAAGTTAATCGATGATAATGTATTTAAAAAAAAAAACCTAACCACGTGTTCCTCAGTTCGTATCTCTTTAAGTCTACCTTCGGATATCTACATAAATGTACAATTAGTTTCAGTAGGTATTGAAAATAAATTATGTTTAAGAACACACCGCTTTTGATTTATCTAGCCGCATCCCTGTTATAAAGACTTTAAACATTTCGAAAGCTTCAAACTACTGAACGGAACTGTATCAAATAGGAGTGACTTGACACAAGAAGAAACTGAAGAAAGGTTATTTCATTAAAGAAGCTTGTGGATCATCTTTCCTCTAGGTATTAGAAAACCTTGAAGTTCAGTCTTTTAGTAGTCTATATTTTTCGTTAGTCGGTTGGTCCCCCAATAATTGGATTGCCAACCAAGAGTACGTAACCTCTTATTGTTGATTTATTTTTTCTATTGAGTATTGACTACATATCGTTTTTAATTCAACAGCAGACCAATGCACCTATAATTAGATAAAAGTAAAGTGAACCAACGTTAACTAGATTGCCACAAAAACTACGTCACACCTCACACTTTAAGGCTGGTGTAGACAGGTGACAATAGCGCGGCGTGCCTTTGAAGTGTCTCGCGTAACAAGTGTGGTAAGTGGTAACCAATTGGGGAGCGGGGGGGACAATGGACGCGCACAGTAGCGGGCTTCCGTGTCACCGGCAGCGGTAGTGCTTGGAACACACACAGAATACAACTGGTGGAGGAATGTTTAATTTGAATCACTGTATTGAAAATGGTCGTCATCACCTAAGTATCCACGCTTTTCCCAACAATTTTGGCGTCGGCTTCCATTCTAACCGGATGCAGCTGAATAATCGTAATTAAAAATGCGAGCTGACGTATTGGGTAATGAGATAATGTGACAATCTGGCGTGAATAATTTTACCTTCTCCTGACATGCACGGAATAAGAATCATTTAATGAACAACAAGGTTGAGGGAAACGACCACTGAACTAAGAGCCCTAGTTTTTCTTTATGGATAAAGAAATTAAGTAATCGTATTCAAACTGGGCGTTTGAATAAAGAAAACATTTTTTTCATTGTCCTCGGCAGAGTGTAAAACCTGAAGTTAATCAGGAGAGTAAAGAGATCTAAAAGCACTTACAGAACGAGTCCTAACTATCTATATATCTAGTCCAAGTTTAAATCATTTAGCCGCATTTTTCGGATTTTTATCCGAGCAAAGTTTTTTATATAAAATTGTCAACTTAGACTCGGTTCAAATGTCATTTTTTGAATAGACATTATTTTGCAAATATGGGTATAATATAATTTCTTCGGAATATGTCGATTAAGCTCGATATAAAAAAAAAATGGATCGATGGGTTGAACCGGATGTAACGATAAATCTTGCTTTGTCAAGATTAATATCTGAAAATTCTAGTAGTAGTAAAGCAAGTAGTAGTAGATTTTACTTAACTATTTTAAAACCATCGTTATAGATATTCTAGTCTATGGTCAGCGTTGTTATTGCGACATAATAGCTTGTGGCGAGGCGCTCATAGGCCACGGTAAACAATTAGCATAATTTTAAAACCTTTGACTTTGAATGCCGCCGCCTGCCGCCTGCTTTAAGTTCAGGTTTTGGTCAGACAAATCTTAATAGTAATTAATGTTCTCCTTACAGAGAATCTATCCATTGGTATGAAGGATGGGTGGGATATCACATTTCTACGAATTTTTGGTTCTAGGACATGCCGGTTTCCTCACGATGTTTTCCTTTACCGTTTTGAGAGCAGCGGTGGTGAAATTATTTACACAAAGTGAAGCGCCTGTCTGGGTCCGAACCCACGAGCTAAAACTCATAAGTCAGAGCCGTTACCAGTAGGCCACCACTGCTCATAACTAACGCACCACTGCTCATACTGGGCCAGCATTGCTCATAATGGGCCACTGCCTCTCATACTGGGCCACCACTGCTCATACTGGGCCACCACTGGTTATGCCGATAAATAATACTGGTCAAATGCTTTGAGTTTCAGTTTCGATCACTTCAATTTACCTAAAAACTAAAGAAAGACATGATTATCTGAGTACCTAAGCAAGTAAATTTATCTAAGACATCCTCACAATGAAACCCACCAACTACACAACAATTATATATTCACGACGAATAATGCTCATTCAAGACTTATATACCGCGGTATATACTCGACCCTAATGCTCAGTCATTGGCGAGCTTCACCGAGCATTCCCCTTCCGAGCAATTAACAGTTTTATTGCTGCTCCCATTGGTTACTTGCGAAGCTTTAGACGCCATGTGTTTAGATAACAATGCTGGTAATGACTTTGTATGTATTGTACACAGGATGTTTGGTAGAAGGAGCGACACAATTTCTTTAGGGATAGCCAGTCTAGTCACCCTTACTAATATTATAAATGCGAAAGTACTCTGTCTGTCTGTCGAGCTTTCACGCCAAAACTACTGAACCGATTTAAATGAAATTTGGTACACAGATAGTCTAGAGCCTAAGAAAGAACATAGGCTACTGTTTATCGACATACCACGCGGGCGGAAGCTAGTATGTTATAATTTTTTACCTATAGAAACTATGTTTTAAGTGGCACGATAATTGAGATAATGTTTTCTTCATGTCGTGTTATCTTTTTTATTTGTGGTTGCAATAGAACATAATAAACTTGTGGTATTATATTTGCAATGCACATTTAATATACCTACAATTGGTTCTAGAAAATGTCTAAATTATGTGTTTCCAGTCTTAGAACGGTATAAAAGAAAGAAAATTTAAATTTATAAATTCATCATAAAAAAATATACCATAATAAAACAATTTTGTGCTAGAAAATGATACTCCCTATCCCTCAAAAAAAGGTGTCGGCCGTCCTACCAAACACCCTCACCCTGTATGGTGGTTATTTTTATAATATGATGATTATTGTGTAAGTGGGATAGACAAGTTACATTTACACGGTGCGTGGAAATAAAAACAATATATTTGTGTGCATACAAATATTTTTTTAATTTAAAATGTGCCTTTTTAAACAATTTAAGCTTTGTTCCAATTTCCTAGAGATCTTAATTCTATTGATAATTCTGTTACAGACTATTAATATTGAAAACTTCAAGGTTGTTTAACACAATTCGCCAATATAGTTTACTTCGCATACCAAACATTTACCTACGTAATTGGGAAATTAATGAAAACCCACTTTGTATTCACACCTCTGTCAATATAAGAAGCGTCATGGTTGAGTATAACATGTCATGATTTTGACACAGTAATAAAAACAATTGGTATTTTTAGGGTTCCGTATCCAAAGGGTGCCAACGAGATCATATAACTAAGGCTTCGCTGTCCATCCGTCCTCTGTCCGTCTGTCCATCTGTCACAGGGATGTACCTTTTGAACCGTCATCGGTAGACATTTGAAATTTTCACAGAGAGTGTAATACCGCTATAAAAAATGACATTTGATATTGTACGGTGGTACGGAACCCTTCATGTGCGAGTCCAACTCGTACTTGACCGCTTTTTAATGATATCAAATCACACAGTTAATTATTGAGGTCATAGTTTTTAGAAAACATTTGCAATGTAAAACAAAAGATAATCATAAGTCTTCGTTGATAATACTGTTATGATAAAAACTACAGTCGTCAAGACAATGTACGAAAATCTCATAACTAATTAAATTCTAATTACTCAAACCGTCTATTTTAATATCTCCAACAGAATGAAACATATTTTCACATGTTAAAACAATGGCTACCGACAGTTGCTCCGTATTTGCTTATCTGCTACATCAATAAATGCCTTTCTTTGAGCCGTTCAAGAACTTTATATACAATTTTAATTTTTATATCCGCTCAATATTCCAAGACCCTTTATTTCATAATACTTTTGACTTAAAAAGGGGTCTTGTTATGTTTGTGCAAAGTTCCTAAATTAACGTATGAGGAATGTAAGTGAGTTTGGTATTAGATATGGGTGGTGATGGTCACGGGGTGATCACCATGTGTTTCCGTTGATGGGCTTTTAATTGCAGCGGGGCAAACACTCCGCCCTTGCGCGGTCTGCGTGCCTTTAACAATTTGTACCTACCTCTTCCTTATTAACTTTAGATTATATTTAATTAGGATTATAGAATTATATTTTAATTTTATTAGGATTAAATTATTTTTAAAATTTAATTTTCTCAGCTGAATACTTCTGCTATTAAAATTTAGAAAGTAGTTAGAACATTTTACTTTACCCTGAAACGATTTTTTCTCAGCTTTCGTAGCAATGGTGCTTGGAAGCTTTTATAGGTATTGCTTAAGGACATGGGAGAATTCCACCACACTATTTCTAACCCCTGTAACTCCTGAAAGCCAGAATCTATGATCTTTCCATGGCTGGAAAAGCGCCGAGAGAATAAGCTGATTTAATTGGTTTTGAACCCACAACGAAATCAATCAGAAAAAGAGTGGAGCAGCGTTGGTGCATTGTGGTGTGCATTCTTAAGGCGATGCCAAGTGCAAAGCTTTACTTAAACCATAAATAAACGAGTAGGTTTCAGAAAACTCAGCCCCAAGAGAAGGGATCATATTAAATCGTGTAAGCGTTGTTTCAGTATTTATAAAAATAATACACAATATGATTGACAAAGTTTGACGATACATCAGGCCTTAATCCTTCAAATATGAACACACCTGTCTATGCATATTGTTTTGGTCAGATTCTTTTTAGTCCAGAGCCCTCCGAATTATGTGCCTTGGGTCTTAATGCTTTAAAATTCTAACAGTCGGCCATCAAGGCATCGCAAGGTGCGCGTTTGAATATGATTAGCAGCTTGTCAAAAGTGAGTTAAGGGTTTAATGTATTCAAATTTAATCAGCAAAGGGTTGAACTTGTAAATTTAGAAATAATTAATGAAGTTGGAATTGGTTTATAATAATTTGGTATCAATTAGCTAGGAAATATACCTTCTATTATGTAGTTAGATGTGATATTCAATTGTGAGATTAATGCATAGAATCAGGGCGTTTTTAGAGTGGCCGAACAATGATTTTCCTGCTGCTAAAATGACTTGACGCTTCTTGAACATAATATCAATAATGAGGCTGTGTATGTAAGGATGACTTTCCTTAACACATACACAGCCAGGCCAAAAAGGTTGAAAGCAAACCTCCACTAGTGTTAGCCACACAGTCATGTGCCTGACGGATGGTTAAACTCAATAATCTAGGTTTAAAATAAAAGTTCATGACTTGAATACCTACTGCTAGCCCCTTTTGTTTCCTTTCCAGCGAGGTTTACCAACTAGATGCGTTATAAATGCCTAGATGGATGCACTTTATTACATACTCAACATACTATCTTTTAAATTACAAATGATTAAAAAACTTTTAATCATTAAGAAAGTTTACAAAATACTTTTTGAAATATACCCTCGGAGTCCGAACTAATTGTATCAATGATAACAAAGCCAAACAATTTACAATATCTATTAGCATATACTTAAGTGTTTCGGATCGATGAAAAGAATGAGTACTGATATGTGATGGAGATAGTGATAAGCCACCCTTACAGTACCTACAGTGTACAACTGTCCGATACGTGGGGGTGCTAAATCGTCCCGACAACTTATTTACATATCAGTTTTACATTGTTTTGCATAATTACTTGTCTTGTAACTAAATGAACGATTGTTTGATTTGTGCTGTAAAACGTCTAATGATGAAAGTTAATGTTAACACTTACATGCCTAATAAAATTCGGCGTGAAAGCCTTTATAAAGCTTTATTCGAGTTTTTCGATACTTGGCCGAAAGTTTGTACTTTTCGTAGCGCTTTATCCATCTTTAGCCTTTCTAAAACTTGTAACAATTATCTTTATTTCATTGTAGATATGTAAGAATTACCCACTAACGCCGTTTTATTTCGCAGAGGTCGGTAATTGGAAGAACATGTGGCATATCAATCCATTTATATATGAACGAGTACTTACTAAGAGTGTGATTACATGACCACCGCATCGTAGTATCACATGCCACGCTGAAATTTCCAACATTTCAATGACATTTTACTATGAAAACAGCAACACCATTGAATTGTATCACATTGTCACTCACAAATTGTTAAACGTAAACATGTGCGAGTTTTGTGTGCAATGTTCGTGTTTCCTCGTCAAGATAGGGAGTGTAGTCAATTGTTGGAAGTGCACTTCGTTGTTACCGAGGTAAATACACACTGCGAACGGTAATTTTCCTATGACGCGCGTGTTCTACGACGCGATCTGTTTTGTTCAACACGCGAACTGATACCACCAGCTAATAATGTCGTACTCACACATTTTATCTGAACATGCTCAATTAACAGCCTGGGATGGACTCTTCATTACTTTTGAATGACAATGACCTTTTCTCTAGAAATGTAGTTTGATGGGTACTCCCCGTAATATATTTTTACATCAGGTTTATAATGTCACGGTTTGACAGCAGACAATATTGTTGTCTATCCAAAGATAAAGTCTTTTAACTACTTTTTTACTAAAATCCTAAATGAACAGGTTACATGAATAAAATGATGTCGATAAATACACATCTTGAGCACACGTAACATATTGACGATAAGCCTCTATAAAATGATAGGAGTAGCATGCTCGGGATATTTATCATGTAAAACCGTATAACGTGTCTCACCCTTCCCCTCAAGTATTGAAAAGTCAGTAAATTAATAGCTATAAAGCTCCATCATATGCAAATAGTGGCATCCCCTCGGCTTAGCGTATCTAGCACATCACGGCTCCCATCGTACGTCTTGTTTAAAATTCGTTCCACCGCGACTCTGATATGCAAATGGCGGGCGACATTCGAATACAAAAAGCTCGAGCGCGGTGGCAGCGAGTAAATCAATCGATCAACGCCGGATATACTCGTAGGAATACGTCTTCATTGTGTTCATTAGCGTCGTTGAGAGCCGCAAGCCGGGCCGGGCGGCCGCACCTGCCTCCACAATGTCCCGCATTCCGCAAAAAGCCCACGAAATTAAACACCCCTGCCATTTAGTAAAATGATCTTGTTGTTACAGAAATAATGTTCTTAAGTGTTCTGTTTGATCGAGTGATGTATGATCACATGTTTTGTATTGATCGTGGGGAGTGTGGACATTTCACAAATTGCTTACGCCATGTCATCAGTTTATTACAATTGACACTCATTAGTATGCAAATTAATTCACATAATATTCATGAGAAATACATTGTTAATGCAAACACATCGCACAATAAGTACCAATTTATCGTGTTTGCAGATACCTAATGTGTTGCATTTTTGGTGCAAATGGACACATTCTGCTGTTTCTTTTTCATAAAAGAAGGCTCTTATAGCATAGCTGATACCACTATAATTTGCAGAAAATAAATTAGCTACACAGTTAAATGTGTTAATCTTCTATCAGTCAGACGATCTAGGTACATTTAATTATCTATCCATCGAACCAACCACTGTGATTTTTACCAAAACGAAAGTAGAAAGTATCAAAATACGGTTAATTTAATGATATAACACTAGTTATATCATTAGATAATTATCAGAAAAGGACACGCATTCACCGAAGTTTTTTCCACACTTTCAATAACAAGTTGAGGTGCTTTAGAGGCGTACAAAAAACACAATGCTATTCGATTGAAAGCCGTTACGAGCTATTATGCTATTAAACACCCTAATTACAGATCAAACGCTGTAACCACAAAGGCTTCATCTCGCATCGCATTTTCGACTTTTGTGTCGTAAAATTCATGGTGGACGAGCTGACTGTATTTAAGCGGTTTTTTAAATTACTTAAAGTCCCGTTTGCTGGTGCTATTTATGTGACAATGAGGAAGATTCGACTGTTTACTGAGCGCAATGAGTTTCAGGTGATGCCCGATGGAGGAGTCTATTAACATGGATTTGGAACTTCTCGTTTGATATTCCAAGTTGATCTGTAATAGGATATTGCTTACCTACTGTGTTGAATCAGTTGAACGTAACATGATGACGCAAAATTGATGTAGCCTCTCGCCATCTACTGCTGCTGAATAACCCCACCAGCACCCTTATTGCATAATACACGATCAATCAGAATTGGAATCGGTTTGAAACAAATGTCTAATCCATTGCTATACAGGGTGTAAGGGTAAACAATATTGTCACTCAAACCATGGGTAGTTGACTTAGATAAATGACCGAGTAACAACAAAAAACACCCTGTATAAGTTAAAAAAAAAATCTGCTCAACAACGTAAATAACGCAATGAATGTTGTCCAACTGTCAAAATGAAACAAATTAATTTTAATCGGTTACGAAAATATGTAACGCAATTAGATAGCTGAACAAAGACACTCGTTTCAGTTTCAGTATGAACAGTAGCCAATTTTCAGCATACCTAGGCGACAAGATGATGATCACAGAATTACAGCGAATTACTTACGTAGAGATTAAATTAAATAAAATGGATATGACGAAAATTAAGTACCTACCTACCTAAGTAACACTGTTATACTTACAATGCCACCAGTGTAACCCAACTTTTAAAATACCTATATACGTTTGATCCTCGACTAGGATGAGGAGACATAGAAATTAGAGAAACGGTTCTTAGCACACATAAAACATGATATAATAGTAAACGCGATTTTCGAAAAGTCGCGTTTTAGTCGGTAGGTCTGTATAAAAATGCAAATCCGTAAACGAAATCCGAGTCTGCTCTTTCACATAAGTTATCCAATTATAGGAATAATTCTTCAATAACAGTGGATAAACTGTCCCAGAAAGGAGTACGAAACCGCTTATTAAAACCAACGTGTACTGTGTTAAAATGTTTCAGTGTTCAACAAAATTGAGCTGAACAAAGAACAAATATTCCTTACATTGTAATTTTCATTTCACATTATTAGTCCGTTTCATATCATAAACCACAAGCCGCAGATACTTTTGAATATTTTCGTTGTGATTTTTTCACTTGCTTGTTATTTTTCAGTTCCCACGTAGCTGGCAAGCTGTTCGCAAACCTTGGCTTTTGTTCTGGATGCTAATTATTGTGCGTCAGTACCTCAATAGAGTCAATTGTGAGTGTTAAGAGCCTATACTATTTGAAGTATGTTTTGAATACCAGTATAGTAATTGTGTAAAGTTCGTTACAGAATTACTATACTGCTAATTACTATACTATTCGTTCGTTCGTTTACAGGTAACTTTAGATGTAGGTAATTGTAGTTTTGGCAAACATCCTATACCTAGCATCAATCCTCAACTTTAACATATATTTATGTCAAAATTAATGGTGTAGTATTTTCTACATAACCGAGGATCATGCTAAGCAATTTTGGATTGTATAGGCTCTTAAATTTTTATTTAAATTAGCGCAGTGAGAGAGTGATGCACTGCTTCCTTGTTACTATGGCGAAGCAAAGAGGAGGGTTATGATTTTGACCGGTATGTATGTATGTTCATCTGTTCTCTAATAACTTCTAAACTACTTATCAAAATTTTGACAAATGAGGTATCGTAGGAAGCTTCTTTTTCATCCTCGTCCACTGGTTATAGGCTATGTTACATCACATTAAATTGAATATGGGCCCTCTAGAGGACAAAAAGCCATTTTGGTAGCACATTTCAAAAATATCACTACTTACATATTTCACAACAAAGTCCTCAGCCGCGTCTGTTCGCGATAAACTCAAAAACTACTACACCGGTTTTCATGCTGTTTTCACCAATGGATAGAGTGGTTTTCGAGGAAGGTTTAAGTATATAATTTGTCAAGCGGGCGAAGTCGCGGGCATCAGCTAGTATATTATATTGTTTGCTGTTGCTCGTGGCTTTGCTTGCATGCACCCGATAATTGGGAATAATTTCTAAAATCACGCCTCAGATGTGAGCCAAATAGATTATTTTCTCTCCAAACCTAACCAAAATACATACAGGGTGTAAGGAACAGCCCTCCGCAAACTGATAGGAATATTTCAGCATATCATACTAAGACGACCGGTACATGATATTATTTCAGGAACATTATGGGAATCCAATAAACCTGATTTGTATTATTACCTCTTCTGCAATGTATCGTCACCGTGGCAAAACCCACGTAGCCACGCTCTCCGTGTCGGGGGGGGCGTGCTCGAGTATTTTAACATCCATTGCTGTTTTTTTTATTTTAGATGATTTATTTACATAAATGGAGTACTGCGTACAGAGAATATAATTTTACATTGAAATAAAGGAATAGTAACTGAAAAAACAATAAAAAAAATTAAAACTTTCCTGAGAAAATTTCCGGAACGCAAACTGATGGGATGAATTCAGCATATCATACTAAGACGACTTGTACATGAAATTATTTCAGGAACGTTATGGGAATCCAATAATCCTAATTTGTTTTATTACCTCACACGCAATGTATCGTTACCGTTGCACAACCCACGTAGCCGCACTCCCCGTGGCGGGGAGCGCTCGCGCCGCGTGATTTATCAATGTAAATTCTGAGCTTCACGCGTCGTTTGCTATAGTATTCCAACATGTATTTACAGAGACTATAATTTTACATTGAAATAAAGGACCATTCCTTTATTTCAATGTAAAATTATAGTCTCTGAAAACACGATTAAAAAAAACAAATTTCCTGAGAAAATTTTCAGTGGAATATGATTCAAAATAAGGAGCTGAATGCCCTCTGTTAATTTGCGGATGGCTGTCCCTTACACACTGTATATACGTATTTCATTATGGATGAATTCGAATTTTTGGCTGTTCGACATGCCGGTTTCCTCAGGATGTTTTCCTTTACCGTTTTGAGAGCAGTGATGGTTATGAAATAATTTACACACAGTGAAGTGCTTGCCTAGATTCGAACTCACTCGTAATTCACGACCGTTACTACTGTACCACCACCACAGGCAAAATGAACGTTCATTGCTTGATCTGTCGTCAAATTGTTATTGTTGACATCGTGTCAACAGTAACAATTTGACCATGTGACTTGCTTAAATTTTGTTCTTGCACACAACTTGTTCATTTCAGATCTATATACAGCTCAGTGTAGCTATTGGTCTTCCAAACCATCATCAGAAGATACAAAGTTTAATATGCCAGATTCTCTGCAAATAAAAGAAGAAACATAAGTATATAATCCTTATTTAAAGACCACAAAAACACCTACACGGATGACTTTATTTATATTAAATTTAAAAGAAAGCTTTGATTTTATTTTAAACAAAACCATTGCTTTTCTCCTAAAACATTTTAGAATCGGAAGACTATTTTGTTTCAGTAAACTTATAAACGTCGTCCAAAACGGTTAGGGTCGTAAAATCCGAGTAAACGACACCAAACTGCGGTTGTTTAGAAAATAAACCTTATTAAGGCGCGTTATCGCACCATAGCTACGTGTAGCGTATTTACGACCATATATAAGCCTTAAATCGGAGCACAAGCGGGTAAGCCATAAACGTAGTCAACCGTCCATTTTCCCGCTATCGCGACTACAGGCGGCCAACACGCAGACCTCGCTGACCATGGCCGAAACAACAGTCTTAACTACCGCACTTAGTTAAATAACAATTAAACTTAGCCGCCTTCAAATACGGTTGATTTTCCAGTAACGTGTAAGGTGGTGTATAAGAATATTTTTCCGTGAGGTGGTCTATTAGCATAACGACCCGCGCGCCCCTTAACGCCGCATGCTTGGTCACGCTGCCCTCTGACGTTGGTCGCAATTTCCACAGCGGGACTTTTCGTGAAAAGTGGCGCGACGTTACCTACGTTTTATTTTAATGAACATTATAAAATAATGGCATAGAAATTACACGACTAGCAAAGGCATGAGAGAATGTGTATGAGGTAGTCGTTTTCTTTTAGTTGAGGCTTTGGTTATAAGGGGCGTAATAATTACACCGTAGTAAAATATTTATTAGGTTTCAAAATGATTACAATAAACCTCTTAAGATAATTAGTATTTATAAGTTAACTAGCTGTACCCCGCGGTTTCACCCGCGTAAGTCTCGATCCCGGGTTGAAAAATAAATTACGACCGATTCTCAGACCTACCGAATATACATATAAAAATCGGTCAAGACGTTTCTGAGGAATATGGCAACTAACACTGTGACACGAGAATTTTATATAATATATTAGAAGATTATTCTAATGCTTTTGGACTTAATTCTTTTGTTCCAAGAATTGTTACGTCATTCCTTAACAAAAAAGAAAAAAATATCGACATCAACGTAACTAAGATATCATCAAAATATTACTTATACATTCATGCTTGGCATATCACCCCAAAAATACATACATCAAGCCGTGTCGCGGGTAAAACTTGCTTTTCACGTAAATCCAATTTGTGCGGTTCGTCCGAAAGGGCGAGTCGTGGCTGGCTGTAATTATTCACGTGTTATGACATCTCATTTGCATATAATCGGTGAGCCAGTCCCCGATGCGTGAGGCAAGAAAGGCAGCGGAGGCAAGCGGCAACCGTAGGCCATTCACACGAACGTGAACGGCTATCTTGATCGACGCCGGCCTATGAAAAAGCGGCCACTAATTAAAAAATAAACTGTAGCTAAGATCGTTCGTAAATACACGGAAGCCGCCGGAAGAGATTTGCTTTCACGTACTTCTATTAGTTACGAAACTCAAATGAATGTTGGTAATTATATAGAAAACTCATGGAATATGTAGCGTTTGATATGCATCAAAGTGGTTCGATAATTCGTCGGCAATTAGCTTTATTTTAGGAATATTTTATTTAGATGATTACTTAATTGGTATTGTGCGAGTACATTAATAGTTATTTTAATTCAATCAATAAAAACCTACTCTGGTGACCATCACGCAAGTTGGTTTCGTGACGTAGTACTTGCCACTGGTAGCACTTCTTGCATTTGAGTATTTCGAACATGAAAGACTTGAAATGCTCACTTTGTTTCTTTAAGCAAATATAAAGTAGGCTATATAGTATAGTACGATATCTTTCATGTGTTGTAAAAAGTACAAACAGTACCTACACATTGCTAGCTGCTATTGACTGAAGTAACAAATCATTATTATCACACTTTTTGCTCACACTTATGCGCGGCTGTGATACGCGTCCGGTAGCAGACTGTTTTGTTACAAGAAATAAAGAGATGTTCTATATTCGGTTTAAATTAGTTTTGAATTGGGCTTTATACTGATATATTAGTAACATTATTAAACAGTTATTGGGCGTATTTATTGTTAATTGAAACTACTTCCACCATAATTGGTTGGCATTGCTGAAAACTCCTCTTAATTGTATTTTTTCAGAACATAAAATAAGTTTTCTTTAATTAAAATGAGACTTCTCTAAATGTTATTAATTCAGTGCGATAACACCGTTAAACTTTAAAGAAGTTATTATTTCATCATTTCACTATTCCCATAACATAAAAAACAGAGCCTCCTCAAAAACCACGACATCGCATTTCGTCAGTCTGAATTCTGCCCGGAACATCAACAAAAACTCACCTCGCTCTCACTTATCAGCAAATCTGATCTGAAATCGAACAGACGGACTGCGCTAACAGTTCACAATGTAAATGATGAGACGAGAGGCAATTTCCCGAGGCAGCACAATGGCCAGCAATTGGAAAGCGTGGTGTGATGTGTGTGTGACCGGAGTAGCTGCGTATTTGCATGACCTGCATCGTTTAGCAGTATCTATGCATATCGCCAGCCCATTGTGCCCGCCCGGACCGCGAAGCGAGCAAAATCGCCTCCTTTATTTGCGAAATGGCGTACACTTGTACAGATACACACAATGTTGTTGTTGCAGTTAAAGTGGATCTGGGTTGGGTTTGGCCGGACCTGCAACACCTGAGCTGCACATTGCTGGAATTCCTGAATATGTGGGTGGCCATTATCTGGAACTGGTGCAATTTGTCAATGGAATGCACTTATGCAAATTATTTGGTAGTAAACTTAATAATATAGTCATTAAGACCGGTTCTGCTGCATTAAAATCGACTTATTTTTAATTGAATAAATGTGACCATGTGCATTTCAATAATACTTAAAGTTTTAATCGGCTCTAATTTGCTAGCAGACTCCATTTATTGGATTAATGGTACCCCATGAGTCCCTAGAATATTCGAAAGAGTAAAAAAAATAATCAAAGCTTTACGCAACTGTACCTGTCGAAGCAAAAAAATACCTAAGTGCAAAAACTACAATTTCTTCCCAACTGTACTTTTCAGTCTAAACATTACCCGAGTACTTGGTTTCAGGTTGAACTAACGTCTCATGTCAGTGGAGAGCGTATGTGAAATGACGATTAAGAACAGTTGTAAGTAGCTTTTGTTTGATCGCGATGCAGATAACTGCGGCCATTGTGGCGGGCAACGTTGCCTCTATTCAAACAGTATGTAGCTATACCTCTGAACACATTGCTTAGGTTTGATCTGTTTATTATAGAAGGAATTACTGTGAAAAAATAGCTAAGAAAATAAAAATTCATGGGTCTATTGTCTTGCAGGGCAAAAAGTATTCGCAAAGAAAACAAAGTGTGGGTCATTATAATAATTTGTCTATTTGGTACTTTACGAACAAGAATTATGGTAGTAGTAAGTAAATGAACAGATCCTAACGGCTTCTGATGTCGCCAGGCCAAAAAGCTAGTTTTTATTTCCAATAAAACAATTTTCAGGATTAAAAATATTTTTTATATATTTTTGGAACGAAGTTCTTTAAACGCGGCCTGCGGTAGGAGTAAACTGGTAGAAATCGTCACGTAACGAATAAAAAGCCGACGATTTCTACCAGTGCCTGAAAAAGTTAGTTCCAAATATCAAGTTTTTTTCTTTCCAGCCTGGTGTCCCACGACACCTCCCGACTGTTTTTACTTAATTTATTTTAGATATTTGTAAATAGATGCAGATTTCAGTGGACAGACTTAACGAAATTTACAGGATAGAAAAAGAAGTTCTGTTGATTTCAAAATAATAATCTTTTAAAATTTTCAGAAGATTAGTGGATTTTACCTACCCACCGAAACTTAACTGACGAAAAGCATGCTCGTTAAATTATTATTGCCTTTAAAGATATTACCAAAAGTTGATGTGCACATTTGTATGCATACATAAGTATACCAATGTAGGCTCTTACACACAAAGAACAATGAGTTTCTCCCCAGCAATCGACTACAGATTACACAAAACGTTCGACGTTGCGTCTATTATAAATTTTGGAACTTATTTTTACCAGCTACCATCTATTGTCAGTTTTCGGTTCTCACCGTCATTTAATTACCTAACGTTTCGTAATTAGCGGCTCATAATTGAATTGAAAGGATAATGAGAGGCTATCCGACGTCTTTTCTCAATAATAGATAATATCCGATAAAGTAGCGTTTAAACTATTTACAATTGATATTTCGACAATGTAGGACGGTCGTTACGTTCAGTATTTCACTGGCACATTCCCATGGACAGCCAACAACCTGTAATTAGACGGAGGCATACGGCAATTGATTTCCGTTATTAAACTTGGTAATTTGTATATCGGTTTGGTCGGTGCGGTTCTCGGCATAATGGGTTTAGGTACATAGGTTTGTTATTTACATAGCAGGCTGGGCGTCAGTTGTGGACGTTTTTTTTCTGTTAATGTATGTAAATGGGAAGCAATTAGGCGAGTTAAAACACGGGGTAGGCAGTCTAGGCAAGAGCGCCTCGCGCCCCTTCCGACTGCCGCCATATGTTAGGGGCGGGCGGCGAATATATAGCGTGTTACTAAACTTTCATTTATTTTCGAGTCACGTACAATAAAATGTTTTAATTGCATTTTAAACTATGCTCGCCTTCTTGAAGCCTCTGTTTAATCTACCTAATTAACCCTTGAATTAGGTTGTGCAGTATTTTTTATCGAACGTTGTAAATTAATATAGGTTGCACCATTATCTCACCTGGCCGATTTATTCAGCTTTGCGTTTCTAGTTACTTTGAGAGCAAAACTGAAGAATCCCTACATACCTACTTGCCTAGTACCTAAATAGATTGAACTTCTGATTTCCTACGTTCAAAACAGTGTAGTAAACTACCTACTAAACAAAAATAATCAAAAGACAGAGCCAAACAAAAAAATGACTAGGTACCTATAATGTATCTCTTGCCAGGGTTGTGCTCACATCCAATATCTGCAGTAGGTTTAATTAATCACTTTGCTTTAATGTTTTAGGATTAAGTACATGAATATACCTAGATAATACTGGAAAGCTTCTCAGTTTTTCATCTATGCTATCCTATCTAATATGCCATGCTATCGAAGAGGTCTCCCCCTTGAATAGCATGTGGAATCGGCGGTTACAATTGTTTCAAAACCACCTCAAAATCTAACAGCCGAGCAAACTAAAGTTGTTTTTTGGATTGTGGAAATGTTACCTGATCGGTTTGAGTAACTGAAACTATCCTAATAATAACAGCATTTATTTGAAAGTTGAGAGAGCTTGTAAGTAGCTCCAATGACGGAAAAGCTGAAAAGTAACCGATACTTATCAATGTCCAGTTAGGATATGGATAATTGGACAAGTGATGTGGAGGATTGTTAAAAGCATATATTTATCCAAAATGATCTGAATGTGGATAGGCATTAATTGGTGGCTTTATTGGTAATGTTCTTCAGAAATTTCAACCGGCATGCGTGTATGACAGGAGATGTGTAAGAATCCTAGCAGGTGGCGTTCTGTAGTTTCTGCCTACCCCCACGGGAAGAAGGCGTGAGTTTATGCTCTGGATGGCAATAAGAAATTATGCATGCTAGGTAATTAAACTTGGATTGATAGTTTAAAAGATGATTTCTCTAGGAAAGAAATGATGGCTGAGATGGCTAATACAGATGTTGGTAACGACGAAAAAGTCGTTCCTACTGTTGCAACACCGAACAAATTCGCATAAAGACAAGATGATGACAGTTTGAAGCAGGAATAACTTTAGTTTACGATGATCTTATTCTTATGCGACGTCAGGCAGGTAGAAAGATGCAAAGTTAATCGAAAATTAATATATGACACTTAGCAATTTGCTTGCTCTCCTTAGGCTTTCGAATTATGTTCCAAAGATAGGTATCAGGTTTGACCAGTACCTTTTGCCAAACTTGACACATAGATTCAAATTTGGTAAGATTCCACAAATAAACACTGGTTCTTATTATCATATATGATGCCAAGAACTTTTTGTCGGAAAACAATAAATAAAGAAAACCTGGATATTTCCCCTTTAGATCTTCAACTAAATATTTTTGACTTAAAGTGTAAATGTGTGAAAGCAGGAAGAAATTTACTGAATTCCAACACATAGTTTGAGTTTGCCATTTAAGGCAGTGGGATCTTCGGTTCGACAAAATGTGGCTAAATATTTTTTAACAGCCTGTATGTGAACCCTCCAAATTAAAGTCACACAACAAATATTGAACTTTTTCGTTTCGGTTCCGTTTGAGACCAATATTTTTAAGCTCAACTCGATGTAGAGCATTTTGCGGACAGAAATTTTTGAAAATTGGGTAGGTACCTAAGTAAGTTTTTTCCGGGTGGTTTGTGTTCGAATATTTAACGTTAAAGCGATTTATTCTTTTGTTTCGTATTTCAGGTGTCATTTCATTATGTAGGTATTTTTGATTTTTTCTTTGGCATGAAAATGTATAAATAAAAAGAAAATCTTTTATTTTTTTGGACAAATAAACGTTTTTTATAATTTCTCAAATAAAGATTAGGGGACTCATTCAATCATATTTATTAAAGACTTATTGTTATTTTGTATCTATCTATACATATCTACTAATTAACATTTTTTACCAATCATTAAAATAATTAAACTTACACATCCTTAAAGTCAAACTAATCCCAGCATTAGGTATACGTAAAAGTAAACAGTAGGTATATTTTTTGTTTTCATTAGCGGCTTTTGTTTTAGCAGTGAATAGCGTATTGTCGGCTCGGCGAGCGGGGTGTGGCTTGTCGCTCCGCCCCGCATGCAAGCGCGCCCATTGGGCAGGGCGACGCGCGGCATTGCCTTGACAAGCATCACTGAGATCGAAAACGAACTCGGGTTATTTGCACCGAATTTTTATTGAGTTTAAGAAATTGTTTTATTTCGGGTTTTCGGATTTGCTTTTGATGTGCCGGAGAAAATTAGTTTTTAAGATAAAAAAAGTCCAAAATTATTCTGTATTAATAATGTAGTAGGTAGTATTAAAAAAACACCAGGTATTTTTTTTTCATTGCTAATGTTTTCAGGAGCGACATTTTGTTTTATCTTTTTGATTATACCTAAGTATTGAGTTTTTAAACTTTTAATGCACCGAATATAATGACAATAGACTGCTAATGGTGTTATAACAAAGGTAGGTAGTACTAAGTAGCCCCCAACCCATACGTGTCAACTATTAGAGATCTTGAGCCGCATATTAGCGGCTCTATAAATTCCAGAAGCTTTTTCAGCTTTTCCGTATATAAGTCTAAGTGAGTCCTAACGCTGTGCTTTAAAAAATCTTAACCTATTTTAAAATCATTTTAACTTTAATTATAAGAAGTCAACTTTTAAGGTTTAACCAACTCTAATTTCACCCTCTTCTTGAATTTTAAATTAATGAAAGCCACTGTTAGTAGGTAAAGTTTATACAATGAGTAGAGTCTATAGTTAAATCTAGTAGTACCTACCTACTTGGCTCTGGTTTACTACCTCTTGATAAGACTCGGATAGGCACTATTCACAAAAAAAAAGCTTATAAAAATAGAACAGAATTTATATGAAATTATCTGTTAGATCTACGAGATAATTTTAAATTTATATGAAATAAATTAGATGATGAGTTAAGTTCTCTTCTATTTTTTTAAGCTGTTTTTGTGAATTATAATGGGCAACGTGAAACAGGAAGTTTATCTATTTTTTTTTTCACTCTCATTGGAGAGATATTATGTAGCTATTATTATAGGTACATATATATGCATGCATTTGCATAATATAGCTATTATTATAGGTACAATATACATTTTGACAAAGTTAAATATTTCAAAGAATTTCAATGGACTCTTTCTAACACAAAATTACTCTACCTTACTTTATAAAACGTATCAAAGTAATCGAGCAGAAAGGGAGCGAAATGGAGGACGTCACCCATTGTTCTAGCAGGTAGTACCTTCTTATAGTACATCCAGATCATGTGTCACCTACCTGGGTGGTCCAAAATAGATAGCACAAATATTTTGTACACATTATAATGTTAATATGTCTGTCTGTGGAGAAGCCGCGGCTTTGTCGTCGCGAACCACGACGAATGACGAGCCGTGTTTAGTAACACTTAACCACTATACTCTGATCTATAAGGGACAGAGTGTTGGGTAAATTTACAAGGAAAGTGTTACGCAGGTAGGGGTCAAGGTATATTGGCTGTGAGGCTGCGCACGCGATGTGTAGAATCCTGATTCCGTATGTGCTGTGGGTGATGATTCGTTAGTCCATTGTGGACGTCCCTATTGTTCGCTCGGGTGCTAATGCGAAAGGCATATAAAGAAAGAGCTGCCTGTATTAGGAGACATGTTTTTTTCCTGACGTATTCAGAAGGTTGAAAGGGAAAAATATATCGTTTTTGTAACTTATGGAGGATAAATAGATCTTCGGACTTGATTCTTATCATACATAATTTAAAGAAAGTGTCTTGTTAGGATGTTATGTAGATATCTATGTATAAGAAATAAAGAAAACTATTAAATTCCAATTGGTTAGGTATAGTTAAACTTTTTTTTATTCACCCTCTTGTCCTTCAGTAGAGGTAGAAACTTGAAGAAAGTTTTACTTTTTCGTTCAACATAAAATTCAGTCACTAGAAAGGTACCTACATTATATTCCTTTCTGTACTCTTTGATATTCGTTGCCTTTCTTAATTATGAGTACGCATGTTTTCTAATAAGAGCGATCCAAAAGCTAATAAAAACTGTTAAGTACATTTTTAATCTGAATCTGGTACAAATATTACGAAAAATGGCATAATAATGACAGAAAGTGAGCCCTAAAAACCGCATTTTGAACGGAAAAATCTCTCTAATTATCCACGTTTAAAAATTGAAAAAAAAGTGTAATTATCTACTCCAAAATCCACCTAATTTACATATGACTTGTGTCGTTGTATCAACACCTTACGTCAATAAAAAATCCACAAACAACACATTATCGGGCCACGTATTTTGATTACCGCCATATTTATGGGTGCTAGTCCAATTACAAAATAATCACATAACGACCGCATACAGGATAACGCTTAAGTAACTGGTTAATCGTAACTGGCGTGTAACAAGTAACAACAGTTCGGTATTCACCTTCGGTCAGATAAAAGTGGCCAGGGTCCACATAAATAAATTTATTCATTAGGTGACACCCACACCATATCGACGCACTAAATCCTCCTTGTCGGCCTCTGTCTGGCTGTACGTAAGGTAAAAAGAAAAATTTGTCATCATTATACACTTACATTTTATAGGTTTGTTTGTGAGCGCGCTCTGGTATCGGAGAATTGATTTTGTTGGTTTCACTGCATGAAATATTATTTGTAGATAGAAATAAGAAGCTGAAATAATGGATTACTTGGTAGGTACTTACTTACTTTCGTGCTACAGAAATAGTTTGGAACGCTTAGTGTTATTTGAAAAGTTAAGTCGGTAAAGGAGGAGCTCGTGGCTAAGTAATAATAGCCGCACGGGTCGATCCATCAGGTTAAGCTACGCTTGCCGGGGCTGGTCCGTGGATGGGTGACCGTCTTTACATACCGAAACTTCTCCGTGACTTGGAAAACACGTTAAGCCGTTGGTCCCGGCTGTTATTTGTGGATCTTTGACAGTAGTTACGCGCCATCGGAAGCCCGAAACTGACAAGTAGTCTTTCATGTCCAACAGGTCAGATAGGCAGTCGCTCTATGTAAGATACTGGTATTCAGCATCTGACTTTGCGGTTAGACTTGAAGCCGACCCAAAATAGTTGGGAAAGTTCCCCTCTTAAAGAATTGCCTCTAAATAACTTCCCTTGTTCTGGTTTTCTCTACTTTTGGTAATGATTATGGAACAAAGGGACATGATTTGGTACTTTTAATATTTTTATCTCATTCATCTCTACAAGGAGAAAAAACATGAATGAAAGTTTTAACTTATTATCGAAAAAAAAAAACTAAGTAACTAAAAATGCCGACTGTGTTATGAAATGAAATGATTAAAATAATTTTATTTTCTGTAAATAGGTTTTGACAAACACTTTTACACTTCAATAATATTTTTTTAAATAGTGCTGACCTTTTCGTTAGTAGGTATTCGGATTTAATAACAATGAAATCATCATTATCTACCTAAATTGTAACATTTTTACATGCTTGGAAGCAGATTTTGCCAGTGCCAAAAAGGTAGATACAAAAAGTAGTTTGATTATGATTTAATGCCGAAGTCAATATCTATTTCTTCGCTCCAATAGAAAATTATCAAATGTCAGTAAAACGTAGACCATGTGCGCCGGCGCGGCGCTGTGTACCACATCCGGTAACGAATTTTCTCAGTGACTGCTCTGCTAATTAATTAAATATCAGTAGGAAAGCTTTGTAACGTGAATTCAGCACGTTTTACTAGAATTTTAATTTTTAATGTAGAAGGGACCGAACTTATTGATTAACTTTTCAGTTATTGGTCGTACCCTACTACCTACCTATACAGTAGGTTCCTACAAAAATATAAATGTATAATTAAAAATTACTATATTTGATAGTGACACCATTAGCCTGAAAATAGTTAACATCCAATTATATTAATTTATCATAGTACTTACCTACTGTTTTTTTCCGGAACAATAAATTGAAGTTAATCTGCCCCAAGGCCGGGGTAGGTTGACCACAGGCCTGGGGTAGATTGACTTATACAGTAATCAAGTAGGTAAGTGTGAAATCATGAGAAGGGATGGGAGGAAGGGATGAGGAGGAGGAGGAGGAAGAGATTAAATAATATTTTTATTCAATACGCACCAAGAAACTAAATTTAAATCGATTGTGAAGGAAGGAGGCTCATAATAAAAAAAAAAATTGAGATAATCTTCTTTATTCAATGACAGTCTCATAGTGTCAGTTTTTGTCGCCTCTTTTGTCAAAAATGACTAAATGTCAAGCTTTTTCTGTAATATTTCTTGGTGTATCAGTATTATGTCGACCTGCTACGCATCCTTTACCGCCATTTTTTTTTACCTAAGAGTCTAATCAGAATCACTGTAATCACAGACTTCGATTTGAAATTATGATTTTGTTATTGGTGCATGAGTCTTATGCAAACTTTTTTATTACTAAGAATAAGAATTATTTATTTGTGAAACATAGGTCAAGGTCTTAATAATAAAATGTTACGCTATGTTTTGTCATTGATGACATAAAAATATCAATGAGAATATCAAAATTATAGAAAAACAAACAAAAAGTATCGAAATAAAAGAAAAAATACAATGCATGCAGTACATTGGATTACTAATAGGTACAATAATAGTTACAGTGTTTTATCATTTAAGTAATCATCTAGGCCATAGTAACATTTCTCAGCTAATAATTTATGAAAACACTTTTTGAATTTATTTATTGGCATACTTCTTATGACATCTGGTACATTATTATAGAAAAGTAGTTCACCATAAATGTAATAGGCTTCATAACAAAAAGTATACGAGGTAGGTATGATAAGTCAAAACCTGTCCCCAAAGATGCATGCATCCTTCTTACGTTTTTAATAATAATAAAAAATATTTTCAGGAATCGTGGGTAATTTTTTGTAGTTAATATTTTTCAGTTTTAGTTTGTTCAATTGAAACAATTAGGAAATTACTTTTTTTAACGTATTATTACTTTAAATTAGGTACATAATAAGCTTGCTAGTAATATAATTTCCCAGAAATAATTATTTCCTATGCAGGCAAATAGGTATTTCAAGTTAGTATATTATGTACTTGATGGTACCAATCTGTATTTATTGTGACATGTGCATGACTGATTGCAAGTCTGTCGTAATTATTCTTGAACTCTTTTGTTTCGTATTTAAATACTTTGTATTCTTTTTTATGCGTTTCCTAATAATCTCAGCAATTACTAAAGTCGAAAACCAATAATTAAAAGAAATAATTATTTTTCAACAATAAAGAAACTCTTTCAAAATCCCAGTACAAAACGTATTTATCTGAGTACAGGAAACCACAACTTCGACGAGATTGATACAAGTTATTGAGTAAAGAAAACTTCCAATTAAATTGTAAAGAACGGAAATACAGGTACCTACGTAGTCGGGCAGGCGCGTCAGTTGCTCTGCGGCCCGTATTAAAGTACCTTGCACCGATACACTTTTCCCTGTAATTATAGAAGGTACAAAAACACGCCAGTGATACAATCCGTATGTTGTAATCTAGCGGTTTATCAAAATATGCTACTACTGTATTTTGCATCACAATTTATTTTAACCATTATTAATTCTTCTTTACAATAAAATATTCGAAACAGATTGCTGTATACGTGGCTCTACATTTATTTGCCTCAAAGGGTTAATAGTGTGACGTTTCATTTTTAACGTATTCATACAGAACCTTATGTCACCATCGGCATGTTCCCCCAATATCAATGAATAAATAATTCGTACACATAAGCTTTTCGGAACGATAAATTTTAGAATATTGAACTACTCTTACTTACTACTAACTACTAACTTAATTAGAATGGAACTCACTCCATACAGTAACTATTAAAACGGATGCTAAGCATAGTCAAGTAGAAGTAACTTTAATTAAGCAGCTAATCGGCACTATACCTTTGTCTCTGTTGACTCACACTAAAGTATATAAGATAGAGTGAGAGAGGTATACATTAACACCTTCTATATGAAGAAATGGTAAAAGATCACCTGTGCTCACTACCGTAATTCTACCGAGCGGTAGAGCACCTGTCCCTTTCATACGGTTCATGCTTAAGCTGAACCGAACGAGTGCGAGTAGGAGTAGTTTCATTTGTGTGTCGTTCGAAAATGTCGTAAGAGGCAATTTGGCGATACAACAATATAGTCATTGTTTGTATGCTATTAAGGGGTATATTGATTTAGTATTGATAAGTTTAAATTTTAAAATCTAAGAACGGGACGGAAGGTTGCGTTGCAATCGAGCAGTGTTGTAATTTTGACGCGTTCGGAAATCGAATTAAGAGCGTTAGAGTGAGAGGTGCGCGGAGGTTTGCTGGTAGAGGTAGTTTTTTGTTATTGTTTGGCGGTGGAGATTTTTTCTGAGGCGTGCAAATGGGAGTAGGCGCGAGAGTGGGCGCGCCGGCACGGCAAGCGCGCTCTTCAGTGTTCTGGCTGAGCTTCAAGCGAGCGCGTGCGAGCCGGGCCGCGTCCTATAGGTGCTCATACCTTATCACAAACTAGGTTCTTAGAGCCAATCGAACTGTTGAATAACGTGGACTATTTGAAGTGAACTTTTTGGTTGGTGCCGCATGCTAGCGTTGCAGAGAGCTCGTGACCTGAAGGTGGCTCGACCATGTTGATATCGGCGGGCAGTGGCCCCACGCCCGAGTTCTCCCCCGTCTCGTGCTGCGCCCCCTGGAAGATGGAGCCAGCACCCCCAGCTCCCGCTGCCATCACACAGTCGCTTAACATATCTACCAATGGTAAGCTTTTGTGTAACTGATTTTATTTGCCCTGAAAAATTTTCAAGTGATGAGTCAATAAGAATCTTGTTTAAAAAATGCATGCTTAAAATTAGCTTTTTAAAAGTTTTTGAGCTTTCCTCAACACTAGTCTGTCTTGAATCTATAGGCATCTTATTAAAAAGTGACAGTGCATTGCCAAAAAAAAGGAGATTAAAGAAAGATAAGAAAAGTCAACAATAATATGTAACAATTTTAAACTATTTCTAAATGTCTGTTCCAAATCAATCAAATAAAAGCTTATCTGAATCGCCAAAATAATTTAAAATGCTGATGATTAACAAGAAATAAAATAAAAGATAAATAGCCATTTCTGTAAATTTCAGACTGCCTGAATAGTAAAGGCCTTTAATACCTTCCATTTCGAACATTGAAGTAGTATTTAAATGGCTTATTTATTAAAAAAAACAGCAAACCGTTACAACATTATAAAAAAATAAGGCTTTCATTGTGGAAAAGGGCCAAAATTACTCAGAAGATCACAACCATTTTCTAAAACTCATAGGTAGTATGTATTTATTTCTAAAAGATCTTCATCTTCAGCATCCACAATCACACACCTTACATGTAAACAACAGCAGTTTTTGTTCGACACAATTTAAGAATTAAACGTTGATACTCTTTGCAATAAATAGGTAACGATCACACGGACCGAAGCATATTTAAAGAAATCAGATTTTCATAGCAGTTTTCTTCTGACACTAATATTATTTAAATAAATACCTTATCTACAAAATAATATAAAAACACTTGATTTATAGTACAATATTTAGATTGCTTGGATTGGAAAGAGAGTAGGGAGGTCTTTGCCCAGTGGGACAGTAATAAAAAAAAAATAGATTGCTACATATCGTCTGAAAATCGTCATCATCATTAGCAGCTATTCTACCCTCTGATTAGTATAGGTCTTTTCCCTCTTGTTACATGCTTCCCTGGTCTAATGCGAGTCTCATCTACTGCAGGATTTTTTTGGAAAATATCCAAGAAAAACTGTTTAAATAACATACTAATACTACAACACTTTCTAAAAAGATAACAAGTAGAACTGCATAAAGATATTTTTAAGACACATTCTACATTGCTGTCATCGCTCATCATATATGAAATGCTTTACTATTGTTAACTGACATAAATATTCTTTCCTATAGTTTATTCTTGTGCCTATCCTATCCTTACGCTCCCGTACCAGGCTCATCCAGGTTCTACCCGCGATGGTAACAATGTCGTCTGTCCCGGGGATTGGGAGAAGCCTATACCCAGCAGTGGGTGAAGTCAGGCTATGGATGATGATAATGATGAATAGTTTATTCCTTCTTTATCACAGCGGACATCTAAAACAGTGAGGCATCACTTTAGCTATAGGTAGTAAAAATAGAAAGCAAATATTATTAACCAATTGAATCGCATCAATCGACTGATTAGTGATACCAAATTAAAAATAACAACGCGGCAAATTGATGAAATAACTTAAATCAACTTTTTGTTAGACTGTATTATTTGAAACCTTTTGTATTTTATTGGAACCATAAAAAATAATTAATGTTTTTAAATTTATTTTATTATAAAGTATAGAGTCCACTGTAGAGTCGATAAGCTGACGCCCGTGCCGGCGGCGACGGTGTCGGGTTTTTGCAGGCAACTTTTATTATGCCTTCTTCTTTTCATGAACACACTACAGTATACAAATAACACGAAAAGATTAACCGAAATAATATTTTTTTTATTAATAAAAATTATAAAATTAATTCTTAATATTCCACGCGTGTGACAGTCGTGCAAAAAAAAGAATAAACTTTTTATATTCAGGTATTTTCAATAGTCCAAGTAACAATTTTTTGACTAATGTAATTATACAAAGGCTGTCCCGCTGAAACTGTAATTTTCAAGTCTCGGTGCTGAGCCGTGTATTGAAAATCCTAAAGTGCAGTGCAGTGTTCAGGCATTACACTTAGATGTCGTGTGTTAGTGAAACGGGCAATTCAACATACACAAACAAAAGTTGGTATAAGAAGTCATCCAGTTACCTAAGTGGAAACTGTGGAAAGTCATCGACCCTTCCAATAGTGTGATTGTTAGCGTAAACAAACCTGAGGTTTTTATTATGTTTCTATTTTGTTTTGTTCCATATTTAATAAACAATAAAATAAATAATAAATAAAGGTATTTTACTGTGGTTCACTACGCCGTTTTCATGTACCACCTATTTTCATTATATGTATACTGTCTACTTGGCTATTATGGTTCATGTATCAATTCATAAAAGAAAGAGCAGCTCGTTACAGATCCCAAGTAAAATCCAGAAACACATTGGAAACGCGTCGACTGTCTAGTCCCTCTAGGAAGTTAAGATAATCCTACTTCTTTACAATCCTACTAATATTATAAACGCGAAAGTTTGTGAGGACGGATGGATGTTTGTAACTCTTTCTAGCAAAAACGACTGAATGGATTGGGATGAAATTTGGCACACAGATAGTTTATAATCTGGATTACGGATAGGATACTTGTTATCCCGATAATCCCACGTGATCGAAACTTATGCGGGTGAAACCGCGGAACGCTGCTAGTAGAAGATATGTTCATTATCTATCAAGATCACTATTGATCAAAAAAATGCAATCAGAGTCGTAATGTTAAAACAACCGGCCAAGTGCGAGTAGGACTCGCGCACGAAGGGTTCAAAAAATCACGTTAGTTGTATGGGAGCCCCCCTTAAACATAAGTTTTATTTTAATTTAATTATTAATTTTTAAAGCGTCTACCTGTTGCCGTTATCAATATCGAGCAAAAGCGAGCAAAAAAATCAAGATTATTGTATGGGAGCCCCCTTAAATATTTATTTTATTCTGTTTTTTAGTATTTGTTATTATAGCGGCAACAGAAATACATCATCTGTGAAAATTTCAACTGTCTAACTATCACGGTTCATGAGATATAGCCTGGTGACAGACGGACAGACAGACAGCGGAGCCTTAGTAATAGGGCCACGTTTTACCCTTTGGGTACGGAACCCTAAAAAGAACTCAATAACTGGTGTTCATACTTCCTTAGCTTGCCTATGGAAGTATGGACACCTTGTTATACAGTTCCAGGATATTATATAGTTCATCAAAGTATTAAACATCATCAGACTTACTTTTTCTAGTTATGTTCAAGTCAGTAGTTTACAGTTAATATAACGCCTCACATAACAGTAAAAGATATTATGATAAGATGCCCCTGTAAATTAGTATTTTAATTGCATTTATCTGATCTTGCCAAGCCTTTAGAGTAGCACGTACATTTATCTAATGGACGCAAACAATCTACCTGTTTTAATGAGGTGGTAATGCAAAGTATAATGTCATTTAAAAGTAAAAATACATAATACCTATTATAACCGCGTCACTGAGTTACTATATCGGTTTAGTGCGTTTCCAATATTTTCATAAATTTTCGTTCCATTCAAAGATTTTTCATAACTTTTTGCAGTTTAATTTTTTCCTATTATTCATTAAAAACTCCTCAATTCGTCTTAAAGGCTCCAACTAGCCCGTTTGATGAGCCCGGGTATGGGGTAGCTACATAGTATGAGAGAGCCTCTGCAGTCACTAACCAATTCGACAAGCAAATAGAACTTAGACCATAACTTATTCTTGAAGGCACAATCATCTTTTTAGATGATTGTGAAACAAACATGTTCTTCTAATGCTTGTTCAGGAATCAGTAGCGCTAATTAATTTACAATAATTGTTTCCCACAAATAAGACTGTAGGAAGCATTCGATTTTAATTAATTAAACTTTATATTAAACGGAAACATTACATTTCCTTCAGTTGACTTTACGCGCGGGATGATAAGCACTATCTCTATAAATAAACTTGGTACCTATCTGCAAACCCTTAATTTTATTATAATACTAAAACGAAATGGCGCTTTAGTTTATTGCAATAATTCCTGAATAGGTACTGAAAAATTATGTAGCGACCGATTCTAGTGGTGATGACAAGTTACTAAGTTCCTGAATCCAATTTTATTGTAATCAAGGATTGGTTCGTATTTTATTTGTGTTGGCGTGATCGGTTGGATGATTTCAGTTCAGTGACTTCTGGCAAATAGAGAAATATAAGTACTTATATACTATGACTACTTTGGTAGTACACTTGTAACTATGCAAGTGTAGAGTATTTTTCTTCTATGACGATTATAGACGTGACAGATAACGGCGCATTTATCTCTCAGAGAGCAATTTGAAAAATAAGTAGTTAAATATACACATCACGAAGCTGATCATTCATACCTAATTATGTAATTAACTTAAGATAAGTGGTATGTTCGCGATATTTGTCACGTCACTGGCCTCGTGTATGTGGACTGAGCTCGGGCCACATCGATTGCCTGTCATTTGTCATCGCTGGAGCCAGCTGCCGCGATGAGTGAGCGAAAAGTGCCGACCATCGCACAACATTGTCCGCATTGTACTGCCGATCGAACTAATTAATCGATAGATCGGCCGCTAGATTGCCCAGTAGCGTTTCCGGTGAAGGTTGCTCAATATTCACCCGCCGATTTGTATGCGATACAGCATTCGAAACGTTTTGATTGACGATAGCAAATAATTGGACAAACAGAATTGGTTACCAGTTTAAAGATCTGAAAAAACTTAATTATAAAAAATAAAAAGTGATAGAATGGGCATGTAATTTACTTAATACATATTTTATTAGATAGAATAGGTTCTTAAGTACTCATAAAAGTCGAAACTAGTTGGCTTAACTTTATTTGATTCAGTCCTAATTACATACTTCACCTTTAGTAATGTTAACAAAATGTAAATAGGAAAAATAAATTCAATGATGGATGATTCAATTGGCAAGACGTTAATATATGTATGTAATTGAAAATATAAAGTATTTTCTCGTCAATTACCTGACTCATAAACGTCGAATAAATTTTCATTCAGTACAATACATCGCAGGCAATGTTTTTTTCGCGTCAACGTTTATATCGATACGCGTTTGATCAGGTGCTTTAATAAATCTAATTAACATTTAAATGGTGATCACGCATAATAATCAGGTGGCTTTGTAAACTGAGACGATGCTCCTTAATTAGTAGACAATAGCAACAATGTATTAATGAGCCATTAAGTCGGTTAAAACATTGAATACATGGGTTGCTGAATAAACAGTGGAGCACTTGTTCACACCGAAAGAGTGCCGTATGACGCAAGCAGCGAGTCCGTAGTGCTGCGAGTGCCGCTTGTGCCGTGTGCCGTCCTGAAATGCACCGAGATGCCGATGGTGACACAACTGTGTGCGTGCCCAACCGCTTGCCATTGAAATGCACCGCCATCTACAAACAGCATAAAGGCGGAACTTTAAACTTTATGATGAATTCCAGTTTGAATCGAATAAGAAATGTTTTATTAATGCTAAAGAAGTAGACAAACCTTGTTAAAATCTTTTTTTACAAAAAAACAACCGACTTCCGAAAAGACACTAGTAAGTGAAAAATAACTTGAATTTCGGAAGACGGTGGTTTCACTTTTTTGTGTTTTTTTGGAAGTCGGTTGTTTTTTTTTGTAAAACAGTTTTTATTTCTCGCATTTTAGTGGGTCAGTTTGTAAATTATCTAAGTTACTACAATAGCCTAATGTCAACTGCAAACCTTTTACAAAATATTGTTTTTCCCGATGCAGGGATGTTAATCGTTGTGGAGTTCTCCTGGTATTTCACCATCAGCTCCACTTTACCATATGCAATGTGACGAGCATAAATTGCTTGGCAACCATATTAAAGTAATCGAATCGCAACCTGTGAAATACTTATTTGAGTAGTTCCGGTGGCCATCTGTGGTCTTCATCAAAATGTTGCTTTCTGAGAGCAACTGCCCGAGTTACTATAAAAAATACTGAAATCGCTACGCTATAGGTGTGCCTATAATATTTGAAGAGATCCTTCGATTTCTCCAGGATCTCATCATCAGACCTGATGACAATGGGACCATCTCGGAAGAATACACTTTCAAACAAAAAAAAAATTTTGCAAATCCGTCTTTATCTTTATGACGGAGATATGCCCGAACATAGGCACATAAAAAACATATATATATATAAACATCCGAATTAATAACCTCCTCCTTTTAGAAGTCGGTTAAAAATCATCAGTATAAAATAATATAATAATTCAGATTTATTCACCTACATAATTCAAAATATTACTATTCTGTGCACATCTGTAGGTATCTTAAAATTATTCAGGCTATAAATAAATCTAGCATTTTTTTTAAGAAACAATATGCATGAAATTAGTATTAATTCTGGATTTCATCAAGTCCACGTCAAACTGTAGGTAAGTCAGACGTTGTTGATACAAATCAATCGCATAATGTTTGACGTAAATTACTTTATGAATTTATTACAATCCCAATGAGATTTTAATATGACAGTTGACACAAAAGTATAGCTATGTAGATTTTGGTTTCCCACGTTTTCGTATTGAGGACATTGTTATACCAAAACAGCCCATTTTAAAAGCATCATATTTTAACTCAAAGTACTTACTGAAATCTTCTGTACTTATTAAATTGGCCACAAGTGCCACAACATTCCAAGTCATTATTTGATAAAACAATGAAATCAATTTAAAACATCAAAATATTACAGTGAAGAACATTTCTCAGATTTTCTGTCACGGTCTATATAACCCAAGCAATCAATGTTACACCTATTAGATGACACGATTCATTTTCAAATTGTACACTTACTGGGTTGTAAGCTAAGCTTGAAAAAACGTGTCTAAATAATTGCAATAGTTAATGAATTAAAGAACCTGTAATTTGATGAAGTCAGACGGTCTATCACGTAGCATCTTAAGTCAGAATCCTCATTTTCTATTCACAAAAAAGCTATTATCTGGTTACAAGAAGAAGTATTGAAAAAGAACGACCAGAGTTTGGAACAGGCCGAGTAAATGAGAACAAAACATTTGCGATGATGAACGGAACAATGAGAATTGTTTGGGGTGATTTGTCGATTTTTTGGTAACGGCTACGTAGTAAGGAACAAAAAAAACCGACAAAGAGTGAATTGGACTCGCCCATAGAGTTCCGTACATTGGTATGAAAAATATTTTTCCATTTTATATAAGTTTTTGAATTTTTTGCTACCACAATACTGACTTTGTTAGTAAAGGGTGTTTCTGATTACTGAAAAACTGTTTTTATTAGAAATATCATTTTAATTTTCCTGTAATATTTACATAAACCTCTAGCAACAAGATTTATTTCAGATTTTTGTCTTTTGTAAACTTCGGATATAATGGGTGATATTTTAACCGAATTTTTTATAAAAGTCTAAAACTGCATAAAAGTTTTTTTTTAGGTTTTAATGTACAAATTAACTCGTTTTATGATACCCTACTTTACCTTATTAAGTAGGAGGAGCTCGTTGCTAAGTAATAGAAGCCGCACGGGTCGATCCATCAGGTTAAGCTACGCTTGCCGGGGTTGGTCCGTGGATGGGTGACCATCTTTACATACCGAAACTCCTCCGTGCGTCGGAAAGCACGTTATGCCGTTGGTCCCAGCTGTCATTTGTGGATCTTTGACAGTCGTAACGAGTCGCCCGAAGCCCAAAAGTTTGATAACCAGCCTTACCAAGGGTATTACCCAGTTACTGGGTTGTAGAGTAACTGATCCTCTGAAGACTAATTGACCTTCTAATGATGTTACGCCTTTTGAAATTAATGAACTTCTAAATTCTTTAAGGGCTTCTACTAATTCGCGCTTTTTAAATAAATGACACTCTTTTTCACTTTCTGTATTTTTTTTTTTTTAATTAGTCAATGTGCAAACTCCACAAATATATGTGAGCAAATGCTAAGTATAAGCGTTCATTTATTGTCTATATTAAAGCTTACTTCCGCTGCGGATGCCGTCTGAACCGACTATTAAATCTTCGCGAATCGAGCACATTGAATATGCAACGAAGTCGAAATACAGGATAGCCACGTTACGTTTGTCAAGCATACCATCCAGCGTAATTTATTAACACAAACAAAAAGTACGGGTCTTTTGTACAAGTTTTTATACTGTTTATTTTTTATCGAATTGCTTGGATTGCAAATAGAATTGACTGGTGACATTCACATATCGCTCATCAACGAGCACCCTAACTGTGTAACAGATTTTCTATTACAATCCGAAGGATTTTGAAGTAGATTCAGAATTCATAGCTCCATATGGTAAAAAGTTCGTCCGCTCGATAGCGTTAGTAACGCAATGAATGTTGTTGAATTGTCAAAATTATTGGCATTGCTAGTGTAAGAACGTGTGTTACGCAATTACCCCGCAGTTTTCCCAAAACTTAACTACTATCAAGGTGGGTTTAGACCAAACGAACACAGAACAAGAGCAAGAGCATTGTTTGGTTAATATTCTTGCCGGACTCTATTTCTCCTAATTCCTATAGATTTTTCCAAACAATACTATTTCAGTGATGTTTCTTTTCAGCATTTAGACGATCGCTGACAGTCCCCCCGCTTCCACGTATTTTCATGATAATGAAATAATCATTATATTTCTAGAAGATACATCAGTGTATAATTGGCTATAAATATGTGAAGTTGCTAATTATATCTGCCCATTAGTTTCCATCCATCTACAGATCAATTTATGAGCAGGAATGTCGGATCTCATTAAATATATTTCTACCCCTTTTAAGGAAAAACATTGTACTTTAGATTAAAATTCTTATTGTTGTTTATGACATAATTTTCACTTTTGTATTGTTTTTGTACGTTCACCAGGTATTATTAACCCACTTTGTTTTAATTACAAGATCTATATAAATCTTATTAGTTGTGGTACAGCCATATTATAGGGTTACAAGTTTACAATGTCTATTTAGATGTTAAACTCTTGTAACGCATTAAAATATATTTTGTGAACATTGTGAAACAGGCACTTTTAACGCAACAAAATCACTTTGGGCTTAATTACTGCCTTTACCCAACCCCTACTTGCACATTAATGTTCTTTAGTCATATTGCTCTATCCTAGATGAGGTGCTTTAGAACGAAAGAAATTACAAAAAGGGTCTATAAAAATACTGGGAGTTCAATATAGGTATGCATAGATTCGTAAAAGAAATGAATAGATTTCGTAGACCAACGTAGAAGCAGTGTCTACGCATCGTAGACTCACGTAGGCGCTGCGGTTACGCTTCGTAGACCCGCGTTAGTGCTGCGGCTACCCTGCCTGGCCTGCGTAACGTTCCACCAAGCGAACCAATGCTAAATGCAGAAAAAAGACAATTTTGCATTCATGTTCAATATAGCTGAACATAGTCAGGATAACATGACATGGAAAAATGAATGACGAAAATACATTATGAGAAAATCGTAATGAAGATCCATTACCACGCAAGTTTGATAAACGAAAGAGCCCTGTGTATCAGACTGGCAAACCAACCACGGTACCTACACACGGTTGTCTCACTTAAATGATACAATTCTTACAATACTGTCATTAGTCCTCCAAGCCCCTGCGCAAGAAAGTCGTTTTACGTTGTTTGTGTTAAAATGGCTACTTTTATTGTGCGTCCTGCAGTGTAACCTTTAACAAACCTTTGTCGTTTCAAGTAAATATAAATGTACGTTGCATATCTATTGAACTCCTTATGGGTAGTTTTCGAAACAGTTTTATAGATTATAATAAACTCGCTTTTGCTCGCGGCTTCTCCCGCGTGGAGGTCAGAAATTAACCCATGGGATATACTTACTCCTGGGATGAAATCCTCCTATGTCCTAACCCAGGTCATGATCTACCCGTGAGCCAAATTTCATCCAAATCCGTTCAGCCGTTAAGGCGTCAAAAGGCAACAGTTGGACATACAGACAGAGTTACTTTAGCATAATATTAAGTATGGATTCTCAGTAAATGCTTTGCTCTGTAGATGTCATACTCATTAGTTACTAGTTCTGCATAATATATGTAAAGCTCGAACGTAAATAAGTTGCTATAAGGTTTAATAGAAACGCCAGGTTGATTACCATGAGGTCGGTATTCGACGAACACGATACCGATTGATATAGTCACCGCACCCATCGTGCAATAATTTAATACCAATAGGTACATTATAAACTAAAAGGCATAGAAAAACTGAAACTCGTTTCTATGAGAACTGATTCAATATATCAATTCACACTTAATACCTACTTTAATAAACAGTACGACTTTATTGATTCGGCATACCCAAATGGAAAACAATCTGGCAATGTATTTATTTTGATTGCTTTCAATCCGAGTGCAATTATTATTAATACCTCACTTCATATCCGTGATATTTATAGTATTTTGTTCTTTCGAGATCATTTCACGGACAATTTAACCCAAATCACTGAAATCGCCATTTTAATACAGAAGCGAGTAACAACGGTCTTTAACCCGACTCATATCCATAATTCATGCGTATCTTTAAACAATTTCAAAAGAATTGTTGTTGCATGTAATTCTTTGCAATCATAAAGGGGCAATATCGAGTACACTTTCGATCTCGTATTGAAATTTACACGAAAGGTGGTAATTTTCCGCCGCGTGATGACATTAATAGCGGCCAGACGCGCGGGTAGAACAATATTTTTTGCATAAAACTGTTTTACATTCGGCCGAAGTCGGCGTTCGCGGCGCGCTCCTTCCCGCTCCCCTTCGCTGCCTCGCATCACTTTACATGTTTATACGACGCCTGCGCAGGTGTACCGACCAAACTTACGTGTGTTTGTTTATAAAATTAAACTATTGCCTACATGTATGTAAATTGTAATTTTCATACAAGTTTAAATTCACAGATAGCGCCTTATTAGTTCCATGTTCGTTAATTAGCGATGCGTTTTACGATCATTATCTAATTCTAACTATTCTAAGTGCATTCAACCTAACGATAAGGACTATAATCGCAGAGGTGTATTATTCTCAGTGCTCATAACTGGTGACACTCGACCGTCGCATTTCCATAAGTACTTAATTGAAGACCAAGTTTAACCACGCACATCTCATAAGATAAGCAAATCACAATTTGCATTAGTGGTGGAGCTAATTAAATAAACAAACTGTCTAGTTGGGATCGTTAAACATTAACAAATAGATAAAATGAGGCCGTAAAAGCCTAAAAAACTGATGGCCAATAAATAATAGCGGCGACCATGCGCCGGAGTCAACGCCAGTCAATACATTCTAATCAGTGATTTATTGCCACTAATCCTCAGCTCAGCACAAATAAGCTATCTTGTCGATTTAATGTTGTATCAGCTCAGGCGTGAAACTCCCGCGCACCACTAAGTGGTCCTTCCAGTTTCCACTCGAAATATTTTAATAAGGCCTCACTGCTCACGCACCCTAATAAAAACACACACACGCACTCACCAACACGAACGATCTCCTTTAAAACCTCTACTCGATTGAGTCCAATTTATTTATAATAGTAGCGACACTAAGAATCTACATTTTTGCTCTAAACGGTGTTAATTTATTGACCGTGGGCAGATAATATCACTTTTTTTCTCCCATTATTAAAGCGATTACACGAGAAATTATACGTCGTAGTCGAGTCCCGAGCGCTCCATCGGAATGAGCCCTGCTATCTAAAGTGCTTCTTACTGGTTCATGACAAGGGTTACTTTCGCTTGAAAGCTTAACGAAAGCTTGATAAAACTTTCGTTGACGAAATCGCCTTATTGACTCGCTAATAAAAAGTGTTAAGTTATGGACAAGTTATGCCACTTGCATTAATTTCGATGCTTAACCTGATAAACAAATTATGGTATATTAAGTTAATAGCTTAATTTATAATTGAATGTGTTACGATGTGTTCATAAGAAAGCATTGTTACGATCAGCCTTTAGCATATCTGGTTGATGTTAACGACAAATTGCGGGTATAAAAGTATGTATGTGTACGTGTTGAGAGATCGAAACTTTAATGCTTGAGAAACATTTTAATTTTGTATTTATGCCATCGACGGATCCAGTTTGTCTGCCTATAAAATTTTATTTTTACATCATTCTGTCTGATTTTAAAAATTGTATTTCTTAATCTTATTAAAAAGTTATTTATTTTATCGCTAGATTTACACCATATTTTATTAAATGTGAGGAAGGGTTTATAGATCTGTTATCATGGCGAGTTGATTACCTACGCGTGGTGAAGTTTTCTACGACAATTCACACAGGCTGTATGGTTAGCGTGCTGTAGCTAGTAATAAAAGTGGTTGCTGAGCCTTTGACACGGTATTGTAATCTAATGACACAGGGACGGGACGTAATGAGCGCGCACGGAATCACCGCTTACTTGGAATCAGGGTCGAGTATTTCGCCAGAGGCACTCCCATCACGGTCACATGTAAAAAACGAACGTTATATCAACGAGGACCATAAAGTCTGCCAAATGATTGTTGTTATTTGTTTTGATGACTTAATTTTGTTACTTTTCCTGATGGGTTTTATAGAAATCGTAAAAGCAGCTAATGATTTTAATTGATACGTTTTCTGATTAACATTTTTTATTTATTCGAAAGCTGATACCGAGCTGATAAAAATGCGGTTTATAGGAATATGAATAAATTAATGCAAGGAATATTTTAGTAATTTCACACTTCCACTGTGAAGCTTATCATCTTGCGCAAGTCGTAAAAGACGACTGCGGAGAGGTGTCGATACGGTTGTAGGTCCTACTGATAAACAGGGTATGGTCTGGTATGCTGTCACCGCACAGTGGAACTCTTCTCACTTTATTTATTTAATTTATTAAGTGTGGATAAGCGAAGTAAGGATAGTAAGTACTATAGCTTTCTGTGAGATGCTTATGGTTCGTGTGTTTCTAGCTATGCACCTGAAATCATAAACTAAATTAACAAAAAAAGGGTTTAGAAGAAATAATCTTATTTTAAGGCGCAACTATATTTTTTCCCTTATTTGAAAGCCTGTACGTACCGACACGTTTTTAGCGCCAAGAAAATAATAAACTTGATTCTTTACAATATTATTGGCATTGACATTTAGTCTTCATAGTGCATTGGCAGCATTTCGTTTGTGCAGGCTTCAATATTGTAACGTTAAAGAATAAAAGTAGAGTTACGCAAACTTTACGCTCCGACAATGTATTCATTTTGCATTTATAGACATTTACTACTTTATTATAACCCCTGGAGTTATGGAAGTTAAACTGAGATAATCTTGCTGCTGATACTTGAGCAGGTTTTAAAAGTAGAGTTGTAACAGGACAGCTAGTTTAATATAGAGAAAAAGTTAAGTGCCTGATTCCTATACCGCTCCAGAACTTTCAGTACTGCATTGCAATATTCCGGTAATATGGAATAGAGGAAGGCCAAAAACACGATGGGTAGACTGTGTGAAAGATAATATGGCTAGAAAGGGGGTGACTTCCGTGATGACGGCTAATAGAATGGAAGAAAAAGACATGCTGAGCGAAATAAATTGGAATATGGGCGGGATAATGATGATGATGGCATATATGGAGTTTAAGACAGAGGCACATGTGTATCAGTGACAGAGTGGACGCCTTAAGAAGTCGAAGTTTTTCTAAAACTACGTAGTTCCATTTGTTACAATGTTCCATTTACTAACAACCGGGTAAGACCACCCGGCAGAACTGTAGGTGCAAATGCCACACCAATACTCATCTTCATACATTTTGTTTCCAGTACCTGTATCCCCTTCATCATCTGGTGGAGGCGCGGGCGGCGGGGCGGGCACCCCCCTGTACCCCGGCGCGGCGTCGCACCCCCTGTCCTCCCTGCTGTCACAACAGAGGCTGTTGGAGCTGTCCCGCTTCGGGTTGCGGCACTACGACATCGCGCACCATGTGCTGTCACAGCAAGGTGCTGTAACCAAGTTACTTGGTAAGCTTTTAAGGTTTATTTTTAAGAGCGTCGTTAACAAACCGTGTTCGTGTCATCGAGATGAATTAACTATCATGGTTGTTTTTAATTGATAGAGATAATTTTCTTTTCTTTTAGTGTCACTAACTATGCTACAACTTGAAGAACATGACTAAAGATGATTTTAACATCAACTTAAAAGCGTTCTGAAAGTGAGCAACACACGTCGCAAATAGCTGTCAAATATTTACCTATAAAATAATTAAAATATTGAAATATTTGACATCTGGTAGTCTCATGGTAGTGGTGCTATTACTGCTGAATAGAAGAATGTCGCACCTGCTTATCGTCTTGAAAGAGAAAAGTCGATTGAACGGACATATCGATATTCCTAAGTTAAACTGACAGAAAATCATATAACCAGGGTTATATGATTTTCTGTCAGTTTAACTTCTTATTGGCATTGACTGTAGTGAATTTCATACAGTTATAATTAATCAACATGAACTCTAACCTCCTTAATAATAAACGTTGTATAGCGTCTGTATAGTTCACAACGTTTTGTCTTCTTCTTTCAAAAGTCAAATAACTAAGGACTGAAAGAGAGATATCGGTGTGTAACTATTTACCTGATATAATACGTTTATTAGTAAGGAAGTAAAAATATAATATATCTAAAAAGGCAACTCACAGCTCACTAAGATTACTTAACGTAATAGGTCGTATAAGGGCTTTCATATTCATCAACTATGGCGGGAATTGATAATCACAGTAATGAGATGAGTATCAGTGTCTGCTAGTTCTATCCTTCTGGATAGAATTAATCACTTAATCAACTTGATTGGTGTGAGTGATCAGCAAAAACACATCGCGTATTAGGTGCTAATTAAAAAAGTGCAAATGCACCTGTAACTATTAATGTACATTCTCTTGAAGCGTTTAATGTATTAATCACTAGCGGTGATCAAGTGAGCGCCAATCTTTTAGAGCTGACTTGTCAGAAATGCAATATTTTTTACCCAACTACGGCGAAGAAAAAAGGAGGGTTATGATTTTGACCGGTATGTATGTATATATGTATGTATGTATGTATGCACGTATGTATGTTCATCTGTTCCCTCATATCTTCTAAGCCACTCATCATAATTTGACAAGTGAGGTATCGTTGGAAGCGTCTTGATCGTCCGCTGGTTATAGGCGTGACGTCACATTAAATTAAAAATTGCGCCCTCTAGAGGACACAAAGTCAGGAACTAAAAAAAAAAATTTGTTTAATCGTACCATGTTGGGTATCAAATGAAAGGGCTTAATGAGCACATTTCAAATTTTTTTATATTATAATCCCAAAAGAATTGAAAAAAAAAAAAGTAATAAAAACTAAAACCTAACTACGACTAAAAAGGTATAAACAAGACACCACACACAGACAAATTAAAAATCCGGAGTCACACGTAATCTGTTCGATTTATACACACCTAACACGTGTGACTCCGGATTTTTAATTTGTCTGTCTGTGGTGTCTTGTTTATACCTTTTTAGTCGTAGTTGGGTTTTAGTTCATATAGATAACAGTTTTACTGAATTCCTGTATCCAGGAATTTATGCCCAGTTTGGTAATAGGTATTGCATTCCTGAGATATCACAAGATAACAAACCTCACAAAATATTATATTCAAAGGTTATCAATATTTTTACAAATCTTAAATAATATATAAAATGTAACAATAACATTATATACAAGTATGCAAAGAGAACAGTATAATTATATAGTTCATCTTAGATTGTGTATTTTATGTATTGGTTACACATAAAATGATACCAATGCAGACGTACAGCAAAGCATCTTGAAAATGTCAACGCAAAGCTTGAATGGTGAATTTTTGTGATAGTAATGCGTGTTTAGTCCAGGCTTTTATATCCTTTTGATGATTCGGAGGAGGCGGCTAAAGCTATATTCGGTACATTTTATAGCTTTAAAAATATCTTCATTTTGCGTTTATATGTGTTTAGATCCTGCAGGTTGTCATTTTAGTATATTTTGAGTGTTATTGTTGTCTTAGCACCTCTTTCGAGCTTTTTTGTAATCTTGAATCTGAAATCATGTGATTCTCTGAATTTAACTTTATTTCTCAAAATCAAGACATTTTTTTCAATTAAACCAGTTACAGGCACTTTTAAATTGTTAAGGATTCGGTCAGTCAGAAAGATGAAGCTTGTCGAAAGAAAGAAAGTAAGAAACTTCATGGACACTCTTTTAAATCCAAATGTTCTAAAAATTAATTCTACAAATAAAGCCCGTAATTGCTAGAAAATAAAGTAATCCACACACATCAAAGCGAATATTAGTAGCATTACCTTTCTCACTAGCTCTTTTATCACGACAGGTGTAAAATGAATATTTGATGGCTGCAGTGTGTGATACTTCCATATGCTGTACCGCAAACGGTTGATAAGTGGGTGTTTTAAGAAATAAAAAGCTAATTTACATCGAACCTTGTGTTGGTTATTACCAGCCTTATAATCGAACGATACCCGTAATAGTTTAATAGGAGACGTCGGGTGTTGCACAATTGTAGTGTCATTTTTAAACGTAGCTTAAATACAAGGAAAAAAGTATTGTTTACTATATATTTTTTCTGTTCAATCAATCTGCCTAGCCTTTTCCCAACTATGTTGGGGTTGGCTTCCAGTCTAAACGGATGCTGCTGAATATCAGTATTTTACATGGAGTGACTGCCTATGTGACCCAGTAACTGGTAATACGATACCTCTTGGTAAGACTGGTTGTCAGACTTTCGGGCTTCTGACGACCCGTAACGACTGTCAAAGATCCACGAATGACAGCCTGGCCCAACTGCTTTAACGTGCTTTCCGAGTCACGGATCTGATTTGGTATGTAAAGATGGTCACCCATCCACGGACTAAACGTATCTTATCCTGATGGATCGACCCGTGTGGCTGTTAGTACTTAGCGACGAGCTCCTCCATTTCTAGTTTTTTTCTGTTATGGGAATTAAAGGGCAAGCTGCTTATTACCGCGCCGTAGGTGGTAGGAATAATGCAGACGATAATTACATAGGTAGCTGCGTATCGAAGCGTTTATGCTTTTCCTCATGAGCATGACATGTGTTTTTAATTACCTATCGTTTGTAATTGTTTGCCAAATCCAATAAATTAGGATATGATTAGGTTAGTGTTTTCGGCTAATTTATGATAGCAGTAGAATCGATTTTTTTATTCGACAAATCTATATACCTACCTATTCAGATTTTGGTCAAGCTCCGTTATTTAATCTCTCATGCTCTAGAAATAGTTTAGTATAGTAATTTTTGAAGAAAACACGGCATTTATACCCTCAATTTCGAAGAAACTCATCGCTTTATTATTCCATATAACTGACTTCCAAATGTCAATTACACATTCACATCGATTTAGTTGACCGAACAACCTGAATAGTCCTGGCATACAGTTAGAGGGCACACTCATGTCTTATGTCCTTTAAACAACGCTACGAAACTGAACCTTATGACGTTACTAATACGGAAAGTTTTTTTTAGAAAAGTTGAAAATGCTCGAGGAAAGATAATTGATAAAGCAAACTTATGCCTACTGGGTATCTGTTCCACTGTAATTAGTGTACGTATACATTATTTATAGTTTGTCGTAGTGGAGTGCTCTTCAGCGTTATATATTGATTTATACGTGCGCTCTCTACAGAAAGGCCCCAGGCCTTATTGCCCGCAACTAAGTTATTTGCGATAATTACTTCACTCGCCCGCATAGAATGGTCAATAATAATGCCGGTTAGTAACTCTACAGGTGACCTAAAATGCTAAGTGTTAGCTTGCTATGTTAGCTTTTTCAGTTCATGAGAATTGGATTGTATATGTTCTGTTAGTAGGATAATTACATGCTTCGTGGTATTGGATTTCAGCAAGTAATTATTTCTGCTACATGACTAAAGTAGATATAGGTACCAGTAGATCTTTCCTTAATAGCGTATTTGTGAAAGTACCTTCTTTCAACTAAATTCGAAATAAACAAAATAGTATTGGTATCGAAAAAGAACAAAATAAATTACTTCTTTTTTCAAATAGCCAGTTATTAACACTATAAATGATATCGGATCATCCAATGACAAGTCAGCAATTATCGAAAGCGACGCGGCCGCGGTCCGAGTTTAACTCGCATCTAATAACACGGTTAGGGCAAAAATCTCAATCGCTATTAATCATCGATAAGGATAAGGCATCGGCAGAGTCCGCCGCGACGAAAGCTGCTATTGACGAAAGCTTAGATCCTAATCGATTCATAAAACTTGCAGCGTGTTAATTATAAGCCACCGGGGTGCGGATGAATGCGCCCGCGCTGCCGCCGCGCCGCCTCGCCGCGAGCATGCGCTCCCGAGATCTCGATTGTCGATGCGAGAACTATCGTATCATCGACGATTTTTCATATCGACAACCCTTTATTTGGCTGTTTCCTTTACAATTATCACAGCTGCCGTTCAATACAATCTCCATCTCGATCCGCACCAGCGAATCCTGCGAAACTTATAAGCGCGCTACAATCATCTTCAATAATTTTGTAAACATAAAAACACAACAGGAAACATGAAATTAATGTCCGGGAGTTTGTCAACTGCTCATAATTATTATTGCATTCGTTAATTAACGTGAACAATGTAGATAGAGTTAATTGTCGCGCTATAATAGCAAGGTGAGTTGTAACCGAAGCGAGAGTTGACTATGACATTGCAGACACTTGGCCGTACTCAGTTAATTTGCTGAATTAGTTCTGTGCGCGGTGTGTAATTAGGACACGTGAGACACTTTGTGTTTGCTCAGGACTCGTGAACGGCCGATTTCAAAATCACTCGACCGTTTACAGCGCGCACTGTATTATTTTACGCCGTTTGCACATTCATATTTCTTACCAAAAGTGTAGGTTTTTGTATTTTATTTAATTTTTATTTTCCTTTGACCGTTTTTCTGCCGGTTTGGATTAGTGTTATTATACTAATTTTTTACAATGATTCAGCGGTTAGATATTATGTTAGTTATTGTCGCGTTCTGGGAATCAATTATCTGCAAATAAATGTTAAACGTAGTTACACGAGAAGGCTGAGTGGAGTTACTTACGTTATAATTTTCTTACATAAACGCTTTACAAGGGAGGTGACATGCGTCAAGTCTTGGGTATAAACGGGTCGTTAAAACGATGTTACACAAGACGATAGTCAAATGTGCAAGAATACCATAAACGTAGAGACGGTATTGAGGCGAGCGTATATTATGAGAACAGAGGAGTGTAGTGTCAATCAATTTTCGCCGCTGGTGATTTCATAACGTCACGTGTCGGGTTCCCACGGAAGCCCGGCTACAACCCGCCCAGGGCCGTCATGTCCAACCACTTAAGTATTTAACATAGGTACATAGCCTTAGCTTAAAAGTTATTATCTAGCCTAAACAATTTCTAAGCTGACGGCATGGAAATGGGCACGCATAAATAACGTTTCATGGCCGAGTTTGAGTATTAAATTGTTGGTTGCGATGCGAACAGAGTGACGAATAAATTGCCCATACCCTGTCTAGTTTGCTGCCTCTTACAGATTAACTTGAGCACATGGGTTTATGCGATGCCACAAATTGATGTGTGCTTAAATAATGTGCGAATCTTCTAATTGTCCATAAACAACGGCATACCGTGACATTAGTGGAGCTATTTGGATTTCTAATTTGAAGTGAAGCAATATAGCAGCGGATGTGTTTTGTTTCAAATAATTTAGGAAGTCAAAAAACCACAAAAGTTATAGACTGAGTAATTTCATATTAAACCGGTCATTTTATTTCGTCGTACGTAAATTAGTTGGTAGCTAATGATACCTACTCAAGATGATTGTCCGCGGATCGCCGCGGCCCGTAATGAAGCCGTATTTAGGCTTTGGTCCTATAATCAAAATTGAATTATCCCACTTGACATTCTTGCTTCAGAAATCATGCTTTTTCTTTTTCCGCTCCAATTCTCTTGGACAATAATTTGAATTTTTAATGGTCTTTGTTGTCAATAGGATGTTATTTTTAGTAGATTGTCATACGGATCTATGATTTACCCTCGGGTAATCACGTAGTAGGTGGTATTATTGAGTCTATCTTTTTCAAAAAACACTAATAAAATTAAAATACATTATTTTAGTTAGTAAAGCAATTGGGATTGCTTCACCAACTAAAATGATGTTTTTGGGCTGGGGCCCAGGGGGCTTAAAACAGTCACTTTAGCAGAATCATAATAGGAAAATATTATGAATCATCGTAAAATGTAACAAACACAATTCATAATATGATCTGCGTGCGATTCATATTACGAAATAATTCATCTGTTTGACAGTTTTCTGTGGAGATTCGTAAAATGGTCCACGTATTATGAATTGCTTTTATGTCAAATTAAAGGAATTGCTGATGACAGCTGGGATTCAGGAAATGAACTGCTTTTAGAGGAATTGCTAATGTGGCCGGTTTAGGCCCCCAGGTAGCTAGTTATACAAATGAATCGTGACAAATAACTAAGAATGCCTTTGAGTTGAGTTGTGATTATAAATATAGCTTCATCATAATCAGCCTATAACGTTCCCACTGCTGGGACACAGGCCTCCTCTTTGTGAGAGGGAGTGGGCCGTAATCCACCACGCGGGCCCAGTGCGGGTTGGTAGATGTCACATGTCTTCGAATTTTTGGTTCTGGGACATGCCGGTTTCCTCGCGATGTTGTCCTTCACCGTTTTGAGAGCAGTGGTGATGAAATAATTTACACAAAGTAAAGCGCCTGTCTGGGCGCTTTACTTTGTGTAATATAGCTTAATATATCTTAATTTTATAAAGTTCGATTTTGGATGTCGCGAACGGACAATGGTCAGATTATCCAATCATTGTTACAGTTGACTTAGTACGTAGTCTAAGTAAACTAATATCTCCTCATGATACTTATCTATTGTTTAATGTCATAGACCTTAGTGATGCCACTTCAGTAACTTCGGCTCTTGAACTGCTTTTTGTTATAAAAATATTATCTAATTGCTTCCGAGGGAGCAAGCGCAAACTGATTCAAGTTTCACATAAAAAAGTCAATCAATCACCGAATCAAGGCGTCGTTAACACGCGTTGCATTATGTTCAATAAATCAGGCCATCCAGACCCACTTCGCCGCTAAAGATTTTGATCTATTAACTGGATGACAGTGCACTACTAAGCCGCGGTTAACTTTAGCGCCAGCCAATATAAAAAGCCACTTCTGAATACTTTTAATACAAATTTAATTAACTGGATTCAGACCTTTTCTGTGTCGTTTAAAAAGATCTTTGTAGACGCACCGTGTAATGACTTAAAGCGTCCATAAACGACTCCTGTGTGGAAATTTATTAACCGTCGTTTTGAGTGTGCATTGTCCCTTTGTGGCTCTCACTTCCTTAAGCGTACCGCTGATGATTAATTGCTCATCTTTGTTTAGCAACATGAGTCCTTTTAAAAGGAAAACAACAAAAACTTGAAGGGATTATTCGACACCTTGTTCGTGTATTGTGAATGTGTTTATGTAGTTTCTCTCGCGTTTATGGTGAAGTGTTAAACTTTCAATTGATTCGTGCCGATCATGGTTATGACGCTTATTATCATAACGAACACGACTTTTAGTATTTATGAAGCAATCGAAAGATGGTCTGGATAATTTATTGTTTATTTTTATTTTATAAAAACCCCAACACGCTCTTATTAATAAACGCTTCTTCATTCTAAACGTTATCTAGTTGACGTAATAATTTAATAGATGCAAGTAAATAAATGTTTATATTCATTAGGTAGGTACTTAACAGTTCATTATAGATACCAATTTATTTTTCTGTGTGTTGTGTAATTTCCTTCATACACCCCATTTTTTAAAACATTGTGACTCTTATTTTCAAAGGTAATTTGTATGAGAGAGATAATATAAGCCTTTACCTTTGAAAATATGTTAGTAGATACTTTCGAATAATTTTAATTTCGTAATAAGTAAAAAATATTATTTTCCATTTGACAAGTATAAATAACAGAAAATGTGCGTAGTGTCTAGTTTCCTCGCAGGTCGTGCGTACGCGCCGGGAGCGCGCTTGAGTTTCACGCAAATAATACACATTTAGCAACAGTTTCAGTGGCTCACACGATCCGCCTCTGCCTAGGCAACGCCGAGTAATTGGTCCCGGTCATGCGATTACGTTTCTAGCCGATTTAATTATCGCAAAATGATCAGTGTGCCGGCCTCCCGCAATTTAGCTATCAATCAAGACGAGAACGGTTATTGGCGTTCTGAGGCGGCCGACTGGCAATATGGGTTTTCAATAGTTACAGCAAAACTGTAGTGAAAGGTACTGTTGGATTTCATGCACGTACAGCGAAATGTTTGACGTTCCGGTCTCCGGTGTCGCCTCGCCTGTGCCAATGAACGTATCCGCTGGCCAAGTAATTATATCTAAGATTTTAAACGTTTCGCTTTTTGGTGACATTTTCCGTAAACTTTTGTCCATAACCTGTTTTTATCATTGCAGTATGATGTTATCGTTTTGTTTGAGGGAAGTACCTATACAATAGTCCGAAAAAGCACTTGTCAATAACATGACAGAGAGCAGTGGTGGTCCAGTGGTAACGGCCACGACTTACGAGTTGTAGGTTGTAGGTTCGAACCCTGACAGGCGCTTTACTTTGTGTAAATTATTTCATCGCCACTGCTCTCAAAACGGTGAAGGAAAACATCGTGAGGAAACCGGCATGTCCTAGAACCAAAAATTCGAAGACATGTGACATCTACCAACCCACACTGGGCCAGCGTGGTAGATTACGGCCCGCTCCCTCTCACAGAGAGGAGGCCTGTGTCCCAGCAGTGGGAACATTATAGGCTGATTATGTAATAACATGACAAAGATCCTTGTGATAGAAAATATTAATAAACATAAATATTAGAAAAATATCTGGCAAAATAACCATGAAAAATATTTTAAACCAAACGAATATGTGACACGAATAAATATTTTGACATTATAAATGGTAGCAAGTTTTTGTACCTTACTGTATGAAATTCATGACACGTTACATTATGAATTTTGCTTTAATTAATACAAAAGAGCATAGGTATGTGAGCGCCTTCATGTTATAAGGTAGGTATTGTAGCTACTGTACTATAACCTAGTTTACCTAAAACTGTTACCAAACACACTTATTTTCTACCTCGTGTATGTATAGGGTTTAATATACCATTACAGTTTTAATAAACTTATGAATATTATCACAATGTTCTAAATCTATGTTGAAATAATTACGTGGCATTCGCTTTTTACAGTTTTCTATCACGCCACGCTTGCTTAATTACCTATACTTACCAACTTTCTATGGCCAATACCTACTACGTATGAAAACACACAATTTTCTACATAAATTCATATCGTGGTCGCAGTATTAAAATGAGTTTCACCTATTAAGGCGATGTGTCGCGGACCTCATGTAAACGCGAAATTTAGTTTTTGTTCGGCCGCGCCATTTTGGTCGGTAAGCTTTAGTCTTATCAAGACATAAAGAGACTTATGAATTCATCTTGAATGGCGTTGACAAAAATGTGAATATAAATAATGTGTTGAATAATTCAGCGTGTTATCGGTATGGAAGAGCGGTGTGCGCGTAAAAAGCGAGTGGTCCGCGCGCATCCCGCCGGAATGCCGCTGCGCTGTTTTTACGTAATTGTCCTGATGCACGCACTCATCCATTATCTGACTTAGGCACCCGAGAATACGTTAGTTTTTACCAGCCACTCTAATCATAAGTCACTCCATAAGTCTGAACTAGCTAGAATTTTCCAGGCTAATAAAAACTTGAAGTTTCAGGAATAATTGCATTTTAATTTTTTGTTTCCGGATAGATATTTCAAATTCCAATAATTTTATTGTGATAGTTCTCTATATTTGTCTATTTCTTGTTTGTTTTCCGAAACATCAATAAGTGAATCCCACGTGTTTAAACCCAATAAAAACAAAGCTCAAGATAAATAATAATTAAAAATTCACATCTCGTCACATGCAGCCTTCATTTATCCGATGTCAATGATTCTGTAATTATTAATACTAATTTAAAGCTTTCATTGTTATTCTTACCGCCGTGCTCGATTATCAATTTTTTGTGGGGACGCACGTCCACTGTCCTTTTAAATGTTAAAATACAAATGTGTATGTGCAGTTTTTAGGTGTATTTTGAGGTTTATTACTGGTCGAATAAGGGCTAAAAAGTAAAACTACAGATTGTGTTACAGGAATTGATCGCGACAAGTAACTTGCGTTTACTCACGTTTAGCGCTCAATGAAATTGCATCAATCGGTATCGTGTCGCTATTACTGGTATTTTTATTTGAGTCTCTAATTTGATTTTGATTTTTCTTTTATTTCCTTTACCAAGCAGCAGGTGACAGTTTGTTCAATTCGTTTTTATGTACAAATTGTGTAGGTACTAACCGGAATTGTGATTGGAATCACAACATAACGCACTTTTCTGTTTAGTAATTACAATGTAACAGGAAATAACGCTAAAGCTCTACTTAATAATCAGTGTTTAATTTGATTATAAGCTTTTGGAATCTTATACATAATTATAATATAAACTATTTATTTTATAATTTTTCAGATATCTTATTACTAATTTTTACTGTTTATTAAATATTCTCTAGATCTCTTTCTTTACTATACATAGTAACTTATTGTAATTCTGTTTGCTTCAGGCACCCTCCGGCCGCCAGGTCTGATTGGGGGCAGCAAGCCCAAAGTTGCGACGCCAGCAGTGGTCTCCAAGATCGAACAGTACAAAAGAGAGAACCCCACCATCTTCGCCTGGGAGATCCGGGAACGACTTATATCTGAAGGTAAACCTTTCATGTATGGTGATTGGCGTAGCTTAGGTTAGAAATTAAAGTTTAAAGCAGAAAAGAGGTAGAAGTTGATTACTGTTATGCATATTAAGTGTGTTAGAAGTTGTCTTCAGTATATTTTTGGCGCGTGGCCGTTCGGAACTAATCGGAACCAACTCCGCCATCTTGTTTTTTCAGTACAATTTTACAAAATGTTTATGACAGCGCATTACTGACAATCAAGCGCCATAAGATCCATACAGCACTGTAACTTTAACGATTGGAAAACATATTTTGCCAAATAATTATTGGAATTGATTCCACCTACTTACATATAGAACCATTTTCTCATGTGCACTTTGATGGAAAAGGAAAATGAGAATAAATCGCTAAGATGAATGTAATCCATAAAGCTCCTAAGTTACAACACAAAATAATTAACATTTATGCGTTTATAAATACACCAATTATCTACGGGATATGGCAACAGTATAGCTATAATATTTGAACTGACGACCGGCAAAATGTCTCAACTCGGTTGCGCATTCACACAATTTTTCAATGCATTCAATGGTGATGCCATTGCATTGAGCTTTAATCGTTCAAATTGCTTTCGGTATATATACAGGAAGTGTCAAATACTTGAGATAAATTCATCAATATACAGCAATTAATAAACCGTACTTAATTGCTACCTACGAGTATCGACTCACGCCACGATTTTCCGGAAAATGTATTTATATACAAAATAAATGCTAGAAGCGATTTCTTTAGAAATAAGCATCACCTTTATACCTACGTGTGTCTATTTATATATTAAATGGTTAAATAAATCAATCTTTCGTTTTTCGAATAAATGAGTATCCAGAGTTTTGAAATACGGGTATTGTCCAATTCCAGAAACTCCCAGATTATGGACACAAACAAACAATTACGGCCATCAACCGTACCTCTATAGCCGTTTCCTATGCGTGTGCCGTGAATGCTGTGGGCTATCACGAGTGGACCGATGTAACTGTGCTCACCCGACGTGCACCCGCTAACGTGACGCACACGTTGTCCGGCCATTTTGTTGGTACTGCTATTATGATAGTTTGAATTTGTGGCGAGTTTTGCACGGGAAGATGTATAAAAGGACCTTTTATTGTCGCTTAGAAGTTCAATTACCTTTTAGCGCTAACATTTAGTCGTAAAAGATGAACGATCAGAGACAACTTTATCTATTATACCCTAAATTGTAAAATAAATTGTTCTGGTTATAAATTCAATCATATTTTTGAAAACCTTTCTAAACCTTTTTAGATTGGTTGTTAGATTTGATAATGCTTAGAGCTTATGAACTACCGCAAATTTTCAAGAAAATTTAACTTTTTTTTAAAGTTATTGATCTGATATTATATGTGGAACGAATGTGTTAGAGTGTTTAATGATAGTAAAGCTGAAAACGAACCAACCGAGCAAGAGTTTCCACGAACTCTCACTACTTATCGTAGTGTATTTTTTAAATCTTTTTGTAGCTATTTGTTAAATGCTGCAAACTGATTCAATGCAGCTTTAACTGTTACAATTCGATTGACCTTCATAACAAAAGTTGTAGTGACTTGGTATGTCTATGGTATAACTACACATTGTTAATGGTCATGCTGCGTCAGTGTGGGGCACAGAAAAAAGGTATTTACCTATTTAAATGATGGAAACCGATTAATCTTTATTTAAACTAGAATGTGCTTGTATTCAGTGTTTTTTATAGATATATTACAAGATTATTTCCTTCCTTTAAAAACAAAATTAACGAAGTCGGTAGGTACCTACAACTTTATCCACAAAACAACTAATCAGTAAGTATTTTATTCACTGAAACCAAAGACATAAACTAAATCACGTAACAAATTCTGTCAATCAAAATTCAAGTGCGTTCGGGTCTATCCGAAGGATCTCTAGTAATAATATAATAAACCGAACGTCGCGTAATACCGGTGAGCGACTCAAGTTACAGGCATTGCGTGCGCGCACACACGATATAGAACCGTCTGATCATCGAATTATTACCGAGTTACCTTATTAAAATAATTTATGGCAATTTACAGATTCTTATTAACTCGATGAGGAGCGTTCTTGAGACGTGTTTTGATAAACCGCGGCTGGATGACGTGCGAATTGTGTAGCTCGAGTAATTGAGATAGATTTGTCTAGGAACCAGTTTGAAAACAGTAAATAATTTGAAATAGGAATAAGCTAGCTCTATTTCACAGGTATATTAAATTATGACTGTAAATAAAAAATGGTCCATCTAAGTAATTTTTCAGTTTTTATCCTGCGATTGTAGCCATGAGGATTAGCCATTTAATTTGCAAACATGGTTTTTCTGTTATTCCTGAAGATTTTGCTTTAAGTATACTGAACTCTCACATTTAACATAATACCTATACAGTATTATTATTATTTGATACCTAAACAAAAAACGACACTACCGAAAAATAAGGTCACCTAAGCCACAAACTGCGAACCGCTCTGTTTACCCAGAAACTAAACACTTATCTAATTATAGGATTAAAGTCTTTGAGTAATGAACTTTAGATGAGTGTCAAACAGTTTCGGCAGGGCAATAGGCAAAGCCATCCAAGTGCAAGCCCGAATATGGTCTGTTAGCTTTGTAAATGGCCGCCGGCTGACAGCGGATATAATGTAATTTGAGAACATCTATTGGATTTTGTGTCTATGTGCGAGAAATATAATGCTTTAGGTGGTGGTGGGGTTGTTCTGTAAGTTTTTGTATAAACTACCTTTCAGATATAAAAGTTGACTGTAATGCTGTAGTATATTGGCAAATATGGTCAAGAATTGCTGCATCCTGATCGCAGATGATTCAAAATAAAATTCTTACCTACCTATTTATTTCCTTAGTTGTAATTTTTACTATAATTAGCACTTTGCCCGCGACTTTGTCAGTATCGATTTCGTAATTTCCTCTAAAAATGTTAACCCCCCTTTGAAGGATAGTTTTCGAAAATTAATGTTTACGATCCTTATCATTTATTCAGATAGATTGTTTTTTTAAAATTTTGTTTTTATTTATTGATAGATTGATTGATTGTTTTTTTTTTAATTAATTCGACAGCGTGAATAAGATTTTTCTTATTACCTTAATTAATTAAAAACCCTTTCTTAGTGAGTCTGTGCTCCTCTACATAACAAAAGGAAGCCGTGTGCAAAAGCCGTTGGCTGTGCGTTGATATGTCAGTCAGTCAGTTTCTTCTTTTATTTATAAATAATAAACATACAATTTTAAAAGATTTCACGTAATTACATGACATATTATCGCTGCAGGGCTATTCATTTTGAATGTAGTCGTGCATTAAGATATATTAATTCATTAATCAAAATCATCACCTACGGGTAAGGAAGCGAAGATCTAAAATCGAAATAATTCCTAAGTTTAGCCGGCTAATCTTGAAGTTTAGTATGCGTTATCCATAGCATATATTAAATCGAAAATTATGTCAATCTGTTTTCCTTTGATCTCAAGATCAAATGAAACAATTTTGACAAAATTTCTACGCAATAAAGACTAATAAATAAAAATGTCGCGTAGTGCCGCGGGCCCGAAGCCAACTGCAAAATAAATGTGTCACTATAGCCGAGGGCTTTGATTATAAAGATGTCGTTGTTACACATATGCAACTATATTTATATAATATAATGGTATTATATTAAAATAAAAAGCACCAATTTCCTCTAGCGAAATGTAAAATTTTCACAATTTTAAGTTATTATTCGGTTTCCACTCATTATTTTTTTATGTCCCCACAGTAAAATTCAAATCATTTTTATAATTTTTACCATTTGATTCAGCTTATTACAAATAATTGCAGCCTGAGACTGTTAGCAAATTCCCACTTTGTTAGCCATAGTACAACCATAACGATTACAGTGGACATTTACTGAAATGTCTTTTTCTATAATGTTACCTCGACACACGAACATGCGTACACATATCTTAGAGTACGATGGGCGTCTTTAGCTCAGAGGCCAACGAGCCAATTGCGATAATTGCACCAACGACACCTCTCGTGCCCATGCGTGACGTTAAACGTCGCCAGCTGAAACAAAAGACGGCTTAAGCGCCACCAATCCGTACAATCTATTTGTATCCAACAGCCGAGTAGCTTAAAGTTCAAAATCGCAAGCCTAATTAAACGTCATTAAAGCGTTCGTCGTCAAAGGACGTTCTTCGCCTTGATGTTTCTCTAGTGCAGTTCAGTTCGGTAGGGTGCGTGCGATCGCATTGGAACTGGTTTTGCTTACAAGACCACTTCTGGTTTACGATATCAGTGGGGACCGGATTAGGAGACGATAACATTCTTGATGGGAAACACTGTGCTAAACTGAGTTGTTAAATTGGTTCGCAGCCATTAAATCCGCAGGGGGCGCCGTAACTTCAGAGCACATGATTGGGTTAACGTCTATATAAAACACGTTTTATTTACATGATTTTATAATACTTGGAAAACATTTCTTGTAGGTCAGGCTAAATAATATTTATAAAGTAAAAATGGGACGAAAAGAGGACAACAACACCTCCTTCCTGATAAAGGGGCAATTATGTAGAGTACAGAACTTGAATACTAGTGTAGGAAGGAAGTTGGTACAAATTTTCTGCAGACCCTTGCCGCAGCAATGCACAATGAAGTAATATAATTTTGATTATGAATATGTGAACGAGTTCTTATGAACGAGGGGTCGAACAATTGCTCAGTGAACGCTTTTATTTTTTATGTTTTTTTGTTCTTATCTCTGCGGCCGGCTGACATTATCGTCATTTGTTGAAATGTGTTTAAAATAATTGCTCGAGCGCAGTGAGCGCTCATGCCTCCGTTGTATGCGAAAATTGCACGCGATCCCACGTCAGTCGGTTGTTTTGCGTAAATGCTCACATATTTGTCGTAAATGTTGCTGTATTTAAATAAATTCTGCTGCATTTGGACTCAAAACATTTAAAATTTACCGCTAACTTTTGCGGTTACGATTTAATACGAAATTGAATGGCTTTATTGCATCGGGAATGCATTGTTCAATTTGGATGGTCCGGGGTTGTAGTTATGATTGATTCCATTAGATCTGTCGATGGTTTCGGTGTATCAAAGTATGTTGACCGGCGCGGACCACCTGCTGGCCAGGGAGCCCGAATAACTATTGCTGCTATAGAAGTAATAATCTATAGAGCCGACCGCGTAACTAGATTTTGTTCAAATTTTCCTTGTAGTGGCAAAACTCTTCGTGTCCTTGTTGGTTTTCGCGAAGTCTAGTAGCACATAATCTTTGTTTTTTAGGTAATATAGAATTGCATTAGGTATATTTATTTACTTACATCATATTATGTAAAAAGCAAAGTAATATTATAATTATCTTATGCCTACTAAAATTACTATAGTGCTCTGACCGCTTATGGCGCTCACGTAAACAAAACGTAAAATGTTTTTCACACAGGTGAATATAATATTTTGTTACTACTTTGGTTTTCTTTTGCCGTGTTTTCAAAATTAGGATTACCCAAAACATATTGATAAATCTCAATCTATACTAATACTAATACTATACTAATATATATATTATATTATATTATAATATTATAAAGCTGAAGAGTTTGTTTGTTTGTTTGAACGCGCTAATCTCAGGAACTACTGGTTGGAATTGAAAAAATATTTTTGTGTTGAATAGTCCATTTATCGAGGAAGGTTATAGGCGTAAGGTTATAGCGTGATGTTACATATATATATATATATATATATATAACATCACGCTACGACCAATAGCAGCGGAGCATAAATGAAAAATGTTGCAAAAACGGGAAAAAATATTCCATTTTGAGAGCTTCCGCTGCGTGCGCTGCGTAAACGGTTTAAGTTACGCAAATATCATGTATAATGGAATTGTTCTTCTTTAAAAGTTCTAAAAAAAGGCCGCGCCAGCATATCTATCTTTTAAGATTGACTCACTATAACCTTTTTTATGGTAATCAAATTTGTTCGAAATTAATGCATTATTTGCGAAGGAATTTAATCAACATAATATGAATTCTTATTCAAATAAATAGTTTTAACATCAAGGGTAAATATGTAGCAGTAAAATACTTTTTAATTCATTCGATTCGGACATTTAATTTTGAAGTTATCACGAGTATAAAAATGCAATACGCGAACCGTTCGACGCCGCGCCGCGACGTTCTCTACTCTAGAGAGGAGAGGATGGGCACACGGGTAGACTATGACCTGGAATAGGACATAGGACACGGTTTATCCCTACATTCCCACGGGATCGAGACCTACGCGGGTGAAACCGCGGGGCACAGCTAGTAATATAATATGCCAACGGGGTTAGGCGGTTCCGAATTTATTGAAATTGAGGTCGTCCTATTTTTTCTTAAAAGAAACTTCAAATTAATTCTCTATTATTTTTCAGAGAACGATCGTTTTTAACTCTATGGCTTGGCCAGAAATATGTCTAGGTAATAAAATTTAATCAAATTATAACGAAATGATCACGCTCAACAGTCGAGCCTTTTGTCACAAGCGCGTGCCCGAGCAACGCGCACCTACTCCACTTTGCTAAATTGATTAAAGTTACATCTGCATTGTCGGCACGTATCTACACTCAATTTAATTTCTTTAACGATAACATTCAGTTCAGGAAATATAATAGTCTGCTGTTGATAACTATCAATCAAAACATTCCTCTTATTCAAGATTTTGGTAGTAAAAAATGCATCTTTCATATTATATTTATAAAAATATGAAACGTCTCGAACGGCCCAATTTATTTTAACTTATTATTTATACAAACGGTGACTACAAAAGGAATGTGTCAAAAACGCAACCACTCGAGAGCGGTGCGCGTCAGTACTCTGTCGATCGCTTGCCGACGAGCAGTTATTAAAACAGAGCAGCTCATCGAAGCCGGCTAAATTTTAATAAGGTATCCACTACCGTCTTTGTTAGCCGTGACGAGGCAGTTTTGGACAATGGCTTGCGCAACTTATCGACTAAATCGATATCGGTTTACGAGGCGTTACGGGCGGCTCTAGCTACTGACCATATTTTGATTAATTGCATTCTTAGCCCACAAACTGTATGGGTTACGTGGAGGCCCAAATTATTGGCTGGCGCCGATTAATTAGCGAAACGGATGACGAGTAAGTTTACGGTTGGGGTGTTAAAATGTTTTGCTCGGCCATAAAAACACTTTTATAATTTATTATTCCTTGTTAATGTTGTTTTTATGATTCGTGTTTAGCGATCATATTAAAAACTTACATTTCCGATCGCCGTTCTTATTTGTTTCCAATTTCTCCGAATCATTATATTACTACGGTACAAGTTACTACGAGATAGACGAAATGTTTTTTTGTAAGTCTTTTGACATTTACTAACAAGGTCCCACCTCGTTCGCCGTTATTGTACGGTCGAAATAAATCAAATCGATCTCTACACAGCTTCCAATAAACCGATACATTTATTGATTTGTTACAGCATTAAATTGGTTCCCAGCAGTGCATCACATCAACAGTGTTGCCCGCCGTCGGGAGGGTCACGGTCATGATTTCGGATTTCGGTTTTGGAGAACCTTTAATCGTCGCTTGTACAATGTACATGGCGCTACAAAAACATGGTTTGATCGGTTTTTGCTCAGCTATTGTCGTGTTATTGAATTACCTAATGGGCTTTGTGAGTTTTGAAAGCGACGAAAGTTGCACAAGAATGGTATCTGTACATAAATAAATCGTTCTGATTATCGTTTCTTGTGCTATTGGCAGGGGATCGAAATTTTGAGTTGTCATTTTGCTTTTAATTGTTGCGGGACAGGTTGTTATTCAAATGATATGGGAGCTAGATATTGCAGGGCGATTATTCATTGCGGGTTGGCACATCTTTTGTGACTTTAGCCATTGAGAGCTAATTGAAACGAGTGGACGCGTGTGCGTAGGGTAGGCGTTTAGCGCAACGGTTGCGCGAGGCCCCCTGGAGGTACAGACACCTTTTTACTCAGTCGACGCGGCGGGTGCCGCTTGATTGCATCCGATCTCATCGTTTTATGTTCCCCATAAAGCCAACAATAATTCATTTAGACGACGTGACGCCACTCATTCGTTAACTGGTTCTAGACGTTCGATGAGGACGTGATTTTTATTTTGGAGCGACAGCAGTGAAGGAAGCGTCTAATCGTCTTCAAATTAGAATTTGAGCTTTGATGGAAAAGTTTTCTACTAAGAAATGGAGAGTTCAAAAGAATTTATAATTAACTACATACATAATAAACGGCAAAACAGGCGCCTACAAGTCTGATTGGACTTGCAACATATCTTTATATAAAGAGCAAGCAATTAACAAGATTTATCATGATTAAATCACACAAAATGTTTAAAATATTAATTGATAGAATTTGCATTCTGCCCGTGACAGATTGATCTACAATTTATGATTTTGTGTGTTAGAACTGAATTAGGCACCCATTCTCTAAAGTGCAGTTATTGTAATTGCGCGATAAATAAAATGCGCTACTCGGTAGACGTTGCTCATTACCTACATTTAAGTGCTGTGTTTTACCAGCTATGATCTTGTGTTAGCAGTGGTTTCACTCAGATAAGCTTTAGAGAAGAAACTACTCTATTTCACTTAATAAATTATGAATCCAAATCTAAAAGAGCAATCTGACTATGTAGGCAAATCATTAGAGTTGCCTAATGAAGTAGGTATATGAATACTATTGATTAGTATAGGTAGGTACACCTATAGATAAACAAAGCCTCAACAAGATATCAAAACCTAAAGGTATAAATTGATTATTGATAGTGTCTTGCAGATTGAGATCAAACAGTTACCCTACTTAAAACAGCCACAATTGTTTATCAAAGTCTACTTGGAATTTATTCATCATTCTTGAATAATGTTTATCCGAATTAATAAATTAATATCGGAATTCGTGTCTAATACTACAAGTTCACAACCAATTTCGCCAAATAACCGTCAAGCTAATTAATTACAGTCGTTTGAAATATTGTCTAAAACTAATTAGCGTGGTTCGATAGAATCCGACATCCGTCGCGTTACCAGCCGAACGTATCGAAGAACCGGTATAAGTAAAACAAACAAACAAATTCATTCCAAACCATTAGGCACGAGATCCGACTGTTAATGCCTCAATTTAGAAACGAGCGTAAATCTTCAAAGGCGTGACAATTACTGTTACTTCCCGGCATTACAAACAAAAAGGTTTTCCGTCAATTATCGATAAATTAACCCGATTAAACAGTCTATAGCCAGACGGCGCCGGAGTGCCTTATCTTTGGACATGCCACGCTTTTAGGCAGGTACCAACTAACAACACTCCGACGCAGAAACATTAAGATTTTTAAACCAATTTGCTTTTTATTAGGATGCTATCGGAAACTAAATGACTTGCTTGATATTTAATGTAACACTGAATATTTCAATTTGTGCTTTCATTCAAGAAGCACGCAACAATTAAAAGCCGATAAAATAATTATTGTTACGTATCAACACCTATTCTGCCTGCACTAATTGCAGTGGGTAATGCAAGCGCTTTCGTAAAGCGCGCACGTATAAATGTTGTTAATTCGATAATTAATCGCTTTCCGCTGTATAATGATAGAACAAGAAAAAACTACATCGCTTTTAATTGTGCCGTTACCGGCAGCCCCTGCGTACTGATGTATAAGATGCTCTCTATGTTGTAGACATCTAACCTTTTAATAGAAGCGGACCCTATTGTGACTAATCATGATTAAACGACTTTAGACAAATTGCATGACCGTGACTAAGCATGTGGGATCCGGGCCCGATCCCAAATCATTAAAAGAACAATTATAGATATCGCATTCCCACCTGCAACCTGTTGATGGATAATGATCTGGCTCTAAACAAATAGTCGAACTAAGACCACTGATCGGCGCTCATTGTCAGTGAAGTCTTCAATAAAAACGCGATCGTTATTAGCAAACTAGCTTCTACTCATTAAAATCGATACCTACTCGTTAAATGCAATCAACTGCTGAAAAGTGAATGATTTCGCACCATGCAGACTGTCGAAAGAATATGTTATCAGATCATTGACAGTAACGCCTTTAAAGAAACGTTTTTTTTATAACAAAATTATCGACTTATCCAAATTGAAAACACGCCCGTGTTGAACGTTGTCGATCGAAACTATCGATAGGCTACGTGCTTGTTACTAGACAAAAACCAATTTAACTGTTCTGTTAAAGATCATTGAAGTTTTTTGCCATTTAAAAGAATAGAAAACGAAGTAGATTAAGTAGCGGCGACGCGTCGCTGAGCTCCCACAAAACGTTAAGAGATTTTCAACGGTTTGTTTTATTTCTGAAAAACGGCTGCTCCCATTATAATTAGAGATCTTGACTGGTAAGTGATGACTAGTCACCATTATGGTGTTCTCAGCCACATCAAGCTTTTGACGTCCAGCGGCACAGAAGGCGGTTCTATCGAGCCTTCGTTTCAACGCACCGATTACGAGCCAAACAAATCGTGTAGAGGGCACCTTTTTATGCTTTTCGACGTGCTAACAATGAACCAAGCCGCGCAACTGATCATTACCATTATACTATATAAGGCTTTGTGTTTTGAGTAAATTATAACAGGTACGTTTTGTGTTTTATTTGATACGTCAAGCGGTGGTTGCGCCGAAGCGCGCCGAACGCCTCACAATAGCGCTTCATTATCAACGGTGACCGCCTTTAAATCCATCTTTATAAATCGCGATAGTCTCAACTCGTTATTATAATAATTATTATTCATGTCTGTGAGGTCTATCAAATCATTTCCTTATAACAAACAATTGACAGGGTGGCGTATTTTCAAACGCGATGGTGCAATTTTGTATAGCTAGTCGTGTCTAGAAAATGTCTCTTTATCCGCTCACGTGAACAACAATCATTAAGCAATTAGGTTCAATTATTGTTCCTGGATATAATTGTCCTAAGTTAGTACGTACCTACTTAAATGACAGGCTTGCAATAAATGGATCTATTCTACGTAAATGCAGACAAATTGCCTTTGAACATTGGCAGTACGATAAAGGTTGAGTAATACCTACAGAGTCTGAACAACCAGTTGTTATTCTTATTAGCTATGAAAATTGTTTGGGATTACGAGTGTTATTAGCTTTAGTAAGTAGTTATGTCGAGTGCATTACCTACATATAGGTACCTACTAGTTTTGCCTACGTGACAATACAATAAGCGCTTCCTTGAATCATTATGCTATATACTGTAATGTAGGTACAATCGAACGGTAAGGTTGAAAGTCTTCCCCATTCTTAACATGAATGTCTTGTTCAGTTCACAAGTCATCCGCTCCCTGTAATTAGCACGTCCTTAGAACTGCACTTTGATCAATTAAAGGCAGGTAGGTAGCGGCTAATAAATGGACACCACGGGTAGTTGTCACGGTTTCTGTTATTAAGCGCCTAGTGTTGGTGTTTATAGGAACAACTGTCATTCGTCTTTAATTTAATAAACTATGCAGTCGATTTTTAATTCAGAGTTATCGCTCTGAATTATTGATTTCAGGTGCATAGAGCCTCATTTGCTAATAATTTTCTTCTGTTCTCATGGATTATAACAGCGTATGTGTAATTAAATTTATTATAACACATATTTTTACTGTTATTGTTAAAATATGAGGTTTCCAGCTGGTGCTGCAGTTGAGATTCTACGCTTTCAGAAACGTGTAGTGTTTCTGAATACATAGAACCTCAACTACTAACTAAAAAATGGCTTGTAGGTAAACCGGAAAATGCAAGGAAAGTTACGTGTGTAGTGACAATAAATATGAATTTAATCTATATAACCAACAAGTTGCACGAATAACATAAAAGAGCAATCAAAAGCGAGTTATTTAAAACAGTTCAGTGGTTGCGCGCTCGGTAGCTCAACAACGAATCCTACGACAATTACACCCGGACAGGCTATGATTAAATTATGGCACTTACTCGGAGTGTTTCCTGAAAATTACATGGGATGGCTCTCCAAGGCTGCGCCGGCACGCGATCTGTGCACGCAGTTAACTCGCGCGCACATTTAGTTCACGTTACGACACGTTCAGGGACTCAATAGTTTTGTGCCATTGTGGCTTTGTCTCGACTACAATATCCATACTATAATATTATAAATGCAAAAGTAACTCTGTCTGTCTATCTGTTACCCTTTCACGCCTTAACGGCTGAACTGCTTTCGATAAAATTTGGCATATAGGATAGGATAGTTTTTATCAAAGTAATACGTTCCCTTGAGGTAATTTCCGAACTCCACATGGGCAAACCCGTCGGCAAAGCTAGTTATTTTTAAATAAACAAAAAGAAAAGAAACTAAGAAAATACATTACACACACACTGTTATTCTTCGTTATACACTGTTATTCAGTTATACTTCTTATATCTGTAATTCTTGAGCTAATCACAGCCGACGGACCAACGAAGAAGGCAAAGCCTCGTGTTGGAGGAACGACTTTGTTCTCGTAGAGATCTTTGTAGAACAGGGAAGCCCAGTGATATCAGAAGGGTTCGTATTTGCCGAGGAAGACCACGTTGTTAATAATGTAGTCGTACACACTCCAATGACAAGGCTGCACCTATGATTTGTGAGACAAGCATTTCCTCGTATGTCAATCACATTGTGATTATCAACAATCCGCCTACGAAGCTTAGGTGGGCAATGATTATGGCGTTACCGCGTAACCATAAAATTACAGAGGAGGGAATATTCTCTTAATAGTAATTTACAAGTTCAACATACCTGCATCTTAATTCAACATAACGATAAGTTATAAGTTTACGCTGTTCAGTTATATGTATATTATGTAGTTATATAAATTGTGTTGTATCATAGAAAAAATCATTATGACGATTTGAATAGTTCAAGTTACTTTACTTACTCGTTTCCTTTGATGACGTAGAAGAATTTTCCAATCATTTACAACTCTAACTCGTGCAGAATATAATTGTGTAACATAAGCTGATTGTGCCACTTAATGCTATAAGTGCAGGGCATTTTAAAACGCGACCAATGACGCATCGGTTTTAACGCGCGCCCGTAATTTTATGCACATTTGTAGGTACTGCGTTCTAAGAGACATCGGATTTCAAAACTGCACACATAATTTCTATATCCGTGCTCAAAGCGAAATGTTTCTAGCAAGGTGTATAATAACACTAAATACAGCTCACTGAGTTTAACCATCGCAGTATTACTGTAGTTGAAAAACAACATTCACTGGCGCACGTTGTTGTAATTTTAACATTTTCTTTTCAATCTTGGTGATTTTGGCGGCCTTTGTCGGAATGACAACTACAGAATACCGATATGGATTCCAAAGTATTGGGCTTCATCTTTGCGAGCAGAGAAGGTACTGAGTATCAACGAAATAATGCTATTTAATCTGGGACTGTAAGTAATTAAACTGCTACGTAGCAGCGTAGCCATAAAACGTAGCGTCGTAGCAACCGAATACTCTAACATACTTTAAAAATGATTTCTAAAAATTAATTTTCCTTTGTCCACAGGCGTCTGCACGAATGCAACAGCTCCTAGCGTATCTTCAATCAATAGGATACTTCGGAACAGGGCTGCTGAACGTGCAGCGGCAGAGTTCGCGAGGGCTGCTGGCTACGGGCTGTATGCCGCTCCTCCGCCGTACGGCGCCTTTCCTTGGGGCGGCGGCGGCGGCGTCTGGCCCCCTGGTTCCCTGCCCCTACCCCCCGGAGTTCCTGGCCCTCAGTCAGGAGTACCACACCCCGACGTCAACCAAGGGTTCCTAACCTCTGGACGAGGACTAATCGGTAAGAATTTTTAAATCTGCTGTCTTCTATTTAATAAAAATCATAAATTCATTCATTCATTAACAGACAACGCACAGCCTAAACCGCTGGATGTGAAGTGAGCATATAGAAGGATTTTTGAACATTCATCCCCTAAAGGGGTTAAATCGGGGATGAAAATTTGTATGGAATGGTGCCATTTGTGCCAATGAAAAATCGCATGGGGCGTACTAAGCGACCAAAATTATGTTGAATCTTCACATAAATACCGTGACACTGTTTACTCTGAATTCCTACTCATTCGTGACTGTTTTTTCCCGAAACAGACGTAGACGGCGACGACTCCGGCTCTCTAGACGGAGAACAACCGAAGTTCAGACGGAACCGCACGACTTTCAGCCAAGACCAGCTCGAAGAACTGGAGAAGGAATTCGAAAAATCCCACTACCCATGCGTGTCCACACGAGAACGACTGGCGTCCAAAACATCATTATCAGAAGCGCGAGTTCAGGTAACGAACTCTAATTTACTTGAACTTTTGCATAGTGACATAAATCCATATCATTCGAGACAGCCAAAGATGTCAAATCAAAGTTGCCACTATTTGTCAATTTGCATTAATTTGAATTTGTTAAAACTGTGAAGACAGAATACTAATCATTTTTATTTACCGTTACTGACAGGTTTGGTTTTCCAACAGACGAGCCAAGTGGAGACGCCACCAGCGCATGAACCTCCTCAAGCGCGGTGGCGCCTCGCCCCCGCACCGCCCCCCCCATTCCCCCCACTCCCCCCCCTCGCGCTCGCGCTCACGCTCCCTCTCCCCCGCGCGCGTGGCCTACCACACCCCGCAGATGGGCGGCGAGAATAGCGCCTTCAAGGCTCTCTCGCACCAGGACACCAACGCCCTGAAGGCCTTCGCGCACCAACAGTTTGACGCTAACGCACTGAAAGCGCTGTCGCAGCACACCAACTTCGACGGAAGTGCTTTTAAGCCACACCCTGCTTTAGAGAACAGCGCCTTTAAATCGCTCGTACCACATTCAGCCGCTGCAGCACTTCTAGCGGCGCAATCCATCCAACTAGCCCGTGGATACGAGTCCCACTCCGACTCGGACGAGGAGATCAACGTGCACGACGAGAGTGACAATGAGGACAGGCGGACGCGCACGTCGCGCTCGGCGTCCCCGTGCCGGCCGCGCGCCACGTCCAACGACCTACCACTACAACTAACTAAACACGATCGTTGATACAGTCATTATAATTAATTTATTTACATTTTACCTACATAAAGTATTACAATTATCATTCCTATCGAATGTCCATGTTCCGAATAATTATGTAAATTAAGATTCTAGAGTGCTAATACTCCAGTTAGTTTGTAAATTAATGTAAATACCTATGTAGATATTGGAGTTGTTCATTAATGTAAAGAAGACGCGAATGATTAATTTTAATGATGCACAAACTATCCCGTTTAGTACGTACCTAAGAGAATAGTTGGTGATTTGTTGAACTGTTTTGATCTGGGATACACAAGGGGAAACATTAATCTCGATATCAATGGATATTGTAATGGTAAAGGTGTATAGTTGTAAATAAAAGTTAGACCTTCGCGACTGAAGTTGCTCGGTGCACCCTAGCGCAACACGTATTACTAGACATGGATACTAACTGGTTTGCATTAAGTTGTTGTGATACTTCGAGGGAGTATACCAAAGTATTATTATCAATGGTAAAAACTATGGTTTCAGGAGAAAAAGTTCCTAATGCTTTTCCTATCTATCAAATACAAAATTTTGACGTATTTACACAAATTTTAGATGATTACAAACATAAAAGTATTTGTTAGACAATGATTAGGTCACTAAATTATATAATTTTGGCACTATTTTATAGAATTCGTTTATAAGGGCACTTTGCATTCCAACGATGGCCCAGATTGCCCCTAAGTAGTATTTTTTTGTAAATATTGTTACAATCGAGCGTTGTATACTATTTATTGCTTAAAAGAATAATAATTATTGTAAAATATAGGAGACAGTTTACATACGTACCTAAATATTACAAAAATATAAAAATAAATAATTTAAAAAAGGTTTTGGTTTTCTTTTCCTCTATTCGATGAACAAATACACATTGCTTAGATGCATAATCAGCCTATAATGTTTCCACTGCTGGGACACAGGCCTCCTCTCTGTGAGAGGGAGCGGGTCGCAATCCACAACGCGGGTCCAGTGCGGGAATTTTTGGTTCTAGGACAACTTGGTTCTTCACCGTTTTGAGAGCAGTGGCGATGAAATAATTTACACAAAGTTAAATGTCTGTCGGGGTTCGATCCAACGACCGACCGACCACTCGTAAGTCGTGGCTATTACCACTGCTCCTTAGATGATTGGATAGTATATAAACTTTATGACTCAAAAGGAAGGAATACCGAAGAGTGGCTGGAAAAGCTATCAACGACGAGAAGTGTCTAGCCTTTTTCGAGACATTTGTAAGTATTACGTAGATGGGTATATAAGTACCACTGAAAATACACACGACATAACGAAATCCGAATTGAAAAAGGCTCATAATAAACGATTCAAGAGGCCTGTGGGTTCGATTCCTGCAAAGAGCATAGTACCGACGGTCTGATATTTATTAAACCCACGATGTAGGTTTTTTAGTAAGAATCGAGTGAAATAGGAGATATACCCTATATATATTAGAGAAAACAACAATAAGAAATAGTGAAATACCGCTCTGACAAATCAGACATAGAAATATCCAATGAAAGTGAGACAAAAAACGTATATACCATAACACAGGTTTTGGAATAACCGTTTGCTACTACCGTTTATTACTAACTAACCGTAATCAAAATGAGAAGTTAACAAAACTTGTCTAGATCGATTCCCCATGAAATCTAAGCTACGAGTGCCACTTGACTAAGGTGACTTAGGAACACAAAGAAAGAAATAAATAAATTTATTTGACCCAGATGAAAGAAAATCTTTAAACCAAAGCAATGTTCTCTTTTAAATTACAAATCTCAAGAGAAAGGTAACTTATCGAAAGTAGGGTAAAGATAAACACTCATAATAATATCATAATTATTGTATCCTTTATAAAGGGATTGAAAACACTTAACTTTTAACTAAAAAAGTCAAATCAAATCCGGCAATCGGTCGGTTATTAAATCGTCGAAGGATAGAGTTGTGATTCTCAGCCCTTCACCCGTATTGCAACGACAATTATCCCTTTTTTCCGAATTGTTATTAAACCGATTCACTCCTTCCCGGATATCGACAATCATGTTGGTGAAAGCTGATCGGAATCAGCAGAAAAACCTGGTTGGAGTAACAATGGGTGTTGGTCATTAGCAGGGCCGTAGGCAGGGGGGGGGGGGGGGTTGCGGGTTCAAACCCCCCCCCCCCCCCCCCCCGAAATGCGAGAAACCAGAATCTCAATCCAGAGATCGACCCCCTAGGGTACCTCCGTATACAGATAATTGTAATCTATTTCGCGTAGGCATACTTTATAATCTACAATTCCATTAAGAGTATGCTTAAATACTGTCCCTCTTATTCATAAACGTTTCTTAAAGTTAAAGAGACGTATCAACGTCGAAAATGTATGGTTAAACAGTCGCTAATTCATAACTTAATTTTATGCAGCGTTTATGAATAAGGCGGTGTATTTTTATCGACCCTGACTTTGTATTGAATAAATTCCTGCCACTTCAGCATTCCCTGAGATATTGTAAACTCCCCCAGCCTCTCCGAGGCGGGGTGCTAAAATTTTCCATTCAGTAATAATTGTGATGCTTAGGGCTGAATGCAGAACCTTTCAGAAAGAAAAGTAGATATCTGTGAGTTGTTATTTCTATATCGATTAACCTTTGTTTGTATTAAAATTAGAGTTAAAAAAGCTTCACAAAGTTTAGTGACGTAGCTAGTAGAAAAGGAGCCCTGTATCAAAATATGTTGGGGTTATTTTATCTAAAAAAAAACTCAAAAGGAGGGTATTTTTTTTTTACAAAATAATTTAAACAGCCTCCTGTGTCGAGAGCTTAAGCTGTCATCGTGAGGTTACTAACAGAATTCAAGAACGAGCGAGGCGAGCTAGAAAACTGACTCAGATACTTTAAGTTTTCATTAAAGAGCGAGCAAAGCAGGCTCGAAAATAGAAGCATTCTGAACCGGGGTTATGAAGATGTCATTGGAATATTATACTAAGAATATGCAAGAGCGAGCGAAACTATCTTCCTGACTCGGATAGGTTAACCTGTCATTGTCATTTAATCGAAAATTGGAACATCCTGACTCGTAGGTTAGATTTTCTGTGTGATTTTACTCAATGAATGTATAAGAGCTTGGAAGTTGGATCGTGCCTTTAGCTTGAACTTAGTTAGCCATAAACAAATTACGTTAATTTTATTATGTTCTTTAGGTAGCTAAGCCCCTGCTAATGCCTTTGATCTGTTGGAAAAATACTGCCCTATACCTAAGCAAGGAAAGGAAATCTCAGGCTCCTTCAGCTTATTCATATGCGTCACTAACGGAATGTCGGGATACGATGAAGTCAACCATACCTACAGTATAGTAAGTAGAAAGGATTATAGGTAAATAAGAAGTAAGTATCGGAAAATATACGCAGCAAGCTCACACAGCTCCAAATGTTTAGAGACCAGACGTTATTGAGCATAAAATGTCCACTTGACCTGATCATAAGCAGTAGACGCAAATGGAGAAATAATATCTTATATTTATATTGTATTTAGTTTGCGAGTAAATGTGCATATTATGTAGATGTAGTATCATTAACAAATTGGCGATGGCGCAGAAACTTTATAGCGTAGCGAGAGAATGCGAACAGCCTTATTCTGGAAATGTTCTAAGAATATAAGATTCGTTTGCAGTCAAGTCAATAGTCAAAAGCTCCCAGATCATTATTATACTCTTTGGTCAAAAGTGTTCAGAGATGGAAAAAAAGCTTTTTGAATTTGCGTTGAATGACACGATTTAATAATATTTTTGATATATTTTTTTTGTTGAATTATATAAATGCCGAAAGAACTTTGAAGTTTTTTTTTTTTAAATAAATCTATAGGTACAACAAATCATCATCAAACAGATTGTCAAACAAATCAAAACAGCATATTTATGTATGTCGTAAAAATCACGTGTACACGGAATAAAGTCGTTACGTTTATTCGGAATAGTGAGGTGCTTCGATAAAGTTGTAGCGCGTGATAGCCGCGGAGTGAGGATGCATGTACGCGCGCCGCTCCAATAACAATAAATTTTGTGCGTCGTTTGAAGCGCCGAGCGGACAAGGCGCGTCACTTCCAACTATGTGCTGAGTCCGGTGATGTTTCTCGTGAAGAATCGTGGGAATTTTATGTTAGGTGAAATGACAAAAACTTGTATTAGTTTTCAAGTTTCGACGATATAAATAATAAAATTGCTTATATCGTTCCATGGAAATCTTCTGCAACATTGTAGGTGCTGAAATAAATTATTGTGGGAGTGTAAAGCCTGAAAATGTTTCAGTGTTAACCAAGATGATTTTACGCAAGCAATGTCAAAGGCCTACCGCTTTCTGAATCAAGACTTTCCGGCTAAGATAGCTTGTAAAGTTGGAGGTGAATACATGAAGACTTAACTATATTCCAATCGACAAGTGCTCATACTAGTACAATGAAAACGGGACTACGGGACTTAGTCATCAATCCTAAAAAATAACAATTTGTATAAAAAACGGACAGTATAAAACACTCCATCCCAGTGCACAGTATATTTCACATATACGCGTTCCGTGTGCCATGCTGCTGTCACACGGGGCACAGATTAAGAGCGCGGTGTGAACCGCTCCACTATCTCCACAATACTTTAACACGTAAAAAGTGCTAATACAGCGATATGAGCCGGATTATAACAACACATATTTATTGTATTTTACTCTATTTCACTATCCATCCGTAGCACTGTTTTAATACTAGGAGCTGGATTATGACCACTAACTTTTTTTTAGCTTAGAGAGACATCTTTTTACCCGACTGCCCCAATAGGAGGGTAATGTTTTTTATATCATTTTCGAGCTGTGTTTATTTGGTTACAACTTGCATAGGTTGTTAATTGGTTCTCTATGACTTAGCGTTTCGCGAGTATTCTTATTCTTAGTGTTCAGAGGCCCATGGCCTATACCTTAGGTAGGTATATTCCGAAAAACCATCGTTAAAAGTATTTTTTTATTTTCAATATATTTTTATATAAAGGCACCCTTGTATCTACCTGACACACATTAACTCTGTGCGTCTTGTGTCTGTCTGTGTGTGTGTGTGTGTGAGTTGAGACTCTATCAAAGCCAATGTTTCTGAACTCTCCCAAACTTTTGCATATCATCAGCATCTCCATCGATGATGGCTGTCTGAAAGGTGAGAGATCAGTAAGAAATTATAAAATGTAATGACGGGCTCCAGCATGACGTCATACAAAACACGTTATCGTTACATGTATTAGCCCCTGATACTCGTCATTATCTCCTAATAAGAGTTATAATACCTAATTAATTTGTAGTGATTTGTATGTATCTGTTTGTAAGAGATGGATTTGAATAAATTAATAACGTTATTATAATCATAAATTATCAAAATAATTTGATAGCTTTATGATGATAAGCAGTTATTTATTTAACAACCACTAGCCTATGCTTTAAGGTTACTGACACGCTTTATCTATATGGTTTAAATGAGATTGGTTTTATCCCATAAAGAAAGTGTTAATCCGGTATAATTTAACGTATTGCATTATCATTATTTTTTATCGCAAGAAATCAAACTTTTCCAAAAAATAAACTCATTCAATATGTAATCGCGTTAACTTACAAAAACAACGTTTATCCATGTTCATTTTTTTTCACACTTTTCGTAACCAAACTCCGGAGGATATGACATCATTCGCACATAAAATTCCCATATTATTTTTATGCAAATTGACTGAGCAATCATAACATAAATTATTTAATATACCCACTCGGGACGGAGCTGCATCGGACGCCATAATGTCCTCCCAAAAGGAGCGTCGAGGATTTTGGGTTGACACACACAATTAGCTTTGCACTCTGCTGCAGGAGCATATCGGTACATCTTGCAGAATGAAATCTTTTATGGAATTTTATCTTAAAATCGTCACTAAATGAACGCCGATTAATTTTATAAGGAAAATTAAACTTCTTTTGAATAAAGTGACAAAATAAAGGTTTTCTGAAGTTAAGTAAAACTTACCCGTAAATGTCTTTCATTATTAATATACCTTTTTAATAGAAAATATTACCGCGATGGTTTTAACCGGTTTAGAAGTTAAATCAATAAAATAACTCAGGTAAATTAAAACTAATCAAAATATCAAGTTGAAAGCAAACAAAACGACGGACACATAAAATGTAGCCAATTCAAATTAAAAGATTAAAGGGAAATAGATAATAAATTGCCTAGCGACAAGCTACTCATTCCGGGCACAACATAAATTAATTTTAATTAGTCATACAAAACCTCCATAATCGATACAGTAAAAATATAATGATCATCGATTTAAAATGAGATTAGCATTTATACGAGTGTTACTAACGATTATGTTCATCGATTCGCGTAGGACGATCGGTATGTACTATTTACTTGTTCACACGTGTTATGACCAAAAACACGGTATTTTGTATAAATAAAAACTTTTTTCAAAAAAAAAACAACCGTCTTCCTAAATAAAAAACGGAACGGAAAAGAAACGGAAGTTGGTGTTTTTGGTTTTGATTTTTCGTTTTTTTCCACCGCCTCCCGAATTTAAAGTTACTTTTTAACCGACTTCTTCAAAAAGGAGGAGGTTCTCAATTCGTCGGTTTTTTTTTTTTTTTTATGTTTGTTACGCGAATACTCCGCCAATTATGAATCGATTTTGATGATTCTTTTTTTGTATGGTAGGTCTTGCTTCCGAGGTAGTTCCATATAAATTTTATTAACTTTGCTTGCGTAGTTTTTGAGTTAGCTTCAATATAACGTATTTTTCCCAATGAGTTTATCTAGACGATGTCTTCATTTACTCCTTTACTGTTATTTACATCACCTAGTGGTATTCGAATTTGTGTGGGGTAGGTACCACAACTAAGAAGTAAAAAGTTTTTATTAGTGTCTTTTTGTAGTCGGTTGTTTTTTTGTAAAAAGTTTTTATTTTCACTTTTTAGTTGTTGTTTTTACCTACCCCACACAAATTCGAATACCACTACGTAAATAACAGTGAGAGGAACTTAAAACATCATCCATATAGGCTAAGTGGGAAAAATACGTACCTACCTATTATTGAAGCTAACTCAAAAACTACGCAAGTAAAGTTAAAAATAAATATATAAGGGACGAGAACCTCTGAAGCATGACCAAATAAAAAAAGAATCAGCAAAATCAATTCATAATTGGCTCAGTAATCGCGTAACAAACATTATAAAAATAAAAGCGGCCGAGTCCCAGTGTGACTCGGACTCGCGCACGAAGGGTTCCGTATCTATAAAAACGGCAAAAAAATCATGTCTGTTGTATGGGAGCCCTTAAATATTTATTTTATTCTGTTTTTTAGTACCTATTTGTTATCATAGCGGCAACAGAAATACATCATCTGTGAAAATTTCAACTGTCTAACTATCACGGTTCATGAGATACAGCCTGGTGACAGACGGATAGATGGACGGACAGCGGAGTCTTAGTAATGCGGTCCTGTTTTACCTTTAGGGTACGGAACCTTAGAAACACAGACGAATTCAGAACCTCCTCCTTTTCGAAGTCGGTAAAAAAACCGGCACCAAATCGTCAATTTCTCAACACTATTGAATGAAAAAATATACGACTTGATAGTTTCCCATAAAATCATGAGCAGATTCGAAATGTAAGCACATTAAGTTATCGGGCAAATTATCTCGTAGTGTGTTACAATATTTATTTGTTTCTCAGTAAGGACGGCCCGGCTGGCCGCCTGCCAGACTGTTCTCTCCCAATTAGGTGGTTATTGACGTTTTACTGTTATCGGGTTAATCTTGAAATGAGAAGCCGTATTTATAGTGCTATTGGATTTTGTGCAAACGGAATACTTTCACTGTACGGATTTTATGAATACAGAAACAGATCGACTATCTGTAAATCTTACTTATACCTAATTGATATTATTTGAATTATTTTCAGAGGTAATAGTTTATTAATCTGTGGCGCTACGACTATTGTAAAGGCGATGAATATAATTCGTAACTGAATAATTTAAATAGTTTACATTCTAAAACGACATGATTCAATGTTATTACTAATTTCATTGATTTATAGACATAATACGAGTCAAGCAATAAACTTGTAAGTTTAGAGCAACAGTGGTCATCCCACACTATAGATAATGCTGCGCTACGACACAGCCCAAAGTCGACATTTATCCCAAAAAGGGAAGCTGTTAATAGAGTCATTCAACGTTACCGGCCGAATTATCTACAAAGAGAGAAGTCAGGCCGGTGTCGGTCGGAAATATAAATTTATTTGGTGGTTGTCGCCGCGACACGGGCGCCCGCACCTCTATCTCGCCGCGTAATCTTGAACATTGGCGTTAAAGAATTTAAATTATACGCTGATACAAATGAACGGGCGAACCCGCCTTATTTATTGCCTTAATCCAAATTATATTGACTAGGTTTCTTCGATTCGAATACGTCGTCACGTGATCCACATTATGTATAAAACGTCGAGTTATTGGATTATTATAAGCTCGGATTATCACCTGTGTACGTTGGGAAATTTTACACCTATTACTATTAGTGTCAATATTACAAGTGTTATGATGTTTATGAATTAGTTTATATTCGGAGTCGTTGGTCCGTCGTTTATCAAGTGAGGTGTCATATCTGCCCTATAAATTCCAATTACTAATATTTCTGTTCGGGCGCACTAATTAAGTGCAGCAAGCAATTGGCGCGTGCGCATCGATCGAGCACCGCCTGGAGACACCATTAGTCTTGCTACTCTACTTCTTCATTGCCGCAGACGTAAACATGTGTAAGATATGAATAATATTGCAAATTAAACAAATTGTTTTGATACATTATGTATTAAATTATTGCTTCTTTCGTCTTGATAGAGCGTAGAGTACAGTACCTAACACGGCTAACACTACCGAAAGTATATTAGATATTTATGTGCGACAAATGTGGGTATGATAACAAGCAATCTAAAATAATTTAGTAATTTTATTATTATTTTATGTGGGACAAAAGGAACCTACATGTCCTATATTTATCAGAAAAAATTAAAAACAATATAGAAGATATGATTAACTTATCATAATGCTTGTCTAAATGTTCTTAGGTCTGTGAATTTGTGTAAATTTATAACTCGACAACTTCATCCCGAGCTTAAATGCTAATATGAACTGTGCGATCAACTAATTTAGACTATACGTCTTTATTTAGCCTTTTCAAATTGCACAGTCAATCACACCTTTTGTAAATTGTATTATGAGGCCGTGTAACAAATTTTGCCGATTTTGCTAATTTACGTGATTTTACAGGCGTGATTAACAGCGTTAAAATACTGTGTTTCTATAATGTTTTAATGCACATATGAAAGATCATTACAATTATGATGTAATTAATGAATGAACGACTTTTTTATTTTTTTTAAGTAGTTCATTTATAGGTTTAGGCTGTTTTAAACGAAGTCCTTTTGCCAATAACTTTAATATAAAAAAAAACAACATGAAATATATTGTTTTTTTATTATTTCAGTTGTTTTAATTGTATGAACGGAGAGTTCTAAGCCGAAATGTAATGTAAAAGTAGCCAAATGCAATTCTTTGCCCAATTTCTCTAAAATTCGACAGACTTTTTTTGAATTTTTTTATTCATTTTTTTATATAAAAGTGGTAAAAAGTAATTTATTTATTATGTCGACGACTTTCACAAAAAGACATTGTAATTTTTTCATACCGTTTAAAGATCAAAATGATTCGTGAATAATAAGTGATATTCTAAACCTCTTACAGCAAAATTCACAAAATAGTCGCCGCTGGTTTGAGGTCGATCAAAGATAAATAATAAAAATAAAAAAGTACTTCACTTATTAGATCATAATTGAAAATAATCTTCGTGTTGTCCAATAAAACTTATAGAAATACAGCATTAACTGTAAAACCGCGTAAATCAGCGAAATCGGCAAAATGTCTTCAACGGGAGAACGGCCAACCATAGGCTAAAACTTGAAATTAATTAAAATGGGTTAACTAAGTATTAGGTATAGACTATTGCGTTTGTTTGCATATTTGGGATGATTTTTTTGCAGGAGAAAATTGGGAAACGTATCAAAGTAGTAAATAACCAGCAAAGTCCCTACGTAGAGAGAAAATTTTCGAATGCCGAATTTGGCCGAGTGCAATTTGGGATTTTTACTGTTTGTTATACCTAATGTTTGTTTGGATGTGACGTTGTGATTATTTGCACCGAGAATTTAGGAAGGTGCATGCGGTCTGGTGGCTGCTTCATCGAACACGATTCAGCTGCCCGTGCCGTCCGAGTACAACACGTCTGACTGTATAAGCATCGTAAATAGTACGATATTTAAAAGCCGTACTATTGTTAATAGTCTCTTTATTTTAATAACGACACAATAAGAAAAAATAATAAAGATAAATAAGCATTTATGTATCTATTAATAAACATTGTTGATGCAATCAGAAACTCAGTTTGATTCGCATCTTACGTTTGTCTTCTAAAATCTTTTTCAAATCATTTATTTCTTTCGACGAAGAACTGACTAAGGTAAGATTGGACTTTTTATTGCGTTTTCGTGAAATTGCTCGTTCGCTCATGTAATTCTTGATAGACATTTTTGTATCCTCCAAGTCTTGTTTAGCAGCATTTTTTTCATCTCTGATCATTTTCTTTTTCGTTTCCAGTTCTTCTTTTAAACAAATTTTCATGGCAGTTAGTCTTTCTTGTAACTCTGCCAAAGACATTTCACAAAGAAATCCCATTCCAGCTGTTTCGGTCAGATCTACTATTTTAGGCACATTAGCTTTTTTAGCAATCATTGCTAATATTTTAATTTCTTTGATCATGTTGATCCTACGCTCCAATTCCTCTTGTTTTAATCGAATGGCACGTGCTAGAATCACTTCCGATTGTTTCTTTACTTCGTCTGCTATTTCTTTTTTCTTAGTCATCATTTCACTTCTAGCCTGGAGCAGGTTCAATTCACCTATTGAAAGTTTGTCAGCTTGTTTGCGATTTTTTTCCATTTCAAGTCTTTTCCACCTTTCTATTTCCTCATTCCAGGATTCTTTTTCTTTTAAAAATTCTTCGTATTTCTTTTTATTATCGTCTACCATTTTTTTTTTCGCAAGTACTGCCTCTTCGTGAGTAATTTGGCCCAGCAGATGTTTTTTTTCTATATCCAATAACCTATCTCTTTCCCTTTCTTGTCTATCATATTCCGTCAGTTCATTAATTTTGAAAGTGTTCTTACAAGAGTTCAGTGCGTCTTGAAACCATAGGACTTCCTCTTCTTCCTCTAATTGTATTCTCTTATTAATTCTTTTTATAGTTGCAGCGTTTTCTTTAACTGGTACTGGATTCCCTTTCATTAGAAAATTTTGTTTTGGCTTGCTCTTTGTCAATTCGGTTTCAATTTCCTCTCTGATACTGGAGATTCTTTTAAAATATTTTTCCGATTTTGTTTGAGCGTAGTGGAAGTCTTTATTTTTAACATCGTTCAATAGATGTGCAGCTTTCTGTTTATTTTTTTCATGTATTTGTTTCAATTTCTGATCTATTGTCGCTTTTGTTACCATTTTTGTTTTTCTATTGTACATAGAATTTGCAGGCGTAGCGGGAAAAAAAGTCGACGGTAAGGGCGCGGCGGGAAGCGTCTGTTCTTTTCCTTTTCGGTTTAATACATTCGGTTGCACCGGCACAGTCGGCGGCTTTAACTTTCTACTCTCCATCTTCTTAACATGCTCAGCATAGGTATGTGCCATATCGCTAATGTAAGGCTGCCATTCGAAAAGTGGTCTAATAATTTTTTCGGTGATGAATGTGGTGTCGTAGCTAGATTGTGCTACTTGCGAAATAAATGTTAATACTTCATTGTTACTCAAAAACTTTGTAAACGTCTTAAGCAGAGGCTTGCTTAAATTGAAGAGACACTTATAGAGATACTGCATATCTTTCGGCTCACACTGGAAAGTGACAGCGTGAAAGATGATCATGAAATAATCTTGGTCGTCATCTGTGAGTTCTTCAGATAAATGAGATGAAATTTCCTTCAAAAACGGCTTATGTCTATGAAATCCCAGAAAAGATTCAGCAATCCATGATATTTTCGTGTCATCAGTAGTTTCCGGACATTTTTCTATGTATGTTTTCATATATTCGTAGGGCGATACCTCATGGGCAGCGCCATAATCAATTACAATGTTTCTAAGCATTTTTACGTTTCCAGATGTGTGGTAGTAAACCATTTTTCAATGGTTTACGTTTAAGGAAATTTCAGAAACGGAAGGAAATCATGACACATGCAACCCGGAAAATAATTTTGTTGACAGATAATAAAGTTGATTGTTATTGTAATGTCAGTTATTTACAGCCAGTTGTAATTAACTTAATTTATGTGAAACTCATTGAGTCTAAACTCCATAGGAAATTACGTTTTTCCAAAGTATTATGTCCAGCCGTAGTGCCCAACAGTAGTCGTCTTTTGGCTGAAATTATGATGAAAGTAATTGATTACCTTTGTACCTACACATTTCCCTATCTAATTATGTAAAAAAGCTGTAATCTTTGAATAAATTAAAGTTGCCAGGTAATTTGTGTGACATCCTAAAGTTTTGCGGTAGGTAGGTAGTACTTACCTAATGTATAATTCAGGTAATAACTCTATGAGTGAAACCAATACAGCGGCGTATTAGTGAGCGTAGTGATTGTTTTTATATGAAAAGCAATTTACTTAATCTGGTGTTAGTTAAATTTTTATTAAATTATTTCAGCCTAGTCGAAGCAAATCAAATTGCTGGATGGTTTCAATTAATTCTAAGTAAATCATAAAGAAGAACAACGAATGACGACAAACATCGAACTCGATAACCTCATACAAAAAAGGCAAGTAGGTAAATCAATCGTCAGTCAAACGTTCATCATACATTCCTGTCATCCATCCTTGCCGACGGGAGTATTTAATTAGGTAGCCGGCCTGTTTTCGCCGGGTGCGTCATTTATCAATCAGTTTGGACGCGAAGCTATTATTCGACAGCTCGACACCTTAGGCCGCTCCGATACGCGCGAAGTGCAAGTCATATACTCCCTCTTAAAATATAATAATCGTGTTAAACACAACCATAAAAGCTATATTCGATTAGAGGTATTTTAAATAGGTTCCTGTCTTGTTATCTCGGACCATTGTCGATGTAACAACGTATCGGTTTTTGTTCTCTCTCTTTATAATTACTCTCGCCTCATAATGCCGTGAGTAGAAGTCAGTGTGTTAATAGAAGTTCGGGATTTCTTGTGTAGGTTCTGTTAAGTAGTTATTATAATAAATGCGTGTAAAGGAGCTTTTATGCGTAATAGTGTAGGTATTATTATTTCTCTCATGTGTGTGTTTGAAGAGTGGTGATTGATAGGTGAGATCGAAAAAACTCAGTTAGACAAATTAAATGACTTTTAATGCGTGTAATTTGAGTTACAAATAATTGAGAACACCGTCAAATCGTTTTATCGCACTGCTGAAGCTCCGACGTAGTTTTCAGCTGCTGTTTAATTAATTTAAAGCATGTTTTGATTAGTTATTACTAGCTCATATATAATATTATTATATATCTCATATTTGAATTTGGATATGATTGTCAATCTGAAACATTTATAGTTATAGTTTCATTCGTAAGTCGTCGATTACACCGCCCCGCGCCGTGCTGTTGGAAATGGCATCTTTTGAAAAAATTAAACACACTTAGGTAAGTATGCATGATCATTTATAAAGTCACAGGTAAGCATAACATTCTTCCATCTCCACATATTACCAGATAACTAGGAAGAAAGAACCTAACTACAGTCACTCCGATCATAAGAAAGCGGTGGCTTATTGACTCTGTCAAAATTGATTCAACTTTGAACACAAATCAATTTCAACATAATATTAGCTGTCAGGGCATGTCAAATTACTGCCTTTAATTAACGATACGGCTCGCCTTTCTCACGTCGAATAAATGTCTAATGATTCTCGATTGTACGTACTCCGTATTGTTATTTTTGAGCCTTTGTGCTTTATTTCACTTTTAAGTACGCTTAGAATTGGAGTGGTGAAGTGATATTGAAGGGTCTTTTGAGGTAGTTAATTAATTAATTGATGATTTTTTTGGACCTTAGTGTCTGTGAATTGATTAGGTTGGTACAACCTGTATGTGAATGAAAACACTGTATTTGCCTCAAACATGGCGTAATTAAGGTTGATTATTAGATGTGGCGTATGCAAACGCCTACAGACCCTAACAAACTGAACTGCTCTGGCTGAAAAGCGGTTTGCTCAGTATCTATCTGCCTCTAGCGTCCTCGTATCTAAAATTATTTTTTAGTACAAAGGTATTTAGATATTAAGGACTAGGACTAAGCTCACTGACAAAGACGAAAAATCACAATATAATAAAAAAATGGATTCAAAAGTTTCGTAACAACATTGACAAAAGTCCAATAAAATAAAACGTTCCTTTCACAATATTATTATGATTCGTAAAGGAAGTACGTAATAGCTCCAATATATTAAAAATCCATAACTACTGCAGTTGAAGCGAAAGGAAACAATTAGCAAGGTGAGATGGTAGTGTAATGGCTGCGATTTTTCCTCCTGTATTGTGAAGACACCTTGTTTTAGCAGGTGGAGGAGGACAATACCTATAGTCCTACACCCCAGCTTTTCAGTCACATTAATTCTATTTAGTCAGTAAAAAAAAAAAAAAACTTGTGGCAGTCATCATTTGAATATGTAATAACTACTTATGTGATGGTGTTGAAAGATGTTGGCGTCACTATGAGAAAATTGGTAAACAGATTTTCTATTATATTATTAAAATATGTTTCACCGATTTTGAAAGGCCTCGGTTTTTCAGAAATTGACGGAAGAGCAGACTGTTTCCTACACTACCAAAACTGAGCCAATAAATCCTAAAACGTAGGTCACAATTATCCTAACTTTGCATTTCAGCTAGAATGGTTACGCTATCAAAACCACGAATTTGTATTCTGGGCCTTTATTTTAATAGTTTTATTTGTATTTCACAAAACTTTTATAAGTTACGGATGAGTTGTGGATGATTTATTCGAAAAAAAACTTCAAAAAAAATGGGTAGTAGGCAAAAATTGTGTTTAAATCAAAGCTAAGATAATGTTAGGTGGGCAGGGCGCACGGTCGCCGGTCGTCACGAAAGGTCACGGATCAGTTAAGTTATTTATCGACGCCTGCGTCACGACTCGTGAACACAGTCGAAACTCAACCTATTATGTGTATTATCCCATATAATAAGCGCTTACAAATCACATTGTACTGTTAAAATGTTTAGTGGCATTCTAGTACCCGTTGCTTTTTGTGATACCTGTTACGAAGGCGATGACAAATTTATAAGATCTAAGCCTCTTTTACATTAACTCAGCCTATCGAAGTCCACTGCTCCTAGGCTACGCCACGACAGGCCTTCCGGCATAGCATCATCTTTTGAGGTCCTCGGTGCATCTAGCTTGGGAGCCTATTTTACAGACCAATAATTCAATACCGTATTTTGTGAAATGTTTGAGAACCTTTCCTCAGACTGTCCCGTAGTGTTTAGTGTTACTTCTTATGAGATATAAGAAATTGTAATTCTTTAAACGTTAATTTTTAAATATTTTAACCCCATTTTTCGCGATGCCATTCTAAAGTTTATCTACCTTTAAAGCTTTAGTAGAGTTGGTGCATAGCTCGAAGTTTAGATTATCTGTGTGCTAATTTATCAGCAGCATTACACATGGTGGACTTCTGATGACATCAAGCTCTGATCGCTTCTGTGCCTTTTATAGGACCATTCATTATTCAATGCTCGGCAAAAGGACGAGTCTTTTGATATCAATTTATGTCATTCAGTTATGATGCCATGCCATCATCATCTTTCATGATACCACGATGTTGGTTATAAAGTGCATTTTAAATATTAAATTTTGCTGTAAATACAATTTATTACATAAGATATGAACTTTCCGACTGTTCGGTTATTAATACAATGAATAGGTTTTGTTCTTACTTTTTACTTGCTTTGGACAATTTGTTCTATGATACAAAATTTAGTTGCATTTTGCGTATTGTCATCGGTATAATGCCCGTACCTACACGTTTAACTAACCTAATTGTAATACCTGTATTCAACACCTTCATAATATTTAGAAGCACTTCATCATTAATAAAAATACCATAACCATAATAGCCAATAATTGAATCGAACAGAAGTCATCGATTATTATATTCGAGTCGAAACAAAATTATTGGAAGCTTATTACGGAGGGCGACCTAAGGAGAGGCTCCATCAATCTCCTTAGCCAGTTACAAAGGAACTTAACAAAGAATTATAGCTCTTTATGCATGGTCGCTACTATGTAGGAGGATTATTACTTCAATTTAATGACCCTGTGCCGTGATTAGACATCGCCTATAGGTACTTACTCTTCGTAACTTTATTACATAAATCTTGATGCGGGTAATAAGGTGAATGTCTTAAGCTCTAATGCCGGTAACGTTCATTAAAAGGGCAGTTAAAATGTTAACTAACCGTCGTCAGTGTTGCCAGCTTGATGTTTAAGATAAAGTAATGAATTTCTTCTCGGTGCTCATTAGAAGTTTGAACGCGTAGGAAATGATTTTAACCTTCTCCCGCATTCGTTTTTTAAATTAAATCCTAGTATTTGATTCTTTCAGTCTTATTTGGATTGGACATTCATTCATTATTTCAATGTTAAGCAGGTCAGTGAAAATTAGTTGAGTCCAAACCTTACAGTAGTTAAGTTTCGGAATATATTTTTTTACCGACAAATTGGAAAATAACAGTGTAGGTAAGGTTGGGTTTTCTGTACTTTAATTACTCCTTGATCAAAGAACGTAATTAATGATAACTAGATTTACCTTGACGGTAAATCGAGGTTCATTCATTAAGACTTGTGAGTGTCTGACTGTCAGTAGAGTCATTCATGTCGAGTAGAGTCTACTTGATTTTATTTTGAACTTGCTTTACGATTTTCTCTAAAACCTCCAAAACGCTGAAAATATGAATAGTATGTACGTATTGAATTGTTTATAGGTAATCCTTGCATGATTTTCTACATATGATTAATACACGCGTCGACAAGAATCATGTCTTGAACATTGTTTAGATAAATCAAACAACATCTTAATTAGCTCGAAAGGAAACGTCAGAATAAAATCCCTACAAAAAACCAACAAGGAAAACTTAATTGAATTATACCCACATCGAATCCAGAATTGTTATAACACAAACAATGTTAAAAATGTTGATGCAATCACCGTCAGTGATAAACTTTGATGACCAACGATGTTATTTATTTGTTTAGTAATTTATATGAGGTTAGTTACTGTTTTATTGGGCGTATTAAATCAAGCCCCAATAAGGCAGCCATTCATGTTTATTTTTACGAAGTTTCTGCTCGGTATGCCCAATAAATTATTAGCTTGGTCACTTTTATCACGGGCTCATGGTAACGTTTATCGGACGTTAATAGTGTGTGGATAGACCCGTTCTTATTATAATGTTTTTTTACACGGGCGAGTTCGAGTAGTGATATGGTAGGTGTTAAATCCTCGTTGATTACGTTGTCTCTTTCAAATGCTTTTAGTAGCTGCTTTAACCTTTCAAAATGATTCTAATACCGTGATAGAGTTTACCTATGTAGATATAAAATTAGGGACAGACAAATATAACTTCCAATTTTTAATGAGAAAGTGTACTTACCAAGTAATCCCCCAAACTCTCTAATAAGGGAGATTACTTGGCACCCTTATTTTTTAATCTTGTAATACAGTACCTGCGGCATGTCTTGAACACAAGCTATTATCATCAAACTATTTGTGGTAAGTTCAAACATCAGTGATAAACAATTGAATATTTACAAGAAGTTACTCGAACTTTTACAAAATCCGCAAATTCGTTGCCGTCATAACCATAGAATTAGAAACTAGGTACCTACGTAAGACTTGCTTGAATCATAACTTTCTAAGCAGACTAGAATGTCATCTTAAAACCGAGCTGATTGAATAATCGGAACGGTACCGATAATATCCACACTAATCTCACGTGGTCCGCAAAGTGGCTCAACTCGTTCGACTTTATTGATTGACAAGCGCACAGTTGGATTAAATTCTCGCAACACTACACACACATTAGCTTTACACCGGCCCTTCAGATATATCTGCATCAAATTATTCTTCTCGCGATTACCAATCGGAACGCGCAAATAAATGCGTCAACGTCATTAGGAAAATTGGCGTTAATGATTCGGCTAGTCGTGTAGCGTTAATGTCACTGCGATATTTTGTTGAACAAATGTGTAGTATTCTTGTCTGGTAGGTAGGATGCTATACTATATTGCAATTTATGGTGCAGACTTTCGTATTTTTTCTTCTGTTCACTACGCACACAAATAAAAGGTCATTAGGTTCACAGATAATCTCGTAAGTATTTATATTTTGATCAAATTCTTTAAACGAAAAAACCTAATTAACAAGTGGCAACATTAATAAGATGAATTTGAATGTGAACGTTCACTTACTAGTGGGGGCATAAATCACAGAGTAAGTTTTTATTGGATCCCAAAAATGTCTGATCATGACGAACCATTCATGTGTAATTGGGATCAGCGGCTTCACATAAAATATGAGATGCTGGTTTCAGAGGGTTTTATAGAGAACATAAACACTTTATTGTGTTTTATCCACGTCGCGGTCGGCGGTTCAGGCTTACACTGTTTGCCATGTCGCTACTTACGACACTGCATCGTATGTTATTAGCGAGTCTTTGATCAAGCATTATTATGATATTCATTATAAAGATGAAAGTTTTTGGGATACTTCAGATTCATAAAAAGACGTGAAGATATTTTCAGCTCTAACTTATGTGGCTGTCAAACAACGTATTTTCACAAAATAATAGGAGAATCCACAAACTCATATTTACACAGGAAGTCATTGCCATTTGAAAGGACACATATTTACATCATACAGACTCATAAAATGTGCCATTATATAAAAATATACCGAGACGGTTTCAAGTTTACGGAAATTAAATTTCACATGAGCGAAGTTGTAAGCCAAGCGGCCGAAATGTCAGTCATTAAATAAATGTAGAGCAATTCATATTAACGCAATATTCCTTTGAAGTATATGGTTGATAAATTAAGTCAACGACATAGGTATGTCATGCAAATAGGTATTAAAAACAGTCTGAATGCTAGAATAGATGAGAAAGAAAAATAGCTTTAGAAATAGTTAGACGCCGGATAATTTACTGCACGAAAATACAGCATTAGAATTCGTCACGTCTACAATTAAGGCAACAAGAATAAGCAACAGTTATAAGAAATTTGAAAGTTCAGGATTTGCAAGTTATTACGAAACAGTCAAAAGACAGTATTTTCATTCAAATGAGCAGACGACACTGGAAAGTGGTCACGCTCCTGTTGTTATATAAAGCATAACTGCAATTCAAGTCGAAGACAAAGGTGTGCGACACAGAGGCACACCAAAATTGCCATTCAAAATTTTCCGAGCGAGTTCCACTTCAGGTGAAGTTCATTTAAGCATAAAATTACATTGTCTCCCAGACATTGTCTGGTGGCAATGAACTGCACTTTGACATAAAATCGTAGTGGAAGCTATAAATCCATTTCATTACCTTAATAAAGGATGACTAAGGAATTCGATAGGAGCCATCAGTCTCGGGACATCTTCCATAGGTCACAGTCATTAAGTGCCTTTTGTTTCTTTAAAGTAATTGCACGGGCTATGTACATTGATGACAAGGATTTAATGTGACGTATACGGTAATCAAGCGTCTTGAATTTTCATAAGATCTAGCGATGTGAAATGATTAGTCAGAATCTAAGGTGCAGTTTTCTGGAGATAACACAAAAATGGTTATAATTAACTCCTGCTTTGGCCACGTTTTAACACTTAAAAACAATAATGTAGGACTTTCGTTTTCCAGTTTGAATGCTCAGGACCGCAACAGGAAGGTTAAAAAAACACGTTGCGCATCAGTAGCAATTTCACAAATTATGTTTTCACACAAATTGTGCGCGTTAGCTTATTGGAAATAAATTTGTTGTTAACAATTGCTAATAAGGTGAAAATGTTATGTGGACCATCAACAAAAACTGCTTTACATAATCCTTTATTATGTTCTGCCGTTGCTTGTCAATCAGAAGCGGATAAATCCACATTTTGTGGTTGAAATAATAACCCTTGTTAGGTTGAACGAAGAGTTGGGAGATATGTAAATTCGTGAAAGGTTCGACCACAAAAAATCCTTGCTCATGCGTGTAACAGGTGTGCTCCTGATTTCTAATAGCAGCATTCGTATAATTGTTGGATGAAATTTGGCTTTAAATGTCCTTTTTTACTTAACTCTTACTATCAAGCGACCGCAAACTTTCGATTTTTTAAAGGACACTCCTCGATATGATTACATACATTACTAGTTTTTTCTCCTTAATATATTGTCGTAAGTATAACTCTCGGCAGATGTTTTCGATTTGCCTTTTTTATTTACATTCGCTGTGCTTTGTTTGCCTTTCAACTTACTATTATTTATATTGTTTTCTCATAATAATATAAATACCACTGTTTTTGTATTAATACAATGCAACAATGTTGTTGTTAATATCAGCCTTTTGTAATAACGTGAGCTGTATCTAATGATAACAGCTGTAAGTCATGAAAATGGGGGACGTAGTTTGCATTGTAAATTAATTAGGTAGAAATAGATTAAGAGTTGGAATAGATAGCACAACGTAAACTAAACTAGGAGCGAATACACTTGCCTAATGCACAGTTGTAAAACATTATCCCCAAGTAAGTTCGCATATCACAAGAATATCAGAATTATTTCGCACTTGCTCCACACTTAATCAAAACAAACTTATGCGTATTCAGCTATCGGTTCAATAGAATATCGCATAAACTGGTTCCCATAGGAAATGGTTTATAATAAAGAAATGTGATATCAAATGTTTGACGGTAGCTTCTGAAATGCGCGCGAGTGGGTGCTATCTACACAGCGTGGATTTACGAGCCGTCCCGCCACTTTGCGCCTGCGCAAGGCAAAATAAATATTGTTCCTTATATACTTTTATCGGTTATATTATTTTGAATAACTTTCTTCGCAATGGACGCTCAGTTGTAAAAGTTTTGAGAAGATGTTGCTGCGTATTTGTGCATTATTAACTTTCAGATCTTATTCGTTTTTGTCAATCATGTCATGCCATACTTCGCGAGATTTGGCGATACTAGGTATAATATTTGTTAATAGCCGTAGTAAGATTAACGACGTTTGACCGAAAACGTTCTTCGGATGAATGGCTACAAAACTAAATCAATATCGGTCGGTTAAGCTTTCAGATCAGGACGTGATAAAAAATATTATAATTACCTTTATATTTTCTAAAGCCTTACTTCTACAATTTTACAGTTAGGTATTGAAAATATAGGTTTAACTGTAAGTAGGCTTACTTTACTCTCAATGACAATAAAATGCTGTACCTACCTATAATTTAATACTAGAATAGTGACGCTGTCTCCTACTGTACCGTATTAGAGATTAGAGAGAAACTATAGCTTGGTCCTAATGGTGGGAGGAGATAATGGTCATTCATTAATGTTTATTGTGATATTAGTAATAGACACCATATTGTTAGTCAACATGAGCCTAGATTTAAGATAAGAAGGAAATTATGATGGAAAGATAGAATAGGTTCCTTGTCTATTTTGAATGTTCAAAATATATTATAATAAACTTTACATGAAAGGTTTCATTCAAAGGAGCTACACACTTCAACATGATCCAGCGCACCCTAGGTAGTAGGCCCCAGCTTAATAACTGACATAAAACATGACTATTTTCATATACCTACCTACCTACCTACTTAATTCGTTTTTGATACGAGAGAAGAACTCCATGAAAGATCCCGCTCCCACCCTTTATAACTGTATACATATACGTATGTGGATGCTGGCGCCTAGTGACGATTGAGTTATCGTGCACTGAAGTAAGAAATTCGCAGTGCTACCGGCTTCGTGAACAAAAGACATGTGCAGCTAAGTAGATATGAGTGGAAACAATACCATTCTAAAATTCCATTAAAAGCTTTTTTATTTTACGTATGACAGCCCAGGACAGCCGGTGAACTGTGAAGTCGGAAGTGTGAGCAAAAGAACGATTTTGGGGCAGGTTATACGGTATCATTTTTAGCAAATGCCTAATAATAGTTCCGAACATAGCCGAGATTGGACACCAACAGCACCTTACCTTCCAAACAAATGTAGATGAAATAGTCTAGGTACTTCAAGCAAACTAAATCATAGATTGATTACAGTCTATTGTAGAGAGCGCGTGGACTGGTAGCAGCTCGGCTGAACTCGGCCATTCTGTGGGCTTTCCACGCAATGAGCGGGCCGCGCCGACAGACGTGCCCCGCCGATATTTTATATCTATTCGAGTGAAATGATTTATAGGAACCGGTGCAATTGCGATACCTGCGTATGAATTGTCGCCTTACTTCCTTTTGACTTGCCAACTTGTTATGATTTCATTTCTTGGGAAAGAACTTTGTTGTGTAAAGGGTTTATTAATGTGTGAAATACGGGGGTTTAGTATACATTTCAAAATAATTATTTGAAGACTCTGTACAAGAAAGTTTTTTTTTTTTTTTACAGAAAGCACCAACTGAACATAGATATAGCAATTACAATCAATCTATGGTGACCAAAAGGCTTGTAATCTAAAATCTACTTTCCAAATCTTTGTCTAAAATCCCAATAAAACTAAAAAATCTAACTTACTCAAACAAAATCAACTAAACCTCCTATAACAGCGATCCAGATCAGAATTAGGCGCATCGCGACTGTGACCTCTCTGTTCCCGTGTGCGGTGTGCGGTCGCGGTGACGAGCCACGATTGATCGATGATTATGTCTTCATCCCGCCCGACTCCCAGATCTATGTCTTGAACTGGAGGAACTGTGCGTTTGATGGAACGGGAGAGTCTTGATACTTGATTTATTTCGTTCTCTATTTCCCAAGTGACTTATATCAGTATTTCCGTACAACCAGTTTCGTAACCAAAAACAATTGGGGTAAATTCAGAATAAATTGTCATCAGTACTTAACTACCTACAGGTTAACACCTGCTGCATGACCTAACACAATCGTTAGCTAAACGGAAATTTTATTTTTATTGCCCTAAATCAAACATCCTACTTGTCAACAAAGTTTTAATTAAACACCTAATAAATAATATCAGTTCACCGACGCACACATCAAACTAGAGCAGCAATGATCAAAACGTTGTGATCATAACGTAATCCGCTCTACCTGTGTCATTCACCGTGTCGTTACAGGTTGCTCCGATACACAAAAAAATGCTCCTTTCAAATGTAAATCAGCACAAACCGACAAAGCAAATTGTCACAAATAAACACTGTTACGTTTAAAGTTTTTTGTGAAAGTTTATAAAAACCCGGTCGCATCGGTAAAGGGTCAGGCAGGGCCAATCAATCTAAGATAAAAATTTCTTTTATTGATTTTTTGCTGGGCCGTCTCTTTAGTTATTCTTGAGATGATTGTTATCCGTGCGACTTGATCAAATACAAATGTTCCATGTCAAATACTGAGATGTTGAGGATTTGTTTTAATTGTAACACAGGAAATCTATGTAGTTTGGTATCTTTATTTTATCTCCCGGTGTAACTTAGGGATTCATAATAATTGACAATTTGTGAGATACTTAATTAGGATGTGAAGTTATAATTATATACAGAGAACAAGCTTAACTTGACAAACATAAATTAATGAAAATGTTAACTAATTAGTACCTAATTTTAAAATTAGTAATGTTCTTTTTATGTAAATTCGTTTTCTTATCTTACTTCAAAAACTGATATAGAGGCTTAAGGCAATAATAGGTAAAGCTGGTTCTTACGTACCTCCAGCATTTGAAAATCTTAGTACCAAGATTAAAAATCATCAAATATATTATTTTAACAAAAAAATGCATAAAAATCGTGTCACTCCTGCTTTTTACACCTGACTCTTACTAGTGATGCATTTTTTATCAAACACACTCCCGACATCTAATCTAATTCATAACAAAAAGACAAAAGATTTGAATACGTTAGTCCAAATATTGATTTAACCCTATCGGCGACGGAAGCAGGTGCCTTGCGCACGCGCCCCGCTTCGGAATCAATAAGCGTTTCCCAACTATGAAATTAAATGATAATCACGACTTTTTTCATATTTATATAAGCAGTTAATCAGTATATTTTCACTGTGAGGACAGGGGTCGTCCACATTTTTTTTAAGCTATTAATAGATTTATAAGTGGATTCATTTTAGACTCAGATTTTTCTTTTTGTATGTAGATACTTGAACCAATAACTACAATTACTACCTATATGAAGACATTAAGGTTTATACAACTAGTATGTTAAAACATTATGTCTTCCTATAGTTAAGGGCCATGGCCGTATATTGACTGTAATGCAAACAGCTGAGCAGACGAACGAGCCGTGGCATAAAACAACCTTAAATTGATAATGAAATAACAAACGTGAAATTTATAGAGTATTTTAATGGTAAAACATAATCTGCATTTACTTTTAACACAATTTATTATAGTAATAAAATGTTGGGGCGTATAAATAATAAAAGAGTAGGTAAGTTATAAAGACAAGAGGTTAAACTGTGTTAAGCAAAAGATAATGGCTTTATATTGATTGTAAATCATTGTAATTCACTGTGATCATACGATGACCTGGCAGTTGATTGAACGCTACAAACCTGATGGTTTACAAAATATTTTTTTTATTATCGTTTGGGAGTCTTTAGAATAGCCTTCAAGAGTAGCAATCAACATTAAAATAAGTCCAACGCATCCTGAGCGATCAAACTTACTGCATAGCATTTTTTATACAACGACAAGCTTTTCTCGCATATGTAGCTACATCTCTATATTTCGTATACTTAAATGGTCCTTTAAGTTTTTTTTGATCCAGAGGTTGACAACTCCTGTGCCACCGCCGCCATTACTCATTTTAACGGTTAGCCAGCACTCCTGCACCCCGGCACCCATCATTCGGCTCGAGAGGGTTGCCGTGACGCGTCATGCTCCGATGTTACGGCTAGATATCAAGCCTTTACAGGCAGATGCATGCACCTTATAATTGGAGCGTATCAAAACATTAGTGGACCATCGTTAGAACATCGTAGGGTGGATCTGACGAATGTCGGTAATTATAGTTTGATGGTTGAGGATTTTTAGGTCAGTTTCTTACAAAGATAAGTTTTTAGTTTCTCATTGACATTCAATTTTTTTTGCTTAAGCTTAAAAGCTCGGACCACGGCCTTATTATAATACTTATTGGAATTATCACGATATTATTGGATGTAACATCAAACAAATAATAATACAAAATCTTATTGTTTATAACTTAGTTAAGTTATGTCTATTGTCTTAAAGGAAGAGCCTGGTATTAATTCAGAAAAAAAATATCACAAAGAGTTTCCATATAGTATTAGAAAAATATGCCTTGCGTATTAACCTTCCAAAAAACTCTCACAAAATCAAAAATCCCTATCATTTGCGGCAAATCTTAAATAATGGAGTAATTTGTCAGAACAGAGCATTTTGCATATGAAATCGCGTAGGAGGGCGATTGATGTCTTATGAACATACCCCTTTTTATAGACCCACCTTCATAATCATGAAGAAGGAGCTTATCAAAACATCCCTTTTAGTCGAGAATAAGAATTTACGGTTCAAGAAATAAAATATTATTGCCGCGGCGTCGGATCTTGGCTTATTCAAAATGGTTTAAAAGGTACCTTTTAATAATTGTCAAAATACCTGCCTTTTATATTGGTAAATTACCTATTGCAGTGTACTCCGAGTTGTAATACAACTTTGCAGTTGGTACAATTAGGTAGGTACACTTACCTGGGTGTGACTAGGAAGGTACTCTTAATAATAGGCTTATAGTTACAATATGAAAGGTCTAACGTCTGAAAAATCTGAAAATCAGATTAGATTCAGATTCAGATTTAGATTGAAATACAGTTAAATCGTTGTTTATAAGTTAAACAACGATTTAACTGTATTTTAATCTAACCCTTGTAATTTGAGGAGAAAATAAAACATTTTTTTTCAACCTACAGGCAATTATTTAAGATCTTGATAAATTATTAACAACCCGTGCATTTTCCAGCAATACCTATAGCTACCTATAATACAGAAGTACCTAGGTAATCCATGTCGTAGGAACTGTTAATTCACTGCACCTAAGTTCATAATAAAAATATTCGTCTTATTGGGCTTTTGGTTTCTTTAGATATACTGTCTAAGCCATGGGCTAGTTTCTTATTCCGACTTCTAACAAGATATCAAAAGGAATGGAACTAGTAAGTGTCTATACCATGTCTAGAATTCGTTCTGTAATCATTGGGCCCAACGACATTTTCTAAAAGGGTTTCCACCTCGCACAACACCTGTTCCTGGATTGTGGCAAAAAATACCAAAACAATTTTTTTCTAAATTATAGAAAACTAAAAATATCTTAGTAACGCCATCTGTTCTGCATTGTTTTATCTACAGTTGCTGTGAGTACAGTACCTGTGTTCTTAGTTTACAACGGGCAGTAGAGATGGCGCTCCGTGTACTGCCATCTAGTATCGATGAATGGAATTTGTAACGAAGACGGCTGCCGGCATTTCGACGGTTTTGAAATACCTACCCTAGTGCGAAAAGATGATTTTTATTTACTGCCACAGATGGCGCTTATAAGCTCCTTTTATTTTATTACTTTTAGAAGGTGCTGGTGAAACTTAAAGGTCACAGATAAATTGAAAAGTATAGCGTGGTATAGCGAAAGTTCATTTCATAGTTAGTCGCGTATTAAAAAAATTCTTCAATAAAAATGAAGATATTTTTTTAGATGGCGGAAAAGCCAAAATGGACTTCTGTAAGAGCATCGATCGGTTGATCGGAAATATTTTGTTAATTCCAGTAAGCAAGTTACAAAAACGTTCACTATTATTTGTGCAATAATAGTGTCCGTTTTTCCAAAATAAATATTCAGATACTAGCTGCGCCCCGCGGTTTCGACCGCGTAAGTCTCAATCACGTTGGAATATCGGGATAAAAAGTATCCTATGTGTTAATTCAGGTTATAAACTATAATATACTAGTTCAGCCATTTTTGCGTGATTGAGTAACAAACATCCAAACACACAAACTTTCACATTTATCATATTATTAGGATTGAATACTTACTTGTCTGTGCTCCAAAGACCTGGACTGACCTCAGCTAGATGTCACGAGTCTTACCTGTATAATGGCCAATTCAGACCATTTACTCGCAGGATAATCAAACTACTGGAAAAAGGGAAAAGGCAATAATAATTAACGGAGGAAGGAATTAATGTTTTCATACCCGGACATCCAATAACATGACATGTCTATAAAGCGGTCCCTAGACGATCATGCGGCATGACATGCGTTACGTGCTGTCATGCAGGCATGACCGTTTAGTTGTATTGATTGATGCGAATGACTACGTGCCTTATTTAGTGAATTATCATGTTGCAGGATTAACCCTGTTGTTGTGTGTTGTTGTTGTTGGGTGTTAGTGTATGTGAGTTTCTATGTTTGTAAACGCACCCACGATACAGGAAGAAACTCCTAGTGTGGGGCAACGTTTAAAAAAAAAAAGCTATTAAACTAAAAGCTATTATTAACCCTCTTGCATGTCATGCCGCATGATCGTCTAGGGACCGCTTTAGGCCTTTACATACCACCAATCCGTTACCCAAACTATTGTTCAACCGTAACCTCAAAAATCTTTGAATTCCAGGAATCTATCTACAATATAAAGCCTCGTGCAAACTGACGAGATATCACGGGCGCGACAGGCAGTGTAACCCTTGTCGCGCCCGCGATATCGCGCCTGTTTGTGGGAGCCTTTATGTAGGAAGTGAAGTTCGACACCTACACCTGCCACCCACAGTGAAGTACTATTCTCAGAAAGGTGTTGTGGCGGAAGGTAGGCGTGAGAGCGCGCTCTACGGCTGTTGCCCCTTTAGGGATTACGGGAATACGGGTAATTTTATTTATTTTTACCGTTTTTGTAACAACAACGTTAAATTTATTTGTTTCAGCATTTACGTAACTCTTGGGATAAAAGCTAACGTAGTAAACTAATATAATAGCCAATTTTTTTAAATACTATTCGTTTCTCACTCTAGGGGTCATTAGGTACGTTGACTTCACCTGTTTAACATAAAAAACAGTTCGGTATCATTGGCAATGTAAATTCGCACATTATATTTGAATACTTACTTGATCTGCAATCACATCCCGAGGGATTGCTTCCAATATCTGTAGAACGATTTGCGTTGCGTTCAAATTCTCCTTAAAACGTCGATCCGGCTGTGTCTGGTGCAGGTCGATTAAACGATGTCTTGAATATCTAATAGGAGAGGAGAGGCGGCATGCTCGTTCTCAATTCACTCGCCGGCGCATAAATTAGCGGTGCGACCACACAACCGCAGCTATTCCGCAAAAACTCCAATCGTAGGGGAAAGTTTGGCGATTAAGCCGTGAGGCGTGGCGTGGCCAGGTCTGTTCGTGACAGTTAGTGCCGCCACTTGTTATAATCCGTTAAACTTTCGACCCTCGTCAAGGTACGCTGAGAATTAATGGAAATGCTTTCTTTTCCAGATTTATGATATTCTTTTTTGAATCCCCGATCCACCTTCGAGTTTGACCCTCCCGCGCTAAAAGTGATAAAAGCCTACGTCGCGCTGGCGTTATGTAATTACGTAGCGCATACAACGCTCATCTTAATAGAATTAATTTGCATCCTCTTTAATGCGAAACCCTCCTAACTAGTTTGCATAAAATCTCGTTTGTTTATGTAATTTTTAATCAGGTCAATTAACGCTCTGCACTTAGTCAATTTCGTTTATGTTTCGTTTGGCATTTTACGTGAACACAGTACTCGTAGGTAAGTGAAAATGTAGTTCGGTCTATATTTTTAAGAATTTCAGGAAAACACAACTTTATTTGTATCTTTATTCGTTAGCGTCTGTGTTACGCTTAAGAACGGTAGGTAACACAAAGTCACAAACCTGAGTTTGTTACTCTGTATTACCGCTGTAATTTGAGCAGGATTACCTATACCTTAATAATATTTTAAGATCGATTGAGTATCCATAGTAGATGTACTGAGGTGACTCGTACCTGGCGTTAAAAGTTAAAAAAATAGAAAAAAAACCTAGATATCTTTTTTATTTCTCTTCATTAGATACAAAGAAACACTTTATTTACCAAATAATTTCACGTACCTAGTAATATCAATTTATCACTTACCTTTATAAGCTATGCCCACGGCATCACTGACAAAAGCCGTCTCTCCTACATTTTCCTATCGATACAAGCACCTCTTCTAAGAAATTCCTGAAATTATCACCAAAATACCTGAAATAAGTAAGTATCTGTCTATTTGAGACGCTTGTAATTTTCGGAATTCAGCCGAAGGGGATGAAATATTGATACTTTTGAATATTATTTGCCGTATTTTATATTTAACAAAGTGTGAATTTTACGTCGTAAAATTTCAATAACATAGAATGGTTATTGGAATTTTTCTTGAAATTTTGAAAAATAGATGTAAAAGAAACTGAAAGAAACATATTTTTAAAGAATGTTCGTGTATTTTTTTACTTGCAAATATAATGTAGAGTCGGGACCATTCATGTTCATATTAATGCCTGATTTTATCTTGTACTTAGGTCATTTTCCTTTTGATTACATATCTGGTTTGAACATGTCAAGTCATGGACCACAAACTCATCTAGTTAATTGGTCCGTGTTACCTCACAAAGTAGCATCTAGTTGGTTATTCGGATTGCAACGTCCACCCAATTAAAATTGGTCAAATTCCTAGAACCTCGACTCACAAAATTAGACCGAACTAGTCCCCAACACAACCTGATTTAGTTACATCACGTGTACGAACATTCATAGTGAAACTTGTGTCGCTGATAAACATAAAACCTTTGATTTAGTCGCTGAAACTTTACCTACAGCAGAAACAGAAATAATCAACGTGTATACGTAAAATCGAATTCACAATATAGACATTATGATAATCACAGGTACGAACGAAATCACAATAGGATCGGATATACATATATAAGAAAGGCGAATTCCCAAAGCCGATAACATGGCGGGAAAAACGCTACCGTAAACCGTGCGCAATAAAGACTGGCAACAATTTATTTATATGACGCTTCAGGGAAAAGTTATCCGCGGATCCGGGGTACGAACGAGGTGGAATCAAGTTGATGCGTGCCGAAACACGAATGAGAAAATGGATGCTCCTGTACAGTATAGTAATCACGGCTAATCTTCTTATGCGGCCGATTGAGTTGCTGGCGAAGCAAATATTGACTCCGTTAGATTTCGGAACTAAAGAGGTACTTACCTACCTATTGCAATCAATCAGTTGGGGTCTGGTTGTCTTCGTGGATACCGTTTCTTTCACAACCTATGACTTATCAAAAATTATATTAAGAAACTTCGGTTTATTTATTCAAGTCTTACCTTAGACTGACATTTATCTGCCCCCCCCCCCAAACTAGTCTACTCCAGTGTTTCATATTTCTATTTTAACCCTAGTTATGTTAAGTGGAACAAAACTTTGCAAGTTGCTACTAAATCCAGTTACCTACTTAATATTCCAAAATCTTAACAATTAAATATATTAACATAAGCTGCTCCACATCAAATATTTGAAAGAGGATAATCCTAGAGACACACTAACAATTAAATCTTAATTGTTTTAAAACGATGATATTATGTGAATTAACAGTGTTTAATTTCTTTTTCACAGACATAAAAGTTGAAGAATCTTGAGGATTATTGATGTAAGCTCGATTGAAGCACAAAATGCCTTTGATGGAGACTTCGAAACTTTATTCATTCTTCGTCGTGATATTATTTACTTTAGTATGAGCAAACTTTGCTAATAATGCTGTTAAAGATCACGAACGTTTACTAGGGAACTTTTAAATGCTTTTACATGAGCTAAAGTGCTACAAATAAAATATGTTTGTACTAACTTGTTTGATAGGATGACGCACTATTCTCTAATTGCTTTGTTGTGTCTTTATTTTTTTAATCCGTCATTTTGTTTTAATGGGTAGGCGGTGCGTTTTTATAGTATTTTTTTGCTGTTTGGTTTATACGTTGTGCTCTGGTTTAGAAGCAACAGATAGGGGCGTTTTTTTCAGACCCCAAGAGCTTAAATCATAGTTTAATCAAACACAGAAATAAAAATATTTTATTTGGGGCACGCACAGGAAATGCAAACTGTAACAAAAATTAACAAAAATCACTAGCTTTTTCTCAATGTTTAATGGACACCAATGCAAGTGCTTCACAAAACATTGTTAGTTTTATTAGTTCTAAAAGGAACAGCCCATAAAAAAGGTTCTATGCTTGATAAAAAAATAACTAGGCTCCCGTCTAGGAATATTTTTTTCCTAAAATACCGTTCATTATAAAAATCAAACAGCGCAATAAAGCCGGTGCACATGCACGCGATATGTATGGTCTAATAAAAGTCGCGTGCACACAAGCTGATGATGCGTGGCGTAGCGCCGGATTAAACAGTCAAACTGGAAATACCACGGCTTTGCCTCCATGCCTCCATGGCTAGACATCAACGTACTGTCAGCGTTAACATTCGGATTTGCGCGGATCGGGGATATTAAACAAGCTAGCCGGCTCCACTCAATGCGCGTCAAATACGTAGCAGATGCGTGAATAGACATTTCGAAGCTTGACCAAAATTAATTTTGCGTACGTCGATGTTTCTATGGGTGTACTGTATTCACCATAGATATCCGGTATTCACGTGAATACAGTATTAGTCCAAAATAATAAGCACGGTGCAAGCGGTTTGGACTGAACATTGATTTTGGGGTTTTTAGGAAGGTAATACTTTCGCTGTCCCATGAACCACATTAGGTTCTGGGCAATTGTTTAACTTTATATGCTTTGCGGACAGCGAAAGTGTTAAAACTGGTACTAAGTTCCACGAAATCCGAAGAGTATTAGAGAATTTACTAGCAACGTTCTACTGAAAACAATACATTTTACCACCAATAACCATAAATTCAAAAAATCTGCCTAGCCTTTTCCCTACTTTGTTGGGGTCGGCTTCCAGTCTGACGGGATGCAGCTAAATATCTGTATTTTACACCATAAAACGTTTTTGAAACGAAGTCGATACTGATCAAAAAAGTAAATGTAAAAATGTTTACCGTCGCTTCTCACATGATATCAAATGTTGAACTATTAAATAACTATGTATAATAATATAGAAACATTTCTAAAGACAGAAATAATCTAGATAGACACGAATAAAATTAATATTACAAAACACAAATAGACAACCCACACTTTTAAGCAGTGGGTGCGATAGTGAGGTTCAAAATCATAATGCTTAAAAAAATGCCTATGCAACCCACTCGTAATAAATAATAAAGATAATTTAAACATCATAATTTCTCCAATGACATCAAAATATGTTGACTTTCAACAAATAAACGAACGTATCTACGTAAACATAGAAATGAACAAGGCAGTCATGAATCGAGTCTACAAGAAAAGCAATCTTGAAACAAAACACAACTAAATTTCTAGGGGAAATACTCGTAGTAGGAGTGATAGTGAATAAACGGGCCATGAAATTAAAAATGTTCGATAGTTGGTTGTAACCGCATCCGGTGCGACAGACAGCAGGCAAATAGGAACTATTTGTTCCGAAACATATCAGGTAGCACACGCACGACCGCGAAATTCACGTACCGACTAGACGAACGAGGATACACGGAAATCCAATTTTGGGTTTTAGACTCCGAGTGAGTAGTTAGGCCTCGTTTGTATCCGTCATTAAAGAAATCTGATGAGGTATGTACGCTTCATTACATTGACTGAAATATTCGTGAAATATTTGATAAATTAGTTAGTCCCAGATGGGCGCCAATAGACTTTCCGTAAGGGTATTGTAGGGTAGCAGTGGTGACCCAGTGGTAACGGCCCCGACTTACATGTCTTCAATGGTGGGTTCGAACTCAGGCGCACTTTACATTATGAAATTTATTTCATCACCACTGTTCTACAAACGGGACTGAAAAAGGAAACCGGCATGTCCTAGAACCCAAAATTCGAAGACATTATGACATCCTGACATCCACCAACAATGGAGTATGTGGCACGGTTTCTCTCATTGTATAGAGGCCTCCTCTCTGTGTGCAGTGGGGTCGTTATAGGTTGATTACAAGGCTATTGTCGCCCAACTGAGACCTGACTGAGTGTCCGTCGACGTTGTAATTAATGCGCTGATGCAAAAAAATCTATCGTTTCGTCAAGTTTTTCTTATTCTTTAAATTTCTTTGAATAAAAACAATATGCTGTGTCTTTATTGTATGCTCTTAAGTTTTTACACCTACATTATCAGATTTTCTTTTCATTGATGCCGTTCTTTACAAGCTTTTTTTTACTCTCTAGTTATGATAAGACTATAAAAATCTCGATAAGAAAATGTAACTTCGTTGTTTTTTTTAGATTATCTACAGATTGCTACGTAAGATCCGCCTTCGTACGCAATAAAAATAGCTTTCTTATAATATTATTATTATCAAGAGTAAGCAGTAAGAAACCTCATTTCTTGGTTATGATTGTGTTTTCTCAGCGGGATTATGAAACGATATCCTTTTACCGTTAACGCGAAAAACTCATTAGCTCATTGACTTGGTGCGGTCAATTCTGCTTACGATATGGAAGCAATCAAATGTTATTCTGAATGTAGGTTTTATTTCCTTGTACCTACTTTTTTGTTTCTATAAGGAAGCACAACTTTCTAAGTAAGACTAGAGTGCGTTTCATCAAATAGTTCCTATGCCATAATGTCCAATACAAATACGCTACGCCACTACAGCGCTACCTAATGTAATAGGTCGTTTTTAGGGTTCCGTACCCAAAGGGTAAAACGGGACCCTATTACTAAGACTCCGCTGTCTGTCTGTCTGTTTGTCCGTCTGTCACCAGGCTGTATCTCATGAACCATGATAGCTAGACAGTTGAAATTTTCACAGATGATATATTTCTGTTGCCGCTATAACAACAAATACTAAAAAACAGAATAAAATAAATATTTAAGGGGGCTCCCAAACAACAAACGTGATTTTTTTGCCCTTTTTGTATATAATGGTACGGAACCCTTCGTGCGCGAGTCCGACTCGCACTTGGCCGGTTTTTTAAATTTAACAGTGCAGCCAACATTACTGCAAAGGCAAACTATTTGATGAAACGATAATATCGTGCCATTATCAAGTCTATGAACAATAGCAGTATAGAAAGAAACATAGAAATCTCAAGTGCACGATATGAATAATACACAAACCTACACCGTCCCATTTACCTCCCTCACGTACAGCAAAAACAGTGAACGAAATCAAAAAGAAGGTTAAAAATTGTCGGACTCAATTGTATGTAGTAGGTGTCAGGTCGCAGGCACGCGAGGCGAGTCCCGGAGTCTCGACGGAGTTGCGAGTCCCGGGTCCCGCGGTCACGTATAAATTACTCTGAGGGGAATGGCTCCTCTTTGTTGTCCCGGCAAACTTACTTTCTTCTAAGGTTTAAATCCTGACTTGAATTACGGGGGTCGCAGTTTAAAGAACTCTTTAGTGCGCATCCGTTAACGCCATTATCTAGGGTAAATCTGTGGAGAAAGTCAATAAAACTTTAGGGAATTAACTTTAGTTTGCATAATTTATATTGAGCGTTTATTAACAGGTTTGTTATTTATGTAAAGACTGGTGATGAAAACTTTGTCCCACTTCCGCTTATCTTTGTGTGCTGAAAATACTTCAAGCTCTCTTTTTGGCACCTTTTTTGAACTCCCATTTCATCGCCCGAAATTAAATAATAGAATATATTAGAATAAAATATTTTTTTATTTTCTATTACGGTATTCAGTTAAAATTCGCAAAACAACATGTTGCATATTTTTCTATCAGATATTTAGTAAGTGTAGGGAATTTATATCTCAAACGAAAGCGAAATCATTGGCGACCAACAAACATACTGTCAGGGGAGCTCGAAAAAACATTAGCGTTGTAATTTGACACTAATTAACCATGGCCGTTATGAAAGCGATACATCAACACTGTTGCCTCGCCGCGCCTACCCACCTATTACCTACCACCATAATTTGAGCTCTAACGCCCCTCCAACAATACTTAAATCAGTTATAATGAGGGAAGGTTGTAGGTCGGTCAGGGGTCTTCTAAAAGTGGTTGTTTGTCTCAGCGCATTCATCAGAGCAGTTAATTTGCGAGCAGATGAGTCACGACATCATCGCTCATCTTGTGTACCTATGATACACTCATACGTCGGGAACATTTGGCGCGATTTTGTGCGACCATGACTTAGTGGCTGTTCCGGCTGGTGGAGTGTGCTTGTCCGTATGACATTGTAATGAATATGGTTAACCAATGCATGGCGGCATGGCTACCATTGCTATGGACTTGAAACTTATAAGTATAGGCTGGGTACTTATACAGCTTTTTTTTTTACATTAATAGTCCCGAAATGATTACGGACAAGTGCAACATGGGAATTTCCCATACTTTGTCGACATTGAAGTGACAATCCGCACTGGATAACAGCAATTCATTTTGCTTATAGGAAAAATATTGTGAAGTAAATAGTACCTACTTTCTCGGACAAACAACAAGACGGCTCAATTTAATTTTAGAACGTGTTACATTTCACCATTTTCACCAACGCCATGATATATGGTTTCACCGAATGAAGTACTGTCAAAGGTTCAGTTTACACTGGCTGACCACAGTTTGATAGCAGGTAACGTGAACCACCTATGCTACATTAGTTTCAAAACGCGCAATGGTGGTCACAGGTAGCCAAATTGTCAATACAACCTGCATTTCCACAATAGAAATTATTAACAGACGACTGATCATGTACATTGGCCGGCCATATTGACCAAACCATGCTTTTTAATTGATCAACTCATTAAAATGACATGCTAGAATAAACCAGGTTCAATGACCAGTGGGCCTAAAACGGTCACATTAGCAATTCCTCTAATTTGACACGAAAGCAATTCATATTAAGTGGACCATTTTACGAATCTCCATAGAAAACTGTCAAACAGATGAATTGTTTCGTAATATGAATCGCACGCAGATTATTATTAAGAATTGTCCGTTTGTGACATTTTACGATGATTCATAAATATTTTCCTTTTATGATTCTGGCAAAGTGACTTTTTAAGCCCCCTGTACCTAGTCCTTAAACTAAAACATGTTTGTTTCCACGATAAAGAATCGGAAAAGAGAATTAGTCTCAGCTTTTTTTTTCCGTGGTGAAATCCTCATGGATACCCTCCGTCTTGGGAGAACGGAGGCTTATGTCGGACTCCTACCGATTAAAACCCCACTGTTCCTACTACTACCATGTGCCGTGCCTAGCGGGCCCCCGATTTTTTTCAGCTGAAGATGAGGCAAAAACTTCCGAACACACATGGGTACAAGGCACGACCACAAATATGTGGTAACTATTGCGATTTTCTTGTGGAATAACAAATGAACTATACTAATAACGATTGTAACTTTGAGATTATCTGTTTCATAATAGTAGCGTTACGAAAATACCTACTATGTTCTTAACAAATTACATAACATTACAATACAGTAGGAAAAAACACTTTTGAAAGTTGATAAATATTCGTGTTCGTGACTGTACCTAATCACCGATTCGTTTGCCAACCATGGTGATATGACAATATTTCCTTACAACTTTTAATTGGCACAGTCTATAAAGTTTGTAATCCACTGCTAAACAAAAGCCGTATTTAGCAGTGCCTTATAATAATAGAGCCATATTTAAGCCTTATAGTCGCAACAAACTTCTTAGATCGCTTATCTTCAAAAGCTGGTCCTACTAAAAAGAGTTGCGGCCGTGGGTCAGGCGTATTACATAACCTAATGTTATTTGCATTGTCCATATGAAAAATTCAAAAGAATTAAGCAGCTGCGTCGGCTAGCATCGTAAACATTTCATAGTGTTTTTACGACAGTACCCAGCGGGCCTCGGTCTTGTGAACGGACATGCCTTTACTTCGTGTACGAAACAACGTTTGTCTACATTTGTTGGTTGCTTTGGAACATGTATTTTTGTATGAAACAATAGTGTCGTGACAAGAATCGTGTAAGTTTTGTAATTTGTGGGGTAATAACTGCGATTAAGGTTCGGTGGCGTTGTTAGCGGGCAGCGGTACGCATTCAGAATCCAACTTGAATAAAGACAACGACAGGTTTTTTTTTCACAGAACAAATTCATCACTATGTGAAGAATTAAAGATACAGCAAATTAAAACATAATTTTCGCCAGTCGTTGTTTCACATTGGGAAAAAGACTGTTTGTTCTATTAACAATCATTTATTATACCAATTCAATTTAAAATCGGCACACAATTCATACAAAAATTCTCAATGGATTTCGATAAAATTTTATAAATTCGTGAGACTGTTTGTAAAATATGAGGTATAAATTATCGTGCTGCGATGGGGATGAGATACAATGGGGATGAACAAAAAGACTCCCGTCCCGATTCCATCCACGCGAGTGGAGACGCGGGCAAAACCTGGAAGCGGAATATAGTTAAAATAACTCAGCATTGTTTTATTTCAGCACAAAGCTTTAAAAGTATTGTGCTTTATTTATTTCTTCATTTGTGTGGAATTATGAATAGTAATGTAATAGATAGGTACATCCGTGAACTGGAGTTTCTAAATGAAGAGTTCACTTTTTGTTTACTTTCTGTTTGATCACGTTTGGTATTATTAGTTTCTTCCGAATACTTATTACAAGTATAATTGTAGGAAAAAGTGGTGAGATATACAGTTGCTAAATACAGAATGTGTATGTTACTAATTCTCTCTAGTGAGTGATTGCGTAAGAATTTAATCTGAACTTTATACTTACTTCAATACTGATATATTATTATATAATTATGTATGTATATATTATAGTCAATGTAGGTATGTATGTGTATTATAAGTTTATAATCTATGTACTTGTATACTTGTGTACCTACCAACCTATTTTATTTATAATTCATTATGTTATCTTTTTAATATTTTGTATTATAATTATCTCCTATCAATCAGAACAGCTGCCATCTTATCTCTTCACCACCCTTGGTTTATTGGTAGAAATTGCCTAAGGCATTAAGTCCGCCTTTGTACTTTATTGTGTGCGAAAAGTTTAAATAAATACTTTTGTAACAGACGATAATATTATAATTTTGAAATGAAGAAAATATATTTCTACATAATTCTTCATCTCTCGTGTCGTCACGAGCTTATTATAATATGAAAAACCGACCCCTCATTATTTATATCTATTAAAATATTATCTTTTAATTTTGGTTTATCTTACAAACGATACTCCCACAACATTGACGTCAACCTAATGATAGACCTAATTAACTTAATTATGTATAAACATTAATTTGATCGCTTTTGTTAATGTACTGGATCGATATGCAAAGTTAACAAATAGCGGTGCCTACACAGTGTTTATTAAAGGCAAACAATGAGCCTGTAACTTGTAAACACGAAGAGCGAGCCCTTGCGGCGATTTGGAATAAGGGTGCGACCTCATGCGGTTCACAAGTAATGACGGTGACCTGATCTGAGATTACCTTACCTATTACCTACAACTTACAGGAGACGGTCAAGAGTATGTACTAAAGCTACGGTTTCTGAGAAGAGCGGTGGCCGTCATATTATAGCGGCCGTCATGAAAATGTTTCTTTTTCATCAGTATTTGACATTTGTAGGTGTCAAGAAACGCTCTGTATTTCGACAGCCGTTATTGTGTGATCTTTCATCGCTTCCTGCATCGTTCTCCCGTAAAGTTTTGGAAACTTTACAGGAGACGGCCAAATGTACGTAAGAACCAACTGATCTATTTTATTTTCTTGCTCTTGGTATTTATAGTTACAATACAATATACGTCGATATATTTAGTAACCTACTCCGCTTAAGTATTTTGTATTATACTCAAGAGTAATAAAAATCGACACGTGTTTCACCACTCAACGAGGCATCCTAAGGATGACGATGGACCTGTCGCGAACCTGAACATCGGCGTGGCAGCCAGACGCAGAGTGAGCCATACCGCCTGTTACCCTCACTTACATGATTCATGTTCGTGTTCGGGTTCGCGACAGGTCAATCGTCATCCTGAGGATGCCTCGTTGAGAGGTGAAACACGTATCGATTTCTTACAGGGTTTTTTATGACTCTTGAGGAATAGTTAAGTGGAATTGGTTACTCAATATCTACGTCTATTGTATTTTATAATGGATTTCCAAAATGTCACGCCTGAATCAAGTAACAGTATTTATAGTTGATTGATGGTAAAAACATGCTGAAGCGATCGCTATCATTGAGACCGAAACGTATAAAGTGCACCACCGAAGACAGTAGGTGGTTACGTAGGTTTTTCTAATTAAAAACTATTCCCTGTTAATTTTGTAATTATTTGCAAGACACATGAACATTGTTAATTGCAGTGGCATACCATAAAGCGATCTGATGTTGATTTCGATTCAATCATCGATTCTTCCTCAAAACGAATTCATTATTAAAATTCAATGGCAATGTCAAACAAATCCTGTTGAAATTAACATGGTAGGCACGTATTTCTCCTGCCCATAAAAATCAAACTTGTATTGAATTGCTGTTCGTTAGTCTCGCTAAAACTCGAGAACGGCTGGACCGATTTGCAAAATTCTTTTTTTGTTATGTTCGTTATTCTCAGGGAAAGGTTTGTACGTAAGGTAGGTGTAGGTACGATAGGTAGGTAGGTAGGTATGTAGGTATGAAGGAAGGGTAGGTAGGTAGTTAGGGAGCGTAGATAGGTAGGGTAGGTAGTTAGTGCTACCCGTGCGAAGCCGGGGCATAAAACACAGCCTTAGATCAATCGGGCCACAGCCTAACTTATATTTAATGCCGAGTTACAGTTGAGAGTGACGTAACCCCGAATATTATGCTAAGTGTACACGAAACGTAAGCGTATGATTGTTTTAGTTAAGTTATGGTTTGAACACTCTGTGGCTTTCAGCGTTATATTTAGAGGTTTGAGTTTAATTTTAGTGAGTTATTTGATGTATGCTTACATGTCGTTTGAAAGGTTACAAAGTATAAAAGTCATTTTGCAATTTTTATTTGATTGCCTACGTTAAAAGGTACGCTCTGTGATGACATAATTATTGTAATGGAAAGAACTAGGTGAATACACCAATGTTGGAAGGTCGGTAGCCTATATTTGGTCATTCAAATACTTTTTGTCATAATTATCGAGAGCAGTGGCGACACAGACTCTGACTTACAAGTTGTAGGTAGGTCCTAGGTTCGAACCCTGACAGGCGCTTTACTATGTGTAAATTATTTCATCACCATCACGGCTCTCAAAACGGTGAAGGAAACCGGCATGTGCTAGTACCAGAAATTCGAAGACATGTGACATTGACCAACCCGCACTGGGCCCGCGTGGTGGATTACGGCCCGTTCCCTCTCTCAGAGAGGAGGCCTGAGTACAAAACATTAGGCTGATTATGCTTATGCTAGTTAATTGATTCAGGCGTGACTTTTCGGAAATCCATTATTAAATACAATAGTCGTTGATATATTTAGAAACCTTTTCCGCTTAACTATTCTTCTTGCTTATGCTATGCATAATTATGCAAAGATAATGTGTTAGGCCTACCGCTTCAGTATATAGTAGGAACAGGTAAGCCATTCCAGTCATATTGCAGCTGTCTCGAATAAATGGTAGAGGTGGTTATTTCTTTAGGTCACATACCATTTGTATTACTTATAAATTGTAATTCAGTAGGCACAGCATTAAACGTGATACATTTTCTGAACAATGGTTATTTTACAGTAGCTAGAAATTAATAGTTTAAAGTTAGTTTTTTACAAAACACATTTCACGGTCTATTTTTCACAGTTAGTTTATAAGGTTGAGTATTGAACTTCGCTTGGAGTCCTCATTAATTTCCACTAGTATGTCCCGCGGCACGGCCTTCGTGCGGCCCTAACATAAATTCCGAGATAACTTGAACAAACAAGTAGAAGTCCAAATAAGTAGAGCCCTTTAGAATGCGCCCCAAGTGACGAACTCGTTTGTGAACTCGAATAAATAATTAAATTCTCTTTTCGTGTAGTGGAAAAATTTCAGGGATATTGTTTTTTGGGGAAAACGCTGGAAATGTGAGTGAAACTTTGTAGACATGTAGGTTTTTTTTAAAGTTTAGAAATATTAAATTCCTTTGCAATTTTCTCTCTTCGTTATACCTATTCCATAATAACAATCTCTCAAAATGCTGTCCAATAATTTACAATAGAAACTATTCAATGAAACAAACATGAAGTTCCAATGCACAAAGTCAGTTTGGGAGCACAAGTGTTGAACCGAAACACTATTTACGTAAATAAACTCGTTCCGAAGGCGGTCTACGTCGCCGAGCTTCGTTTAAACTTTTAATCGCTTTCGAGCCGTGATAAACAAATTTTAATTAAGTTTTAATATCACCACGTAATTGCCGAGCCAAACGGATATCACAATTATTTACGTTTATGAATATTTTAGTTGAGTTGTTATTCAATGTTTTGAGATTTTGAATAACAATTTGTTTAAGTTGATTTTCTCTAGATTACAGCGAGTTGAGGCGGCAGTATTATGCCTTCTATAATACTATGATATTCTTCTTTGCTTCTGTTAAATAAATAATCCCAACAAATATTATAAATGCGATATAAATTGAGTTTGTTTTTTTTTTACGTTTTGGGACCTTGATTGGCCTCGAGACGGACATAGGCTACTTTTCAGCCTGGATCACAGACGAAGTCGCGGGCAACAGTTATTAATTTTGTATAACACAAACACACAAACAGTAGAATGCGATGAAGGCGATAGAGTGTTGTTTATACTAGGGATGGGCCGAAATTCGGTTCACATTCGGTTCAACCAAATTTCGGCAGCTTGAATCGAACTTCGGCATTCGGCCGAAATTCGGTTCAGATGCCGACCATTCGGCACAAGAAAAATAATACCTACTTGCACTAAAATTACACACTTTGACTAAAACTAAATTAAATAGAAAAAGAATAGCATTACTGCAAAATAAAAGTATGTCTTTGACTCACTCACGGTCATTTATTTTAGTTAGGAACTATATTGTAAATGTAAACCTTATATTAAATCAGTTCTTCTTACTAGTCTTGAAAATCTCTGCCTAATCAATAAGACATAAAAATTAGATATACTATTACAAAAATGAAATACGCATGTATGCAGTACACTGCAGGTTCGGCCGAACTTTTCATTTTAACCGAATTTTCGGCCGAAGTTCGGATTCAGTTCAAACCACATTCGGCCCATCTCTAGTTTATACATATAACCTGCATTCATTGTTTGATTGAAATACAAGTAGTAATTTGCGTTTTAAAAAAGGAATTTATTCACACCAACTTGGAATTTAGAAATTCCCTACCTTTTCTACCTGACTATAAAAATATTCAGTGAATGAACTAATTAACGTGTATCTCATATCCTTAAAGTGCGAGTGGTTCGTGTAGTTGTTTACACGCCTCGAGTCAGCTCAAGTCAGCTTAGGACTAGAACTACATGAAAAAGTAGCTAAAAAATAACGTTGAAGAGTACCTACTTATTTATTTTTGAAGTGTTAAAAAAACAAAGTAAAATAATGACGTTTGTTAAAATTAGTGTTTGCAAGGATTTAGTAGCAACACAGGCGGAAAGCCACAAAAATTACCGGGAATTTTGTAATTTTTGTACTTGCTCCCCTCCATTTGTCCCTTGGCATATTTTTTATTTATCAACTTAGGTGCTTTCTTTGTTTCCACCGAGCTTATTGTTAATTTCATTGTGTAACGGTCTCACTGAAGAAGTTTCCACGCTTAACATTGGCTTCCGTGCGAAATTGTTTATGGCTCGTAAAAATTGTGCTTTGTTATTTCATTTGCGTTGTTTTGGTGAACAATTTATTTGATAACCTTTTTTTATTTATAAATTTTGTATGGAACTGTTTGTAATCAAGTTTTAGTTTGATTGTGTTATGGTTTATGTTTACTGTTTCAATGCATAACATTATGTAGTTTTTGCCGTACCTAATATTCATATATGTATTTTTTTAAATATGTTTGCGTACAATTTATACTGCCCCCATCTATTGGATTGTTTTCAAAGATCTCTGATATCAGATAGCTGAACTAAATAAGTACTAGCTACAGTAAAACCTCCTTTTGTTCACTTGACAAGTGAAATCGAGATAATGCCACCATTTTTCATCTTGGTAGGAGTGTGGACGATGCGACGTTATTCTGAACGAATTGTACCTCGGGGTATGAATTTAATCTCAGAATTCAGCGTGTCAGATTCATAAGAAACGTCTCTTCGGTGATATTTTGAGTTTTATACGAACATCTTCTATAGCGTCTTGTTTTCGTATGAACATTTATTGAAGCAATAAAGAATATGAAGGTTTTATTGTTGTTTGTTTAGCTTGATATGATGTTTTCAGGTTTTTTTATTACAAAATCTTAAGACATGCTTGTAAAAAGGCTTCATCTTTGATTAACAGGTAGGTAGTCCTGTCCTAGTCATAATCTTACACCATTTTTGTTATTGCTTTTTGGAACAAACTTTTTTCGTACAAACTTTAATTAATAGATTGCGTGTAAAAGACAGCATATTACCTTCAATTTAAATTTTCAAATGTGAAGGTTCATAATTTTTTTCTTCTTTTTTAAGCATTTTTCAAATACCACACAACTTTTTTCCGTTTCCTAACCATGAACCCAAATGCACTCGTCACTTCGCTGCCACTGGAACATCTATCCCACAGGACAAGCTACCCTGCTCTGCCTTGCTTTCCAACACAAGTCATGTAAAATAGCAGCGAAAATATTAAAAATGCCGGCGCAGCGAGATTCTGATGCAATAAATCATAAGTGCATTATAAGGCAACGTCTCCGGCGCTTCGTTAAGAAAAACAAACCTCCCTGTTACAGGGCCGGATTAATTTTGTATCAACGTGCTAAAGTGGAGTGTTTATATTACACTGGTACCTACAGCTAAATAAACCTGTTCTACGATTTAGTTTAGCGGCGGCGGCGTTTCGTAGGTTCTTTGGGCTTTACTGCACAGGTTCATGTGCCTAATAATTGTCTGCTCAAGTGGGACGAAATCAGCATATTGTGTTAGAACATAATTGCATAGAAGAAAGTGTCTTCAAAATGAGGATATTATATGTTGTTGTTCTACATTTATATCTTTAATTCGTATAGTGTACATAATAAAGAGTATTCAAGTCTATCATTGCAAATCAAAAGCGTAGGTATAGTCTTTCAATTTTTTTCACGACCTTTTGCAATCTGAGGCCAATATCCAAGTCAAGAGTTTTACTCACTCCACCTTCTGCTCCTGGGCATACGACGTTGTCAAGTCCTAGAAAATCGATAAGGCTGATAATATTGATAAATAAATCGCATAAAAAAGCCCAGCTAACGTTAACGTAACACAGTCCCAATTAGAGCCAAAACACTAACCACCACTGCGGTTGGCACAGATATGCTGGATTAAAAGTTGATGCTGTGTGCCGATAAACCGCACATACTAATGAAAGGTTGCCAAGCCATAACATCAACACAGCAGTTCACGGCTGAAAATACCTAGGCTTGTTCCAAGTGGAACAAGGGGGAACCTGAAAAAACGAATGTAAGTGATAAGAGTAAAAGAACTAAATAATAAGTATAAAAGCCTAGGCTAGAAAAGTTGGTCCATTTGTGGTCTGAAAAGATAAACTCTAAGTAAATAATTAATTAAAACTGATTACAAGGCCTTAAAAATCCTTAAATTATTCCTTGTCTGTTTCTTCCGCTTCACAAAGTCAACGAACCTCAATCTTCTTATCGTGAACCCCCATAAAATCAAAAACTTCCAACAAACAGTTACGCGGGTTTACTATTTCTATAATATTCGCTAGCAGCGTGCGGACAGCCAGATTATGAGTTGCAGTTACACTGCCACTAATGAATGCGAGCGGGATTACCTCCACGACCCGCGGGCCACGGCCAATTACATAAAAGTTGGCTGACATTTTGAATCCTGCCCGATACATTATCCCACTACTCGGCCTTTGCAAGTTTTCAATATTGATAGCTGAATTAATGGTCACTTTGCTGTTTCAGTAGTTGCATGGTGGAAAAGGTGAACGCTAATAGGGTATTAAAAAGGTATAGTGGAAAAATATGTATTTATCCTGGGGTTCCCGAAATACACCTGCAGTATCATGTCGGGAAACTGCTGTGAGAAACGCCAAAATTGAGATTGATTACTAAAACTGAACCTTTAGTACCTATTAAAGTAAACTTGAACACTGTTTTAAATAAACGGTTCATAAAAACAATGCCCTGTCCAAGTTCAATAAGCAGTTTTGAGTGATTAAACTGGAATAGAAACGGACGCAACCAAGGACATTATTTTCGTGTCATGAAACAAAAATTACATTTTCTTAAATATGAACTCATATTAATAGATTTAAAGACTCGAGCTGTCTTTTTCAATTTCTTACTCATCAACATTTATTTATATTACAATTAGCGAGCCGCCCCTGCTTCGCACGGTTTTAACGACTTGACAAAACGTTGATATTTCTTTGTCATTATGTTAGTTTATAATATGTATATTATGGTGACTGGTAATTAGTGACCGATACTTAAACACGTGACTTCACTCATTACTTTGTTCTTTACTTTTACTATGGGTTCAAACCTGAAATAGCGAAAAAAATAATCTGCTGTGCTAATATTTTACGAGTTATGCTAACATAAATGTATGACCAGCAGATTGTTTTTCGCGATTTCATGTTTGCTCCTATAGTAAAAGTGGTTCATAATGATGAGTAAACTCACGCATTTAAGTATCGGTCACTAATAACCAGTCACCCTAAATGTAGAAGATACATGAGATCTGCCAGATAAATAATTCTGTATAAAAAATATTCTTGAACGTGTCGACCCTAGTTTACACCAGATACTTCTATGTGTGTACGCTTACCGTTCTCAGCAGATATCGTTATGTCTGTTGGGTCACTGAAAGCTTTTTCCGTCGACATGTTATACACATGACCCCGCTGTCCTGTGTACTTACATCACTCTATACCTACTTTAAATATAGTTTTGGATACTTATGTTATAACGAGAATAATATAAAAATGTAGCCAGTTACAGATTGTTTTACAGTTGAAGATACCATACGGAATGTTGTCAAGGGAAAACTTTTCGTTTAGATGACAGATAAAAAGTTTACTTACTAAATATGTTATTTTTATTATCAGTACCTATCTAAACATTTTTTCTTGTAACAAACAAACATAGTAAACAAATCATTTAAAAAAACAAAAAAACCGATTGCAAAAACCAAAACCGAAATGAGAAAAACAAGCATTGAACTTTGTTTTTTACCTTATAAGAAACAAAGTTCACTGCTTGTTTTACTCTTTTCGGAAAAAAAAACCCAATGTTAAAATAATACAGAATAATATAATAGGTACGTAAACAATAAAAATAAAAAACTTCCTTGGAATAGCGATCACCTAAAAAGATTTGATAAATAGAAATCATTTCTTCTTTTTTTTAGGTTATCCTATGGTACCTTTCAGTTTTTATCTCTGATCCAAGCATAAACAGATGCCAACGAGGGAGTCAAAGTCTGAATCAGATAATCATCTAAGTAAGTACCTACTTTTACGCTGAATTATTTATTAAAAGGAAAGCGTACAAAATGTCAGTTAGTATTTTCCTCGGCAATGTGAAATATTCAGATTATTGTACGGGATAAACTTATTTAACACTAGCTTTTGTCCACGGCTTCACCCGCGTAAAGGTCGGAAATTATCTCACGGGAACGTACCGAGTTAAAAAGTAAGCTACGTGTTCATCCAGGTACTATCTTTATGCCAAATTTCATCAAAATCTGTTCAGCCGTTAAAGCTTAAAAACATCCAAGCTTACAAACTTTCACATGTATATTATTAGAGGATAGTAGGATTAGTACGATTTACCTACCAAGCACGAACCTGCAACAGAAAACCTAGACACAAATACTAAATAAAATGTTACCCTGTTTACCAGAATCAAAATCTGGATGCAAATCATTAACTTGAAGGCGGCAATAGACAAACAGCTCAGAGCACTTGCGGTTTTTATTAATTACTTACGCTGATGTCGGTCGCGTACGTCAGTCGCGCGTGCGTATATACTGTGTGTTTTATATAGCACCATACTGCGACGCTGACGTCCGCGGCGCGTACGACGTTGCGACGCGTACGCGACCGACATCAGTGTAAGAGGAATTTAGGCCTTATAAGAAGATTTAGGCCACCACCAATCACTAAATAGCTTCAGCGATAAAATAAATTAAAATATCGTTCTGTTTCTGTCAGTTTTTTGGAAACGACAGAGTCAGAATGATGTTTTAAATATACAACCCATACATACATAAACTCACGACTTTTCCCCATGTGGGTAGGCAAAAACTACAGAACGCCGACTTTTTTTTTTTTTTTTGAGCGTGGGAAATCGTCGAATGACATCTCCCGCTCTGGGCGAAGCGGCAGGGCGTGTCAGACTGTTACTGACTAAAACCCACCCGTGTTCCTTCAGTTGCCTGTTACCTGGGTCCCGGTATCCCTTTCGGACATTCCCGCAACCCTGGCAGGCATCGGTCCTAGCGGACCCCGTCAGGTGTGCTGACATCTCTTTGAGGCGCGCGTGGAACACGACGCGCCATCGATCCGGGCCTGGTCCTTATCGGACGGCGAACTACCCATTGCTCGCCGTCCGCAAGCCCGCGCCTATGGTGGCCGGGAATCCGCCTGGGATTCCCGACGCTCAGGGTGTCTTCAGCGGCGGCGGTTAGGGGCGTGAGGGCGCAAACTTTGCCTCTCCCTCACGCGTTCCACCTCCTCCTTCGCGAGTATTACTGCTTCGCAGAAGGAGGTGACCGCTTCCCATGCCCTCTCGCTCCGTACCATGGCCTGGACCAGGGCCGAACGCGAGAGGTCATTGCCGCCAATCGACGGAACGCCACCTAGGCCATTTCAAATATGTTTAGCGATACATTAATTTTCGCTGCAAGTGGCCCTAAAACGAATACCATATGTTAAAAATAAGAATTGTATCCCACTACAACCTAACTTTCCCTCAACAGTAGTTTACCGCAGCGAATAAACTACAAAACACATCCTTAAAATTAAACTGCCACAATTATTCTTATCGCAGTTACTTCACCGTGTCCCCATGCGGCCACATTTCACGGCATGCCAGCTCTGACCACGCTTCACACACACCTGAGACAATGGCCGCCATCTGCTCGTGACGTAATCCGAAGCTTCCTTGTGACGTCACCTCGCATTGCATTACCTGAACTAGTTAGCCGTGGCTAGCTTTAATTAATTTCTTGGTGAGTGATGATTTCGGAGGAATGTTGGGTAGTTTGATACAACAACAAATTAGTGAAAAACACTACCAGTCCTAGATGCCTACTTAGTCAAATATTTGTAGATGGTAGTCGAAACCTACGTCCAAATGGAAACACACTGCCAAACACACACACACACTACAACACACTCCTTATGTTTATATCTTCGTTAGTTTTTGTTTAAAAATTCAACATTAAAATGTTTATAGAACTATTCCGTTGGTCCGGAGGAAGGACAAACCCTAGTATGAGTGACAAAGCACTCCTTTGACACCTAAGTGCACATTGCTGTATGACCTGTGTTTTAAGAAGGTTTACTGTACATATCCATTTTTCTAGTAGGCGCTAAAGTTTATTTTTATTTTTTAATAATATTTTTTTTTACTAGGGTCCACTGCGCAATGCGAACACTTATGTCTAATAATAATCATTCAATATGGCCTATAGCCTTTTCAGCTGCCTGAATATCAGTATTTTACATGGAGCGACTGCCTATCTGACCTCCACAACCTAGTAACTGGGTAATACGATACCCCTTGGTAAGACTGGTTGTCTGACTTTTGGGCTTCTGACGACCCGTAACGACTGTCACAGATTCACAAATGCCAGCAGAGACCAACGATGAGGCTCGGAGGCGTCTCGGTATGTAAAGATGGTCACCCAGAAACGGACCAACACCAGCAAGCGTAGCAATTATTTCTAATAATAAACATTGTTAAGTATATCTACCCAAACCAAATCTTCTGATAGCTACGATACGAGCGATTTCCTTAAAGATGGCGAGATGGAAAGCTCATAGGACGATACTGCTGGTTTTAATCTTAAAACGATTATAAGCTTTAAATCTATACATTCCAAACATTAACCCGCTTTGTCGATGTTCTGCTTATGTCCAATGAGAGCTTAGCAATGTCTAATCAGCACTTGATCGCCGAACACAACAAGATTAGTTCCGATTCCGAGTTACTACTAAGTGAAGACCTAAGTAGAGATAACTGTACAGCTAAGTACTTATTATGTAATCTATGGTATGTCCATCAATACTAACTATGTTTGTTTGAAATTGATTGACACACTAGTCATTGGCATAGGTCATTACCCCCGGGACCCGTGCATATGTAACAATCTGGAAATTATACCATTATTATACTAGAGAACTATACTGATGTTGTTGTAGAAATGAAATCATATAAAAAATATTAGCTGATTTCAAAAATACAAGTACCTATATACCTATGTAATAAAATCTACGGTGCTGCGTAAGTATCCTTACAGATTATAAAACAAGGTCCCACCGCCGCGTCTGTCTGTCTGAACGCGATAAACGAAAAACTGCCGGACGGATTTTTAAACGGTTTTCACCAATGGACGGAATTTTGGTGTAAATTTTGTGTATGGAATTCATTAAAGGTTTTGTGTAAATTGGCTGAAATACAACGTTTATTGTTAAAGATGCCGCCAGAAATCATGCCTACTGAGAGCTTTACTGACGAGAGAGACGAGAGATACATAAAATTAATGTTCTACATACATATTAAAAAGTTCTACAATAAAGTCTGTAACAGCATACGTCTATCTTCTAAGGATGACCCACAGTAACCATTGTTATCTTTCAGAATTTGATAAAAAATTAATTGTTAAGTATTTCCAAAGGTATTTTCACCGGTATTATCAAATTATCGTAAGCCGTCGCCGTCTGCGCACGTACACTCATGAAGAAAAGACTTAAGACAAAATAATATTTTGCGCCTCACCTCGCACCTCCAAAGGGACCTAAAATATGCCTTCTGCGCCGTGGTCATCTTTCGTGAATCTTACTGTACGTGCGCAGACGGCCGCCATTTATGGTCATCTTTTGTGAATCGTACTGTACCTAGTATTTACCCAGTATTAACAATTTTGTAAACATATAAATTAAAATAGTTTCCATGGAGTTTCTTACTCGTTCTTGTTGAAATTAATGCTTTGAGTTTAAGTTTAAATACACAAGTTAGGTTCAAACTAATCCCTTTTTACTGTCTGTTCAATTCAAAGAAAATAAAACACAGACAAGTTAAAATTTAAAAGTACGGAGATCCCAATCCTAAGTTTCATATTATCTGCATCAAATCCCGGCTACGTGCCTTCGTATAATCATCCGGATAAAAGAGGCGTGCTCACCTTATTCCGAGCAAGTTTATCTACTGCCATTTCATAACACAATCATATTTATTCGTATATTCTCAAAACTATGTGAACAACAGCTGGCTGAATGGAAAAAGCGAGTCCGAAATGTCACCGGAATTGAAATAAGGTTGAAAGCACAATTTCGAATGATTTAATGCTTTTTTACTGTGACGTATTGTGCGGATGAATTTATTTAACCAATAAAAACATGCACTTCCGCTCCATAGCACAGAGTGTAGGTTAGGACCTCCGTAGAATAAGGTAGAACTTGTGGTAAAACTAGACGTGTGACAGTTGAGCAGCCCTGATAGAATAAAGGCTGAGAGCACATGGAGCACTGAAAGACAAATAGTATGATGTGGTGTAGAAATATTAGCGTTGTGACCGCGAGTCCGAACTCCAGGAAAATCATTCCTGTTAGCCACACTGGTGTTACAACCAGGAGTCCGCACCCTGTGTCAATGCATGATCGGAACGTTCATCAAAAGAATAGAGTGTAAATGAGGTAGCTTACGAAGCAGTGGTTTTCTAAAAGCTATTTTTAATTAAGGTTACCGCCAATGAAAAGCTGTCTTTGTTACTTTTGTGGTTGAAGCGTGGGCAATGTTTTAGTTATTGATAAAACGTAAACTTTACTTCTATAACTATTATTCTAAACTTACGTTTCAAAAAAACATAAACAACACAGCCAGCGAGCGGCTTATTTAAAGGTATTAAATTGTGAAAGGTTAGGATTTCATATTAATTTTATTTATATACATTTTATTGTAACAAAACGGAAACATAAGAAGATAGGTAATCTGTGTACATTGACAGACCATCCTTGAATATACAATAACATTGGTGGCCATCGATTGCGTATTCTCCCAGACAAACTATAAACTCGATTTCATTAAGCATAATGTTGCATACATTATGCTTAATGAAATCGAGTTTATAATTAGTACTTACTTCGACCACTTTTCCATTCTTATTCTAATAGCGGTTTTCTACTATATACGGGTATTTCCAGAGATTCCCCCATGTGTTCCGTTCCGTATGTGATCGGAACGGATCGGTTACGGGCCGGGGGAAATTGCCGCGTTATGTCTCAATGGGGTCTCACGACATCAACTGTTGCTCTCATCGATTATTATGTATCTTCGTGGCGAGATATTGCTAACGTTCAAGTGTTGCTTGTCAGTGTTTGTGATATTATTGTTGGATTTCTTTCGGGTTGCTTTGCATTGCATCATGATTTTATATGGGTAAGGGGGGCCTAAAACGGCCACATTAGCAATTGCTCTAAAAGCAATTAATTTCCTGAATTCCCAGCTGTCATTAGCAATTCCTCTAATTTGACACAAAAACAATTCATAGTTTGTTGACCATTTTACGAATCTCCATAGAAAACTGTCAGACAGATGAATTATTTCGTAATATGAATCGCACGCAGATCATATTATGAATTGTCAGTTTTTCATAATAATTTCCTATTATGATTATGCAAAGTGGTCGTTTTAAGCCCCCTTGGGGCCAAATTTCGAGACAAAGATTCATCCTTTGTGAAATGCAATCAGCATGTACTCTTATTTGTTTTCTCTAGATGATTGATTGAAGTCAGAGTCTTACCTACTGTAACCGTGATAAAAACATAAAATAACATAACAGTCACACTAAAATCTTCAGTTATGTGATATTCATTACCCTGATTCATTCAACTTATTATTGTTTTACATTAGTGTCGAAATTCATTCAAACAATGATTTGCATTCATTCTTAACCCTTTTCATCGTTCTACGTGGTTCTATTCAGGGTTGTCCCAATTGTATGTAGATTGATTGATTTATTTTATTTTATTTTCTCTTCTTTCCTTACAATTATGTTTAAATTAGTAATTCATTTACTATTTTCAAAATATACCGGACGAATATCCAAGTATTACCTACTGAATATTCGTCTACTGCATAAAAGCAAGTCGAACTAAGTTAATAACTTGAGAAGTAAAGCTTCTTACTTTAGAGAAATCTCAGAAAAAAAGGTAAACTGTGTTATTTTTAACTTACGAGATCTTGTCGGCCTTAGTTAAAGAAATGGTTTTTCGGATTTATATAGGATAGTAAGAGTAAAGAGTAGGTACCTACCAAATATATTTTTAGAAAAATTAGCTCCTCAGCCTGTCGAATTAAAAGGTTTTCCTTCTATACAACCATTTCTTCCGCAATTTTAAAGTTCTGACACCCCTGATCGTTTTTGTACTTAAATTCTTGTCTTATAGTGAGTATTAATTCATTAAATGTTAATGAGTTTGGGCGAGTGCCCGCTCTCACCCTTGTCAAATTATCGCACAATGGATGAATCTTCATAAAGACATTCCACACTTTTGTTTGTTTTCATGTGCATTGCTGATTTATTGTTTAGAATATCATGTTTATGATACATTTGCTTGTGAAAAGTGATTATGGCTAATGAGATATGAGACGGCGTTCAGTATTGTGAAGTTCAATCATTAATCCATACGAAGGCCAGGCCAGGCGTGTTGGGCCAGTTTTTTTTTTTTTTATAATGGCTTTCTATGCCAATCTCAAAAAAAGGCTTTCTGTATCAATCATATTCTACTTATCGTATCTATAAAATGTCAAATAAATGACAATGATCATTACAATAATATTAAGTTTATGCCAATAATAAGTATTCAGTGGAGCCCAGAAAATAAGTTGTCTAAAAGCACAGCTATTTATATTTAGAACAGTTTACATTCGGCTAATGCACGTAAGTATTGAATGAACACATTTCATTTTCAAAAGATCGTTGAACCTATTGTTCGAGAAAACCGATCATGTGCTCAAACCCTTAGTATCGATTCAGATTCGCGAGGGTAACCCTTCAGTGAGTTACGCACTACACGGGGGAGTCGAGTCGTGAACGAGAATGACTAGGTATGTTATTTACATGTTGGTATGAATGTAATGAAAATATACCTCGTATCAGCTGGTTAACTTCTCATGGGAAGGGTTAGAGCATCTTGAACAGAGAATTGAAGTTTGTTTTTAATTTGTTTTTCCAGTGGACGACCTTATTCTTAAGCCCAAGTGCACCATGCCATAACTCCAACTGAAAAGAAAATTTCACACAGGACGGAAATACTGTAATGTCTGTGGATAGTGACTTGTTACACTGAAGCCACTAAAAAAACTTTAAAGACATATTCTAGAACAACAAATACATTTTAGTCATAACCCCAAAATACTAACACCAGAATAAATACCGCACAATTACTTACAATTCAGCGTGAAACATGCGAGCACTGTAAAGATACGTCCGACATTAACTATTGAAGGTGAAAACACACATTCTGGACTAATGCCCATTGTAAAGGCAACAAACTACCTCCAATCAAACTAACGCCCGACCGCAATTTGTTTGAAGGCGAGAAATATTGTGTTCCTTAGTGTTAGCGGACTTGTGCGGGTTACACGTTATACACGCTAATGTTGCCCACCTGGAGATAAAGCGAGCTGGGTATTTGTGCATCCCAAATAGGAAGGAATAGTTAGAACGAATTTCCTGCGTTCAAGAGTTGTCAGTGTCTATTCTATTTTTTATTATGGCCAGCAAAGCCGATGTCGACCATTCTGCCAACGTCTAAAGTAAGTTGGAAAAGAAAGTGTGTATAGAAAAAAACAAAAAAAAAAAATTTTTTTGCGTTTAATATTCAACAACAATGATGACACTGACAGATCTTCAACGCACTTTGAATGTGCTGATCGCGTTCAGTTTCAATGGTGAAAGGAGAATGGGCCCTTGCTTATGGGGTTCTGCCCTGACGCCCAATAAAAATAAGATATATACCAATGGAAAGAGCTTTTCAAGGGGAACCTTTCCTACTAACACGACTTTTGCCCATTGTAAGTCAGTTCGGAGTAAATGACCTAAATGGGTGTGAATACTCGGGCATCGAAGTTAAGGAATTTTCTTGGCCCAATAGCCATAAGATATACATCAATGGCTTTAGCTTTTTGAGGGGAACTTTTGCTACTATCATGACTATTGCTAATTGTTAGTCAGAACGGAGTTAATGGCATAAATAAATTTGACTACTGGGACACCGAAGTTAAGGATTTTTTTAACCCAATAGCCATAAGACATACACCAATGGAAAGAACTTTTCAAGGGGAACCTTTCCTACTAACACGACTTTTGCCAATTGTTAGTCAGTTCTTAGTTAATTACCCAAATAGGTGTGAATACTTGGGCATCGAAGTTAAGGAATATTTTTGGCCCAATAGCCATAAGTTATTCATCAATGGCTTTAGCTTTTTGAGGGGAACTTTTGCTACTAACATGACTATTGCCAATTTTTAAACAGTTCGGAGTTAATGACCTAAATATTATGTGACTACTTCGGTTGCGAAGTTAAGGAATTTTCTTGGCCCAATAGCCATGAGATATACACCGATGGAAAGAGCTTTCCATGGAGAACCTTTGCTACTAACACGACTTTTGCTAATTGTCAAGCAGTTTGGAGTTAATGACCTAAATAAATGTGACTACTGGGACACCGAAGTTATGGAATTTTCTTAACCCAATAGTCATAAGTTATACACCAATAGAAAGAGCTTTTCGAAGAGAACTCTTACTTCTAACATAACTGTTGCTAATTGTTAGTCAGTTTGGAGTTAAAGATCTAAATAGGTAATAAATTGCGCACCGAAGTTAAGGAATTCTTGGTGTCCAATAGCCATAAGATATATACCACTGAAAAGAGCTTTTTAGGGATAACCTTTTCTACAAATACGACTTTTGCCTATTATTAGTCAGTTCAGAGTTAATGACCTAAATAGGTGAAGAATTTCAATAATGCTTACTTACTCACATTTAGAGCTTTGTAGCTCCTTTCGTACTAACAATCGAGAGAAACGTCATATCACGAAATATTGCCTTTGAAGAGATCTTTCCATTGGCATATATCTGAACTCTATTGGTGGATGCGGCAGGCTTAACGACGGATTAACGATCTGTACGGCCGATCGACTCTTAAAAACATTGTTCCCAAAATGGCATCTAGGAGGCCAACTTTTTAAAATGTCAGTTTATAGGTTTGCAAGATCCGGTTTGCAAGGCTCGAAGTTAATAAAAGTTATTTCATTGTCCAAATACATGAATTTCACTAATGGTTAATTACTCACATTTAGAGCTCTATAGCTCCTTTCGTACTTACAATTGAGAGAAGCGTCCTATCACAAAATATTAGCCTTCCCATTGGCATATAGCTCAACTTGGGGTACACGTCAGGCTTAACGATCTGTCCGGTCGACCGACTCTTAAAAACATTGTTCCTAAAATGACATCTATTGGAGACCAATGTTTTAAAATGTTCGCTTATAGACTTCAAAGATGATGTTTGCAGGGCACTGAATCATTAAAAGTTATTTAATTGACGAAATACCAGAAATCCAGTAATATTTAATCACTCACATTTAAAGCTCTGTAGCTCCTTTCGTACTAACGATCAAGAGAAGTCTTCAGACTAAGAAATATTCTTCTTGATGAGATCTTTCCGTTGGTATACATCTTAACGCTATTGGGCTCCAGGGCAGAAACGCCCAATCTCTTTTGCCCTTAGTATTCTAGCAAGAAGATTTTAACTTCGATAACGTATTGAGAGTAGAAAAACAATTAAAAATATAATAAAAATCATCATCGTGATCGTAAAAAGCATCCGAAAGACGTCCGTTATTGCTCTGATGTCTACAACTGTGTATTCGGGGGTTTAATACATCCAACCTCTTTAAATAAAAAATCGTGCAAAAAAAACCTGAATACAAACAAACAAACAACTAGAAAATTATGAAAACTGAAAAAGGCAACTTGTTTGTCTGAAACTAGTTTAAAATATCAGATAGTTCTATAAATACAGCGACCTTACCTTTAAACTATTTACATAAAACGTGGGCAGTACTTACGAACTTATTATTCTGCTTACAATTTATTCAAATTCTAGACCAAGAAAGTTGTTGTTAACCTAGAAATGAATAGTTTCATAGTTTTAATAGGAATGCCTATAAATACTGAATACTCCGTATACTCACAAAAAATGTGTACAGTTTATCTCAAGCACAAAAGGCGCCTTCTACATCTATATGTCGGAGATCGTCAGGATTTATTCCATTAGACGGTGAGCACGCATGAGAGCTCGCCCTGGCGCCCCTCCGTCAGCTAGGCTCCGTCGTAGCACGAAGTTAGCCGCGTGTTAGTGCTACCACCACTCGCGTCACGTGCCGCGCTTCGTTTAGCGACCGTACTGATGACCATCTCTGACATAATATAAATATTACAAATTAGCTGAGCCCCGCGGTTTCACCCGCGTAAGTCTCGATCCCTTGGGAATATTGGGAAGAAAAGTATATCCTATTCCAGGTCATAGTCTACCCATGTGCCAAATTTCATTCAAATCCGTGCAGCCGTTTTAGCGTGAAAGCGTAACAAACATTTCTTCAAACTTTCGCATTTATAATATCAAGTTAAAATCGTTAGGATTAAATAAACTTTTCGTGACTTTCTGTGTGACGGCGTTGTTCTTATAAACTACGCAACGGATTTTGATACTGTTTTTAGCATCATTTAGAGAATTTATTCTGAAATGTTTGTGTATCATCATTTATCTTATAAACAAACAAATAAATAAAATTGAAGTGTCTGTTTGTAATGTCAAAATAACAGCTTTTTACTAAATGCATATGAAAGTATATACGGTACTTAGAACAAAAAAAATATTTTTAAATGTTTGTCTGACTGTCTGCTTGTTCTGGTTAATCTCGGAAACCGTTGGACCGATTGTGACGGGACTTACGCTGGCAGATAGCTGATGTTATTAGGAGTAACTTAGGCTTAACTTTTTATTTTAGAAAAAGATAGGCGGGCGAAGCCGCGGGCAGCAGCTAATTATTATTAAACACAAATATACGGAATACGGAATACGGAAATCTCGATGTTTTTTCAAGTCGTGAAAACCATGCGAAGAATGTCGCTAGTTAAAAAATTAACAGATGATCATAGACCCGTTTTACAAACATTCTTCTCCAAGCCTAACTCAGGCTTGGAGAAGAATGTTTGTGTCATCGTTGAAGTCATAATTAAGGATACAGCAGACAGCTATAACGGATAATGAATAAACAGCAATCAAAATAATATAATCTTTGGCGGTGTAAACTTCCCAGTGTTGCCACTCTCCAAGTCTCGGAGAGTTCAATCGTACTTTTAACGAGTTAATCCCCTTTTATTAAATGTTGATGCTCTCTGCGGCCGAGTCGAGATCTTCTTCCTTCGTAACTAGTTAAAATTCGACTTGAATTGCTAGCTTTTGGCAATTATGGGCAATGAGATTAATTTAGAGTGTAATTTATTTATTTATTTTCATGTTCAATATTTTATTGTTACTGTTATTTGGGAAAGAACTTTTATTGCAACAAATAAACTTATATTTTTATACACTTAAGTACCTAACGCTCATAACCATGTATTTCGAGAAACAAACAGTACCCATCTAAAGTCTGTTTTTTAATCTCGTAGACTAATTAAACATTTCAAGTGATTGTTGTTTGTTTTTTTCAATTTGGAGTTAGACATTTTCATCTGTCAAATTAGTCTACTAGATTAAAAACAGACTTAAAATACTCAATGATTTAGTACAAATAAAAAGAAAGGACGTATCGACACTAATTTAACCGTAGATAGTAAAGTAAAGACACTAAATCAAGGAACATGAGTCGCTAACAAGATACTCTCCTATAGATTCGGGCGAAGCTGCAGCTCCTATTCACCACGGCAATAACGTCATTATCAAAATTCCATACAAACATGCATAAGGTTGAGGTAGGAACGATAAAAATAATTCAATCTTGTAAAAGCAATCTTCCCTTCCCATCTAAAAAATGACAGTAAAACTCTAACATGTGAATTTACGCGAGTATGATAACTACAACCTAGTCCCACATGCATGTATGTATCTACGTAAGCCTATAAAAGAAAATTTAATCTATCGGGTCCACAAGCGGCTCATATAGCGTTTAGTAAAGCTGTCTATATCATAAGCGAAGCGTGTGTTTTTGCGAATGTGGCCGATCGGATTAATTTTCACGAAATCGTTTTACGGATTTCTCCACTTGCTGTTACTCTTTATTTTACCCCGCGGTATCATCTCCAGGAAATTGTTTCCATGGATCCTTTTGGGCTTTGAGCAAACAGAAAGCTTGTTGACTGCCGTGTTTATAGTTATTTGTTTTAGGAGCTGATGAAATTGTTTCAAATTGGATTAGCATACGTGTATTTTATGAATGTCGCGTTGTTGGTTTATGGAAGGTTTTTAGTGTATGTATCTACGGGATATGAGAATCCTAGTCTTATTTTTAAAGTTAGGCTGTTAAAGCGGATGTGCATGGTTGTTAAAGCGTAGTTGAATATAAACCAATCCAAGTTTTGAGCACCTACGTATAATTATGAGCTGGAATGTTAGTAGTACCTATGCTTCGAATACTCAATTTGCCTGTTACCGCTTCAAAATTTAGGTTTCATTCAAAAACTTGTAATAGAGCGGTTCTTAAATAATTGATCGAGCTACCAAACTTATTCGAGTACTAAACAAAGTTGAACTGCGTGGGTTTGTTTTATACACAAAAGTAAATAGCAAACCACGTTGTTTACGGTATCATGTATAAATATCAAATACACTGAACAAATGAGAGGGTATTACCTTTTGAGAGATAGCACCGGCGCCGGCGGCGGGCGAAATCATTTCCGTTGCGTCAATCACACGTCGCTCCCGTCCTGTCCGTCTACATACGTCCACTAATGAGTTCGCGAGCCAGTTCAAATCGCATCTAGATTGAGAACTGGCCGCTTAATTATTTTTTGTCTGGTACTTAGGAGTAAAGTAAATCTATCTAGAATTGCGTGTTGTGGTAAACAAAGTTTAAAATAGTTCTAGCGTTATTGAAGTTCTGAAAATTGTTGAGTGTACTTAATCTAAGTTCGTTGTAATACTTGGTAACCTAATTAATAAACCTAACTTTCTGGGAAGCGGCTTTCTCAGAACCTCATTTCAAAATCGAAAAATCGGTGTTAGATTAACATGGCATAATAAAATCAAAATTACTCTAACATAAAATCCATAAAGATACACAAAGACACATTGAAGCAAAACGTTACATCACATCACTATATCTTTATTGGGCCAAGCTTTATAGACATCGAAGACTGTCGCCGCTGACCGCAAGTAGCGGGGCCAAGTCGGAAACATTAAGGTCCCATCAGCGTCCATATTTTCCGGCGGGCGCTGAATTTTCACGGAGCAGAGGCCGGTCGGCATCTCGACACGCCTTTGCACTCAGACACTGGCGTCGGATGAAGTGGAATTGTGTACCCTAGTGCCTCTCTTCGCCAATATTTTTACACACTTTTACAGTTTAAGATGTGGATTTTGTCCAGCAGTTACTTTGGATCTTGTGTAGGCGTCTTATGTTTCTAGAGATTTAGATATGTCGTTTAATCTCAACTCAGAGGAAAATAATTCGTTTCAAAGTATATGATTATTTAGGAAAGAAATTACTTTTTTCGTCATGTATCTCCTTTATACTTCTAACCGTGTCATCAATCTAGCAGACCGCGTAATTTACTTACAACATAGACTCGAAAAGAAAACTTTGCTCACAGCCATAAAAAATAAACATCTTATCTCATAAGTTCGGGCAGCTCTCTGTGAAATGACACCTTTGGGTATCTTTGTCGCCCAACAAACGCCGCGTGAAATTGAAACAGTCCGGTCCATACTCCAGAAAATTTCACGACGTCAAATTCCTCCCTTTTCATTCTTTTTAATCCTGGTAAAACAGTGTAACGCTTTGGGGGCGAAATGTTCCATTTGTGTATAGGTAGCTATTATATTTAATGTTCTGGTTGTAAAAGTGTAAGTTTTATTAATACTTTATTATTATAAAGACTGCAGATGTCTATAAAATGTTATGATTAACAACAACCTTAAAATGCACAAACTCTACTTTCAGGCAAAAACGACCTTCACAGTAACCAATAAGGCAAATCATTTTGTATGTATTTTGTATTTTTAGACACGTTAACAGTGGTGTACTCTTGTGCTACACAAAATTAGACAAAACTTACTATATATAAGCATGCTATAGGTAAAACAAGCAGAAAACATTTCAGTCATGCTTTCAGTTTGCTTAGCAATTTAATAAACATGGCTTAAAAATCCTCACCTTTATACGCAAATTATACATTACTGAACACCAAAGTAAAAACACAACATTCACGTAACCTAGTGCACTCTAAAACCGTTCTATAAAGTGCATATAGCAGCTTCCCACAACACTAAACAAATTACGAGGTCGCTTGTAATGAATACGTCTGCGATCTATCAGAATTAGAAGACCCTTTCGCTGTCACTCGTATGATCGATGTGCGGAAATGAACACCATCTTTTTCTAAGAGTGTGTGATATAGCGCAGAATCGTACACACTTCATCACCACGAACAGACGTATGTACAAGTTGTATTAGTATGTTTATGTGTAATTGTGAATAGAATTTTTTGGGGTTATTCTTCGGGAGAAAATTGACTATAAAGACAGAATATAGAATATGTTTGAATAAATACTGCAAAATCTTTAGATATCGTCCTGCTTTTGTGCATAAAATAAGAAGCAATATATCATCGAAATTCGGTTGTATAAGACAGTAGTTAATGCCCACAAAGAGCAAACTGTCCCACATGTGATAAGTGGCAAAAAAATCCTACAAATGCATCCGCCACCGACGCTCAGAATAATTTATTACGGAAAGGATTTTAAAAACACACATCGCCCGAATCCTCGGATAAAGCTGTTTTAAGAATATGTGGGAATTCTTTCAGGTGATCCTGGGAAAAATATATATCATTTCTACAAGCCGGGGAAAAGAATCCATTTGAATTTATTTTAGCAATAAGAATATTCTATTGAGGTGAAATTAAAATTTACAAATTACGTTCATATATATTTATACTTCAGACGCAAAGAGTTTGCTGTCATCGACTATAGATCCGCAAAAAAAGTAGTGACACAATTTTACTGAGGTGGTATGTATTCCCCAATAAGCTCTATTCCTAATTAATATTTAAACGATTTAGGCACCTATGTCAAATATTGAACAATACCTACCCATTTTAACCACTTTCATAATATCACAAAATGGTTGGCATCTTTCGTAACATTAGCAATAACAAAGAAAACGATATCATCTCGATAAACATTCCAACGAGAGCAACAAAATATTGTTTACTCGTCTCTCATCTTTCCACCCGCAGTACAATCGGTCCCATTCAAGTTCCATTGCAATAGCTATTGTATTTGCTGAAGGCTCTACTGCTCATGTCGATTGCCAATCGAACGGTTGGCGAACGCCATTTGCCAGGAATGAAAGGCTGCTTGATTATTTGCTAATCTTGCCCCGACTGTGCCCCGACTATACGGGTTCACAAATGCTTCGCTAAACTCATGCAAAACCGTTTTCATTTAGCTAGGAGGTAGTACAACTTAATAATTTAAAAGTGCAGACGACCTCCTATGAGAATACACCGTGACTACTGCCAGAGTAATTGCCGTCCCGTCGTGTAGGATATCTACGTCGGATTAATTAGCTGGCTCCCAGCACGAAACTTTTAATCTTTATAATGTGCATACCTGTGTTCGTTTGTATGCATGCATCGGAATATACAACGACATTTTTCAATCCACTATTCGAATGGAAAACCGAAACATATCGGATATTTGGTCATCGGACTGCCACCGCGAACGCCGCATGTAATCGAATCCGCTATTGAAGCGATCACTGTCTCTGTTTGTATAGAATAACTAAATTATTTGTATTGCTTGTCGGTTTGCTGTCATATCGTAGAATATAGTATTGTTTAATTTATAGTTGTAACAGACTTCGTGGAATTTGTTATTCTGATACTTGAAATAGATCGCACAATTAATGTTTTGCAACTAATTTGTGGTTTCTAATAAATATTTTATGTTTGAATTACAATTATGAATATAATATTTCAACTAAACAAAGTTAATTGAAATATGATATAATAGACAGTTTCTATCTAATTTAACGCGTATTTAGTAAATATAATATTCATTGACGTCATTCACTTGACGGCTAGATTTACTCAGAGTGGTTCTGCAATACAGCTAATGATTCCCTTACGGACAATGAGGAAGGGAGCTGTATCATTGCGAGTGAGGGGTCCAGGGGTATCTGTATCAGTTATAGACCGTTACTTTTACATAACTGAATACAGGGTACATTTACTATGCGTATCGTACTAAGGTAAGTCAACGCTTGAAAAACTAACAATAGTTGTCAGGATTTAGGTGTATGTAGAGTCAAAAATATCAGTCAAAGTGAAAAGTTATCTACCCATCACAACGAGTGGTCTTTGAATACTAAAAACCTCCAATAAAAGCTACGAACATGAATATATTCGAAGCGGTACAACTCTAAGCAGCATATTCACCTTTACGTGAAGTTCTAAAAGATCCAGTAGTATTTCTTTACTCGCAGTCGAGCACGAGAGATAAAGTAAGTAATTTATACAAAGGCAGAGCACTAGTTTGGAAGACGCAACAACTAGCGCCCCCTACGTTTCCCCCCGGAGGCTTCTCGCACATAAATCGCGGATACTGCCCTCTGCGGTGCTCGGCTAACTACCACCATTTATTTGCAGCATCTCTGATTACACACCGACGTACGAAAAGTAAGCTTTAGGTACCTACTTAAATAAACTCTTCTGAAAATAGAAATAGTAGTACTATCTATTATACCTAATAAAAATAATGATGTTCGTTGGTAAGCGCATAACTTTAGATGGGCTGAACTGATTTGGCTATTTTTAATTTAAAAAATATCCGTAATTAGCCCGTAGTCCCAATCAAGTAGGTATTTACGGAATGAAAAATTTGACAAAACTCAAACATTCTTGGTGGTTGGTGTTTCCTATGGGAATTTTGTGGTCAGCTAGTATATAATATTAAATAAATCGAAATGATTATTGAAATTGATTAATTATTTGCCAAAATAATTATTGACTCCAAGTAGGTAAATAGTCAAAATAATGATCACATCACTGTACCTATTCCCCGATGGGTTAGGCAGAGATGTACCATAATCCATAACCATGTAATAGGGGGCGAACCTATTGCCACAGACTTTCTCAGTAGCAGCCCGGCTACTCAGAAATTCCAGATGAAAAACCCAATATCACTTTGCCCGACCCGGGAATCAAAACCAGGAGCTCATGCTCAACAGTAGCGCTTGCGACCACTAGATCAACGAAGTAGTCAGAATAATATTTGAATAATAATTGATGATCACATCAATTAAATTCAATTCGACAAAAAGGAAATAATCAAGGAGGTATTGGAAATAATCAGATACCATATTTGAACAACTTATGTTCAAATATGGTATCTGAGGTCAAAGGAGTCCATGAAACAAAGAACATATAATAGGTAGGTACCGCTAACATAAGGTTAGACACGTATATTAGCCTAGTTGGGCATTTCCGGTCTTTCCGGGCAAATAATGCTCTTAGTTTACAAAAAAATATCAACTACATTTTAAAAAGGTAGGTACACACTTTTTGAAAACATTGTAGGTACGTTTTGAAGGTTTTTGTAACACCGCATTTTTTGAATAAATAATTTGCAAGCTACGAGAGCATTTGATTACGCTCAATGCTGCCGCTGGGCTTTGCAGCCGGATTATAATATTTAAACTGCAAATAATCGGGATACCTGAAAAAGTTACTCATTTTCGACAATTCGAACATATTTTTGTAAGATTAAGTTTCTAGAATATACGCTAACAATGTTTTTAAAACAGGTTACACTTTCATAGCTGTCCAAGTTCCGTTAAAAGATAAATATGCTCTCATAACAAATATACTAGCAAAAGTATGCTCTCATAAGAAATACATTCTTTTGTAACTAATAATCTGATACTTAGGATACTCAACACGAAAAAACAAAACACAATCAGCTAGTTTCCAAAATCATATAAATAACCCACTCTAAAATCCATCATAAAATAGTGATTAATTAAACAAAAAGCGTCTTTGTTTGTCCTCCAACTGAAGTTAACCTTTCAGAATGGAGCGTGCAAATAGAGAGCGGTCGGGGGTTGACTCAGCTCTTGATTCCCCGTGTTGCAAATGCAGGCCGCTCTCTCAGCGTTTGTCCCCCTTGCTCCGCATGCGGGGAAAAATTAGTTCCTCATTGATGTTTGTTAATGAAACGGGTGAAGCTTTCGTCATTGAAAACTTGGTTTTATTTTTCGAGGAGAAAAAGGGTTAACTTTCTTTTTCGATTTCAATATCGATTCCCATGTAATAGGGGTTCCATGTAATAGGGGCGAGCCTATTGCCATCAACCGGACTAAAACCCAAATTCGGAACTGCTACTGACAAATTCCAGATGAAACCACTGAATTACACTTTGCACGACGCGGAAATCAAACTCAGAACCATGATCATGTTCAGGAGTAGCGCTTGTGACCACCTAGACTAACGAGGCAGTCTTTTGTTTTTATTTTCTTCTTTATTGTATCTTTAATACCAGATATTTATTTAACAGTTACAAGAAAAAAGCCCTACAAAAATAATATATCAAATATTCAAGATTCCCCAACATTTACTTTTCGTCTCAACATGTATATATTATTGTTACCCTACTCATCTTCCAAGAATATCAACGTTATCTTGATCTCTTCACGACACATTAATATTTATTTGGTGCTGAATTTATCGTTACAAAATTCAATTTAGTCGACGACAGTCGAACGTCCTTTATCTATGCACAGAAGGTCCTTTTATTTGATGGGCTCTCTGGGATACCGTGTCCCTGTGAACTACGGGAAATAGTAAACGTATGGACATCCTGTAAGTTGCAAGGATTTCTCCATTTTTTTTAGTTTTGTAAAGACCGAAGTCAGAAGACCGATTCCCGTGATTAAAAACGTTTAACAATCAATAAACTAGCCAAAAATTTAGGAAAGTTTTAAGTTATTTTTGACAGATTTAGACAGAGATTAGAATGTGAATGTTCTTAAAAATACCCTCAGATCTTGATTATGCTGTATTTTACATCCATTTGTCGCTGATGACTAAACATGTTTTTTCCGTCAGCTAGATTATTAAAAAATATTGGACACCACTTTTTTCTTTTTTAACGTATTCAGAAGAGTACGGCTATACATTGAGTTAAAATGTGCCATGACGTCACCGTATGTAGATTTTATAATTACTTGAGACGTAGTGACCGCCACTCCCCAACTTGAATGTGTTTTATCTAAGTAATTTTTTATTAATATGATAAAGCAAAGAATACGTGTCTAATTTATTATTTATTTAATTCTCTTTGGTATATAAGTTACCCAAAATAAGTAATTTGATCAGGTATAAATCATCTTCCCACACTTACTAATTAATAATATTGAAGAGTTTCTTAGGCAAGACCTATAAATATCTTTTTTATGATAAATAATATTAAAGCGAAGAAAGATGAAAAACGGTGTTATCAGGTTTCCCGTGGGCTGTTTCTTACTGTGAATTTGATAATCAAGTTGTATTACACGTACCTTGGTTCTTTTAGCACCCACAGAAAGTTACTATTTAGAAATCCAAGAGGTTTACTAATCGCTTGGATTTCTTTTAATTAAAATACAGATAACTTTCTAAGCAAAGTTCAAGATACAAACAGGTTTTTCAATAATCAATAATTTATTTACCTTTGAGTCGAACTAACCATTTAAAATGACCTAATAAAAAATAAAGCAACTGTTCCGTATCTAAGATCGTATCTCTCATAAACCAACGTTGAATATTCATCACATTTAGATAGCAGAGGCCGATAGACCCACATCAGAAAAACATCAAAAATGCATCAAGCGGAAATATCCGTCGGCATTGTAGGAACAATATTGCGTCTCACGCGCCTGGGTTAGCCTGAGATCTAGCTGTAATTTAAACCTTAGCAATGGATAATATTACCCGTATAATAATGGTAAAACTACGTTAGTTATTTACAATATTAGATAGAGATCTGTCATTAATTTGATGACATGTTTATACAGCGACCATTTTATTTTAGCCGTAGCAATTAACTTTGTTTCACCACTAATATTTTACAAGCACGCTACAAACTGCATTCACATTTCCCATGTAAACATTCATGAAATTGCCCGCAATAAAATATCGTCCTAACTCTCGGCTCTCATTTACATGGCGACATTCATAACACAATGAGGGAAAATAAAATTAATTTTATGAAAAACATAACTTTGGCGAATTCGTTAAGGGCGAACAAATTGCCGGGCCCGGGCCGCGACGTGACAACGAGCGTTCAGTCACAGTTAATGAGAGGTCACCGCAGACGCGACGTGAAGCCTCCCCCCCTCGCCTTGTTTGCTACCATATTGTTTGAAATGGTGACCCGTCTGCCCCTCTGAAATATTATCGGCACTTCGCCAACTTTTTAATTATGATCCCTAACGCAAGGTGTGATTTTTCATTTTTTAATGACCCCTAATATTGGGTTTTGAAAATATAGCAACATTTAAATATTCTTGAATCAAACAGAACCGTTCCCGTCCCATTTTACAATGTACAACTTGCACAACATCGTATACCTAACAACGAAATGTTATATTTTTAATCAGAATCCGTTTTATTTTCTGTTTTGAATATGTATTCATGTTCCTGCTCTCAATATTGTTTCGCGGGGCAGCATACACAATATCATCCTGCTATACCCGACGGCGGTGTACTATTCGAAGCATTTTCTACGAAACACGTGTGCACGCCCCAATGATTATTACTTCTTATACAGATTCGTATAAGTTGGGTGTACTTGGGGTCTGAACAAATCTCATGCCGTGGGTAAACGAACTTGTTCATAAACCGTTGCAGTTTTCCAATATGTTATACGAAAACTCTACTCAAGATTGTAGGGAGGATTAAGTGTATTGGTTTGAATATCTAAGCAAGGTTATATCTTACCTTCAAACACACAGGCCACAACATTTACGTAAATCCCACCTCGTGCAGGTCAGATAAGCAAAACACTTGAGTAATAGTCTCAAGCAGGTACCTATCTGTAAATCTTGTACACAATGTGGCGAGAGGGTTGATAAACTAATATTAACAAGCACGTATCACAAACCGCAAGATCATGAAAATTTAGCTCGATCCCTCTCGGCATGGCATGGATAACTTCCATGTTTGGCCTCCATACATTATTTATTATATTAGGTTATACCTTGTTTACATTGGTTGCCTTTTGGCAAACTACCCGACCCACCGCAGCTAATACGGACAAATTAATTTCCATTCAGTGTTTACCTATTGATGTGCTTGTGTAATTGGTGTCAATGCTCCTTTGTGCATTTATAACGAATTGTATGCTTGAATGCTTATGCTGTACTAATGGTATTAATGACAAGTTTGCTTGAGATCTTGTTTGAAGAACAAGAGCTGTACCTACTTCCATGACATTACACAAGCACTGAAAAAAAAACTTATAAAAGGAATGGCATAATGCCTTACAGCAACTTATTTCATCTTTTTCACGCACTTAAGTATTTGTAAAATGTAGATAAAAATGCAATCAAAGCTGTGTAAAACTTCGCCTTCGTCGCTAAGAGGAAAAACGTGGACGCGTTTAGCGAGAAACGCCCATTGCACTTTTATAGCTCTTTACACACGATTAAACCAACACACATTTAGAGATAAAGCTTTTCGATGTAAACTCTCTCTCCTCATAAACGTAGGTATAGATAAATACGTAAAATATTTAAGTAATTAAAAAGCTTGTTTTTCTTTATTTTATCACGTGAAACCTGATGGTTGATGCGACAAATAAGCCCTATTTCCAATTAAGAAAAGTTTTTTGTAAGTTAGATTTTTCTCTTTTTTATTTACCATATAGGTAACTATTTTTCATTCGTTATGATACATACCTATAGGTACGGTTATTATTTACCCACTAACGAATTGATTACGCACAAAGATCGGATTACATGTATGAAGACTAGTCACCACCTTAAGGGCAAATTGCTTAGATTTGCAAAAATTGCTTAGACACGACGAAAAACAAATTGTTATTTATGTTAAGTCAATTCTAGTAGGTCCCTACATAAGTACATTATAATTAACCAGAAAACTGTAGTTTTTTTTAAATTAATACAGACTGACAGATTGATCGTCACCAAAGCACTATGGTGCGTTTCATCAAATATTACCTATGCTGTAATGTTGGCTCCGCTGTTGTAGGACCAATACGAATACGCTATGGCGCTACCTAATGGGTCGTTTTTTTTTAATTTAACAGGGGAGCCAACGTTACTGCAAAGAAACTATTTGATGAAACGCACTCTACTTTATAATTAAACATCATTGTCAGAAGAAATCGATCCTCATTTAAAAGTATTCAAATATTTTTAATTTCAGGTATTTGTTAACTTATCGGCAAAGAGTCGCAAAAAGTTAGGTATGTAATATGTACTATTAAGAATTTCACGACCTTTCCGTACCTATGACTCACTTCTTAAAATATGGTTGCTAAAGTCTGTTTTTTTAATCTCGTAGACTACCTAATTTGACATTTCAAGTGATTGTTGTTTGTTTTTCAATTTGGAGTTTGACATTTGCACCTGTCAAATTAGTCTACGAGACTAAAAAACTGACTTTATATGGCTTCATATGACCTTGCTATGTATTATTTATTTCAGATTCTAAATCAGAACAGTATTTCTTGTAGGTATGACAACAGCAAAGATATAAATATGAAAATTTTGCCAGTAAATCACTTCAGTAACGAACACGACTAGTTCTAAATAGACCAATACGTATAATTTAGGGGGTCGTATGAAGTGATTAAAGTAACATTTCCAACTAGTTGTTGGTGTTGGGGAGAATTATAATGTTGTTATCGGTCAAAACAGCGGACTGTGCAAATTACTACCAAATTGGTGACATAACTTCGTGAAACTAGTTCAAGTTCAAAAGGGCAATTATATTGGCGTAAACTTCAATAGTTGAGATCATTCCGAGGTGGAATTACATTTGGAACTTTGTAGGTTTAAAATAAACTTAATTATCTTACCTTTTTCGTCATAATTCAAGAACCCGTCGTCGTTCATTTATCCACTTCTTCTTTTTAGTTTTAGTGTACATTTGTTTACACACTTTAGACCCTTTTATTACTGGTCGGTACGGTATCGGTGCGGGTTCGGCATGCTCGGTACCGAAAGCTTACCGAGCTCCTTATATGTATTATATATCCTTATCCTAACTATTGAATAATTTATTAATATATTTTATATATTTTTATACAATTATACCGAAACGTTACCCCACTGAACAACGAGGAAACGAAAGCCAGTGAGGAAAAGGCCTTACATTAACAGTAGGTGTAACCACAATGTGATAACTATTAAGTTATCAATTGACCATTTATAGTCATTTGAAAAATCATATCATCCAATGCACACCCTCCAATGAAAAATAAATCTATTAAGTCAAGGAAATAGAGATAGCAAAAAAGTTTTCAGGACACATTTATTTTAATTTATTAGAGTGTTGTTTTCCATCGACACGCAGTCACCGTTCTCTTCACAAAAACAAAAGGAATTTTATTTATCATATTTCTTCCTGGCAACCGCGGCAACGGGAATATTTCACTTGCTAAATACAATACGCCTGTAATGTTCACTTTTATATGTATTTACAAAACAAAGCTGGAACTAAGGCAACGAACAAGGTAGCATTAAATTTATGGAGGAGTGAGGAGGTAAAACTCGTAAAAGTGCCTCATATGTCAATACCTTTTGAAATACGGTAATGGAAATACGAAATAAAACAGAAAGCAAAGTATGATTAGTGAGTGCCATATGTCCCATTGGCGCACTTTACGGCGCGCGCTCCTGCAATATCCATTTCAATACGATATATATTTAAATTTTCAACTCTATGGATATTTCGTGTAAAAGTTAGTTTTATGGGTTCTCTGGTTAAATACTCCATCGTTTGGGTATTATTGTTTAAATGCTAATTTTAGCGCAATATTTATATTTAACGGCGCGATACCCTTTACCTGAAGTGGTCATAGTAATAGTAGTTCAGCAGATTCCAGTAACTTTGTAAAAAACGGGGCAGCGCCACTTGCTGCGCCGTCATATTTTAAAATCATATTCCATTTTATAGTTTAATTCGAAGTGAGAAAACATTTCCATGACCGCTTTAAAAGACAAGTTAAAATATACTTATTTTTAGTAAACAACGTTTCAAATAGGAAAACTCGTCTTCACAATTCCACAAGAAATCCAAACAACCACATTAATAAATTGTTATTGTTCCACGAATGAATACGGATTAGTAGATTTCTCAACAGCGTGCAGTACACTGACTGTATTCGTTGGAAACAAACGAGGCTCCAAGTGCGGCCCGACCACAATTGTAATCGAATAGGAAATAGGAAATGTCTAGTTACTGTTATCTGCTGCTTCAATCTGTTTGGTCACGCGGGGATGAAGATATTTAACAATTTTGTGTTTTATTGACATAGAGCAAGTGTTTTGGGAAAGTACCTATACCTAGTAATGAACATTAACACGAATGTAATCAATGGGTCCTCTTCTTTAAGATGGCTGGGTCCTGATTATATACCAATTTCCAGATTTACTGACAACTTCTTGAAGTCTAGAAGGTTCTAATTTTTATACCAAAATGTTAATAAAATTGAACCAGAACTCTCTTTTAGGCATTTATTACAAAGCCACGCTTTACAATGATATCGCTAGAGACTACCATCGACACTATCCAGATGGGCGAGGGAAAACACATGTTCCAGGGACCGCAGGACGCCCATAAAATTCAAAAGCCTTGCAGAAAACAGATAATCTGTCGAGTTAGCTTTGCAAACAAGAAATATAGAATCGTTTATTAAACTGCCCATTAAGAGGAGATTTATACTTGTGATTACATAATTCAATTTTGTTTGGAGTTTAATGAAAGGGAATAATCAGCCTATAATGTTCTGTGCTGGGGCACAGGCATCCTCTCTGTGAGATCCTAGCCCGTAATCCACCTCGCGGGCCCAACGCGGGTTGGTAGATGACCATATCTTCGAATTTTTGGTTCTCAGACATTCGCTTGTTTCTTCACGATGTTTTCCGTCACCGTTTTGAATTTGAATGAAAGGGATGCAACTTAATTGCTGTTTTTTTCTTAATGTAAGTGCAGTGTAAACATTACAAGGGGAAGTCGGGGAGGCGTGTGATCACGGACGTAACCGCGGCGGTGGCCGTTCGGTGCTCAGGTGAGATTAAAAGTCCGGAGCAGTTGTTTGCGGTGGCGTGGGGTTGGCTCTCAATGCACATGCACTCGCTACACTGACGCCAGTGCTCGCTATGATTAATGTGCACACCATTCACCTACAAATAAATGTAGCCCACACCAGGGATATATTGCACCGTAATTTTCAGGTTTCATATTCATTTGTCCGTTTTGTGCTAGATCAAAGTGTGCGGATGCTTTTGCGTCGGGCGCGGGATTGCTTTGTGTTATATCGTATGGGTCTTGGTGTTTACTAATGGTATTAGTTGTCGGTAATGCTCGTAATATGGAATACACTTTACGATTGTGACATTAGCTTCTCATCAATCTCAGAAAAATAAAAAGATTACAATTTTTTAGGAGCAATTATTTTCAGTGTAAATAACTTACTCTTTCATATCTTACATGCCTGCATGCTTGCTTGCATGTGCTTTTATTAATAAAGATGTTTTCAAAATGAAGACAAGCTTAAACGTCAAAAAATTTATGGTTACACTGACGTTTAATCATTAAATAGCTATAAGCAACGTTTATAAACAAGAGGGATAATGTTCAATCATTAAAATTGTGGTTCCTCATACCTCTATAAAATAACCAACATTTTAGATTGCATCCATTAATGCAACATGTAGTTGTAGTTCAAACCAAGATATTTATAGTTTACTTAATAAGTTATACTTAGGTACTTAGTACAAGCGATCGACGAAGGTTCTCAAGGTGGCGCAGAGATTTATCGCAGTAGGCTCCGACCACAAACGGGCGCACGCGGCAAGGCTGAGCTGCCGCGCCTCACAGACTGATGCCTTACATTTGTTTCAGCTGATTTACTTTACAGACACACGTTTGCACGACACTGATTTGTTTTGTTTAGTTTTTTAATGCCTTTTCATGACGCCATTGGGTTTATTCATTTGTATTCCCCGAAGGGTTAGGCGGAGGTTTGCTTATAGTATCTATACCCACCTTTCACCAGTAATATAAATGCCAATCGGGCACAGACTCCGGGCTGCTACTGAGAAAAACCCAACTTTGCCCGGCCCGGGAATCGAACCCAGGACCTCATTCTCAGCACTTCAGCAGTATATAGCGCTTGCGTCCATTAAACCAACGAGGCAGTCAGGTCGGCTTGGTTAATTTCTTCCAAAAAAAAAAAAAACAAATGAGCATGCTTGAATCCATTGATTACAGGATACGCAGTCTTTTTAACTTTGACTGTCACACGGAGTGTCGAGGTCACACACAGACACGTGTCCGCCACACGTGTCTCATTCAGTATCGACCAGTTTCGTTGGTAAACGAAACAAATACTTAGAAGAGAAATGTTGGGTTGCGTGTTCTCAGGATACGTCACTAAAAGCGAGTCACTAAACATTATGTAAGTACATCCAACAAAAATATTGGTATACTTAGTAACATTAAACATCGTAGCACTACGCAGAAATCAGCTATTGTTATTGCGTATATACGCCTCATCTGTTCTTACTCCAAAGTTTGATGCTATAATAAACACACCCTTTAAGAAACATACTCAGTTGAAGATTAACCCCACCATAATTAAATATATAATAACATCGGTATAAAATTCGGCAGTTCGCGTTCACCTCAGACAAAGTTTTCATTAGGAGCGAGCGTAAGTTTGCGGCGAGTGTGCGAGCGTTTGGCACGATGCTGATAACACAACAAACAACTTGTTACAAACGTGTTTAGTTTTAGTTATTGCTTCGAGTTCGACGTTTTAACTCATTGCTCTAATAATGAAGAGGGTAGGCAGTAATTAAGCTCGGTTGATGATGTTATTTGAGGGGTGTTTAAGGTTAGGTGGTTGGGGATTCTTTGACGCACGCAAGGTCAAATAGTAGTGAGATTAAGGGAGTATCCATCAAACTTTAGAATCCACATAACTACAGAGGTGTGAGATGGTAGTGAGATGTCCTGAAATGTTCGCAGGAATTAATAAAAAAAGATACTACTAGAGTTTAGATTTTACAGAAAAACCAACCAACTCACACTGTAAGCTACAGACAGATATGCAACGCAAAAGGGGATCCGTTAGTAATGACTAGTGTTTACTTTTAATCCGTCACAGAGCCGGTGCAGTGATGAATTTTTACACAAGGCCTCGTCAAAGTGATACAAGATTAAATTACGTGCGGGCGCGTGGACTGGTATTCGGATTCAGGCCAGTCTAACAAATTTTTGTTGTTTTTTTTTCTCCTACATTCGTTTGCCGGATGTCAAACAGATCTGTAAACCGAAATCAAATCGGGAAATTTGTGCGGATTGGAATTTGTGGAAAACGTCAGCTACCTATATTGGCGTTTTAGGTGTGGAATAAATTCATTTTTTATGAGAATCAGATTGCCAATTTGAGTGCTAAAGGTTTGGGTCTTGTTTGCTTTTACCGCAGGTATAAAAATAGTCGAAAAAGCGATGTTTTTCGCGCATTTCCAATTCAAACCGTATTTACAATACTGGAACACGCTGAAAGCTGTAAAAAGAAAAAGGTGTAGGCATAACAAAAACAAGTATCAGTCACAGAAAAAAAAATCTGCCTCTAAAACTAAAAAAAAACTACACATGAAAAATACCTCCAAACATCATCCACACGATAATACGAAGGTGAAAACTGGCACATTAGACGTGTATTTTACTGGCCGTCTTTTGTAGTGTGTCCGTTACACCATGTTAGGTAAAGGGGCAGGAAGGGGAAGCGGTTTATCTGTGCTCCGGAACTCAGGAAGACGAACGCGGGCTCCGCCGGGCTCCGTTGAATTCCTTTAGGCTTTACATTTGTACCAAATTGCGATTGTGTTATACGCGTACGGCGTGTGACTGGCAAAAGCGAGGAGGATTTTCTTTGAGTGTTTCTGTTTATATTGTTTTATTATTTTTGGGAAAAAAATTGAGAAAGGAATTGAATATTTTTTTAATGAGTAACTTACAAAAATGGTGAAGTGTAATTAGGTACAAAAATATAGATATATAGTATAGTGTAATTTTGAAGACTGGTGGTCGTTTTGATCATTTGTATGAACTAATAATTCTTAACCACTGTCATAATCAGCTTGTTGCAATCAAGTCAAAGCTATAAGTAAGTACTTGGTATGAATTTAAAGCTAAAAAGAGCCACCAGATGTCGGAATGAAACTAGGTTATTATAACTCTGTCTGAAAAAATGTGAATGTCACTCAAAACTATGTTAGGAATAACTTGGTCTAGATTTTGTCATAATAGGTATCAAGTTACATTTTCAACCGAATTCCCCTTTTATCTCACAGTCGAAATTATTCCTATACCAAAAAACCCGACACAATTTCTTTACTGAGTTTCATAAAAATAAACTATTACACAAAGGGTATGTAACGCAGCATTTTTGAATCCCCGGATTATTTCAATAACATTTTCTTTCTGATCGTTTGCCTAGTGCACCGTTTTATTTTCTTATCTTAAGGAAATGTTTCCTTGGCTTTGTCTCCTTTGCAACAAAGCGCGCGCATCAGCCGTTGGTCGACCTTCAGGGAGCGATTTTAAACGAAATACTAGATTCCACCCCTGTTTAACCACTTTTAAAGAATCCACCCTACTAAGGGAGAATATATAGTTATTTCTCTACATTGTACGTGTATATTAGCTTCAGCCTGTGTCGTAAATTCTGGTAAAAAGTGTCACGACTTGTGGAAGTTAAGAAACTTGGGATACTTACTGCGGCTTTTCACTTTGTCGACAATAAACTCTTCGAAATTGAATAACATACATCAAGTAGAAATAGTAATTGAATTTCAGTTCGAGTAAACTTCGCACTGGTCGGGAAAATAAGTAAAAAATTCGCATAGATTGTCGTAATTTTTAACGTTACAACATTCAAAGAATGTATTTTGTTAATCTTATTTTCATGAAGTTCGGATATCCGAAAACGTTCACAGGTTTTCTTTGCAGCTGCTTAGAGTATAAAGAGACGGAATCTACTGCTTAAAATGTCGATATCATAAAAATAGAGTACTGCAAGAACATAATAAGTAAGCACTTGCAGCAAAATACAATGCAACAAAATACGTGATACCGATACTTTGCTTTTCATAGGTAGCTCTAGCTTGCTATAGCCACTTTATTGTTCTTATTTGTGCAGTTACTGTACACTGAATCTCTGTGGGCAGGCCAAGCGATTCAGTGTACAGTAACCGCACATACAGGGTTAATATGGTTGAAATCACCAAGAAAGCTAAGCTTTTGACGGTGACGGAAACTATCCCAAAAACCCTCAACCACAAATACCACGTTGTATACAAACCGAACCCTAGAACACTGAACTGGCGCAACTCTTACAAGGTGAACGTAAACGTCTGCCCGCAAGAAATACGAGAAAAGCTAATGACGCTATTTCCTTTAACCCCTACCGCACTGCAGCTACATTCCAAATATAATTTTCAAAGGTGTTCGGCGTCGATAGGTAACACATAAATTTAAACTGCGATAGTACCTAATAGGCTAGTGTTGCTACAGCTTTGATTTAAGACTGGAGCGAGCTGAAAATGCAGACGATATCCAATTGCGGATTTACGTTCCAACTATTTATTTTATGCAAGGAAATGCTTAGCTTTTTACGTGAGATTCTGTTAATTGATTACAGGAGCAAACGAGGGTTAAAAAAGTTTAGTCGCCTTCATTATGTGGAAGTGAGAATTTAACGCAGTTAACAGACTGAGCGGAGAAACAGACGTTCACTATCATTAATTCACGTACTACTTAAAGGTTCTATAAAACTCACGGCAGAAACCGTTGAAAGAGCTCTTACGTATTCTAGATAATTTATCTTCCGAAACTTTTACAGCACATTTCCTATGAGTATACGTTTTTCTTGCAGAAAGGTCTAGTCCCTTTAGCGACTAGCCCCTAATACAGTGAGCTCTTGGATGGCCGTAAGTGGTGTTTTGCACAGCAAACAAATACTCCGTGAAATTAACTGCGCCCGCCGCGCCCCGAACGTTTCGGACGCCTCGATTTCGCTAAGCGAGGATATAGAGCTGCTAGAAAGGATAGGACAAAAGGCTAATGTTATAAAATAAATATCAATCATAGTCTCTATAGATATTTCAGAGTTGGTCTTATACTGAAAGTTGCTCATAATCATGAGTACTTTCACGCCCTGAAAGGTTAACAGTGAATTTAAAATCACCTTGTGTTTCACGTACCTGTATAGTATTCAGTTAGTTAAGTAAACTTGAAGTGAAAAATTCTACGGACTACTGCTGTCTGTAATAAAAATAGGAGATGATTCTTATTTTCTAAAGCCCGCTAATCTAGATGTCGACCAATTCACATAGGTAAATGTCACCCCTTGTCGCCCCTTTCATCCAGTAAAGCAGGTCAAAACTGACGAAGTTCCCAGAGAGAAGCTCATTAGATAAAGAGCTGTCCCATCCAGTACCTTCTTGAGATTCGAGGGCGTCTTCTTATCTTGCTACTGTCGGCCAACACTTTTACAGAATCTGGACAAGTTTTATGTTGTTCTCTGTAGATTTTGCCTTAAAGTAAATATATTTGCAAGGACCGACTAACCTCCAACAGTGAACTGCAGTTCTCAGTGAATGAATGAAGTGAATTGCAGTTCTTTGTTGGACAAATGGACACAGGCACCTCCGAAATGGTAGCATAACACGATAAACAAGTTTTTCTTCCATATACCTGTATTTTTTCCCTTAGTATCCATATAGGTCTTGGCAGAAGTAAGAAAAAACAATAATCACAAACCATTTCAATTTATTCAAATAAACCACACAAGACTTTGATTGCATCGAATAAAATTGTATCGAAGATTTGATTTCATAGCGAGTGACAGATTAACCATTTCGATAACTTTTTCTGCATGGTACAGTGGCGTGGCAAAGAATACGACCAATGCAATAAATTAAACCTCTCAGGGACTGACCCGTCTACCGGTTTAATTAACTTTTCACCAGGCATTTTTAAATGAAAAAAAGGTGGAAAGCAATATGGGTGCAGAATCACACTGCTTGATAAAGTTTTGTACGTGCGACTCGAATTTAATCTGGTACTTCTGTGGTAGTTGAAAATACATGGATTTCAGCTTTTTCTGGTTACTATGAAATCAATAAAGACCGATAAAGAAAAAAAAAGTGAAAAAGGCGTGATTTTATGTACGGACGTAAAAAAAATCTGCTAAACAATTAGTCGCACAATAGCTTATTTTGTGTGAACTTTGGTGACAAAATATTACTTTATTTAATCAAAACAAACATTATTTAACTTAGCAAACTGATGAAATACCTAGGTACCTACAGTCCTACACACAATCTAATGAAAAATTCTAAAAAATTACGCGAGACAGGTCCAAAAAATTGTGACATAAAAATAAAATGCTTGTAATATTGCACCTGACTGCTAAATTTGACATGGGTCTTCTTGCATGTATCACCTTGACAGGGCGAGTAAATTTCTGTCGCATGCCTGAATAAGTAATAACGTCGTTTATGTCACAAGAAACCATTGAACACACGGATAGGCTCATGAATATTCTAGTTATATTATCATCTTTAACATTATACGCTCATGCCGGGTAAATGTTTTCTTTAAGTAGGTATTTTATTTTACACAGGGAAGGTTGTTTTCAAACATTGCCTCACTAGGAATTTTCTTCTCATCATAGGTGCGTTAGAAATACAACAATCTGTACATGTCATACAGTGCTATCGAACCATCGACTATACAGCCACTGAATAGTCGATGTATCGAGCCCACTACACTTAGCGCAAAATTCAGAAAGCATAAGGTTGATAATCAACCTATAATGTTCCCACTGCTGGGACTTTGGTGAGAGGGACCGTAATCCACCACGCGTGCCCAGTGCGGGTTGGTGGATAAACTTGAAGATTACTTTTGCAAGGGCAAACATATTTTATTACCACACACAATTGTAAAACTAAAAGACACAACTAAAAAATAAAACAAATACCTAATTTAATGTTCATTAATCTAATACGGGGATATTCTAATCTGTTTTAATTCATTACTTTTTAGCGATTCCTAGAAGACTCCAATTCCTAACATGAACATTCGCCTAAGAAATTAAAAAGCTTTTATTTGTTAGTAAACAAAGCGGTATAGTGGCAAACAGAGACGTTTTGGCTAAGGCATAGTAATATATTAAGTGCTAGCACGCGACCTCGCAATAAGTCTGCCTCGCCTACTTCGCTGCTAGATAACAATTATAAATCTTACTAATACTTCTCACTGTCCACACCGAGCTATTGTTTCGAAGTTTTCATTTTATAAAAAACAACTTTAATACGCAATTATAGAGAACATAATGCAATCATGCAATGATAATGGTACATAGTAATCTACTTAAACTAGAATTTAACTGGACAATTACGATAGTGTGCAATTGAGTGTGGCATTTTGTTTTTCATTAGGTATGTTATTACTTCTCTTCTTCTATCCTTTAGTGTAAAAGAATTCTAATAAAAGAAAACAAAGATCAAAATAGATTTTCTTCAGCCACGTTCATATAAAATTAGCAAAGGAAATCAACGAAATGTCGAATAGCATGCACCAATACCAAAGATAAAATTTTCCAAACCAGGCTTGAACCTCATTCTGGAAGTTAGCCATAATCTAAGTGCAGTACCAATTAAGAATTCTGGTCAAGCTGTTCAAATATTAGCCTCTTATTCCTTTTATTTGCCACCAACAAGTTGGAAATCTATCTAAAAGTTCAACCTCCACAATCTTTATCTCTGCCAAAAGAGGCTTGATTTATTTCAATCATTCACAGTACAAATAAAAAGAAAAACCAATACATTTTCTTTATTGTTTATGTTCGAGATGTTTTACATCCCTTGACCACTCAACCCCTTCAATGCCGCGCGTAGCAAAGTAATAAAAAACTATGTTATGTTCCAAAATATTCGGCTCCGTTGTCGTGGACAGGACATCATAAAAGCATCAAGAAGCCATCAGAGGTAGTAACAGGTTGTCCCCGCATACAACATTCTTTACATTTTTACCCATTTGTGTAAGATAAATGGTGTGTTTCGGGAGTGTGACATTACCGAAATACCGAGGGATGTTGTTTTGGCTAGGATAAATCTGGATAGATTAGAGGCATATAGAAAAAGACATTACCACACAAGGGATGCTTTGAACAGTCGACTTTTTGAAAAACACTTTAACCCGTCGTATGCCGTAATTACAGACACAATTAAAAATCCATTGTTTCTCAACGAGATCCACGTTCCGGCATACCAAAGGTTAAACTGAGCATAGACTGTTGCGACCCTGAGACAGAGCATCTTTGCCTGCTCCACTACATAGTCTCGGTCTCTCTCAATGTCGGATGTGAAAAGTGAATAGGTACTTACTGAAAACAACTAAAGAAAGTACCATGGATTAAGCGTGTAAAGAAGGCGGACGTGGACTCCTCACATACAAAGGCCGGCAACTAAAGGTAAAACCTATGGTCACTTGATAGCCAGACAATGAGTTTACCAAACCAAGTTTAACCTAGGTAGTGTACTTACTCTTTAAGTGTTGGTTGGACTTATCAAACTAAAAATCTGAATTCAAACCCAGCCATTAATTCACGTCCTCTCCCAGCAATCAAAACAAAACTTTCGTAATAAACTCTAGCAAAACATTAATTTTATAGAGAAGTGCGAACTGTCTAGTCTAGGCGACTCGGTGCAGCGGAAGTGTTGCCGCGATGCCTCGGCAGGTCGACCGACACGACGCGACCGCAGAATAGATATACCACAGAAGGTCGGCTCCATACAAGCAATGAAAACTCACAAAAACATTGACACGCATCTACATACCTATATCGTAGTGCAAGCGCATTAATTTGAGATAATTTGACATCACCGCTGCGCCACCCGTGATCGCGTAGGTCTATGTGTGCCTGCGCCTGTTTTCGCTCGTAGCATCGAGCCGGCCTTCTGCAACTATCTATTCTGTAACACGACGCTCCTCACGATGTTTATATCAGTTAAAAGGCGACTACACCGATCGGAGCGTTTCCTTTTGCGACAGCATAAAAGAATTTTCCAAGAAATAACGGCTGTATTTGAATAGCGGTGTAACATGTTCCCGAATGCTTTTCTCCGGCTTAAAACAGCAATAACATTGCTATTTTGAATTTTTCTGGGAATGTCTTTAAGTTTATATTCTGGACGTCGCGTCGTGTTTTGTTGACTTCGTTGCATTATGTCGATAAGTAATTCTGATGCTTTGGAATTGTTTTTGGAGTAGACAATATGTTTTCTTGAAAGATTGTTGCGTAGGTTTCTATCTTTCTTCGCAGAATAAACACGAATTAAGGGGACTACAGAAGCTAAACGCAATGTTTATAATGCCTTAAAGTATATGATCCACTGCGGTAAATAAAATCAGAAAAGTATATGATATTCTTCAGGATATGGGTATATCCCGAAAAATATCATATATTTTTCTGATTACACTGTCATACACTGTCTAACTAGCATACCTATGCTAGTTATACAGTGTATTTTGAAAATATAATACAACTAATTTGATACGATAGAAAACAATCACGAAAATACCTCAAAATATTATTTTAACGATTAAAGACCATAATATTATACATGCAATCATTCTGATTGTTGTTAGATTATTCTATAAGCAACATAATAAAGTAATTGGTTGGGATAGTGTTAAAAAAATTTAGTCCAAACAAAAGATTTTTTGTAAATAGATAATTGCTTCATATTTTGCAATAAATTACTAGGGTATTCATCTCTTTCTTTTCTATGCAGACCGACAGTGACTGCGCTTTAGCTGTTGTCAGCCTCATAAGAGCCAAGCTGAAAACAATGCATTGCAATTAGGTACCTACTTTTCTTTTTGGAATAAATGTATGTTTTGTACAACACACGTAACAGTAGCAAATAACTATTTAAAAAACAAAAATCACGAAAAACTTTTAAATAACATACCGACACGAAATAGTTTAAATTACAGCTGAAAGATATCTTTAACAATATTATTTTCATTACAGAGCAATTCATTGGTTTTTAGAGAAAATTTCACACTTATTTGAGTGTAAGTAATTTACAGTGACAATAAACGTAATCAGTTTTTACAAAAGAACAAACGACAAAGCATTTACTCAATAAAATTATTTTACATTGAATAAATCTTTTCGTATCGTTGTAAATCTTTTAAGAAATTGTGTTTTTTGTTCTACGCTGTCTACGAGGATTATTGTACTTGCAATAAAATGTACACAAAGCGAAACTGGGCTACAATCTTTAAAAGATTTATATAAGCACTTTAACATGCTTCGCTATTCTTACTTTAAGGCATATTTAGAAATAGCAAATGAATTACTGGATATATAATGTTCAGATATTAATCGTCATAAAAAAATAAGCTATTAATTTTTTTATTGAATATTTATTTTATTGGTTCAACATGTATTTTAAATGAGAGTGAATTCTTGTTTCCACATAATTTTACAGCTTCTGTCAGGTATATTATCTTCTCAAGTACATAGGTTGTTCTTGCAAATACTTTAAGTAACATTATTCCCTGTATCTAATTGTGCTGTAGCATTTCTAAATTTCCGAAAAGCAAAACATAATTTGTTATAAACAAACACTAAACTTTAATCAAACAAGTACCTATACAGGTAAAAAATCATGGTTTACTTATTAATTTTAATGATGTAACCAAAATATCGCTGAGCACACCACTTGGTTTGAGTATGCTTCTTATAAAGGTCGCGTGAGTGCAAGCACAAAGTTCTCCTGAAGATACCTGAAGATAATCACTGTGAGGACCCCACTTCAAATGGCACGCAAGATAAACGAGAATTCCCTCTTTTTTTCTACAAGTACGGTGGGAAACAACAGACGTCTTTTGTGTTTAGATTGCCTAGATAACTATGCTCAGTTTAACTGTGCGAGCATTTGAGGGTTAGATGATAATAGATTTATGTTTATTCCGAATTTGGTCCTTTTCATAAATGAATAAATAATTAGGAAAAACGTACTAAGCTACACTTGGCGTTCTATTGTTTCGGCCTCCGGAAGTAAGTTATGTTTGTATCGTTAATCCCATTTCCAAAAGGTGTGATAAAAAGTATCAATATTAAATAACGTAAGGTACATACTGTTCCAAGCCGGGGCGGGCAGCTAGTTAATTATAAATTCAGAATCAATGACGAACTACGATAGTTTTTCACGCTCAATTATGTTCATTTGTTTCCTTTTTACTTTGCAAGCCAAATCGTAAATAAATAGTTCGTTCCATTTTTGAATTACATGACAGATTCATGTTTTCATAATTTATTCGGCCGCTAAACACGAATGATATGGATTTTCATACTAATATTGCCGGCTGCCTGCGAGTCGACAATGCTGTACTGGTCAAATACATGTATGCGATACATGTATTTGACCAGTACAGCATTGTCGACTTATCTCGAAGAAGGTTGTCAAAATAATGCTCGAATTTCCAAGCATGTTTGAGAAAAACTTTATTATTATAATTTCTATACTCAGTAATTCTTATCCGAAGCTCGCGTGGAATTAGAAATTAAATGTTTAGACGTGTAGCAACGCCATTTATCAGGAAGAAAATATAGATCTAGGTTATTCTCAAAGGATGTGTTCGAAGTTGTGAGAAATATACCGTGCAGTATCCTACGTAGGTTAAACCGGCTATAAATAAAGGTGCAAACATTGTAACGTGTTCGGAATTTTTAAGTAATCTTTCTTGGCTTAGTTGTTAGAAGTTTTCAAATAATACAACAATATTATGTGTATCTAAGATTGATAAAAGTTACGCACTGGAAGTTTAATTATGAAAAGCTGCTTGTTTTATTTAAAAGTGAATCTGTAGGTACGTTCATCTGTTTACTCATAACTTCTAACTCATAACTTCTTCTTCTACTCATCATAATTTGACAAATAAGTTATCGTTGGAAGCGTCTTGATCATCCATTGGTTATAGGCTTATGTCATCACAATAAATTGAATATAGCATCCTATAGAGGACATAAAGTAAGGAGCGAATTAAAAACAATGCCATGTTTGGTATCAAACAAAAGCAACACAGGCTAGCACATTTCCCAATTTATGTATCAGTCGAAAAAAGTCAATAAAAAAGGTATGAACAAGACATCACAGAGAGACAAATAAAAAATTCGGAGTCACACGTAATCTGTTCGTTTTATGCCCTAAATTAATTATTTATTAATTTCAATCATAATTATGATTCAATTCTTTGTTACAGAATAACCACATCCTGTATAAGACCACCAAAAACTCAAAAAGTTCAACTTCTCATGCAAACCGTACCCGTACGGGGAAGTGAGAACATCAGTCAGGCCAATATTGAATTATTTATAAACAGACAGTATTGAATAGAGTTAAGGAGTATTCTGACACCAGCTATTGACTGCATGCTTACGATGAGTTATGACTTCTGAATGATGGAGCCTTTTGTGTTCCCAGCCTTTGTTACTCTTTATAAATGATTCTTTACGTTTCTCAAATGGCTTTCTTATTTAATATCTTTATTTTGGAATAAGGGGATTGATATTGCTTTATATTTATTGTATTGTCTGGTTACATATTCGATTCAGCCTTTCTTTACTTTTGAAGCTATTGTTATTATAAAGGGTGCATTTATGAAGAAGAATCAGCTGTTTATATTATCAGAGCACTACGTACTTACTGTAGAATAAATTTCGTTGCTAAATCCTAAATCCCCATGGTCTAACTAAAACCACTGACTGCGTAGCCATTTCGTAGCGGATGCGCTACGCAAGCTACGCTGTCGTAGCAAATAAATATCATGCACTACGCCGTAGACTGTTGTTGCGTATTGGTTGAACTATATATCTTTATATTTTAGATTTCATTCATTTTAGATATTGCAAACCAATAAACCTGTAACTTTTATTGTTTCCCGCCTGCGATGTCATAATTCTGTAGATAATGCTTGTTTTCATTCTCTTTTCAGCTATGTGCCTCGGCAGTCGGGTTTTTTAGTTAAAAAAAATATATTTTCACCTTTTTAGTTTTTTTAAATTAATTTTCTCTATTGTGTGTTTTTTATGTACCTACATAAATAAATAAATATGATTTTAAACTAAGCTTAACATCATAGAGTTTATTTATAAACGTTGCTTAAAGTTAAGAGACGTTAATCAATACTTAACTTTAAACGACGTTTACAAATAAACCCCTTTATATTTAACTAAAACGTCTAATTCACGAAACAACATATCTATTAAACCAGCTTATGATTTCAAATACCGCTTGTAAAGATCCCTATTCACTTGAAACAATTCATCTTTTAAGTGCAAAAAATCCGTTCCTTGCTCAAGTACGAAAGCAATCTAGCAAAAGCGTGTGAATGGGAGCAGGTGGTGATTCATACTTCTTTTTTTTCTTTCGGCCTTGAAGGTATGTATTCAGACTCATTCATGTATGGGAAACATTCTTAAGTGTACCACTTTCTGTGTTGGTCTTAGTGGTGTTTCGTGGATGCTCGATTTAAAGATTTACAGTAATCATTTATATTGGTTTTTACTAAGATTATTGCAAGTTCATTTTTATAATAGTCACAGTTTATGTGTGTGAATTAGACGCCAGGGTTTCTTTGTTTGAGACAGAAATTGGACACTTAAACAGTAACAGAGATATCAAACTAGGCGACAGATCTACGAAAGTTCTACTTACCCTCTACGCGCCTTATAAGCACGGTGTACGCGCAATCTACTCGTACTTTACGCACATACTACGTATTCGTTAAAAAGAATAAACAAAACCTACCACCACAATTATACTCGTAGTTATAGAACACCTTTAATGTAATCCGCATCGTTTGGTTCAATGTCCGATAAGCCTTGTCATAATGAACCTGTTACTGTAGCCGTACAAATTTCAATACTTGCACGATATAAATGTGCAACAGTTCTTATTATAAACTAGCTGTTCGTGCTCGGCGTCGCTTGGGTGAATTTTCGACATATCCGGTGAATTTTCCAAAAAAATCTTTCATACAAATCTTGTCCTGACGATATCAATAAATAAATCGGTCGAAGCGTTCTCACTTGATGATATCTATTAATTTCATACATGCGGCAATTGATTTTAATGTATATACTAGCTTCCGCCCGCGGCTTCGCCCCCGTGGTACATCGATAAAAACTAGCCTATGTCCTTCCCCAGAATGCCATCTATCTCCTTGCCAAATTTTGTCCAAATCCGTTTAAAGGTAACATATAGACAGACAGACATAGTTACTTTCGAATTTATAATATTATTATTAGTATGGATGGTTAAACGACAATATCACATAGTACATCAAACGCGGTTACATTGACATAACTCTAGGGGATTTTAAGTGCACTTTATTTGAGACGAATTTACATAACTCTTTGATAATCCACTTTATTTTTTAATAGTAAGTAAGCTCTCGAGGTCTCTTAAATAGCCTCACTTTGACTTTTCGTGCGTTTATACGTTGTAATGTGAAATATAGTAAAATGTTCAAGAGTATACTATTATTTGTGTTTAAATTATAACAATTAGTTAGAGCGTTTTAAGTTTAACACAGGCTTAAACTATAAACAATTTTTTTTTGTGTTTTTAAATTGTGTTTTCCATGGATCATGTGGTCTGTAATAAAGAGTTTTATGATTTCCTTTATTATTTGTTTATACTCAACATCTCAGTCTAGACCAAGTTGTCTCTTTTTTTAACTTTCAATAGGTTTCCAACGAAAACAAAAAAAAAAATAGAATGGATAATCGATGAAGGTTTGACTTCGGGATATTTGCTTAGCTACTTGTAAGCAAATCTATCGCGAACCGACGCTCTATGATCGCACCGACCACAAAATTCAATTACGTGGCAGACAAAATAAAAACGTCCCAGGCAGTGGCGTATCGTTGATTTGTTTTCAGTTTGTTACTTCTCTTTGTACCAGCACAAAACACACGGATTCGGCACCAACAAGACTAGACCCCTACCAACGTGAAGTCTTAACAAAAACTGCCTAAATAGGTAATGAATCAGAGACCATGTTATCTGGTCATATGAAAGACCGAAACGCCTCGACATGAGACATGACACTTTTGTCCAGATTTCATGAAGTTTAATTAAACATCTCCCGCGAGATGTTATTTCGTGATACAAGTTGATTGGTAGCATTTGATTGACTAGGGGAAATTACGAAACTTATTAATGTTTATGTAATTTAGAACATTTATCGATGTTTGGGAGGAGCTCGTGGCTAAGTATAACAGCCGCACGGGCCGATCCATTAGGTTAAGTTATGCTTGCCGGGCTCGGTCCGTGGATGGGTCATGTGATGGGTCATGTGGTCGTGTGGTCAGTCTTGGTATATTGTAAAGATGGCCTCTTCCGTGCCTCGGAAAGCAAGTTAAGCCGTTGGTCCCGGTTGTCATTCGTGGATCTTTGCCAGTCGTTACGGTTCGTCAAAAGCCCAAAAGTCTGACAACCGGTCTTAGCAAAAGAGGTATCATACTCAGGATTTTAGAGGTCAGATAGGCAGTCGCTCCATGTAAAATACTGGTCAGCTACATCCGGTTAGACTGGAAGCCGACCCCAACATAGTTGGGAAATTCGGCAGATTGTTTTTTTTTTTTATGGCGGCACGGCGCTATTTCTAATAGACAGTGTAAGTAGCGAATGTTTTCACAGTAAATAAAGTCAATGCTAACTCATTTTTTTTCAATCTCAAAAGTTTTGAAGTCACTTTGGGTAATTGGTTAGTGGGTAGCTGCTTATCATTTGTCAGCTGCTCATCACACCTATTTAGTTTATTCATTTTATTAATAATATTACTTCCAACTTAAAATAATACATCTAAAAGAGACCCAAGAACGATTAAAAGTATTAAAAGTCTACAAAGTTCAAAACAAAACCATAACCTTGTATAAGAAAATGCTTTCTCTTAAACGCATCGTGAATTTTGTAGTGGTACACCGTTGGTACGCCCCTCTGCTATTGTGAAATATGTCATGAAAATAATAGCTGACAACTTTAGTGGGGGAGATGCTTTTCCTCTTTTCGAATAATGCTGGGAGATCAGCGCTGAAATTGGTATCAGAAGTGGAGGAGTTTCCATACGATTAACCGTAGGTAGATACAAATGCAATGATTAATTTTATTTTTGATACAAAATGTGTTATTTAAGTTTCTCCATCGGGAAAATTCAATGTTTACATTATACAAAATATTTTTCCTATTAGATTTGTGGACCTGTCCGTGAGTTGTGATTTTGGTGACGGTTTTTAGGACTTGACAAAACATCGAGATTTCTTAGTTATATGCAACTTTAATACTATGTAATGTATTATACACATAAACCTTCCGGAATAAATTCTCTAAACGATGGTGAAAACCTCATCAAAATCTGTTGCGTGGTTTAGAAGAACAACGCGGATATACAGACAAATATGAAAAGCGACTTTATTTTATTTATTATTAATTTATATTAAGTAGGTATAGATTAATGCATTATGGCCATATAATAAGATGCATTTATATGATCTTGCTATATATATACTGTAATAAGTACTTACCTATAAAACTTTTAAACATATATGTAGACATTCAATCTTTGTAAGAAGGTAGGTAGGTATCTATTTATTACACAGCTCTAAAAGCACCCCATTTCCTTACACGACTTTCTACCAACCTACTTTCTCAGTAGAAAATTCAACTTAATTTTTCGTCGCAAGGTATCCTAACTTAATCCCACCTACAGTGCTTCAAGAGGAAATGAATTAATTCTATTTTACACAAGAGTGCTTTAAAATAAGGAGCCTTTCTTGCAGTGGGAGAAATACCCCGTGAAATTAACTTCAGGTTTCAGTTCACACTGGACACCTCCCAGGTACGAGAGACAAATGGCCGGAGGGGCCACACTGAGCTTTGTTACTTTCATGAATGGAATTTGAAAAGATAGTTTATATTTATCGGGAAATTGTTGTTATTTTATAAAAAATATAATTGCGTTTCGGATATAAACTATAATTTTGAGTAGTAGAAATAGAGGCAAATAACTGTGTCAGAGGCAATCATAAATTCATAACACACATCTTGTTTTATTCTATCATAGATGTGATAGCCCATGGTGAAAATAGTTATAGTTTTAGTGATTTGATTCTAAACACCTATTTGGATGCTAAATCCGCACTAACGCATCTAACAACTCTATTAACGGCTATACATTTTATTAGGCGTTATTATCAGCCATGATTTATACCACACGCCCGAAGCACTTAATTTTAACGCGATAAAACCGATGATACATTAGCAAGATTGCGCTAAACCTGACCTGGGACCATTATTAGTGGCCAGATCTTGTTCTATCCTAAGTGACACGGTTCACGTGAATACTTTACGTTGTCGTGGGGCGTTCATAAAAAAGACAATTTCCCTTATTGCCGCAATCTGCGGCACATGTGGTGTACAGCGTTATGTTCCGCACAGGGTTATGTCTGCACCCGCCCTCATAAACGACAAAGTAAACCATAATTTATTGCGCATATTTAGGGTCAAACACATGACTCATAAATTGCTTTAGTATATTATTTGCGATAACTAGCCTGTTACTAATGGTTGTATATTACGGTGTGGTTGTGGTTGCTGTTTTAAACTCTAAAATATGTTATCATATAAATAATGGTATATATTCACTTTTTGGGGCATAATATTTTGACTACACAAAGTAAAAATGAAGTGTATGTAGCTTCAAAGAAACAATTTTATTTGCAAGATACTAAACGTCAGGTCTCTTAGAAAGCGGTCAAGAAAATGCAGTATTTATTTTCATTCAGTATTTTCATTTCTAAGAAATAAAATACAAAATGTTAAAAAGCGACGTTCCGCGTCACGAAATGAATAAAGTACTGAAAACCAAGATACACGTTTATTGATTCAAGTTTGCACTAACGACCAAGTTGCTCCATGAAAAATGTAGGTATCGCTTTGAAAATACTGACTGAACTTTTGAAAGTCTGAAACATAGCTCTTCTTTTATTCATGTTCTGACATGTGGCGCTCTCCGTTGTGTACAGGCTTTCTTCCTTAACAAAATAAACAACATTTACTTGGAGTTAGGTCCTTTGAGAGGCTGCCCTGTACTTATGTTTTATGAATGAGCTCTTATGCACTTACGTGGATATAATATGTTGGCATTGGGTACTATTTTGAATTAAATAAGAAAACGAAGATGTTACACTGATTTCAAGATAGTACAAAAGCAAAAGAAAAAAATATATAACAAATCATACACGGACTAAAAGACTATATTCTCATACAGATTCTTAGAACATTTTAAGATCACCCCCACCACTGCTACGTGTAGGCAGTTCCCTTTATCACGAAAAACTATCCGTCTCTGTCTCGCAAGGAAAAATTTCACGCGTTTTCTGACGTGCCGCATGGTTTTCATACTTTTACTGCATTGCCATATTGAGCTCTGCTGCACAGTTCAAACGATCGAATATTCCTTAACCAAAATATCGCCACTGCATACCTTTTATACTCTCGCTAAAGAGCCTTCCGTTCGCCACGACTTGAAAGGTCATATAGATTTATATTGCAATCCAAAATTTATTCTTTTCGGTTGCGATAAAGTTGATATTCCTTTATTCCGAAGTTGAATTTAGAACCCTTTGCATCTGAAGTTTCAGTGCAAAACTTGTAACGTAGACAAGTGGGTATGTATAGGCTGTATCGAAACAAGCCTTCAGTCGTGGCGCGCACATGCTCGCGTGTAGTCGGACTCAAAGCTAGGTCCTTGCGCGAAATGGCGGGAACTTTCCGATAACTTTCGTATCGTAACACGCAGTAACATATCTTTGTTAATTGAGACAAACATTAAAATTTGAGAGTGTTAACCAGTTAATTACTGAAGTTTTGTTATAATAAAAATAGTGTTGGAAGATTTACTGAATATCTACTGTCCTGTTGAAACTACTTTTTCCTAGTACGTAAATATTTTGTTTAAGTACCTAATTTATAAGTTTACTCAAACAAAGTTTGGTTGGTTTTTACTTTTGCTGTTTTAATACCCAGTAGAAACTATTTCAGTACCTAATTTAATTCTTTTCTAAGATAGCATTTTTCGGTTCTTTTGGCTTACCAATTTTAATCTAAAATGCTGTCATGTAACATGAGTACTAAAAAAATCGTCATTTACTAGTGAAATGTTTTAAAAGTCACGCATATTTTAATGAATTTATTTAGAGAAAGCATAAGAAAGTTAATTAAAGTTTTTATTCAACTAGAAGAGAACTATTAAAAGGAGAACGGTGAACAGATTGCGAAAAAATTTGCGTTGAAGAAAAAACCACGACAACTATAACATCACAATATTTTTTGTTTAAATAATGTTGTTGTTTTTTTGCGTGAATGTGACGCATATTTCCCCCAACTTGTTTTTTTTTGTGTTTGTGTTCATTCTTTGCGTCATGTTTACCGCAAATAAACGATTTTGCTTTCTTTCTTCCTTTCTAAAAAAATGTGTAGTGCAATCAAAAACTTATAACAACTTGAGAACAACCGCAATAATTATAATTAAATGCTGGGTAATTATGAAATTGCCTCCCCTCTAACCTAAATCCAATTAAACCGTTGTTATACAGGGAGAGCTTAACCAGAGCATTATTACAGGGTAATTATATACCCGGTTTACATAATTATTATCAATATTTTCTTGTTAATACAGGTATGTTTGTTTCTGATAATATTGGGATTATAATAAATTACTGCGATTTATACAATATTAAAATACATCTGTAGTTTTTAATTGCACCTGTATCGAAAAAACATTTTATATAAATGTAGGTAATCCTACTACTATCTATATAGAATTTATTTTTGCATACCATTAAAATCAAGGCATTCAGTAAAAAATATGAATAAAGATGCAGGTCTACTTATTAGTAAAAATTAAGGTTATTATAGTTTACTAACTGCGCCCCGCGGTTTAACCCGCATAAGTCTCGATCCCGTGGGAATATCGAGATAAAAAATATCCTATGTCCTAATCCAGGTCATGGTCTGCCCATGTGCCAAATTTCATTCAAATCTGTTCAGCCATTTTAGCGTGAAAGCGTAACAAACGAACAAACTCACACATAATTAAAATAAATAGTATTATTATATTTATATTCGTTTTTTTTTTCTTATCTATTTACGTTTTTAAATATTTTTATAAAAACATTTAAAAATATAAAAGATAGAGGTCCGCCGGTGTCGGTAGCAGGGTCCAAGCTACCGGTGGTTAGGGCTGCAGAGACATGAACCTCCTCACAATGCGAGCCGTATCATTATTATATTTATAGTTAGGATAGCTGCTACTGTTACTGGTTCAGCATTTAAGGTTACCTAGTACGAACCAAACAAATCTGCAGTAGACAACTAATCCAAGCCGTTAATCAAGCGAAATCACAAAACGAGGCAGTCATAAATTTAAACAAAATAGTGCCAGCAAAATTCCCCGTGGAAATAATATTCGGACAAATGAAAATTCCAACCGATGCATTCGGGATCGCGAACGGCGCTCGGAGGTTTTAATTCCCTTGACTGTTGCGAATCGGCGCATGTTTTTTCATTAAAACGCATTCAATACGACGACGACATGGCTTTCAAAAAGCGGACCTTTTCAAAAAATATTTTCCTGACATTCCACTGTGCACTGCGCTCGTTTCATTCACAGCCTTTTTGTAAAGAATTAAAAAATCGACGGTTTTAATGTCTGCGTTGTGACAGGTACGTAGGTACGCGTAATGCAATAATGCAGGCGAGTCGCCAATGGTATTTAATTTTCATATAAACATTTTATTCTCAGCAGCTCTATCAGTGTTGTGTTACCGAGAGGAACTTTTTAATATGCAATGCTTTTGTATACCTAACCACCCATTGTGTGAATTTTAAATGGGAATGTCGTAGAAATATCATATGCAGAAATTCGCAGAAACGTATAGACGTCTTCTACTGAACATGTAGGTAGGTAGGTACTTCGAAGAAAGCCAAAATGCCTTGTTCGAGTTCGCGGCACACTTGCCATAATCACACAGAACACACACTGGGCAAACGCATTGTTGATCACAGCATATTATGATTTTGCTGCGTGTTGTTATAATTTTGTAGCCACCATTTACGACATTGGTCATAAATTATCTATCGATTGTCATCATCATTATCCCTCCTCCACCAGCAATGCTACTTTTATGCCATCGAGTACTTTGATGCCAGTAACCCAAATTCCTTCAGGGTGTGATGCATTTTTCCCACGTTTTCTTGGGCACGATTTCGTCATATCAAAAGATGAGGAATATTCTTATTTTCTAAGCAAACTGCGACAACGTATGCTAACTTACTGCTAAACTTCGTCAGTAAAATCACATTATGAAGTACTCGAAATCCAATACCTTCATTCCAGTTGCCTATATAAATGTAACACTAACATAAATATACGTAACAAAAGTTTATCAACAGCTAATTACAGTCCTTTCTTAGCTGTCATTCGGACCGCGCTGAAGTGGCCGTGTTGTGGTCTCAATGACACCCTCACCTCTCCATTACTGCGCCTTGGAGCAGGGTTAACGACTCGTTCGCGTGATGCCACACAACTTTATGCTTATTTATACGATGAGGCAAACAAACTCGACGCTCGACATTCGACCGTTACAACATGGCCGGCGACATATCAAATCTCCATTATCAGCGGCCGCCGGAACAAACGATGGCCTTGCCGAATTTTTTTAAACTTCCCTTTCGGTTTCATATTTTTTGGTGAGTATCAGAAGTTTTTGAAGTTTTAAGAAAGTCGATTAGCAACCAGTAGGTTTTTTTTCCACATCGATTTTAACATAGATTATCCTAACCATGGGTATTGCAATAGACATGCACATTAACCCTCGTTTCATGAGAAAAACTCCATATTATCATGAATCTACAACCGGATGGCCTGTAAGCAGAGGGACATTTACGAGCGAATAATCATGCTCGTAAAATGTCCCCCTGCTGAAGACAGATGCCCGAAGTTAACACTATCAGTGACACCCTTGGCTAACATTTTATGCAAATAAATAAATAATTAATTGTATCTAAATAACATGAAGCCCATTCTATTAGCACCTGTTTTATGAATTTCCCATTAATTAATAATAAGAGTTAGGTAGGTACTAATACTATACATTTATGTTATATTCCCACACAGCCATTATAACCATAGCTTATTAATAAGCCATATTTCACTGTAAATAATAAGTTGGTGACAGTTTAACGATTGCACTAAAGAATGGCGTTTCTATGTAGTTACATGTAATCATTATACAGGCTGTTCTTTTCATTGTTCGGGAAAATAGGACACGTTTTTGTATTAATAAATTAAAGGAGAAAAAAATAACTTAACATACAAATTGGTGCAAAATATTTAGAAAAGTTTGTTTTTTTAATATTCTGAAAAATAAATTAAGATTTGTTCTAAAAGATTAAGGGCGAATTCGACCAAACTTTTATCTCTGGTATAAGTCTAATCCAGCGAATAAATATTAATTTGTTGTCAGATTTTCTAAACAAAAACTGTCAGACGTCAATTTTATTCCTCGAATAAAAGATAACTGGCTTTGGTTAAATCAGCCCTAAGTAAAATAGATATGCCAAATTTTTTTATACCTTGCATCATTGAATTGTATATATTTTTTATATTCTTCTCCTTAATGCATCCAGAGTTTAAGATACATAAAATCATCATTTAAAGTGCAAGGGGACAACAATTAATTATTATTTGTTGTAATTAATATGATCGTGTACCTACGTCAGGCTAACTTAAAAAAAGTACAAATAAATGAAATATTCACTTTTACCTCTGACCAGCTTTTCGAAAAGCAGGCAGCCGTTGCAGGCAGTGGGTTTTCGCACAATTTCTAAATGTTTGCCTACTGGGGCAAATGGGTCGTTGCGGTGCGCGTAGTGTACACGATAGACGAGCAATCTGCCACTGTGCTACATATCCTGTATTATCGAAACTGAACTTGTAATTACTACTTTTAGGGGTTGGCTAATTAACTGTTCAGAAATGCCAAACAGAGTACTTATCTTATTTTTTTTCTATAAAACCACTGTTAGATTAAGTAGGTACCCATCACAATTTTTATTTTTCATTGCTTTGTGTGCCTCACATAACTAAACGAGCAATGGATAAAACTAATATAAAACTACTTCTTACTTTCTGGCTCATTACACTAAGCGATTACCTACCCTTAGGTTGGTACACTATAGAAATAGGTACTTAGTCTATATTCCTATCACATGTAACGGCATAGTGAAAATGTAGCCAAAAGAAAACATAGAAACAACAACTTGAAACAAGTAATCATTTTCTTTTGTTTCAGGTGCAACCATGAAACCGAGTAAAAAAGAACGTTCAAAGTTTTCCCACTGAGGGCTATTCAACGTTTTATTTCTACCATGAAAAAGTTAAAGAAGGAAGAATACTCCAGCGGTGAAATGTAAACAAATTCCAATGCCGGGTCTGAAAGAGAACGTGTCATAGACAATGCACAGCCTCCTTGGAGCGGCTGTAGTGTCGGCATTACTGCAGATACTGCTCTCCTACACCGGTAAATATGAATAACATTTCGGATAAATATTTTGACTAACAAAATTCTGTACTAGCAAAATATAAATTCTATTCTTTGATGCTGTCAAATCATAGTCTAGATTCTAGGTCATTCAGAAATAAATGGGTATTCTATTCTGGTAGATAATTACTTGTTAAATGTTTTCGTCATTATAACAAGTACCACCAAAAAAGAAAATAAGCTTCAGGTCAACAAAAACAAAGTGCAGGTTCGTAATTAGTGTTTTTATGGTAGCTTTGTCTCCTCCCCTTGCGGTTAAGCAGCAAGTAAAATATTTCACCATAAAAACAAAACAGACTTTATGTGTCTGAAAATAAAATACCTTTCCGAACTTTCGGCTATATGGAAGTTACAGGAGAGCTACACTTAATATTATTGTATGGTAATCTCGTTTCAAATTGAAAGTCTAACTTTAGAACAAACTTGGGGATTACTTCTGTACTGCGAGGGTATCGCTATTGTGAGTCCAACAAATCCTGACTAATGTGTAGACTGTAGATGTGAGCTGTGTGAGACTTAATAGGCATCATATTATTTTGTTGTTAGTTGAGATAATCTATTTGTTTTATCCTATTCGGGAAACAACTAAATTATACAATTTTACAAGTTTCCACTGAAAAACACTAAAAATAAAAACAAAAAAAAGTTCGTGCAAAATCCGATAACATAAATTAGGAAATAAATAGTAGGTACAAGATCGAGTCAGACAAACTAAAAAATCAATGAGGAAAACAATTACTTGAAAAAGCTACGCTTTTCAAAAAATGCTTAAGCCGAGAAACACTTGTATTGAATTTAACCAAATCATGTTCACTAGAAAGTTTATTAAAAGTTCTGCTCGCACGGATTAGAATCGATTATGTTATTCTTTCCGCGGGGTGAGCATTAGCCGGCGCCGGCGGCGGTCGTAGCCATCGCGGAGACACGCCGGACCGGGCCGGAAGCAGCTGTGTCGTTCGCGTGCTGTTTGCCAATTTATCACTAAGCTGATTATATATAGGATCGTCCTTGTGACGTGCTTTATGACCTTGTTTACTCTCCTCCCATTGTATCGCACTCCCTTATTTACACACCTTTTAAGCCAAGACAAAAATTGGCGGAGAATTTCTCGTGTCAACATCCGTTGTCGCCTTTTGTTCTAACACATGTGTGTTTTTGTTATTACTGTTTACGTTTTCTTGGCGATGTTGTTACCTGGAAAGTTTTTTGAAATTGTATCGTTACTGCCAAGCTCATTTTTTAGGGCGAAGTAACCACGAACCTACTTAAACATTCAAAGACTTAAAAACTCTGCACCCTTTTACACAGGATCGTATTAAAAATTTAAATAATATTAATATACACTTCACAATAAAACTTTTAAACAAATAAGAATAAGCGAAAGCTAATCCTAAAGTCTTGAATACAATTAATTTCGAAGTTAATAACACTTCAGCAGCTATCCGACAGTGCCAAACTTTGGCTCACATACACAAACAGTCGTAAAGTCCTAAACTTAACGAGAAGTGCTAGAAACTTCAGATGTACCTCCTAAACATGATATACGGACATAGATCATAACGTCATAAACCCCGGAAGTAGGTAGTATGTATTGTAGAACTGTTTCAAATGGTTACGTTACAATGAACGGTCAGCACTCTGCACATTGCCATGCGGAAGGTTACTGATCACCTGATTACTAATAGGAGAGCATTGCTGCTCGAATTTGGTAAAATAATAATATTGATATGTAAGGATCCTTTATTTATTAAGTACTAGCTTCCGCCCGGGGCTTCGCTCGCATGTTATGTCGATAAAAAGTTGCCTATGTCCTTCCTCGGGATGCCATCTATCTCCTAGCCAAATATCGAAATCCGTTTAGTGGTATAGGAGTGAAAAGGTAACATACAGACAGAGTTAATTTCAAATTTATAATATTAAAAATATAGGTACTTAATATCCTAACCTAACTAAAACTATTAACAAACTAATGTCAACAGTCTCTTGGGAATATTACCAGTCGACAGCGATATGGAGGAAATTTTCGACGCCATATATGAGTTAGTTTATGTCAGGTTCATTAAAATATAGTGACGATAGTCAAATCAACGACTGACCCACTTGTTATAGACAAAACACTTTTTGACCTCACAACACTCACACTCGGAAAGATTCTGTTTGTCATTCGAAATCTGCGTGCAAAAGTGAATCTTTTATCCGCTAGCGTGGAAAGAGTTTTTAAAATTCGAACCTTTCTATTAAACAATTTTATATACCGCCGGGTCCACCGGTAATGCATCAATACTTATTTCATGTCAGTGCGCCAACCTCATTTTTAGAATAATCGCACTGGCCAGCACGAAAAAAAATCGCTCAACGCGCCTAAAGAAGTTTTCACTTCAAAAAACTTTATATTCAATTCACTTTCCACCATTTTGGTTTTTTTAGCAGTGCCGAGTTAGTGCAAGCGGTGCATAATGCCGAATTGAGCTTTCTTCCGGAAAAATAGCGCGAAAAGTACATAGAAGCTTACAATATTTTTGTTCAATGCATGGAGACACCTAGCATTTTCCTCGCTGTAGTTAGGTGAAAAGTTGTGTGTTTCGCTCGGCAGCAAAGTTTTTCTGAGTCTCGTACCTTTGAAATCCTCGCAAGGCTGGTTCAAATATAGAATCCTGATCCTAGAATCCTTCGCTTGCTCAGGTTTCAATACAGGTACTCGCGCGAAAAAACAACTTTGCAGCCTTACATAACAAATAACTATTGTGGTCGTCATAGACCCCAAAAGATCTTTCAAATCATATCAGCCGTCATGTAAGTGCTTCTTCTATCTCACAAAATGTATCTTTTGTCCGTGTTATTTCTTACACAAAAATATAAAAATAAAATTGTTTAAAAAATAAAATGCATAAAAGTAAACAAGAGTACAAAAGGCGCGCCACAAATTGTGTTTTCAGTGCTGGGTCTGAGCGCAGGTGGCACAGGCTGCCTTAAGCTTCGGCGGACCGCAGCCAAATCCGCATGTGACTTTAATTTAACTTTGCTTCACTGAATATTGTCCTTACATTGAAATTTGAATTATGAGTTCGAGCTACGGTGACGCTTAATGCAGCTCTGCCTTAGTTTCTGCTTAATCTCGAACAAGTTGGACGAATAAATGTATGTGGATTAAAGTTATTGTGAAATCCGCGGAGTAATTGTTTAACTACGTAGATTTTTTATTTTATTTTCATCGGTTATCGGCTCTCAATAGCACAGAAGTGTTGCACTCATATCCATAGACACGATAAATTAATATTCAAAGTAGGTAATACAAAACTAACACTGACTACATTTTATTTAAAAAGGCATGTATTTTTATCCCGAGAGTCTGAAGAATTAATTTTTTTGTTTAACTAAATAATATATGTAATCAGATTGTAAGATTGATATAAAGGCTATTCATTATCATTATCATTTAATCTAAAATAATTGCTATTTTGATTTCCTCAAAATATTAAGGGACACTATTATATAATAAATGTTATTGATCCTCAAATAATTCCCATGTTGGTGTCCTAAAAATACTAAATTACCGCGACCAACTTATGTAGCGCTCACCGGCTACAACATTAGATGACCGATTAAATATTTCCGGAACCTATTTAAACAGTTGTAAATATTATCCTAAAGAAGCCAAAGACACAGAAAAAAATACAAAATATCATAAACTAAAACTGTATGAACTGTTCAGACGCAATAGTAAGGAATTAGCATAGGTAGACGTTATACCGCATACGGTGCAGCCGCGATACCGCTTGAATACGTAACATGGTTCATACCGCGAATGCTGTTCAAACGCGACGCATCATAAGTCTTTATACCTGTATTATCTGGTGGCACTTGAAATACAGATTCTCATTCCAATTAATGTCAATCAGGGTTCTTATGTTCACGCAACGAAGGCTTTCTCTAAACTGCATTGTGGACTAATTTAGGAGACGTGTGTGTATTAACTACTATTATACAATCAGTAGTTAATGTATTATACTAGTTTTTATTGAAACAACTTGGGCTAAAGAGAAATTAAATTAATATATTAAAATTGAGACACGTAGGTATGACGTCCGGATCCGCGTGGACAGAAGTTTCGTCGCAGCAATCCTAATTTTGTGAGAATTCACTATTAATTCGGGTTATAATAAAGAAGAAGAGATAAACAACTTTCGAAACATTGAAAAAAGCGGCCAAGTTCGTGTCGGACTCGTACACGAAGGGTTCCGTACTACGTACCGTATAATATTTAACACTACATTTTTTTAATACTTTAGTAAAAAATCAAGGGAGGTAAAAAAAACACGTTTCTTGTAAGGAACATCCTTTAATTTTTAACTTTATTTTAGCCTTTTAAATAAAGTCAAAGTCAAATCATTTATTTCAAATAGGCACATAAAAGGCACCTTTGAACGTCAAAAACAGAGAAATAGAACTGATTCTAGTTGCCCCTTCCAAAAGGTATGGAGGTAGGTATGGAGAAGAATGGGCAAGAAACTCCACCGTTACTCTTTTAAAAATGTTTTACAATATTATTTTGTATACATGAATTATATAATTATATGTGAAGACGATGCACCTACTACTAGATTACTGTACCACAAAAGGTAAAAAGAATTATAAATGGAGCAATGACAAGTAAATTAATTATGTGGTAGATACATGGTGCTCACATATTTACAAACATTGTAAAAGTAAACGATATTACAATATTCCTTACATTGATTAGCAAGTAATACTAATAGATCAGTGCATGAGTCTAAGTAATCACAGAGTGTAAAAATCTATGACATACAAATATTACTATTTATTAAGACACATTTTTAACGCGTGGGAAGAAGCCCAAGACGCCATAGGAATCTTTTGTGACCTCTCCAAGGCATTTGATTGCGTCGATCACGAAACCTTACTCTTGAAACTTGAGCATTACGGACTAGGTAAACTTGCGCTCAGTTTAGTAAAATCTTATTTAAATGATAGACAACAGCAAGTTCAAATAAACGGTATCAACTCACTAGGTTTAAAAGTAAAAATGGGTGTTCCACAAGGCTCGATTTTGGGTCCTTTCCTCTTTTTAGTGTACATTAATGATCTACTCCATTTATTAAAAAATCAGCCACACATGGTGTTATTTGCTGACGATACTTCCTTAATTTTTAAGGTAGATAGACGTGCTACAAATTTTGACGAAGTAAATAACGCCCTACTGCAGGTCCAAAATTGGTTCACTGCTAATAATTTAGTATTAAATGGAAAAAAGACTAAGTGCATAAAATTTTCTTTACCAAATGTCAAAAGTAGGGATTGTGAGATTATATTGAATCAAGAGAAACTAGAATTCGTCGATAAAACTGTTTTCCTGGGGATCACGCTCGACTCAAGGCTACAATGGGGTCCTCATTTAACATCTCTTGCAGGGCGGCTGAGTTCAGCAGCATATGCTGTCAGAAAAATCCGTCAATTTACTGATGTAGATACCGCGAGGCTAGTCTATTTTAGTTACTTTCATAGCATAATGTCTTACGGTATTTTACTATGGGGACGGGCTGCAGACATCGAGTCTATCTTTATTCTGCAGAAAAGAGCGATCAGAGCCATTTATAATCTACGCAGGCGCGATTCTTTAAGGGAACTGTTTAAGGATATTAACATCATGACGGTACCTTGTCAATATATATATGAAAACATCTTGCACGTAAGAAAAAATTTACATCTTTTTAGTAAAAGAGGCGATAGACATAATTATAGTACTAGAAATAGGGACTTATTAGTTCAACCAGGTTTCAGACTGGCTAAAGTAGACTCATCTTTCATGGGGTACTGTTTAAAATGTTACAATAAAATCCCTCCCCACATACTTCAACTGAATGAGACGAAATTCAAAACTTGTATAAAACGCACACTATGTAGGCAGGCATATTATAAGTTGGAGGATTACATCTCTGATAAAAATGCTTGGCTTAATGCTGGTCCTGCTCCACAACCACAACTAACTAATTAACATTCGAAAATGCTGTTGGAGCTGCTGAAGATTGTAAGACTATCTTTGCATTGTATAAACTCAATCTCTCCTTTGTATTATATAATTGCACAGGTGTGAGTACTATGTACTATAGAGCTACCATTTACCGGGTATTTTGTCTTTCATTGACTTGAATGTGCCCTGGCGGCTGGGAATGTCATGCTCACTCAAATGTCTCGCTGGTGGTGGCGTATGTGTTGGATCATTTAGCTCCCTTCAAAATGGTTGAGCTGAATGGTGCTGATCCATGCGTCATGTTCGTGAACGGGCGCCGTCAGTTGTGACTGGTCATTTCTTAGCTGCCATGGCTTATTTTAATTTTTGAATTGTGCTTATTTTGTAATTGCGGACGCTTTTAACGTGCTTTCTACATTGTTCTCACATGTATAATTTCAACATGAATAATGTAACCATTATATTGTAACAATATTTTGATTTAAAAGAGTGTCCATGGAGTTTCTTGCCCGTTCTTCTCCATAGGTACCTACTACGCTTTGGAATGGGCAACTAGCTTCATATTTCTGACTGACTGACTCCTTGACAATTCAAAAGTGCCTGTAAATGGTTTAATTGAAATAAATGCTTTGAGTTTGAGTTTGAGTTTACAAAATATACCACTAAGTTAGCAACCAGTTTGATTTTTTCAGACTCTAATTTGTCCTATGGAGCAAGACCAGCATGTTTCCAAGCATTCTTATCTTGGATTTAATCCTCTAGTTTGTAATATGCTTGTTTACAAAGTGTACTTTTTATATGAGTTTTAAAATTTCTTTCATTTAATTGCAATATATCACAAGGTATTTTGTTATAGCATTTAACGCAGTACCCCTTAAAAGATGTTTGTACTTTAGCTAATCTGAAAAATAGTTGATCTAGTTTATCTTTATTTCTAGTATTAAAATTACGTCTATCACTTATTTTATTAAAAAGATTTAATTTTTTTCTTACATACATAATATTCTCATATATGAATTGGCAAGGTACTGTCATAATATTAATTCTTTTAAATAGTTCCCTGAGAGATTCGCGGCGACATAGATTATAAATGGCTCTGACGGCTCTCTTTTGCAAAATAAAGATGGATTCAATGTCAGCAGCCCGACCCCACAGTAAAATGCCATACGACATAACGCTGTGGAAGTAACTGAAATAGACCAACCGCGCGGTTTCTACATCTGTTAACTGTCTTATCTTTCTAACAGCATAAGCGGCCGAGCTTAGCCGCCCCGCAAGAGATTTTATATGAGGTCCCCATTGTAATTTCTCGTCTAGCGTGATTCCCAGGAAAACTGTTTGATTAATATTTTTAACTGTTTAATTAATTTTCTCCATTCAATATGATGTCACATTCGCTACTTCTAACATTAGGTAATTTAAATCGAATGCATTTGGTTTTTTATTTTATTTAGTACCAAATTATTTACCGTAAACCAATCTTGGACCTGAAGAATAGAGCTATTCACGTCGTCAAGATTTTGTGATCGTCGATTTATTTTAAAAATCAATGATGTATCATCTGCAAATAACACCATCTTCGGTTGATTTAGAAGTAATTGGGGTAAATCATTAATATAAAATAAAAAGAGGAATGGACCTAATATCGAGCCTTGAGAAACGCCCATTGCCATTTCAGACCCTAATGAGTTTACGCCGTTTACTTGAACTTTAACTTTTCTATTTTTCAGATATGATCTTAGTAAATCAAGAGCTGTATTCCTAACCCCATAGTGCTCTTGTTTCAGCAGAAGTGTCTCATGGTCGACGCAATCGAACGCCTTCGAGAGGTCACAAAAGATTCCAATGGCATCTTGTGCTTCTTTCCAGGCGTTAAAAATGTTCTTTATTAGGGTGACACCGGCGTCAGTGGTACAACGCCCTTTGGTGAAACCGTACTGTTGTTCATGAAAGATGGAATTTATATTAAAGTGACGTAACATTTGATTGAGTATCAACTTTTCAAACACCTTACTGAGAACTGGCAGAATTGACACAGGCCTATAATTGTTGGGTTCCTTACTATCACCGGATTTGAACAAAGGAACTACTTTACTGTGTTTCATGAGATCTGGAAAGACTCCTTGGTCTACACTGGTGTTAAATATGAAAGCTAAATAGGGCGCAATGATTTCGATGATAGATCTACAGACTTTTACAGACATTCCCCATAGATCTTCTGTTGATTTAATTTTAAGATCTTTAAAAGCTTTTATAACTGCCTGGGGGTTTGTATGCTGAAACCTAAACTCCAAAGGGCATGCCTTTACATTCTTTCTTAGTAAGGTAGCAGAAAGCGCTGGTGAGGAATTTAAAGCTTCAGTAGTTTTAATGGGAATATTACCAAAAAAGTTTTCAAAGTCCTGAGCTATTTCTACATCTGAGTTGATTGGGCCATGTGCAGTCTCTAAATTAAATTCAGTACTACGCTGTTTTTTCCTACCTGTTTCATCATTTATTATTTGCCAGGTAGTTTTTATTTTGTCATCAGCTGATTTTATTTATTGCTAATGTAAATAGCTTTAGCTATTATTTATATTGAAATGACATCAAACTTGGTATTTTCTAAAAACAATTCTATTTCCAGTAATTTGGAAGAGCAACCTTGGATATTTTGATTGAATAATTTTAACGTATGTTGCCCCCCCTTTGGTTTTTTATTAATATGAACTGGACAAAAGTTTATACATACCTAAGTACAAATGAATGAGCTAACGCTCGGGTTCTGAAAGCATGATATTTGAATTCATTTGATGTTAAGCCATTTGATTGGCTACCGTCATTTCGGCCAGGCAATCACAACAGCTATAGTATAATGTGACAGTAGATTTTACGGGTTGAGACGGGTTAAATTAAAGATGGCCAAATGAACGATAACTAGGTTTTAAAATATCACACGCCATTATAAAACATCTGTTTTCATTACTGTTATCATTTATTGTTATTTGATTAAAAATAAATTGAATGATTAACTGAATTAATAATTTTAAAAATAAAATTAAAAACACTTATCACTATATTAAGTCATGACAAACACACTCAACAATCTCTTTGATTCCAACATTCTTCTCATAGGGGAAGATCATTTTCTATTCTGTATAATCACTGAGTTGCGACAGCTGCTTTGGTAGGTAATAACAATAGTATATTATGTAATTAGTGACTAAAGGATGGATTTAAAGCGAGAGCCATAGATGCATCACGAGCAAGTGAAGGATTCTAACGATTGAATCACTACCGTAGGGAGTGATCCATGATGATGATTGAATCATGAGCACAACGAGTGATTCATGTGTTAGAATCCTGAGCGACGCGAGTGATTCATGGCCCTCGATATAAATCCCTTTTATTCAAGAGTTGCATACTGTACTTTATACCATGACTACGAGAAAAAGAACTTGCAACTTCGAGTATGTTATTATGTCAATGTTATGCCTTGTTTTAATAGTACACCGTAGCATAGAATACCTCCTCCAAAATGTCGATAACTTTTTTTTCTTCGACAACTCATTAAAATAAGTTAGGAAAACAGACTCTGAAAATATTCCAGAAGCTTGATTTTCATTTTTCCATTTGCAAAATTCATCGTAGGCTTTGATGTAAACTAGCCGTGATTTGTTGGGTAACAAGTTTTCTACTGTATCGGCCGCCCTCTCTTACATAAACTCGGGTGTTAACACATCTTCTTCATCACTTGACAGCATTTTCAATCGATTTATTATGAAGTAACACTAAACATTGTGTTCATACAACTTACAGTATTTAAAATAGCGCCAATTTACTAATGACAGCAAAGAACACAAAACAGTTTTTATTCGAACTAAACGCAAATAGGTTGTACAGCATTGAGATGGAGTTCGAATATATTAATGTGTTCTAAATTCAAACACCAAAACAGTGACTAAAAGTGCTTTTTATTCACTGTTTTCAGTGAATAAAATAAGCTTGTTAGAGGGGGAATGGTATAAAGTAAGTATTATACAATATTGACTTGTCTCAAAGTTTTCGTGAATTACGGAAAATGTATAAACATGTTTGTGCATTGTCACTGCTAGTAAGCGTAGACAGTAACTTTATTGTCAGTGGTACAGACGCGCGTAATTTTTTTATTCGTATACCTACCCTCCATTGGTCTAGTACCTACTCATGCCTTTCACCTTAACGACAACAAGATAATGATTAAAATTGCTTAACAACATGATTGATTGAAATGCTCGTATTCCAAATTCGCGACAAGGTTCATATTCGCTGTTACTCAAGGGAGTTGAGATAATTTTGGTCACAGACTGTAGGACCTAAAGAGCAGACTTCTGGGACTTGATTAGACTTTGAGAAACCTGAAGACCTAGACATACTTTCTATCGGCGATAACGTCCTTTAAATTGGTTTTTTTTAATAAAAATATATCATCATCATGGATTGAATGATTTAATAAAAAACTATAGCTAAGTAGAACGTAACCTTAGTGCTCGCAGAACAGATGGTCGCTGGATGGCTCCGTACCAAGGGTGAAGGGTTCCGTACCTACCATTATCAATAAAAACGGCAAAAAATGTCACGGCAAAAATACCCCCCTTAAATATTTGTTTTATTCTGTTTTTTAGTATTTGTTGTTAAAGCGGCAGCAGAAATACAACATCTGTGAAAATTTCAACTGTCTAACTATCACGGTTCATGAGATACAGCCTGGTGACAGACGGACAGACAGACAGCGTAGCCTTAGTAATAGGGTCCCTTTGGGTACGGAACCCTAAAAATGTATTAAATTGACATCTACCGAGCTTATGTCAATCTTGTTGAAAGTCGCAACAGAAATGCGATACGCTTAGAAACCGTTTGCCATTTGTGTAGTTCTTAGATCTATGGTGTAGTTGAATAAAAGTTAATTAAACAATTAAAATTGACGATCGAGAAGTTTTCGAATCCTGCCCATTTTATTTACGTGAACCCATTTCATACAGTAACTAAAATTACAAAGTTTTTTTAACCTTACTAGTTAAAAAATCCTTACCCGTAAATAAACGAGAGCGGCATTATTTAAAGCTCAACAGATCACATCGCAATTTCACACCCGATCCGCAGAGCGATTAATTGAGTAACGGATTGGACCTGTCCCGACGTCCCGGGAATGGACTTGGCGGCCCGATGCGTAAGGACCTTAAAGGCTGACGCAGATGTGGGCGGGCCGCAGAGCGTTGCAAATGTCCTCCTCAAGTTAGTTTTTTAATCCCAGATAGTAAATTCGAATCTTTGTTGCTTGTTTTTTTTTTTTCAATTTGGAGTTTGACATTTGCTCCTGTCAAATTACTATCTGGGATAAAACAACAAACTAAACATCACTGTCGTACATCTTGCATCGCACAGTAAATATCCATATTTAATTATTGTGGCAAAGGCGGGCCGCACTGTACTATTTTGTAGTGAAATACGATGCGCTGCGGCCCGACGTCATAATGTGCGCTTAGCTTAAACTACCAGTCCGAAGTTTTAATGTCAAATGAAAATGTCGATGTGTATTTGTTTTTTTATAAGGGTTAATCTCTGAAAATACTTATCAGATTTAAAACAAGCTTTCATTTCCTGGACTTTCGGGATTTACACATTTAAATTGGTTTTGATAAAAGTATATCATCATCATGGATTGAATGATTTAATAAAAAACTATAGCTAAGTAGACCGTAACCTTAGTGCTCGCAGAACAGATGGTCGATGGATGAACTGAAAGGTTCTGGAGTAGCGACCGCCTACCGGAAGACGTAGCGGTGGAAGGCTTCCCACAAGGTCGACCGATGGCCTTGTGAAGGTTGCAGGAATCCTCTGGATGCAGGAAGCACAGAACCAGTCAAAGTGGCGATCCTAAGGGGAGGTTTATGTCCAACAGTCCACTGTTTTCTCACGTCTGTAATGATGATGAATTAGAACGTCAGTACGCCGCCATTATTTTCTTAACGATAGAGTAATTTACCCTTAGTGTAGAGGACCGTGCCAGGTGGCATTCTGTAGTTTCTGCCCTATAGGAAGGAGGTGAGAGTTTATGTATGTATGTGAGAATAATCAATGAACTCTGATCATCAAGTACTCTCAAGTTCCTTTGAATAACATAGTGAATCCTGTGTGGTAGGTACCACTTCCTACCAGAGTGTCAACGTTCTCAGAAAAATCTAATTCTTAAAAAAATATTATGAAAAGAAGCGAAATTATGAATAAAACCTTATTTGATAAAAACATGGGGAATAGGTATACCGACCTACGCATTCTCATTCCTTCATTACAAAGATGAATGAAAACATGATATTTATAAATATACTAAACAAACTATAGGTAGACCTCTGCCTAACTCTTTGAGGATTGCAGGCGTGATGTTATGTTATGTTAGGTAAACAAACAATCTGAATGTAAATCTATATAAATAGGAGTTATGACATTATTGGTGGTATACAATAGTCACCTTTGTCGTCGCATTTATTCCTTTATAGAAAGAAAAAAAAAAAACCGGCCAAGTGCGAGTCGGACTCGCGCACGAAGGGTTCCGTACCATTATCTATAAAAACGACAAAAAAATCACGTATGTTGTATGGGAGCCCCCTTATTTTATTATGTTTTTTAGTATTTGTTGTTATAGCGGCAACAGAAATACATCATCTGTGAAAATTTCAACTGAACTACTACAAGGTTAATATCATGTTGGTATATTATCCGGTATGTAAAAAGCACTCAGCTCACGATTAAAATTATTCGCGCGAACGAAGCTTTTGTTATGCGGAAGTCGGCACTGGTTTGCGATACTACGCGATCGCAGTCTTGCACATCCACGCAAAGAACATCCAATGCACCGTGAAATTGCCTATTTTCCACGTGATTTTATTTATTTATTTCATACACCGATGACATTTCCATTCGTTTTGTTACGGCTCAATGCATCGGAAAATCGTTACGGAAGTCTCAATGCATCCGAATCAACCGTGTTTGTTCCCGGCCGTACTTCAGCAGCCCAAAGCGCACTCCTTAATTTTAATTCTTGAACATTCTCGAACTTACGCTATGCATTTAAAATGTACGAATAGTACAATGTGTCTACAAGTAGCGCATCCTGTTTAAATTTGTTAAGCCCGCAGTGCATTGAACGGTACCACGTAGACAGTAGAGTCCCGTTTGGAATGCAAACGTAGACACATATATATCATTTGCCTCACTCGAAACGGAAACTGATTCATTTCCGATGCATGGTTGATGCTCTTTGTGGAGTTCGTCGGCTGCGAATTGCTCACGTTTTCAACATTTGATTGCGACATCAATACCTTTGAAATGTTGTTGATTGTAAATTACTGTGCTTACGGTAAAGAGGAAACTATAACGTGTCATAAAATAACGATAAATCTTGTTCTACGGTAAACAAGGTTAAACATACAATAGTAAGTAGCTAAGTATTTCCCGCGGGGTTACGTAGGAAGGTTTGCCGACTTCTAGACTCTGTCGAGCCTTAAAACTAAGCAGACGCTGACTGGCATCTCCCGCGCGAGCACTTTCCTACTTCACGTAGCAATCGCGTCTGCAAAATGCAACAATGCATAAGAATTCAATCTCACATTTGTTTCGATATACTTACTCGTGTACCGTCGACAATATTTATTATTCTCTGTTTTCACATCAGACGTTTGAGTGGTGCAAAATTAAATGTTCAGGTATTTTAAAGTCGACTTTTCAATACAACTATAAAGTCTTTTGTTTACGAGTACCTTCGTCTTCAAAATCTGTTACAATGTCACATCAAAAGTTTGACCAACTTTTCATCTGGAATATTACAACTAAAAGTTAACTTATATTACTCTTAAGATGTAATGTGGTGGTCTGACGTAATTATTTCAAAGTTCTGTAATTCATAGATTGAGCAGGAAGCGCGCGTAGCCTCAGGTGTTGTTTTCGACACTAAAGTTGCTCTAAGCCGCACTGAGCTGTACTTAGTGTCCATGCAGGCTTGCGAGCTCACTTAATATTATCTCTGTTACCGAAGTTACAAAGCAATCATTATATGTAGTTTGCTGAGTATAACGAACCTTGTCGTACGAACTAATAACTTGTACGATTCTAAAAGCTTTGAGCTTACTATCGTAAGAAGCAATAAAATCATATAAACTCATGCTATTTCCCATTTCTATATTCGCAAAAGCTAAATATCGTATGCAATATATTATTTCAAATAAACGGGAGCGTACTCCGTGAGGCTGAAGTTTGTTGAGTAGCATTAAAAGATTAAAAGTCGACAGTTCGCTCAAGCTGTATCGAATCGAAACTGGAAACGATCTCTCGACTCGACTGTAACATATATTTGCGATGCAGGCGGCGCGTCCGTGGCGAACTTCGCCTGGCGAATGCAAAAATTTAAATTAAAAACATAAATCAGCCGTGTATCGAGTAACTTTCGAGATTGGTGTATATTTCGAATGCACGTATTATGATATTTAACTGTGTTGATTTTTAATTAAAGTGAGCGTTCAATAAATATGAAGTTGATAATTATAACAGCTTCGTGACAAAGGCAGCAGAAGAGTGCATACTTGAACGAGGGAAATCTACGTACCAGGAAAAGATCCTCTCGCAAATAATTACGGAATAAGAATCTCTACTCAGTATTTTTGAATTAATTGCTTTGAAATTATTATGAGTATCATAATCTCATAATCTTAATTAAGAGAACTTTAGCCAGCTCAAATTAGAAATTTTAATCTTTTGTAAATCCTTCTCCCCCGTTGGCCGGTGGTGTTTATGAAGTCGGGTTTTTTAGGATTTAGCGTATAAAAAGTATTTTTAATAAAATAAATATTATGTTGTTTTTATTATCTAAACGACGAAACCTACTGTGCGAACTAGTTTTCACTACCCAATTAGTGGTTTTGTAGTAAAAAGTGTACATACTCAGTTTAAGCTTTGAATTTACTTCATTAAATGTTTTCGGTATTACTCTATTTAATTAGTCAACATAAAAAATTATGATAATAAAGGCACAGTAAAAGCTGTGTTAAGGGCCAATGAACTGTGACAAGTAAAACAAAAAGTAAATTGTAATTTAAACCTGGAACAGTAAAATGCTCTAAAAAGTAACGGACAAAAATATAATCGTATTGACAGACAAAGTTCACGGTGCAAGCACCTCGCAGTCGGTACAAAGGTACTTAAAAACAAACAATAGCAGCGGGTGTCAAACATCGCACCACGTCAAGGAAAAACCGTTTTGTTTCAAAAGAATAACGCTTTTCCGCTCCATTGGCTCACTCATTTCATTTCCATTGATTCGCTTGAGGAAAACAGGAAAAAAGATAAAAATTGAATGTTACACTAAACAATGATTTAGCAGATTTTTTTTGTTGTAAAATTGTGAGGAGAATCTTCAACTACATCTAACTTATTTTATATAAACTAATCGTTTATCCAAATAAACGTTCACCTGTTAGAGGCATCCAATAAATTGTATTTTGAGAGACTGATTTTATTTAAACAAGTTACAATTCGTATTAATTTCATTTTAAGACTTAAAGGAGGTGGTATTTTGTTATTCTGACGTTTAAGACGTACTTTTCAAGTATAATTTGATTGATAAAGGTCTTGGTATTTAAACCTATTTATAATCAGAATTACAAACTTTAAGGTAAAAGGAGCGCGACTGTAGAAAAGAAATCGATTACGATTAAACCGCAGCCAGGCAATATCGAGACCAATATTTTCCTACCTTGCTCAGTTTCCAATCCCCTACGTATGTAAGATAAATCATTCTTACATTTACTTCCCGAGGTCGACAAACTGGGAATAAAATCACTCAAGTTATAACAAGGAGTAGTGTTCATTTTGTGAATAGTGCAGACTTAATTAGAGTCGGTGTGATTGCAGCCGTAGACGGCGTCAGCTGGGAGGAATGGTGGACCTACGACGGGATTTCAGGTGAGAGCCATTTATTGTTCATGTCATTGTTAAATTTTATCGCGTTATTTAATATTTATGAATGGTTTGCCAGCACTATTTGTATGCGAGTCTAGAAATGAATAAAACGCTTATGCATTTTTAGTGTTAGTTGAAGTCGTGTTTTGTTTTTGTGAAAAAAGACTTGTTTGGCTTACGTTTTGTGTATGTCTTTTTTTAATTAAAATGTCTAAATCGATATCCGTGGTCTAAATGATCGTACAGTTTTATCGATTTTTATCACATACACGTTACGATTATCGGTGCAGTTTAAAGGGTACCTACAGTGCGATAGTAACGATTGCTCGTATCGTATGTCATCAATTAAAGGTACAATTCCGTAGCCGACGGCAGGCAGCAGCCGCAGGCGACATGTCGCTGCGACACTACTGGTTTCTATGTATTTCTATGAAATCGACATGGCACTAGCTATGGAAGGGTTTCATAGAAATACATATTATTATAATACACATAGGAACCAGTAGTGACGCGGTGACACGTCGCTTGCTGCTGCTGCCTGCAATCGGCTACGAACCCGTACCTTTACTTTTCTTCTGTATCGAGTATAAACAAACACCCAGACCTGAAACTACTATCTGTACCTAGGCCATTGGAATAATTGTTCCGTATGGTAATCGAACACACGACCGATATTTCCAGCCTCTTTGTTTCTATGCCAACCAAGCTGGTTGCTGGCGGTCTTATAAACCTATCTTCAGCTTTTGTCCGTTACATCATTTTTCATATATACGCACCGTTAACAGTTGGTTTCCAAACCTTGTTGAAATTTTTTATAACAAATGATGCAACAGGCGTTACTACATAAAAATTTTGAATAATGCACACGTCTATCATTATATTATGCATTTTTATTAAAATTATCGATCAGCTGTTCGTGATTAAACATACGTGGTCCCAATTGTATAATTTATCTTATTTCATGATCATTTTGTATTTTAAATAAAAGGTCATGTATGCTCGTAGGGATATAATTATTGTGAAATATAATAACCTAACGAATTTATCTATATTTATAACTGATTAATTATAGAATGATTTGATATTAGAATAGAAAGCCTCCCACTACTCGATTCCAGTTACAGGGATTCCGTTTAGTTATTAAGAGTTTATCTGGAACTTATCTATTATTCTATTTATAATCTGCTATATTTATAAAGTGTTTAAATACATTATTGTTTATCAAACCATAATACTCCCTAAATGTGCCTACCAATTTAATTCTTGAAATGCGATTTAACAATTTATTTTACCTAATTTAGAACGCGTAATATTTCAATATGTAAGTAACTTAATAGTTACGTCAATTAAACTTATTAATGTATTGTTGAAACCAATTATTCGCAATCTTAGCTTGTTGCATTTGTATTTTTACAGCACTCGAAACAGCTTTTTCGCAATATCTCACCAAGTTAGAGTGAAAACAAAATCTCAATTCATTGACCTACCGCAAAACATTTGTCCTGTGTGCCGTATCAATTTCTCTGTGCCGATAACATTTTTGCTGGTTTACGTGACACGCAATTTATACGGGCGATTTATCTTGTATTCATATTACGTCATTCGCAAAATTGTGAGGTGTGTTATCGTGTGTTCGGGAACTGATATTTTCATGATAACTTCCGTGCATTTTATGATCGTCTAATTTTTTTCCGTGAGTGGTGTCTCCACGTTTCTTTTATATTCAGGCTTTTGTTATGGCGGTATTATTTGAATAGGAAGTTTGGGCTAAATAGCAATGTAAAAAAAAAAAAGTTTTTTTAATCAATATATTTAAAAATGTAATTAATGTATTGAAAATTAAAAAAAGGATAATTAAACTATAAAAATGAGAACCCATGTTTAAACCAAATGACATGATTGCCATTACAACTATAGTTATAATTATAATTTCCACAAAATATTAGTGGATTTGTGGACAAAAAGAGTAGAAATTAAATTGTAAATATAATGTCAAATAATGAGATGATTGATGATGTCAAGGAAGAATGTAGCAAAATAAAATATAAACATCGTTAACACGTAATTATTCCGTTAATGCGGTACCAAGGAAGCCACATGTGCAAAAGGAATAACATTATTGACAGACTCCCTTGTCTTTAACGTTCACAAAAAATAACAAGTTGGGCTGGTAGCAACCAATAGTGACAATATTAGTGGTAATAGTCACTAAAAGCTTTTTCTTTGGCCTTCTTCAGTAGCCGCCTTCAGTATAGGCGTTCATCAGTTCCTGGACTAAAACCCGATACGCTATTTCCTATTTTACGTATTTTTACACTAGCCAGAAAATTCAGTTCCCCTTTTCATTCATCCGCTTCGCTTATAGACGAACTAATCAAGGCACGGTACAGTTTATGCATTAAAAATGTATCGGGACACGTCGGGCCCAGTCCAAAGTTAGCAACTCAAGTTGCGTGCAACCACAACACTCCCAGCCTCATATAATATTCAGTGACATTGGTAATCACCACAAACATTGATTTTCGTTAACATAATCTTATGATTGAAAGATGATCATACAATGTAATAATCTGACTGTTCTGGCTTTCTTCTTTTGGAGAAACTGATCCAAACACGATACTTATTATCATCATGCTCCCGCTATTAACTCATTTTTTAGGGTTCAGTGCAACGTTTTTTCTTCTTCCCTACACAATAGATATATGCACACAAATGCCAAAACCTACCAATGCGCAGCGCATAAAACTTTATGCCCGATGTAGGAAATTTCCCGATAAAAACAAAATCTACGTCAGTTCTCGAATTCTAATAAAATCCAGTTCTAAATCCGTGGGATACTGATAAGTTCTTAATAAGTGACGACAACCATAACCTGAAGTCCTATTTTAGTGTGCAGGCGGACACAGATGCCCATTGCAATATTCGATTTTGTTAATCTTTTAACTGGGGAAAAAATCCGAAGTTCTTTACCGAGAGGCACATCCATGTTAGTTTCAAACAACGCAGTGTAAAATATTGTTAGGTCTTGATCGAACTAGATGACTTGAGACTGCTGACTGATCCCCAGTTCGAGAAAGATGGCATTGGGTTTTTCGTAAATGCTCATACACACAAGGGACACGCGTCGACGGTAGACGCAACTGGGTGAATATCCTGGCGGCAAATTATACGTGTCCACGTTGAGAATCGTGGTGTTAAATGATAGGATGTTTTTTTTTTTTTTTATAGTGTACTACGTAACTTGGTTCAACTAGGGCCACATTTTTTTTAAATATAAGTGTATGTAAATAATAAGCGGAAAAAAAATCGCCTTAAAATTCAAGTTGGGTGGCTTGTCCCAGCTCCATTTTTTTACATAATTGCGTTCACCAAAGTAACAATTTGAAGTACAATAAAAAATAAACAATTTCGTTAGTATATGCATAAGACACATTATCTAAAAACAATTAAAACATATTAGAAAATCTAATTAAAAAGCACAGGATACTCGATCAAAGTTTGTCCAAGCAAAAATCTAAATTTTGGTGGCACTTGTTCAACTTACTATAACATAAAGTTTCGAGAACATAGAGTTTCGTTCAATCGTGTTTTATTATTTCGCATGTCTCAGGCGTCACCACTTGCGCGAAATAGGGGTGTGATTAGTGCTGTGATTTCCCGCCAAAAACGTAATTATCATCTTGGGTGGCACGGGGGACAAGAATTGTTCAATTTTTGGTGGATCGATTTGCTATTGATTTTAAAGTGTTTTAATAGTAAGCTACACGTTATAGGTAGTGATTTGGGTTACGCATAAATCTTATTTGTAACTTAAAATTATGAGTTTATCAGACAAATCATACCTAATAAATATGTTTTAACAATAGAGAGTTTTATAAACCTATGAAAGTTATTGATACATCCCGAGAATTTGTGAGATTGGTTACATTGAGCTTTATTAATTAGTGAGAATGAGGTTTGCGACAGAGAAATACAATATTGGTGCCACTGATTTTAAATTATGGTAGGCACTTTCGATTCGATTTTCAATTTTGGTGGCCACACTAGACTTTAAACTAAAATATCTCTAAAAGTTATCGAGATATTCTCAGAGCTCTTGAAAATCCAGTTCCTTATTTTTCACGAAAACAGAAGAAAAAATTTCCCCACCAAAATTGAAGAAAAATACACTTTGTTGATATTGACCCAACTGCTGTCGTCGACAACGCGTGCCGCTCGAGTGTAAGAACACTAAGATAATGCTCCATAATAGCCTGGAGTCTGGACATTTGCCCTGCTGATGGCAAAAGCTCATACCAATTAGGTCATTGGAACTAAGCAAAATGTGAGGATTCTTATTTTTCCCTTTTGTTATTGTTTGTTACTTTACACCTTCGGGAATATAGGCAACACTGAGTATCGGACACAGAACTCACCGCTACATCAAAGAGGGTATTTTTAGCCTTAATTTTAAATTTATTAAAATGTTATAAACTCCTGGTAAGTTACTGTTAAGTTCCAAATGCTTGAAATATCTTCTATAAAATAATTTGAACTGTAAATACAAAACGACATTAATAATGCTAATTAAATAAGTATACAAAAGCCAATTAATTACTGGATCATTGCCATGATTAATAAACTTAATTATAATAATTTTACAGTTAAATAGCTAAACATTGATATAAAAGTAATCTACAGTATTTAAAATATAATTATTATTAAACTGGATGAAATTTTATTCGTTTTAATCCTCTTAAGGGGTCATCATTATGAACAACTTTCACTGTGGGACCAAACTGAAACCGCGTAAAAAAATCAGCTGTTCCCTACATTTATGTTCGCATGGCTCGACAAAATGTAAGGAACAGCTGAATTTTTTTCGCGCAATTATTTATTTACTAGCTGTTGCCCGCGACTTCTTCGTCTTCGTCTTCGTCTTGTGTCCTTCTCCATGTCTACCCATGACCCAAAGGAGATGTTACATTTTCGGCCATAAAGTGTACGCTAATGAAAAAAAAAGGAGAAAATTCCACGAATTGAGGAAAAATATTCTTTCCTGAATATTCCCCTGATTTCTTTGGCACAAAAAATAATAGTTTAACAAATTATTGCCATATTCTATTGATCATGGCGTCGTCTTACACAAATAAAATCACGTAGACGTTATTTAAATAATACGAAAGGCATATATTTCTCTGCTATTAAGATAAGATAATAAGATAGTCACCTTAAAAACAACTTTTTTGATGAATTATAATAATATTCATCATTTAAAAAAAAAACGATCATTGTAGATTTGTAGGTACTTGTGGACGAAATATTCAATTTTAAAATAGAGATGGGTTGTAACAGATTAAACACGATAACTGTTATCACTGTCACTGTTACAAATAAATAACAGATCCAAATATCTGTTATTAAATAACAACCTGTTATTTTTGTGCGGACGATAAATACTTATTTAAATCTCAATTGAATATCTTCTATATCTCTTTTGGTTTAAAGTCGATAATCGTATCTATCTGTTATTAAATAAAAGCCTGTTATGAACGATAAATACGTAAGTAACAGTCACGGTAACAATCTGTGTGGGGATTGTTATAATGTATTAACAGTAAAGACCGCGGTAACAGTCTTGAGGATCTGTTATTTTATGTAAAAGGTGTGGTTTATTGTTAGGAACAATTGTTAACTGTTATTTTTTAATATCTGTTATTTCTATCTGTTACGATACATCGCCTCACCCCTATTAAAAAAAAATGTAAACGTCATCTGTCCAACCAATCTGTCATGACTGGCTGTCGATGGTCGTTTAACGTCAAACATTTTCAGTTTATAATTAGTGCCTAAAAAATATCAGATATTATGAAAAAAAAAGCCTTTACTGTATTCAGGGGTTCGTTTTCCAGGTTTTATAAAGTGTACATGTTATGGCCGGAGTCCCATATAAAAATGAAACGTGTCTTTTCATCCAAATGCGATTAGCCGTTTTGACATGAATGCGTAACAAATAAACTCACTTTCGCATTTATAATTTTAGTTAAGATTGTTTTGTTTGAATTATAAAAAACATTCAACATACAACATAATAAACATTCTGAATAAAACATATCATAACGCCTGTAATGCCCGGGGTCAAGAGTTAAGCAGAGGTGTACCTATAGTACTCCATATTTCGCCAGCTATGTTTTTAAAGTCCCATGTAACAGGGGGCGAGCCTATTTCCATTAACTGGGCACAAATCCAGACTCCGAGCTGCTAGTGAAAAATTTCAGATGGAAAAATCCAATAACACTTTACCCGACCCGGGAATCGAACCCAAAGATATCTTATGCTCAGTAGCGCTTGAGAACGCTACATCAACGAGGCATTCTGAAAATGACCCTTGTGACTACCCAAAAATGTTGTTCAATCATTTTATTGATGTTGTAAAGAGTTAATAATTAATGTGGGCTTAAAGTATAAGGACCGTCAATATAGGATAATCTAGATCAGAAAAAAAAATCAAATTGGTTTTTCAGATGTCACACATTTTTTCCATAAGCACCACGTACCAGGATATTACATAAGCTGAAAGAAAAATCCTTTTAAGCAAAGTTTATCTGAGACATTGCATGCCGCATACAGTGCCAAAAACAATAAAAAAATGCATGCATTAACGGAAAGTTCACTTAACGCGTGGCCATAAAGTGGGCGTGACCGCAACCGCTGCGCCGGCTTACTCATGCAATTTTCAAGGTCATAAATAATAAAACCGTGAATACGATCCAAAGCACTTTGGCTACTTTCACGCCACTCCCCGCCAATATTGAAATACCTTGGGAAAATAAATGTATGCGGTTTTTCGGAACGTTAATCCGTGTAAAATAGTTTTGTTCGGTTAATAATTCCGGGTATAAACATCAGCGGTAAACTAGGTGTTAATTTACAATAACTTTATGTTATTATCATAATTAAGAGTTCAGTCAGCGTATTTATGAATTCATTGAAAACGAATTCAGTTCATATAATATATGAGGCTGAAAAAAGGAATACATACATGAAGAGTCCACCAACTAACGTTTTTCATAATTATTATGACTGACAGAGTAGGAGGTAGTTAACTGATGAAAAATATTCGCTTGAAAACTAAAAAAATTACATCAGTAATGTTCAAATCTTCGATGCAGTTGCCAACAATATTCTCCGATTTCGCCGAAAACGGCGATCGCAGGTGGACAAGCAGCTTAAAGGCGAAGTAAGGCTCTAGCGGGCTTAGAACGGCACCGGCTCCGACACGGATCCGAACCTGCTGTTGATTATTTAGGAACATGCTAAAAGCTGTGCTGGCTACAGTGACAAGGGAAAGGAACACTATGCTCCATTAAACAGCATGCATCAGAAAGTTGTGGATATATTGGAGTGTCCAAACAGCCAATCAAACTGATCAACTTTCTCCATGGGACCATTACGAAACAATTATCAACTGTCCCATACGAAACTTCAACACCTGGTACTCGACCGAAATGTATGAAAATGGCTGTTATTTTTTTAATTCAGTTAAAAGTGGGTATCCACTTCCAAATACGGCTTCAAAAATACTGCTATCAGATTGAATGAACACAATTTTATGCATGAGAAAATTGAAATAACTTTTGCAATACGTATGAAATTCACATCATACACCGAACATTTACAATAAGGCCTTTGTCATTTCGATAATTAACACAGTTCCATCTGATACCAACTGGCGGTGGACATTCATAAAATATATATTATTACATTAAAAGTATCTACTTGCAGAGAGGACTTTGGTATAAGTGATAAACGTGTTATGTTCGTAGCGCATAACTCTCAGTTAAAATAAAATGAAATTCGCAATTAGGTACTTAATTTTAAAGTACCCAATGCGTCGTTTTTGGTCAATTACTATCACTTAATATTAACTGAAAATTAAGGGCTTATTCGCCAAGGATATTATTTTAGAAATATTGTATAGTGTTTATATTTTCATAGACCCTTACATTCTAAACTTACAATTTCAGTTACCTAGTACGTAGGTACGGTGCCCAAAATTAAGTATCCATCCACCCGAACCTTTTGTTCAATGAGAACCGAAGTCTAGTTAGTATTAAACAAACATAACTCTACCTAAAATACATTAATTTGAAAGAATATCTAAAATCTACAATACACTCAAACCGATTATCAAATCAATAGGAAGTACTCAATTTATGACATAATTTCTTTTTTACGTTCGTCGTGGAACAAATTCAATCCAATTGAGTCTGTGCTAGTTTCAAGTTGATCTGAGTCAACATTTATTGAACTGGGTCTTGATTCCATTACTTTAAAGCTGCGTTCTGACTGGGAGCATTCGCGTGTAATGGACGAATCGACAGCGAACATTTTATGCAGTGAGGACGATAAGCCGACTGTTGTAATTTTCGCTGACGAAATTGATTTAACAATCTGCTAAACTTTTCTTTTAAATACAGATATTTGTTTCGGGTCTGTTTGTGTAGAGTCGACATACCCACGCTGTAGAAAAAAAATCCAAGTGCATCTAAAGCAGTTATCATACGTTTAATTTTTGGTTAACTTTTGTCTTTCACTCGAAGTGTTCCGTGTGGTGCCGGACTTAAAGAATTATCGGGTGTCGTAAAAGGTGACTAAGGGACTATTACTAGATATTTGGGCTGCAGCGTTCTCTATGCATTTTTAACACCATACTGCGATCGACAACCCGCTTGCCAAGAGTGGCGATTCTGGCATTACCTCAAAGTTTCCCTACGTGATCGAATCGGAAATGAAGAGATCTGTAAGAGAACCAAGGTAACTAACATAGCCTGAAGAATAACCAAACTTAAGTGGCAATGGGTAGGGTACATTGCTCGCAGAACAGATGGCCGATGGGGCCAAAAGGTTCGGGAGTGGCGACCGCGTACCGGAAGGCGTAGCGTTGGAAGGCCTTCCACAAGGTAGACCGATGACCTTGTGAAGGCTGCAGGAATCCACTGGATGCGGGAAGTACTAAACTGGTTGACGTGGCGGTGCTTGGGGGAGACCTATGTCCAGCAATGGATTTCTTTCTGCTGAAATGATGATGATGAAGTGAAACGTTTGAACACATTAATCAAAAGTGAAAAGTGATGCAAATTACATGTGTACGTCTTTTCAATAACGGTTAGATACTTTTTAATATTAATAGGTACCTAATTTGTACATTATCCGCCGCATTAAACCATCATGAATATTATTATTTTGTTTACAAATAACCATTAGGCGCTTGCTTACGATCCATCAAGGTTGATGAGCCAGGGTGGCTGATTCTAATGTTTATGATTCTGTAAATCCATATTTGTTATGGCCGCTAATAATATTTAGATCAACATACAACCTGATACTGACCAGCAAATTGCAAAAAACTTAAGAAAATTTGAATTTCGCGGGCTACCCTAGCGCATCCACCTTAAGATTGTGCCTTTAGAATTAGAAGCTTATAAAAACGGGTCAATGCAAGCTTGTGCGGTGTATTCTAAATTCAAGAATCTGTGTAACAGGTCCAGCATTTTGGGGGTTGATCAACCCAGAATGGTCACTCTGCAACAAGGGCCGGCGTCAGTCCCCGGTCAACCTGGAACCAGACAAACTGTTGTTCGACCCCAACCTACGGTTTTTACACATAGATAAGCATAGGGTAAGTGTTGCTAGTTAAGTTATAGTTTTGTTTAGTCAGCTGCTTAGCTGTTCATTAACTTTGTCTGGGGTCGGCTTGCAGTCTAAAAACAGGAGCATAAAAATATTTTACTCACTTGAAACGTCTGCCATCGGTCCTCCACAATCCGATAAAAGTACTTGACCTAAATTAACGTAAACTATATCTAGATAATTTATAAACAAACATAGACAAAGGTTTTTCTACAATAGTGCTAGAAAATTTAAGCATGCTTCCTCATAATTTTTTTTTTCTGGCTGCTAAATATTTGTAGGTACTTAAAAGCTTATAACGTTTATGTTCTTTACCAGATAAATGGCCTAATAAGCAACACAGGCCACTCAGTAATCTTCACGGTGGAGAATGAGACGCGACACCACATCAACATAACTGGGGGCCCACTCTCTTACAAGTACCAGTTCCACGAGATACACATACACTACGGCCTACACGACCAGTTCGGATCTGAACATGCCATTAATGGATATACCTTCCCTGCAGAGGTAAGCACGAGATTTTCTTCTTTTGTGTCGGCAGCTCATTGTAGCCTGCACTTTTGAGGACCTAAAAACCGCCAGTGATGCTGCCGCGGTACTACAACCGGCCTACCCTACTGAGCTAAACTAATTTAATACAGATACCTACATTCCATCCACTCGATAAGAATAAGACCGTGTTTTAATTTATTTTTGTTTTATAACATCAGAATTTTCCTAAATTTATGACACAGGCTGACTTTATAAAATCTGATCTAAGCCTAAAGGAATACATAAATAACCCCCCTGGCGTAAGGTACACAGTGACGCAGATTCATATCCTCATAAAGTCAGAGATTCGCAACAGTCATGATACATTATGTAAGCAACCGAGGATAAAACCTAAGTGAAGCGTCGAATAAACATGTAACGTAGATAAACGTTAAAATGTTATCAGGGATTTCTTCGGAAAGGTCTCAAAAGAAAGCGTAACAGATGTTTTCACACGCATCCTCGCGCCTTCGTCGTTGAGACGTTCAAATCCCAAATGTAATCCCGACGAACGACTTGACTGCGAACCAACTCAACCATGCCTCCTGTTTATTTATGTGACAAATTCTTACGTAGCCATGTTAAATCTAAAATCATGTGCCCCGTCTCATGGAAGTGGCTTTTAACTCCGAAATGGTTATTGTGACGTTTCAAGTTCATAATTAAATTATGAATGAAAATACTGAATTGATTTATAACGGACATAATAATTCTTTCCTTTTCTGTAAAAGTTCGCGTGACCGGGTCTAAGGACTTAAGTCCAAAGTGTGAAACATTATTTGCCTTTTTACATAGTTCGTAGAAATATTTTAATGGGTACCTTACCAGTTAATGTTAACGCGAATGTAAATAAACCAAATGCAAAATTATTTAAGTAGAGTTAAGTTCATATTTTTATATTAACTAACCCTTGCGAAAGATTTATTTGACGCCAAATACAACCTAATAAAATTAACCGCCAATTTAAATAACCAACTTCACAAAACCTTTTTTTAAATAACTTAGGACAAAAACCAAGTAGGTACCTACTTAACTATTATAATTTCATTTGTTTCAGATTCAGATATTCGGATTTAATTCACAACTGTATTCAAACTACTCGGAGGCTCTGCACAAAGCTCAAGGAATTGTTTCAATATCGCTATTGTTACAGGTAATTACATTCATTAAGTCAATTCAAATGTTGAGTACACCTGCCAGGTATTGTATTTTTGTGAACTTCAAGACGAGTTCAGAGGTCACACAACACTCATCTTAGAGTCCACTGCTGGACCTACTGAATGGAGATCACGATAAGACATAAAGTGATAGCAGATATTCTTTGATGTGTTAACAAATAAACAGTTAAGTGTTTGCAAGCCTGATTTTCCCATTTTATGTTTCTCCTTTCTTTACGTGAAGGGAAGTCAAATTTTAAACTTTTATCAGCAACTTTTCGCAGAATAAACACAGAACTTTTCGCAGATTGAACATATGTAGCTATCTATTGGATTGTTATTTTCAGGACAGCCATAGAAAGACACATAGAATACATTGTATCGTTTACTGCCGTATCTTCACCCCCATGACGAGAAGAGACAGTTCACATAAGCGTGTGAAAGTGCTTGTGACGTGCGACTTAGGCAAAAGTTTGCAGTCACAGCGAGATCGCACTTTAGCGCTCTTGCATGTTTGTAATGATCGTGTTTAGTGGAACGTACGACTTCGTAATGATTTACCTTTTATGCAACAAGCTACTACCATTGGCGTGCGTATTATTACCTAGTCGTAACAAATTAACACCTTATTCATACAAGTGTTACCCAGTAACTGGGTTGTGGAGGTCAGATAAGCAGTAGCTCCATGTAAAATACTGGTATTCAGCTGCCCCTGGTTAGAATGGAAGCTGCTCCCAAAATAGTCGGGAAAAGGCTAGGCAGATTGATTGATTAATACAAGCCTAAACTAAATTGGGGGTGACGTATTTCCTCGCTCACTTCATACTCATGGCAATGACACGGACGCTATAAAGAGCTACTTTTTTTTTAACATGTGTGTGTACCGCTCTATATTCCGGTTTGTATATATTGCGCCTCTGTTGCTCATAGTAATTTCCCAAGTTTCACCACAATATCCAGTTCTGCGCTTTCCGCATCCAGTGTGCCCCAGGCGTCTTATTATTTAAAAGAATGAAACATAATTGAAAGCTCAAAGAAAGTGTCGATCCACTCTAATAAACATCTCGCCAAGTCTTTAAGCACTAAACGTTTTCTAATTACAAATAATGCAGAGAGGTGTTTATTTTACGTACTTAACCGTAATTGTATCCATCGAAGTGTTACCGGCCGCACCTCTTCATGGCGTCGAACTGAGCGCAGTTAATTAAGGAAATTGGATTTTTCTGTGCGCCATTGGATTAGCCAGTAAAGCTATTAGTTCAAATTAAGTAACTGTCTGAGCTGTGGTAGGTATGGCCGTCAGCCCGTCACCACTCGGGGTCAGCGTGGACGCCCTGTGCTTTCAATTAATTGGTACCATTTAATATTATCTACTGTATCAATATTTGGATAAAGGTCGATTTACTTTTGCGGTGAATCAAGGTTAGCCATTCTTAAACCTAAGTGGCTAAGCTTTTCCAGTCTTGCTCTGTCATAGTTAGTGTTTTTGCCTGCGGCAGTTTTCAAGAACAATATTTTAAGACTTACGCCGGTAGGACACCTCCGCCACGAAATCATAGCAGCGGAGATGTGCTACCAGCGTTATTAGTGCGGGCGAAAACGAAAATACAGGTGCCGTCTTTATGTTATGTTGGATGATATTTTTGGTGTAGGTATTTGAAACTAAAGGTAAATGTTATCTAAGGCCCCGTTTTGTTTTCTTACACCGTCATCTTTAAGAGAGGTTATTTTCGATCGTTTTATGGTTTTCCTTAATGAAGGCCAGCGCCTGTGTTAGCACATCCCATCCGATGTTGTCCCAAGGGGGAACATGTTTGCCGACACGTTCATATTTCGCTTGTGGCCGCAGTTAACTGAAACTTTGCTAAAGCAAGCTATTTCCCCACACGACAAACAATTAGCGCTGTGTCTCTGGCTTTTCTTTTTATTACAGAAGTTGGAAGATAACACGCGATTTTAGCTGTTAAGGCGAAATTTCCTTGATTTTCGTTTAAGATTTTCTTTTAAACCATCTTTGTTTAAATTAAGTAGTACCCGTTTTGATTTCATACTAATCGATCAATATGGTTTCAGCTTGGTGATTTATCAAATCCAGAGCTAAGAGTTCTAACGGAAGAATTAGAAAATATCAAATACGGCGGTAAGTTTAATTTTAATAATTTACCCTCTTATTCATAAACGTTTCTTAAAGTTAAAGAGACGTATAAACGTCGAAAATGTATGGTTAAACGGTTGCTAATTCATAACTTAACTTTATGCAGCGTTTATGAATAAGGCGGTAATTGTTTGCTATGTAGGTATCTTGTTGACACGCTATTCAAAAGGTATTAAAAACCGGCCAATTGCGAGTCGGACTCGCGCACGAAGGGTTCCGTACCATTACCTATAAAACGGCAAAAAAATCATGTCTATTGTATGGGAGCCCCCCTTAAATATTTGTTTTATTTCAATTTATTTTTAAAGTGAATATATAACTAAATATTCTGTGAATATTTCAAGCGTCTACTTGTTGCCGTTATCAATATCGAGCAAAAACGAGCAAAAAAATCATGTTTGTTGTGGAGCTGGAGCCCCCTTAAATATTTATTTTATTCAGTTTTTTAGTATTTTTTGTTATAGCGGCAAGCGGAAATACATCATCTGTGAAAATTTCTACTGTCTAACTATCACGGTTCATGAGATACAGTCTGGTGACAGACGGACAGACAGGCAGACAGCGGAGCCTTAGTAATAGGGTCCCGTTTTACCCTTTGGATACGGAACCCTAAAAAGACTCAACCATTTTTCTTGACCATTTTGGAATTAAATACTAAAGTAAGAAGATAGAATGAAATACAAATTGCGCACCTAAAATAGGAAAGTGGAGGAAACTTGAAAACGTATTTATTGTAGAGTGCTCAGCCGATAAACTACTTTCTCTATTACCTATCTTGTAAAGAACTTACTCAAGATAAAATTCGTTTGCTCCAGTTTAATACTCAGCACTACTTCCGTTAAAATACATTTTTGAGAAGACATTTAAGATTTTGGTTTATTATATACACAACTGGCGAAATGTGGATGTACTATAGGTACACCTCTGCCTCCCTTTGGGGACTTGATGTAATGTTATATATTTTAATGACAGTAAAACCTAGGCTCTGTACCCTACCCAATTTAAACTAAGCGTGACGTCTATGTTCTATTGTTTTTTTTCTACCAAGGTGCCGAGATGCCAGTGAACAAGTTGTCAGTCCGGGGGCTCCTGCCTGATACGGACTACTACATGACGTACGACGGGTCGACCACTGCGCCTGCGTGCTATGAGACTGTCACTTGGATTATCGTCAACAAACCTATCTACATCACCAAACAACAGGTAAACATCGTCAATAAGCCTATATAAGGCCAGTGCTAGACTTTGGCCTCTCTCAAGTCGTCAAAGACCGGGAACCTGAGGCCAAATAAAAACTTTCAAAATCTAGTCGCAATCTCATCTCAATCAATGTTAAAACTTGTATAAACTTAGGAAAATTAGAGGCCATTTTGAGTTTCAGACTGAGATCAGGATGCGAGCGTTGTTATAAATACAGGGATTTCCCCTTTCACAACAACACGGGTTTTGGATATTAGAGTACCTACCATTCTGTTCCAGCCACCTTATTAAGTTCGCCGGTCCATCAAGCTGGCAAACATTTTCATTACTAACCAAAACTACTTTTTGTTCACATAGAAAGTACCTAGTATGTGATAAACACAGATCTTCAATTTCATACTTACCTAAAACAAAACATAAACAGTACTGAGATTAGATATATCGTATACATTTTCCACTCCGAAATAACGCGCCCCACACTGCCGGTTTACCCATAGAAATCTACATTATCGTATAAGTACTTAAATTCGGTAGAGGAGCGCGTCATGTCCGAGTGGGCAAGCTTTACCTATAATATCAAAAGATAAACGCTTACTTCTTAGGCAGCAATAGCAATCCTTGCAAATGGTTGATCTTGGATTGGTAGAAACTTGAGTAACAGCTGCATCTCAACTGGCACAACTTGTACAAGTCAAGCTACAAACTTATAGAAAAGTCATAACTAGTTGAGCTTTCATATCGTCAGCAAACCTATTTTCGATATGAGAGCCAATTACTATCACAACGAAATTCATGCGTAGCTACTTTTACATCTTTACACATTGTACTTCAAAGTAAAACGTGTCAAATTATTTAATATTCAAACTATTTAAAATTATTTATTTCTATTGTCAACTCAATATAATTGAATTCTTCGACGAAATTTACATTATTTTCAATATCAACTGTCTCTAAATATCACCTTAACTTATCAAAAGCCCAATAAAAACTCCTTCGACAAATCATCAAGGTGCATTAGGGAAGAATGCTCAACGCTCAACAGTAGCTCAGTACTCAACAGCAGTGGGTCAGTGCCAACAATCAATATGTGCGGTAACTGCATCCGTTCAAGTTCGCCGTTTGCATTATACGCCTCCCTGCCCTCCTTGTTCCATTACAGATGTAGGAGATATGGAATAGCTTCCAGGAAAATTAAAGTTATATTATATGATATTAGAACTGATATCCGAGGTTAACTGATATGGATTTTGTAGACGTTTCAGTAGATCTGAAGCTGGGTAATTTGAGATTACTCAGAATTTCACATTTAAATCATCGCAGATTAACACATTCACAGTGACACAGTTACTGAAAAGTTTGTAGGTAGGACGCGAATAGTATGATTTCAAACTCAAATCGAATATTAATTTATCTAGTACCTTCTTATTTATTCCTTATCTCAAAACCAAAATGTTGTTATAAATAAGACACTTTTGAAGGGCGTTGAACATGTTGAAGTTACAACTTTCTCGGGTAAAAACTTTTTGTTTCAAGTTGCTTGCCGAACTAGAATCTATGAAGACGCGCATACATACCTAAAGTACTCTAACAGACATAATTAAACTAGCATGAGCACTTTCGTCGTGAATTACACAGTGAACATATTTCACGGGTCCACTTAACAGCCTAACTACACTTTACACTAACACGCTCGCGGCGACCGCATCCAGTCGAAGACAAGTATCAGTGTATTCAAGCGTGGTTGGGGCAGCGTAATAACATTTTCATTTGTGCCCACGCTACAATAAACAACTCACGTCCCTCGCCTTTAGACAAAGACTCCGCCGTGAATTATGTACGTGTTAAAAGTAAACTGAAAGTGCCGCGTTGTGTGGCTGTTATTATAAATCATTGTTTATGTTTTCCGTTTGTGTTGGTCGGAAAATTAAGTGCTAGTGGAAACTGCTTGCAATCTCGCGGGGAGTTGAGCGAACGCCATGTGGTCGCTGCTTGAAGCGCAATTTACAACACCACTAACGTGCTTAGTTTTATGCTAATAAAAATCCCCACACCTTTATGGTGGCAGGAGTCATAAAAACTGAAATAAAAGTAATAATACGTGTGAGCTTAACTGTAGAAAATAAACTCTTGACGTTGGTGATGCTTATAACGAGCGTCATACAGCTATTTGCCAAATTTCCCATAAAGGGGAAACCACGAGAGAACATTTACTATATAACACATACATAGGCATTGTCGCCGTTTCAAATTTCATTACTATTTTTTCCACAGCACTGATGAAAATTATTTTCCAGTTACATAACTAATAAAACGCTAAAAAACCGCTGAACAACTACAATAAACCCCATGTAAAGCTCAGCAAACCAAACATAGCTTTCGCACCAAACACCACAATACAAACCAAATTACAGTTGGTAAAATCAAAGTTTAGGCGGAGTCTATAATCAGAATCAAATTGTTTAATACAGCGTAAACAACGATGCGAATCAGATAGCCGTGGTCGCGTGCTCCGCGCCAGTTAATCCGACCGTGGCAACAACATACCTATACTCCATGGTAGTCACCCAACGTTATAAAAGGAAGAAATATCAATTTACTTGAAATAGCGCTCCACCTATAAACACTTGTAAATGTTATACTTAATAGAAACTGAACATCGTGTGCATTGAATTTTCTAAATTACTTCTGCAGGTTGTAGCTCCATTGTGTCCATTTTCTTAGCTCGCTATACTTTTAGAAACATTTTCTCGAAGTCCTTTTGTCTTACAATATTAGATAGTGTACTTACTGATTTTTAACGTTATGCTTCTTCCTCTTGAGTAAATTTACTCCTTAGAGCAAATTTCATCTTCTACATGACCCCAACAAAATAACCAGCGCATCTTCCGTTTAATATTTAGCAAAGCCTTCATAAATTTGAAAATAGGGTTAGTCATTTTACTTTCAAGAACTTCAGTGTCAACATAATTGAATTTCATGACTGTAGCTGCACGGCTTGAGGCGGCTGATGCAAGGCGACGCCAGGCACCCCAAGGCTCCCCTCGGCAACAACTTTCGGCCGCCCCAGCCTCTCCACCACCGAGCCGTGAGGACCAACATTGACTTCGATCTCAGCAAGGTAAATTACACCTTAAAGGAAATTAAATTAAGCACAAACTCCTCTGGAGACACGCTTAATAATTCATATTGTATGCTAAGCTGGGTTCCTAAGCGATATACTCGTACTTAGTCGTTGCATTGTGTATGTTCCTGTAAAATGGTTAGCTGTACTATTAGCGTAGCACTAATGAATCATGTTTGCTTAGTCGGCGCTTGAGTTGACATCGTTTGTATTAATTGTTTTTTAAATTTTCAGTATCCTGGGAAGACTTGTCCAAGCATGCATCGAGACATGCATTACAAAGGTAATTATAGTCGTGATTACTTACACCAAATACCAATTATTTCATGATTTTTCCAAAGCTCTCGTACGATATTTTCTAATCAAGAAAAATGTTAGCAAGCTATCCCATTTTCCATCGAAGCCAACAGCCATTACAAACATAAACTATCTCCACAATCACCGAGCAACTGGTGTTAGTAACAGTAACCTATGTAGCGATAACGATAATTTCACAGTTATCGCGATTGCAAATTACGTAATTGGCGCAGTTACATTTCGTGTTCAAATATGAGGGCGGCTTTTGTAATACCGATAGCGGGTAGCATTGCCTTAATTAATACGGTAGCAATGATCGGGGAAGGTTTTTTTTTTAATAATCAAGAAGAACATCTCATTAAAAATATGTAAAGTTAATCCAGAAAAGGTATGCGCTCCGGTAATCATCGAACATCGCGCCACATTGTAATCCCCCACTGAGGTAAAGCTTCTAAGTTTTGTACTGCCGCGATTTGTCGTAGTGCACCTAGCATTGCGCGTTTGTATAAAGCTTTTTCTCCATTGGGTTACCTAATTTGGTCACACCTTGTCATAGTTATGTCACTCAAAAGATTTTTTTTTTGTATTACAATATTGATGAGTACTCCATGTACAAAATAGCTCTATATCTCCATCGTGCGTTCGTATTTCCGAAGTTAGACGATGATTGCCGAAGCGCATACTTTTGCTGGGAGATCTGTAGATACAACGAACGCTTGGAATATGATGCTCTTCCTACCTTTACTTGTTGCCAATTGCTCTTTGGTCGGTTTTATCTCACAAACATAATATTTATCCTTTGTAATAACTATCATAAGCAGTCTCTTGAATTTTATTAACAAACATTAATCGATAATATCCCCTGATTGATAAATCTATTACATTATTTTTCATTTTGTTTTAGCATCAATACAGTTCTCTATCATTTGATTTTAGAGACTTGCTCATATCCCATTCCGCCCCACGCCACAACCCGCCCACATTCCGACCCCAGCTTCCACTTATCAAGGTTTTCATTTCTGTTGCAGCCAAAAGCTGGACACAATATTGAAGCTAATTCCACTCCGGTAGGCATTCACATAGCAGCTACGTAGACGTATACATTAACTAGTATATAAGTTTGTATATACCTCTTGTACAGTCTTATTTAAATCCCGCTTATGATAAATGGAGCTACAAAATATATTTTAAGTGTAATATATTCAATCTTAACTTAGCGCTGATGTTAGAACTAGAATAATGTGATGAGTGAGTTTCGTTGGGTAAAAGTTACCTATAATATTTTATTACGGCCTCTGATTAAGTAGAGTATTGATAGATATTTTCGGATAGATTGTTTGAACCATGCCATCGGGTTTGCTGTAGTAAATTGTATACTTAAAGTAGGAAAATTTATCCATAGTTGTAATTAGGTATGTCGAATTTATATAAATTATTTATCAAAATTCTTACATATCATTTGAAAAGTCCGAGTTTTTAATCGTTATGTTGCAATTATTGAGTACATAATGTACTAAATGATCTGTTGTAAATTATTACTTTTATAAATGTTTCTATAATTGTTTAGAGTCTTCTAGTTAATTAGAATTGAAATCAATTAACGAATGAATTTAGATACATAATCATATCAAATTATATATGTACTAGTTCTAAGGTCTTATTTGATGGTACTAGGTACTTTAATATAACAATATCTATCGCTGTAAGACGTCTATAGCTTTAATAAACTATATTCGAGTGTTTATATTTCATTGCGTATTGTAAGAAAAACTATTCCATGATTATGAAATGTATATCGCCTGGCTTTCTTGTAAGATCTATTAGAAATATTATTTGATTAAACGATATTCAATTACGTTTATATTCTTATTTATTTAACCAACTGCAAGCAATACCTTGCTGGAGAGCAACCACATTGTAGATTTTTTATGGAGCGATAAAAATGACAAAAGCACGGGCGTAATCTGCTTGAGCCCCTGTAATTTTTCGCGGTCGATTTTAAATCTGCAAATGTGCGCATTCCCATATATCCCGATACCCATTGGCAATCCCAATAAGCTACCGGCCGATAAAAAGCTTGCCGTTCACGATGGTGGTAAATGCAATATGAAGGGGTTTTATAGCAATGTTTTTGAGTGCCAAATTCATGGTGTCAATTAAGCTAAAGTTGAAATAAAAATAACACACAGACAGATTCAACTGAAGTCAAATGTATTTTCCCAAAATCAACCTACACACAAGTTCAACTGAAGTCAAATGTTTTTCCCCAAAATCAACAGTATCAAGTTTTAAAAATAAGCTGGAGGTATGTCCCGATGCAATGGAGTAAAACCGTCTTTTTTAGTGTTTCCTCCAGTCTTGTGTTTGAATAAAAAGCTCATTTGAATTCTATGAGAATCGAAATTGCTCTCCTTTTCGCTGTAGTAACTTAATTTAATCGAGTTCCATCACAATGTCTTTTACCTTTAGATTAGGTACTCGCTATAATGCTGATAAAAGTGGAAAATAAAATTTATAATACTTTTTCTTTTGTTATCTCCAGACGTTCTTTTTCCCAAGTTGGTAGTCACGTATATTTTATTGTACAAGAGTCAAATATAAATTATTTTCCACGCGATAACGTGGAGATTAAGATTGTAAAATAAATTACTTGATTTTCCGCATAGAGGTTGAGTTTATTGGAAAAGTTGCCGTCGGCGGGTGTTGATACACTTACACAGATTGAGAGTTCATTAAAATTTTATAATTATCGAGTTGAGCATAGGTTTTTTACGTACGATGCAAATAGGTGCTTTGGTCGCAGTTTATTTTTATATTATAATATCACCATCCCTATGAATAAAAACAATTTTAAATAAAAATACAGAAAACCTTTTTCAAAGCTTGAAGCGTTTAAATATCATGATCCTTAACAATTTATAACTAAATAACTCTTATTAACTTATAAACTCGACGCATTTGGGAAGCATAGTGAATAAAGTTGAGTGGTGCAATAAGCTGTTTATTTCTTTTGTTCCTCACAGTCTAAGACGACGGAGTTGCGAATAAAGATCCCTCCTACGTGCGTGTCGACGTTGATAAAATATAACAGACTATCCATAACCTTGGTACGAATATGTACCTATAGGTAGTTTGCTACCTACATGATCTACTTTTTATTAGGTAATATGAGCATGAGAATATACATATTAAGTATGTTTAATTTTATATTTTAACATACATAGTTTTGACTTCACTATCCGTTTTCCTGGCCGTGGGAAATCATAGGCAAAAAACACATATTTTGAAGATGTTCAAAAGAAAATATTTTTTACGAATATGGTCGAATTGACTAGTGGACTGGTGGTCACTGCTTCTAGAGGGCGAGACAACTCCAAGAGCAGAATTATACCGACCTAGGTAGTAGATATTTCATTTGACTTTCCGTTTTCCCCATACACAGCGTATCTCTCTACTCTGGTAAATTCCAGCCTATTTTCGTGTACGGCTACCATCTGTCGCGTGCTTGTTTCACAGTTTCCGCCGACGAATTTCTTGATGTCGTCTGTTTTGTTGTGCTCTATCAATAGCTAGGCCTACGTTTCTTTTATTTTTATGTAATAAACATAGAAAGCTCCTGAAAATACCTAATTCCGTAAATAGATTCAGTAAGTAGGTTAGGTATAAAAATTTTAGCAAAAGTACAAAACTTTTCTGATATAGAATTCATATTATTCATACTTTATTTCAGACTAAAAAACAGTTTTACTAATAGGGAAGCTCTAATAAAAACAATACATTTAGCGTTTACCCAATCCCTCTAACATAAATCACAAGAAGGTATTGTTTACACAGTTTGCTAAACACCCGTCGAGTGCCGCGCCTCGAGAGCTCGCTTCAACACGAGTGTGAGCTCAAATGTACTCGAAACTTGAGTTTATTTGCTCTTTATTGAGCGAGTGACAAGATTTGACGCCGCGTCTCGCGTGTGCATTGAGCTTTATGTTACAAATTGAGTAACATATGTACCGGAGTATAGCGGAAGAATAGTGTCGTATTTGAACGAAAATTGGTTTTATTGTTGAAGTGTTAGGGTGATTGCTCCAAAAGTGAAAATGATGTAGGTTTATGATCAGGTAAAAGTCGTCATAATATTCTTCCAGTCGAAAATATTATGTGATTTCTCTAAACACTAGAAAAGATCATAGCAATGAACATCTACTTCTGCTTACGGTAACTGCACCGACGACATACGACGCGCCGGAATGAGAACGGGTTTAAAAGACCCCTGACTCTTCACAACATCCAGTACTGAACTTGGGTCTCGTTTATGACCAAACCTTGACTATGTATAGCGATCAGCTGGCCTAAACACTGCTGGTACGTATGTAAAAAATCTCCATACATCAACTCCTGTCTAGACAAACAGTTCAAAAAGTTATCTTCGGAAACGCAAAGGAAGTTCCAACGTGTAATGCCGAGCAGATCTAGTTTAAAAGTTGCATTACAACACATCGGTGAAGCCAATTCGAGTTTTATGCAAATGTGCGTTGTGTGCCGCGCCGCCGCCACCGCGCCGCCGCGCCGCCGCCGCGCTTGCCCCGAGTCGCGACCGCGTGCCTCGTGTTGCCTTGTTGGCAAAAACACAGATTTTCACATTATACTTCATTTGGGTATTGGTGTTTTGGCAGTTATTATATTGTTTTTATTATGTTGTATAAAGAACTCTGCCCTATTTATAGGCATCATTTCTGAGTTTTCTGTCTAGTGGTGAACGTGAGTGGAATGGGGTAAGCATTGATAAAAATGCTTTATCATATTACTTGATAGATGACAAAACACACTACATAAAAATATTAATATGACCAATAATGTTTTTTTTTTTTTTTTTTTTTTTTAACCTTGCCCCACACTAGGAATTTCTTCCTGTATCGTGGGTGCGTTTACAAACATAGAAACTCACATACACTAACACCCAACACAACACCCAATACAGCTTGACATGGAGGTACTCTTAGCAGACTGGGTTCATGTCAATAGTGCATCGAGTGGGAATTGATCTTACACCACTCGCTTGCCACGCCTCGCCTTAGGGACTACTCACACTTATTCAGCTTTATTCAGCTTATGCCCATAGAAAACAATAATATTGTATTTTGACGCGTACACATCCGTTCAACTTTCCGCGTCTATTCAGCTTTCGCGGCAAACAAGTATAAAATGAGGATAAATGTGTTATCATCATGCGAGTGCTATAGATAGAGTTCCCTGTTCTGCAACGTTCAGCGCTGTTCCGTCGCATTCAGCGTCAAACGCGGCGGAACAGCACTGTACACGGATGGTTCTCGACTCCTTGTCGACAAGATGCAAGCGTTTTAGCGGAGATAACACGCTATGAAGGCTTTTCTCATTCTTACGACGCTGTACGCGGCTGATAGAAGCAGAACTGTATAAGTGTGACCAAAATCGTTCAGCGAAACGCAAATGGAGCTGAATAAGTGTGAGGACTACTCACACTTATTCAGCTCCATTTGCGTTCTTAACGGTTGGATTATTGGAGACTTTTGATAGGTAAATATTGAATACTTTGACAAGTCCCTAATTTCTTTCCGGCTACCATCATGTAGTGTGAACGTACCAACAATCACTGAATATTTAGATTTATCTGTCCCTTAAATCATACATAACCCAAAATATGTCAAACTAGTATCCACCCGGGACGTCCCAAGATTTTATGTACTTCATGACAGTCAACTTTGTAAGGGCTTTTGGATAGTGTGGGTCTTATATGAATTGGATATGGTAATATGATACGACTGTGAGGAAGATTGTTATAAAAATATACTTAGTGTTTCCTATATTCCACACATACCTACGATTTCATGTAAAAAAAATATGACATGAACATTTTTGAATAAATTTTGTAATAACAATATTCAGGCTGCGAACATATAACGTTAAAGTATACATCACCAGGCCATCAGCTTGGCCGCCTGCCCATATAAAACCTACATATAAAAACAGAAAATTTACTTAAAATGGCAAACAGCCAAGAATGTTTTCTAAAAGTTATTTCAGAAAAAGAAATCCGCTTTCATATCGGAACTAACTCTTTATTTGTGTGGGTGATCCCTCGCGGGTACAAGTTAAAAACAGCTTTCACCGGCCGCCGCGTTTGAATAAGTTTCGCGCAAGTTTTATTGAAGTTGTAACCTTCGGCCCGGTTTGATATATGTACTTCCCGCATCTGTACCGAACGGGTCCCGCCGTGCCAAAGTTAGTGCACTCGTAAATTATTCAACCCCTCTGTATACATGTGCTTGTCGTAACCGAATGGTGTTCAAGTCACAATGTCACATTGTGTTTTTTATTTATAGATAAAAAAAGTTATTTTTTGTATCGTACACTTTTTTGAACTACAAATCTATGGATGAAAGAATCCTGCTAATCAAGTCGTGCTCGAAAGTAAGCTCAACGGTTTGAACCTGCCACTTTAATAGGCAACCGCAATAAGATGTAAAGTACACACATACTAAGATGGTCTCTTCAACCCCGAAAACAGCCAATTCACAATTTGTCAACAAGCACTTATTTGAACGAACAGCATCAAAGTGTGTGCTACAGCTTATAACGGCAATTGCCAAACGACTTACACATAGGAGCAAATTGCACTAAGTCTAACGACATTGCTTGCTTAGTGCTACGAACTGGCTACGGAGCTACGAGCTGGCGCTACGGAGCTACGAAACATTACGAAACTCTACGCTCCGGTCTACGGCGCGGCAGACGGCACGCTACGACGTATTAAAATAAAAGCAAAGCGGAGTCACTTTAATTCTTAGAAGCGACCCGCCCAGGTGATTCCAACGCTGCAGATTTACTTACGCCGCTCAGTTAACTTTTATTACAATTACTGGAACCTAAACTGTGTACCTTTATATTTTAGAAAAAATAAAAACAAAAGAAATCTGTCGTTCAGATTAGATAACCTCGTCGCCCTTGCGTGAGACAACAGAGCGTATGTTTCACAAGAAAATAAGAAGAGGTTTAGCTCATGGTAGATACGACCGTGGGAACAGAACACATGCAGTGTTCGCCTTGGCAATATTAGTACGACGCCACATAATTTTATCCAGTGTCGGTCATAAATATTGCTAACCTAACCCCATTATTGTTGCAAGAAAGCGAACGGTAAAGGCACGGCACGGCTTTCGTGAAACCGCTACTTATTTGTCTATGGATGCCATATGAAATGTTACAGTTGTGTTATAAACCGCGAGCAGCTGGCGGAGAGAAATGTTGAAGAACAGAGGCTACATACCAGTAAACGAAATAAATTACTCCCTCAGAATGTAGTTTATTCTTCTATTTACCATCTGCTCTAGTGCTGATCGTTATTCAGTAAAACCATGATAAGAAGATGAGCAAGCCACTAAGTAAAGTAGCGGAATGGACGGCCCAGAATGCACCGGAAACACATGCGTAGTTTTTCTAAAAACTAAACTCTAAAAGGAAAATTTAATTGTTCCTTTGTTGTCTATAAACGCCAGCACCATTCAACGAACAAAATACACAAAGAATCATAAAAAAATCATGTACCCGTAAAGTTATCATAAAATTGTTTAATTATTCAAAGCGATTGAAAGAATCAAGAGTAATTAAAACGTAATTAAGGACAGCAATGGTTTCAGGTGTCCATTCTAATCTCATGTTCCGAGGGACGGCAGGCCGATCCCCGGCCGGTATATTCTGACAGCGAAACGACTAATTTTACAATGAAATTATGATAAAATTGGTATTGATTTAACATTTTAATAACAGTTTGTTTTGTTTTGAAGTCAGTGTTGATTTTAAAATATAATAATATATTAACGCCGTATTTTTAACTAGCATGTTAAAAGCCAAATTCCTATACACACATGTTATTTTAGCCTTTCACAGAAAATATGCTTTGATGGAAAGAATTGATATAAGTTTATTTTCTAAAGAAGCATAAAATGTAATGCAAATTAATAAAAATAAACTATATCCCACACCGTAAAAGTTCACAACAAGAGGCCTATTAGGCAAATAAAACCACCCATTTCCCAAATTACATTACACTGAGGGTCATCCAATACTCTAACACCAGATAATGAACCTGTTAACACAGTCGCCGATGTCCTACAAGTTACATCTCAGTAACAGATCGGACACCGCTCCTACAAGTTACGTCCGGCCATGATCGGATACCGTTGTCCGGAATAAGGATGCCCGCGTGTGCTCTTTCCCACGCTCCTCCACAAGCATGCGACGTTTATTAAGCACTTCACGTTTTTGTTACCTGCAGAGAGATTTATTACTTTTAATTATTTTTCATTGTCCGCCACCGTTATTCGTCTTAGAGGCATCGCATTAAATTATTATGCTCGGATATGATTTACCGCTGAACGTCGTGTAATTTATGTATTACAGGTTGATAGCGTGTGGTTAGTATTACCTTATGAAGAACCGATAGGATGTGTTGTGTTGTGTTTACGTACAACTTTTTCTAATCTACATAACTTAGGTAACGAGAAAGTATTTCAACCAAGTTTTTGAACGTTACGCTAAATAATAAGTAAAAATTTGAATACTCACTTGTCACTTTGGCTATAGAACCACTACTGTTGTAACTTTTTTTAAGGCATAATGCGATAAAAGGGTACAAACTGCAGACATTTTTTGATGGCGGATGCAACCAATAGGAACAGGACGTAATTGCTTATAAAGCTATATGACCGTTATGCTCCTGAAAATAAGTGCAATATTTTCAGTATTACTAAAATAGGACGTAAATCTGTGCTACATTTTCGACCAAAAAATCTAAACATCATTCCCATCCTCACTAAAATATTAAAATTAATTTCATAAACAAGTTGTAGGTACACAAAATAGAAAAGTTAACTGTTGGCCCTTCATCGGTATTCACGTCGGTCATAGTAGGGTTCATTAAAATGCGCCGAACAATAAACGGTGGCCCGCGGGACCTTTTGTGAGTGCGCGAGTTTTAACCGCATTTCAATCTGTTCGTTATTATTTCCTCATTGTTTATGGTTACTGTACTGTGAGGTGCTCTTTTGGCTGGAATACAATTTAGCTGTTGTCTGGTTTGTATATGTAGGTATAATTACGTAGTATAATAATAATATGGGCTTTGTATAGTTAGCTTGTATACCTATACGTAGCTTCAGCTGCATCGGCTGAACAAGGATTGTAAAAGCTGTTTTGCAATTTTTAGTTTTAGACTTTTTGTAGACTAAAAGCTGCAGGTTGTGTTATTCTGCATCCAATCTTGGATCTAACTAGATCCAAGCTTGGATTAATGCGGAATTAAAACTTAATATGTAAGATTTCTGCAACGTAACGCCTGATTCCATAACTTATGAATATTTTAACAAATGAAAACCTGCATAGATTTGATGAAGTACTCGTACCTATACCATAATAGAGATCAAATTCAAACTGCCTTTCAATCGGTTCGTTATTATTAATTTCCTCATCTGTGGGGTGCTCTTTTGACTGGAATACAATTTAACTGTTTTCTGACTTGTGTATGTACGTATAGTTATGTAGTTTAAGTAGCCTCAGTTTCAGTGGGTTGAGTAATGTTTGTAAGAGCTAAAGTTTGTTATTTTTAGACTTTTTGTAGACTGGTAAAATACACGTGTAAGCATGAAAAGCTAAGCTGAAGGTTTTTGACGAAAATTTCAATAGATGAAAACTATTTTTAGTAGATTTGATGAAGCATTAGGGATCATAAATTGAATCTATATTTTAAGCAGTTCGTTATTACTTCAATGTGATCTTAATCTGTGCATCCATTTGATGACACTTTTATAAAATTGTAGCCAAAATAAAAAAATGCTACTTATTATAGGTATTTCATGTGATCCTCAAAAGTTAAACGACAACTTAACTAAGTTTAATTACCTTACATGGCATTTCTATCCAAAATCTTCGTGAAAACTGTATACCCACTAATTTAAGGGTTACATATGACATTGTTCTTGCAGTGTAAGGGTTAATTTATGTGGGGTTACTTTGGTCACGTGGTCGCGACAACCGCCCAGGCTCTGTTCGCCATATCTACGGCCGCCCGCCCTCCACCGTCCGCCCGCCCGGCGGATTTCCATATGCGCCTCGCCGTAAACGCTCATAAATTAACTACAACTATTATAGAATAATGTTACTCGGTTATATATTATGTTGCTTTTGATAAACGTTTCAATTAGTTTACTAAAGGGATATGAGAGAAGCGGAAATATTTAAAAAGTTTTGTTGTTGGAAATTATTATTTGATAGTTATAGGTAAAATGAAATAGGATGCGTGTTTAATTTTTTTTTATTGCATAAAAAAACTGCTTTCAAGGAATCTTTTATCATGCTTTTTATTTCACACATAAATAAGTTCAAGAAATATTTTGAAACAAATAATGAATTAATGTCATTTTTGTCTATTTATCAAATGTCAATAGAAAAGGTGCCAGAATGTGAATATAGGTAAACTAGTCGCGCTCGCGCTAGCTGGCAACATATGGGTTAAGATATTCGAGTGAGCTCAGACACGGCCCATTCAAAAGGCGCTCTAAACGGAAGGATACGAGCCGTAAAATAGGATTTCATGCATGCGTAGCTTTGTGTGAACAAATATGTACGGTTGACAACGCACGACCTTTGCCGATAACCCCCGGTGAATAAAAAAAATGATTTCATATTCCGTTTTTGAAAATTTGAATGTTTTTACATTAACCTTTACGGATTACGGTGCGAAGTTGTGAATGGATTTTAACATGGTTTTTCTAGCGTCCACCTGCGACTTCGCGACATTATTTTCGTTTAATATTTTCAATACTCCAACGCATTTCATCCCAAATAATCAACTGTGCCCTATTTTATTTTTTTAGTTATTTTTTATAAATAAACGATTATTATATTATTTAGAAGTTGGTATCCTTGCATACGACCTTTGAGAATCCCACGGATATCTATGGAGATTCCTATATTTCAAATATGTCTACGTACCTTCAGTGGTTAAAGCTGTATCTCTGTCTGTCAGTCAATTAATCAGTTAAAAATAGAACCGAAAAAAAAAAGTTTGTTTTTACTTACGTAGGTATTAAATTAGCCCGCTAGACTATCCGGTAAAATTCCCCATTGAAAAAAAATGCGGCGATTTTTTTTCCTTTTTTCACAAAAAAACCACATTGGACTCTCAGTATGATTCATAACAACACCCTCACGGATCTGACAGGGTTTTTTTACACGCTGTATTCTCTGAACATAGTAATTAAGTGCTTATTTAAGTAGTAATAAGAACTATACAAGTATACACGTAACTTTTTTGCCTATCAGTAGTATCTATAACATCATGTGTTCAAACTGATAGCGTTGTTATAGATACTACTTTTACGGACTCTTGAATGGGATGATATTAATAAGTCCTAAGCAGATATCTTTTTGTATGCATACTTTTAAGACACAACGTGCGATCTCGACACATTTATTTTTATCTTTATCTATAACTGGCGTTGTAGACAATAACAACCGAATAAAAGCGTGTCAAAAATCGTTTATCACTTCTCTTAAAAAATTACAAATGATGGAAGCGAGCATAAATATGAAAAAATTGTTATGATAGTTTTATTATGAAACGACCACAACATTCATTCTCACAGCCAGTTCCAACAAGCACATTTGAAACCTAAGCCACGTCCAGCACAGCAAAACATAACTTTATCCTAACAAAAACGGTGAATTACACACGAATAATAACACTTTTATGTTAGCTTCAGTGACCCTCACAGATTCATACAGAGAGCACTATTCTCAGAGCAATCAGCCACTCATACGTATGTCTGCTCGTCCCAAGTGCCCCATTGCACACTCGTTTTGAATATTGCATTTAGCGCTACTATCTCTACGACTTTTAGAATCGCTCCCTGCTTATGCTTTGAGCTGACCTTTTTGTGACATACAGTTTTATGCTTTTTTGAATGCGTGGGCTGTAGCGGTAATTGAAATGGGTCTATGTTTTTTTTATTAAGTTAACGCTAGCCCAACTTTTATACATTTTTATTCAGATCCGTATTTCTTTTTTGTCTTGATGGCGTGCTTAGTTTACGTTAGCCAGTCCTGCTAGGCTCTCATTTTTAAAGCTATCGATCAAGTAACGTTCGACTTCCCAACCTTCCAATGATTTCCAATGACTTCTCCCGCTCTGGGTGGAGCGGAAGAGCCAGACTTTTACTGACTAAAACCCCACCCGTGTTCCTTCGGTTGTCTGTTGCCAAGGTCCCGGTATCCCTATCGGACATTCCCGTAACCCTGCCAGGTCGACTTCCCACCCGCTGTAAGCATTATACTAGTAAAGAGCACCCAAGTTCCTAGTAATCCTTGGTTTATAGGATTTTTAATTATAAGAAAGCCTAGTTCGTGATAACAAGACTTTTATAAGACAGTCTTGTTATCATAAACACATCGTGAAGAAATATAGTTCATTTTACATTTTAACTATGTAGGTACTAAAAGCTATCGTTCCGATAAACATTATTTTGTCCCCGATAACCACCAATGAATATTCCCTCCCTTCATATAATATCACCGCTAATGTGATGCTGGTAAAATGCATTACCGTGGACGAACTGAAATGAGTAGGTAGAAAATAAATAGCTAAACTAAGTAACAAAGGGCAGGCCAGTGATCAGTATTCATTGTACTTCCAGGAATACTGAATACCAATTAATATAAACGGAAAGGAACAATAGACAATAGGATCAAAAGATATTGTCAAAAGCATTGACATTTCATCTCGCTGTAGACATTGTTTGCATTTCGACTCAACAGTAGTAATCTAAGTTACTGGTTGGATTGTGGAGAAACTTGGACGGAACTATAGAGCTAAGCGTATCCATTTAACTAATGCACTGTCCGACTATTGGTCTTGGTGCAAACGAGGCACTTTGTTCCCTGAGTAACATATTAGCTACGTTACTTACTCGCGTACTTAGTCTTTCCAGTGTTTACAATGTCTGCTGCTTCGTAACTTGGGCCGATGACTAAGACGAACGTTATGAATGTGTAAATAATAACCGACTTTGTTGTTATGAGTCTACAGTTATAATTCAAATGGTAAGTACTTAATAGAATTTTTGATAATATCAATTTCTAAACACAATCACAACTAAACAATTGAATTACTTACGCAACATCTAAAACTTACAGCATAAATTCCCAGTTTTATCAAACGCTCGTCTGGATTTTTCAAACACTGTCAACGAAAACAATGATTAAATTTCATGGAAAAGCAATTTAGGCCGGGTAGTTTGAATACGGCACTGGTAACGTTATTAGTTCCAATTAACGTGGTAACCTCAGCACATATATGGGCAATTAAATGGAGTGATACCTTACTTCCATTAGTACCCCGTGTGTGTTGTTTACATCAATTAACAACCTTGTTAATTTTAATGCTCGCATCTGTTGCCCGCTTTGTATGGCGTGCCTTCACTGACTCGACGACTTACGATAACACAATTAATTGTGTCGCACAATTCATTTCTTTGTTACTCATTTACAATTCATTTGCGTAAATCATAATTCATGTTTGAGATGGCCGATACTCGTTAATGACGCGGTTAGGTTGTATTGATACACTCGCCTCGGCTATTTTGGTTGGATGCACATTTAATTAATGATATTGGAAGGTTCTGACAACAGTGATAATTGTTGACTCTCGTTCATGCTAGCGATTTTATTAATTTCGACAGTATTGTAAAAATTCTGTTGGATTTCTTCCACACTACAAAGTATGATTTTTTTACATAACCTTTTTTTGGTTAGACTTTCGCATCCAATAACACGGGCGATCTAAAGTATCAGCCTTGTGAGATTAGCAGATATTACAGTAATCCCAAAGCGCATATGTGAGTTTCAAACCCTATAGCTAAAGGATAAAAATATAAACTGTAAAAAAACAGAGGTCCATAAAATGTCCATCCAAACAATACCTTAAAAAGCATATAAATAAACCGTTCACCAATATATCTTAAGGTTATATAAATGTGCGGTATGGACGTTAAGCTGGAATGCAATGCCACAGGTCGTCGTTTTTACGCTCCCCTTTAATGTTATTTCCTCGTTTATGACACTATAAAGACGATACCGGCCACTACGCGTAATGAAATCTTGTGTTCAATACCTTCAGACACAGCTAACAAAGGAATCTTTCAGTAAACATTAGATTAATAAATTATATTGCTTTAAAGTTTTATAAATAAAGTATAAGAAGAATGTTTCAAACTACATAGTAGACCGTATACCGTGTTGAGTCAAAAACTATTAGATTATAGCGGTTCTAAGCAAGCTTGTAGTCAATTTTTAATTTAAGAAATACTGCATACAGACCTACATAATTTGTTTATAGGATACCTATACGCAAAGCTATCACCATATTCAACAAGTACATAAAATATAATATCCAAATCCGCCAGTAACAGCCAATACAAGTCAATAACAGATCACCAAGTATTTGCCTATGTTCGATGCACTGCTTACAGACACGTAGGTACATTATCACACACGTCATCTTTGCACTGCGCCCGCATACCTGCTAATCTAACATTCAGGATACGATAGTTCTACCTGAGTAACAACAAAATGTTAGTACAGAAAGACCATATCACGTAAACATTTTTAACGATTTCACGCGTGCTATATAAAGCCGTCTCATGGCTCGTTTTTTCACAGGCCAGATCATGCCAAGCCAGGCCAACAGGCCGTGGGAACCATCGCATCCGATGAGGTTCCACGATAGCCTGTTTTCGCCCGACCGACCCGCCGGGAGTGCAAAGGCGCGGCGTAGCGCGGCCCGAGGGCACCTGTCGCGGCCTGTACGGGCGCGTTTCTTCTGCTTTCTTTTCGCTTTGTTTATCAAATGTTGACCACTGAATTAAACCACAGCTGCTGCACACAGCCATGCGCTCCATATTACTCGACATGTTGGAATAGCAGCCACCAGGCCGCACCAGGCCGACACACGCCGTGGAAATGCTCTGCACGGGCTGCGGCAGGCCTCGACAGGCGCGGCAACGTCTACGTTAACTTATACTAACTTATGCTTAACCACCCTTTGGTTTACCATAAGCATAGCATAATAAGCCTACACAAAATTCCCACTGCTGGGATACAGGCCTTATCTCATCTAGGGTGGTTAATTTCGTGACAACGACGACGTTCTTTCGCTATTTATTTTGTTTGAAAACTGCACTTTAAGTATAAGTAATTGTTTATTTCATTATTTTACAGACAATAACAACTTGTGTTATCCGCAGCTGTACTATTTAATGTGATAAGCTCATCGCCAATTCGCCACTCTGTCTATACATGGTGGTTAGTTATGGTTAGTTCGTAGGGTACGAGTGAAACCATTATGCCTACTTAAATTCATATTTATTTTCAATCATACTGAAACATCCATTCAGTCTATTGTGCGTTGTACCTTTCTCGAAGTACTTCTCTAGTAGTACTTCTGTACATTCCTACTTCATGTAAGAAGCGCCTCTCGCCTATTATTTACCCATTAGTTACTTAGGGGTATTACCTAACACTCGAACCGCTGTATTACGTATTGATATTCAATTAATGGTAAAGCTTGAATATCAAACGTTGGTGAGCTTAGATTCCGCGAGGGTTATTTCAATGTATATGTTATTTGGTTATTTCACTTCAGGAACATCCATTTGTAGGTGCAAGCTTTGCAACTTGGGAGACTGTTTCAATGTTTCGTGTGTTACACTGTTATCCACCATCAAAAAGACATAGTTATTATTATAGTGGTATGTCCTGCTCACCTACCCGAATGTCTCAATGTCAAGAAGACCTTTCCATTAAATAGGTTTCAATTATGACATAAGACGCTGACTAGAGCTAAAGCGCGGTCAGTGTCGGACTGCATTGAAATGAAAAATAAGTGCAAACATATATTTTTTCCGCTACCACAAACTATAGGATAGATTTGGATTTTTTTTAACGACTATCCTAGTTAGGTCTTTTCCCTCTTATTAGCGCCTTAATCCATGAACAAACCTAATCCCCAAAATCTTACTTTCCAAATTCCGAGAAGACTTAAAAATAATATCGATTCTTACCTTCGAAACGCTTCAACAAAGTAACCTAACTCATACAGGATACAGTATAAGAACTGAGAATGTTTAATAACTTCACAATTTGGTACTAAGTAAAACTGTGTACAACATCATTGATGTAAATTAATACAATCATAATGGTTGTCAAAGTATCGCACGACGCCCTGGAGGCTGTGGTAATGTAACGAGGTTACGAATTTGTTATCCCCCTGGGATGTAACCCACTGCCGGCTCACCCCCGGTTCATCCATAGAGGTTCTTAATAATATTTCTTCATGCTATCTCCCACTTGAGGATAGAAAGCTGCTGTTAGATTTGTTAAGTTATTTCGCGCTTGTCTACACGTTGGTACTTTCGTGTTTCCCTTTTCAGTTTCGTAATCAAACGCGGGCAATTCTGTTGTGATATGAACGCCTGCTGTCCTCTAGAGGTGGCAGACAGAGGTTTGAGCCTGTAAGCCTTAAGTTTTTAATGCTATATACTGTTTGAAGCCCGTTATTTGTCAGGCAGTATTTTTTTCGGACTAACAACGAATCCATATTTCACAGCGGTTATCTTTTCTAATTCGAATAAATTAAACTAATTGGGACTAGAATAGTCTAGAACTACCTAATAGTTACTGCAACCATTTCCTCCTACATAGCTCACGATACAGTTTTAGCATACTTAATGAGCACTAGGGTTTAAGGGTTTTAACATTGTTGCTTTATGTGGAATACCTAGCCGGTCTGCAAATAAGTTAAATGACACTAGCATAGTAATTGTTTCAGGTTATAATCGACTGTAAAATTTTAAACAGCATTTAGGCGAGGGGCTCGTGGCTAAATACTAACAGCGGCACGGGTAGATCGAAGGTTAAGCTAAGCTTGCCACGGTCAATTCGTGGATGGACATCCATTTAATATCGAAAACCATCCTTGCCTCGGAAAGCACGTTAAGCTATTGGTCCCGACTGTCATTTGTAGACCTTTGACAGTCGTTACGAGTAGTCATAAGCCCAATTTAAAAGTCTAACAACCAATCTTACCAACTGATGTCGTGTTACCTACCCTTAAACTGTGTTGTAGCGGTCAGATAGGCAGTCGCTCCATGTAAAATACTGGTATTCAGCTGCATCTGGATAGACTGGAAGGAGACCCCAATAGACTGAGATCAAAATGTATAAAAATATTGACTGTTAAAATTTGCTATTTAAAAGTATCATAGTATTTTGATACAAAATAAAATCCACACTGTTTCGCAATAAATAGAGAAACATAAACTTTGACATAACTGCAAGCCAGTAAGTCTCGAATGCATCCCTAACATATAGAGCAGCACTTTTAGAATCGGAAAGTCATTTGAAGTGTATCGGTATAAAGTTGGAGGTGACAACGCAGAACACGTATCTCTGCTAATCCTTTATCCGCTCCCGGGAAAAGTGTTGCTTTAGATACCTATGCAGTTTATTTTAGTGCCAATAAAATGGGGAAGGATATTTGAAAGTTCCAAAAATTTCATAATGCGTCTTGACTATAGATTTTTTAATAAAATCAAAGTCAAATAATTTATTTCTGGAAGCCCTTAAAAGGCACTTTTGACCGTCAACATTATGACAATGGAATTTATTTTTTTTATTTAAAAAAAGTTAGTGTCCATAATATTCAGAACAAGTATCTTGCCAGCAACATCTAAGCCCGCAGCATCCACATTCAAAGCAAAAACTTACCATCTGCAACCCTATAGGGGGTAACAGGCAAGTTTGCCGTGCCAGGGTTTCGCAGCGTCTTCGTCGCAACTATTGTACGATTTCTAACTCGACTTCCCTCCAGTGTATGTGAACGTTTTTCACTTGTTATGTACGAATGATAAAAACGTGCCACGAATCTGAATTCAGGATCAAGTTAAGAAACGAATGGATGTGAAGATCAAAATAAATGTTTTTTTAGATTATTATAGTATGTGTACGTGTACCTACCTATGTTCTATTGAATTTAGTCAAACACTATTATAAGTTAAAGTCGCTTATGTTAAGGGCAGAAAACAGGTTATTCTTCCCGTTTTTATATTATTATTACACATATCATAACGCCACGCCTGTTTTCCCTAAAGGGTTTTGCAGAGACTATGGGTACACCATAGTACACCTATATTTCGCAATCTTGCATTTTCGGAAAAACATCTAAATAGATAGAGTAATAAGTATAAAGTTATTTCTGAACAATCCAAATCTCAAATGACACGGGGGTTCAATGAAATATTTTATCTTTTCCTCAATGTGTTTTTTTTTTACATTATTTAATTTATTACTAGGTATTCGGTCTGCAAACTGGTCAAAAACGTTCCTGAAAGTAACGCAATATTCATAATATTAATTTCATTAAAGTTATTTCAGCGCAAATTATGAAACGATTGATGTCAAAAATATTCGGCACAATATTGTACAACATATTTTTAATAATGTTTGAAACAAAAGCATATCCCTCAGGCTTACAAGATACAGTAAAAATTAAGTATAAATACGTTACAGTATGTACCTACCCGCGCAAAGTTTTGGGTGGTTAACTTTTCTGCTCTCTTACCCATGCCGGGATTAAATTTTAAACTTCTACTGACTATCCTCATGAAGTTGAAATGAGTTGAATTTATAGACTGTACTTACGAATTTAACTTGTGCTTACTGTGACATTTATTTAAAAATACCACAACGGCCGGCCGGCTAGGCATATAATCGGACTTCTAAGCGGGGTTGGGTAATCTACCCCTAACGTAAACATAAGGGCTGCTTGTCTATATGTTTATATGTAGTAAAAAGTTTTTATTCTGTCTGCTTTAGAGAAAAGTTTATTCGAAATAACCTTTGTTAGGGTGAAAATAAACCCACGTTGTGATCTTTTTCAACGAGTCACTTTAAATTCAATGATACGAATGCTAGAAAAATAACAAACTCATACAGCAGCAAGGAGTACTTGCCTAGCTTATTTACCAATTTGATTCACAAATATTTACTAAATTCAAAAAGTTAACATAGACATAAGACGAGTGCTCTTTCTATTATGCGTTTGTCTGAATTGTAAAGGTTAAGCATAGGTAGTTATAGTAGGTACAGTATAAATAAAACCATGTTTTATACTCGGCAAAAAAATGTCAACCAAACTTTTGCATTCGAAATAATAGGGAGAGATACCTACAACGACTGCAACAGAAATACTGAGAACAGAAAATTATTACGTACGTAAAAATGAATAAGTAATGGAAAACGAAAACCAATAGATGCAGGTGAAGCCACGAACAGTCGCCTTAAGGCCGCTTTCACATTAGAACGTTAGCAGCGCGACAGTAGCGCGGCAGAAGCAAATTCCTTCACATTATTCACAGAAATACATATCCAAATTTGGAGCAAATTGGCTGTGACAGACGGACAGACAGACAGACGTACTGTTCTTATAATGTGAAGGAATGTGCTTCTGCCGCGCTACTGTCGCGCTGATAACGTCCTAAAGTGAAAGCGGCCTTAGAAAATAAACACATTGACAATCGCTGAAGTAACTAGTACACAGTGTACAGTCAACCGTACATCAGTGGTACCAACATGACTGCGACACCTCCTACGCGCCTTTATGTAATTGTTGCAAGAGTTGTTTTCGTGGTGCAAGTGTTGTCATTGATGTGCGGTTGAGTTTACATAAATGAAGCATAAAATATCATCGTAAATAACATAGAAATAATATCAATAACAAAAATGTAATACATACAAATAAACAAGCAGAAACAAGTGTGGCTAGCAACTGGCAATCTTCCCTCTATTATGTAATCGATTGGGGATGTTATTGCACAAGTTCGCGACTTTATTGATAGAGTTGCCAAAGTAATTCCGATAGACACTGCTGTATTCAATATTATTTCCAAGGATAATAAAAACTTTATTTGATGCCAATTTTTCTTTCATTATTCCTAGTGTATGTTGGCGTTTTCATTAGCCATCCCCCGACGCGACGACGCTTGGATCAAAATATTACCTACAACTTTTATATTAAACTTAAAGGGCCAATACATATAATTTTTTTCCTTTTATATGCTTTGTTTATGTCGGGGTTTAAAAAAAAAAAAAAAAACTTTTATTTCCAGCTTTTTAAATTGCATATTATATTACTAGTAGAAACGCTATGATCAACACGCGGCTCGCCGAAATCTGCGTAGTTGTACGTACTTTTGCCACAGTGAAGCTAGTTACTAATTTAGTCTCATTTCTCTTTCCTACTCCATCATCAGACCCTGATCTCCATCAATCTGTAACCTATTTTTTGAGACCTTTCCAATGAGCCCAAACACGATACCTCTGCTGTAAGTTGGTGAGGGAGTTGGGTATCTTGCATCCAGGTGATGCTGCAGCATCAGTTCAAGGTTACTATATTCTTCTAATATCATTGAAGTAACAGAATTCTAAATTTCCAATCGATTAGACCTGCGAAAGATGCTCACATCCATTCATCAACAAGAAAAGAGCTGATAATCTTCAAACGGCTGAACCGATTTTCTTGAATCATAGCTAAGAACACTCTGGATCAAGTCACCTTTCAAACAAAACATAAAAAAACAAAATCGGTTCAGCCGTTTGGCAGCTACGATGTAATATCGAGAGACGAGACGTATAATACAGACGTTAAACTTATAACACCCCTCTTTTTCAGTCGGGGATTAAAAAATAATTTAGTATGTAGTTTGATGCTGTATAAAAATGTTGCGTTGCTAGATTGTCGAAGATAAAGTAGTTACAATAAGTGACGTGTGTACAGCGTGTAAATATCGGGAAACGGAAATATATCTCGAATAACTCGATCTCACTAAACTCAAGTCTTCCCCCCTCACACTTCGAAGAAATTCTTGTCATACCAGAAAGAAAACTAAACTCCGCTCACGAAAAATATTAAACCTTTAATAAAGTTTTTACTTGAACATATTATGTGTACACAGAATATTATTACGCGTTATAATATTGGCAGTCCTCTCCCGACTATAGTGAGGAGCATTAGCAAACAGCTTAGACTCTCGACACATAGCACGGCAAACATAATTAATAGAGAGCCGACTCGTTATTACAACGAAGATAAACTTTGGGCAACGGAGCTCAATGTTAAATTAGTAAAAAGTTTTGGAAAAAATCGCAAAGGGACAAAGGGATTTGTCCCCAACAGTACTAGGTACTATTGACGACAAATCATTGCTGCCTAATCGTCTTGAACAAAATGGCTTCGGTGCATTTCAACGGTCGCTCTAAAGAATTTCTCTTTTTAATATGAGCATCGATTCCAATTACAAAAGATCAAAGAATCGCCGCGCGCGGCCCACTTCGTCTTTGTTCAAACGAAAGATGAATTATTCAGAGACCTGGAAACGTTTCAATTGGCCAGCTATAAAAAAGGAAACGGTTCGTTGCCTCTTCCACTAAATTAAAAAATTTCTTTATTTTCGTTTTTAATAAATGTTTTCGGACCATTTTAATTTGGAATAGCGACGTCTATTTAATTAGATATAATCGTATTTATTGTCATTTGTATTTTCCTGTGCAGTGATATGAATAATTCAGTCATCTGAAAAATGTGCCTAATGTGAAGTGATGAACTATTGAATACGTTTAATAAACCAGTAATTTACAATTTAAATTAGTAATATTGTCAAAAAACTGTTTTCGATTCTGAAACTAGGCTTGACTAAAATTATTGCATCGTAGCAACCTGCCTAGCAATTACAAAAGCTGTTTCTGTCTTAGCAGTAAAACTTTGATTAGTATTTGTTATAGCTTAGTTTTATAACACTACCGTTAAATTCTTGTAATTTTTAACCAACCTGGATTTATGAGGGTGACACCTGGTGGGGCTTATGATTGAGAGGGCGGACAGGCTGTACGGGAAATTATTAAAACGTAATAATTTATGCTCGCAATTTGTACGTAACTTGAATTCGTTCCTTGTATCATTCATCACTGCGGGTCCCGGGATTAATTTTAACAATCATCTGTGAAAACGTTTTTGCCGATTACACACGTCGTTTGAAGCCGTTTTAATAAATTATGAAAGTCCTGTATACGTCAAGAACGGAGATAAAAATACGAAACCAATGTGTGGCAAAATTAGGTATCTAAATAAATTTCCATTTCACAAGACATGTTCCGCAACAAGAATAATTTAACAATATGCTGTAAAACTTTGTTTATCTAGGGATTTAAAGGTCCCGTTGCTTGCAAACTTGCAAATTTTCCGAGAAAGACAGGACCTTGAAAAATAAACTAGGAAAAGGCTTCATTCACATAAGAAAAGAACTAACAAGAAAAGAATCAAGCATTTCTTGAGCAAAAAATTGCCGTAAAAACCGAATTTGGCATTCATAAATACAGCCAGTATATACCAGTAAATATGCTACTGCCTTCTAAACGTACCAAATTTAACGTGAAAACTTTATTAAGATTCGGCTGTAGATATAGATAACTTTTCCGTCACTGACGGGGCGTCCGCTTCCCGTCGCCTTCCGCCGGGGAAGCCCCCTCGTTAATTTTATTTTTGTTACGCTTCACTTAATCCATTACCGGTTTAGAAATGGCCTGAAATTCGCAAATCTAACTACTTTAAGTAGTTACATTTTATCTTGAGAGAAAACTAATTTCTTCTTGATTCGTTTCGACTTTGAATTTTTCGCCGATGGCCATTTGCTACTTGCGAGTACTTGTCTACTTGGGAGTCATGATCTAGCACCGGCTAGTGTACAATAAAAGCTAATTATTATTCAAATCAAGCCCCCTTTTGTTCATTCATGGGCTGCAATAAAAATTAAATTATACCAAATTTTATTATCTTCCTCTTCGGGCCCATAACTCAGCGAAAATATTCATGAGGAAACTTTTTAACTAGAGATTTGTAATTGTTCTGCAGTTTTTCGTGGGCGTAATTTCACATTGTTGAATAAAATTAGAAGTACAGGCGTGTGCGGAGCTGCAATAGGTCCATAAAACAGAATTGTAATGTTGAATAATGTTGTTAGAGTGGTCACACGGAAAGCGGGGAGGCAATTTATTCCTTCCTGTATTTCAATTACGGAACAAGACAAGTCACGTGACATCGCTGCTGAGAAACAAACATATAATTAAAAAAAACAAAGACTAGAAGTGCTAGAATAAAAGAAGTAACTGTGAAAACTTGAAATACTTTTGTAAAATAAACCTGCACCTAACGTAAGGAAGTGAATGACCCGTTGACACAATATGGAGCATAAATACATGCTCTATGTCACAAATGATGTATGACACACGATGTTTAGAATAACCACTGACACACGTTGAAATAAACAAATGACAATCAAAACGCTACATAATCGCTTAATCCGCACCTAGTTAATCTAAATACCTAGTAATCGGGATGACAAAGTAATACGACACCAGTTTCAAACCACAACGCGTTGTGTACCGTAACCCACAGTAATTTAGATAATTAATTCGTATACAAATTAATGACTACATAGATTTAATAGTTATCCTCTGGTTTACTCATCATTTGCGACTATATTGCTATGTAACAAAATAGAGATATTTCATCTGTTTCGAAAAAATCTTGAAGAAACTACGATTAACATACTTACATTTATGGTATGGGTCCGGTTGGTCTTGCGGTCGCAGGCGCGACCGCTGAGCGTGGGGCCCTGGGTTCGATTCCCAGGTCGGCAAGGGATATTAGGTTTTTGCATTACGGATTTCTTCGTAACAGCCCGGAGTTTGAAAGTTATCGGTGTGATACCCCCGTGCCTAGGAAAGCAGTAGTTAACCTGATTGTCCGGCGCCTGCGATCTCTCTTCGGTCGTCTCAGATTGCCGTCCCATTGGAATATGAGAGTGAAGGAAGATAGAGTGCACCTGTGTTTGCTCTCACACTTGTGCAGTATAATATCTTCCACGTCGAAGGCTAGTCTCTCTTGAGATTGGTCGCCATTGAGGGGATTCGGTCTGGACTAGTACATCATCATCATCATCATTTCAGTCGAAAGATGTCTTCTACCGGTTCTGTGCTTCCCGCATCCAGTGGATTCCTGCGGCCTTCACAAGGTCATTAGTCGACCTTGTGGCAGGCATTCCAACTTACCATGGAATACTGGGACTATGGTATAGGTAGGTATAATTGTACACTACAAATTAAAATGACTAGGTAGACAGGGAGATCATCACGGACATCATTTTATATACTAAAAAGGTATCGATGTAACTTTGCTCCACCCTGTAGGTATATAATTTCCATGTCCTGGGACAGCTATAGAATTATATTGCTCCTCCAAAAACAGAAAACGACGAACTCTATTAGTTTTTCATCTATTTTATTAAGGTTTCTGATATTCGTTTGACCTTCTTAAAAATCATTTCCTTTGATGTCTATTCCAAATAGTCGTCAATTACTACATGTTCTCTTCGTTCTTTAATGGTTAGGTACGTGTATAGTACATAGATACTACAAGCTCCTCTTGGCATATTGAACACACATCATATCATTACTAATTAGCTCATACAAACCTCATGATTGGGATTGACAACTACATAATAGTTTTGACATTACGCTTTGATTCAATTGGTAACTTCTCAATAGATACAATTAGGGTTTAATTGAATCATCATAATGTGACGGCTCAATTGACGCAGAAGTTTGAGTTCGGTGGTACGAGACTTGGATTTTCGCGAATATCAATGTTCTTAAACTGCGTATGGCGCACTTTCGAGCCCTTAAATTAACGTATTAAACGACATGGCATGAATAAAGTCTGCATAATGCCGCAAGGGCGCTGCACGCAGGTAGCACTAGTCTACGCACGTAGCATGCACCTACGAGATACGCGCCTAGCCGCACGACCACGGAATTTTTACAATATTGGTAATTCATTATACTACGAGTACGAGTATGGATGAGTACAAGGTACGAGTGTATATTGCACTTTATAGTTACGATGTCACTGACACTCCAAGCGGCGCGCCGGTGCCAAGAAGTTTCAAGAAAATTAATAATGTAGCCCAATTAGGTAATTTTTACAAAGATCATACACGTACTTTTAGCCGTACCTCTGGCATAAAACTTGTAAGCAGTTTATTTCTCCTTTTGAGAACATCCACAGTCCTAATTACAATAAATACTGAACACTACTAGAACACTGATGTATATACATGTGGTCGATGAACTGAGAAGACGTTGATAGCAATATTTCGCGATAGATAAATGAACTTGTTTTATTTTATGTAATATTATGTTATCTTATGTTCCGATGCAGATTATTTAATAATAAACCATAAAATAAATACTGAACAATAATCCAAAACAACCAATCTTGGCTCTCGGCTTCCAAAACAAAACTCATAAAAATAATCTCAAACACAAAAATAATCAAACAGCTAGATTAAGACTTAGCGCTAACACTTTTAATTCGCTCCAAAAGGCTAAGTAAAGTCAAGGGTCGGTTAACACCCCAAAATGGCGAAAATTTTCCAATCAGCCCCTGTAAATTGGAAAACTTTTATATGCGTTCAAAAGTCCAGGTGTATTTCTATCGTTGGCAAGTTGAAGCTTAGTTTTTGTTCCAATGGTGGTGTCGAAAAAACGCTTTAATTAGTCCCGATTGAAAATTGTTGCCGTAAAAGTAAAACTCATTTATTGAGTGCAAATTAGCTTTGGTTTTTGTTGAGGTTTTGGTGAAAAGATTTTTTTCTGGTGTATCACTTGTGGTACCACAACATTGGATGGTATCCACAATAGAAGTAGAACTAAACAAAAAATCGTACAGAAAACTCGGAATGTGTAAGAGTGTGATTGCTGATACACTCTGGTAAACTCAAATTATTAATTTATATCTAATAGGTTTGCGACATAATGCAAGCCGTGGAACTATTTAATTTAAGTGTGCTACAATATCGTATTGGGTCTAGCCTGTAAGGATATTTGTATGTTTGGAGTGAATAAAAAAATAATAATTAATTCCCAAAAAAATCTTATAACTATATCACACATTCGCTGATTTGTATTCATCATCCATTCATTTCAAGCTTTCAGAACTTCAGACTGTTGAACGAGTTTCCTACTAAACCTCTTAGCTAAAACTAAATTCACCGCCGAAAATTCCGTAACTAAGAAACAAACTCCGAACCTTCGGTCGCCACTCCGCCACCTCAACACTTGAGCTATACTCACTTTAACTGATCGGCACAACAACGATGTTATTATTGTCGCAAATTGGTTTTTGGCTCGGCTCGGTCCGCGACCGCACCCAGCTCGCGGTCATTAGCCATTTTGGCAGCTACATGCACGTCTGACTTATGACTTTATGAGATTCCAACGCTTTCTAAATTGCTTTCCCCGTACGCTATTATTTGATGTTATATTAAAAGGCGCTTGAGAATTTGTTACATACATTTTTTCCAAAATTATTTATGACTAGCATCTGTCCGCGACACCGCGCGCGTGAAATTTCTAGTTTAAAAATAAAATGTATCCTATGACATTCGGCAATACTGCTTAGCTTCCCATGAATGAAAGAATTTTCGGAATTGAGTCAGTAGTTCCGGAGATTCTCTACATACAAACTCGTAAGAAGAAAATAATTTATTCTTACATTATTACTTAAATTATTATCTCACCATATCAACTATGTTGGGATTGGCTTCCAGTCTAACCGTAAGTTGCTGAATACCAGTATTACATGGAGCGACTGCCTATCTGACCTCCACAGCGCAGTTATCCTTTAAAAAGTTGAGTTTTGAGTGTTTTTAGGTACGTATATAAATACTAAATTGTTCCTGGAAAGGAGTCTGATAAACATAATTAATTTGGCTGATAGAGTTCAATCAACCAAGACACCCGAAATCCCTTACCGTTTTCTACTACCAGTATGAAAATACATAAAAAATTATTTCATCATATGCAAACTTTGTTCGACGTACATAATGTATGTACTTCGTAGGTGTTACTTCTACATCTCCTGTTCCAGAAATTACCGACGGAACATGTGCCTGTGTCACTAATAAAAAATCCCAATCAGCGTCAAGTCTACCGTAGCCTACATTGTGTATTGTGTATATTCATAGGGATTGTTTTAGTAATTTTCATTAGTAATGGCGGGTCGGGTAGTCGAATGCGCTTTTTTTTAAAACACAGCAGGGAAGCTCTTCTGCCACCGTTCCGGGAAAGTCCGAAAGGGATACCGAGACCCTTGGCAACAGACAACTGAAGGAACACGGGTGGGTTTTAGTCAGTAAAAGTCTGACACGCCCTCCCGCTCCGCCCAGAGCGGGAGAAGTTATCTGATGATTTCCCAACCAAAAAAAAAAGAAAAACAGGGAATCTTAACTTTCATCTCATCTGAGTTTGATCACATTAGAATTTAATGATAGCATTAGATTCTAATGTTTAGATATTCATTTAGTGATAGAATACGTTATTATAATGCATTTAGTTGTACATCATGATTTCTTATTCAACACGCAATGCAAATTTAATATGATTAGACGATTCGTAATTTTGAAAGAAGTGTATAGTAAATTTTCCGGTCCCGAAATAATTAAATGTGTTACATTGCAAATTGCTATAAAATCAAAGTTATTTCAAAGTATATTTACTACTTTCATTACTAGTTCCAAGAACCCGAAACGACGCAACGTTTTCCCAGAAGCAAAAACACGTTTCCAAACCTTATTCCGCAGTCACAGTAAAAATAAAACTACTTTACAATTTCATGCAATACAAGTAGGTACCCAACTAAAAGTGCAAACTACCGCCGAAATGACTAGAAATACAGTTACACAATAAATACTAACGAAGCAACTCAACGTCTGCGGTTTGCTGCGACGAGTATTTTTAGAGCTAATCAAAATTCCTGGCACATACTGCGCCATGTCTCATTAGCACACCTTTGTCTTTAATTAACAATGTAGCACTAATTATTACACCCGCAATAATTATAAGGGCCGGCGACTATATATCGATGCGTAGAACAGCACGTGTTGGTTCTATTCATACCCGCATTTAGCATTGCATAGTGATGTTCTATTGTCATCGAAATTAAATTATCTTGACAGGTTCTCAAGATTAATAGATCAAGTATTTACTAGACTACTACGGTAGACTAAATTCAATAGGCTCCGATTTCAAACCAAGTTTCGGGAGTCTCTAACGGTCACTCACACATTTATATTCAAACTTAGAACAATATTTTTTATTTTGTCGTAAAAACTTTTTTAAAGGTGCTTTTAGGCATAGGCAAGACGAGAGCAATATTTATTAACTAGAACTAAATTCACATCAAGGGATGCTTAAATGAATTGACACGAAAACCCCTACCTACCTCTCTCGACCTAAAGGTCATAATCATAACACATCTTATAATAAAACGCATGCTAGCAAAATATTAGTTAGACATAACATCCACTGATCACTGTTTATACTGACATTTTCGTTTTACAAGCAGGTGAGTAACTCAACCTCACATAAAGCACCGTTGAAGTCTCTGAGTAGTCCTTAAGCTTGCGGCTTTCACAACTTTTTCATTTATTTTTCTTTAAAAAATGTCGTCAAGAGGTTTCTTGGCAATGCTCATTAGTAGAAAATAATGAGTTGCCTATACATAAGTAAGTAGCGATTTTGTGAATGTTTTAAAAGAAAAGTTAATTTTATAAATCAAAAGTCCGTGTACTTACTTACCTTTATTATTTTAACCTAATTAATGCCTTATTCATGATAGATGTAGAAAAAGGTTATAAGTAATTTAAAAAAAAATAGTTTTAAAGTTATTAAAGAAAATTGATGAAAATTGACCAGGGCCTTATCTCCGAAAATTCTAAGACTATTTTTTTTTTAATAAATGGAATAAGAGAGTAGTTCTATCCTACTTACTTATAAATTACAGGAAAACCTTTAAGAAGTTTATGGTCTTAAAATAACATGATAAATCACTTAATATTGTGCGTACAAACTTCCATTAGAAAATAATCCCCTGCTTGATTCGATAAATGAAAATATTAGTAGGTACATAATATCGAGTTAAATAGTAAATTTACAATTTATCTCGATATTATGTGTGTAATGTAAATTTTATTCACATTCCTAACAGATCCCACAGTGTGGGATCCGATCGGAATAAGCCGACTACCAACCTGGTGATTACTGAAATTAAACATGAACTTGATGGCTTTTCATCCAATGTTCTATATTACATAAACTAACATGTTGTTACGAGTACGGTTCATGATTAATTTCAAGGTCTTCTCTCTCTCTTTATATCTCATTGTATGCTGCACCGTCATCACGTCAATGCCGGCTGTCGCTGAAAACCAGTGCTGGGGCTGTGTCTCGCATAGGGTCGCAGCATTATGCAGAGCGATGATCGTTTTGCGTGACGCATATATAACTCCAACTTTTTTTTTTGTGTTGTGTTCTGTCTTTGCGTCATGTTTACCGTGTAAATAAACGTATTTTCTATCTTTCTTCTTTTCTAACATACCTTCAATATTTTGGTGCACCAGGTTAACTGTGAAAACTTATTCTAACATTTTGATAATTTAGACTTAGATTTACATTAATCTCAGCTTGTGTATCCAAGTGTTAAGCATTCACGCTAAAACAACTCAACAGATTTGGATGAAATTTGGCACATGGGTAGACCATGAGCTGGATTAGGGCATAGGATATTTTTATCCCGATATCCTCACGGGATCGAGACTTATGCAGGTGAAACCGAGGGGCGCAGCTAGTTTACATTATTAAGCAACTGCATTGTTTCACAGCAAAATCACCAAAACCACAAACAACCTGCCTGACTATTGGTTAATTTATTTCCATTACCAGCGTCAGTTCATAAATTTAATTAAAATTTCTGTGTCTCTACGTAAATTGAATAGCTCAACTGTGTCGAGGTGGATACACTACTTATTATTTAATTGATTGAATACTTACATATTTATTGAATCGAAAAACAACAGCGTTGGTAATCAATAACCATAGGTCCAATGCTATACTTACCAAACATGATAGTTTCATGTTCGGTAGGTAGCCACTGTTCGATGAGTCCCTATTTTTCTTTTTCAAAAATCGAGAAACCCATTGATTTACCCAAAGATGTATTTAAAAATATCTGTGTTCTGATAATGAATTAATCATGAGATAACGTAGTCATGAATTCAACAGTAGCCACGACCAAATCAGAGCCTGGCAATGGTCCAGAAAAAAACACAGACATAGCTACCCAAAACTGCAACCGGAATCCGTCGCAGGGAGACATTTAAATAAGAATGGTCAATTAAAATCCCCTCAGCACAGAATTCATTGCTACTCCAAGTCCACATCACTCGAAGTGTAGAATATTTAGAGCAGTAATATTATAAATTCTGAATATAAGTGCTCTCACAGGATTCTGAGTATGTACTTCAGAAAATTACGGGAAGGCGGTCTTATCCTCTTGAGCTGCCACTCCCAAAGGTTTGAACTCAAATTATTATCTACATAGCTCTTGTACAAAATCGTGCTACAACCTATAAGCCACTGATTTCCTCTTTTGATATTTTAACGTAATGGAAATGATAAAAAATGTTTTATATTTAGCATTTCCATATTCAGATTTTATCTGAGGAATAATATGTTTTCAGGAGAAATTCGAAAGCCGTGAATCAACGCTGCTGTATTTAAATTATTTACTTGCTAGTAGTAAAGAGAAATGAATAATATCCTATTTGTTTCTCTGGTTCAATATTCGAAGAAATGTGTGTAATATCAAACACTATAAATGTTAGCATCTTAACTGATATTATAAATGCGAAAGTGAGTTTGTTTAATTGTTACGCTTTCACGCTAAAACGGCTGAACGGATTTAGATGAAATTTGGCACATGGATAGACCTGGAGTAGGACATAGGATACTTTTTATTCCGATATTCCTACGGAATCGAGACTAACGAGAGTGAAACCGCGGGTCGCAGCTAGTTTTTCCATAAATGTACCGATGACAATATTTAGGTACTGCTTTTATTACGGAATCTTTCAAACAGACTTAATAATAATCTCTGACGCGCTAAAACTCTTATATTAACTGAACATAAAGGCAAGATTTCAATGTAAAAAATCATTAAGATCATTACACTTAAATAAACATTAAAAGAAGTGAAAACTTGGCGAAACCAGGAGCACCGCGACATGGCGATAATTATTCAAATCGCCTCTCTTTATATTTTTATTCGGATGTTATAATAAAAATTTAATTTCACGTAATTTAATTCTTATCTTCAGCGGCAAGACCATATCTCTGAAGAAAATTCGTAAATTATTCATGAAGAAAGTTTTAACGGGGACATGATTTTAAAACCGACATTTGTAAGCTCCGCGGCAATAACTCTGTAGGATTTAAAACGATTGCTGGAACTAACTCGCAGTATTAGTGATGTTACGTACTTTTATGACTTTAATGTATGAAACGAGAATAAGTTTGAATTGTTATGGCGGCTCTTGATATTTTTTTCTTGATGGCTCCGGCTTTTTCGCATCTTAATTTTTGGGTCTTCCTTAGTCTTAGTGCAAACGTTTAAAAATACAAAGTTTGATAACGTCCAGTAAGTCTCTGGAACATTTAGAGATACGGTTTCCACCCTATTTCTAACATCTAATTCACTAAGTGTACACGCACAATAAAAGTGCCTATTTTTGAACAAACACAAACACCTTTAAGACTCTTTACAGAAATAAGTTTACCACAACAAAGCCTCAATGACGTAATTGCTCGTGCTGACGTAATACTTATTCGCTAAAACTCAAACAAAATTACGTACCGAGCTGAATATCACACGTTAACATTCTTCAAGACGCTAACTTACGAACAAGAAATCAAGTCGGCTATGAGTTGCTAAAGTTCAGCTTGTGCTTTGTTATAACAAATTTACAAAGCGAAATAAGAAAGCAAACAAATAAATGGAGAGTTGGAGTCATCGTTTACTTATACACGAACGTTTTAGTGTAAACAGTTAGCTCGGAATACGCTTACAACGGGCGTCGAGTTGAAAAGTTAGTTTCCAGTACAAATAGCTGGCAGCGAGCCGGCCCCTACCTATGTTGTTGCGATCTTTACAATGACGCCTCATTATTCGTTTAAATCCATATTCTCAAATATTTAACTGCCAACTTGTTTTGAGTTCCAGTTGAGCAAAATTCAGAACTATTTTGGAATTGGGGGCAGTGAATATAAGCGCATTATCGAACTTTTAAGAGAATGTCTCCCTATACTCGCGTCTGCTATGCTGCAAGGCAGTGGTTTCTATTGGAAATTAAAAAGTTCTTATTAGGATCAAACGACTTTTTATTCAATAGAACTGACACGAGTACATTTTTATAATCGACTGACATATTCCAAACAACATTTAGTTTTCTTATCAGGTATACAACCTCCATCACGCACCCTTAAACTACTTAGTGTGCATATAAGTATAGAGTACATTCAGCTGGAGCTATCGTTCACTGATATCCAATCTACTTCTATTATTCTGTTCTCAACACAGCTCAATAACAAAACATTTAATTCTAGGTTACCCGTTTTCTTAAACGTTAGTCCAAAGTTCGACGTCCCCTTTAAATATCTAAGCACCCGTTTAGCACATTTAAAATGTAATTCATCGTAACTAGAATTAAATTGTGACAAAACACTAACAGCGTGCGCGATATCGGGCCTAGTACTTTGAGCTAAATAATTAAGACAACCTATGAGAATTTGATATGGCAACTTACAACCGGAATCTGAAGTTTTCTCCAATTTGAGACCTACTTCCATTGGGGTAATGACTGGTCAATCACAACAATCCGTCACATCAAAATCCTTCAAAACATTAAGAACGTATTGTTCTTGATCGAGATAAATCGTATTTTTATCTCTTTTAAATCTAATGCCTAACACGTGCCTAGCAGGACCTAAACCCTTAACTTTAAACCTTTTAAGCAGGCCATTTTTTTATTTCTGCTTTTCGGTTTCGTTATTTTTGGAAAATAATAAAATTCTTTTTATATTTTAATAAAATATAAAAAGATCGTTGACGTAGTATTATTATTACTATTCTATTTCCATCGCTAAACACCTTTTGATAAAGACATGGTTCTATTTTTGACTGTACGAAACCTAATTTGAGCAACTCCTGATCTAGCTCATGGAACCAAGCGTTTGACGCTTGTTTGAGTCCATACAACGATCTTTGCAATTTACATACCTTTGTCTCTTGACCTTCAACAATCGCCCCCTAAGGCTGAAGCATGTAGATGTCCTCTTTTAGCTTGCCATACAGGAAAGCAGTCGTAACATCCCATTGGTCGATGAGCCAATCATATTCTACAGCTAATGAGAATAGTAATCGCAAGGTTGAGCTTCTTACGACCGGAGAATACGTTTCATTGTAGTCTATTCCACGTACCTGCGTAAATCCTTTAGCTACCAGCCTAGCCTTATATTTTGACACTTTACCGTCACTGTCCCGTTTAATTTTAAAAACCCATTTACAATGTATTGGCTTTTTGTCACGTGGTAAGTCTACCAGTGACCAAGTCTGATTCTCGTACAATGATTTTAGTTCATCATCCATAGCTTTTTGCCATAATTTAGAATCAGGCCTTGTCAATGCTTCTTCAACGGTTATTGGATCGCCATCAATTTGCGCGATAGCATTATATAATATAGGCTTGCGCTCACGAAGATTATATCTTCGTTCTGGTTCTGCTGTACTGCTCGTGGTAGCAACCGTTTCATCAGGCGCCGCAGCCGCCGCAGTGTCAATACACTCCGCTTCATGAAACTCTTCTTCATCTTGAATAATATTATTAGATGCACCACTTTCAACCACAGGTTCTATTCGTTCCTCCTCTATATAAATAGGAACAACTGTGTTCTTCGTCATGTCGGTACCATCTCCAGGAAAAACATTTTCCAAGAATTTAACATTTCTTGAGAATGTTATCTTACCTGTTTTTGGGTTCATCAGTCGATAACCTTTAGTAAATTCATTGTAGCCGATGAAAATCAATTCTTCCGTCTTCATATCAAGCTTTTGCCGTTTCTGTTTAGGTTTCAATGCATATGCTTCACAACCGAAAATTTTCAAATGACTAAGTCCATTTTCTTATCTGACCAAAGTTCTTCAGGTACTTTATTCATGACAGCCTTTGTTGGGCTTCTGTTCTTTAAGTATACCACTGTGCATACCGCTTCGGCCCAATACTTTTTACTAAGTTTGGCCTCACAAAGCAACGTTCTTGCTTTCTCAATGATCGTTCTGTTCGCCCTTTCAGCCACACCATTTTGCTCAGGCGTATAAGGTACCGTCTTCTGATGTTTTATACCAGCTGATCTTAAAATTTTATCGAAGGCTTGGTTACAGAATTCTTTACCATTGTCAGATCTAAGGCACTTTATCAACGTTTACTTCTCCACTTCCGCCTTATATTCACGAAATTTATCGAGGGTTTGACCTTTATTTTTCAAAAAATAAACGTGCGTCTTACGAGTATAATCGTCGATATACAACAACATATATCGAGATCCACTGAATGAAGGTTCTTCCATTGGTCCGCATAAATCACTATGTATAATTTCCAAAAACTCTTTCGCTCGTGTACCTTGATTATTGATAGAGCTCTTACAAGTCTTTCCAATTATGCACGGAACACATGGTTAAATTTTATCACTTGAATTAAAATTCAATCCAGTCACCATACTTTTCAATGAATTCATATATTTTTGTCCTAAATGTGCTAATCTTCTATGCCAAATATTTGACAAACCTTCATTCGACAAAGTCAAATTGACAACTCAATTTTGCTTTTTCAATTAACTCGAAAATTCCATCAACCTCTTTGCACGTTGCTACTATTTGGTCCGATTTATTTTTAATAGAGCAACCTCTTTTGTCAAATTATACAGCGAAATCCTTCTTTACGAGATCGCTTACTGAAATTAAATTCATAGAAAGTCCGGGAACATGATAAACATTCGTCAATAGGAGTTCAGTGGTATTCTTTACTTTCGGGATGGCATTCCCTCTTCCTATGACTTTCATTTCGTCCCCACTTGCAACTTTTATCTTTAAGTTATTCTGTTGCCTTTTGTAATTCAGCAATTTTCCGGCATCGTTCGTCATGTAGTTCGAGCATCCACTGTCCAAGTACCATCGGTCCTTTTTCACCGTGTTCGTCATACTCAAGCATGGATTCGCTCTCTTACTGACTTTGCATTCAGATGCTTTATGCCCTTCTTTATGACGCTTAAAGCATTTAAATATCTTCTTTTCCTTGCTGAACTTCTTTCTATTTTGCGCCGTTGTTACCATCGCTTGCTCTCCATTGTGAATATTTTCGCTCTGTCGGCTTGCTTCTTGCATCAACTTTGACTTTATCTGCTCCAGTTTAATTTCTTTTCCGCCGTTGTTTATCGCCATTATAAATGGGTTGTAATCTGACGATAAACCGCTTAATAATATCGAAATTAACCACTCATCAGAGATTTTAGCATCAATGTCTGCAAGTTGTTGTGACAAACAAATTATTGTAGAAATATATTTCTCCATGGTTTCGCAATTTTCTAGTCTACAATGCCATAACTCTCGTTTCAATCTGATTCGCCTGCCCCAGCCCTTGTCTTCGAAAGCCTCGCTGAGACTCACCCAAACCTCACGTGCTGTCTTCGCACCATCACATGTGCGAAACAAGCAGGCTCTAGCAGCAAACATATCGTTGTTCGAGCCTTCCTATCAGTGTCTTTTAAATCTGCTGTTATCCCCGTGGCTTCAATGGCTTTGAACCAGTTTTTTGATTCTAAATATTTTTTCACCACGAACTTCCAGTTAGCGAAGTCTTCAGCACCGTTCAATTTTCTTATTCCACAAATTGAACCTGAATGTTCTTCTGCCATGACGAGAATTGTACAATTTTACAGACGGTGGTTTTTTGGAGCCTAGGTCTGGGCCATAACCTATTGGAAATTAAGAGGCTCTTATTAGGATCAAACAACTTTTTATTCAATAGATCTGACACGAGTACATTTTTATAATCGACTGACATATTTCAAACAACATTTAGTTCTCTTATTAGGTATACAAAGTCCATCAGTTTCCTTCTATGAGCCAACCTCTGTCATTGTCCAAAAATCCGTTTAAATTATATGCTGTATGTAATTTAACTGAAAATTTGACTCAAAACACGAATGAAATATAAACTGACACCATCATAAATTCAAGAATAATAAACTAAATACGCGGAATAATTAATAAACCATACTTATACAACAAGTTACAAGAAAAACTAATTCATGATTCATACGAGATGAATACACGATACGAGGCCTAATCGCTAAAGCCAGAAATCACGCACAATTCATAGCTACGGTGATTTATATGCAAATGTACTTATGGTACAAGCGATCCCTATTGGAGCAGCCTGCCGGCGTCAATTGAAGACTAATTTAACCGCCAATCAAATTTCTGTTAATTATGACGCTGTCATTAGGCATGTCTCAAACAGTGAACTGTTTGTGCATTTATTTACAGAAGATGAATTTACAATGGTACGTTTATACTTATTACGTACGTCATCATCCGCCCACCCAATTATGTTAGGGTCGGCTTCCAGTCTACCGGATGCAGCTGAATACCAGTATTTTACATGAAGCGACTGCCGTCTGTCCTCCACAACCCAGTTACTGGGTAACACGATACTCCTTGGTAAGACTGGTTGTCACTTTTGACTACCCGTAACAACTGTCAAAGATCTACAAATGGTAACCGGGACCAATGGCTTATCGTGCTTTCGGAGTCACGGCGGGTCTTGGTATGTTAAAATGCTGACCCATACACGGACCAACCGCGGCAAGCGTAGCTTAACCCAATCGATCGATACTACCTACGTGTCAGAAGTCAAACACTGCTAGTAGGTATTTGAAATGGCAGGTAGGTACGTTGTGGTAAATCATAATATATTCAGAATAAATATTATAATATTTACTCTTCCGGATAAGATTCCTAGTAAAACAATTACCTACCCATAAATGAGAAAAGCAAAAGTGCCTGTAAATGATTTGATTGAAATTAATACTTTGACTTTTAACTTCTTTAAAAAATTATGAAATAAAAACACACACGCCGTACTAAGTGTTTTATTTTCATTTTCGTAGTCAAGTGAGAAATCAATAAAAATAATTGTCCCAAGCACAACAGGCGAACAGATCCACCTTAAAATTTAAAGTAAGAAGACTTCATAACTTTAAAACAACTGATAGAGAATAATTTTATAATTTATGTCAGATAAACAACAAATTAATTGTTTATGATACTTCGCAGAAAGTTCCGTTTTCTTGAACTTTTCTCGTTACATAAACAGTGTCGAATATCGTCAGTGTTATGATTCGCTGTGCTCTATTTACATAACAACAGGAGTTCTCGATCCGTTCAACTGACTTTATTATTACGTTATAATTACATGTATTTTTATTACCTTTTATAAACAACGCGGGAATCCAGAAAAACATTTGAATATTCCTACAACTTCTTCTGCGTTTTCTAAGTATTGCAATGATTTTCTTGCTGAATTATGCGCATGACTCACGTAGCTATTGTTGAAAACATAACCTGCACGCGTAGCATGACGCTTTCCATCTCTACGAAGAATAGACATAGCTTTTTCTATACAAAGTGACATTCGTTTCTTCATTTTTGACATTGCACCGTAGGAATACTTCTATAATCTGTCATTTTGTCTTTCGTTTCTATCGATCTTTGTCTAGGTCTTTTTATGTAGACTATTTCGGAAGAAAGTTTTCTACTCAAACTGTCAAAATCACACTGACAACTGACATTTGTCTATAGCAGTGAAGACAATTTGATTTTGGAATCGCCAGTAGAAAATTTTCTACTCGACGGCCACAAAGTATTACCCCATTTTTTATATCCACGCAATCACTGTCCATTTTAAGGTTGCCTGGAAGAGATCGCAGAAAGCGATAAGGCCGCCCATTGTATGTTTTGTAGTGTTAAATTTATTTATTTTCGGTATGTATTTTCTGGTGTACAATAAAGTATATATAAATAAATAAATAAAGTAAATAAACGATTATCTACAAAATCATGATTTTACAAGGGAGCGTTTTGTGATAATTAATAGAAGAACAAAGCTACATCATTTAGTTAATAGGCCATAAGTACCAAGGAAATAGTTAAGGCCAATATTACTGTAAAATTGGCCTTAACTATTTCCTTCGACACTTTGAGATTTTTTTTTTGTAGTAGCCGTGACTTAAAATCAGTAAAAATTGAGAATCAAACCGAAAAAAAATCCTATGACAAAACAAAAAATTATGAGTCGAATTATGTAAAAGAGTGAATTTCGTAAAGAGTGCAGTTGACTCTTTCTACTTTGCTGCCGTCGTACTGTCTACACGGAACGTCATTTTTGCCTACTCTTCCGTCGACAAAACGGTGCTCATGCTACGCCTGCAGGAGTCTTCCACATTTTACTTTACGACTTTTTAGTCGTAAGTTCCTAAAATAAATACATAAGGCGTTAGTCATCGACAACAATGCTTGCACAGTAAACGTACAACTACCGACAGTTGTACAAACGGCCGATTGGATTTGAAACAAAGCTAACGAACCGTTGAATCATGTAAACAGGGGCCAAGACGACCGTCTTGTTTATCCAAAGAGCCTTTGCTTCATTAGGATCCAATTTACTGTCAACAAATTAATCCCCTTTCAGTGCTATTGTATAACCGATACCGTTTTGCTGTTATCTGACGATAAACAATCGAACAAGAGGCATTTAATTTCAGGTAATTTGTGATAATCCGGGTTTAGCCGGTCGTCTAAGTGCGAACTATTATATCGTACATTGTATGAGGTGCCTTGATTATAGCTAATTGCGTGCGGTGCTGTAAGACTAATGATGACATTCAATTGATTGGATAATTCTATTCAGGGATTGTCCTTTTTTTGACATAATTAGGAACACGGTATATTGGCATAGAATATAATTCCTTACACCTTAGGATCAAAAGATCATGGATACAGCAAACGCCTCCAGCACACGAAAAATTTAAAGCAAATTAAAACTCAGCTATAATTCGGAAAAGCGTCAAGATAAATACAAAAAGAAACACAGAATCCAATAATAATACAACCGAATTCAAAGTACGATAAGCAAATTAAATAAACAGAACAAGACCATTCTCTTATTTTCAATAGTCGGCTAATAAAGGAAATCATTGAATAAGTCGAGCAGTTCAAGAAAGCAAACGGCGAAAGCGGAACACAATGCATCACAACTGGGAACTTTTCTATTGTTGACTTAAAATTAATTGCCTTTCTCTGAATTTATAAATATAAGTTCAGGATGAATGCTTCCTCCACAAAGTGTGCAATCGGCAAAATGGAATTTCAAAACTACTGAGATAATTACTTAGACATCTTTGTAAGGAAATTCTCTTGTTTAACGTTGTTGCTCAGTTTATAAAGTGCAATCGTTGCTGTTTAACTGTTTAAACTTGCGATCTGATTAAAAAATAAACATAGATTTATTTGCTTGTTTTCATTCTTTGTTGCGTATAAATGGTAAACGGAGACGGAGAGCAGTCCTTTTTACTGATTTAATTAATCTTGATGTATTTATCTTCAACATTCCACAACCGGTAATTTTGCTTTCATATTTATTCAGTCTAGTTGACTTTTGAGCAACTAATTAATCACATACGGATTGATAATTAATTTTAGAATTCCGAACTTTGGTAAAACATGGCTATAGAATATTATAAAAAATGATGATTATATTATAAGATGTATCTTTTCATACACGAAATATCTTAAGGGTTCATTGTACTTATCATAATGAAACATTTTTACTATGGGACCAACCTTGAAATCGCGAAAAATAATCAGTCTGTACCTACATTTTGACGAGGTATAACCTATTTTTTTTTACTTAATTTAAAAAAAATCCATAATTCAATTTAATTGCCATTGTTTAATTGCCTTCAGCGTTTGAAAATCAGCAAGGCTATTTGTATTGCCCGTAAATCCGCGGCATTCCACCAACAGCCTTTACCTACACATAATTGTGTAGTCCAATATGAATTATTGTTCACAATATGTCTATTCAACCTATCCTAATCACAAGATGTAATTACAGGTCTGTATTTGCAAATTAATTTAAAATACGTGAGCGTTGAAACAGTCTTGCTTGCAGTACCTGCAATAAATTGCAATTAGGAAAGCTGTTGTGTCTTGTTATCGAGTTAGCTGCCTTCAAGCCTCTCGTCGCTTCACGAACACTCCAGCATAGCTGTGAACAAATTAATAGCTAACATTGTTATAACATCGAACATTTCTATACGTAGAATAAATACGTTCATTAAAGGCTAAGAATTTTCAAGTGGCGCGCGCCCCTTCTATTGAGGGCATTATGAACAATAATTACGTCATCTTATTTCTAGCTATTACAAAACTGTTGCAGTTATTCTCAGAATAAGTATATCTTTACATGTCGTGCTTGCTTTGAATCTTCTAGCATAATTTTATTTCATGGAAACGTGATTCCAATCTTCCTGGAAACTTCAACCACTAAAGGTTGTCAAACGAATTTAAATTCTGGGAACTGTTAATTTGTATCGCCATGAAAAATACTTAAACTCCTAACTTGAAGCTATTTATTTATGTCACGTCTTTTGTAACCTTTTTAATTTTTGAAACTGCATGAGGAATCTTGAAATTTCCAAAATGTTACTGAAGCTATTCACACAGGCAAAGGTCCGGATGAATAAAATCATGATAAATCTCCGCAGCATCTATTAGTTAGCCACGAAGAACAACGACCGCATCGGTCAGCCCAAACATGACAGCTCCCTTATAAATCATAAAATGGTTGGGCATTCAACGTTTCTGCAATCAAAGTTGCCTTCCTCAAGAATGAAAAAGTCACAGATAAAATAAACGCCGAATCTTTCCTCGTAAATCTGTCAGCAAAACAATTCGTACCCTTTCACGAGCAATAAAATGCTACCAAGAAGAGAGAAAAGAAAAAAAGTATCATAAATATAAGATTCATTTATATTCGTTCAGCCGACCCTTGAGGGGGAGACCGCCAGAGTATCGAAAAAACAATGTGATCAACATTTATGTCAATAGTATAAAAGAGACTACATATTCTTGCTGAATCTAGGAGTCGTTAAAGATAGTGTTGCGGAGTTTGTGAAAGTCCAAAATAGATTTTGTTGTCACAGCAGTATAGAGAGACTAACTTCGCAGAAATTCTATTTTACATAGTAAATAATTCAAGGTCATCACATGAAATATCGCCATGTGTAATAAGACACTGGTCAACAACAGTTTTATTATTTAGGAGCCAACATTAATTAAAATCTTCTGTCGAAGCTTTCAAATCAAAACCGACGTAACGCAAAGTAATTTTAAATTAAAATCCAACAAAAACCCCAATCCCTTTTTGACCACCGATCAAATTGAATGTTTTCGGTTCTTTACACCATTGATTTTTCATGTCCTTTGATCTATTCTAATTTAACTGAGTACTTTGCGTTCATACTATGGAATCTATATGAGGATACCGCTATTGTTTCGTTTTAGTTATCTTTTTAGGTACATGATTAAATTCTATTTGAAGATTATTGAATTGAAAGTGAAAAAAAACTGGTATCGAATGGCCTATATGCATTATTACATTATTGGCTGAGTTAGTCCATTTACTTACACAGTACAAAACTCAGAGACCGGATTTGAACTTGAGTGGGCCGTTTTGATTTTTAAGGTTCCGTACCCAAAGGGTAAAACGGGACCCTATTACTAAGGCTCCGGTGTCTGTCTGTCCGTCTGTCACCGAGCTGTATCTCATGAACCGTGATAGCTAGACAGTTGAAATTTTCACAGATGGTGTATATCTGTTGCCGCTATAACAACAAATACTAAAAAACAGAATATAATAATTATTTAAAGGGCGCCCATACAACAAACGTGATTTTTTTGCCGTTTTTATAGATAATGTTACGGAACCCTCCGTGCGCGAGTCCGACTCGCACTTGGCCTGTTTTTATAATGTCACTAAAGAAACTATTTATTTTCCTACTAAGAAGTTGGAAAACAAATAGTTTATTTTACCTATTTGTACGAACAGGTAGCATTCATAATAATCTGCTTGTATATTTTCCAGCAATGTAAACAAAAACTGACTCTATGAATGTTGCAATCTATTTCAAAGTGTAAGTACCTAAATTCAAAAAAATGGTAATTTTAACTCTGTGTAACTGCTAGCCATCACAAACAACATTTTGACCTTTTGAAGACAGATATGGGATCTTAGAACTTGAAGATACGGAGAATAGCTTTTTACCATTTTCATGTTTATCATCTTCAAAAGAGTTCGCAAAATGGGGTAAATAATCTATAAATGTCCGTGAATATAAACTGATCCAGTTTATCAAAGCAAGAATCTACAAAATCAAATCCATAGCCAGGCGCATTTGAAGCTTGTGAATATCCAGTTAATGCGTTTTACGCGTTTACCAGTAGGTACCCATACTTATGTGCCTATTAGGTATGCTCGTAAAATACCATACCAAATATCTGGACAGTGTGCATCTTAGCCATAGCATGACGGAATGTGTTGTAAAATGTTTTGCAAATCTTTTCCCAATTCAACGACTTAGTCCTGATCCATATGCTCGATCGGCCTGAAAGTACCCAAATCCACAAGCAACAAACATGCACACACGCACACTCGCACGCAAGTAGACACGTAACTCGAATGTATAAAATTACGTCCGCTTGCGCGCTCCACCCGATGCGACAACATAACAGATGAGAGGACAAATCCACCGTTAATTACCCATTCGTGTGTAATCTTTTAATTAACTAAGTGTAAACTTATTCGCGTCGCTGACAGCACTCCCTTTATGTTTCTTAGCTCGTTCTATAATATTGGCTTTTGTATGTTTACTGATCTGCTTATGATTTTGAAGGGCGCGGTTATTTTTGTACTGAAATATGCGTATCTATATATATTATAAAATAAAGTCGCTTTTCGTGTTTGTCTGTATGACCGCGTTGTTCTTCTAAAGCAACATATTTTGATGAGTTTTTCAGCATCGTTTAGAGAATTTATTCCGAAAGGTTTATGTGTATAGGAATATTAAAGTTACATCTAAGAAATCTCGATGTTTTGTCAAGCCGTAAAAACCGTGCGAAGCTGGAGAGGGTCGCTAGTGGTATAGGAATTTCGAATATGTGACCCTTTCTTCGCGATAGCCCTTTCTTGTCAAACTATCTCAGGGTGAGAGAAAACTTTTCTGTTGCAATGAGGCAGCGTAGTGACTGAGAAATCCTTATTAACTCGACTACAACTTCTGTGAGCTAAAATTTAAAAGACTTATGAAACCTGTTAGAATTTTATATATAGTTTCAATCCATTTTATTCAAACCTATCCACGCGGCATTCACATGAAACGCAACTCAATTACAAAGATATTATATCAATTGCGTGATCAAATTTAAATCTCATATCAAACGACTCCATAAAATTCCATCCAGCGATCTTTATTTTCCATTTCCTCAACAACAATCTTGACAAATACAATTGACTATTACAACATCCGTCTTGTGTGAATAGCGAATGTCGTTGCTTTACTGGCTTGCTCGTACAATATAATGCTCTTTGGTAGGCACTGTGGCTCGGTAGGCGGCGAGACACAAAGAGAATCCGCATGTCACGGACCACCGTCAGGTGGCGCTAGCAGATTCATGATAGGCTTTGCTCATTGTCCACCATGTAAGTGCATAATTGAATGTATATACAAATTGAGGTATATACAAAGACGACGGTACGGGCGTACGTACAAATAATACTGCTACCTATAATACTGCTGCTTATATTATTAGTTCAGTTTGTCTAAAGGATTGCGTTTAGTTTGTATATTTTTTTCTTGATCTTATAAATTCATCGTAATGTTATTGTAAGTGTAAGAAAAAACAATATAATAGGTAAATATACGTAGACACATACATAATTCCTAAAAAAAAAAAATGTCTTGATACAATTTTAAACAACCTAATAAAAAATCAGTTCCTCGTGTAGTACTGTATCTGAAGTGTATTCGTGTAGGTAGTACTGTATCTGACGTGTATTCGATATCTGAGCGGGGTCATTACCAACAGGCAATTTATAGCCGGGTCACGCGCGCCCCCATCACTTCGCCTCGCCTCGCTGTCTAGACACAACCTCTTAATTGAATCAAAATAAATATCACTCGTAATTATAAACGATCTGTTAACTAACTTTGCAGTTTCTGATGAGTTAAGTGGTCAAGATATTTTCGTTTTTTTAATATAGCTGAAATTTTTAATATCTAACTCTCTAACAATAAAACGACTAACTCTAACAATAAAAAGAGGAATCTGGTTAGACTAGAAACAAATCCCAGTACTTATATTAGGTGCAAGAATTCATTTCACTAACATTAACTTATGAAGCAATCTAACTACTTAAAGAAGTTCCGAAGTACGAACACAGTATTCAATAGCAAAAAGTTTTAAATCGATTTTTATTCTAGAAGTCTTCCTTATTGAAATGATTTTTTATTTAAATTAGAAAAACTAAAGAATCTCCGTTTCCTCGGCTGAATAAAATAAAAAAGTAAGAGAAATGCATAAACGCGTTCAAGCTCAATTGGCCTGCCGAGGAGAGGAAATCGTGCCATCGATGTTCTTTTAAATTTTATTGCTATTACTATTATTTAACTTCAGACGTTTCGTAATAGGTATACTGCAGGGTTTTTTTTTCGTATGCCGGAGGTTCCGTTGCTGATTGACTATTGATTTTAAGTGTTCGTATCATTGAATTGCACGTAAAATAATCACCAGTTAATGATCTTCACATGTTTCTCGTCAAATCTTCATGCAAAAATGGGCTATTCCCAAAAGTGCCTGCTTGATTGCTTAAGAAACTCCTTCTTTATTAAAAACGAAAAATCTTCGACATACGACCTACCTACGTTTCCTATTTAAAATTCACAAAAATAAAACACAAAACGAGACTAATTTTCAGCTTGAGTTCGCTTTAAAGGCCTCAAATAAATAGCTCAGAGGCTGTATTCCTACAGCAGTTAGGAGACAATAAACTCCTGACGTGAAGTCAACGTCTATCACTGCTGTTAAAGGGAACCCGCACTTCGCGCACCGGGGGATCCACAAATTAGGAATATCGACACGGAAATAGGAATGTAGTGCAGAATTATAATTGGTGTATTTCATTATGAACAGGGTACGGAAAGGAAAACAAGGAGGAGTGGGATGAAAATGCACTATAATAAAAAAAGTTTAATATTTACGAAGAAAAGTGCTGATTGTGAAATCAAATAGGCAACTAAACATTCCCTATCTCTGAAAAAAGCTCTGAAAGGCGGCGAAGATATCTCTAGCCAAACAAAACCAGCCTTATAAGAAGGAAAAAAAAATCATGATCGTACATGCACCATGTTCTAAGCGCCTCATCGTATGTAGGTTGAGCTACATAATATGATGTAAACTTCCACATTTTCTATGGATCTTAAAGTGCAATAAAACATTGCACAAGACGCTGCAGGCACGAACTAAGTTCGTTTACAGAGCTAATTAGAGCAGGTACAAATCAGCTGGGACTCCAACCTAATACACACACACGGGGCCACTGTATTTCTGAACATTTTGAACTAACAATACAATAAACAAATTAGAAAACGTGAATTTTGCAATGGCCCCTAACTTAGGCCTGCGTGTCTTCGATCAATTACGTCAGATTACACACAAACAAATTAACGAACTGGCAACTATGAAATTGATGGAAATAAAGATATTATATGACTCATGGTATCGTAGGTATTTAGAAATAAAGTAAGGCTCCACAATTGAAGGTCCTGATGGCAATCCCGGGAATTCCTATGATCAGGAAAGCTGACGGATTTTTATGGAGCACACTCCTTTCTAAATGTGAACTTTAATTATTACTAATAGAGTATTGTGGTTTTAGAAAAAGATAACTACTGAGTACTATGAGATGCTTATAGGATCTTGTAAGTGTCCTATTATCTACGGTCGTACGAAAAGTTAATAGAGTATACTTACTTATAGACAATTTAAGTACGTACTTTTAGACAGCAGACGAATGAAAAAAAACGTACAGTAAAAAACGTAGTTATTTCGTAAGTCGGCAAATATCTACTATAATCAAAGCAATAAAAAATGCAAGCAAGGAACGGTACCAAAAAACTATTATTATGGAATAGATAGACAAACAAACCTAGGTACCTACTGTAGTCTATTCGTACACATTTTTCACGCCAGTACCTTCTCACAGTGTTAAAAGCTGTTCTGAACTTGCAACCTTCCGCCTTCATGCCTTGAAGCAAAAAGCAACAGAGTTTTAAAAACAGGAAGCCAACACTTTAAAAAAGTTAAGTGGAAAGTTAGTGGTCTCGGTTTTATTTATGAACTGTTTAGTAGTAGCTACGATCACTGCGCTGTATAACAACCAACAACACTTTTTGTACTGGGGAAACCTAAATAGTACTTTGATTAAACGAGTACAATAGAGGGTTCATTAGTGAAAGTAACAGATGATACAGAGGTGTTGTTAGGTCGAAACGCAGACATAACAAGAATATGTGAGGATGATCTTTAAACAAATGATAATTAACTGTATAAAAGTCGAACCCCGCCTTTGGAATGAAACCAATTGGCAGTTCGCACCCGTGGAGTTATTGGGACTGTTGTGTGCATGTTCAAAGCGTCACCGTCAAAAGTAACGAAAAAAATCATTACAAATTCAACCCTTGTCGCAAAACCTATAAGAGAAACAATTTTCTTCATGATAAATTGAATATAATAATTTTATAGGCTCTTTAAACTCGATGAGAACTGCTGTTAAAAGTAGGGCGAACACGTTTTATCGGAAAACGCAGAAGCGATGATAATGGTCGCTCATAAAGAACTGGCGAGCGATAGATTTCGCAAGTTACCAACTTTTCGGGCACCTACAGCCATTAGAGGGGCACTAATGCGGTTGCCCCCTCAACTGCCCCAAGACCACATTGCCGATGTCATTACGATTTTGTACCCGTATATACGATGTATACCGTTTTTCTGGCGTCTAATGTGTTTCGTTTTTCGGTGTAATTTGTTTGTGACTTCGTGTAAAGTGGAATCAAGAGCGTTTTAAACTAATGGATATTTCGGTAGAAATTCAACCCTTTTTTTTTTTTGGGTGGGAAATCATCATATGACTTCTCCCGCTCTGGGCGGAGCGGAAGGGCGTGTCAGACTCTTACTGACTAAAACCCAACCGTGTTCCTTCAGTTGCCTGTTGCCAGGGTCCCGGTATCCCTTTCGGACTATTCCGCAACCCTGGCAGGCATCGGTCCTAACGGACCCCGTCAGGTGTGCTGACATCTCTTTGAGGCGCGCGTGGAACACGACGCGCCATCGACCCTGGCCTGGTCCTTATCGGACGGCGAGCTACCCATTGCTCGCCGTCAGCAAGCCCGCGCCTATGGTGGCCGGGAATCTGCCTGGGATTCCCGACGCCCAGGGTGTCTCCAGCGGCGGCGATTAGGGGCGTGAGGGCGCAAGCTTTGCCTCTCCCTCACGCGTTCCGCCTCCTCCTTCGCGAGCATCACTGCTTCGCAGAAGGAGGTGACCGCCTCCCATGCCCTCTCGCTCCGTACCATGGCCTGGACCAAGGCCGGACGCGAGATCGCCTCCACGAGGACACGGCGGTGCTCCGCCCAAGCAGGGCACACCTCCACCGTATACTCCACCGTGTCCTCCGGACGATCCACACAGTGGTGACACCCGGGCGTTTCCTTCCGCCTGATCCTACACAGGCACCTCCCGAAGCTGCCATGTCCGGTGAGGACCTGCGTCAGGCGGAAGGTGAGGACGCCGTGGCGCCTCTCCAGCCACTCCTCAAAGAGGGGACTTATCGCCGCAATTGTGGCGTGCCCAGAGAAATTCACCCCTGTAGATTAAATCAGTTTACCTACACCTAAAATCTAAACTGCGAAATTCGCTTTTAAATGACTATCACACTTTCCCAGAAACAAAAATAACCTAAGATAAAATAAAACCTAGATAACCATCCCAATTCGTACCAACAAAAATGTAACAATCTCATCTGATCCATTCAAATTTCCGTTTTCTAGCGACGCAAAGAAGAACATCCGTCCGCTTTGATTCTGTGAACGTATTAGCATTGGATTTGAATAGAACAAACAAAGGGTTTGCTCGAGACAGTGTGCTTTCGTAGGCGATTGTAAATTCAACGTATCGTAAAAATCCCAGTTCCCCTCACTACCCTGCCAAGAATAAAAACATATTCGTTAGCATTTTATTTTTATAACAGTACAATCTGGCACAAGAATTTGCCACGTTTTTGCCATTTTTTCAGCTTACTGGTCACAAATGAATACTTAGATCAGCTCAAAATTTTTTCATGGTATTATGACACAAAGAAGCTGATTTATGAAATAAAAACCTCGTAGGTACTCGCTGCAGCTTGACAAAAGTATAACAAGGGCTTTTGTAACCAAGAAAACGACAATATTTAGAATTTATGCTGGCTCCCTGAAAATATATTTCGTTTATATTAATAACTAAAATATTAGTTGGATTAATTCAATTGTAGCAGCATATCTTACTATTTATAACCTACTCAGCACAGCGGATCCTGCAGTATTGGTAGCCATTGCCAAATATGAGAAAAAGCATAAAATATTGATTCATACCGAGGCATACCTACTTCATTTAATTTTCAACTCTACAAGCTACGCTACACCTACAAGCAGCTTTCTTCAAAGCAATCTTGTAATCAAAAACAAATATCCACAAATCTTGTAGTGGTATCCGCACATTTTACTAGCCGTGTAGTATTGCCTTGCAGATCTCCTCCCATATTGATAAATCCTTACAATCGTTCCGGCTTTGCGAATTGCACGCCGCCGGTGCCGGTGCAACTTGTGCCTTGTATTACATTCTCTTTCGTACCTTCTATTGGCAATGTTGTGAAAGCAAATGTAAGGATTCACGTGCTTTGCATAAGTCCTTGAATATTCTTGTCTTATAGATAGCTGGTTGTTTCTTGCTATTTTAAAAACATAACACGTTTGTGGATATACAGGTATATACAGGTTTGTATTGCGTACTATAATAGGTATCTTATTCTTGGTGGAGTTTAAAATCTAGAATAACATAATCAAATCTTATAACTGTCCTTGTCCTAAACCCCCTAGACCTTGAATGTTATAAAAGTAGCTCTTATGTACCTAAAACGAAGACTAAAAATCACCCAAATAACTTTTATATAACTCGCCAAAGAGGAGGAGCTCATGGCTAAGTAATAACAGCCGCACGGGTCGATCCATCAGGCTAAGATACGCTTGCCGGGGTTGGTCCGTGGATGGGTGACCATCTTTACATATCGCGACTCCTCCACCTCGGAAAGCACGTTAAGCCGTTGGTGTCGCCTGTCATTCGAGGATCTTTGACAGTCATTACGGGTCGTCAGAAGCCCGAAAGTCTGACAACCAGTCTTACCAAGGGCTATCGTAATACCCCGTTACTGGGTTGTGGAGGTCAGATAGGCAGTCGCTCCATGTAAAATACTGGTATTCAGCTGCATCCAGTTAGACTGGAAGCCGACCCCAACATTGGTGGGAAAAGGCTAGGTAGATTGATTGATTGATTGCCCAAGAAGAGTGCTTGTAAAGTAAAAAAAAATTCGTTAGCAAATGTCTAAACTGAAAAACTGAAGTTTTCCATAGCCGAGCATAGGGTTAACAATCGTCTCCTGTATGCAAAAGCGACAAAGGATTCGTTCTCTATGACATAGGCTCGGCAAAATACGTCTTACGATTTTGACGGATATACAAAAATTGGTACAACAGTACGCACAGTGTTATAGAATGACTTTCGTGTCGGGCGAACTATCACGCAAGCGAATTTTGGGAAATCATATAAAATAAATAAATAAAATAATTTTATATACGATATTGGTATATTGTATGTTATGTATATTAAATACTATACAGTGGAGAAACGAGATTCGGTTTTTCTTTTTCAGTTAAAGGACACACAGTTCTTGATGAAACTATGAACGTACGAATACGAACGTACCCTGAGGCCCAAGTGATTCTATTGGCAATAACGATTATGGAAAAGTCAAAAATGTAGGACTGACATAAACTTTTCCGTAGCTTGTCAATTCTGTTCAAAAGTACTTGTAGAAATACGAAACGCTTTGAAAGCGATTGCCACATGTTTCGGCTCTCCTAACAATGAAAGTAAAATATTTATAAAAATGTTTTGTATCCCTACTCTCAGTCGACCGAAATATTTAGTGCCATCTATCGGGAGACATCTATTCATTGAACATCCTGAATTCCTTTACTAGGAAATTCTTATGGCATATGGGCCCTATAATTAACAAAATCCTACGTTTTGCTGCAAAATTGCACGAAATCTGATTTCATATTGAAATAATGGTATTGAGTTCTCATAATCAATAAAACCCAGTTCCAGAAAGATTTCAAGGCGAGTGTGTCACGTGTTATTGCACGTTGCATTAGTTTTCTTGAATTACTTGTAGGTACTAACGATTGTTAAGTAACTCATGAATTAAAAATTAATTTATATTTTTCTACAAACATCAAAGTCAAACCTTTTCATAAGTAAATAAAAACAAAATTTCTCAGGAAAACGTAAGGTAAGAAATCCTTGGCGGGGCCTTTTTACGTGATTATACCTCTGGTGACGGTTTCATAGTTCGGGAGTCAATGGCGAGCTTAACAAAAGTATCACGTGCTATCAAAACGGGCATTCGGTCACACGCCCTCTCACCTTCCAAGTGCCTCCTGGGATCACCGACGATCTTCTGCAGACGCTTAGTATTAAAACTTACCTTTTTTTCTTTTTTAAGGTTGGTGGAATTAGAAAAAAGACTCTTGCACTAGTTAGGATTTTATTCCCAAAAGAGGTGAAGAAAAATTGCGTTGTTGTAAGCACATTCTCATGTTCAATTTCATAAAACAAAACTGCTGCTAAAATGTCCTTTATTTAGGTTTAATAATTAAGAGCTCCTTAGCAAGATTGGGAATCAAACCCAAGAATTCACGCTCTATAACAAATAGGATGCCAGCAGGGAAGACGATAATAGTACTTTCAAATCGATATTTTGATGAAAGTGTAAAAAAACCCATTTCAAGTCTCAAAATGTTTCCAAACATCATAAAATTTTCAATAGATTCCGCTCACTAATACATATCTGCCAGTTTCACAACCAAATGGCGAGACTTGGACAGTTTACACACATTAAGAGGCTTTGTCTCCACAAAATGGGATACGTGAGACCAATTTCTCACTCTAGCAGGTTGCGTCTCAAGTTTGGTCCTGAGAACTTATTGGTCCAACTAATACTAAGTACGTAATAGTTAGTGGTTACCGTTTACAATATTAATGAGGTACCCTTAAGTTCAGGTATGAGTGATTGGATGGTAGTAATCGTGTGTTTAACTGTCATGTTTATGGGATGGAGAGATGCTAAGGTTGAGTAGCGTAAGAGTCATATTTGTAACGGGACAGGCATTAAGATAGTTAAATTATTTAGGTATTCGCACTTTACATTCTGGTATTCCACCTAGATGCTTCCGGAAAACCAGTGTCCCGTAACTTTTTAAACTACTACCCGAAATACAATAATTAACGTAAGTACGGCCAAAGCAATCTGTCAAAACATGCTCCCAGAGATTAGCGGCATAGCTCGGATAGATGAAACCCAGCGGCCGACCGCGCTTGTCACTCGGGGTATCAAATTTACATTGCACGCATATTTGCGGCATCTGCAGTGAACCCACTTCGTGAGCAATGTCTGACATCTGGGAACTTGCTGTATGCTCGTATCCGTAGTATTTGTGCTTAACATTGTTATTTTGGTAATTGTGGTCGCGAGTGTTTGTGGTTTTATATGTCATTAGGCTGGGGTTGTTTTTGAAGTCATAATTCTCAGAATCAACAAAATAAATAGAGTAGAGTCATATACACCTCTCTGCCTTGAATTTGTATATTATGTATACATATATATATATATATATATTATAGGTATATATTATAGTAAACATGTATGTAAGTATTTATGTATCACAAGTTGATTGCGTATTTATGTGCTGTAAAAACTGTTTTATCTATAATGCATTATGATATATATATTTTTCCTATTTTTTTTTTTTCTCTTTGTTCCTCTCAATCAGAGCACCCGCCATCTTATCTCTTCACCACCCACGGTTGACTGGTAGAGAATGCCTAAGGCATTAAGTCCGCCTTTGTACCTTTTGCGTGTGCGAAAAGTTTAAATAAATAAATAAATCAACCTGATTTTTGGTATTTTGTTCTAGAGGAAAAATAGTTTCGAAGAAATCATCCAGGGCTGGTGTAAGGACTATTTTGCCTGTTAAGGAGAAGGCACAAATTCGGAATTCGTTTTTTTTCTAATCAGTCCCAGTGCTGCTGGCCGGTAACCTTAATACAAATCAGTGTTCAGTTACACGCAATATCAAGTTCTTACATATACACAACATCATTATAAACTAATCCATTCTTATGACTGTGTGATTCTATGGACTCGGGAACTTTCCACACTCAATTTACTTTGAAGACCCTTAATCACTCACTCCCACATTTGAAATTAACCCCAAAGAAGGATCGGGTAACAGTTTTCCACGACATTTTGCTTACCTTGCCAAATCAAAATACAGCAAACGTAAACTAATTACTTAATTAAGGAATGTTTATTCAATTAGTCGCCCGTAATGTATGTACAACAATAACATACTTACATAATAAACACGCGCTTACACGCGACTCTCACAAGGGAAGGCAGTGTTAATGGAGATGCTGATTTGCATAAACACATTTGCTGCGATTCTGACACCCTCACTATGCCTGACATTTGAAATCTTGACATGAATATTGCTCGGCATTCTCAACGAATTACCATTACGTCTTGACATATACGTAACGACTGCCTTGTTCTACCGCTTAAACATTAATAAGTTACATCACGTTTGAGTATTCACACGGAGCGTTGCGAAAACATCTCTAGACGTCTAATACTTCTTACGTATCTTTCTGTGTGCCAGCTAAAATGTTAAAATATTTTCTTCAAAAATAGTTTAAGTCTTTGTCCTTTAATAACAGATTGTCCTAATATTTCAAGCTTAAACACAGTCATTATATTCAAAACCTGAAATAATTCAGGCCATAAATTCAAATAACGTGCTGCTACTTTAATATTGTAACTAAGAAATCGTCACCGCGTCTAATTGTACTGTAAATAACAAATTAGAAGCACCTACAAACGAAAGTAATATTCCGCTGGGCGACTTCATTAGAAAAGTTTGTTACCCTCAAAGCCTAGTCCCCACCGGTATTAATAAAGTTTTGTTACCAAGTCGTCCGTTGGAAAAGAAACGTGTTAATTATCTGTTCCGAGTCTGGGCTTGGCCATCTGTCACGTGGTTGCAACCCTACGGGACTAGAGGTGTGCCATGTTATTGGAACTTCGAATCTGTGATCTTGTAATTATTGTGTTAACCGTAATCTGTTTCTATATTTAGTTAGAGTGACCGTAATTAGTGATGATGTTAGTTGTTATGTCACAAGGATTATGTATGATCAATAAGCTATGCTTTAGATAACCAGCTATAGATAACCATAAAGCTATGTTTAGAAAAATTAAAAGATGATACACAATTATATTAAATGTTCCATTCTTAAATAACTGTCTCTAAGAGATTGAAACAAATTACCGTATTTTAAATAACTAGTATTTTGCCTTTGCACATATTATTATTTTACACAAAGTTGTTCCTAGGAAATTCTCTTTTTTGTATACGAAAGGTTGTATAACAGCTACCTGCTCAATAACGCGCGGAAATTCAAACTAAGTAACTAATTATAAATTCCAGAATTAATGACAGAACAACGATAATTTTTCACGTGCCAATATGTTCATTTGTACTACTACTATAAACAGCTCTATTTGCAAACCAAATCGAAATTCAAATAAAATCTTTGATAAGTTACCTCCTCAGATAGTTGGTTGTCATGTTTCTAAGTAAAAAGCTCGTTCCATTTTTAAATTATACGACAGATATGAGTTTTCTTTGTAATTTATTCAGCCGCTTAACACGACTGATATGAATTTTCATACTAATATTGCCTGCCGCCTGCTCGCATGCATTTGACCAGTAAGTATTTTCGATATATCTCGAAGGACGTTGTCAAAATAATGCTCGAATTTCCAAGCATGTTTGCGAAAATATAGTAAACACTTGAAGCGTAAATCTAAAACTATTTCGTAGGACAACAAAAGTGTCAACATCTGCGAAATTAAGTATCAAGCAAATGGACTAACTTAAATGGTACGTATATTCAAATCACATGAAATGTGACATGTAAAAAATGGCTATAGCACGGCCAATTGACGTAGGGTGTGAATTTGCTTAAGAATTAATTTCCCAGACTGTACATAAACTCCTGGGTACCTGAAACTGATTGATTAAAACTAAATCAGACTTTAATCTTCAACGGCCCTTACGTAAAATTTAACTCGCAATAAATCAACCGATCGTTACGAAACGTTCTATGTCGTTGAAAATTTAAGTAAGAATTGTGTTAAATGACAACAGTGCGGCATACGCAGGTGATAAATTTCATTGTTAATGCCTCCGAGCCAAAAATGAAGCAATTTGTTTTCGAAACAAGAGGAGATGAAAAACATTATTTAGCTGAAAGTTTATTAAGTTAGTAAGGCACGTCACCAGGTATAAAGCGACGCGTACTTTCCGGATTTTCAAAGGTGTGGACCGTGGAGCAGTGGCAACCCTGCTTTTACAACACACAGGTGAGCTCAGCGCAGCTTACAGCTTTGTACAACTCTGTAAGAGTAGGATTAAAATAGCGATTTTTCTTTTGATCGATACCTATACCCCATTTGAAATAAGATTAGACATTAAAATAAACCCTTTTACAGTCCGTTCAACCGATTTTGACTTCTATACCGTAGGCATAAGGATAGCATTAAAAGCAAAAAAAGTTACACAATACCAACTATCTACTGCAGCTGCCATTTGTCATGCCACCAACGCAATAGAATTCAAAATCGGTTGAACGGAATGTAAAAAAGGCTTATCTATGCGTCTAATCTTATTTCAAATGGAGTATAATTAAGAACTATTTATGCTGAGACCATTTATGTTGAACAGTCAAGGACTAATTACCTATGTCAAGCACCTTATGGTAAATTGCTTACCCATTATTATTTTTCCGTCAGCGTCATTGTCAGCATTTTGAATAAAAAATTAAAGTTTGAAAAGGACATGCGCCACTGTCTGAAAGGATTGCTTCTTGAGCGTAGTTACATGTTTTTTTTTTATATCAACTTGCTTGTTCCTTCCTGAATTTCAGTTCTAGAAAAGAAAATAAATTCTGAAAAGGTTTCACGTCAATCGAAGACTAAAAACATAATGGAAAACTACGCAAGCACAAACACATTTCAAAGCTTAACAGAGCAAGAACTATGAGTCTCTCCAATATTTCCTATGACAAGCTTACAGGAGAGGTAGCGTAGCATCGCCCCTGAGACAAATACCTGCCGGTGTGGCATTGCAAACAACGGGAAATTACAGCCCTGCTGTTTCTATTACAACAGACGTCAAACGGATTGATTTTGCACAGTCAACTGAACCCGTGGACCATTTGTAGAGACAGTTTAAGTTTTGTTATTTATTGTTGTCTTTTAACTGTGAATGAATATAATGATTTGTGCGGAATTAAATAAAGTGAGCTTGTATTTTGAGGATGTAATGAAAGAGATGACGATTGATTGGTATTTTGTCAATTTATTTGTTTCAAGGTTTGGCAGGACTGTCCTCAAATTGTCATTATTATTTATAGTTACATTTTTAACACATTTTTGGAAGATGCCTGGGTTATTGAACTGTGTGCATAGGTCAATAAGAGCCTGATTATTAACCTATGGCATGTCCCATGTTAAAAAGTTATATGTAAGAATCATAACACACAAACACACAGTCAACATTATAAACCACACATCGTTTAAAAAAGAAAACACAAACTACGCAAAAACACAACACTATACTACCAACATAACACAAGAATTAGCCAGCTCTACCTGTAATTTTTTGTACGAACCTTCCAGAGCGAAAGAAATTGTAGTAATTTAGTTAAGCGTAACGGTGGCTCAGGTGAGCTGAACATTTGGACCAGCCGGTGCACTGATGACTGTAATCAAAGAAAACACGCTAATTAAGTTTGCTACCCCGAAATATTTCTTAAGGCACCCTTGCGCAATACCTTTGCCTTTTTACGAGAAAAACTGAATTAGTAAAGTCGAAGGCTGTGATTTAGTGAAGGTCTTGATTTGAGTTACTTCTTTCTATATTAGGACGATAACAGATTTATTGTATTTCGGTTACAAACTCTATTAAAATTTCAGTTTCCAAATTCAAAGCAAATGTAGCATTCATACAAAGTAACAATCCCACGATATGTTTGGATTTGTAAGAACCAAACTGAAGCTCTATTGCATGATTGGCCAAACTCATCAACTTCTTTTATATTCTTATTTCATCACAACTTTCTCATATCGGTGATGTGCCAAGCATGTCAGATCTTCGGGGATTCTGACTAGAGTCTCAATAGACGACCCCGGAGAAGAGAGGTAGCATGACAGTACTGTGGTAATACCTCTTGGAGACTTGGGAGTAAAAACCTTGCATATTTCATAAAAATACTATGTATATAAATATTCAAACACCCGCCTAAACTTTTAGCTCCTGTTAAAATAGAAAATATTCCAGAACATTCGGGTTTAAAACGTTATGCACCAATATATTGAGATGCGGGCGGCTCTCCGGTCTACGGCAGTGTTTGCTCTCAAATCAGTCGTTTAAACAAAACTGTTTCTTTTTTCTCTCGCCTCTGCCAATTCAATTCCCGCGGCACCTGAAAGGACGGTATGTACGTTTACATTACATTAGAGTGATTTTAAATAATTTGTCTTTAAATAGATTTTATTTCTATTTTAATCTAATTCTGGCATCTCATTAGCTATGCAAGCACACTACAATAATTACCTTTTTCAAAAACATTGTAGCAGTACTAACCCGGTAAAGTATGATAATGGTCAACAAGCGTCCGATTTTGGGCACACACTGCACACACATGCAGACTCTAATTATATTATAAGAAAACGCGGTTTCTTGAAAAAAAAAACTTTTATTACAAGAAAACACACGCCGTAAACATAAAATAATCCTCGAATACCAAAATAATCACAGAAAAGCCTCACCATATATTTTATCCACGTTTACAAGCAAAGAATTCCCTCGCGCGTCTTATTCGCATTTTTTCGTAAAAGTAATCGTGTCAATCCGTTGTAATCCGTGAAAGATGGCTGGAGATTATTAAGGCTTCATTTGCAAACTCTCGTACGAAAGATTAACTTGTACGAAATCTTCGCACTTAATACTCGTTCATGTTGGTATGACATGGATTTTATCGCTAATAATATTACATGTCTGGATTTTAAATATATTGACGTAAGAACAATGTTCTTACTGGTTTATCGGATTTGTGTAAGCGGGCGGCTTACACAAATCCTTTTACACATTGTAAAAGACGAGGAATGATGAAGCTACTATAACGAAGTGTTAGTTATAAGAACTAATAGACTCTGGTGTCTTTAACGTGGTTATTATGGGAATTGCTTACTAATTATGAAGAGATATCCCAAGTAACTAAACAAAAATTCAACACAACACAAGCACAAGCTTGAAAAACAACGCAGCCAATTAAATTTTACATGGACACATTACCGGAAGACCGTAAGACGTAGCGTTGGAAGGCCCCAGCGTAGCGTTACAAGGTGGACCGATGACCCGGTGAAGGCCGCAGGAATCCACTGGATACGAGAAGCACAGAACCGGTCGAAGTGGCGGTTCTTGGGGAAGCCTGTTACCAGCAGTGGACGTCTTTCTGCTGAAATGATGATGATGGACACATTTATTTTCTTCGGCAATAAACAAAAGACTTAACACGAAAAGACCGCCATTGAAAACGAACACAGAAAATAATTCCGATACTACATAATTTAGGGCATATCTACACGATAGGCATGTATGGGTGTGTAGCGTGCACATGATTGCATGTTGACGTGGCTTCGAAAGAGCTTGATATCAAAGCGCAGCGCTACGAGCGCGCGGGTTTAAAAACCCGGTCCCTTTACCATGTCCACGGAAATAGGCAGGCGCAGATACACTTTGCTATGAATTCTCTTTGTGCAATGGTGTAACAGGATAACTGAGATTCGAAACCTGTTAAAGTAAAATAAAGCTACTATGCATAAAGGATAAGTTAAGCACTTAATACAACAGCTTTAAATACTGGTTAATTTTTTTCCACAGAGAGTCGTTGATTTTTAAGTAAAAATGAAGGAATTACACACCATTCCCAAAAATCGAATTAGGCGCTGAAAAGTTACATTCATCAAATTGGCAGATGGACCGACAGTCACTATTTTATAGTGAAAGTAGATGTCAGTTTACTTCCCTTAGATATTACTCTTTAGTTGCCTCTTATGGCCCCCATGGGAAATTATACGTTACTTTGTTCGTAACGTAGTCTACGCCAAGACAAATTAATGCCTATCCAATTTTGAAAATAAATCTAAACTAAACTTATTGTCCTAATTTCAACACAATTATCAAAAGCAATAGCGAAACCACTGATACTGTTTAGATTTTACGACAACAATAAATACGGTAAATGAACTAACATTGTGGAAAATAAACGCTTTGAAAGCAACCCCACACTAGCGTAAATTGGCAAATAAAAAAAATCCTATCAATCGCGGAACTAATTTCGTCTTGATAATCGTGATAAAGCAACAAAATAGCAATTTGCCCCACCATAAAAATAATTGAGTTCAAACTGCGTTCAGGCAATAAAAAGCGTGAAAGCAGGCCCAATAACCTTTAGCAGGGGAATCGTGGGAAAACAGGCAGCTGGCAAATAGTGAGGAATAGAGAGGAGGGCTATTAGGTGCTCACACCACGTGAGGCAATGTAACGACCTGCGCCGTTTCGGATGCTCCATTACTAGGATTTAAAAAAGAATGATTACCAGTCTCTCGTTTCTCTTTTCATGGGAATAATGAAATTCTTTTCGTCGTTAAGGTGGATTGAGAATATTGAAAATCCTGCTTATTGAAACCGGAGACTCCCATTATTTGAAACTATTTGACTGAGAGCAAGCTTTAAAATCAGCTAAAGTGATGAAAACATTCAATTCAGATATCTTGTAAATCTATATCTTACGACATGTTGTTACCAGCTCGTTTTTACCAGCCTCCAATTGTGCCACTGTAGGTGAACGGCTCTTACACGAGCATTGATCATCACGCTTGCTCAAGGCGGATTGGTGATTTTAGACTTATATTGACTATATGTCCAGGTTTCCTCACGACGATTTCCGTCACCGATGTCAGTCAGTGACTGTTGACGGACACCGATGTCACCGATGTCAGTCAGTGCTACTCGTTTATAACAGATGGTGGTGTCACCGTCTATTATGATTGATAAAAAGGCTAAATAATTACTGTAATATTCCTTTAAAGACAACTCAACAACTACACTCCATCGAGTCTTGTTGATTGTTGATCTATTTTATTTACATTTATTTCTAGTATTCAAATGATGTCTATAATAGAAAAATGAGAGTGTAGAATTGCAGTATTAGCTACAGCCCAATAAATAAACCTTACGTCTATCAAATCCAATGTGTCTGGCATTTGACATAATAACTTAAACTATGCATAGTTCAAACAGAGTCGTTTCATATGTTAACATGACGGCCATCATAACTACTGTACGTTTAATATCTGAGATGCGCATTTCAATCAAGTTAATTGAATAGCCACGAAATAGCGTATTAATTGGAATTAGTCGAAGCCTTTAGGATCGGTGGCATGACGATCTTCGCAGGGTGGCTGGTAATTGGTGCATGAGGAGCTAACAAACTCAGTAAGTCAAAGTTAAAGTCAAATCATTTATTAGGCACACAAAAGGCACTTTTGAATGTCACAAATGTACATAGAAATAGAACTGATTCTAGTCGCCCCTTCCAAAAGCTGTAGTGTGCTAAAGGCTGATGACTGACTACCTGATGAGGTGTAATTTTCGAGTTCAATTTCTCTATACACCACACATACATTACATAGATTAAATATTTCTAGATGTTATAAATAAATAACATTATAACTTTTAATGGTACCCGTAGCAGACACAGCGCTATAGAGTTTCACTTAAAAGTCTACTCACCCCATTGGGAAGTAAACTTTAACATACAAAGTTTGAAAAGAAAAACCTTGCTTAATAATAACGAAGTACCTAGTGGTACCTATTCTAAATAGTTAGGTTTTTGTTACACATTGTAGGTATTTATGAAATTTAATATATATGAAATAAATACTAACGAAGGTACTCGCACATAGTGTAGGTACTACTTATTACCTACATATTTGCCGTTACCTAATATGCCCAAAGAGTGATGGGTCACCAGCGGAATTTATGAAATTAATTATTAAATTACGAACCCTTTGTGTTCCACAGGCCGGGAATACTTGAATAAATACAGTACGTATATGAAGCAATATTACATTTTAAACCACATAATAGCAGCTTGAATCACCAACACTGAATTTCCACCGTACCTAGATGTTTTCGTAGATAAGGTCCATATTTTTAGGCGAGCTGACTTTACAAAGCTTATTTCGACTATAAAATCCGAAGCAGAGACAAATGCAGCGTTCCCACTAGAAAATGAAGACTAGTGTTAAGGGCATCTTTACAACACGCTAGGGAGACGGCTAACCGTGAGTTATGACGGCCTTTTCTCCACCCTTATGAGGAAATACGACAGTTTCAACATCGAGATGGCGAGGGTCGACTGTATGATTGCCTAAAGTTAAGCTAGGTGACCGTAGTCCATAAACATGCCCATTTTTGCGTTCCCTGCCGAAATTGGAAAATAACACGCGCGCTATCAATTGTCATTTGTTTCTCGTTGGGGACAATCTATTCTTTTTCTTGGTAAAAGAAACTACATAAGTACACGGTTACTTCAGCCGCATAAAAATGACAAAGTAAAGGTTATGTGAATATTATAACATCTTATCCATCATAGTATCTAGACGTGTCTGACATGTCCCTATCCCTATTAGCAAGAAACAAAAACGCGATCACTTTAAAAAATATTTGCAAAAATGTAGATGTGAACCTTAAAACACTCACTTTTAATATAATTACCTATTTAAGTACGGCAGTTATTCATACTCTCCAATAAAAGACATTAAAACTGAGAGAAAGCCAACGACACGAGAAGCATCTCCTCTAGACACTCATTATGCGTCGTGTGTCGTCCGTACTTAACAACACTACGCCAACACTTTAGCGTTCAGATTTTAACCATCCCGGATAGATTACGAATCGATGTCCTTTATCGATCATAGAATACTTGAAACTGTAGAAAGCAATTAGAGCAGCGCGTTGCTTCGGGTGCAATATCAAGGCGTATAGGCCGGCCATGATCTAATATTCATCGTCGACAGACGTGCCTGTCTACATGGCAAAGCATAATACGTAATTAGATACAGCAAATGCTCGCAGGGTCTGTGCCCGTCCGCCAGCATGCATTATGCACGAATCTAAATTGAATGTGCAGTTAGTTGCGTGGATTAAAGCCCGACATACGCCACATGACCATTGCACTTTAGTTAATGCCCTTTTTATAATGTTACGCGCTGTTAAATTTTAATGGCTGTTGGATCATGCGTTTAATTTAAAACATTTACTTGGAACGGTTTATAGTGGACATTTGGACCTAAATGAAGTCCTGAGCTATAAATAGACTAACTCCACACGTAGATGCCTTAAGCTTTGTTTTGTAGTAGAACAGCTTAACTATGACACCAAGTGTCGCCAAGATTATGACACCAAGAGTGGTAATTAAGGCAGTCACGCCCTGAGATTGTTCTTTGTTATCTATGTGAGTGGCTAATAAACCTGCTGCTAACACAGCTCATAACTAATATGTTTATTTTTGCCATCATGATACGTAACAACATAACGAAGAAGAAAGGTTCAAACAAAGAGTTAACTCCCTAAACAAAGCAGCTAAACATATTATAAAGCTCGTCCTATATAGAGGCTTATTTTGGATCGACTTAACGAACGTATAAAAATTCAATAACATGTAAATTGGTGTGTCTGTACGGAAACTTTTCAAAGGAAGTTCTTGACAAAAGCAAGTTGATTGAGCAGCTTAGGAGCACGAAAAGTCAATATAAATGTGTAAAAGTATTGAACCTGCTTGAAATGCTTGAATTGATTATATATAAGTATATAATAGGAATCTTTGTTGTTTATTATTTTACTACTTAAAATTGTTTTTAAGCGCTTACACAAAGCCTTTAGATCTTTATAGAAAGTAAGATGTTATCAAACGAAGTATACCTACGAATTTTTTCCAAAAAATACTCAAACTATTCAAAAAATCTAATTATTGTTACTCAATTTCTGTTACAAAAAAACACTGTCTCTGAAGTACCTACCATAATTTCTCAGCAACGGAATGCTGTGAGTGTGAACGGAACGATGAAAATATTTACAAAAGCGTGTTCAGTCAATAAACGCGTCAAAAGGCTCTCTACAGATTTACCTTGAATTCGTCATTTTCCTATTTTTATTAACGTCTTCTGAAATTGATTCGTTACCTTATACCTCATACCTCATTGTTCTCAACGTAAGGGCATTTATTAAAATAAAATTAATAATATCTGTCAATTTTTTTTTTTTTTTTTTTCGAAAATTCATAACAATGTTTGGTCAAATCAGTGTCTATTTTTTTAAAGTTATTTCTGAGAAATTCTATTATAACTGACCTAAAGGCACCCATAAAAAAACTGTCAAAATCACAATACAGCTCCCACCAGTCAGTCTTAAAACCCCTTAAAATTGCTAATAGTCGGAAGGCCTCGTTCAGTGGTAAACATCTACAGCTATAAAGATACCACAAATGAACTTTCCGACATGAAAAACGTTCTTCGAATGAAGGTTTTCCGATGAAAATATCATTTTGTGAGTTTGATTCCGGTTGTGTATAAAAACATCGCCGCGACGATGTTATTATCAGTGAAAGAAAACATCCAGTCGTAGGTCCTACCCACACTTTAAGAAACTAAGACATTAATAATACACAAATTAACAGAATAAAGGTACCATTCCGTCGCCTGCTGCTGCCGCCTGCGGTCGGCTACGGAATGGTACCTTAAAGAAGAACATTTCACTATCTAAAAACTATGTGAGCTATATACAAATCAACAGACAACACAGAGGCCCGCGACCGAGCACGAGACACGTGCAGGCACGCGGAGAATCCAAAGGCCCGCTAAATATCCGCAATCTTAGCACCCGCCCGGCGTCGGCCTGCAGTATTTTCTCATAGACGCCAACAAGATTGAACCGAAGTAAAGCTATCATAACTCACGGTTAACTGTAGCCAGAGGTAATCTGGGAGCGTGGACGCCGTGATAATCCCAAGCCGTCCATTCTATAGGTGAAGCTTGTAATTTTTATACGTTAACCAAACAACTATTTACGGCTTCTTAACGGTATTACGGATTCAGGGACGGTCGCAATACTTACATATGGGATGACTCTGCTGTTAGCTGTTCATCTTTTTTATTTGGCATGCAACCTTCAGGGTTCTGTTAGGTCATAGGTAACTTACAATCATCCAATAGATGGTCCCGTTTTTAGGTCTTTATCAGATTTAATCTGACAGGTCAATGAAACTCAAAATATCAGTACCTACACTATTTGCTTTTATACGGCAAATACGAAAATCTTAAAAAAAAGGGGTTCTACGAACAATGTCACAAAAATTAATACACAATACGAATTTGCGTGATAAAAGCATTCCTATAAACTTTTTTGTCTATTCTAAGTGATTTCATGGCGCCACAGGATCCGTCGATAGTCCGCGTGCCTTGCAATAATAATGAAACCAAAGCAACATGTTCTGAATTTATTTTCCAATTCAAAGTTCATTCAGAATTAAGTTCCGTGCAAGAGAAGCGCCCTGCAGCTAAATGGAATTGCGTTGCTGCATCTAGACTGCGAACTTCCTGCGGGAGTATCCGATTAAGTGAATAATATGTTTGTATGTGTTCGAGTCATGTCAGAGGTAAGCAGACACCTGTCTCCATTCTAGAGGAAACGTTTGAGCATATTAATGTAATACTAATGTATAAATGACTGTTTTTACAGTTTAACTCACGTACATGTTTGGGAATAACAGACTAATTTCCGACTCAAGCAAGCAGCAGATCACGCGGTCTTGGTTGACTCACAACACTCCTCGCCACGTGTTTAACTCATTGGCATAATCTCAACCTACGCTACCTTTACAATACCTACAGCAGCATACAGATATCTTTGATTTTTATGTCTTTGAACTTGCTGATGACTTTCCCCACTTTTTTCTTTTCTTTTCGTCTTCTCCGTACAGCCACATCGCCCAGTTTTCACTTAATCTTCAACGTCTACTATGAGACCTCACTTAGCCCCTTCTATACCACAAAATATTATATGATACAGCTTTATGTAAGAGCACCAAGCTTGTATGAGCAGAGATGCTGTACTACAAGCCCCATTAATTAAGTACACGACCACGTATGCACCGGCAGCTGAACATAAAGCCGAATTTATAGGAAAACACCAAATGATCGCCTCATTGGCCTAGTGCTAACAAGCACTGCTTTGCACCGTTTACTGAAGTGCTTCGATTTAGTTCAGTTTATTGGTAAACTCTGCTTACCGTATTTGAGTAACTCTCCGGAATAACCAGCGTCTGTAGTATTTTATTTTCATGATTGATGTGAGGTAACCACAATCTCACCTGATGGTATGCGATGAAACGGTCAGCGTTGTTTGCACGCTCGCCTACAAGTAAGTTAACTTTAACTCTTGTAACCAGATTACAAGAGTTAAAGTTAACTCTAGTAACTAAAAGTATGTTTTGTAGTAAGTAACACATAAATTATTTTGCGGTTATACAACGAATGCTTTTCTGAATTTGCGAGATAATCCCAGATCTGTCCGATTTCTTACTAATCGAATAAGTATAAAGAAACAAATACGTCCAATTCCAGATACAGCGATTAATCGGAATACCTATTACGTAGCCGTCCTCGATTCGTTTTAGTGAGAACTTAGCACGATCGTCGTTAATTATCGTCGAATAACACTCGGCACGGAATTTAAAACGTTGTAGCGATCGTTCGTTGCAACACTTTTATCTAGAGTGACGCTTAATGGCGCAACAATTTCGCTGGAATCTCGCGACGCGACGCCTTTGTTTAAATATGCAGCATGTCACCACCGGTGACGTCACTCCACTATACTCAAAATATTATAACGTTCGCCCGTTAGCATAATAAAACGAGCAACGCTACGGCGCCGCATTAAGCTGCACTAACGAGGTGTGCGAGGGAATCAAATGTCATTCACTTTGTTATATAGTTTACACTCGGAGAGCTTGTTCCTGAAGGCTGCTGAAATTTTTATGGTGTCCATATGTTATTGATGTTGGCATAATGGACAGTTTTGGGAATTAAGAAAGCAATTGCTTCATTATTTTTATGATGCGCCATACAGGTTTCCTGTAGTGGACCGATCACGCATTAATCTGTAAATGCAATTATGCACATGTTGGACTTATTGCGGAATGCACGTTGAAAAAAACACAGAAAAGACTAACAAAAATCTGTGTTAAAAGAACCAAGGATACCTTATGAAACGAACACACAATGTAACGAAAATAAAAGTGTGTTTGTAATAAATTCCCCTTCATCATTTCGAAAGTGAAGCCATCATTGAGAAAAAATCGGCAGAAGATGTATTTGACCCGGCGGATGTGTTTGACAGTCGGGCCACATCGCGACCTGAACGATTTACATATTACGTGACACTTTTACGGAACTCTCCATTGACTTCTGCCTGATCGACTGAGACATGAACGCGATATTGTTTTTCCAATGTAGCCCCCCCATTCCGCCAGCCCTTCAAGACAACTGTTTTTTTATTGATACTGAAAATTCTATGAATGTCTTACATCCTTATGCTGACGAAATCGAATAATACAGCTTATTTTCCCCATTTTGTGAAATAAATTTTGTTACGTTAGACAAAGATTATTGATTAAATTACGCGAAAACATGTTGCGCTCCACGCCGGCGGTGAGATTAAATTATTTAACATAAAACGCCGGCAAGACTTTGATACTAAGAGATTTACACCTTTGTGACTGCGTTACGTGCTTATGTCATTACAAACAACATTATTTGGTTATAACTGTTCACTCTGGGCCTTTGATGTCACCACTGTGTATTTACTATAGACAAATTGTTTGATGCGCTGGTACTGACTAAATAGATAAATAAAAACTAAAACCCAACCACGACTAAAAAGGTATAAACAAGACACCACAGAGAGACAAAAAAAAATCCGGAGTCACACGTGTTAGGGCATAAAAAAAACAGATTACGTGTGACTCCGGATTTTTAATTTGTCTCTCTGTGGTGTCTTGTTTATACCTTTTTAGTCGTAGTTGGGTTTTAGTTTTTATTACTTTAATTTTTTTTTATTCTTTTGTGGTTATAATATATATATATATATTTGAAATGTGCTCATTAAGTCCTTTCATTTGATACCCAAAATGTTACGATTAAACAAATTTTTTTTTTTAGTTCCTGACTTTATGTACTCTAGAGGGCGCCATTTTTTATTTAGTGTGACGTCACATAGCCTATAACCAGCGGACGATCAAGACGCTTCCAACGATACCTCATTTGTGAAATTGTGATGAGTCGTTTAGAAGATATGAGGGAACAGATGAACATTCATACATACATACATACATACATACATACATACATACCGGTCAAAATCATAACCCTCCTTTTTTCTTCGCCGTAGTCGGGTACATGTTCACCTTTATGAATTTGAAATAATTATGTATTTGAGTTCAACTTAAACGTTGCCTTAAAATTCATCGACTGTACAAATATGTATTCAGAGCATCAACCGGGTTACCTTTTGATAAGACGCCTGTAAGTAAGTATTCGATTTAAAACTTAATCTTATTAAAAGTTGCGAAGCGAACCTGGCCAAAGCCAGTGTATTACAACAAACTACGGCTATGCATTCCGACTGCATTTGCTTAAAATTTGTAAATATTAAGCGAAAATTCTAGCCAATTAGGCCAGCGGCTGTGCTGCAACTGAGGAAACTTTCTGTAGTCCCACTTGTTCGGGAATACAATCGAGAGCTTATTGGCTTTTGATTTATAAAGGCATAACTTTTAATAATATTTCAACTAACTTGCTACTCTATTATTTGAACGAGTAATATCTAAATAATTGGAGTGGCTACGTAATTAGAGATGCTATTTAAATCACTCGAAATAAGCTTCCAATTATCCAAGTATCGTCTGAAAACTGTTTGTCTAATTAGTGATATAAGTCGGTTTACAGTTTGTATTTCGTGAGCTATGTATTTTCGCATCTTGATAGATTTAACAAGCATTTTGCTAGCTAACGTGGTAGGGTTTAATACTTTACAGAAAACATAGGCAAGATCGATTTTATTTTGCTATCTGGGTCCTGAACAACGATCATCACAACGTAATATTACTTACATTAAAAACAAAAATGGCTGCAACAAGGAAATTAAACACATACACGTACAGAGTAACGCCCACAACAAAAACATCACTGACTGCAATATAAGTACAATTGATTGCTCCTATTCGATATATTTTAACTATGGCCAAAAAACATGACGGTACGCAACCAATTTAGAACGTGACACCGTACCGATACGTGGACAGATGACTCGTCCATTTGTTGCAGCGATGTCCGAACACATCGGCTTCGTTTAATTGAGCTATTTGTGTTAGTCCGCCGTGACAACGCCGCAACGTAACTTTATATCGTTGTTTACCTTTGATGTATTCCACTTCTGATGCGCGATGGGCCGATGACGCGCCCTTGCGTAGCCTTGGCTCTGAGTAAATTTAATTTAGACTTGGATTAGATAATGGGTTTGGAGGTATTTATTTCTATGGTAGTGTTTATCATGGCAAAAACGATTGTCATCCATTTTTATCATCATCATCATTTCAACTGAAAGAGCCGTCCACTGCTATAGGCCGCGAAGCGCCACTTGATTGCCACTTATGTGTAGTAATTCTTCAAGCTATGTCGGTTACCTTGGTTCTCCTACGGATTCCTATTTATATTTAATGAAATATGATTGCATATATATTTAATTTAGTATTATTGCATCGTCATACCTACGTCCAAAGTTTGGTGCTATTGTAGGTACTTACCCTATTGCCATTCATGGGGAAAAGCCTTCATCACATCGCATCTAGGTGGTAAGAAAATACTTCGGCTGCAATTTTCTTCCACTAGGAGATATCCAAATAACTATAAATATAAAACAAAGTCTTTTTTCTTATTTGTCTGTGTGACCGTTTAGTTCTTGTAAATTACTCAATGGATTTTAATGTAGATTTCACCATAATTTAGAGATTTTTTCCAAAGTTTTATGTACATACCAGAAAAATCTCCATGTTTTGGCATGTCTCCACATTAGTAGAATACATCCGTCCGAATAACGGGCTGGTCGCTAGTCGTATATAATTTCAGCTGGAAAAAGTAACTGTTTGGTCTCATGTCATGATTCAATTTATAATTATACCAAACGAGTTCGCCGACGCCAACTTATATCGCTTAACTAGTTGCACCTTCATTTATTTCGCCAAGCGGAGGCCAACTATTAGAACTTGGAACAGCCGTACGAAGACGTCGGGACTCTTCGCCTGCTGTCGGAAACTTCTCGTTCGTTTGCTCTGAACGCCCTGAGCTTCAATAGTTTTCCGCCTGATTTCGGATTGTTGCAAATTTAACACAGAGTCAAAGCAAGCTCTTCTGATCGCAAAGGCACTAAATTAGCTGTCAGTTCCGAAACTGTCCGCTGAGTTAGAATTATTTAGAACGTTGTAACTCGCGGTACTTCGGTAGTAATACTTCCGCGAGTTGGTATCAGGAGTTTCCGGAAGTGGTTAGTCGAACTTAATCGCTTTGAATATTATTATATTATTTTAGTGAGGACTTTCTCTTATTTATCGACCTTTCTGCCTTGTTTATCCAATTTTGACGACACTGCAAAATAAGTAAAATAAAAGAAATAAGATAAGAAAACTTCTCGTCGTAATTCACTGGGAAGATGCTCATCTTCCCAGTGAATTACGACTCATCTGAAGAAAATGAATATATGGCGGATTTGCAAACCAGTATGACGCTGTTACCTCCGTTGGTTTTATTAGTATCCTTTGGAATGAAATTGACAAAATAATAAAGAACAACATAATAAACGAACTCCAATATATTATACAAAATGTATAAATGGACTGAGCACATCAAAAACCCTTTTTTCCTAACTAATAGACTTCAAACAAAAAGCAGGCATTGTGTAAGCAATTACTGCTAGTGTTTTGAAAAAAAATGCTCAACTTCGATCGATATGTTATAAGAATTATCTTTAAATTCCATATTGTGAATACTAAGGTAAACATCTTGACAAGAGTCTCTGAAACCGTAAAAATACCTCAATTTTCCAAAAAGTGAAGTTGTTTATCAGAAAGATCTAACTTATAAGTCTCTATATATAAAACAGTCCAAGCCTATTTGATTGAGAGGTGCCGATTGTATTATGCAAAGTATAAAAGGTATTCATAAGTATCTAGATTGAAACGTTACAAAAACGTTGTGACGAATTATGTGATGATTTGATGAATCAACAAGTCATCTTTATCGGTAAACAGTGAGAAACAAAAACATTCTACCTTGAACTTCTCTATGTAATTGAATACTTTATTTTCTGTTATAGTAGTTCTTATGCGATGTTTTATGGAAGAGGTATGCATGGAGTGGAGTTCCAACGAATACTCCTATGAACAGAAAACTAAATTAACGGATCAGTAAAACAGACTTAAATAACCACTTCATACGATATTTTATATTTATTGTTTCGTCCAAAAAGCAGAAACAATGCATTAAATTATATCAGAGTGTCTGTCTGTAGTAGTCGGCGTACTCAGTATAAATTCGGAGGCTATTACAGTGTCAAGGGTAGGCGACAGTGAGGTTTAGAACGGGGTTTGGTCGCCCGTGTTAGAGGGAACAGGGGAAAAGCGGACACTATTTCGAAAATAAACTTTAATTTTACTTGGACTTGGAGACACAGGTAGGTACTAGGTAGGTATTTTATTAAAGTTAAAGATATTGTTTTTTTTTTTGCATGCGCTTATCTCTGAACAATATTAATTATTCAAATCCGACTGGATTTGAATAATTAATATTGTTCCGCTTCAAGCCCAATCCTCACCCAATTTCTTCCAGCGGCACCGGAGCGAGCACGGCCTGCTGTGACATGGCTCGAGTCACACATTTTATATGACATAACTGTGATAAAATGTGTGACTAGAGTCATGTCACAAGCCCCGTCCCGTACCCGTCCTGGTCATCTCGCCAAAACATATTACTGTAGGTATATTTATTTATGTACTTTCTTACCTCCCCGAAAGCAATAATTCTTTTCTAATAAATATAGAAAAATATTTAATTAATCCTCTAAAAACTTATTGACCTTATAATGTTGTACGCTTTTGTTAAATTAATGAACCTCTAAATTTTTTTTAAAGGTTCTAATGATCCACAGCTTTACAAATAAATGAGCCTCTCCTTAACCTTCTGGCCTTTCTACACAGTTGGTTGCGGTAACTTAGCAAGGATACGTCGACAAAACGGGTATGTTAGTCGCAGTTACTTACTATTTATTATTTTTAGAATCCCAAAATAGGAATAATTTAAGGTTTACAAAAAGAGGTGAGATCATTATATTAGAGTATTCAATAATATTTATAGGAAAGCAAAGTTGAAATTGGAAAAAGGGGAAGGTATTTACATGACAGATGTGAGTGGAAACGCCGGCAGGTTACGCCCTACATAATTATAGTCACTTTATTGGTGATGTTCTAAAAGGTCTTGTGCGTAGTACTCGCAACCGGCGTGAGTATATGAAAGCCAACGATGCAAAAGGTAAGGATCGCAGGTGGCGTTCTGTAGTTTCTGCCTACCCTCTTATGAAGAAGGCGTGAGTTTATGTATGTATGTGTAAAACCGACATTATTAGAGGTTCAATTAAATACATGCCATAAATATAGTCCTTGTGTTCCATTTAGTGTGACACCACCTTACGCAGGACAGGTGTCTCGGTGTCTGCCACAATAAATAGCTATTTACCAGCGAGTGCTGCCTGCGGCTCCCGGCCACGGAAGGTGTTCTCAATTTGTCGCCGGAATGAGATTGTCGCCGCTTTCAGTATTAGGTAAGTGGCTTTTACATTTCACTTTATACTGGCAGCATTGATTTTGATTCTTTGAGCTAATGGTTACCGACGGTGTAGTGGTATTTGTGGAGTAGACGACGTTTATGTTGTCTGCCACGCTTCTGGGGAATTTTGTGAGCAAGTCATCAAGTTTTGGAAAAAGTTGGACCGAAGCTAAATAAAAAGAATTCTTTTTTTTTTTCACTCGTCTTTCTCTCGCTTCCCAGCTTTACCACCCACATGTTATTGTTTTTGTCAATATTTTATAAACCTGTATAAACCTCCAATAACATCAGCTGACATTATATTTAAACTACTTATATAATATTTCATTTAAGTGTCTTGACAAATGATATTCCCACAATATATGTGTTATGGAATATTACTTGAATAATTATGATGACTCGCACCACTTTGCGGTTTTAAAAATAGTAAACTCTTGCGGTTAATCATATACATAGGGTTGAACGCAATTTTTCCTGTGACAAAATGTCTGATTAGAATATTTTGCCCAGTAATAATAAACCTATGAAAAAGCATACACCATACACGATGATTTTTAATTCACACGGTGATTTTTTCCTTTCAGGACGTGAAAGTACCCATGATTAAGAGCAACTTTCACTATGACACATACTTACACTCTGAAATATCGAAATAAATATCAGCTGTTCCATACAAAAATGCAGTATTTCCCCAATGAAAATGAAACAGATGTTTTTCTTTTGCTACTTCGTAGTTAGTCTCATTGGGAAAGTCGTTAATAGTCATGAGTAGGTACTTTCACCTCCTGAAACAGTGAATTTAAAAATTACCGTGTATATGTAACAGTCTAAACGTTACGATTTTTTATTTTCTGACATTCAAGTATAAATATACCCTACAAACAGTAAATATTACCCTACATTTCACCTCCAGACATACCTCTCCCTCAAAAGATATTGGCACCAGCTTGTCCATTAAACTTCAACATAAAAAATAAAACTGTAAACGTTACTTTGATAACCCTAGGAGCAATGACTCTTTATTAAATTCATAAGCAATCGTGTAGTCTTAGACCATTTAAATCTTAGCTGTTTTTTGCGAGCTCGCTGATGACGTACCTATGTAGGTATATGGCAACGAGTAGATCCTGTATTGATCATAACAGCTGCTTCACAAACCGGTTCCACGGTTTACCAACTTTGCTCATTTTCCACAAAAAGGATTGAAGATGGACGTTAAAGAAGCAGTGTAAAGAATAAACATTATTTAAATAACAGTAAACTAAAGTTTATCAAAATGTTTAAGTGTTTTGTCTTTGTGTTATGTGCTGTAACGATAGTTTTTTGTGCACCCGGATACGAGAATTCTAGAGGTTAGTATAATTTACCTTATTTGTCCTAAACTCGAGGTTTTTTAACTACGCTGATGTTATCCTATGGTTTTTAATGAGTGTTTGCTTCATTGTGTTACAACCTATTAACTGAATGTTATGATTGAATATCATTAGTATGAATACAAAAATTATGCGCAAAAGTTTTTAGCTGTGTACATTGTGCACCTTGTCCTATAATAAAACTATAATTGAAGACATAACAACTTTGCAATACTAATTATACTCCATTTGAAATAAGATTAGACGTATAGATAAGCCTTTTTTACATTCCGTTCAACCGATTTTGAATTCTATTGCGTTGGTGGCATGACAAATGGCAACCGCAGTAGATAGTTGGTATTGTGTAACTTTTTTTGCTTTTAATGCTATCCTTATGCCTACGATACAGAAGTCAAAATCGGTTGAACGGACTGTAAAAGGGTTTGTTTTAATGTCTAATCTTATTTCAAATGGGGTATAGTTATAATGCAAGCAGTAAGTAAGTATAATATATATTGGGTATTAAGCATGATGTGAAACCTGAGCAGAAAAGTAAGTTTTATACGATGGTTTTTTTATCATTTGGAAATAGAACTATCCATGTTTTTTTAAACCCGCGGATTTCACAGACTTTTAGGTGCAAAATATTATATATACTTGCCAATTTTACGAATTGCAAAACCGATTAGTACGTATCTTATGTTCACAATTGCTCGATAGCGTTAGTATTTGTATTGGAAACAAGTATCTACAGGTAGGGACACATAGCTACGCCAATAGGTATAATCAACGGATAACTATAACAATTACCGCTCTTTAAGAGTAAAATTCATGTTGAGATCATGTTGAGTGACCTAACTGTGCAATTTGCCAGTAATTGTACTGGCAAATTGACACTTTTTGGTCTGTGCTAGCGATTAAATCAATTTTGAAATAAATAAAATCTTTGAAACATTACGCCTGTAATCCCCGAAGGGTTAGGCAGGGGTTCAAATAAAATCTGTGTAAGTTTATAATCAACATATTGAATGAGTAAGTTTCACCTCTGGTTACTCTTATAGCATTTTAAGGAATGTGAAAGGAACATTACTTATTTATTTTGTAAACGTAGGTACGTTATAAGTGGTTTTCTATATGAATGTAAAACATCATTAACGTCATTTGATTCCTCAAAATTACCTAAATGTTTCACTATCTCTTCAACTCTCGTTACTAACTACATACTTAACTAAAGTATAACGCGCGGTAATAAAAGCATTAATTGCAAATGATACTCTTTGACACGCTTATCTTTTTTTATCAGAAAAGCAGTCAACGCGTGAAGATGTCACTGACCAGTTAAATGGTGCTTCAAGAACAAGACGCCAAAGTTTGGGAACAGTTGATATAGTCTACATCGACGCTGCATCAATAGACTCCACAAAATTTACAGACTTGCAAAGCAAAGAGTCACCTCGTTTAGCACCTGTCAATGTTATCACCAGTCCTGGGCAAAATAATCAACAACTATTGGAAACCAATTTGGAATTAGTATCTCAGAATTCGAACTATGCTGTTTACAAATTGAAGAGTGCAGAAGATTCTACTTTAAATGGTTTGCCTGATGATAAAAAGACTCAGGCTTCTGACAATCAGTATTATAGCTATGATAGTGAGCAGTATGGGAGATACTCGGATAGACCGCCACCACCTGCAGATAACAGGGAACAACCACCGCCACCGCCCCCACACCCCCATCCCCCTCCTCCGCCGCCTGACCACTACCCACCACCACCACCACCTGATCACCACCCGCCACCACCACACCATTATCCTCCACCGCCACCTCCAGACCACTATCCTCCTCCACCACATCACCACCATCCCCCTCCGCCACCACCACCAGATGATTACAGATTAAGTTATTATGATAGATATAGCTATTATAACAGACCTCCTCCGCCTCCACCTCCACGGTCATCTTACGACGATGGATCTCGAAGATTCTATGATGACAGACAAACACGGCAATCTCCTTATGACAGACCGCCACCACCGCCGCATAGAGGTGGGCCGCAGCATGGGGGACCTCCACCACATCATGGAGGACCACCGCCACGTGATGGGGATCGACCGCCACGCTATGACGAACCACCTCAGGACCATCGTGGCCCACCTCCGGACTATGGCAGGCCACATCCTCACCACCGCGGTCCACCAGACCGTTTTGATGATAGACCACCTCCACCTCATCGTGGGCCACCAGACCGTTATGATGATAGACCACCACCTCGCTACGGTGGACCACCAGATCGTTATGATTACAGACCACCACCTCGCCACGGCGGACCACCAGACCGTTTTGATCATAGACCACCACCTCGCCACGGCGGACCACCAGATCGTTACGATGACAGACCACCTCCACCCCGTGATGAACGTTTTGATAATAGACCATCATACGATCGACGACCACCACCACCCCCTAATGATCGAAGACCACCACCTGATCGGGAACAATCTTACAACCAAGGCAATGAAAACAATGAATACTCCCAGTATGATGAAAATTCGGCTAAATTGATTGATGCAACTCGGACATCGTCTACTATTGAAGCTGGAACAGATGACAGTCAGTACCAGCTTGATGTTAGATTTAATGATGATGAACAAAAGGCAGTAGAAGCTATGAAAAGAGATGTAACTGTCACAACTGCTCGTCCTTTATCTCCGTTTATATTTCAGGCTGCCCCTGTTACGCCGGAAGATTGATTTAAAAGTACTAAAGGTTTTGACAGTTTTTAATGTTTATAATATTAGCACTTACAGTAACACACATGACAAACAAATGTACCTCATTAAATATAACTCTGTTCCTAAAATACGTAATAAAATATTTCATTCATGTTATATTTTGTTTTATTCCTACTGCCTTCTATTGTATTTCTCACTCAAGGTTATTAAACGCAGAATAATAGATATGTTAAAGGTCTTAAAATTCGTATGTAATGTGAAGTTAATTTAATTAAACCTATAGCTACTTAAAAATATTAAAAATCATGACCATAACACAACTAAAGTACCAGGCTCTTTTTTATAAACACTTCTCATCAAGTAATACAATCATCGAGTTTTTTACTCGATTGTAATTTTTTTTTATTTGATTGAACAATATTTTTTGCAGTTTTAAATCGTTACATGTAAAAGTTCGTTCTACTATGAGCTAAGACATCATCATCTTTATAAAACGTATATTTTTCTTTAGTGCGAAGAAAAGGTACGTGTTTATTACCTAATCAAATGAAATTAACGTATGTGTTTATGTTATTTATAGACAAACGATCCCCCCAAGGCTGGGGACAGCAAAAAAATAGAGGGCCACCAGCGAACAGAGGCCCTCCCAATAATAGAGGACCCCCAAATAACAGAGGACCACCAGACAACAGAGGACCGCCAGACAACAGGGGACCGCCAGACAATAGGGGACCGCCAGACAACAGGGGACCACCAGCCAACAGGGGACCACCAGCCAACAGAGGCCCACCCGCTAATAGAGGGCAACCAAATAATAACGAGCCACAACAAAACGGACAACCTAATTATGAAGGCAATTTAGACGCTGGAAACAATGGTAATAATGTACCAAATAATAACGGCATACCTGAGGGTGACAGAAATAAAGAAGTAACAGATAAAACACCACAAAATGACAAGAACAAGCAGCAGCTGACAGATGCTCTTCAAGAATATTTTGGTGATCGTTTTCCGAATACAAGTAAACAACCACCAACAAAGGGTCCAGATCAACCTTACCCAATATTTCAAGCAGTAGCTGTTACTCCTGAAGAGTAATTTAATCCAGTAAAAGTAGGTATAGTCGACCTCCTAATTGGTTTCGGGTTGACAACAATTTTCACTAAATATAAACTTCACAAAGGTCGAAACTCTCCCATAGTGACTATTCGGAGAAGTTCTCAAGGAAGTTTTACTTTCTGCTATTTTCAATATTTAGACAGAACTGTTTTTATTGCTTAAGGAATATATTCTATTTAAATTAGACTGGTACAATAAAATATTTAAATAATACTATTCTTAGGCTTTAGGTCGACTTAACAAACCTTTCACAATCTGAAGACTGAGACCGAAATGCTTGCCTGATTTCATGTTTTTGGCAAAATATTTTTTCGTTATTGTTAGTAACATTTCAAGAAATAATAGAACTTCATTAAAATGTGTTTTTTCAACTGAGAGCGTGCCTTATCTGCTATAAACAATAACTTATCACGGTAATCGACCTTACACAAAGAGTAATGACAAATATAAAATCGCCTTCGGTTTACTTGAAAAATATTTTCCTAATATTTTACACTTTATAGAACGGGCTTCAAAATTTTACAATTTGACTTTCCATAAGGTTTAGGCTGGAAGTCAAATAAAGATTTTAAACACTTTAATTATATAATAAGTTTAATTACATTTTATTTATCTCATTTTTAATGCATACAATTTATTAATAAATGTTTATAGACTGTCTAAGTATTTTATTTCACGTATAACATACTAAAATAAAACAAAAGAATAAACAATTATTCTTAACAATGAATATTTAAGCTCTTATTTGTTAAATGCCGTAAAATAACAATCATTACTTACATTGTTACATACACACAACATGGAGCCGTTAATTACTAACTGTACGAAAAAAAGTTTACGAGAAATAAAAAATATAGGTACACAATGATACGTTACCTAGACAAGTAGTTATTAAGTATTATTGTTAAAAGGTGGGTTTGCATCTTCCGTCAGGGGTTCGCATATAGCCCGCGACACATCCGCCTGAAAAGTTTTCCCGGCCGTCCTTAGCAGTAGTCGTAATCGGTGCAAGTGTGCTCGTACTGGCAGTAGGGGCAGAAGTCACTTCTACTGGTTTCCTAGCAGCTGCAGCAGCAAAGTCTTCTTCTGGTTCTTCTTGAAAGTGAATATTCGAGGACGCATCGTAGTTTTCCTGTTGTTTTTTCGCATTTGGATGAAATAAGTTATTCACATCTTGTCTTGCCTTATTTACTGATTCATGGATGCGTCCGAAAAACTCCTTCAGTTCCCCATCAGCGCCGTTATATTGCAGTGTTAAAATAACACAAAATAAAATGGAAATAGTTAATTTCATTTTGTGAAAATATAATGTTCGTGTCACGTCTTGTCAGATAATTTTCTCTTGACTGAAGTCGCGAGAATGACTTCGGTTTATAAGATAACTCGATTGACCTTTTAAAAATTATCTTACAACATATTCCGAGAACTGATTAAATACCTATGAGTTAATACATCAAAATATCTTCGTTACATACTAGATATTTTCCTGTTGGTAATGGTTTTTCATTTTCAATGTTATCTAGCACTAGCACCATCTGAAAATAATAGTATGAGTTAAATTGTTATAGTTTTGTAGGAGGTAGATATATCCTAAGTACATAATCTTTTTCAACAAGGTACCTACTTGTAAATAGGGAATATTATTAACAAACGACTATTTAATCCCTTCTTGTTATTCAGGGTAATTTTCGAAATACTTATTATTATTATTTTTATATCCCAATAACATAATTATTAATAGGTATGGATAATAAATGTCACAGGTCATGCTACGCATTATGAACCTACATGTTATTTACAATTGATAAACTAACAACAGTTACTAGAAACTTAGTATTTGAGTGACTAATAGCATCATCAAAATAATTAAAATCAGTACCTCTAAAGTCTCTGTCTGCAGTTTCCTAGCTGATCTCGTCTCTGCCCCTGAGGGCATTGGAAGTCCGGTACTCGTATTATTTGACTATGTTGCGTCAATTCCTCAACCGGAGTCGTAGTCGCCATTCGAAGTTTATCGTGAAAATTAAAAACAACTCCTGCTTCAGCCCGATAACACATGCTCTGAACCATCACTATTAGAAACAACACACATTTCGCGTCCATTTTATTGTAGTGCATTGAGCATACTACGTCGCAACTATACGTATATATAGTTGGTGCGACTGCTCACCATGGTTGTCTGCACACTCCGTTCACGTCCATAGTAAGGCCAGCACCACACCTCTCTATGTTACGTGGCACTTCTATCATTTTAGGTTTTGCATTATCTACAGCTTTATTATCAGATATATCTTCTCGTACAAAACTGGATTTGGGAGTTTCCTCTGGTTTTATAAACGTATTCTTGAGATCTTTAATCGGATTCCCAAATATGTCTAATATGAACTGTCCGGAGAAAGAAGTGCTGGTGGCACAAACAAGGAAGCTGATTAATAAACTAAACAGAATAAAACGTGTCGACACAGAAGTCATTTTACAATACTAACACATATCGCTGCCCGCTGTACGTTTATCAGCCAACAATTACCAGGCCGCTACACAAATACGATAACATTCGCCAACATGATGTTAATTTATCTCTGTTAAAATATTTGTTTATTTTACTTTATATATTTCCGAACATATTACCTAACTATAAAATCAATAATATTTAAGAATGTAGCAACGCATACACACACTCCAACAACAAGTTATTTATCTTTCAAGTTAAACACACGAAATCACTTATAAGAATGATCTGTAAATTAATTCACTATCGTCAACACTGCGGTATATTTAAGTATACAAATAAAAATGATGTAACGCACACTGTCCACCAGTGACAATTACGAACTGATCTTATTCAAATCTTCAATCCATCAAAATGTGGGCCAATTCTAAGCTTGAATGTTAGTGTTCATATACTTAGGCACAACCCAAATGAACTCTTCATGTAATGTTTCTATACACTCTTCAAGAGTTATGCTTCAAGTGGACATAGTAACGGTCTACAACAGTCTGTATAATTAAAAAAATATTTTTCCTCGTTGGGAATATGTATTACATCGTTATTGTTTATTAAGTACTTAGGTACTCACTGTACTTTAAAACTCTAAATAAGGGCGTACCTTCATCAGTTCTTCATTTAACTTATTCTTGTCACAGTCCGGATGCATTTCACAATACACATTGAGCCACATTACCATTTGTTTAGATTTATCAAGACGTGGAACCAAAGAATACGAATTGAGGTCAAGTAATTTTGGTTTTGTTTTGATTATGACGTATTTACTGTATTCGCTGTTATCTAATAATACTTTGTAATCTTGACTATCTTTCGGCAATAGTATAATGTATGCAAGCTCAGAATTATCTTCACGGTTCTTCTGATAATCTATGAGAGGACGTTCGTCAGACTCCTTTATTGTATCAACTTCATAAAAGTTAGTTAGATCGTCTACCGCTTTTTTCAAAACTAATCCTTGGCTTGAAAATGCGAAGCAGTATGAAAACACTACAACAAAAACTAAGTTATCCATCACAGTATTTTCGTAACGACTGTCTGAACCTAGTTTCAGAGAAAGAATACGAAGAGATACTGAGTTTTTAATCAATACAGTTCGCACTGCAAGATACTCACGTCTGTAAATGGACCATTTGATCCTATTACGCCAATTGACTTCTATTATTACGTCTATTGCCAATTGACTAACAAAAATGCATGCCTACACTTTGTGATTGAAATAAATCATCTTCGAGGTCAAATGTACGCCACTACCTTTGTGCGTGTTCCGTAACTACCATCTATAATGTTGACAATCATTGAACCAATATTTATTTTAGTTTGTATACTTATAGTTTTAGTTAAGTTAGATCGATATATTGTATTAACTTTATTAATACATTATACAATCTAATATTAAATTAAATTACTAACTAACTATACAAATAAATATAAAAACAAAAGGACAGATTTGTATAAATAGTGTTCTCAAAGCTAATAAAAAATGGCCTTTAAAAAAAAACTTAATTAATTTTCGTAAGTTATTTTTTTATAACAAGTTTTATTGTTCAAATAAAGTAGAGTTTGAAACCTCTTAAACAAATTATTTTGATCCCGAAAGTAGCATTATTTAGAAAACTACCTAAGTAAGGTAACTACAGAAGCTGCAATAGGGATTGTGGCCTTCTGGTTCTTATGATATTTACCTACTTACTGATATCATGTAATAATCTAATAATTATGAGTGGACGTTGTACGTTATCCGATATCGTAAATAACAACAAGACAACCACACGTCATGCACTAGTAACACTTGAACTACGAAAGCGTAAATACGTTGTCAATTCAAAATAAGGTTAAATGTAAGTATGTATCTAGGTACTAGGCACAATAAAAAAGCCGCTTCGAAACTACGTGCTTCAAAACTTCTACATAAAATAAAACAAACAGAAGCACATTATTCCAGTAAGTAATAACTACCTAATTGATGATTACGCTGGTTGGATAAAGGGCTCTCATAGTTCATCATGCTGAAATCCTCGTTAGCCGCTCTCGCAATACAAATCCGCTTCAGCGATTTCATTCGTTTCGTTTCGGAACAAGATAGATCTACTTTTTGCTGGAAAACTGACCATTTGAATTAAATTTGAAGCCTTTGGTTCGAATGAAGCTACTTTGTTGTTGCCACCAAAGCGGGAGTGGTCATTAATGCTTTAAATGAACTCTTTTCTTTTCTGAGCTGGAAGCAAAATAATTATTTTTGTAGAGGTTATTTGCTTATTAACTACTATTTAACCTCGCGTTTCTTTATCCTACCACTTTCCGAGAAATCGGGTTGGTTTCGATTTGGTTAAAAGAACCAACTGTAAGTACACTCGTTAGCCAATATCTGTGCATTTCATTTAAGATATATGTGGGTTTACCTAAGTGAAGCAACTAGTTTGGATTATATTTGCCCTTTTATAGACCAATACGGGCCAGTCCTTGTGCTTTTATCAAAATATTGGGGGACACCTATCCTACAATACATAACGTGTATAGTTATAACAAAGGCCCGTTATATACCAGCTACAATATCGGACACAGTATAAAAGGATATGTCATGTCCTTTGACGGCAAAACTGACGCTAGAGAGTAAAAATGCCACGCACCGGCTTCACGTGAGAGGCATTTCGTGATTAAAATACCTACCCCCGGCTATGATATTTTAATTAAACACCAAATGTTAACATATACACGAAATTATAAGGGTGAACCAAAATAATATAATAATGGCACAATACAATGTCAATCATTAAAACATACAAATAACAAAGTTGATGTTATAAAATAAACGTGTTTTATGTTCATTACGAGTTAATTGTAACCACAAGGATTTGGTTTTCTGTGTCATAAAAACACATGTCATATTAATTAATGAATAATACAACCTGGACTAGGTATTTCACCAAATAACTAACAGTGTAGCTGTGTTTAGTAATACCTGTGATGACGTGTCATCAACACTCATTCAATGAATGGGCGGACAAAACAATGTAATTTTAAGTGTTATTCCAGTTCTCTTATGGCTTCTTCAATGACTGTCGTTGGTAGTTCAAAGTCCATTTATAGCCATCACAATGAAGTTCATACAGGAAAACGAATTGTTGAAAGGGTTCTTCTCTCATCACGAACAATAGGTACGAACCAATGAGGAGATGTGCAGAGAAGAGTCATCATCATTCTCCTGCCCTTTTCCCAATTTATTTGTGGATAGCGTAACATGTCTTTTTCTTCCATGCTTCTCTATTAGTCTTCATCTCGGTAGTCACTCCCTTTCTAGCCATAGGTATTATCTTTCACACAGTCCTTCCATCGTTTCTTTAGTCTTCCCCTACTCGTAGAGCCACATGCATACTCAAAACTTTCCTGTTGACATTTCCCTCAATCCCCCGCATCACAAGCCTATTCCATGACAACCGATTTCCACACAACTTTTCAGTCAGCAGCGGTTTCATTTTCAGACATCCTCATACATACTCATTTCTTATTTTATGCATTCGCGTAACACCACACATCCGTGTTAGGATTCTCATCTCAGCTGCATGCAATTGCCTTTCATTCATCCCTTTTGTGGTCCAACATTCTGTTCCATACAAGACAGCAGGTCTAACCATTGTTTTATAAATCTTCCCCATAAGTTTATGGGGAAGATTTTTGATTTTTCCCGTGATTGAACCAGCTTGTTTCCGTGACCTACCACCATTTCAATCATCCAGTGTTATACTCTTCTTAACAGTCCGATCTACTTCGCTATCGCTTTGTACGAGTGAACCGAGATACCAAGAGCAGAACTGGAGAGACCACCGAAATCGCAGAATATTATTCGGTTTTGGTTCTGCTGATTTTCAAGCCAACATTCTCCAGTTTCTGTTGCTCTTTCTGCTGTGGATCTCAGTTCCATTTTCAGCAGAGGAGAGTAGCCAGTCAGCAAAGCTTGTGGAAGGATTTACCGCCATAATCTTGTTTTGTTTTCTTAGGATTGACAGGCTCGCGTTTGCCTACTATTTCACTTGATGGTCAGCGATGACGTGTCGACGAAAGTAGCACGCTTGCCTAGAAATAACCTATTCTCTCTTGACTTGAAGCCCCCAGGTTGTAGTTCTTCAGTCTTTTTGAAAGTTATATGACCATAAGTTAATAAATATCCAACTTTATCGAATTTGAAGGCCGTGCTCTACTCCATCGCTGAAATGTCTCCATTGAAAGGCGTCTTAGTAATATAACAATCATTTATTCAACATTTCTACACAAAAAGAAAAAAAAATCACAGATTTATAAATTAAGGCTTCAATTTTGTTTCACTCTGAGTCCTGTCATCTAATTTCTAGAAACGTTGAAGTAACATTGGTTCGGTCGTCATTAATTTAGTGCTTGGTACCGCCGCATTTGCTGCTCTTGAAATGCCCTGATTTTTTAGACTGGAACAAACAACGATATTTAATCCAAAATATTTAGGGAATTACTCCGATTTTAGTTTTGAAGAAATTAAAATATGTACAACTTCTGTCAGGTCAGCTGTAAGCAAACAGAAGTTTGAAAGTAAAACAGCAATTAAGTTGCGATCAACGGTTGTCAAACTTTCGGATTTGTTTCTTGAGAAAAGACTACAAAGTGATACATTCATGGTTATAAAGTGAGTTTACAAATACCTATTATTTTATTTAGTTCAAAGATGTCTCGTATCCTTAAAATATTTTTTTTTTAAACATACCTAGTAATAATTACTCATGCTTTCTAGAATATTCTCTCAGCTGATTGAGCCGAAAGTCGAACCGTAACTTTCACAGTACTAACCTCATAGGTACATTTGTCAGATTCGTCCTCTTCGGAAGATGATGATGAAGACGAGGACGAAGACGACGATGACGATGACGACGAAGAAGACGAAGATGAATCTTTATGGTTTTTTCTGCCCTGGAATGTAGAATAAAATGTGTCATTCACTTGTCAAGATAATTTTTTAAGTGTGTTTTTGTGGTTCTAAATATCTCCAAAAATAGCACGGAAATCCCGACGTAATATTATCCTACTAATATTATAAATGTGAAAGTTTGTGTGTTTGTGGGTTTGTGTGTTTGGATGTTTGTTACTCAATCACGTAAAAACAGCTGAATGGATTTGGATGAAATTCAGCAAACAGATAGTTTATAACCTGGATTAACACATAGAATACTTTTAATCCCGATATTCCTACGGGATCGAGACTTACGCGGGTGAAACCGCGGGGCGCAGCTAGTATCTTAATAAATTACACACCCTGAAAATTCGTTTACAAAATAAACCAAGATTTCTTCAAACGGACTGGCATAAACTGTTTTATCCTTATTGCAAAAATACAAAATTAAATGATTATTTAGGTACAACAGTGGTTTCAAATTTCAACTTAATTCAATTTGTTCAGAGAATTTACAAACTTAAGTTTTGTGGAGTTTATAAATGAGTTTTTAGTGTCAAAGGTGATAATGTTTCTGCTTCATTAGTATGAAAGTTGTATATTGTATCATTTTCATATTCAGAACTAATCTTCGGGCATCGGAAATAGGGTCTAAGTTACCAGTGATTAGGGCTCCGGAGAGAGGAATCTTCTAACTATGCACACACATTTTTAGCTTTATTTATTTATATATAATTTATTGTGCTAGTAATTACAAGTATTTGGCAATCGTTAACTCATCACAGCCTAGCTTCTTCCCAACTATTTTTGGAGTCTTCATTCTAACCGAATGCAGCTGAAAACCTGTATTTTACATGGAGCGACTGCCTCTCTGACCTCCACAACCCAGTAACTGGGTAACACGATACCTATGGTAAGATTGGTTGTCCGACTTACGGGCTTCTGACGACCCGTAACGATTGTCAAAGGTCCACGACAGACAGCCGGGACCAACTGCGCTTTCCGAGGCTCGGAGGGATCTCGGTATGTAAAGATGGTGTCCCATCCACAGACCTTACGCGACAAGCGTAGCTTAGACCGATCTATCGACCCGTGCGGCTGTTATTACTTAGCCACGAGCCCCTTGATTTGACAATCGTTAACTGTTATCAAATATTTCATTACTTGTAAGAGCTTCAACATTATTAACTAAAAAGTAGTAAATCAAGTACGAGTTCTCCTAATATCTGTTAAAGTATAAATAAAATAAAGCTCGGTAAAAGTTCGGGGAACAGTTTCATCATTATTGCTCATTACAGTCGCAATCGAGCCTCGCTTCAAGAAACTCGTAACGGTCACATTCTACGAACAAATTGAAGTATTTCACAGTTTCACCGTTTCTCTGTATTCTCTGGCTACGTAGGATTAACATTATTACATGTAAAGCCGTGGTTTATGGCGTGCTAGCTGTTTTAATTCGCGCAATTTTTTATGTTGGTCTTTTTTTATTAATTGTTTGTAGTGCGAATAAGTATCATAACTTATTCTGACTTACAAATACATAACCATCGCACATTAAGTTAAATGTACTACGTCATTTAACTCAATGCCATTGCATTTAAAAATGCTATTACGTCATCAGCAATTATTGTTTCATCTCACTGATAGGAAAAGATCAGTTTTTAAGATTTATCTAACTAAAGCTATTTAAATTGTTTATTTTGTTCATCTAGTCTCTTACATTGTGCATGTGCATGATGTGATCATCAATACCAACCATTCATTAAAGTAGGCCTTGAGTCACGAATGACGTCGGCAAACTAGTTTATTGTTGGTTCATAGTCAGCAGGGCAATCCCCTTATGATTCTTAGAAGCCTTAGCCTGTTTGCACTATAGAAAACCCTTACCCTACATATTTTTAATTAACGTTTTCGAATAATTTTAGTTTGAAAACATTAAATTGTAATCGAAAAATCATCGACCATAATATAATTGAGGTTTTAAAATTAACCTCAATAGTCAATTGGAAAACATCTTTAAGGTGATTCTAATTAGAATTTCAGAAAGTATTCTAATTTTAATAAAATCAATTTGTAAGTGGCGATACAAGTTGGTATCCACAGGTACGTTTTCTGATTCATTTGTTTGAATTTTCATCAGATTCTTTTAGAACACACTACCTATAGCTTCATTCATGGTAGTCAAGTGCGTCGTGTACATGGGACCTTATTTTTAAGTACTTACGTTGTCACCGCAGCAGTTACCGCAACAGTCGCAGTCTTTGCCATCCTCTTCGGAGGATGATGACGATGATGAAGAAGATGACGAGGACGATGACGACGACGAACTGGAGTCACCACATTTGTTTCTGGATTTCTGTAATTGAATAAAATCATAAATTCAAAGCCTTTGGGATACTAGCAATTGTTTGATAAAATACAAAGTTTTGAGCGGGTCTATATCTAGTTCTATATGGTCTGCAAACTTGTTAAACTAGGACGATTTTATTCAGTTTCGAAAGTAACTTTCAAATAATTTTATAGCAGGTGTCGAAGTTGAATTCATTTTTTAAATAGTTTCAAAAAGTTCAAAACAGGTTGTACATTGTGTACAAAATTCAGACGCAAATGTAGATAAGTACTTAAAAAATAATAAACCTGTTAAATAAAACATTCAAAATTCCATCGATAGGTATGATATATTTATACTTACCAAAAATATTTATGCAAACATGCATGATACCGAACCAGATGGTTCGTGGGTTACAATAACAATCAATACAATATTGCAATATAATAGTGATTGCAAACGTCAATATCAAAGCCTTCACCCGTGATCTGGCCTAAATTATTGCTAAATATGATCGTTACTTCATAATTAGCAAGACTACTATAATAACAAAATTAACTCATATTTTTGGGGTTAATCAGATATCTGTGAAGGCCTAAAGACTAATTTGGAACAATATTATTTTAAGCAAAAAGGGAGGTGCAGAAGCAATATTCTGATTAAGTAACTGCTTTAGTTAACTAAATAATATTGGATGGGATAACATCATCATCGTCATAATTATATATGGGCTTTTGGTACATACCACGCAACATCTTCTAAGGAAAGTCGAAGCCGTTTAGTAATAAAATAGTGCATAAAACATATGGACAGGAGAACAGATGAAAAAAAAAATGGAATAAATTAACTGCATACATCCCATTATTTCGGTTGAACAACTCGTACACAAGTTGACTACTAAGTGAACACATAGACCATCGAAAAAAATTTATGTAATAATCATTATTATGCTGCGCATGTCATACTTACTTCGTCACACCGTGAACGGCTGAAACAAAAAATAGAAAATTATCTAAGTTAAACATTTCACTGGCGAATAGGGGCTAGAAGTCCCCCGCCTCAGGCTGCTGTTACCAAATGGTATCGATATTGAAATATTCATGAAAATAGCTTGATGAGCGTACGTTGTGCTTATGAAACCATTTTCACATTTTGGTGACTTTTGAACCCTCAAAATAAGGGTCTCGTTCATTCATCGTACTATAATGCGTCCTTTTACCTAACCTTTTCAAAGTGTTAAACACGGAGATAACCACCATTTATTGGCTGCAATTCCAATTCCAATCTTAAACTGGGGAACAACACGTAAAAACCCAATTACACTTTGCTCGAAGTGGAAATTAGACCTATCCATAGGAATCAGGAGCGTTGCTTTTGCTTAAGACGGTTTCAGTAAAACTAAGAAAAAGTTTTGGTAAGGAATAAGACGTGCAGACTGCCTCGTTGCAACTCTTGAGCGTGGGTACCACGGCTTATCCGCAACTCTGACAAAGTGTTACTGGATAGGTGCATTAAAAAAATTAAAGTGCACCCTAGAGTCTGGATTTGTGATTGGTTGATGGCAATAGGCTCGCCCTCTTGACAAAAACACAACTTGCGAACTGTGGGTGGAGTAACACACAGAGATAAATTATAATAGGTATCTGTGAATACCTATACACGTCTGCATGCATGTCGGGAATAGACAGGTGGTATGTTTATAATGCCCGGTACAGATTGGTGAAACGTAACATGAAACAAATTCGCATAGTTATTATGTTACATTTCATGTTGCATTGCATAAGTTGAGACGGCTCATTTGTGATCTACAATATTGGTATACTTACCAAGTAGATCTCGCTTCAGTCATTGCCAATACGGCAAGAGTAACCAACAATACCAATAGAGCTTTGTTCATTTTGATTATCTACCTGAAATTATGAAACGTGATGTTAATAACATCAAAATTTTAACAAGTTTTTTTTTTTGCAGCGTGCATACTTTTCAGTGGTTTAATTTGAAAGAAAATGACTTTATTTTTCTTATTAATTCTTCACCATTTTTTTTTGGAGAAACGCTACACAATTCGTAAAATTTTAAACCTGAATATTGCATTTTTTTTCATTTTCTGACAGTTTAGCGAGACGTTCAAAGAAAAAAGCACAATATTTATTATGTAGTACTAGTATGTTATTACCCAGACAGCCGGGTGATTAAAAGAAACTGGTGTGTGTCAACACTCTCCAGTCTTCCTGTGGTAATCTAGACATTTGTTAGTGTGTCACCCCGCACCTAACCAATGTTATGTGGCATGCATTCCGACTTGGCTCTCTAGCAAAACTCATTTCATGGAATATTAACTAACCCAACTAGCTTTATCTTAGGGCTTGTTTCACGGTGTCCAGGTAGGTAGGTACTTTCCAACAGATAACAATAGAAAAGAATTTATATTAAATGATCTTCGTTATATATATGTTAATTGGAACTTTTCCAAGAATCGTGAAACAGACTCTAAGCTTCCTCAAAAATAAAAAATAATACTAACAGATTCTGGATTCCTGAAGAACTTGAAACAGCTAACTCTTGTTCTCAGTAAACGTCACTTTAACTCAGTGAATGTAGTCAGTGGCAGCGATTTGCATCGACTGAATTTTCGTATTTTATCACTATTATTAAATTTGGGTCAAATTTACTTAACTCTTAGCTTGCGTCCATAAGGTCAGCAAGATAGCACTGTTTATTGCAAAGAGATGCTCGCCCTCAGAAACCGATCTCACTATTAATTTGAATATTTATGTAATAATAAAGCTTCTTCGCATTTGAGATGCTGTGTTATCATTATAAGTATGTTGATGTTTTTTCCTTAATTTGTAGATAAGGTAAAGACGCAAATATCGTCGTCCTTTCGACTTTATGTTCAGGGGCACGTGATATTTAATTAAAACGTGTTTTTTACTTGTTGACTTTTTATACGTCACATCACACAATTCCGTCTGTTGTATCGAGTAGCATCACGAGTGCAAGCTAATTATTACTTTTGTGTGATTGCAGAACTCCTTAATTTTTCATAAACTAAATAGACGGACAGGTCGTCTCGATAGGCTCCTAGTAGCTTTGTCAAGAGTTCAAGACAGATAGATTTGTGGCTTTATATAGTATTGACATAGGTAGGTACTTAGGTATCTTAGGTGTTTTGACGAATGTCGTTATCAAAATAATAACACAATAATTCTTTGAATCCGTTCATTTTTCAACAGAAGCTTTGATTAATCCGCTTTTATAACAAGTTGCCAAAGTCGGTTACAGAACTTAGCGATGGAAAATTTAAAACCCATATCAAACGTGTCCTTATCAAAAAAGCATATTATAAGATTAAAGACTACGTTGATGAGAAGGAAGTTTGGCAATAATTCCTTCTGCACATGTGGCTTCCCTGGTACCTTATAAACGGCATAATTATGTAAGAGTCTATTAACTGCTCCCAAATTACCATGTTTATTCTCTTTACATTCATCCTTGACATAATCATTGTATTTGACATTATTCCTATTATTATAGATACCTTCAATTTAATTTCAACTCCTAGTGGCTTTAGTGGTTTATTGTTATTTATTTATTTATTTATTTATTTATTTAAACTTTTCGCACACAAAAAAAGGTACAAAGGCGGACTTAATGCCTTAGGCATTCTCTACCAGTCAACCAAGGGTGGTGAAGAGATTAGATGTTCTGATTATTGTTTGTCTTTTATATAGATTATTTTCTATTTTGTGAATGTGAGAACTTTGTAGGCTTATTGGACTGTAGATTTACTGAACATCTATTTTGTTAAGTACCTGGTACTTACTTGTTGAAAGGCCTGCATTGTCCTCCCATGCCTACTAATACTGTAATTTGAAAATATTGTAAAAGCCAATTATTTTTAAAAGAGTAACCGTGGAGTGTCTTGCCGGCTCTTCTCCATAGGAAACGACCAATTGGAACCGTGCACCTAGCTTCTGACGTTTCATAAGTGCCCATGTAGGTTTATGTGAAATAAAATATTCTGATTCTGATTTGAATCGGCGTATAATAATAAACGTTATAGTTCATAACAGCCGGGTATACCGGTATTTTCTGAAAAATTGCTATGCTACCCACATTTCGCCTTAACTGCAGTTTATTTATTCTATTCTATTCCAGTATTGTACACGCTCAATTCACTCAGCTTTATCAGGATTATTCGATAAACGCTCCTCCACAGTCAGCGAGAAAACAAGCTCCTTACACAAATAGGGGATTTTAATATCCTTAAGTAGTGATGATACTGGCCTCTCGTATAAAAGACTTGCAAAGTAATCCACAGAGGGCGCAGCTATCGCGCGAATCTGCTTGAGTCATCTCATCCTTTTCAAATAAATAGGGTCCGAAAGATGTCTGAAAAGCAACGTTTTATTTTTTATCCATAATTCAATTGAAAACACATTTATTTGGGGTTATGTTCATGTCTTCCTAATGTTGTTTTTGAGATAAACGTGATAATGTTTAGGGATATTTTGTTGCAAACAAATTAGTAAATGACTTAATGGCCATAATTAGGTATGCTAATAATGAACAAGTAATTATTTTTCCTTATTCTTCTAATTAGGTACTGCGACTTACAAGACCTACACAATATGGCAGTTGTTTGTCCATTCAAGGGCATTATTGTTTAACGTCCACGCAACCAGTCTCAATTTGCATAGGTACGAAAATATTGCATAAAAATATGTTTGTGATTTTTCCAACAAAATAAATCATTTCCAACCCTTTCCAACCACGCAGACACGGAAACAGTCATTTGGAAAATTCAGCAGCACAGGAAGCCATACGTCACATTAGGCACGGCGCACACAGAGCAAAGTGTCCCGCCAACGTGTTGTGTGCTCTGTTCCGGCGGCGCAGTATATCAAACTCATTATCAAACGCCCCAAATGTACGCAAATAAATCGTTTTTATTACTCAACTCCTACTTATTGAATTTACCTTTCAATACTAAACGTTACCTACTCTCAAGCAAAATTATGAACTGGTTTAAAACTTCTCGATGAAGTGGAGTTCGAAAATAGCATTATAAATTCACCGGTTTACAATCACAGCGCTACTTGGCGAAGGCAAAAAACCTTGGCGGGAAACTCGTTCTAACTTTTCCTATTTTTCTGCGTTAATTTCACCTGAACCCATTACACTTTGCAACAATTCTTAGTGAGAACGTTTCTATTAGGCTTTTCAAATTGCATTTTAAATAACTTTCGTAGACTTTGGAGACGACATCTTGGAGATCTTTCATGTCAGCTGATAACTTGTTATTGGTTGGGATAATAATCATTTATTTTAATGTGCTTATGTTCAAGAGATAATCTTATTTCAACTTCTTTTATTACCAATTCAAACGAGGAGGTGGTCTAGAGGTGAAATATACTAAATGACGTGAATCAGTTACTGTAGGTAGGCTACGTTCATAAACACACAAACATATTAAATAATATGTTTTTATATTGGTGCAGATATTATGCACATTTTTGTAGTAAATACAAAACCCAAGGCAATTTCTCCGTTCAAAGAATCCGTGGAACAACTAGAAAGTATTTATGTTATGCAAATTCAAGGGCAGGTCTTAACGGCAAGTAATCATACCGTACCCATAAGGATGAGACGTGGAAAGTACCTAAAGCGTTAAAGTAGTATCCAAGTTGAGCAATGAAATGTTAAGGATGAATAAGTTAATTGGCCCCCGGGGCGTATCGGCGGGCCCTCCTGTGGCACAGAGGAATGCATTTAAATTGGATTTTAAGAGTAGAAATCACCGGCGTTCTCTCCGCCTCTCCCAGCCTTGTTAGAGCCAATCTCAAAGTTTACGTAAACGAATAAACCTCCGCCGTGAAACCGAATTTATCGGTATCCATTCAAACTATATTTATCTATGATCGTTCGCCCATTTAAACGAAATGCTAAGCGTTGCAGGTTTCGAGTGGCTATTTAATATTAATGATGCTTTGATTCTTTATTTGCTATCAAATAATAACAATACTAAAAAGTAAGAGATTAATAATTTAAAAACGTAGATTAATTTTACGTGTGACCTCTCAAGCTCAGATTGTTACCTACACTTGCACCAAAGATAATGAACAAATGATGTATCTCATGACACTAATTATGTAGGTAACAATTACCTAATACTCGTACAAATGTGGGTTAGCAAAATAATATTATATCTCACAATTTTGAACAACTATCAATGTCAACAAATACAACTCTGCGGGGAATCACCCGGGAAACAAATGCTATATTGTGACGTCAGATTGTTCACTAATTCAATATAATACTTTTTTCTACTAACAAAAACTAAAATATATGATTACATAATAAATACACGGATTTAGTACCTACCTACAAAAAGTTCATACTTAAAAAAGTATGTATAATTTTTTTATGTTATTGAGAACCATTTCATACGTTTTTAATTACGTCATTTCAGCAACGTTTAATTACTTCCGCTGCAAATATTGAAATAATTAAGTGTAGAGAAATTAATCGCAAGAGCTCTCGTAATACAGCGTTATGTGCTAAGGACTTACAAGCGTGTGTTTGTACGTAATCATTACAGGCTTACTGGAGTGAAGGATTTATAGAGTTTTGTAGCTTTGTGACTTTTGCAGAAAAAGAATGTCAAATGAAAATCAGGTCTGCTCGGACCCCAACGCGTAGTTGTTACTCAGCTGGCAACCATATGGGGGTATGTTAGCATAGCATAATGTCATTCCCACTGCTGGGACACAGGCCTCCTCTCTGTGAAAGGGTCATCATAAACTACCAGGTGGGACCGGTGCGGATTGGTGGATAACCTTTTGTTCCTGATTTGTCTCATGTTTGCATTCCCTGTTGAAAAACCTTACAGGTTCTATAAATCCTCACTCCACTATACTCGTTAACGTTGTAACATTTTGAATGGGCCCTAAGTCGAATTAATGAATGTATCCCCAATGTACATAATTAACATTTGCGAGACATTACTCAAGTGACCTCGCCTTCTATAAATCTCTGCAAGGATCTGTCTCCTCGCTCGTGAACCTGCTCTACTTTTATGTAAATACACTTGCGTACAGGGTTTTTGTTAGTGTTTTATTTGGAAATGGACTGGAATGGTGGACTAACAGAGTATTATTTAAAAAACTGAAGATTTTTCTCAGATTATTGCGCTTTCACGCTAAAACGGATTTGAATGAAAGGCACATGGATAGACCAGGGTCCCATGTGCCTTTCATTCAAATCCGTTCCTAGGTCTAAGTATCTAAACCCAGATCATGATCTGGGTTAAGACCTAGGATACTTTGATCCCGGTAGTACGTTCCCGTGGGATAATTGATTCCGAACTCCACGCGGGCGAAGCCGCGAGCAAAAGCTAGTATTTTATATTTGTAATAATGTATGCAAGGTCTCGCCTTGCTGCTTTTTGAAGCCTTATGACGTGTGTACGTAATACAGTTTTGCATTATAAATTATTCTATGTTGCTAGACAGACATCAGACTGATCGAGTAATTAAATTACGGTTCGGACGATATGTTCGGAATACCAGATTATTAAAATATTATGATAATAAATGTTCACCAAACTAATTAGGATTGACATCTGTATGTTTTTACGTTCCAATTTAATTTGGAGATAAAAAGCCATTGAATAATTCGTAGGTAACTAACAGCTACACACCTACATGAGCACAAATTAAAACGCAGCTGATATCTGACAATCTACTGCTATTATTTGCCAAACAAAAAAGGGGTGATGTACACTACCTATACGTAATGACAAACCTAGTCTGTACAGTACAATCCATTACAATCAATATCATTGAGATGACTTTATCTACAATAAGCTATAACCATAATGACAGGGCTAAAATCGTCGCCGTCAGTAGCTACGTGAAACGGTAACGAGAAACAATGGACGAGAAACGCGTGCTTATGGGCCCGTCGCGCTTTCAGTGAAATGGTTATAGGTGTTTCAATATATTGAACCATGTGAATATTGAACCAGCAATGGAACAACATTCCCGAAGACCTGTGAGTTAGATGCTTAGTAACGAAAAATATGTCAGGCAAATAGTGTATTTAGTATTAAAAACCGGCCAAGTGCGTGTCAAACCACGCACAGTGAAGGGTTTCGTAGTTGGGATGAATTTATCCCAAGCACAAACTTAACATTGTAGTTGAAAAACTTTTTCTCCCGTACGGAATGTATGGGAGAGCATGTTTTTGCAACTGCAAATGTAAGTTGGTCGATTGTTACTAGGTAACTTGTAATGCCAACTTAGCTGTGATAGTTTTCCTTTTAATTTCATTATATTATATACTACTCCAATGAATTTTTCACATATACCAAACCAACCATTTAGCTGGCAGGCAGCACTTGACTCTAACAAAAATTAGCAATTCAAAGGTTATTATTTCGCAAACGGATCTCTGAAACCAAAAATGGTTTTCACAAACTCACAATATTTTTGAACGACTTCCAACGACACCTCACAAAAAGGTATAGGCGAGAGAAAAAAATTGTTCCCACATTACGTATAGCGGAGGTACCCTAAAAAAAAATTTCTTTCATGATTTTATTTACTTTGTCGGCGTGATTTATATGTATGCCCATACCAAATTACAGCTTTCTAGTACTGAGAGTCTCTGAGCTAAGCCGCGGACTGATAGACGGACATGGCGAAACTATATGTTGACTACGGAACCCTAAAAACGGAGACTCCACTTAGTACACAGGACCTGTTTCACAGTCCGCTCTATCCACCAGATAAATTATAAAATGGAACAAAATACGTGTAACATTATTTGCTAAAATAAGTTAACTGAAGTGAACTTAGCCTTAAGTGGCAAAACATCACATCAGACGCCTTATACAAATCTACAAACACTTCAAACGAAGCCTTTCGAGTCATGCAATTATTGCGATTCCTAATAAATAGCCTGTCGACGTATAAAAACAACCTCGCAATAATAATCTTAGATGGTTTATCAGATACTTAGTAAGTTAATTAACCGATCACACTGAATCTCCGTCCATCTAGTCAGACATTACGGTAATGACCAACTATCAGCCTTACGTTCGCTGTACCTTATAATGACGCATTAAGCCAACCTCGCACCTTACTTACTAGCTAGATATGTGTTTAATTAGCAATTATTTTTCTGCCTGATAGTAATGCCGGCGATTTTCGTCAGTTAATTTCAGTGGTTATGGGAGTAGAAAATTTATTAGATTAGAGATGGGTTATTAATTAGATAGATAGATACTATTGAAAACTAAGTAAGTATCATAATCCACTCAGAACTAATGAATACAAATTGGACTAAAACCATGTATAATAAGACAGCTCCAAAAAAGGCAATCGATCAACGCTTCCTCAGTTAATCATTACTGACGGACATGGGTCTTTCTGCCGCTTTAAAGCAATAATGACTGCAAATAAAAGGGTATTATACTGTACAAATCATCTTGTTTACAGATTTATTCCTACTCGACTATCTGCAGTGTCGCCATAATTTTCACAACTTTAAAACTATGTAGGTACTCCCATCATTACGTCACTATTGATCTCAGACCGACGTATCCACGCTACATCTGCTTAGCTTATTATAGAGACGGTGAGGAGCGGTCTCGGGAGAAATCCAATGGTATTGTTGAATTTTCGCAAATGGCCTGTGCCGTTCACGCCGCACGAGCCGAGTCCTGACAGCTAGGGGAGCTGGGACACTATTACTTGTCTCATGAATAAGTACTTGATGCTATATGTACTCGACGTCTACTGACTCCCCGTCATGTCGCGTGTGTCTGTTTGTGGGTTTAGATGATGATTTGTGCTCGATACATGTTGTGTTGAATCTGACAGATAAATTCGTGCTGCAGTAAAGCTACAAGAGACAAACACTTACTGCTGTGTGTTTGTGCATTAGGGTGACGATGGTGTTGAGATTGACACATAAATAGGTACTGCAATATAGCTACAATCTTATTATATATCCATAGATACAAACTAACGCTATACTAAAACAAAAGTACACAAATCACACCTTTCACAACAACATTACATCACACACACCACCACCTCACAATGACTCCCCCTCACACCCACACTTATATCACTGCGTGCACTCCTTATTTCTTACCATAATTTTCATATTTTATATTCTTGTGTAAAAAAATAAAATAAAAATCTTTTGGCATTCTCTCAAAATTATAGTCTCTAATTACTATTAAAATTATTATTGTTTTTTTCTTTTTTTCTCACACATATTGTACAGCTAATGTAAACTGGAAGACCGGAGCCACCTAATACAAGCAAATCTTTGCTTAAAAGGTGACTCCAAAATTAATTATGTAATGTACCTATGTTGATGAAAAAACATTTTTTTTAAATTGTATTTGTAAAAAAAATACTGACTAAATACCTACCTGTGATATTGCTCTACATTTATTAACCTCCATCACACTGACACGCTACACGTGTAACAGCAAAACATTCATACATAATTTGTAACCCATTATTCTGCATCAATCTCAAAATATAATAAGAAATTCAACCCCAACATATGTGTCTGACCTTTCATGATACGATATTCCGATTTGTGTTCAACCCCCTGAATTTTTGTTACTCATCCACTAACCTGACCGGGGCCTGTCCACTTAACTTGAATAATGATGTGCGAGGAAAAAGGATCGGTGAGCCGAACCGGCAAAATGCGAACCTCCGTGCAATCCGCCGCCGCCCGCCGCCGTCGAACCGACCGCGATTGAAAAACTAATGTAGAACTTTCCTTTTAATCCCTTTTTAATCTTGGACTGTTCATTTTATATGTAGAACTCCTTCTGTGAAAAGAAGAATAACAAATCTAAGAACGATTTTGTATACTTTACATGCGTGTTTTTTAAGCATAGCTAATTAAAAATGAAATCTCGTGTGACATAAAATCTGGATGAGGCCTAATAATAAAATGTAAGCAGAAGGCGGCGATGTAGTTGCGGTGCGTAACCCCGTGGAAAGAAAACGGCTTTCTTTACGAGCTATTCCGCTGAGCCAATATTTCTCCGCGACAGTGCTCGGCATCATAAAATAAAACGAAAAATTCCAGAACACTGCCTCCAGCCGCCATGAAATCATAAGAGGCGAGATTTTATGCCCTATCGGCCAACACACTTCGTCAGGTGATTAATACCATAAATAATACTTAGATATCATGAGCTTTATTGTTCTTTTTCGTGTAATATACCTAATTATATTTTCACTTGTACACTATATGAAACTATTCCAAAGTTAGGTATAGTTTTCTAAAAACGTTTGCCTTGTAGCTGCCGTTACTGTACCATTTCAAGTTGTCAGTATGATGATAAAATAAACACAGATATAATACCTAAACCGAGTTTTATCGGAAAATCTTAGAAAGTAATGATTTTTGAGAATGAATTATTTGCCAAAAACGTCAACAGAAAATTATAAAAGCAAACAAAAATAAATACGTTTATTCATAAGCCTCCGTTCTCGTTCAGACTAGTGGAATGGGCGTGTGGAGTGCACTTATTATGTTCTGCGCTCGAGTCTCGTACGACAAGCGCTTGACAAAATACTCTGCCAATTGTGTCGGAGTACCGCCCTCAATTGTTCCACATGAAAAATGGCCTATTCGGATTGTTCCCGAACAAATGCGTGCCGTGCGGGTCATTACGCTTTGTTTTAGGTATAAGTACGACAAAAAATTCACTGTGAAAAAGCTGAAATTTTCGCTTCCGCCCTCTTGAGTTGTGAGCAAGCAGTGTTTAAACTAAGGCCAATTGTTTCGCCTTGAAAAATTATTTTCCGCAAAAGAACAAACATACCTATTCTTTTATTTAGAGTACAATGGAGCTTTCATATAAAATACATGTTCCATTTAGTAGTAGTTCTCTATTGTCAGAAGATACCTACATTTTGTGAAATTGGAAGAATAATATTTAAAGATGAAAGGCGACGATGGAAATCATAACAGAGATTTTACTGCTCAACGAGCGATTGGAGCAAGAATGCCAAAGATTGTTTCAGAGCTCGAGCAGGATTGAGGCGATAATAACAATGTCGTCACTTCCTCAATCTAACTTCTTCAATATTTCCTGTCGAACCGATCCGCTATAAATTTTTATCCGTCTGGAATATTTTTATTCGGCGCCGTTTCGGCCGTACTCTTTTAAGAATAAAAATATAATTTTATGAGAGACATGTTTAGACGAAACATCTTTTGGAATGAGCTATCAAATAAAGATGGGTGTATAAGATAATATTAACTCTGCTGTAACTTATTTTTCAATGGAATAAAATATGTTTTCTTTTCTAAATACCTAATAGAATAAAATGAACTCCCCTTTTCTGCTCTTTCTTTGATCTTAGAAGACTTTCTGAGAATTTATTATCAAACCTGATACAAGACTCTAAATACCTAATATATCATTTCTGAAAGTTTCCGTGTTGAAATTCAAACTACAATCATACAATTTGTGGTCGATTACTAGTAACTTCTGCATAGTGGGTGTTTACAGACACAAAACTCTTATGCGCGAATATCCGTATAGACTACGCGTTAGTGCAGGCCGTTGAAACGTTTTGTGTCATACAGAAATCGAACCCGACAGTCGACACATCAAAACAATTAATTAACATACCAGACTTACAATTACGTTTTAAAGGAAAACGGTCTCGATAATTCAAAGGAATGAACAACTTCTTGTAAGTAATTAATTCTTGGAATCTCAACAAATGTTTACATGTCAATTTATGGTGTGTGAAACTAATCATAACATTAACGCCGTGGTTTACTATGGATTAATTTACGTAAATAAATTAAACAATTTGCTGGTTTAGTCAGCTATCATTACGTTAATTATGAGGCTACAAAATTATCTGGAATAAAATAACTGATCCTGTTTAGATTAAATATTAAAATGAATTGCTAAAAAACATAGATAAAACCCAAAACTAAAATATTCCATCCTGGTAATGGTGTATAATGTGATAGGCCTTGGAGCCAACTTTTCTCAGAAAACTATCAAACGTATAATAGCCATCAATAAGACGTAAAGAATAGGACCCTTATATTAAACGATTTAAGGTCTATAAATGTAAGATATATAATCGTAGCTGTCAGTATGATTTTCCTGTAAACAAAAGGTACAAAGGAAGACAGTAATAAAGTTATAGAATGTTTTGTTGGACACCTTGCAGTATACCATTTTTTATAAGAATTATAGAAACACTCTACTCTCTTTCCATGGTAATCGTAATAAGTGTTTAAGGATTTCATGGCGTTTCATAATACAACATTGTCTCCACGCTACTTATTGCAACCAATTACGAGAAGGCACCAGATTATGGCAATTTAAAAGTATTTTGGTCACTTTATCTTTTTGTTGCACGACATTGCACGGCTTAGCGTGGAATAGCACGGCGTAGAACCGCATAGCATGGTGTTATATGGCGTAGGACAGCAAAGTAACGCATGGCGTAGCGTGCGTGTGTAGCGTAGCGTTGCGTAGCGTTGCGTAGCACGGCGCAACACGGCGTAGCACGGCGTAGCTCGGCGTAGCACCGTGTAACACGGCGTAGAACAGCGTAGCAAAGGGCTTACGATATCAAAAAAATAGGAAATCTGAACCGAATAATCCTTATTAAGTAACTTAAGAACTTATGAAATATGAAAGCAATGGATTAGCCATTTGTTTCGAAACGATTCCAATTCTGACTGATCGTGTATCACGCAATTAGGGTGCTGAAGATGACTAGTACAGCTAAAAATTACAGCAGTGGTACAGCATTTCTTATAACAGACCTTTTCATAAAATATAAGAAACTGCTTATTAAAACGGCTGAAGGAGACGGTTAAGGCCATGGAAGTCATGTTTAGAATTGCATAATTCATGGAAAAAGATAACGGTCTATGGTTCAAGTTTATTATGTCATCCTGTGTGTGTGTGGTGTTCCAGTTACATTGGCAAAAGTTGTAATATAAAAGTGGTATTTTACATAATTATATTATAAGTACCTACAGCAAAACGTGTTCCCGCGAGCATCGAGCGCTGGACGAGCCGACAACAGAAGTGTCTCTATATATCATGGTTTATCAAAAATTGGACTATACTAGGTAAAAGCTGATAACACAAATGCAATATATAAAATATCCAACTTTTTTGTATAGAACACATCGAATCGTTTCGTAGAACCAATATCTACAGATGTCTTAGACATCGGCAAACTTTCTCACACCCGCAACTATTTACAAACAAACAAACTAACTCACACGTCTCACCTTTATTAAAACATTATCACCTCAAGTTATCGGAGGAATGAATGGTCATTAATTAATTAAGTGAACCCTTTGCGATGTGTCCCTGAAGAGTCATTACTTAATTAGCATTACTCATGCGCTGGTCCCGGCTCCACTAGATGCGATAAGATAAATTGCTACTTACCTTTTTACCTGTGTTGGTAAAATTCTGGTGGTAGAAGTGAGTTGGGGTAAACTTCTTTAGTGGAGTTTCTAGCCCCTTCTTCGGGGTAACAAGTCGTGATGTTATTTCAAAACATAATGTTATTATTCCTTCGGGTTACACTAAAACCACCACATATGAGGCCTGGTTGGTTGTCACAATATGAATATAATTTTGCACAGATCGCCAACAATTATCAATATTGCCGCAAATTTTCCTAGAAAACGTTTTACAAGAAATTGAAAAGATAGTTCAATACTTTCACCCCAATAACGTAAGAAATAACATTAAAGAACTGCTCATAATATCTATTTAAACTTGATAGTAGACACTTTTACTATAGTTGGTTTTAGTGGAACTCACCCCCACACGAAGTATTTATTTTTAAACTTCAGTGTACCGTAACAGGTAACGTATGACCTTGCTTTATACTCCTATTTTCCTCCGCAGGAAAGAACGCGGCGCTAGCATTATTCAAAGCCAGACTTTACTAATGCATTTTATGGTCGAGGGTAATATTTACGAGGCCCAGGTGAACGCAAAAAACGTACGTAAGCACCTCATCGGGGCCGATTTTAATATTAGTTTAACGCAATATTACTACGAAGCTCATCCCTAGCTTAAAAATAAAGTAGTTAACTTATGAATATAAAAGAAAAAAAAGAGAAAGAAATAATTGAAGGTCCGCAAAAAGCCCATTCTACAGCAAATAAGTAGTTATTTCTTTTTATCACCGTATCCTAATTGCTTGTTATCTTTCTTTTAGCACCCAGGACTTAAGAAGCCATTCTATAATCCCTGTATTAAGAGTTATACGTGGCGAGGGATTTGAAACGTGTTTTCCCCTATTTTCGGAGGCCAAGCCGTCGCGTCCCGCTATCCTTAGGGATTTCATTCCGAAAAACCTCCATAAATATTTCTTACAGTATTTGTATCTTCCTTGGAGTATCGTTAGCACAATGTTTCCCTTTTCCTCTGAACCGAGTTAGCATCTGCTCCCACAAACTACAATGTCTACAGAGCTACACACCCAGTGCGAACTGTGTCTACAGCTACTGTTGCATAATAAACAACTAAAACTATTATTAACAGTACCATCCCTCAAAAAGACAACATTTTATATCAATTAGCACGCTGTCGGGAAAAATATGAAAACAATTTATTTCTGTGAGAATATAGTATAGGCAGTCATTTGTTTTGATTACCTCCTACCGTAATCAACATTTTTTCGAATGAATAAGGCGGGTTTTAGAGTCACGCTGAGCGTCGGCGCTGCCGGCTCAATATGTATGATTATCGCACTCAGCGCAGCTCAGCGCTGACGGCCATCAGCGCTGTGACGAGTGCGATACTCATACATATTGAGCCGTCAGCGCCGACGGTCAGCGTGACTCAGCGTGACTCTAAAACCCTCCTTAGGTGATATCCCTTTTGTAAAATCTTTTGTTGTTTGAGCTTTAGTAGAGATTGCTCTACCACTGCACTTATGGCACCTGGCAAGGACCGAACGTGACAAACAAAAACACTTTAATACATTTGCTCCAACGTCATTACAGTTTATCGGTACTTTGGCGCGAACCCGAAATAAATAGCCGCTATCAAACAGCGATTACACAAACTGTTCACAAGCTCATAAAAAGACAAACATTACGAAATCTCTGATGTCAAAGAAAAATAAATCGGTAATAAAGTTTAACTGCTCAACAATAATGTTATAATGGTTGTAACAAAACCGATATTTTATAATATTAACCGAATAAATTGGAACTGGTATATTTTTTTAGAATTCAATATTGTTCAGGTACCTACTCTATTTTTTTTTTCTTCAACATACATTCGTTTCAGTAGCGTAGTTTTTACTTATGTTAGCTGTGTCTTGAACTCTTGACTTTATTTAGACTAGTTCATCACTTCCCGTACCCACGGGATCGTAAGAGGCAACTTAGAAAATATATGAGAAAAAGATGGACAGTTGTATGCATTTCAGTACACTATCTTCCAACTTCTTATTGGTCATAATGGCGTAGCATGCTAGTTTAATAAACTAGCATGCCTGTATCTCAACAGAAGCATGCTATTATCTCAATAACAGCATGGGGTATCTCAAAACTAGCATGCCAGACCAGTATCTCAAGAAATATTTAGCCAGACAATTATAAAATAATTCAATGAAGGTCGAATTATTCATCGGTAAATACAAACCGCTCTAATAAAATAATTAAGGAAGTTAGTCAAACTCAGAATAATATTGACTCTAGAGTTAATCACAGTTCAGTGTCCAATAGTGAATTGTTAACAATGTTGGTGCTGTTCGCAAGAGTGATCATCGCAGACGATTGTGTAAGATGTGTTAGGTTTACAATTTAGATAGGTACTAGTGGGATTTAGTGATTATTTGTAAATACTCTTACCATTACAGTGGTGTCCTTCAACACCTTCACTTGGACCTGAAAAGGTACAAAAGATAATGATAATGAGATCGAAAACCAATAAAAATCATTGGATTTCTTAGCTTAAAGTATCTACGAGTTTAACGATTTTCAGGCACCTTATTCTCATATTCCATTTACCTACTTTCGCAATAGATTTTGTTCGGAAAGGTAGTATAAATTTTATTGCATATATTTTGAAGGTATCGAAACTCAAGCTTAATTGCAATTCACGCCATTCACGTTTATGTGCTTGGCAAAAACATCTGGCCCCTTGATTGCTTACGTTTTTATGTGCACTTAGGAACTCAAACACCACTCCCGAGGAAAATGTATCCAGGTACCTAAATAATGCAATCACCAAGCTTCACTTTTATTGCATATCGTAATTTATATTTAAATTGCGAGTGAAATATTTTTAACACAAACTATATGAAATTGTTTAAGTTTTGAAACATCTCGCACCCTTAAAACATAAATGACACTAAACGAAAATGTTAATTTTACAGTATGGCCATTTTAAGATTTTTTACGTATTGTATGGGTGATATGGACCTAAAAAAATATAAATAAAGCTTTGTGATCAGCTTAAAATAACAGTTTAACTAAAGCTGTTTCAGTATCCAGTTGCATACAATAAAATTATTCATTATTTGTCAATGGAGAAGAATAAAAAAAAAAAGTTTTACATTGTGTCGGTTATAGTTTCGTAGTTATTCAAAACTTTTTGCTTAATGACCTCTAAATTGTTATTTTACCTACATTGTAATGATAAAAAAGAGAGAAATAAAACAATATAATTACTAAAATAGTAAAGAATTATATTTATTTGGCATACGCTCACAGTTTTCGGTCAAAACAACACACATATTCATAATTAACAAATCTGTTTAAATCTAGATAAAAGTATTATCAAAAGAACAAAAACTTAGAATTTGTGTTTGCATAAAATTCGTAATTTTATCATAAATAACATTATATTAAAATCTTGTTCTTACTACTTACTAAGCAATACAATTATTACAGGTATTCCAACTTAACTGCTAAGGTTAAAAGTCTTTCAAAGTAGGAATTGTAAAAGTTACGTAAAAATCAGCGTATTAAAGGCATCATCATAAGAGTCAGCAAAAATATTACTAGTAGTAACTTAAAATATATTTTTCACTAAAAACCGTAAATAATTATAAAAAAATTGTATCAAAATCTTGTATATACTATAAAATCTTGAAAAAACTGAATTACGAAAAAAACAGCATAGCCTTTTAGCGATTTAGTCGTTAGGCTCAAAGTTTACCTTTAATAAAGTAAGTAACAATAACTTAAAAATATTTTCGCACATAAATCACAATAAAAACTTATCGAAAACTACTTCTTACTAATTATTAATCAACTATTTTTTTAAAGGCGTTCCCACTTCTGCCTAGATCAAAACTCTGTCAAAGTAGGAATTGTAAAAATTGGGTATCAAACCAGCATCTAGAAGGCTTTTCACGTCATTCTTCTTTCTTTCAGGTAAATCCAACTTTTGGTTATACTGTTGCAATTCTTGATCCATGATAGTTTAATGCCTTAAACAAAAAGCCTTGCCTTATTAAAGTCGTATAAAAACAAAATCCTAATAAAAAGTTAAAAAATAACTGACACTAAACTCAAACTGCCACCACTTATGCAATGACGCACAGCAAATATGTGAAAACAATTAGTTCGATTAAATGGCGCTTTACAGAAAATGCCCGTTATTAAATTCATATAAAAACAAAATCCACACTAAAGTTATTAAATAACTGGCATTATATTCAAACTGCCACTTATGCATTTATTCACTGCAAATATTCAAAAGCAAATTTATTAAATATGTGGCAGTTTACACAAAGTGCCAGTTTTTGAACTCACCTCAACAAGGTTTCCCTCAGGCGACTTGACGCGATCTGGCATAGTGCCGGTTTATCAATTACCGAACGGACAAGTTGTGACATATTCATAAGTGACACTAGTGACATCTAGCGAAAATTTGCCGCATTAGAGCTACCGGGGTCTTTGCATTAGACACGTTTCGTCTTATGCATTTTGACTGTATACTTAACTAAAAAATGACGTTTTTTGTATAGTGCCACTTATGTTTTAAAGGTGCGATCTATCTTATGATCTCTTAATTGTAAAGAGCCAAGAGCAGATCTGGTCTGCCAGATTACAATCTTCGCAGAGTTTACGCCACCTTGGCTGGCTCCATTAGCGAATTAGCTGTATTTCTGATTACATTAATGTCCCAATAGCATTTCATCACGTCCGTTGGTTTGAGTGGCTTTATAGGTAATTCGAAATTCATCAATTAGATTAAAAACCTACAAAGTATTTGTACATAGGTGCATACATAGCTTTCCATTGGTATTTTGTCTATAGCGCATATTATATTATGTTAAAAGTTAGTATCTCTAATAATGGTCTCGTAAAAGCAAAACCGTGTATCTCGATCCTTTGGGGATTTTAAGTAACCACATCGTAAGGGTCAACTGAAAGGTTTGACCATACAACAAGCATTCGCAATTGGAACAATGGATATGGACGCAGATCAACTCTAAAAAGCAGATGCTTGTGGTTTTTTCAGGAGTATTTTTCTTTAGCCCAAGAAAGACAATTACAGTAGAATTATTTCGAAAATATGTATTTTTAAATTATTGTTATGGCAAGATTTCTCAATATTTTTCTTCAACTGAACTAACTATTAATTACTACAGCCAACATTCAAATATCATTTGGCATTACAGTTTCAACGAACTAGCAAATGAAATATGAATTTTAGAGAGTCGTACCAAAAAGTTAGTGTGCCTATAAATTCATTTTTATGACACCCACTAAATAAGTTATCCATACATATACGCCGTTAGCAATAAATACAATGCAGACAGATGGTCACGCGCTATGCATGTACAGAGATACCATTTTATTGAAAAAACCTTTTTACTTTATTTTAATTTTATTTAACAAAAACATTTATTATGAGACTATTTACAAGAATCATAATTTCCTAGCGCTTTACTTTTAAAAGCTCCTAAACAACAGTACCTAAACTCTACTAATTAAACTAAATCAAACTAAAACAAGAGCTACCAACCAACATTACGCAAATAGTTTCCCAAAACTAAAATAATAAGATGTTGAAGTGTAACAACAGCCGGACACGGGATAAGGGCATTTGAATAGCCCCTAGGTGGCGTTAGTTATTCCGCTCGCGACTCGCCGACCGCCGCGCGCGCTCGTAAATCAAACTCGCCATTCGCTTATGCATTATACAGTTTTATTTGTGCGAGTCCGCTGAATAGGTAATAAACTATGGCAGGTGAAATGCCCTGCGTGTTCGAATGCGCCGAGAATTTGAAACGTAGGCAAATATACGTCTGTTTACTACGCTGTGGAACAACATATAGTGTGGTGATTGGATTACGTATGTTGGTGGTTTGGTGACGATCTGGCTTGGTTTTTTAATGAATTGCGTATTATGCTGTGTTTGCATTTGATTTACAAGTAAGTGGCTCTTTTGATTCACTTTTCTCTTCGATGTATAACTTTCTATAGAATCAGTAAAGAAACATTCAAATAATGACAGGCCTTTGTTCTGAAAGCATTATTAGACAAATGTGAGAAGAACAATAAGTAAAGTTAATTACTTTATTGACCTCATCATTATAATCTTAGCAACATAATCAATATTTTCTACAACCTTTCTACCTAAAAACTTCAAGCCTAAAACCTATTAGCCTACTAATTAAAACCACCATCTCATTTGCTAAACAGCTCAGGTTATTAGGCATTTTCGAAGGTCCCCCCATCTCTCGGCGCGACGGAGCAGAAAATTCACTGCGGTCCTCATTCCACACGGGCCTGCATACTAGTACGTACGTCTGAGGCCGGTCTGCGCTAATCCTCTTACTAATTTCATTATTTTAGCATCAACTTTTTAGCCTTTTTTCCATTCAATTAAAAGGATTGTAGCTTGCAAATATGCACGGTTTTCTGTACAGCTGAAAGATTAGTGCGAAGATGTTTTTCAGGTTAACACATATTTTATGAGTGTGTGCAAATGTGGGTGAAATTAAGACACTGATGATTTTTTTTTATATCTGTAGAACTCGACCGTATTCAGCGAAACCAAGGCATGGGCTATGTAGGGACTCAGGCGGAATGATACCTAAATACAGACGTGGTGGAAGTAGGGATTTGTTTTTGCTAGGAATTCTTGTGTGTTACAACATTTTTTTTTAATAACTGGACGTCAACAGAAAATTAAACAAAAAACAGCCATCATTTTGATCAGGAAAACCGGACACAGCAAAATAAGCATACTTTATAGGTTGTATTGATTTTATTATTATTACACAACAGATACAATCCGGACGCCGATCACCATTCATGTTAATGAAATAGCAAATAAAATGATCGTAATTACGGAACGTTTTTACTGCATTGTTGGGAGCCCGTCGCCGAATCACCTGGCATTACCGTTGCGACAATATTTCCAACGAATTGGCCATTTATTCAAGCACCAGACATAATAACTTTTGTAATTACAATATCAACATTTACGTTGCATACCGTCGTTCGTCATACCACCCTTCAAGGAGGGTGTTTGACGTAGCATTTTGTGGGATTTAGTTGCGATTTTATTATAATATCATATTTTGAGTTTTTATTGCGTTGATTTACTTCAAAAAAATACAATGTTTCAAATTCATAGCGATATTTAGGACGGAAGAGCAGGAGACTAAAATATAGAAAATTTACAAAATAAGAAGTCTACTGAATAACCAACATGCAGGCAACAGTATGACTTTTGAGTATAGATATCTATTAGGTAATATAACCATATCGCTCTAAGCATCCAATTGATCTTTACTGTTATAATCCAGTGTGGTACCTAATGAAAGCATTTGTTGTGCACATTCTCTGAAATAATATACTAGCTAAAACATAGATATATACACATAATATGTAAAGCAATGGTATGTTAAGCATAGTGGGGTTGTCATAAGCGGAAGCGGGATTGGATCAAGTATAATATCGGAACGTGATTTTCTTTACTTACCGCCTGGCCACGGGACGGGCGGGCGGTGCAAACGGCGGTGTGGCGGGCGGTGCAGAGGGCAGTACGTTTTTATTGTCGGCGGGGAGTATAGGTTGTTTTAGTCGCAAGACGCATCGCCGTTCGCACCACGCGAAAATTCGCTGCAGCGGAATGTCCCGTGGCCAGGCGGCAACCAACATCGATACGTCGTACCTATGTTACAGAGTATTTTAGTAAATTTTTTTCTTATTTACACAGACTGAAGATTCTCGGCAACGCTTCCAAACCGTCGTTCAGTCGCTCGCTTGTAATATGATATTCAATGCGAGTGACAGGTATGAACAGGCTATCAAAAGGAATTTAATTGAATTTCACGTTGCCTATCTATGTGCTTCACATATTAGATTACAAAATTTGAGAGTAAAGGGAAAGCTTTGTTGTTACTAATTATTTTAGTACTTACCATGAACTAAATATACCAGTATACAACTACGCCTTATTATTATTGCTTGGAAACAAATTTAGACCCGCCACGTGATCTTCACACCCTTCATACTCCCACTATCCCACCAATCCCGAAAGAAACTTTGGCGATTTTTTCTCGGTATCTATGGTTTTGCGCACTTTGGGGTTTTCAAATATAGGTACACTAAAAAGGGGTCTGTTCTTACCAAAAAAATAGCGACTATAAAAAAAAGCGGCTCAAATTCCTCTTGTACCTGCATGTTTTCTTTGGAAGTATCGAATAGGAGAATTATAATGTACCTACTCTATTATAATAATTTTAAAATGTAACAACTTTAAGACTTTTTTTAAAAGTATTTATTTATTTGGTCCACCAGCAATTGTATACACTAGTAAAAGCAATGAAACAGAATAAAGTGTAACAATCACATATAGGTAAACTCAGCATGCACACAAAAAGTTGGGGTAAATTAGAAAAAAAAGTAATAATAGACTACTTATATTATTAAGTTACACTGAACAGAACTTAAATTAAACTAAATTACAACAAAATCAAAACAACTAAGGTAAACAAAACTAGGATACACAAAAAAATTAATAAGTAGCCTAAATTCAGTATATGTATATTAGTTAAAGTATTGTAGGATATATTAAAAAGTTCGCTCCTATAAAGCGGGTATCAGAAATGTGTGGTCATATTGAAGGATACAGGTTCAGACATTAAACTGAACTGTCCATGGGGCCAACATCGTAATCGCGAAAAAAATATCATCTGGAACCCCGTCAGGAACGAAGTTCCTTCTCATATGATTTTAAGCAATAACAAAATTTTCGCGGCCGCGGCCGATGAAAACGACACCCGTGACAAAAAATTTGATCATTTTTGCAGCCGCCATTTTGGAGTTAAAATTCACACTTTCTCTTTCTCTGACTCTTTCACAAAGAAAAAAGAGATAGAAACTCGCATGAAGAGGGCATAACGCTTTTTTGTTATGTGACGATTTCTAATTACCGCACGCCGCGATAAAGAACGTCATGCCACAAATTAACATGGATAAAGCATGTACCCATTTCATAAAACAAGCTTGGGCCAAACTGTATATTGAGTGAGGTTTATATTGAAAGTTTGTACGGGAGCCACGAGCCACACGGGGCCTAAGGACACACATTCTACTTTGTTCTTATACACAACTTTAAGAAGTTGCTTAACAGATGTTCCGCCTGACTTTTGTCCCCATGTAAGTCATGTATCTTTGTAACATACGTTTTATGTGCGACGAAAATAATGCCTGCTGTCGATGTTTGTAATATACGGTGACAATGTTGGTAGAAATCCCTTCGGGAATAGTAGAAGCTTTTAAAAACTTGCGTGTTAATTCCTCTTTACAGAATAGTGAATCGTTTCACGCTTGCGCCAGAAAAGTTTTCTAGTTCTTTAGTTTTTCTGTCAGGAGAAAAATACTTAAATAATACAAAACAAACCAACCACCTATGATGGGTTGCTCTTACAAAACTCCGATTGCACTAACTAGCATGTTTGGCACACTAGTCCAAATTACGATGAAGTAAAAGAATGAACGAAACAAGAATTGATTACAGATGCACTAAACATGCTTGTCTGACAGGCGAAAAATATTTTCGAAACTGAAGCAACTCATCCAGTTTCAGGCGAGACCAAACTGGGAGCTCAAAATAGTGGCTAAACGTGACTTGCCGATATTGCATCATTTGTACCACATCCGACCGCATGTGCACGTACTCCTGATCTTGAACGTCGCACTGTATCTTTCCTAGCATATCGTACACTACAATACTTTGTCATTCTTATGTTCTTGCTCAACTATAGAACTAAGTTCAAATGCACCGAATTAATAATTCCGGTACTGAATATCTGATTGGATGTCAATATGCGCAAATTAATAATAATATTCACATCTAATAGTGGGCGTTTTCGACAGCGAACAGACTAATGATCCTTGATAGATAGTGCTGTTAATTTGAACACGCAGATATTTCTGATATCAGTATGATTTTGTAAACTTTTGCGCAATTTACAAATAGACTTATCTCCATTTTGGGAAAAAGCCATTGAAATCCTGTTCCGTTATAAAGTACCTGGTACCTATATACTTCTCCGCAAGGCCGGATTCCATGGGCAAGTAACCTGCCTACGGTAGATTTCAAGGTGATTTATCAACCCGCAGCCTTAGAAAAACATAATTGAATCTAGTGTAAAATTTTCGGAAAGCAAAGACCTCTTCGAAAAACTCTCTCGTGTAATGGAAATCGTGCCCCTCGGCCCCCAGGGCATCGCGGATTCTCTGCACAAAAGGCCCAACAAAAAGGTCCTGCCGTCACATGAACATTGTAAAACTCGGCCTCGTATTCACGTCTCCACTTACAAACCAATAGCGTCTTAAAAACTTCGCATGTAAGATTCAATTTTGTTCTACCAAGATTGTTTTGTAACAGTTTTTTCCAATCCGATAATGCGACCTTAGCGTCGGGATCATGGTTTACTACAAATTGTATTAGAGTAGTAGATTTAACTATTTACGCGGTGTACGGTCCGGCCGAGCGGTCGCGTGACTCCTCCGTACCTTGTGGAATGCTGATTCTTTTGTTATCATACATGGCATAAATTCTTTAGAGCATCGCGTCCCTGAGAAGCTAAAATAACACTGGTGTCGTGCTTCACGGGGTTATTTTAGTGTTGTGTTTTACAGAAAGGATTCACATTTCCAGATTCATGTTTCCGAAAGTCCAATCTCTTTTGACCATCAAGCAGACGATCCTCCTTGAAATGTATATCAGTATCAAGGCTATCGTAGTACATAACACGGAACTACCACGTCAGAGTAGGATACTCAGCGTAGCTTCATCTCGAGTGCATCTCTCACGATCACGGGAGCTTTTGCCTCTAAGGAATCGATTATCCGTAGACGTCTCGCATTCCTCAGATATCGTCTTCATCTCAGCGCCGATATGAGGACCTGCATTAAAATATCTATAGATATATAATGTTGTGATGCAATCTTGTTCTACTTAGTTTTCGCTGTTAAGATAAATCATGTTGGTTTTAACTTGAAGGTAATTAAAAGTGAGTTAACTAAGCTATGTGTACCTATAGTATGTACACAACGTATGGAGTGTTGACTTTAGCACTGAAAGAGTATATTAAAATTCACAAAACGGAATACCTATTACCTCATTTAATTTTTATATTTGCTTTTACGTCCTCTGATTCAAAACCAATATATGTTTTGGTTTGTTCTAATTATATATAGAAACTAGGTATTTATCAAGTAGGTAACTATTAAGTTATGTTTTAGTTTTTTATGATTGCTTAGTAAACATAAAATAAATATCTCCCAAATAGTAACGAAATCAAAACGGTAAATTGAATATTTATGAAAAAGTAATTGCTACGAGGTGTGAACGAGTCTGATGCCGAAAATATACTTTTTAGAATTTAGGTACGTCTTTTTGTGTCTGAATGTATGTACCGGATTAGCACAAAAATGGCTGAACGGATTTGGATAAAATTTGGCACAAAGATAGTTTTGCGTTCCCGCGGGATATTTTCCTATATCCACGGGGGCGAAGTCACGGGCAAAAGCTAGTGTATAATAATAGCTATAAAATCACTGTACTCCCAAAATAACAAATAAAGAAAGAACAGTTAACTATGAAGCTGTTTAAACGTCAATTAAACATGTAAGATGTATAAATGGTTTTAGATGTCAGTGTCTGTTACTCATACATTTGCAAGATTTTAAATGAATGGTTTAGAGTACAAATAACGGTGAAAAAGTGTTATTATAAATTAAGTCCAAGTACAAAAAAAGGAGCTACGTCTGAAAAAATTGCTTTGCAGTTTATTGGCAGAGGTGAGAATTATGTAATACTTGTAATTTTTTTTTTGTCTAATTATACAGTTTTTCATTTTTTTATTGTTAATGGCCTTCCTGTCAAAAGTCTGTTGGACAGATATTTGATCACCACGACAGAATCACAGTTTCATTAAGGACGGTATAGAAACTATACAAGTGTCTAGTTTTTCCGCATCAACATTTTCCGGGCAAATGAAAATGAAAAATCCATATTATTTCAGATGTGCGTTAAAAGCATTAGTTTTGTCTATTTTTTGGAGTTTGAATAGAACCCACCAAATTAAATCAAAGGGCTGGGAACAAAACTGATATGTACGTACCTATATTTAACTTGTACCTAGGTACGAGTAAGTGTAGGTAGGTATCGTTTATAATATCGCAATAATTTCATTTTAATATAATTAGGAACTGTTTGTCCCTAGCGTTTTAAACTTAGGCATTGTTGTCTTTGTAACTTGCAGTTCGTCAGTTCGCAGTAAACTGTGGGGTAGATACACGAATCAGTGTTCCTATGTAGGTATAGTAGCAACCCGCTAGATTACCTACCGGACATTTTCTGAGCCGTTCCATATTTTCCGTAGATAGACGTTACTTAGCAAGTTAGGAACTAAGCAAAATAACTTGGAAATGAAAAAACATAAGCTCGTTTGTTCCGCGGATGAGAATCTTAGGGTCCAAGTAAACATAAAGCCATGAAAACACAACAACAAGCATTATCTCGCCAAAATCCTTGTATCGAGTTCTGGAATCGTTCGCATTGTTGTCCTTTGTGTTCGCGTTCGCATTCGTTTTCCATCGTACACCATTATTCACATTAAGTGGACAGATCTCGGGTCAGATCCAGGCACAAGAAAAGCACAAAAAGTGCCCGCTTTATCCGAGCATGATAAATCTACTTCAAATCCGAGAATAGCGTCTTTTATGAACGAAATTGAAATAAACCGACCGTGCGGATAACGGCTAAGTAAGAAGATCGAGATCCTTTTAGAATATATTGGTGAATCATTTTCATTCATCAAGCCTACTTAGAATACCGTCTATCTACGTACTTGTATAGGTGGGCCTTTTAAAGTAGTTTCGTACATTATACGAAGAAATGTTTTCTTGATCAGCCTAATACTTACAAAATAATCTGGACCAATTCATGACATTATGTTCAACTCTTTACTGTGGCACATTTAGGCCCGGTATCCACCAAAGCGGAGAGGATTCAAACACATCTCCTCTCGTCTCCTCTCCTCTCCGCTTTGATGGTCACCGGGCCTTACTATCAGAATATTACTAATATAGATCCTAGGGTTTAATCCTAAGTCAACAAACAATGTCTACACTAATTTAATAGGTATGTATTTTTGTTTGTAATGAATAAACACAAAAACAACGAACCAATTTTTAACATTCTTTCAACAGTAGAATGCTACATTATCACCAAGTAACAATATAGGCTATAATAATTTATAAAGATATCACGCGAGCGAAGTCGCTGGCGGCAGCTAGTATTTAATAACAAAGTAAGAGACCTAAGTGAGGGTTTTAAAACTACATTTTTATTCGGTATAATTTCAACTGTCTAGCTGTTATAGAGGCACTATGAAGGTGACGCAACCCAAGCTTTCATCTATTTACTGAGTCAGCTTATCGTATGTCCAACAGTGAATGCTGAATTTTTCGTGAATTAGTAGTACTGTGTAGTTTTCTGAAATGAATTAATAGTACTGTGTGTACCTACTAGTGTCAACATCCATTTCAAACATGCATCATCCAAAGCGATCCCTTATTTTTATTTCTCAGTAAAACATTTATATTTTCTCTTATTCCACATAATAGATCGTTCGCAAGATATGTCCCTATTTTTAGTGTTGGAGATGAAATCGAGCGTGAAATGGTTACCACACGGAGCGGTTGTCTCGTGAACAAACGAATACCGGATCGCCGTTTGCCGCCGGGGCGTGTGCCGGAAAATTGGCTGGCACACCACTACACTCCGGCTTAATAATAACAATGTATTGAATGTCTTGCCTGTCCGTGATGGGCAACTATCTGATACAATAGCGGTAAGAGCGCACTGATAAATTAAAATGGTGATCCCTAAAATTATACAAATCTCCATAGGTGCAGGTATGTATCTGATCTCAGCACGTGACGTTCTCTAGTTCCTGCCTATCTCCATGGCTTAAGGTGTAAAGGACGATAACCAAAGGCCTATAGAGGCTTCCCCTAACCAGAAACTACCATATTTTGGTTTGAAAATCCTTTAGCTAGTTTCAATGATCATTGAAACGGGGACACTAATAATTATGTCCACCCGTCTGCCCGTTACACGTGAAACATGCTACTGAAGGAACCAAACTCGCAGCAATATTCTGGCCCGCCTCAATTTAAATTGCCATCGACACCCTAAGAAGAAGAATAATATAATCTTTTTAGGATTTTCTTTAAGACTTGTGATGATAACCTATTGTGAAGTATCCCTATGGATTGAGGAGCCATAATGAGAAGGAAAAATAACATTATGACATATTTTTTTATGACAGAAATAAACAATAGGTACATAAATAAAAATAAACTCAAATCTCTTCACCACCCTTTGGTTGACTGGTAGATTAGAGAACTCTGGACTGACCCCTAAGGGTCAGTCCAGAGTGTCGCGACGTGAAGCGATGCGACGTTGCGCCGCGCTTTTTAACAATTATCAAACAGTTTTTTTTTTTTTTTACGAGGATTGCCACGTGTCAAAGACCGCTGAGATGCGCGTTGCTGCGCAGCCCGTGCACCATAATGATTGTGTAGTAAAAAATAAAGGTATTGTGCGCGTCGCGTCGTGTCTCGGTGTGAACTGACCCTATGGCATTAAGTCCGCCTTTGTACCTTTTTGAGTGCGTAAAGTTTAAATAAATAATATAAATTAAATTAAATATATAAGTATAAAATACACCTTCCGCCCGCGGCTTCGCCCGCGTGGTATGTCGATAAAAAACCTATGTCTTTTCTCAGGCTTTAGACTATCTGTGTACCAAATTTCATTTAAATCGGTTCAGTAGTTTTGGCGCGAAAGCGCGACAGACAGACAGACAGAGTTACTTTCGCATTTATAATATTAGTAAGTAAATAGGTAAGGATAAATAAGTTTAGATATATTGTCTTTGTCTAAAAGCAGTCAATTTCACTCAGTACCTCAGTACTCTTTGGTATCATCTCATTGACTTGCATTGACTTTTCGGATGTCTTGTCAATTTAAATTCGCTCCTTTTACATTTTTTGTATATTTTTACGTATAATTCTCTACTTTGATACCGAGTAAATTTCAAAGGATGTGAAAAAATACTGAATTCATATGAACTTTTTCCATTTTCCTTTTACAAAGTTAAAAGTTGGTCTGAGGTTAAAGGTAGGAAAGTCACGCATTTCTGATTATGTAGCCTGCCTACCTACATAAATCAGTCTATACAGAAATGAGTGATGAGGAAATCGAAGCTGATGAAATGCGAAATGCTCTAAGTGCTATCGCAAATGAAGTACAAAAGTACGTACAGTACGGCCGACATCGAAGGGCCGACATTTGTCTTGACAGGTCTTAACATGCTCTGCGAACTTTCGCGCATATTCTTTCACTCACACTGACCTCATGTCACCATTTGATTCCCAAAAAATGTTACTACGTAGCCCTCTGCGTGGAGTTCGGAACTGCCAAGTTATATCGGCCGTATATTGTTCTAACCTACAGCGGTAACTACTATTATACCGGCCACCACTTAAAAGTGCAAGCCAAAAACTGTTCAAGGCCAATAGGTACGCAAGGCCAATAGCTGTTCCAAGATATTACTTATTCGACTCCGACCCAATGAATCACGTATACCTTGTCCACTCTGGAGATGACGTGCTCCACTAGTGTCCAGTAGGTACCACATTTTACGGTCACGCTGCCGCCGCGCCGCCGCGCCGCCGCGTGTACCTACGTAAACTGCGGTAGTGGGGCGCGACTTCTATTGCGTTGGTCGTGCCAACAACGTAATAGAAGTCAACATCGGTTGAACGGACTGTAAAATAGGCTTATTTAAATTTCTTATCTTATTTCAAATGAGGTATAGTTTTAATGAGTACTTAGTACTTACCTACCCTCAATATGAAAACGTCGCACATTGGCGCAACCAGCAGGCCTAACATGACACACGCGACAATTACTCACGCGAGAGTGAGTATTTTTTGTCTATTTCGTCACTTTTCTCGTTTTCTGACAGCGCTGCCATACAAAATACTCGACTCGTTCTGTCAAACTTGATGTTTTCTCTACAAACCCTAACATGGCACCTGAGATATCTCGACTTTTGACAATTTAACACGAGATATCTCTGATTTTTCTGTCATTTACTCGTCGTCGATTTTTACGACGAGATGAGTAGACAAAATTATTAAACAAAAAAAAAAAAAAAAACCATGATAGTTGCTTAAATTGTACTTATTTTAGTAATCGTTTTATTTTGCAATATATTATGTAATATATAATAATGAAAAAACTTCGTTTTAAACTACTATTTATATTGGAACGATACTTCCTTTCAGCAGCCGCGAGAGAAACTGTGGCGGATGGGAGCACTATTAAGTAGATGAGCATCACTTTCAGTAATAACCACTCATTTTGCCAATTACGGTGATTAATGAAGTCTAGGGATTATGGCTGTATGGCAGTGTCATACCTTCGCAACATAATTACTAAAATCGCCAGTTCATTTTTTATGTAACTACGGTGTTTTATGGTTATAATAGTGAAATGATCATCTCCAGCTGCATATATAACTGATCGCCAATCCTTTTGGCTAGGGTGGTGATTAACAAAATTTACAATAACACGGGTTTTATGGTGATTGTTACAATATCAACCTTCACTTTATCAAATTGCGATCATCGGCCCCTTTGTTATTTGTGGTGATTATTTAGTGAGTACACAGGCTGAAATTTCGTGCATAACGGTCATGTAAGGGATTAGAATGACGTCAAAATCGACGACAAATTTCGACAAAACGAGAAAAAGAGCGATCTCGCGCTTGTCATGTTAGCCCTGCAGGGCCGTATACAGGGGGGGGGGGGGGGGGGGTTGAGGGTTCAAACCCCCCCCGAAATGCGAGAAACCAGAATCTCAATCCAGAGATCGACCCCTTAGGGTACCTCCTTATACAGATAATATCTATTTCGCATAGGCGTACTTTATAATCTACAATACCAGTAAAAGTATGCTTAAATACTGTATTTTTATCGACTCTGACTTTGTATTTAATCAATTCCTGCAACTTAAGCATTCTCTGAGATATTCTAACCTCCCCCAGCCTCTCAGTAGGAGTCTCAGCTGGATGCTAAAAATTTCGAGCTCGCTTCGCTCGCAATCATTTTTTTTGGATTCCCGAAAAAGAGGAAAATACATTTTTTTTTTTAATCTGTATTTACAATTTTTCTACCCTCTCTGAAATCAGAAATAGGTACTTAATTTCTTTAAAAAAAAGTTTGCCATAACCCCCCCCGAAATGAATTACTGACTACGGCCCTGGTCGCAACACTCCAAAATTTTCTTTAGTTTATCTTCCGTCTGTTTCTTGACTGAACCTATTTGCAGGTTCCAGAAACAATCCGAAACTACAGGTGAATGCAACGATACAGTAATGTTGAATAAACTAATGAAATACAAGTGCGCTATAAATGTGAGAAATGTCCAAATAAAACATCTCAGATCGAATCTTAAAACGGCATGTGGTATGTAAATAATAGGGACTTATAAAAGTATATATTATTACCTAAGTACTTAAGTACCTACGGAATTCAACAAACTTACTGTGAAAGTTTTACTGAAAAAATTAAGTAGTTGGTAATTATATAATTATATTTGACAAGAAGAAAGGAACAGAAAAATACGTACAAAGGCAATGCTTATTTCTAAAGAAATCTCTTCCAGCATACCTTTACCTTTTTATTAGAAATATAAAATATATCTATAGTAATTATAGAAGAAAAATTATAGAAACTTTTTGTCTTTTAAGTTTAAAGATGCGCAGGAAGAAGCGATCTCAATCTCAACTTAAAACTTGCTTAATTTTCAGCCGTAGCAAAAACAATATCATCAGCTAAGACAACTGAAATAGCATCACTTAAAAAACTTTTAGACTATGTAAGAAATCAATATTTCGATTTAGAAAAACAACAAAGTGAAAAAAATGAAACAATCAACATCTTAAGTAAAGAAAACCACGCTCTTCGCGATCAATTGGAATTTTTCAGCAACTCTATTCAACTGTGTTATCAACAGTTACAGGGAATGCGAAATGAACGCGAAAATGTTTCCACTCTCAAACAACTGAAATATATTATTGTTTGCTGCGGACAGTATCACACAGATTATTGTAATGAACATGAGAAGTGCATTCGACTGCAGCAGAAGAACAGATTTTTAAGCACCAAAATGATCATTATGGAGAATAATTTAGAAACAGCTAGAGATGAACTCCGAAATCTTCGCACTTGCATAAAGCCTTACAAAGAGAAAAGTGACGCTATAGCGAGATCACGACAAAGTATTGGGGTCGTATGCTCAGAGTACAAATTAGGCGCACATCAGAGAAACTTTACAAAACTATCGATGACTAAAGTTGAACTGACCAGATGTTCATCACTAGCAAACATTAGAGAATTAGACCTGACGACTCATTTAAACACAGTAAAAAAACTTCTAGACGATCACGATAACCTGATAAATGATTTGAAATGCCTATCAATATTAATACCTAAATGTTGAAAAAATATAATGGACTATATTTTTAGAAATGCGTTAATGTTCGGGGTGGGTAGTAAGGTTAACAAATTTTATTCAAAATAAATATTCCTTTAGATAACTACTATTTTTAGAAGTAACACTACATTCAAGGACAATAATGCGAAAAATTGCATCCTATATATATATAATATAAATATAATACTTAGGTAAGTACCTATTTGTTTTTTTTTTTTCATTAAAACCTAATTGACACGATGCCATTTAATTGCCTTTGGCATACTTACCTACCATAAATGTTGAAGCAACAATAAAAATTGCACGGTCTAAACAACGCGGACGCCTACAGACGATGCTTCAAATTGTTGTTTGCCACAGGGAACAAACTTGCATCGTGTAGGTATATGTGGCTTTAATGCAGTTTGCTTACTAGTACCTACCTACCTATTTCCACCAGGGCGGCAGGGCCCATTCGATCCTAGGGTGCAAACAAAATTATTATGTGGTCCACTCGGTATCAGGTTACAGACCACCCAAGTAGCCACACAGCATGTAACTTTCAAGTAGCCTTGACGGTAGTAGCACGCAGCGTCGGCGCATGCGTGGCGTGCGAGAGGATGCTCTGTGCGTGCAAAGTATACTAATCCTGTGGATTGAAGTCGCCATCATCGTGCCACGATGATGGTGACTTCAATCTACATGACTGCCACAGCCTAAGTATTAGTAACTGTGGCTGCGAAAAATGTTCAATCAGTTCAAATCGCAAGTCGAGAGAAGTCAAGCTGGAACCTCAAAACAAAATGCTGTGCACACTGGAATTTTGCGCAGACTGGAATCCTATCTACACGTAACACGGTAAATCTATTTAGTTACCTCAAATTGCTGCATGATCCTCCGTTATAAAATCCTCCGAAATAAATATAATGTTTAAGTTGAGGATTGATGCTAGGTCCTATGTTTGACGAAAACACGATAATAAATATTTACATCAACAACGCGGTTAATACAATGCTAAAACTATGAGAACTTAGCAGTGGTCAGCCAACCTGATGTCAGAATGGCTGACCAGTTTATTTCCTTGATATCTTTCTTAACGCAAAGGTAGCAAATATTTCAATAAAGGTAGTAAATAGTAGCAAATAGGTATTAAATATTGCACATGGTCTCATGTAGATATCTCGTTTGGTCCAGCCATCCTGACGGTAACTAACATATCTCGATAGAAAAAAAATCCAAAGCTCTAAACCGAACTATTAACCGCTGGTATCCAAAAAATACTTCAAATTAGATCATAAAACTTTGCATAATAGATAACTGAACTAACTATAAAGCAGGTGTTATTAATTTTTATTATTCGTTTATTTATTTTCTTTCTTATCTATTTACATTTTAAAATATTTTTATTTAAAAAAAACATGAGGGAAAACATTTAAAAATATAAAAAAATAGAAATCCGCCGGTGTCGGGAGCAGGGTCCAAGCTACCGGTGGTTAGGGCTGCAGAGACAGGAACCTCCTCACAATGCGAGCCGTATCAAGGAGTACTGCCTTCTGAATCAGGCCCTTGATCCAACCGCCTAACGAGAGCCTCGAGAGATGTTGATCGAGGCTTTCGGCTATCAGGCCATTGGCCGTTACGACAATCGGCACAATGATAGCCGAGCTCACATTCCACATGTCGACAACCTCGTGTGCTAAGTCGAGATATTTTATTTGTTTCTCTTTCTCGGCTTTCACGAGTTTCACGTCATGTGGGATGGTAACATCGACTATCATTGCGCGGCGCGCTAATCGGTATATCACTACTATATCAGGTTTATTGGCAACAATAGTCCCGTCAGTAATGATAGACCGATCCCAGTACAACGTGACATGGTCATTTTCGAGAACTGGGTCGGGCACATACTTGTAGTATGGTACCTCAAAGTCCACAAGTTTATATTTCAAGGCAAGTTGCTGGTGAATTATCCTGGCCACTTGGTTATGCCTGTGCAAGTACTCGCCGTTAGCTAGACGAGATCAACCAGAGATAATATGTCTGATGGACTCACCCGGACGGTGGCATGCCCGACACACGTCAACCGTCCTGTCCTTCATAATATGTCTCCGGTAGTTATTCATCAACTTTTTTTTTTTTTTTCTTTTTTTTTTTTTAAAACGTTGCCCCACACTAGGAATTTCTTCCTGTATCGTGGGTGCGTTTACAAACATAGAAACTCACATACACTAACACCCAGACCCGGAACAACTACTTGCAGATCATACAAATATTTGTTCCGTGCGGGGATCGAACCCGCGACACGTTGCGCAGCCGTCCATCGCTCAGCCACTGCGCCAACCGTGTCGTCAAACTTCGTCCATAATTGCACAGACGAAACCTTCAGTTTCCCCGAAAAGGTCACCGAAACGTAGCCAGGATACGGACGCTGAGAAATCTACATCGGGCTCATGAAGAGCCCGATAGAAGCGCCCATGAAGCTTCTTGCTTTGCCATACCTCCTTGCGGTCTTCTGTAGTAAGTACTACAGGTTTGCGCCAGTTCCCATTAGCCATGGAGAGCGGGGTGAGTCCTTTGTCCACTGCCACCACATCGCGGTGCATACCCATTTCGGCTTTGAAAAAATATTCTCTGAGATTGCACACCTCGCGATTGTGGAGGGTCTTTGCATTTAAAAAGCCTCGACCCCCGCACCTCCGCGGGATGTACAATCTCATCACCGATGATCGTGGGTGATGCATCCGGTTTGCGGTCAACAGTGTACGGACCCTCCTATCCAGGGCGTCGAGTTCGGTCTATCCAGTCCATTTGAGTATGCCGAAAGAGTACATCAGAACCGGCATGACCCAACCGTTGAAGGCGCGCACCTTGTTTCCGCCTGAAAGAAGGCTAAATAATACTTTTTTCAGGCGACCAAAGAAGCGCTCCTTCAACGATTGCTTCATTTCAGCAACGTTGATGCCTAACGATTCCGACATACCCAAATACTTATAGCTTTTGGATGACGAGAGGGACCTGAGGTATATGGAATCCGAGAGTTGAATTCCCTCTGATTCCATAATCTCCCCTCGCTTTACATGCATGACTGCACATTTGTCCACACCAAATTCCATCCTGATGGCGTTACTGAAGGTTTCAGTTACCTTCAGTAGCTCCATCAGTCGCAATTCGTTGGGGGCAAAGAGTTTCAGGTCATCCATGTAGAGGAGGTGAGATATGACCTGACCACCTCTCCTCAACCGATAGCCTGAACCTAACCTGAATCCTCCAGCAGTGTGCTTAGAGGGTTCAGGGCCAAGCGGAACCAAAGCGGACTCAAACTGTCGCCCTGAAATATTCCCCGTTTAATCCGTACAGGTTCATCATTCCCTTGGATCTGTCGACATCCTGGGTAGCGAAGAGCCGTCCTCCATTGCCCCATACACGACTCAAGGAAGGTGCGTAGAGTTGCATCAATCTTGTACAACTCCAGCACCCTCATGAGCCATGTATGTGGCACCGAGTCGTAGGCCTTCTTATAGTCTATCCAGTATGTCGAGAGGTCCTTACGGGATCGACGAACCTGTTGGCTTATGGCCATGTCGATGAGGAGTAGCTCCTTAGTACCGCGGGACCCGTTCCTGCATCCATTTTGAGAGGCGGACATTATTGAATAGCTGTCAATGTGTGTGTTTATTTTCACTCTCAAAATGGATGTAAGAAGTTTATACACCGTCGACAAACATGTGATCGGTCTATAATTCTTGGGTTCCGCGGGGCTACCTGACTTATGGAGCAGGTGGGTAACGCCTGTTGTTAGAAACTGTGGTAGCGACCCAGACTCTAAAGATGACTGGAATTGAGATGCCAAGCGAGTGTGTGAACTAGTCAGCCATTTTAACCAAAAGTTGTGCAGTCCGTCCGGTCCTGGTGATTTCCAATTCGGTAACGGGCGGACTGCTCTGGCTACGTCTAGTGGTGTGATTAAAACAGCTTCCATTTCTGGTATAGTTTCACACACTCGCTCGACATTCTGTATCCAGTCAGCCTCAGCGTGACAGACGGGTACCGACCATATGCTGCGCCAGAATGCGCTCGTGGCGTCATCATCCGGGCGGCACACGTCTGTCACATTTTGTTCAGGTCGCTCCCACGCTCTATATACCCATCTCTCATCGCTCTGGAACATGCGATTCTGCGTGTATCGGTCAACCCACCGCTTATACCGTCGAATACGGCTCGCCCATGCACAGACTTTTAGCTTCAGGAAGTCGATGCGCTCTGTGACACGGGACATGTATTCTGTAGGACTGATTCCTGTCCCCGAGAATGCTCGTCTCACAAAGCGCATCACACGTAGTCGTGTATTGCCCTCCCTGAAGCTATAATAATATAGTTTGCCGATGAGTACCCTGGCCCCATCGATACGGCGCTCGATCCTACACTGCCAGGCTGGTACGGCTGGTTTTGGTCGTGTAGCTCTGTCACAGTTTGGGAACTTGACGTTAGCTAAACGACATGCCGCAACAGCCGCGCAATACAGGATCGAGTGTGTATCAACGAGATCCTCGCTGCTCTCGAAAAAGTTTTTAAGCTGCGAGTCCAAGGCACACACCAGCGCCTTATTTTTCTTGTGCATAGGTAAGCGTGGTAGTCGGGGTCTAAGTTCGGTCGGGGTGTGCCTATAATCGCGAAACGCATCCTCCAGAGCGCTCCTCAATCGGGCGTTGCACTGGCTACTTACTGTGACAACCCTATCATTCTCTTCTTCAACATGATTGGACCGCGGCGGGATTGGGATAGGAATTGACGGTTGTGCCGCGGTTTGTGCCGGAGTCGAGACGATACGGTTGCTCAGTACCTGTGAGCGCAGCCTATCAAGTGCATCATCGTCCAACCTGTGATTACGTTGGATGACCCGCACCTGATCCGACAGTCGTTGGGCCGACACGTTGACGGTTGGTTCTAGTTCCTGGAACAGAGACAGCATCCTATCGCGGTATGCAGTCAGGTTAGTTCCCCCCTCTGTAGACCCGTAGTATGCGCGCATGACGTTCTCGTTCATAGACTGAGTCCATCTCATACGCTGCACACAACCACCGGCAGCGGGGACCCGGCTCGGGTCGGTTGGCCCCTAAGTCCCAAGCTCCTCGGTGGCCGGCCTCTCCCCTGCCGACGTACGGGTGTTGGAGACGTCGGCGGGGAAAAATATTCGTCGCTCGAGCTCGACGCAACTGCCACGGCCGGTATTACAGCACTCACGATGGGGCTAGGTTCCGGCGGCGGTGAGGCGGAGCTGAGCGACGATTCCGGAGGTGGTAGGCGTCTGCGGCGGGCTGCTGATCTCGTCAACATGATGTTTTGAAGTCCATACCAATGTTATAATTATCTGTAATTTATTTGCGTGAAGGGTCCTTTGACAGCGTCATTCTTGATTTTTGTATGATTTTTTGTTTTTTTTTCATTTTAATGATGTTTTAACTGAATTTATTTATTATTTATTAAAAGAGGTTTTGTTGTGATTTTTGTATATAGGCGGCTTATGGAGATAATTAAATATAGTAAATACGAGATATGGAAAATTTCGTTGTTGACGTATCAGTGCTGCCAGTCTGTTGACTTATTATTTTTTATTATTACCATTATTTTCACCGTAAAAAGCAATTACCTAAACTTTTCGAGGCTTGAGAGCCGCTAGCACCATTATATAAAGTAGTCTATGGCTAATAGCACCCCACTCCGTCTCGCTCTCACTCAGGTCGCGAGTAGTATGGTGCGAGCGAGATAATATCTGAAGTAGGGTATGGCCTTAACACAGTGTTATTCACCTCTAGATTTTGATGCGCTAGGGTGGCCCGCGAAATTCAAATTTTCTTACGTTTTTTGCAATTTGCAGGTCAGTATCAGGTTGTATGTTGATCTAAATATTATTAGCGGCCGTAACAAATATGGATTTACATAATTATAAATATTAGAATCAGCAATACAACTCTCTAAGTTCATGTAACTGTATTGACTGACGATTTCATGAAATTTTCATTTTTTTAATTTTTTTATCAAAATAACAACATTCTATTATTTTATTTTCTGTGTAGCATCACTGCGCTGTTATTGTGTGACACTTTCTTTTAGTGTCAGTGTCAGTTTATTGTCTGCTGTGCAAATGTGTCAGTTTGTGCCCGTGGCTGTCATCACTTTGACATTATATTGTCCATGTCATGAATTTCAATAAATTCAGTGATAATCAAAGAGTACATTTTGTTTATTGAATCGTGATCGTGCATCGTGTTTGATTTTGTCGGCATCTCGTTACCACTCGTCCACAGACTACAAACTACAATAGTCTCGTCACACGTGCGTATTTGCAGCAGGGCGGTATATGAAAGTTGTTTATATTACTTTGCTCTAATATACGTATATACATTAGTCTAATAATAATACCGATGCTGCATGTTGCTTAAAGTCTATGCAACAGCGATATTGAAACACAGTGCTGCAAGTGTAAAGTTACGCCGGTATTGTAGAAGAGGTAAAATGTCTTTAGAAGAAGCTAAACAATTCGCCGCACACCGGGCAGTTGATGAGTACGTAACAAAGGATTGCATCTTCGGCGTCGGAAGTGGTTCCACAGTTGTGTATGCAGTCCAACGACTCGCAGAACGCGTTGAAACTGAGAATTTGAAGGTGACCTGCGTGCCTACGTCGTTTCAAGCAAAACAGCTGATCATCAAGCATAACCTTACATTGGGCGAGCTCGATACGAGCCCCATGATTGACGTTACAATCGATGGAGCTGACGAAGTGGATGCCCATATGACGCTGATAAAGGGTGGCGGCGGGTGCTTATTACAAGAGAAAATAGTTGCCTCTTGTTCCAAGAAACTCATAGTTATAGCAGACTACACTAAAGATTCTGTAAAGTTAGGAGACAGGTATAAGAAAGGAATACCCATTGAAGTAGTTCCAATGGCATATGTTCCTATTCAGAACAAGATAGCGGCCATGTATGGAGGGGAAGTTAAGTTACGCAAAGCGATAGCTAAGGCTGGACCTGTGGTGACTGATAATGGTAACTTCATCCTTGACTGGATATTCACTAACCAGGACTTGGACTGGGACAAAGTTAATAATGTTATAAAGATGATTCCTGGTGTTGTTGAGACTGGTTTATTTGTTAACATGTGTGAAAAAGCTTATTTTGGACAGCCTGAAGGCAATGTATTAGAGAGGATTGGTGTATAACTGAATGGATTTGTGCTTCCTTCCTTTATTTAAGCTCAGCTATTTTTTTAATATATCTCTACGGTTATAGTTATATAGAACAACACATCAAGGCTTTTATTGCCATATTATTTTTTTAAGAAAGCAGCTTCTGCAACCTCATTGTTTAGAAATAACAAGTACAAAGGCTATTAATTAAATATTTTTTAGTTATTTATCCTCATGTACAGAGGAAAATTACAGTTCTTATAAATAAAAGGAAATCCATTTTCATATTTATCAACATTCATAAATTGGAAGTTTGTCTGTGATAAAAAATGATTATTTCATATGATGATGTAATGAGGGAGGTATTTTATCAGTAATAAACATTGAACTAATGTTAATTTCACAATCAAATGCCTCCATGGGTGGTTAAAACTTGATAAGAATTGGGTTCACTGATAAGTAAACTTAAGGCAACAGTTTTAAAACTAGCAGTTACCATAATTATATTGGATGGCTATTTATTTTTTGCAGTTTTAAAGCAGGAATTCATAAGGAGAATATATATTTGTTGTAGAATAGAATTAAATATATGTAAAAGTATAAGTGATAGGTCTTCTTTAAATCTTTGAATTTGTATATGTGTAGAACTAAATGTTTAAAATGTAAGTACATAAAAGGTGTGAATGACTGAAACTCCAGTCACTAAGCATTTCTCATAATGGTGTTTATAATCAGCCTATAATGTTCAAACTGCTGGTGTCCCTGCAGCGAGAGCTGGGACAGACCTCAATATACTCTGTGGGCCTCCTCTCTGAGATGGGAGTCAGGCGCAATCCACGGCCCAGTGCGGTTTGGTAGATGTCACATCTTAAAATTTTTGGGTTATAGGACAGTGGTTTCCTCACAATGATATTTTCCTTCACCGTTTTGAGAGCAGCAGTGATTAAATAATTTACACAAAGTGAAATGCCCAGGCAGGGTTCGAGCTTACGACCTACAAGTCATAAGTCGCAGCCGTTGTCACTTGGCCGCCATATTGCTGTCATGGTATATATATATCAAATCCCAAATGGTGTTCTCTAGTGTATGTGTTTATCTAAGTTAAGATAGCAAAATAAAACAAAAAAGGTTTCTTACTTTGGTTTAATCAAATAATAGACACTTCTAGGTAATAGTTAACTTTGGCAAGTTAAAAGTTTATGTTCTTTGTTAAATCAAACCATTATAAGAGGTAGAACATTGATGATAAAAACCATGTGATTAGGCCTTAAGCTTACTTAATCTATCTAATTAAAATAAACTAAGAAAATCTTGTGAAACTTTTTGCTTAGAAAATAAGAAATATAGTGTTTGTGTGATCCAACCAGATATTGATTCAGATCTTTTTTCATATAGGGCTAGTTTGTATACCTAATCATATTGATGTCCAGAAAAGAGTATGTCTTAATATAAATATTTTGGAATGTAAAAAGACGCTATTTTAATAAAAATCAAATGCATTTTTATGTTGTTTGTTCATTGCCTTTAAAATCTAGTATATAAGTATAAAAACAAATACTACACAATATGACGAAATTTATTTCCTGAAAAACACTAAAATTGTGCAATCTTCCTAAAGATAGATTACCAGACTGATTATCAACTTACTGGCATTATGAGTAACCTTTGTTCATTAAACTTAGGTAAACTGAACACATTCAACACCTACTACAACAATACAATATCTTATCCATAGCCATTTAAAATTAAAAAACATCATGCCATTTATCATTTTAGGCTAAGCACCTACATTAGCTTGAAAAGTACCATTCAAGACATTTTGTATAATGCCTGGTCTGCACTGGGGCAGTTCTTTAGCAAGTAATTTTTTCAGAAAAAGATTGAATAAGTAGGCAAGGCATGCAAGAAGTCACAAATCATGTAAGTAGGTATCCACCTTGTGCCCTAGCACAGTACATGCTTGGTGGGTTACGGCTATGGATGCCTGCTACCTATGTCAAACTTCACACTATTGTATTAGCACACAAACCACTTGCATAGAAGAAACATCAAGCTGAAAGAGTATAGAGCGTCAGTATAAGGTATAAATTATATGAAACTTCTATTATCTATGACAACAATAAATTGACACCACCGGTGAGAGATAGAAAGAATTCAAAGTGTTAAACTGGAATTACATGTAAATTTATGACTCCTATCTACATTATTTAACATTTAGATATATTTTTATAATTTTGGGCTGAGATAATACTGACAAATATAAAATTAAAACCAGATACCCTGTGAAGATTTCAGTGCAGAAATTATTTAGGATTTAAAAACTCATCCTCTGTAAACCTTAAAATAATTGCATTTTGTTTCACTAAAATAATCAGTTGCAGTTGAAGATAGTTTGAAAGTAATACCACACTTAATTACAGTAGACTTCTGTAATATCTAATAGAGACTAGTTTTTTTCATGATGCGCAAGAACTCCTCTTGATTTATTTCTCCATCACCATCTCTATCAGCCTCGTCTATCATTTCATGAAGCTCTTCATCTGTTAGGTTTTCACCAAGTTCCTTAGCCACCCTCTTAAGATTTTTGAATGATATCTTGCCTGAAAATATTAAGTTAAAAATTTTTGCTTACTGCTTCAACCTTGAAGTTTAAATGAATAATTTTCACTTTAAATTCAACTAGACATGCCTGAACAGGTTGGGACTCGAACAAGTGGGTTGTTCTAACATTCAACTGCAAAGCTAGTGAATTTACTTCTGAGAATGTCTGAGAAGCCATTCCCTAGCAGCAGTACACTTGTTTACATGCATCTAGTAGGGAATTGTAGAGAAACCAAACCCAGTAGATTGAAAGAGTTGGGTTTTTTTTTTAAATACAAGTTGAGATCTAGTTTTCTAGTATTGTAACAAAAAACAACAACTAAACACCTTCATAATATTAGTACTTACCAGTCTCATCATCATCAAATAACTTAAATGCCTTCATTATCTCTTCTTTGGTGTCCTTCTCTGCCATCTTCACAGTCATCAACTCTTGAAAGTCTTCATAAGACACTTTACCATCTCCTTTATCTATTTCTGCAATCATCTTTTTAATTTCTTCCTTTTTTGGTTCAAAGCCTAGAGCACGGATAGCTACCTTTAATTCTTTTGTATCAATTTTTCCTGTACTTTCGGTGTCAAAGAGATCAAATGCCTCTTTTATGTCTCTCCTCTGTTCATCCGTCAACTCAAACTTGGGTCCTGACTTCTTGCGCACTCCTCCTGTGTTGTTGGAGCCCACAGATTTCTTTTGAACGTTAGCTACAGCAGTTGCCTGAAATTTTTTATTAACAACATTGTATATTTCATCAAGTACTGAGAAACATAGTGTAGTCTACCGGGCAAATAACATACCTACGTTAATAAGATGTGTACAAATTAACCATAATAAACAACGAGGGACGGGTATATAATAAATCAATAGGTGCAAACATTCACTTACCATTGTGATAATAGGGAAAACAATATATCCTAATAAACCTACATGAAAATCTATGATTACAAGATACGTATCATATCTGTAATTAACGGGGAAGGGAAATCTATTCAATTTAACGATCCAGCTTCTATTTTTATTTCCAAATCAAATAACCATCCATAACATTCAATTTTATTGGCTTGTCTGTTGACATTGGTATTGGTATGACAGACAGATGCGATCGCCATGACAATTTTATTGACAGATAGGGCTGGGCTGACATCGGATTCGGACGGGACATGTGTCATGATCACAGACTGCAAGATGACGAAATGACGAGTTGTGAGAAGTCGAGAAGCAAAAATACCTAGAGTGCGTTTCATCAAATAGTTCCTATGTCGTAATGTTGGCTCCACTATTGTATTGTAGTATGTACCAATTCGAATAAGCTACGGAACGGCGCTACATATTAGGTCCGTTTTATAAATAAATTTAACTGTGGAGCCAACATTACGGCAAAGGAACTATTTGATTAAATGAAACCGTGAAACGTATATATTTTGTAAATCTGTTCTCATTCAAATTATCTAAAAACCCTGCAATGATTATTTAATCTTTAACCGACTTCTTCAAAAAGGAGGAGGTTCTCAATTCGTCGGTTTTTTTTTTTTTTTTAAATGTTTGTTACGCGAATTCTCCGCCAATTATGAATCGATTTTGATTATTATTTTTTTGTTTGGTAGGTCATGCTTCCGAGGTGGTCCCATATAAATTTTATTAACTTTGCTTGCGTAATTTTTGAGTTAGCTTCAATATTACGTATTTTTCCCGCTTAGTTTATCTAGACGATATCCTGTTTGACTCCTTCACTGTTATTTACATAGCAGGTAGTGGTATTCGGATTTGTGTGGGGTAGGTACCACAACTAAAAAGTGAAAAATAAAAACTTGTCGGTGTCTTTGCTATTCAATTTCCTTTTTTTGCCACCGACTTCCGAATTTCAAGTTATTTTTCACTTTTTTTGTGTTTTTTTTGGAAGAAGGTTGTTTTTTTTTTGTAAAAAGTTTTTTGAAACTGGTAACAAACATTGTATTTATGCCATTCCCTGCTCATGCTCATGTGCTGCTCATCCTTGTGAACTGGGTGACTGGGTGTGATCATTTGCAGATAAATAAAGTAAGATGAAGTTCGCCAAGCGCAACGTCGATCCCTACAGTGCTTGTCAAGTCTACACGTGAAATAGACATGGGAAAAGTGAAATCTAGTCATTCTAGGTGGGTACAAAATAAAATAAACCATTTCTACAAAAAACTTCGTGTATTACAACTAACACGATGCGAATAAATTTTATTCAAATAACATGGGACAATAATAAACAATCAGTAGTAAGTATAAATAAATTTTTGTTATTTAGGCGGAAGAACACCACTTTTAGGGTGCAGAAGGCATGGTTCCTATGGATTTCATGAGGTGGTAGCAGTGGGGTAGGCGGCTCCGATGTCCTATCTTCTGCAGGGTGGCGGCGGCCTGCGCGAGCATGCCGGCGCGCTCGCCCGGCGCCGCCAGCACGGCGGCCGGCAGGTGCTTGCACGCCATGTACAGGGCCACGGCGCGCTCCCCGTCGCCGCCGCCGCCCTCTAGCGCGCGTTCTGTCAAGCGTTTATTAGTTATGAATATTCTGCATTTGTAAGATAGATGTTTGGACAGTTTGATGAACAAAAACTTTATTTTAAGAGAATTGTATTATCGATCTTCCAATCGCGATCGCGTTCAAAACCCTAACAGGCTCATTACAAAACGAGTCAACAGCATCCTAAATGCTATTGCTGCCCGTTTTGAATGTCTTTTCCAAAATCTGTGGATAAGCCACACCATACACTTAGGCATCAGTCTACGAGTCTATTCATCGTCAAATTAGTCTACGAGATTAAAAAACAGACTTTAACACACTAACATTTTATGGTTTTATGTTATTTTTGTGATATAATGATTATGTAACCTAGGTATATGGAGATTCTCTGAAATAAATAAATAAATAATAATAATAACCTTTGCCACAGATGATAGACGAGCGATTAAGCCTCGGTCTAAGGCTCCCGTCCAGCAGCTGTTGAGTGCGTCGCGGCGATGCGCCCGCCATCATACGACACACCGCAGATTGCAAGAACACGCGGGAAGTCACCCACTGGAAACGTGATGATAGAATGATGAAGAAGAAGATAGAACTGATTTATGAGGGAATGGTGTGGAATTGCAAGTGAAAGTGCAATTTGTGACAAAATGTTTAGGAGAGATTATGAATATCTATTTTTTCCAAACTGCTACCTTAATCCTACGATAAACGGCTGTCTAATGCGCCGAACTTTTAGTCTCCTCATTTTTAGAGAACACTAACTATTGCCACGACCGTCTCTAAATATAGCCCATTTCGCCCCTCCGAATTCTTACAAACAAATTACATCAATAATATTTCTTTTATTTCATTTATACAGCGTGCCGCTTTAATGGTGACATTAATTTAACACACGTATACGATTTCGCGTATTCATTTAATGAAAATATTTTAATTTCATTAAACGTTATTATTTACTGATTTATTTACAATTTTCTAAATTACCATCTTGGACCAACCTGTACTTAAAGAACTGTAGCGAAGAGGTCATTTGCCGGGGTCACCGATCATATGTAGGCAAATAGAAGGAATGCCGGGCTATTTCTCAGAAATTATGCCGCCGACAAAGAATCGGCCGACAGAACGTAAGCCAGCTGGTAGGTAGCTTCATGAATGAATCTTTTACACAGAGTGACCTCAATTTTGGTTATGTTTTTATTATTTAGTTTGTTTGAAAATGTAAATTTTTCAATTGACCAATTATTTTATTTTATTATAGTTTTTATGATTACTGGCTACTAGCCCTACCCGTGTGTGAAATTAATGTCGCCATTGTAGCGGCACGTTGTATACATTTATAAGTTAATATAAAAAATAGTAGCCCACCAGTATCATCAACAGGGTCCAAGCTACCGAGGCTCTTGGGTATTATGCCATTGGCAATCACGAGAATCGGCACAATGACTGCTGTATCCACATACCACATGTCGACAATTTCGCGAGTCAGGTCAAGATACTTAATATGCTTATCTTTTTCAGCTTACACGAGATTCTCGTCATGTGGGGCTGCTATATCCACAATCATTGTGCGACGCTCTAATCGATCTTTCACCACTATGTCTGGCTTATTGACAACAATAGTCCTGTCAGTGATGAACTGATGATAGATGATATTGCTCTTTTCGAAAACTAGGTAGGGCACATAGTACGGTACTTTCGATTCCACAAGATTTAAAGCAAGTTTTTGTTGGATAATCCTGGCTACAAGGTTCTGCCTATGCAACAACGACAATTCGTCATTAGCCAGACGAGAACAGACAGAAATAATGTGTCTGATTCATTCCCCCGGACGGTGGCAAGCCCGACAGATGTCAACCGTGCCGTCCTTCATAATATATTTCCAGTAGTTGTTCGTCATCATAACTTCGTCCATCATCGCAAAGACAAATCCTTCAGATCTCCCAAGAGATCCCGAATCCTAAAAAGGATACGGTAATAATACTATTATGTATGAAATGTTTGGTATCAATCAAATGTCGCTAGTGGACCCCATAAATAATTAAAATAACGACGGGTGCATCCCAAGCACTCCAATATCTGAGTCTGATAAGTAGCAACAGCATTGCCGATGCTCAGCTGTAGCGTTGTGTATAGTGCATTACAGACATTTATTTTTGTCGGTAACATCATCTATTTCTATTCCATATAATTCAGTATCCCTAAACATTTACAAAACAGCTAAGCTTTTTTCCTGGAGTGTGTAATCAAATACTGACCGGCAAGTTCTGTGAGATCCTCCTCAATGAATGCAGGTCTCTCTGGAAAGCTCGTAACTGCGCGTGCGGTGCGGGCCCACAGAAGGCGTCCACGTCGCCCGCGCACGCTCGGTCCGCACTCGCCTCCCACACGCCTGCGCGGACCTCCAGCAGCCAATCACAGCATAGGACTTGCATAAGCTGTCAAAATTGACATATTTGTGTCAGAAAATATGCAATGTTTTTTTTATCTGGTCACTTATTTGCGTTAGCGCTTTCTAAGACTAAGTACTAAAAATTACAGGTGAGCACAAGGGTTAGCTAAAGATCCAATTAGATTTCGATAACCATCGTCTGATCGTCTCAAAATAAGTAACGGTATCCGATGATACCGTTATCGTTAGTTGATCGATATCAACTGCAGTCTAATTATTATTTTGCCTCTAAGAAAGTTAGTGTGAATATGCTTGAATTTGAATTCGAGTACTTGAAATAGTTATTTTCGATTTTGAGTCAGTTGGAACGATGCGTTGGCAAGCACAATGGTAACAAAACAAACTGCCTTTATGTACTGCTGTGTGATTTATTTTGAAAATATATGACGTCACAAAGGATTACTACGTAAGTGTCACTCCTTCGAAGGCGCGGCCAAACGTTTTTGTTCTTTTTAGACTTGATCCCTTGTTTGTTTTTGTGAAAACCCAAGTAAGTTAGGGGGGTTACTGAATGTATACTGGATTTACACCGTTCATAACATATTTTTGAAAATGGCACCACCTACTCATGACAATTTAAACTACTGATACAATATTTAAAACTACAAACTATCTACGACAAATAATATAAATAAGCAATAAAGTAAAAAAATAAACCATGCAAGAAACACCTTCGATGCGATGAATGCAACTAATGCGAGATTTGCCTTGTAGTAATATTGCACAACTCATGTAAACCAGTGCAATGCAACTACAATGCACTCCCGTAATAGTTATTTCTTCAAGCTCCTTCTAAATATGATTCAAAGAATAAAACTGAAAATGAGCATAAAATAACGAGCAATAAATTATAAATGAAATAATATTTAAAACAATAAAAATATTCTAACCTCTTCTATTGTAACTTACCAACATAAGCTGTGTAGGTTTACGGCAACAGTAATATGCCAAGGAATCGGCTAACCTGGTTCCAGCAATATCACACACCTGAAAATTTAAATAAGTAGAACAAAAGTTAACCTCCCTCTTATAAAATTATGAGCATAAACAACTGCTTGAGTCATATTTGAACACCACAATAACAAGTAGTTTTCAGAACAATGAAACTACTATAATATTTAAACACTCAGTCACTGTTATTAGATCAAATAAACAAGCTACATGGTATTCATAACATTTGCTAATCACAAATACACGTTGCTACTTAATTTTATACTAACGAGTTAGCAAGGCTCTATAAGGATTTTTACATTCTGGCGCTGCACCAAAATTCTTTAATTAAGTGGAAAGGTTTAGCTCAGCAATCAACCTATTAATAGGAGAACCACTAAATCACAATCAGTATCCTAATATTTTAGAACACAAAAAAGACTGGAGGCGAATCCCTTCCTGAATTTTCACAAACGAAAAACTTCACGCACTTGCAAATTTTTCTAGCTTACTACAAACACTTGGTATATTAAATGTGCACACACCTTGAGTATTGTTTCTGCAGTCCTCTCGAACGAACGTTCATCTCGACACTGAGCGAGGCTCAACAAGCCGCGACGGCTTTTGTACGCCATATGCAATGCCCTACGAATAATAGTACAATAGCTATATTTTCATCAGCTCATGTTTATGCTATGAAAGACAATAGTTATTAATACAACAACTATAAACTATACACTTTTGTTTTATAAACACCAGTGCGACTAGAATTTCTAAGTTTTCGCATGTATGAGAATCTTCTCATTGTTAATTAGACTGCTGTTGAATAATAATTTATTTTATTTTGCATGTTGTTGACCTGTATTTATTACAATTCATGTATTTACATTTAGTAGCGATGGGAAAATAATGTATCTTTTGGGAGTCAGAAAAAAATCGTGATAGAGTTGATTCAATTTCTTTTTGCCCATTTCTACTGCAGATAGAAACCCGATTTCTCAGCGTAAGTTCATAATGAAGGTAAGTACACAAATATAAATAATCATAAATTTATCTAACAATAAAATCAATCTGGAATCTCTCAGTAGTAGCATGGAGTCTGGATTTGTGCCCGGTTGATGGTAATAGGCTCGCCCCCTGTTACATGGGACTTAATCGTGACTGGCGAAATGTGGGTGTACTATAGGTACACCTCTGCCCAACCTTTCGGGGAAACAAGGCGTAATGTTATGATAGGTTAAATCAACACTATCTTGGTAACCGAAACATATCTGTCAAAATAAGTTAATGGCCAAGTCCCCTGTTCATTTAAAATTCCGAAGTAACAATCATGTCCATGCAAAGAATCTTTTGTTCCTTTAATACATACCCTGGTAAAGGATCTTCGCAGTTGGCGAGCGGTTCGGGCAGCATGTTCAGACGGTCGCCAATTTCCACTGCTTTCCCAGTATCGGCCAGCAACCATGTGGCCGCCACGCCCACGATATTGGCCCACCATTCCATCACGGGGTCCCAGCAACCTGCAAGGTTAGTTATGGTGTGTTATGTTTACTAGTATTATTAATTTATTTATAAAACTATAAGCACCAAAAAATATTGTACAAAGGCGGACTTAATGCCCGAGGCATTTTCTACCAGTCAATCTTAGGGCGACGCAGAGACAAAATATGGGAGAGGCAAAATAAAAGATAGATCTTCGAACCTCGAAAATCTATACAAATAAATAACATTGAAGTGTCTGTTTGCAATCTCAAAATAACAGTTTTTTCTAACTGCATGTAAGTATATACGGTATGAACAAAAAAAAAACAAAAAAAAAAAATTGTCTGTCTTTTTGTTCTGGCTAATCTCCGAAACGGTTGGACCGATTTTGACGGAACTTTCACTGGCAGATAGTTGATGTTATACTACTTTTATTTTTAAAAATAATTAGGATCCACGCGGCCGAAAACGCGAGCAGCAGCTTGCACTTAATATAATACAATATTTTCTTGCGAAAAATTAGATATTTGCTCTTTTGCATCGCATAATATCCATAAAATGACCTCAACGTAATTTACGTAACGTATCGTATCGTACCTCAACGTAGATAATGCTTGATTCTAGATCAAGTAGGTTGTAAGTATAACAAAATCTTCAAATCTTGGGTAATATTCATGACTGTTAGCATTTCAAACAACAGATGAATGATCTTTAGATCAACCTGTTTTATAATCATGTTGTTACAATTTTTATTTTTTTCAAATTTTTGAAGCTGTTGGTTCCGCAACGTATGTAATATAAGGGAAACGTACCTGTATGATGCGGAGCATCTGTGGACACATCATCGGTAATCAACTTGACAAGTTCCAGTACATCCCGCGTGTTGCTTCGCTCATCGGCACATAGCAGCATCTGCAGACTCTTTTGAAGAAGCTCCAGATGATAAGCCTGGGCCAAGAGGTACAAAACTATTAGAATTCACACAACCCTTTCTACTTCCCCATTTATTTAGCCGATAAGGTAAATAATCCGAAACTGTGATCCGTATAGTGAATCTAACGTGTGGTTACTGTAGGAGAAAACCTGAGGATTTTTTTCCTGACGGATGAGGCGGGTAATCTTGCCTTGTACGGTCTAGGTAGGCTTTATGTAACCTTCCCTACGTGATTGGCACAAAAGGGCTCTTCCAATTATTAATAGTTTCGATCTAGATCTAAAATTGCTATCAACCTAAGAACTGCAGTATTATGGCGTTATGCTGCGCACGAGCACGTTTTACACATCCGTTGAAAGGAAGCAGCCGCGTCAAATAAGTTCTACAGCGTATTACAGGAACTTTACAGGAACGTTTGGAGTCTTTTTATTTAAGCAAAATTGTGACTCATTTACACCAGGACCATTGCCACGTTAGGCGATGGCGTTTGGTTCACGGAATGCGGTGCATTCCAAACGCTGCTTCAGACTGCAGTGGTCGAAAATCGATTTGATTCGATGTCATCATAACTTACTACGAGGGATGCAGCTGCACCTCCCAGAGTTTTGGTGTAATTAACAATAAGATAAACACCCTCTATAACCACCTTATTATATCAGTGTCTTTGTTAAGCCTGTTTTAATTCATAATACCTTCATTTATGTAATCAATTGATAAAGTTATTATGTCATAATATTGATAGCTCGAAGGGAAACTATGCAGATCGCCATTAGCTGATTCATTGACACGCAGTGTTACAATAAGACTGTTTAATTCATTAGGTAATACAGCTGTCCGTGATGTCACCTTAATTACAAACAAATGGTACCAGCAGGACCGCCGTTACATGTATGTAATGCTCTTCACGTGTACTATAATGCACTTGGTTTTGAATAACTCTATTAAGTGGTTTAGTTGACACTTTCGTATCTATAGGTTTACGGGCTTATTAAATGAATTTTAAATGTAAGGCACCAGATACAGTACGCGACCACGACCACGACTTTTCGCGCACAACTGGTACTGGACTGGCAATATTGAACAAAACTGGTCGGACAACGGTCTTACGGCCAAACTTTATTCTTGGTCGGATCTTCTGCGGCCAAGATTGCGACTAGTCGTGCTACAATTCCTGTTCGTTGTTAAATCGTGCAATCGCGCAACAATGCCAAGAACATTCGATCACAAGATGTTCTTTTGTTTACCATAAATACATAACATTCGCATGTTGCCAGTGATACTGCAATATTCCATGTTACCAGTTACTGTTTCTCGCAACAAAAAAAACATGTTAGTGAAACAATTTTACACAACTTTGTTTCCCAATGAATAGGTTACGTACGTGGCTTTAGACATGTTTGAAAACATTATGTATCAATGAAAAAACGCACCCTACAAACGGTCGGTACAAAAACGACTTACCCTCATAGCATAAGCCAATGGATCAGCAGGGTCAGGCAGTCGACAGAAGAGCGCACAAGTAGCGGGGTTACGTTCATATGTCCATCGGCGTGTGCGCAAGAAACGCATGCCGCGCGCACTGCCCACCCAACGGAGACGCACCGGCCACTCGGATAGCGAGTCTGTGCACCACACTCGGCAGAGACTGAGGTAATATCTGGTGAAAGGATTAAATATTGTATCAAAATAATCATCATTTCAGATATTAATATAAATATAGATTTTGACTTAATGCACGACCACCTGTTTCTTCTGACAGGGGGAAGTAAAGGCAAATTTTTAACTTCTTTTAATTAAAGAAACCTTTGTTTAGTAAGATATTAAAATTTTCATAGCAGAATCTACTACTCAATTCCATGCAAATAAAGTCACATTGTACAGGGTGTAAAAAGACTCATCACGAAGCCGTCATCTATGCATTCTGTCGGTACGTTAAAGTAAGTTACTTTGTGCAAAAATAGTTGCTGGGAAATGACACACGCAAAAAATTGTGCATATCGGTGCATGCAACGGTACAGGAATCGTGGGAGAATTTAAAGGTAAAGGTCAGTTCAGACCGTGACGTGAAGCGACGCGACGCTGCGCGCACTTTTTAACAATTATCTAACTTATTTTCTTCACGAAAAGTCATAATTTCAGTGCGAACGTGTATGTGTGTCAAAGTACGCTGAGATGCGCGGTGCTGCGCAGCGCATGTACCTTATTGTGTAGTAAATAAAGATATTGTATCGGATCATAAAAAAGTGCGCGTCGCGTCGCGTCCCGGTGTGAACTGAACCCAAGTTATAACACTTAAAACTTTTCGTAACTTTAACGTCAAATAAGTTGGAACTTTGACCTTTAATGTCTCCATAACCAGAAGGTTCCCACGTATGGACCAATCCAATTTTTTTTCACAATAACTGGAAGAACAAGCGACTCTCGGGTTCTTTAAGGATATTTTTACACCCGTTAGATAGATAGAATACTCTTTATTGCACACCAAATAAAGACAATGAAATATAGGATAAATAGATTATTAAAGTATAATCTATTTATGACCACACTAGCTTCCGCCAACGGCTTCGCCCGCGTGCTGTGTCGATAAAAAGTAGCCTATGTCCTTCCCCGGAATGCCATCTATCTCCATGCAAAATTTTATCGAAATCCGTTCAGTGGTTTAGGCGTGAAAACGTAACATCAAACGTAACAACAGGCAGACAGGCAGAGTTCCTTTCGAATTTATAATATTAGTATGGAAGTATGGATGTATGAACGTAAACGAGGCAAAAGGAGTATGTAAGGATCGTAGCAGGTAGCGTTCTGTAGTTTCTGCTTACCCCCGTGGGAAGAAGGCGTGAGTTTATGTATGTATGTATGTAATCTATTTATCATATTAGTTCATTGACTTCACAAAACGTATGCTTTCAATCAAAAGTTCCTTCTAAGTTCCACTTACCCACACAACCAATTCCCGAACTTCGGCATATAATCCTTGAACACCAGCGCGGCCGTAACATACGTATCAGCTAACAGATGCCTATTGCCGGTTACTTCAGCCAGGTTGACAGCTTGCAATGCCAAGAGCACGCGTTCACTCCTCCCGCTGTGGCTGGACAAGATCTCTAGCTGTGCAAGACGATGCGATACCGTTGATACTTCCGCAGCCCAGTGTTGAGTGGCTCGTCTTGAAGGACTGCGGAATTAAATGTTGTTGATCTATGGAGTTTGAATGCTACTGATGTAACGTGGTTCTTTTTAACAACTATAAAATTGGATCTATCTTTTTCTTCAATTGGTTTAAAAAGAGAGAGTGAGGGGTACTGTTTGTAGTGGATGGGCAGCATCCTCCGACTGTCATAATCATGTGGCTTAGATTAGATCGGATTGGATATATCAAGCATTGAGCGAGTCAATTGAACATAGAAATCTGATATTTTGGTATAAGCCGCGTTCATTAATGAAGCTTTGAACTTAAAACGTATGGTTGGCATGAGCAGCCAATCATTGGATTCATAACATCATATACACATTTAAGTAGCACATATTTAAGGAAACGTCATCAACCATTAGCACTACTAGTCTCCTACCTGTCACTCCACAAATCGCCCGCCCGTCTTGCGAGGAAGGATCCAAAAGGTAGCCTCTGCAGCATCTGCCGTAACACAGCAGCAATGAGGGCGGAATACTTCGCGTGCCCCTGACCGCCTGCTTGTACGCTCTTCCCAGATACTGCCAGACTTCGATGTAGTTCTAATCGTGCATTTGTTAAGTCGCCCTGAAAAGTAATTCTTATTTAATATTGGGTTTCTGGTACAACACTCACGGTTAAAAGAAGGATTATTGAGAAGCTTATATGTATAGTAACTAGAAGCATCAAAAGCTTAACCTAAATAACTTTTTACCACGAACCGAACTTAAAACTTGCAAGAAATACCGTAAATAACATGAAAGGGTTACCTTTTTCAAAAAGTTGTCTGCTTGTCGTTTGTGTTTGTAAAAAAGTCCAGCTTCTTTAGATTGTGATTTTGGTACAGAGTCTCCATACACTAGTAACTTTATCAAACAGCCTCCCAGTACGAAAAAGTTTATCAAATATATGAAGAACGTACTGAACAGCCACATTCCCCATGATACTCCAGTAGAACCTAGAATTGTAATCAGTTATTTGATTGAAGCCTTAGAAGTCATAGCAAATAAGAGAAAAAGTTCGTGGTGGAGCCTCAGCCAATTGATAATCTATACACACACAATAACGGGTTTAAAAATAAACTTAACGAAGCCGAAAGCCACTTGGTATTCCGTATTGTGTTTTTTTTTTTCTGGACCATATCAGTGAACCTTCTGTTACGGAGATCCAACTTTCCAACTTTTTCAGACGTTTTTTTCAGAATTCAAGTTTTTAGTGTTATAACTTAATTTTAAATACTCCACGAACCCAGAACCCATAAACACAATGTTTTGCGTGTTTTACGTCGCGCACTACCGTGAACAGCGATTTTTCACACCAAAAATAAAAGTTGTTTCCTAGCAATTATTTTTGTGCTGTTCCTTCGTTGTAAAATAGCACAAAAATAAGATGTATAGAATGCGGAGTTGACTTTTTACACCCTGTATGATAAATTAGTAACGAAGTCAAAACTATACATTTTATTTTTTTTATTTTTTTATTCTTGGATAAGATGTGTTGGAACGAGTCTGATGCCGAAAATAATATCGTTTTTAGAATTTTTGTATGTTTTGTTTATCTGGATGTATGCACCGGATTGGCGCAAAAACGGCTGAACAGATTTGAATGAAATTTGATACCAGACTTGGATTAACACATAGGGTACTATTAATCCTAGTAGTGCATTCCCGTGGGTTATTTTTGCGCGAATTTCATGCGGGCGAAGCCGCGAGCAAAAGCTAATTAGAAAATAAGAAGTAGTCTATGCATTTCTCAAAGGGGAGCGTCGCGCGGTCTTCGAGAAATGCAGGCGTGAAGTAACGGTTTTTTTTAGAAAATAAGTTACCATTGGAGCACTTATTGAATATCAAATTCTCAATTTTAAAATATAGGTACTTACTAAAGTCATCATCAGCCAATATTTTTCTTTGATCTACTCTTGCAGAGAAATCTGTGACAGATGACTCTAACATGAAGTTTCCAAAGAATGTACTGAACGGGTTGAAAGTAATTAAACCAACCATGAAGGCACATAACGCTAAGCGGGAGTGGTCGCCCATACCCATGACGATCTTGTTCGAGTATTTATCTTCAACCTGTAAATGTAAACAATAGGTACTTATAAGTTATGCTCCAATATATCTGAACTTTTCTCCAACAACTTTGTTCCAGGGTCTGATTTGTAACTATCCTGTAGTTTCTCAGGCCTATTACTAAGTCTAAGCTGGTCCTTATCTTTAGGAATTATCACATATTTTTCTATTCTTTAATCTGCTTAGATTTTAGCAATTAACAACAAAGAATTGATAACGTAGTAATACTAACCTTATACTCAGGTGATGAAGGTGAATCACTGTCAAACCCGTGTTGTGAACTGGACGGTGATGAAATGTCGCTGTGTGGAGGAGTGTACGTAACATCAAACTGTGGCTCTTTCACTCCAGACTTCTGGAACGCGAGCTTCAGAGCCATGTTCTCTTGTTTTAAACGAGTATTCTGATTCTGCATGTACCTGATGTATTCTATTGTTTTTCTTAAAATAGCCGATTTGTTCAACTGGAAGATTTGGTACAAATAATTATAATAAATTATTTATATTTGCCCTGTTTTCAATATTCTATACAAAATAAAAAAGCAAAATAAATAGATATTTAGTGTTGATTTTTCAATAATCAGATAACTTTTATTATTTGAGGTTTTTCTTTTATTCTCTTACCATTTGACAGATTTTGTATGGCAAATAAGTCAAAATGCTATATTAATTCTTTAGTTAAAAATTATCTGCCTATTCAAAAATCAGCCTTTAATTAAATGATAGTTTGGACTTTCATCTGGCCTTTCATAGGAATAAACAAAAGTGTAAATAACTCGATTCTAATTATATTGTAATGAGTAAATAAACTTTGTTCTGTCAGATTATTATTTAGAATTAAGATAGTAAGTTAGCCTATATAAAAAGAAAGTATCAGCTGATTATGTTTATCAGTTACCATAAAAATTGCGCATGTTATATCATTATTACACCATGTCATAAAAATGCTGATGCAATATTAATATTATGTAACATGCATAAAATAATAATACATACTTTCGCTTCTTCTCCAACCAGCATATTCTTTAGTTCGATTATCCTATCATTAATACTAGTTCTGTACCGTCTTTCAATAGCATTGTGCGCACTTCGTTTCACTTCCTTTACTTTTGGTACTCCTATATTGGGAGCCTGACTTAAAGTTATCTTTTCACCATCAAGGACTACAGGTATTCCTGTTAGAAGTGTAGGTCCATTGTTACTTGTAAAAAATGTGTGGATGGGCCGGTTCTCTGTGTTTGCTTTAGTGTTTGTGATGATGCCTTGTGTTGTTCCTGGAAAATAAATTTGTGACTTTATAAATGACCTAAGCAGCAACATTACAACTAATTCAAAGAACTAATATGAATCCTATTAGAATTTACCTTGTATAGGAGCACTGGTATACATAAAAGTTTGAGTTTCAGGATTTATGATATTTGACTGTAACACAACTGGAGAAAAACTTGCATCAGACGTTTTCAGAATAAGCGGTGTCACTCCTTTGGCATTATTTTGTATTAACAAAGGTTGACTTGTAGGCTTTGTTTTTACAGGCTGGTTCATTTGCGTTGTTCCATCTAATTGCATCAACGATGCCCTGCCATCGGGAAGTTGTTGCACGTTTGGTGCCAAGTTCACATAGACTGGACTCTGTACTACCTGCTGCACAAGCATGGGGGCCTGTGCGTGTATTCTCTTGCGCCCATGCTGCGTGACGTCAGGCAACGGAGCACCATCATTGAGTGTCAAATTATAACTCTCTTCTCTAGCATACACTCCTTGTACAGGACTACTCTTAGCTTGTGGAGTAGTTATAGGCTGTGTCTTTGCTCTGTGCGTGTATTGTGACATCATAGGGTTTCCGGTAGGGTTGTAGCTTGGCGACACTTGGGGTTGAGGTGTTTCTGACTTTACTTTCGTGTCAACACTGAGAAGTGGATGATCATCGACGCGAGCCAGCTCATCTTCAAGTGTCTTCATAAAATCTCCATCACAACCACTAAGAAAGTCTGAAATTATCCAATTATTACGTAAATTACTCATACTTTTACGACGTAAGAGCTGTATCTTTATAAACAAACTTAGCAAGTCTTACCTTCTATTTCTGCAATGTCATGAACGTTAAAAACGTCTGAATTTATAAATGGATCATCCTGCTCCATTTTCAGATCCATTTTTACTAGATAAACCACTAAAACGTTGTTTTACACATTAAAAATACACTTGTTTACGTTTTTTTGGCATTTGGTAACTATTACTCATTTGACATTTGTCTGATGATTTCTATTACAACCAATCAAAAGAAAGAAAATAGGTGGTGTGATAGTATGACGTCATAATATAGTTCGTTCGAAAACTCATCACATGTAGGTACATAAAATAATAATTTACAATTTTTTTATCCTATTTTGTTCCAATGTAATGTATTTAGATGTTTCCAAACTAGCTTCTGCCTGCAACTTCTTCCACGTCTATAAGTTGATGTCGATGAGATCTGTTTAAACTACAACTACACTTACTTACAACAGAGGGCGCTTACGACAATTTTACGATTTCTACAACTTTTATGAAAAGATTGAGATTTCTTTATTAAAATGTATGTTAACTAATAAAAGAGGTAACAACATATTGACGTACCGTTGAGTTTACCCTAAAAAGGGAGAAATCCCTAAAAACGGCTTTACGATGCGCCTCGCGACGACGAGATGCGTCTCGCGGCGCCGCCGCGAGACGCCGGCCTCTCAAGCATCTTCGCGTCGCGACACGTCTCGGTGTGAACTGACCCTTACATATGTTTAATAATATATGTTACTAATTGTTGTCACTAGATAGAGCAATTGTATTTTTCTAATAGCCCGTAGAAAATAGTTTACTTCTCAGTACATAGACGATTCAATATTTCTCGATATACGCCATCTGCTATTACATTTTGGAACTCCTGCGAAGCGTAGCCGTAGCTCGCCCCTACGTAGCCAGCCGTAGCGCGCGGCTTTTACAATGTCGTAGCAACCGTTTACGGTTGTAGCCACTGGATGGCGATGAAGTCAATTGATTTTAATTATTTTTACAAACCCTTTACCATTTAAATTGTACTGAAACTTGGTAGGATTATGAATAACATTATTTTATTAATTTGATATTTGAAGTATTATCCGTTAATTTTCACTGTCGTCGAAGGTTATCGGAACTACCAGTACCTATGATATCTACTACGTACCTATTTCGTACTTCGATCCCCAGTTTACCGGCAAAAGGTAATTCTTCTAAAGTACGGGGTAGCCCGCGAAATTCAAATTTTCTTACGTTTTTTGCAATTTGCAGGTCAGTATCAGGTTGTGTGTTGATCTAAATATTATTAGCGGCCGTAACAAACAGTATCAGGTTGTGTGTTGATCTAAATATTATTAGCGGACGCTAATAATATTTAGATCAACATACAACCTGATACTGACATGCAAATTGCAAAAAACGTAAGAAAATTTGAATTTCGCGGGCTACCCTAGCGCATCAACCTGGAAAAAATAAACCTAGGCTGTGAAAACGAATAATAGGTAAGTATTGCAACTAAAACGGCTTTAGGTAGGTACTAAAATTAAATGCACATAGTTTATTTTAGTTTTATGCGAGGTTACTGTAGGAAGTATAATCCGTCTGAAACTTGATTGGGTAGTTTTTGTGCTTTCCTAGATAGGTGATCTTAGTATTTAATTTAAATGTTATTTTATCTACCTACTGTCCATTTATCTGAATATCTTGGGTGCATAATAATACCTACCGCTCCAATCTCGCTCAAATTCGTCTTTTTGCGATGAAAGAAAGTTACAGGTAGGTCCGACTCTTTCAACGAAGTTCAAGGATTTTTCGTTCGATAGGTTGTGAATAATTAATTGATGTAGACAAGTGTGTACCTACTAGTCGCCTAGAAAGCTCCGGAAATGTACCTAGGGAAGGGGTTAGTATAGTTTCTTGGTAGGGATTACTTATCTTCTAAAAGCTGTCGTTATCCTATATATAGGTGTTCAATTTGAGCACTTATTTGAGTATCTTACAGTACCTATGGCGGTTATTAATGCTTTGGAACAATAAAAATGATACTGCTCAAATGAAGGAAAAATAAAATAATAATTGATATTAAACGTTTAATTTATATTTGTAACATTATATTATCTGTAAATATAGAGTTCTTACTATAATAATATGTAGTTACGAGATAAACAAACTCGATCTAATATAACTTAAGTGTATACATACAGTACAACTACATATTAAAGTAGGTACATATGATATTTTCAAATCCCAACTTAATTGATGAATTATAGTGCAATAACATCATACTTAATAACATATATTTATAGGCACAAAAGTGGATATATAATAATTACATTATTAACATTCGATTTAACAAAAAATGTGAGGTATTTAATTGTAATGGCAGGCAGACACCTGTAGGTATCATTAGAAGCCCTGGTCCTACGTCTGATGATCAACCACAAAACACAAGAGTGCAAAAGGTACACCTACTGGAATGTCCTAACATAGATAATGTTTTAATTACAACAAACAAAGGCACATAAAGTGAAACCTACCAAAGTGTAGCTTCTACACACACCATACGTGATTTAAATTAATTAATTACACATTTGCAATTGCAAAATTAAGGTAGATACATTCGTAGATATCTATGGCATTTTCAAACTAGACTAAAGTAACAAATCAGTCTTCCAATCAATTACCAAATAATAAGTAATGTATTTATTAACTTAAGGATAATATAAAATTATATGTTTACTCTTAGGACTTTAATATACATGGGTATTTACTTAAGAAACGCAAGTTTTTTTTAAGATGTGATAGTTACGAACAGGAATTACTGAGAAGTGAAAATGTGCAGATTTATACATTTAGATATTTTTCTAATTAGAACAAGAGCTTATACAACGAGCGAAACACACGGCATTACACTCATAGACCAAATATGAAAAAATAAACTAGACATTTTTACGTATAACAGCGCATCACGACGATTTTTTTTTTCTATGTTACCACAAACCTAATAATAACATTGAGCATTCTTAACTAAGTGTTGATGAAATCTCTTAACTCTATTATGAACCACCGTGCTTGTGCAAAACATTTTATATTGAGGATATGGTGAGCACAACTAGATATTTAACAACGAACATTTATGGCAATCGATGAACAAATTAATAAATTAATCTAACCCGTAACGTAAGGAAACAAGAATAGATCAGTATGTAGATACGTCGCTATCCGCGGTGACATGTGCGTCGCACGCAAGGTCTCTTCAACATGCATTGTTGTCAATAAAGTAAGGATATCTTATTAACTGTTTCACGTGGATGTATGGCATGGTGCGACGCGGTGGACTAGAGTAGCTGTAGCGAGCGTGAGGTAGTAGTGGCATTTCAGTCTATAAACATCACAGTCGCGGACAACAAATTGCACAATAACTTGTCTAGGCGAACCCGCCAGGAGCGCGGCGGCGTGGCCGGCGCTGCCTGCTTGCCCTTCGGCCCATAAAGTTACCAGTCCAACTAAGACAACATTACATGCTAGTTAAAGCTAACTTATTCTGCTATTCATTAACAAAGACGTAAATGTTATAAAACAAAAAAACTAAAGAAGAAAATAAACAAAAATAAAATCACAATAAGGCGTCGTCCAGCATCAAACGGAAATTTTATTTCGTTTTCAAGCTTCGACGACACTTTGAAATAAATAGAGAAGAAGAGAGGTAGAAGAAAAGTGGCCGCGGGGCCCATTGCAATCGCCCGGCCGGAGCGCCCGGTCATTGGCGGCGTGCGCACGCGGCACGGCCTACCAGTTAGCCTACCAATAAGTGCCTTACTCCTAACTTTGTACGCCTAAGTCAGTCTTTTCGAATGTACATTCCACGATGTCTTATCGTTCAATCTCTTTCGCTACCACAATCTAACGCAAAATTACGCGGTGGAACAATAACCCCAGGCGGCTGGTCTAAATCACGTCGACGAGGTACTGACAAGTCTTCGACATGATCGTCGTCATGCATGGGTGACCGCGGTGAGTGCGGCGGCGATCGAGGTGGCGTTCGAGGAGCCAGAGCCGCGTGTGCGGCCGCGGCTAGCGCCATCGCGTGTAGAGCCTCTCGGCCACCGTCTCTTGTCGCTCCCTCCAACGCTTGCTGTAGGAATGATGGATCGATAAGCGGTGTTGATGGATTTCCATCTTCACCTCCACCTGTTCCACTTAATCCATATGGGAATGCAGCTCCATTCGACTCTCGTTTGACCCCTCGACTCATTGGACGACTGGTCGTTATTCCGAGTTTCTTCACTTTATCGTACAATGTACGTGAAGGCACGCCATATTTACGCGATGCTTGTAGTGCGCTCATTCCATTACGCACACATTCAATAGCTGATAAAATATCGGATCTCGTGTATTGTTTATATCGCTTCCATTCGGGTTTCTGTTGTGGTGGTACGTATGGCGCTAATCCGGCTCTCACGTCTTGTTGAAAATTGTTTGGTGGAGGTGATGGATGGAAAGTGCGTTGGCTTTCATCTTCGAAGGATCTTTCTGTGTACGGAGAGTGAGCGTCTTCTGACCTGTCTGATCTGTTGTAGTGGGGTGAAGATGCTCTTGAGGAAAGTCTACGAGGGCGGTAGTCGAAAGGACGATGTGGGCTCGCGGCGCGTTCGGATTCATGCGCTGATCCGTTGGAGTGGAGGCGAGGTGGTGCGTGCTGGCTAACTGGATGGCACACGAGGGACATGGGTTGCGAAGAGTCCACGGGAGAGGTTTGGGCTAAAACGTTCCTTAAAATGGGAGTGTCGCGAGTGGCCAGCATACTGGACAGTTTCTTACGCTTGAGAGGATTCATATCAGAGGAATCGTAGGCAGCAGAGAGGACAGGCGCGGCGGGTGGTGGCGGCCAGCGTGAAGGGGGCGCGGGCGCAGGGGGAGACACGCTGGAAGGCGCGGCGGGAACAACGCGCGGGGGCGACGCGGCCGGCGCGCGCTCCGTGGTGCCCGGCCGCCGCCGCAGCTCCGTCATGTCGAATAGACCCTTCACCTCCAGCTGCTCAGCCACCTTCATGATGTGTGGGATGTGAGCCTGCGTCACGTTCACCTCACCCGTGTACATGTACTCGAGGAGAGCTCGCATCTCGAAATCCTTAACACCAGGGAAGAGGATGCTGCAGTGGTCCATTGGAACATCAGCTAATATTGACTGAAAGTACGGGGAGTTAGCAGCTAGAACTACTCGGTGCGCCTTGAAGGTGACCTGGTCGTCGACCACTAGTGTGCAGTCGACATAGGTCTCCACCTTGATCAAGGCTTCTAAGATCTCCACTAAGTTTGTTTTGTGGTGATTCCATTTCAAACAAAAAGTTTGCGGTCCTTCAACGCTCCCCATTTTTCTGAGTTGTGATTCTGTAAGAGAAAAAAAAAACTATATAGCTACTGTAATATTGAAAAAAAATTGACGTAAGATAAACCGCGCCTCTATTGTAACACTTGAACTACGAAAACTGTTCTGAAGTTCTCTACGAAATAAAGCCGTTATTCCGACGAAATTGTTTTGACAGACAAGCGGTTAAAATTGTAATTGCAATGTAGAGCTCATAAAATGTGTACCCTATTGTTGACAAAAAAAAAAATGAAATAACTCTTATCCAAGCAACATAACATACCCTAAAACTTTTCTTCAAATAAGATTTTGTAATTTTTGTTATAAATAAAACCTCTAGTCGTACATAAAAACAAAATCACTGATCGCAAAACTGGACTGTATTTTTTTATATTTATGTTAACTCGTATCAACTCCTTTTGCTTTACCAGCATTCAATATTTCAACTGACTAAAATTACTGAAACCGCAATCAAATAATCTTAAAACAACCAATAATTAAAGTTAGCATACATTATGTCCAAATAACTTATCAATATTATGTTAAACATATACCTGGCAAAATATTGTAGTTGGTAGAGGCGGGATACATCGTAGAGAAATTTTCCAAGTCACGCACTAGTCTGTCAAAAGTGATAATCCTTGCATACACAAAGTTCGTGCAACCTGTCCGCGATGCGCATCGCTCTGCGACTAGCACTGACTGACGACGTATGCCGCGGCTCAGCGCGACTGCCCGACTGCACCGCCCTTCCCCATTTACATATTACGCTCTATAGCCCTTCCACACTGCCAAATTGACTTTTTACCTTTTATTCGGCAGGTATAATCGAAGTTAGGGGACCGATGAAAGCAGTTACGACGGATTCCCTCCTGTTGTGTTCTCTATAAATTTTGCATCGCACCGGGTTGACTATTTTCACCTTTATATCCACAAAATTATGCATAAAATGCCACAGCAAAATTGTGGCACTTATTTAATTCATACAAACCTTGAATACGAAACAGGTCCTGCGTTATCAGCCGGCTACGAAAGCGTAGCACCGCTACGAAAGTAAAATTAAAAACAATAAGTGAAACTTACCTCAAAGAAAATTAATCCAGCGTCTACACGTGATCAGGATTGTTGTTGAAAATGTTTATATCAGGAAAACTCATGTGAAAATGTCCGCACTTGCACTTAACAAAGTTCGTAGCACGTACGGGGTTGTTTCGCGCGAGTGGAATAGTGGCTACGCCCTGTGTGGGGGCGGCGTGCTCTCGCGAGCGTCTGGCAGTGACTGTGTTGGTGGAAGGCGGCCGGTCGCGGCAGGCCTGTGTGCCTGTTCGCCTCTTCCCCGCACCTCTTGTGTGCGCTTTTTACGCACGCAGCGCAGCGTGCCGGAGTGCAGTGCAATTGCGTGCGGAGGGCGAGAGGCGCGGGGGGGCGGGCGCGCCGACGAATTGCAGCGCGCTGAGGAGGGCTGGCGAGAGTGTGTGCGTGAGTGCGCACGCGCATGTAACACAGCAACTGTAGTCGTGTGCGCCGCGAACGCTGCTGCTCGGCGTCAACACGATAAAATAAAGCCGAAATCAGCTTATAAAAAATTAATACCGCACCTCACCGCGCCTTTGTATGTTAACGTTGAACTTCGCGTCTTGCCTACGGAATCAGGAACTCTATCATTGGTCTTGTAAACATTCATTATAAAGTTCTAATGAACGCACATTTGATATTCTATTTAAGGGCATTTAAATTTGCCCGCGATGGTAAGTTTTTTTTTTCTGCCTTCAGTAAGTAGACACCACTATGTAGGTAGTACCCTAACAGACCCAGTTCCTTGACCTAGTGAAATGCATAGCTTCCTAGAAAAACATTTGTTCAATATTTTTCATCGTATCCATTTACCTACTGTAGACATGTATGTGAGTGATATCTGATGTGAGTCATATGAGCCAAGAGACAAGTAATGTGCCAAATTAACTTTATTTAAATTGTATAAAACAAAGACCGTCTCTTATCATGAAAATCGCTGGAAACGTTATAACAACCAATTAATCCCGGCGCGCAATGCTTAACATTTCGATACAAACATGACCGTCCTAAAAATTCCCCAAAAGTGAGTGAACAACGCCACCAAACGAGGTCATTGACACATTACTCGCGTAGGGAACGCCAAAATAGCGCGAAATGCACTCAAAAATAGACCAAGCTGTGTGTGCAATATTTTTTGTTAAGCGAGGCTTGTCTTCCGCCAAACTTTGGGGGACGCATCTTCGTGAATACGTCATTCCTATTATTTTAAGATGCGTTTGAACCTAATTTTAGAGAAATAGAGACAGTTTTCTATGTAGTTTGAATTTCGTAAAATATAGAAAGACAGAATAATACGTAATGCTTTCTTTTTTTTTTAATTATTTTCTGATTAGTAATGTTTACTTTTAAAGCCGTGAACGAAAGTCACTACAGGTTTACTAACTTTACACTTTTGATATTATTCGATACAAAAATGGATAAATAGAGATCATAGATGTAGAGCAAAGTAGATTCGACCATTAGAAAATAAATGACAGATAAACAACTCAAGGACCCACGGAAACACAATGTTACATTGCTCTCAAGTAATAATAAATGATATTGTTCACATTTATGAACGCTAAATTCACCACACATTAACAGAATAAAACGTCAATCTTCATGATCGGGGTTAAACATCCCACAATCAAGATGATACGGGATGCGAGAACATCCCTGACAATACAATGAAAAAATATCAGGGACTTAGGGATAATTAATAGCATTAGACGTCACATTGATAGCTTTGTGCAGGGAACGAGGGCGGACCTTGCAGATTTTATACTAATATTTTTTTTAAAGATTGGACCAGGAAGCTTTTTTAGCTTTTAATAATAAATTCTTAACATTCAACAGGACACTGTTATAAAACTATGTCCTGTTTAAACGATGGTCTCGGGGTGAGTGGTTTTTTGCGTTTTTGTTGTTATTGTCTCTGCAATCTGCGGCAGTGACAGTATTTTATGTCTGCGTAGTTCAAAACTTATCTAATGAAAACAATCAAAACGTTATCACAAACTCGTATAATAATAAGATGTATTCTGAGAACGTTTTCACTGGAAGAACTATGATTGTTTTCTTTAGATAAGTTTTACTGATGACATGTGCACACGCAGAAAAGTCCCAAAAACAATTTTATAAACGAATTATTCAACAATTTTTGACTTATAAGTTTCTCACGAAAGCATGCAAAACCGAATTTCCTTCAAATAAACAATGGCAGTGAATGTCAGAGCAATTCGCTCCTATCAATAGCGAAGTGTGGAGTGCACTTGAAGCCTTTCGAGAACCATTTGCATATCGATACTGGCCTCGGCTCTAAGCACCAATTATTATTAATTCGATTACGTACGAATGTGGGAATGTTTGGTGTTAAATGAAATATTAAGAGTGATTTTAAACTTGTGCAGAACAAGTTTCTTTTGGAAATCAGTGCTCTTGCGCCACACAGTTCGACGATTTAATTGGAACACTATATCACTATTGTGTTTTCAGTAAAATGGGAGATGTTACTGTAACTAGTCAAGTTGTGTCCTGATATTCGTTATTAATTTCACCGCAAGCTCTCTTGAACAACGAAACCATAAAGACCACAATTACCAACACATGGTTTCTACAGACAAAGTCACCAGTATCTACGATATAAGATCAGCTCTACACACTCTTTTGTGTAAATTCGCGATAACCATTAGCTAATCAAGATATCTTCAAACGAAACACACATTAAAGCAACGGATTGGATTAACAGATGTTTGAATGGATCGATTGACAAACAGATTACAAACATGTCGGAACTCCACAAAAAAGGAACCCAAAGGTCCGGAAATAAAAACAAAAATTATTTTTATTTTGTACTGAATTAGCAACTACATATTTATATTATATTTGCGTACAATGGTTTGCACCAATTAAATGAACAAAAAAACATGTTGCAACGTCAGCGGTCAACCACACGACCGTTAAAATTTCACGATAATTTGGCTATTGCTCCGGAAACACGAATGCAAATGTGCCATTGTCAATACTTAACAGTTATGACCTTTGATTCGGGCGGTGGCGTCAGTAATTAGTTTAGCGATTCGCGGAAGATGTCTCATACCTACGCATCGAGGAGGCTATTAAACTTTACAAAAGGTCCATATTTGCAATTCACCCCAATAAGCCGATGAACTTACATAAATTTTAGCGACAATTGATGAACAATACACTTACTTAGTGAGGGATAAAAGTGCATTATGCTAATACCAGCATAAACAGAAACGCATCGCGACCTATCCCACGAACGCACGCGCAACAAAAACTGCGAGACGGGGGAGAAAAAAGCTAATAAAAAAGCAATAATGCGATCCCGCATGGTGGCTCGTTGAGATCCGAAATTGACGAGACTGATGAACCGTAAGGGATAAAATTGATGTACGATAACTGAAACGTCACATGAGAGTTCCAATTGAAAATATACTCCTATAAATGATAAATCAGCAACTAAAATTCCATTGAAAATTCTATTTCGACAAAACATTATACAACTATTGGCATTTCCCAGTGTCATTTGCGAAACGCACATTCGCAGTTCACAAAAGATCACGTAACGGCGAGAGTTAATGATATAAATACTTCATAAAATAATTACAATAAACATAGACCTACACTGGTTTTGTAAATGCGTTAAGTTTGCATAATGAGAGAAGGGTTGCCAGCATAAAGAGATAATTGTAATTTTACGCGTCCTCGTCATTTGTCACCAGCATCCTGCCACGCGCGCTGGCCCTGAATTTATTATTTTATTATTATCTGGGGTGCTCCTACCCTTATCTACAATTAACTATTAAGAGATATTAAATAATAGACTGTACAGAATCCCTGATTTTGCACACTACATTATTTTTTGTTGTGTCTATTATATTGCCTTGTTATGTGAAATTAATATGAATAAGTACTGTTACTGTTGCTATTTATTCTCTGTCTATTTTTTTTTATTTCTTTACATTTTACGTTTTAGAAACAACAGATTTAGACAATCTAAATAATCTAGTAGGTAAGACTTATTTGCTAATTAATCATAATAATTTAAGTTTCATTACCTACATTATGGAAAGCCAAGCCCTACAGGCACGCGGTATAAAGCACGGTAAATAAGCCGCGTGGAGTTTCACCGCGCTATTCACAATGATATCAAGGGACATGATGGCATACCTAATATATTCAGTTTGGGTCTGTGATCGTCGTCCACGCCCGGCGACCCCGGATGCGGTTCATTGTAGCGAAACTCCCCGGACCCCGAGGTGAAACAATACACTCTTTCCTTCTATTGTCTATTGCTCGCCCGCACAAGCATTCCTATTCATATTTTTATGTTTTTAATTGTATACTTGTACGTAAATGCGAAATTATATCCAAAAGTAATGTTAATTTTCTCAGAAAAAAATACTTTACACGGATTTTGTTTTGAACTTTTGAAAATACCACCCTTGCTTCCTTATTTTTATTTTAAATTAGAAAGATATAATCATATTAGGCACCCCAAAATATAATAAACATAATTCAATTCTTAGTAACTAAATGTCATTTTTTATTTAGAAATAACATCGGTTCGCTTAAAAACGGGTCAAGTGGATATAGAAAAAAGGTATTAAATTAAAAAAATGGGCGGTTCTGCTAAGTATCGTTGTCAAAATATCGGCGAACACCTGTCTGGAGTAGACAGAGCGGCGCGTAACGAACTTATGAATCTATTATTTTCAGTTAATAATACTATTTGAACGTTCTGCTTAAAGCAATTTTTCAGGTTAAAATAAAATGGATCACATAACTTTTAAACAGTTTTAATGCGGCTTATATCGTCAATTAGACGCTCAACTCAAAGCTTTACCTATCTCCTATCTCGCATTTTACGACACTTAAGGTTCATTTATCCAGCACCGCGTGATAAGCATCTTATAAAGTATATCCAGAGATAATTCGCTTCTCTCGCGGCCATGTTGCCTTCGACCGTGCCTCGATAAAATAAAACAACCGCGAGCCGACGCTTTTGGACTTTTTTTATACAGGATCATTTTTCTTGCCGACTCGGCCAAGGGATTATCCATGATATATGCCACTAAATAATGGTCCTTCGGTACATGGTGATAAGGTCGCATGGTTTCTGGAGGCTGTGGAGTGGACGTCCTTGGGCGGACTCGATCTGCTAGGCGAGAGATCGTCCCATCGCGCTGCGCTGGTCGTTGCACCGAAACTATACATTTAAAATGCATTGGAAAGTAGAAAACTTATTCGTGTGATATTTCTTGAGAAACTTCTGCCCTATTACCAGTTTGTGCGGGGCGTAGCTGTCGATCTGAGTATGGACTGAGTTAATTAATATACCTACGATGGAAGAGTTAAGAAGCGAATAATGCTTGCACCAGCACTTAACGAACTATGCATGCTAAAGAATTATCTGTGAATAGATGTCGCTTGCTCTCAATTAACAGATTTTTTCTCATTAACGTCAAAAACCGAAGCTATATCCAATATATACTTAAATAAATATGCAAGAGCCTGTTTTGTAACTGTAGAGCAGTTTCTTTTCGTTCGCGCCCATCGCTAATGAGTTAAAATGTGTTGCCCTCGGATTTACGACTTGACGATGTCGCTAAATGTTGAAAAAACCACCTCATGTCGCAACAACGAACCAAACTGCCATCATATGGGTTGTTATCTACTGTTTTAGACAACAACTTTCGCAATTCACTTTGTTAAAATACTTTGAAAAAGCAGAAAATGTTACGTTGGACGTTAACTGCCAAAACTGCAGTCAAATGGGTATGTTACAACATACTCGTTGTTAAACATCTGAAAATACCTACATGGAGTTTGACAGTATACACAGTATACTGTGTAATATTATATTGTGTATGGATTAGAAAATTACCCGTCATTGTAGAGCAACTTACATTTTCCAAGGGAAAACCTGAAATACGCTGTAGATAATTAATTAGACTTTCACTAATTAGGTATAGGTAGGTTGGCATGACATTTTCAAGATACCTACGTTTTATTTAATTGTATGTAAAAGGTATTTCCTTATCAGACATGATTAGGTACCAAATGAAAACAAATTGAATGTCACAATGAAAGCAATTTGACCTGCACCCAGCAATTTTAGCGGACTGAAACATAAAATTCCTAGTTCTGCCACGCAAAATATTAACACAAACAAAGGGGTGAAATAAAATAAACAAACGACAGTCACCGATAGGGTTGTGAACAGAAGGTAGTGTGTTTTAGCAAAATCAATAGCATGTTATGAGCTTCCGTTATTTCCGTCGCGTATAATAACTGCATGGACTGGCCGGTGCGAATAGATGGACGGAGCGATATGCGATTGTGGGGACTAATTACGGGTATCATTTGCAATAAACTCGTCCACCCTGTACAACGGACACGTGAACGGTGGTATGCGAATAGAACTAGCATTTGTGTGGACTGCGGACGAATGATGAGTAATTACTGGGTTTCATGTATGTAGGAATTGTATTGGGTTTTTCTGTCTGATGAATGAGGGAATTGACGGTTTGTTTTCAGTTATCTATAGAAACTTTACTGTATATAAAACCACCTAAAGTAGGTATGACTTTACATTTGCACACATTAACATTGTTACCTACTTATAGTGTCACGCTTGTGGCACACAAGTAGGTACTATAGTAATAGATTAGAATAATCCATTATAAATGTAATTTACCAAATCACTAGAAATCTTAATCACCAAAGACCACAAAACTTTATCATAATAAATGTTGTCCCCAAGCTCACCCCTTCGCACTCGCGATCACACTCTTCGGCCATTCTTTTAGAAATATATTTTATTCCCTATTAGGCTTAGAATAACAAACAAAACTGCAAGTTGTATCCAAATACCGATCAAGCGCCAATAACGTATGTCAATACTAAACCCTACAATGTTTACGGGTTTTATGCACGCTTTATTCGCGACACCCCTCGTCGGTTGCCATGGGGTTGTGGTCAAAATTGTATTTTTATTATAATTGCTCCGTTTTATTGAGAGCCCGTAGAGGGTAAACATTGTACAATTCCAGTTTGGCTACAAAATTGTAGATATCGTATAATTTTAGTTAGTTAGGAATATTTATATTATTGTGTTTGTGTTTTAATTCGCGCTATTGTTGGTCGATGGATGTTTTTATCGTACCTACTTATATTATTCCAGTTCCTAAGAATTAATCAAGTATAATTATGAGAACTAAAAATAATTTAAGCCTTAATGTTTCGTCTGTTTTAGTTATCTTAAACTGTAGTTCGAACAACACACAAATTGTAGTTTATCTCCTCGTAAAACGATTGCGCAGCAAAAATACAAAACACGAAAAACAAAAAATAAATATCATTTAAGCGTAAGATACAACTGACAGTTTTACTATTCAAATAATAGCAAAAAAAGCAAATACGTCCGCCTGTCCATACTCAATTGGACCCGCATCAAAGGGCTTAGTATAAACCCCTTTTCTCATTTTTATATCAGGAAAAGATTGCCCATGACTATTTTGTTGGCAAATATGACTTGATCCTATTGTCCGTAAGAAAACTATTCGTGTCGAATTTAAATGTTGTTGCTGGCACGGGAAAATTACTGTTCAATATAACTTGGAAAAGAAATAAAAATAAATAAACAGTTTGGTTTACTTTTTTCGTAGGTATAATATTTTGTGCACCCATTTGGTAGCATTTTATTTTAGGTAGGTATTTGTCTGTGACTATCTTTTGGATGAAAGAGTTAAATCTGAAGAGATTTATCCACTGCATACATTGATTAATAATTTATTATTGAATCTGGAATTTCTGTATTACATGCGGGACTTAAACATTAACTGGCGAAATGTGGGTGTACTATAGGTACACCTCTGCCTAACCCTTTGGGGATTACAGACGTTATGTTATGTTATTGAAAAATCCTACAGTTTCTGACCATAATAATCATAACTTCTTCATTATCTACCGTTCCTGTTCCTACGATAAGATCTAAATATTGACCATAAGTCCCTTCCATTTATTTAAACGTCATCAAGAGGCTTATTAATCACATTCGTACGTCGTTTGTGTACCAATTTCACCATCGATATTGCAATTTGTCATTTCGTTATCTTCTATTATCGCAATGCATTAGGTTCCGAGTACAGATAGTGTTATCTTTAACTAGAATTCGCCCAGCTTGATTACAGAACGGAGGCGACGCATATGTAATGCAGATTTCTATGCTTGAAATTTTTTAAAATTAATAAAAAAAAAATTGTGATATTTGTTTGAATATTGATCGAAAATGTTTGTTACTAATCTATAAAATAGGTAAAATGTGTTTGGAGATCACTTATAATTTTAAAAGTAGATAAGTTTTTACAAGAATGTAAACGCTCATACCTATATGTATGTACCTCTTATGTACCTACTAAATATTACAATTCTATTAATTTACAATATAGTGTATGGAGGTATCTATAGTGTATTCTGAGATATGCGTTTCGCCTATGTACGTGCTTATTACCGTAATTGCATACGTATATTGGCATGAAACAGTGTCGGTATCTAATTCTGGAAAATCAATACTTATAGCATTTCATGGAGTAGGTATAGGATAAGTGTTGCAAATTTCGGTCATAAAAAACTTTAATGTATTAAAAATCAATCACAAAGTACTAAAATGTATCACGTTCGCAATGTAATAAATTGGTAGTAAAATAATATTGCATAGGAACATTTGTATTTCTTGATAGCCGTATTAATTCTCTCGTCTATATTAATTTATTGTATTAGAATAGCATGTTCAGTGTCCAATATCTATAATGCTATTAGTCAACGTGCAACTATGCCTCGTATCATCAGTTTCACATGTGCGTTACGCATAGATTTCACAATCAATCTCACGTATTGTGAATTCTATAAAAAATTGGTAATATGTTTGCGAAAGTGGCATTTTTATGCAACGCACATAATGTAGATGGAACGTGTGACGCGGCGAAGTGCGTATCGCGCAAAACGCAGGCGCGCACGCACGATTCCTACGCGCAGATACAGTGCGTACGTCTGATAACGCAAGTCTGCTGCGATAAACACACTGTCCGTGTTGATACTGCATATAAATTTGCTCACACAAATACTCCGCTGGACTTTTACCCGCTTATCTACATAGATTTTATATAAAATCAATCAACCAACTTACGAGTTACATACCATCACACCGCGCGCCAGTATGACCAACTGAAGTAGATAAAATATCTCAAATATATTTATTTACTTAGCAGCTCAGACAGATTATTTACATTAGCACACTATATTCACACACGCGAATATCCATCTACTCATACAAACAAGTGGATACATTTTATACACAAGGACAAAGCCGTCTAGAGAGATTCGCACAGCTTATGAATCAAGGGGTATCCCCGACCTACAAAGAAATGCAAGCTCTCAATTATAATGCGCAGTCCACTTTTGTGGTGCAGTCACCGTAATGATGACATAACAATGACGAATGTCTGGCGCGTGCTCTTGCAAAAAAACTTTACTTTGTTGTTGTAGGCGGGCGTGAAATTACGTCAATTTCGCACAATTGTACCAGGAGATTATGAAACTACAAGAGGTGTCTTTGTTGTTGCGAATAATGGTCAACTTGGCGCAGATTTGTTGCCATTTTGCAGTAATTCGTTTCCTTGCAGATATTTTTTTCATCTGCTTCATTCATACCATTAGAAAGTCAATTAAACTTATTTCAATGTAAACAAAAGCTATCGATTAATAAAATTAATTTACGTTTATTATTTAAATCTTTGGTAAACAAATCGTAATTTTGATCGAATCTTAAGTTTTCCTTGTCTTGTTGCTTAACATTGTGTAATATGATATTTTAGTTGCACGGGTAACTAATGAACATTACTAATCGTTATTTGCCTTTACATGTCGAATGTTGTGTTTATTTAATTCACCAGCAAGTTGAATTTTGAAGTAAATCTCAGCGGAGATTCGCGTAATTTCATTAGGAGAACATAAATTGACGAAACTGTTGGCGGCAACGGCGGCGGCGTCTTCATCGTCATACATTTACATAAAACATAATATGATTACCTACTATTTTTATCTACAATAATTACGCACAAGGATTTCTTAATATCAAAATATAATCCATGAAATCGATAACGCGGGTATCAGTTCATAGAATGTATTTCTTTAGCACCTAAGTATTCGATATTTTGAAAATGTTGCCAATTACATTTTTTTTTAATAGCTATTGTAGAGAACACTTTGTTGATACTCTGTGGAGACTCTCGTGGACACATTGTGGAGACTCGTTCAATAATATTTCGTAGGTAGAGTCACTATTATTTCTGACAAACATGGAATTCAAACTATGAAGTAGAGTAATTTTCTTCATAAACCACAAAATGTATGAACAAATTTCTACCAGGGAATTAGGACGTACCAGGAGATGGCTACTAAGAGGTATATTTTAGAAGCATACGTGTTATGTATACATAATGAATCCGACGCTTATATAGTAAGAATTATAGCTATCAGCCGCGACGAGTGATGACGATGACTCATTTTGGCAACTGGTTGGCGAGGAGGCGTTGCCAATTTATTATCACACACATACACGAATTCGCACACACTAACAAGTTCCGTGATAACAAATTCTGATACCCTAGTACTTAGTATACCTACAGTTAATCGTAACGCTATTGGTTGATATAATAAATATTCATACAATTTAATTTCATAGTAAAGTTAACTCTATCTGCACGTTTTGAAAAGTGGTTTGAAGAAAGTTGTGATAATAGCAATATAAAATGGGTTTACTTGTGAAACCAGTGCCTTTATTGATGTTTTTTTACTGAAAAGTGCTTTGAGAAACATTATGAATTAAATTAAATAAGTTAAATAAACATAAATATTTTTTATCTATTGCGTTGCGATATTTTTAACCTAAACAGATTGTTAAACAACGCTGTCGAGGCTACTGAGATTTTGAGGCCAAGGTTTAACTGCTAATATGTAGATATTTTATGTAAGATAAATATATACCTATCTGTATTTTGAAAGGTTGAAAAACTTGTACCATTCATTTTAATGTTTAAAATAATGTAAACTGTGCATAAAATTTATCGTAGTTTAGCATAACGACGATGTTATTTTACTTTGAATTATTGACCTGGTAGTGAGCGTGTGTCACGTCCTCCCATGTATGTTTTAAGTTCATTAATTCGTAAATCAACCCCTTGAATGTGGTCTGTATTGATAGTTTGAGTGAAGGGACGGTCGTGGGCCGTCCGCGGCCTCGTGACCAAAATACGCGCTTTGAATAATTGAAGCATAGGGCCACTACCACCTCGCGCCCCCCCAGCCCCCTAGCTCACCGGACTTTTAGTTTTTATCGGTTCATTATTATATACCGCGAATTATTGATGTCCATACGTGTAAATACGAAAAGGAATCTTAAGTTAATTAAAGTATTTAACGATGTCAATGTCTTTGCTTACGTTTTGAAGTAAATCCTTACTAATATTATAAATGCGAAAGTAACTCTGTCTGTCTGTCGCGCTTTCACGCCAAAACTACTGAACCGATTTAAATTAAATTTGGTACACAGATAGTCTAGAGCCTGAGAAAGGACATAGGCTACTTTTTATCGACATACCACGCGGGTTAAGCCTCTGGCGGAAGTTAGTACGAATATAAGCAGACTTTGACGAGATAGCGTTCTCGGGAACTTACAGGACCTTATAATATTTGATGCATAATTCGAGTAGCCTATAGATATTAGTCCTCAAAGGTACATAACATAAAATCACGCATTGTTCCCGAAGAGTTGGGCAGAGGGCCCTATAGCACACCCACATCTCACCAGTAAGTCCCATGTAATAGGGCCCGGTTGATGGCAAGCCTATTGCCATCAACCGGGCACAAATCCAGATTTCGGGCTACTACTGAGAAATTCCAGATTGAAAAACCCAATCGCCTAGAACCAATTCTACCATGATCATCCAAAACTCGCTGAAATAAAAAACTCGGTAAACATATTAAAACAGAACATTTCAGTACCTGTAAAACTGACAGCAGTAAATTGACAACAGTCACCCACCAAATAATTGAGGATACATTTGTCTATCAGTAATTACATAGAAAGATTCGGCTGTCGTTGGTTCAGCCAGCTATTTGTCTTCCACACGCAAATGTGGCGGGGAATTAGTGTGAATAATTGATACGTGTCATTTGGCAACCACCCTGACCCACCACCTCGTGTCACCAAACTTAACATACCCACGCTTCTCTAAGTACTTGTGCGTCGGACATTTCTTTAATAAGTTTTGTGGAAGAGGGATGTTTTTTGGAAGCAAATTTTCGTTGGCATCAGCCTAGATAGATTAATTTCGTCTTTAGGATCGAAAAGGTCACTTATGGTCGCTTAAGATGAAATTGTCATTCATGAAGATCTGATTTACATAACGGAGTGACTGCGTAGTAGAAGCAATATTGTAAACAATTTGAGTAGTTAGAAATGTCAGAAACCCATCACATGCCTCATGGCTAGTACCCATGCAGATGTGAGAAGTAGTTAAATCTCCAATTAAACTAAAATACGGTTCGTTCGGTATAGAACGCGAGGTCGATGAAGATGTGGTGTTGTCCACGCACTTTGGTGGTGGTATGGTGGTGATGCCCCACATCGATATTTCGTGCATTATTGAATAGTCGCGTGTGGCCTCCCGAATTTCCAATGTTTGGCGATTGATGTGTAGATTGACTTTTGTCATTTGCCTCGGCCATGTCAAACAGTAAAATGTTTTTCTATGCCTTCTCCACAAATTGTTGGATCGAATCGTAATGGACTATGGCGAGTGATTGAAGTATATAAATATGTTTTGTCCCCCCTCTATCTGATTGGCACGGCGATGGATGAAAGCTGTCTGTTGTTTTCTTTATTCACGTGATCGATTAGTCGGTGTTTCGTGGGTGTTACGAATTTGTTCGCGATCGATGATAACGAAATAATGAGGGGTAGTAACAAACAAAGCCTAAGCGTTACCTCCATGTATGCCATGCGTGTGCTTTTTCCACAAAATAAGCACTTACACGCATTCTTTGAACGCGTGAAGGTTCATCCAAAGAAGAATAGATCAGTGATTTGCTTTTTCATAGAACCTCAGGTACATTGTTTGTGTACCGGGTTAACTGGCTATTGTATGAAAGTGTTGAGGACCGCTATGCAGAAAGCTTACTGATAAGAGCTACGCAACGTTGTGCAAATGTAGTGGGTGGTCGGCGAAAAGTTTAGGATAGCCATAAAAGCGGCACATTTGAAAGCAATGATATAAAATTGCGGCATCTTTGTGCGTAAGCGCCAGTACCGAGTCTTTCAAAAAGAAAGTTTTATTTCGAGGAAACAGTTACGTGGTCCTTTGTGGAGCCGCTTTGTAAATTAGCAATCATAGAAAAGGATGTTTTAAAAGAAATGCAATTTTTTAACAGAACTTTTTTAAGCATTAAAGACGCATTTGCATTGCATTGCATGCTTTTGTTTCGAAGTGTCGGTAAGGTTACCTATCAAAGTATTTGTAGTTCCTGTTACTTAGTTGTATGTAAGAATAGGCATCGATCGTTCAAGGTATTTTTCAAAAGCACAAATATCGTTTCTCAGTAGATATGTAAGGTATCTTAACAGCCAAAACATTTATAAGTGCAGCATTGTCGTGAAGGCTTTTACTCATACACTTACCATAGCATACTTAAAACATTTCAACTCCGGCTGCGGTACTTTCCATGATAAATATTACTCGCGTGAAACATTTGAGTTATCCGTCGGGTACAACTTTACGAGTCCTCCATTAGATTAATGTAAAGAAGAAATGCTTTCACAAAATACCGTTACGGTCCTCGCAGCATCAAATAAAAGAGAAACCCTAACCCGCAACAATTAACCCTTTTGCGCACGTTTTCTGCGGAGAATAGCGCAATTTTATAGGTTTACAACTCAACTCAAATGTTGCAGAACTGTCCGCAAAGACGCCGACACAAAATGATAATAACTAAATAAAGGGGTACAATAAAAACAAACGGAAAGGGTTTACAACAATGCGGAAAAATTACGCAATGGCTAGTTTTATGATCGTGTATAAAAAACTTCGCAGGTACGAAAAGGTTCTTTTGTTGGTTCAACTTAGGGTTGGCGTGGAGTTCAAAAAAGAGGCCCGAACTGCGAATACAAGTGCCATTCATCAGCACAATGATAGTGTATGCAAATAGATGCAAATGTTTTTACGATTCTTCTTTTTATTATGACAATGAGGGTATTGTGCGATCGGCAAGCGCTACCGAATTCGATTATCAATATTGTAAACGCATTATTGATTCCGGAAAGATGTTTTGTAGAGCTGTTTATACGTTTTGGACTAGAAGTTTATATCATTGTTATTTTCGTATTCTTCGAATTATTGGGTTTATTTATCTTTATCAAATATCTCCTCTAAGGATCTATGTATCTCTATCTTGGAATAGTTGTATGATTAATCCAGAGCAATGTTTCTCTCCGTTTTGGGTAAACGTCTCCATCTGGTTAGTTTAACTATACCTCAAACTGCGTACTTTTCTTGTATTCATTGCCTACAGAGAAAGTCACTGTCTTAATTTAAAACTCCTTTCACGAAAACAACGTCTAAAACCCATATCAACAGCTTGATGTTTGCCCCTTTTGAACTTGATCTTTTTATCAAGTGTGGCTTCGAGCCCAAAATTATATCAGCGCGTCGTCGCCGCATTCCGCGTTCACACACTCACACATATGTGAACCCTACTTATATTAACCACAGCTATGCACACTAGTGCAACATATTCAATATCATGTATTTCGAATTAGTTGTCGATCAAGGAAAAATAGCATATCGTATTTTATGGTTTGTTTAAGGAAAATATGTGCGTTTATGATTAAACTACAAGGGGTTACTGGCTGACTATTTTCAGGTGATGATAATGAGAAATTATTCTCATGTCTGAACAGTCGTAGTTAGTAATCGTAGTTCGTATGTAGGTACCTACTGCTGTTTATGTCACAACAAAGCATCATCAAAACTAAAAACAAAGCAAGCAAGCAAAACTTCTAGACTGTGGACACTTCTACGCTAAAACGAGATGTTTTACCACTGAACCAACTTGTAGAATAATATTACAAGTAATAACAACAGTATTACATTAAGTAACTAACTAACAGTAAACTAGTAATAAGTAACTATAAGTAAGTATTAAATACAAAGAAAAGTTATATAACCAATCTAGAAACCTATTAGTGAAATAATTATGTTTTCTCATAAATCGCAATCATTCATTACAGGCACGTTTTACGTACAAACGTCTTCAGAAATAAAACCGTAAATTCTTCAATAATTTATTGAATAATAATATAAACCGCCAATACTGCGGTCAAAGATGGTGTGAGACAGCATTTAATCTATCAACATGAACTAACACATGCATGAAACTGCTTCAAGCAAGACTGTGCAGGCACACACGCATACATATGCACGCTGCGTAGACGCTCGTAGCACTTACTACGAGTACGTAGCTCAGATTTTCTCCCCGCCGCGGAGTTCCTTGCGAGTTTTTCAAACGTATTTCGTTTGGAACGAGTGTTAAGAGTGAATTGGTAGTGTGTAGGTGAGTTCTGGGTCTGTGGTAGGGTTTCATGCATCTATACGCACACAAGGGGATTGGCTAGACACGAATATTGCTCGCTATGCTAATGCAGCGGAGATTGGGCAGGTCGATGGCCGCTCCCGGACGGTCGGAGTCATTCGGCAGAACCCGTCGGCCACCCTCGCTCGCCCTCACAATCATTTAATCGTCTCCTTGATATCTCTACCTAAAAATTCTTGGACGTTTTCTTTAGATTTTGCTTTAGATGGAGTATTGTGGAGATAAGATGGAATTACTCTTTGTTTTATGATTTCTTTTTCACGGGTTGTAGAGAGCGAATAATTTTATGGTTTTAAGTTTTTAAATGGTCGGCGACGTCATTATGCTTGTTATAAAGTCAATTCGCTTCAGTTGCTAAGGGACCTGTTTAAACCAGTCTTAATTCCTGACATTGAACTGGTGTTTCAAGACTATTATGTGTATTCTTGTTCATATTTTGAGAAAGCTTTATTGATGTCAAACAAAAAGTTTCCAAATCCCAAATGGTTAATAATGACAAAGTTAAAATAGTGTCCGGGCGTCACTGGCCAGTGACCTTGAGTGGTGCGCGGGCGCAATAGATTAGTCAGGCACAGATTACACACACATGCACAATGCACCCTATTGCGACACGCGTGTGTGTGTGTGTACAACTACTTGCATGAAGATGGGGTGGGGCCTGCATGTTTTTTAAATCCAGATAATTTTGATAGCATGAGAACTTTGATGATAAAAATACAGATGTTTCCCCGCTTTGGTAAATGGAGCCTACCCCAACATACTTGGGAAAAGGCTAGGTAAAGGAAAACATAGATGATGAGGTTTTTTACAAGCAACTGGTGAGAACTAGAGGAAATTATAGTATTTGTTAATGCGTGAAATATGCATTTGTTACCCCAATTTTCCACTATAAGCAATCGTTTAAAAACAAACCTTTAAAAACATTTTTCTAAATTATACAAGAATCAAAACTATACAGTAATTTACCGCATATTATCTAAGTAGAGACAGAAAAAAATGTTGGGTGCGTGGGCGTTTTGACAGGAGAAAAGACAGCCGACGCCGACGACGCGGCGCATAATGGACGCATAATAATGGTGTGTGCCACATCTCGTGAAAGTGCACCGCTGGCTCGGTGCAGCGGCTGCAACCTTGAGCGGAGCCTTTCCCTCGTCCATCAAACGGGCGTGGGGCTCGCCTCTTAACATAACACCGTACATTAGGCTATCAAGCGACATTTATCGCCAACCGAGACTTCATTAGGCGGCAGGCGATGAGGCGACATACAAACTACTTAGAAAAACTTTTTAGGACCAATCATTTTAAAGAGTTCTGTTTATTGTAGCATATATGCAAAAGTTTGAGTTAACTTTTCAGGAGTTAATCCGGTGTTTTCTTTTCAAACACAGCGATCAACAGACAAAACTTGGTATGAAACATGACTAACTTTGATTCTCAAAGGGTTCGTTGTTTACAAAGTAACAAGTAACAGAACTCCCCTTGCGGTGGTGCGATAGGCGTGCCACGCATGGCTATAAGGCGAGTACATCCTGGAGTGCGCGGGGGCGGGGAGCGTGGGTGCGGGGAGACACACAAGCGGTTATTTCGGTATGCACATTGCATGCGGCGCGGGCGACGCCGGCATAAGCGCAGCAGCGCACTTGCCACTCGAAATAGTCAGGTCAGGGACCGCGAGTATCGCCTCGATCCTGCCCCAAGGTCAAGTCTCTGCAGCACCGACACCTCCCACCCCCCTCCCCCCACGGCGCGTCTATGCACATTAATGTAAACGCCTCACGAGTCACGCCTGGCTATGTTCTGTACACCGAAATTCGGTTACCGGGTCCATTTTAACGCCTCATTTCATTAATAAACACGTAGCACTGATATCAGTTGAATTAAAATAGTTCGAACCTACTAGGTCGACATAGACGCACGTTAGGTATTGCAAACATAAAAGATAAACAAATAAATGCATTTATGAATTTGTTATCAGAACGAATGTTGCTAAACGTGACCCAATGAAGTTTTAATCGATTCTTAATTGCGAAAAGTCAATTAAACGTCGCGAGATAAAACCGCGAAGTGCGCAGCAATCGTTAGACAAGTTGGAGTCACAAGACTTGCGATAAATGGCAATTAACCTCTGATAACAAAGAAATCAAGAAATTGCAAAGCCTCTTTTCATCCCATTACTATGATCCATGAGAAAAACTTTTTTTTTATACCTCCCATTTACTCTGATCGTTGGCAAGCAAGCTAATAGTAGGTTCCTAATATTTACTTAAATCGAAGTCATTAGTAGCTAATAATTGATTGGTTTCAAATCACACAACTAATTAATGACTATCATCAAATCCTTTTGCGAAATGAATGTCACGTGTTTGATCTACCTACTTATTTTGAATTTTGAATCAAAGTAAAATGCCCCGAACACTACAAATAACAAACAAAAGAAAGTCGCACTATTCACAAATGGATTTAATTGAGTAGATGAAATTCTGGACTGAGAACCGTCCATAAATCAGGAGGAACAATCAAGAAACAGCAGTCACTCCATCATGTTATATACCGGAATACCTAAGGAATACATCAACAAAATTCTGGTGCGGCTACATAAACAATAACAGGATTCACCCTCATGTCAGCGTCATTATTATGGCTTCAGCTTCCCTCAGGTTTAGTCATCGACACCATACTGTATAGGGAACCCTCAACCGAATGTCCTTAATTACGCTGTGACACCTGAAAGTTTGTATTGGCTTCGCCATACATGGGGATTTGCACGGGAAAGGAAGAAGTCACGGTATAGCACTTGTAAATGCTTGGACTTTTAAACCATGATGCTATCATGAGTTTGGCTAAAGCTTCCAATTATTAGAAAAAGTCCATCATATTAGAATAACATAATTGCGACTTGATCAAATCACATGATAGCATTAGCAACTTTGTAACAGTCATCGCTTGCTTTATTATAATGACTAACAACATCAACACTTTATCAAAGTTCATCAAACATCATGACATCATAATTCACAAATCAATTAAATTCAAAACAATGCCATCAAAACGTACCGTTTCCATTATCATATCAATTGTCCATCTTTGATCTAATCTTGGCAACTGCAATGATTTACAAAAGGAACATTTTTGTTTAAAAAATGTCGAAGTTTCGAGGCGCAAAGGAGAGATCAAGGCGTCCGTTGGCGAGGACATTGCACTTCGTACCCCCCCCGGCCCTTTGGTCCTCGTCCTTCCCCCCACTGGCCCTGCCGAAACTCGCTAACCAGTGTTACTAGCCGACCGGATTAGAGTGTTTAGTCACCGTTGCATTCGGGATGTTTGGTTTATGTACAAAAATGATCAGCCCTGTTGTTGAGAATTAAAATAATATTAGTCGTTATGAGTCAGTGACAGCATTGATGATAGCCTTTAATTGTCTACAAGATAAGAAGTAATTAATTGGAACTTAATGAAATTAATATTGTGTTGGATTAAATTACTAGAAACATCAGGAGTTTTTTTATGTTTTCTACACTGATGTTAATGCTTGATTTTTAGGTTCTTGCTGAAAAGGTTTTTTCGAAATTCAAAACATTATCTTTGTCATTTACTTGACTTTCTCACAAAGTGTATGTGGCAATGAGCTAAAATGAATCGAATACTAGATTATCTAACAGGCCAGCTCTGAATTTGTAACCAACAAAAATTGCAAATCGACAACAGTACCTATTACTTGTCTGTTTTGCCTTTTCGCTCCAAACGTGAATGAATACTGATTTCATTCTAAATACCTAATACTTGCAGATACTTTTCGCGTGACGAATCAACAAAATTTTCAGTTTTTGTATATTTTCTCCACCATCATCAGTACCATCAACTGCATTTACAGATCTCACTGGTCAGTTCTTAATAAGCCAAGTATCATTGAATGGAGGATGGCATCAACATCGTCGCATTGGCTGCAACCGGCGCAGACGCATCGCTTCCCGTTACTTGCTATGTAACAAATATATAGCTATATAGCCGGTATGTACTACTTGTACTGTTGGCAAATAAAGTTTTATTGAACGGTTGTGGTGTGGTCAGCAATTGGTTACTTAGTAAACTTGCTTGTCATGACAATAATGGCAGCACAGCAGGCACTTTACTAACTCTACAATAACAGTGCGATGTTATTAAATAAAAGTGTAGAAAATCAAATTGTTATAGAGAATACCTTTGGTTTATTAAACCTTACTATTATAAAAAAGATCGAATATAAGGATAACACATAATATTTTCAACCTGCAATATCACTTGGACTTTGGGACACCCTTGCACTGAGAACTGCAGGATAAAAGGCTTCTTTATACGAAACCATATTTTTATACGACTTTGTATATTTAGGTAAATAAAACCTACTTTTGCTGACGCTTCGTCTGCAAGAGATGCAGCGACGACGGCGGGGGTGCGGGGCGCGGGAGGTCGCCCGGCCTGCCTCAACACGGCGCGCGTTCTACGATGCGCTTGCGCAGCGCGTGACGTTAGCGTTTCCTGGATCAAGAAGTATGTATGTCTTGCAGTTATATTAAATTTAGTAGAGACGGTTTTTAGGGTTCCGTACCCAAAGGGTAAAACAGGACCCTATTACTAAGGCTCCGCTGTCTGTCTGTCCGTCTGTCACCAGGCTGTATATCATGAACCGTGATAGTTAGACAGTTGAAATTTTCACAGATGATATATTTCTGCCGCTATAACAACAAATACTAAAAAACAGACTTCCCGTCCAACAAACGTGATTTTTTTGGCGTTTTTATAGATAATGGTACGGAACCCTTCGTGCGCGAGTCCGACTCGCACTTGGCCGGTTTTTACAGTCTTATTCAAGTACTCGTAAAGTATGTAGAGCCAGATGGTTGTATAGAACTTGGCATATGATTTTCAATATAATTATGTAAACAAATTCAAAGTAGAAACAAGTTAAAGTGATTTTGCGAGAAAGAACATACAAAATAGAAAATGACGAGCAAACAGATATATTAAATGCGAACCTAAAAGCTGGACATGAATTTATTTATTTATGTATTAGGATCTCCAACAAAAGATGTACACAGGATGACATGATACTTAAACAAAAACAGTAAATACCATAGCTACTGTCCAAATCATGCTAAAAATAGGTGAAAGACAAAAAAGGCCAGATAAAAATAGAAAACTGAGATGTCCCACTTCGGTTGAACTGGACCAATCCCGAAACAAGCCAGAAGATAAAATGTTTACCGAGACTTGTCCAGCTGATTGAAATAACCTGCTTCACTCGAGTACTGTTTTAACTAGTTATTAAGAGCACGGTGTTATAAGGTCCTATTGTCCCAACGATTGGTCAGTTAGTCCATAATTTAACGGTTTTTCGAATAGCCTGTGTGAACGAAAAGAGGTGGAAACGTTCACTTCGCTGGCGATCTGGGAATGGCAGTAAAAAAGATATAAAATATATATTGGGTAGCTGTTTGTCATTCCAATCAGGTGGAGTCAACTGCTGGGCTCTGGGGCTATCAAAAGGCTCTGAGGGCTCCAATGGCATAAATAATACCAAAGACTTCGTTTTGGTCAGTCTGAGTATCAACTATTATAATAGTTGATACTCAGACTGACCAAAACGAAGTCTACGGAAAATATTAAACCTACAAAGAATTAATTATGCCATTCATATTCAGACAAGTGAGACAACATAAACATGATGCGAGGCAGCAGAACAAGTGCAAGTAGTATCTAGAAATACAGTCCAAAATATTGTAAATAATAAGTAATTGGACCAATGTGTGAATGGTAACAAACATTGACAATAGATTATTAGGTAGTAAATAACACTTTCTTTGTCTGCAAAATGAATAGTTAATTACTGAACCTGTATATCTGACCTTATTATTTATCTTTTTGGCATATTCATTCTTCAATACACGTCGTCTGGGTTGGCTTTGCCTGAAGAAATTGACTATGGAGGAGCGACCTTAATCAATTAGTTACTAGAGAAACGTTTGGTTATATGTATTCGAATCTCCAGCGTTATTATTATGAGCGGGCTTAAAACGGTCACTTTAGCAGAATCATAATATGAAAATATTATGGATCATCGTAAAATGTCACCAACTGAAAATTCATAATATGATCTGCGTGTAATTCATATTACGAAGTAATTCATCTGTTTGACAGTTTTCTATGGAGATTCGTAAAATGGTCCGTAAATTACGAATTGCTTTTATGTCATATTAGAGGAATTGCTAATGACAGCTGGGATTCAGGAAATGAACTGCTTTTAGAGGAATTGCTAATGTGGCCGGTTTAGGCACCCAGGTAACGCTTCAGACATCAAAATAATCTTATTCTTAATTTTTCTTACTCTGTATCTTTAGCAAAAACTATTCGATAAAATACCACAACCACTGCAATTCAAAACCACTTTTCTATTGCCCAAAATTTACCGTTACCGATTGGGTTTACAAAACAGAATTTTGTAAAGAATAGTGTCTTAAAGGAGACATAAAACCATTGTAGAAAAGGGTTAAAAGTACAAAAAAAGTGCGACAATTCTTTCCAACCGGATAATTTGAAAGATTTTACATCCAACCGGATAATTCGAAAGATTTTACACATCAAACACTAAATGAGGTCACACAATTAAATTATTTACAATTATCATTAGCTAACAATTTGTACATTTGATAATGACAGTCGGGACTACGACAACAATGCTCCATTTATTTGTTTGTGGAGCAGTAACAGAGATAGTATTATCACTCAATGCAAATTGTCACTATGCCTGGCCGAATCGCTAATTGAAGTGTTTAGTAAAATACTGTACCTAAATGAAACTATTATTTTTAATTTGTTTGTTATTTTATTTAAAACTTTTTTTTTTTATTTGATCACTGCTCTTTTCTGCGCAATAGTAGTTGTTGTGCATTTTTATTAAGTATTCACATAACGGGTTCTCGATTAATTTTAGAAGCCACCAATTTGGTTGGATCTTTCAAGTACGTAAAGTTGATTAAAATATGCTGACAGAGGTACAATGCTAACTTCAAATCGCAGCCATTTCGGTAATTGTAAAATCAACTTATCCAGAATTATTTAAACGTAGAAAAAAATCTTTAATTACTTGGTTTGTTTGTGTTTTACCATTTAAATGTTTACTATGCATTTATAACTTACGTGTGCTAGAAAAGTCTCGTTCGTTAATAAAATATTATCCTACCGTAGCCTCTCCCCTATAAGCGGATGGAGCTTTGTAAAATCAAAAAGAAAAGAGTTCAATTATATTTAGCAATCTCCTCTGTAATTACAGAGCAAGTTTCCTTAATTACAGTACCCCAAATAAAAGGATAGGTGCTTCCTACTTCCCACGTACGGGGGTGGGCATGGCGCATGTGCGACATATGAACGATGCGGCTTATTATTAAATAAATATTAAACAGTATTTACCTGCGTAGAGTTAAGAATCTTACCAAGATCTGGAAACGAACAAGGTATTTATTAATAAATTCAACGAAGTGATAGATAATGTATTAAAACCAGAGGGCATCATAAAATAGGCTTAACTTTTTTGATGTTATGATACCTATTTTTGTAGTAAAAAGCCATGTGCCCTATGGGATTTCCCATCGTCAAAAATGACTAACTTCCATACAAACTTTCATCCCCTATTTTAATCTCTTTATGGGATGAATTTAAAAAACCCTCCCTTAATGCTCACTTTCGTCATAAACCGAGTTCTTGTGCAAAATGACATGCTTCTAGACCCAGCGGTTCAGGCTTTGCATCATCTGTCAGTGAATGAATAAATGAATTTAATATTTTACTATGTAGATCTTTACAGTCGGTCTAGATTACTAGTAGGTAAGTACTAAAATTACAAAGTCCAAACATTGGGCACCAGTCAGAATAACAATGAAATAACAGATTTTATTGTTGTGGGTAATAAAGCTGGAAATACTTTTGAAGACAGAGTACATTTTATAAGAAATAATTACAAAAGTAATGCTGGTATAGTATTGTATTGTGTGTAATTTGAGGAAACTCTATCGATTCTTGCTCTGTATTCATACGTATGTGCGTAAGTTGATATAAAATAAAAAGACGACACAGTTCCGGCTGCACATTAAGACCTGCGACAGACGGTCTTCTTCATCCGACGATTAATTGATCCCGTGTTACATTACATAAAATTTATTTATTTGAAGATGTAGGTAGCATTGAAAATCTTATAAATAGTTAATGCTGTTGCGTTATTTATTTTATATTGGGTTAGGTTAGAATTCAAGAATCAAATGTCGAAATATTCCTTATCCTTTTATTAAGAATGAAATTGTGATTATCTGATTTCTTATAGCCTGTAAACTTCAGCTGCTGAATATTGTTATCTCAACTTCAAATTGGCACACACGGCTACACATCACATTTCCAGTTTATGCTGATCTCGCATTGTATAGGATTTCCGTATAGTGCGAGGTCAGCTTATAGTACAGTTGACAAAAAAAAATATTGACTGCGACTGAAAATTAATGACTGCGAAAAAATTATTCATTTCTCCGAGTCGTTTTTCGTGACCTTCGCCAGATGGAAACTGAAGAGTATTTTTGGAAAAAGATAATAATAAATAATCTTAAATTGTATTCGGTAGGTAAATATACTACGCACATTGATATAGGGTTTTTATGTATCAATGACTCCGCATCATTCTTTACACGTAAATATTCTAGTGTCACAATAAGTATTTGACCTAAAGAACCGTAGGTAGGTAGTTATACTAATTTATTCCAAGAGATACAAAATTACTCTAGCAATGACATAATACGCAGAAAACGTTTTGTATATTTCAAAGACACATGAGTAGGATAGGTAATTAACTAACCACCGATATTATTGAAGTGTCTTTAATAGCTAACCAAAGCACAGTGGAGGGAAAATGAGTCATTCTTAATCATATGTTTATATTCTCTTTATTTTTACCTGTTAGTTTTCCTTCCAGTAAAAAAATATATTCGAATTAAACTTGTACAGTTGAAAAAATAATTAAGTAATAAAAACTAAAACCCAACTACGACTAAAAAGGTATAAACAAGACACCACAGACAGACAAATTAAAAATCCGGAGTCACACTTGTTAGGGCATAAATCGAATAGATAACGTGTGACTCCGGATTTTTAATTTGTCTGTGTGTGGTGTCTTGTTTATACCTTTTAAGTCGTAGTTGGGTTTTAGTTTTTATTACTTTTTTTTATTTTATTCTTTTGTGGTTATAATATATATATTTTTGAAATGTGCTCATTAAGCCCTTTCATTTGATACCCAACATGGTACGATAAACAATTTACTACTTACTTAGGTACTTGTACTTGCGCTTGTATGGGGTATACCCATTTTATCCGCTTATGTACCCAACTTTATTTATTTTGGGTATGGTTGGATATAACGAACTGAGGGTCAGGAGGGATCTCGCACTCATCTCGTACATATTCAAAGTACTTAGAGGAAAGGTACATAATGCGGATATTTTAAGGCACATAGGTTTGTGTGTTCCGGACCGGTACGTGTGGCGACGACGTCAGCCCCGGCTGCTGGCGGAGCCGCGAGCTCGGACCAATCTTTTAAGTGATGCGCCACTGACGTGTGCACTCCGCACCCTCAACCTCATAGCTGATGACTCGGACCTTTTCTGTTGTTCTCTGAGTGAGTTTACAAAGAATGCATTATTTGTAATAAGTTACAAAATTTAAAATTATAATTATAAGTTAATAAATAAGTTATGACAAAATTAAGATAAGTACGCTATCGCAATGGGTTGCCCTGTAATGATAGTAAGTAAGTTGGAAAATAATAAATAAATAAATATATTTTTTTTTTTTTAGTTCCTGACTTTATGTCCTCTAGAGGGCGCCATTTTATTTAATGTGACGTCACATAGCCTATAACCAGCGGACGATCAAGACGCTTCCAACGATACCTCACTTGTCAAGTTGTGATGAGTGGTTTAGAAGATATGAGAGAACAGATGAACATACATACATACATACCAGTCAAAATATTAACCCTCCTTTTTTCTTCGCCGTAGTCGGGTAAAAACACACATACAAAATCTTTTTTTTTCTTTCTAAAAATATGATGATTTTTGTTGGTTTTTTAGCTCTCGATCTTATTTCTATTCATTATAAAATTATCTCCGAGTGCGTTAAACTCTATTTGCAAAAATGTAAATAAGTAGTAGGTACTTACAATGAAAAACACCCAGAATTAAAACTTCAGTGGTAGGTATATTCGTTTATACAAGGCAATATACTGTATGCTAATGAATTTTTACGTGTTAATGTTCATTATCGCCAATTCTTTACGAAAGTGGATTTTCATAAGTGAAAAAGAAAAATGATTCATATTTCATGATCATGCGACGAAATAAATGGTCGAAACGTGCAAATTAACTAATAATGGATTATTTTATACTATGTATATGTTTTGTATATGTTTCCAGTTCTGTGCTATTTGGGCTAGTTGCCAGTTTGTCCGGCATGCGGCAGACGTGTCCTGCCCAGTCCCATTTAAGTTGGGCAGCCTTTTGAGCCACGTCATCTATCTTTGTTTTGGAGCGCAGTATTGTGTTACGAACACGATCCGTTAATTTAACACCTAGTATACTGCGCTCCATTGCTCATTGCACAGACCTTGAGTTTGGACTTCTGGATGTTAGTCAAAGACCAAATAGCACAGAACTGGTGCCCTGAGACAGTGAGACGGGGTCGCGGCAGACCACGTAGGAGATGGCGGGACGAGTTGGATAGGTTCTATCAAAACTGGAAAGAGGACGCGCAGGCTCGCGAAAGATGGAAGGAGCCTTTGCCCAGGAGCGGGACAGAGTAGGAAAGGAAAAAAAAAAAAAAAGTATGTTTTGTCGATGCCGCTACAGCAGATTGTGAGAAAAACTACAAATGGCTCGAATCGATCGTTTACACCTTGGTTTTATAGATTTACTAGCTGCGCCCCGCGGTATCACCCGCGTAAGTCCCGATCCCATGGGAATATCGGGATAAAAAGTTTTCCAGGTCACGGTCTACCGCTGTGCCAAATTTCATCCAAATCCGTTCAGCCATTTCAGTGTGAAAGCGTAACAAACAAACTCACTTTCGCATTCATAATATTAGATAGGATAGTTAGGATTAGGATATTAGTTCGATAAAATTCCAAAGAAAGTCTTCGTTCTAAAAATAAACATGAGAATGAACTATAGAAAAAAGTGATTATAAAATAAATAAATGCACATCAGAGTGGCCAATGACATTTAGTAGGACCCAAAGAGTCACGTCGATCAATGAACCTCATTGTTGTGGCTTGCGAAACTCTATTAACATGCTCACCTCCTCTGTAAACGCTTATAAATTGCGAATTTCATTAATTAAAACGTTGTTACAATTCCACTTATTTAAATAACTTGTGATTTGAATAAGTGGCCTACCTTTATGCTGCGTGTTTCGCGCACACTTTCATAAACACTGTTTTGTTTATAAATAGATTAATTAATTTGCCAATTAATTTAGTAGACGGAATTAGGCACGGACGGTGTTAGGTATATGACAACCCTTATTGATAAAATTAAGTACTAAAAAAGTAACTGTTCGATTGCCAATTTCTTTTACAGTTGATGTAAAATGCTGTATCCAGCTTTAGAATAGTTATATCCTAACATGTTTGGCCGAAAATCAGATAATAGATACCTTCAATCATACTAGTTTCTTTTAATCCAGATTTCCGCAGTCGTGGTTCAAAACATTTTTTCACAGACCTGTTCCTGAACCCGAAAAAAACGTTCGTTACGAAAATGTGCACCTTTTAATGCACTAAAAACTCCAAAGGTGTAAATAATAGCGTCTCCATAAAGCAGAGGGATGGTCAAGTCGTTGGCGGGTCAGAGGTGACCAACGTTCGGCCGGACCCTGCACCCTTTCGCAATTGCATTCTACACAGATGGCCAAGAGACGGATTCACTGACCGTTTTTTTGTAATTTTAATAACAAAGAAATCTTTTCAAAAGGTTTTCGATTGATCGCTGCACTTTTGATGTGAACAAATTATTTATGTGAATTTGAAGAAATAGGTGAACAGGTATTTTTTATAGATATCAGAATTAATTTTTAACGATCTTAAACAAATTGCGGAGACTATGCATCAATTGATAGGTCGTGAACTTTGCAAACGTTTGCTGAAATTCAATTAAATACGTCATTATTGCCATAAAAATGAGCAAAGACTAAGTTTTTTAATGAAAACATAAACTAAGAATGTTAAGTTCAATGTCAGTGTTAGCGAGTAAGGTACGCACTGTGTACAGCAAGCAGTGGATCCCATGAGGTCACCGGTCAGCGGTCAGGGGTGACCAACGGCCGTCCAAGGGGTTGCGAATAAAACTATTTGACCGTGACCAAATACATCTTGTTAGGAGCTTTTTTGGGTTTGATATTTTTTTTGCTTTTGTATTTTAGTCGAGATTTGAGCTGTGATTTATAAATGAACAGCTTGTTTGGAAGTGTAATTTGTTGAGCATACCAACCAAATGTAACCTACCTACACAAATCAAATCTGAATTTTGGTTAAAGAAAAGAAAAACCTTTCCATTTCTATTTCCATATTTCCATTTTTATACTGAAACCATGTAGGTAAATCTTGTGACTCAATTGAAAGCATTCATTTATCACGACAAAAAGCGAAAGGATTGCTGACATTTGAATCAATGATGTCCGCACATTAACATTGCTGACTTGCATAACAGATTTGTCGAATAAGCAAGTCTCGCATTGTTATATATGTTACATTATTATGTAGAGCTATTAGTCATCTGTGCGAAGTTCAATGTCACTGCACGGATTAAGTTCAAGTTCTCAGTCCCATAGGGTCAGCGGTCAGCGGTCAGAGGTGACCAACGGATCGCGAATGTCCGAGTAAGCTCGCAAACCCTTCACCATGCAATATTCACCCCACCTGTTCCCAGACACCATTGTTACAACACAATAACATTTTTCGAAGTTTTGCAACACATTATTATGACTTAGCAAATAGTTTTTGCAATTGTGTTATCAGTGCACTACGCTTTTTAGCAAAACAATGTAAACACTAATGGCGGTATGCGAGATAAAACATTTTTAGCGATCCGGGAATTCGTAAAAAAGTAACAAAAGACAACTCCGGTTACCTCATTGCTAAGAATTTTAACGTGCGAATAGGTAGAAAATTACCTACTTTTCAAAAATATTCCACAAAATTCTTAGGTGAATTTCTTTGTAAAAATAAATAATAATTGAACAATAAGGGAGGGAACGGAATGGCTCGTTGAGTATTGTAGAACCGGGTTTGTCAGTCCGTTCGTCACCTCTGACCCACGCTTGACCGGTATCTCCCTAACACCGCCAATCTTTTAGATTAGCAAGTTCACACTAGCCATGACGTGACTTATAAAAAAAGGAAATTATTTATGCGCAAAAAGATTTGGGCATAAACTTGCCGGGTTTGTCTCGTCTCATACCTAATATTTATTTTCAGCACTGATAAGCGTTATCTTTTACACGTTTTGATGAATCGGAAGCGAACATTTCGTCGCCGTCAAAACATAACAATTAACACGTAGGTATTTTAGCACTACGTTGTTTTTAAAGTGCGTCAAGGAAATAGACTTTAGCGCTGAAGGTAAGGACATCTACCAATAAGTAATAGTAATAAAGCAAATATTTTGCGTTTAGCAATGATTTCTGAAATTGTCATTAAGTATTGTACGATATGTCGAATACAGTTAATTATGAATAACTACTTACCTATTTATTCAAAGTTAGCAACATAATAAACTGTGGAAATATTTCCGGATTTTTCACCAACATTTAAAAATACTGAGGTCAATTTGTTTTGTAAATACCCACCTAAACAAATTAAATAAAATTGTGCTACGGATTTCTTTATTTTCTTTATTTTACTCTACCGGGCTTTTAACACATGCGATGTGACTGAAATCGGGAATAATTATTATTATTATTCAAATCGGTTATAAAACAAGTTCATAAAAATAAGTAGGTATTAGTTGGCAACGTAGGTTAGGGTGATTCAAATGCATTTTTATATCTATTCCTATCCTACGTTTATTAACCAAAGAAGAACGTTTCGTTAGCATATCACAATACCTTTTTCAATCATTCAATAATAAACGTCACATCAAATTTAACAGTTTTGCACAATATGTTCTGTGCACTGGACAGCGGTCAGTCCGATTTACGGTTCTTTTATTTACTCTAAGCTTATTAAACCCCATCTATTGTGAATATTTTGAGGGTAATTAATAGTATGCATTGTGCAAAATATTCTTTGTTCATCGGTGTTTGTGCTTTGTGTTCGGCCCTTGCGCATTGTGCACAGTTTTGTTTAGGCGATCATTAGCCCAGTGAGCAGTTTCGCACTGACCGGTGATCGCTCGAGGTTTTTTCTCACAGATATAAGCTAGACGACCGTTATGTGTGTGATTAATTATATTGCATTTTTGAACGAGAATTCATTTTTGGTTATTTAGAAAGAAAATGAAATAGGTGTGTTTATGTCGACTATGGGAATTACATAAAAATATGTAACTATATTACTTACTTATAGATGCGGTTCTTGTTTTCACATAATTTTCATGAATACCTAAGGATAATGGCTAGGCTAAACATAGCCATTACTCGTTGTGAAAGAGCTAGATACCTATTTTATTACATTTTCACAACAAAAATAAGCAAACTGCATTGAAATAGTGCAACTGACCACTGCACAAACACACTCGATCCGTGATGACCTCTGAACTAAGCGTTCTTCATCCAGCCGTTGAGCAATTGTGCAGAGACTGGTTCTCAATCTCCATATAAAACGCGTGTGAATCGATTGATCATAAAACGTTAGTATAATAAACTAATAGCATAATAGAATCGCAGTCCAAACCGGACGGACGCTGCGATATTAACATATTTTAGTTTGAAAACCTGTAAACTGTGATTAAAGATAAACCGCGCTCGTTGTTACGATAAATAGACACAGACGCGAAAATAATAACAAACATCTCCTCAAAACGTAGTATATTATGTTCTCCTGATACCACAACTACATACACAATTTTACATAACACACAAACGTAGGTCGTAGATAACGTAAAAACAATTTTATTGTAAATGTAGAGACACTTGTGATTGTGTGGGTGTGTAGGTATTTGCGCAGGACGCAGGCGATTTGCCATGGTCGTGTATGTAGTGGTTCGCGAATCACATCAGACGAGAGGAAGGAGGATCGCCCTCCCGCGCCGCCAGCCAATGGGAGGACTTCCCGCCGCGACCGAGCTCCGTATCGACTTGTACCGATATCGCGAATATATTAGCACATGTACAAACTTCCTTTTATATACCACAACTATCTTGCACATTGTTAAAAGTGTTTATGTACAGTTTAACAATACCCCATTGGTTGGTTAAAAGTTCAATGAATACATAACGTTTGTGTATTTACCGAATTAAATACCTACGTTGTCAGTGACGCAACTATGAATGAGACCTCTTCCGTATTATGCGGCCTTGGTACCGCGACGCGAACGCAAAGTTTTCTACACGGCTGTTTCGAACAATAGTTTGCGTCCAAACGTCAAACGTCTCTCAATTCCCGACCGGAAACACAAAAACAAAAGGCGAGGGGTGAATTCTATTAAGAATTGGGAGGATTACTTCTAATGAGATTCTAAAACGCGGTAGGGATTGGACTATGTTTAGCAAAGCAATGTGCAACCCTTCTCTGTGTAAAATATCTCAATTTAAACGTTTAAAAACACGTGTTCGACCGAGCGCTGATCCCTGGAGACGTGAACGGGATAACACATTGCTTGTTGTAGCAGTTAATTATGTAGGCTTAAAAATATGAAGCGCTTTTATATCTACATCAAACAAAATCTTGCATACCAGTGGCAGTAACATTAATGAATTAATCGGCTTACATTATATTCAAATAAAAACCTGTCAAAATAAATCGAATAATAACGCAATTAAGTCGGGAAAACTAAGAGGTTTCTTTGAAACTTAGATAATCTTTATATTCGCCTTTGTGTCAATAAAACATTGTTTAAAAAGTTTTGTTGTAAGAGAAAAAGTGTAGAACTCGAAAGCTTCTCAAGCTTACCATTAAAACCAAAAACGGCATCAACAACAAATGTTGAAACAATTACGGCATACCTACTAGCGATACCGCAACCCCTTCATAATTTATGGCAAAAAATCTTAGGGGATGTCGCGGGATTAGCCCTCTATGTCGCAAGGCAAAAACTCATTGCACATGGGCGTATTTCAATTAGCTGTCAGTTTGTCAACTACACCGCTATTCTTTTTCGGAGGACGTTGCAAGTTACCCCTTCCCTCAGTTTAGTTTTAAAAATAGTCTCAAGTATCTTAAAAGCTCTGTGATACTTTGCATGAGTGTCGATTTGGTCCTTGGAGCTGTATTGTAGTTGGAATGAGCGACTGAATCTTACAGAGTGAACTACATTTTATTTTGGGTAGGGTCTAATGAGTAATGTATTTTTACCTACTTACCAACTTATTGTGTAGGTACGTAATTATATAATTTTTCAGCGTTTCAGTAATTCTCCGCTGAAAGGCACAAAGTACAGGATTAGACCATTTAGTATTATGTCAAGAAGAAGCAAATTGGATTTTATGGTGAAACAAAGGTTCACAAAGCAATTCCCTAAGGCCTAGAAAATACAACCATTTTTAATACTTATTCTTGTCTTTTCATACCCCGTAATTAAATATCCTAAAATACAGACTTCATTATGATAGGTTAGTTTTTTTATAGTACAGTTTAATTACAGCTTCCTATAACGATTTCACATCCTTGAAAACAAATCTGTTGATTTTTTGCCGATCGCGGATATTCCATTTAACCCTTTAATGCAGAGGAAGTGTAGGTAAGTAGGTCAGATAGTACATTGCACATGTTGTGAAAGCGGGGTAAAAAATACCCCTTTATTGCGCTTTGTTTCCACACGTGAAAAAAAAGTTTGATTATGGCCTGCAATTTGTACCCTCAATGCCGTATAGTAGGGTTGTTTTGAATTGTCAGTTGAATTACTTCGATTTTAAAATAGGATATAATTAATAGAAACAGCATGTACAACAGCAAAACCTATAAATTATTATGATCTGTTCACTGCGACACACATTTTCGCCGACGACTGCAATTAGTGCTTACCTAGATACAATCTAAAGCCAACACATAACTTGCTTGACTTAACCTATGATAATAAAGTTCATAGCCGTCATAAGTTGTTACCAATACTAAATAACATCACTATACCTAACAAACTAGCATTTGATCAAATTTTTTGCTCTCTCTCGTATTCGTTCAACCCTTCCCGCGATCTTGGCAGCCATTCTTTGCCTACCAAATCATTTTTTGTACGTTCCTTTTTAAATGGCACATGCAGTGAGAGCCTGTTTTTTACACATGGTAACCAATTTTACTAAAACGCAATATCATCAGCCTACCTGCCTGCCTCGATGCCTATTCTTTTAATAGATCATCCTTAATCGATTAAGCTTGACAATGGTGGACTCGCTCCTCAAATTCATAAAGCTTCTTACTATTTTCTTATAGGATTTTTCGAAAGAGTTTTTGTGATTTTTTCAATAAGTAAATTACGCAACGATTTTGTGTTTAAAATATTGCCGGGTCGCGGTAACATGAGAAACCTTTCACCAAAAACAAAGTTTAAAAAAAACCCTAAATCTCCACGAAACCTTAGCCTCCGTCAACATTTTTTTCGTGGCAGCTAACAGTAAACCCAAATCTAGCGATATCTTCACCAAAACAAACGGTCTTGCAAAATGTCAGATTCGTTGGATTCCGAAATCGGGAACAAAAAATTGCAGGTAAAAAGTCATATACCGGTATAATTGTCACAAATTAAAGCAAAAAATATCGAACAAAAGGTATCAAAATTCTGCAAGCCACACGAGCAGGTAGGCGAACATTATAAAATAAGGTTTTTTTGTGAGGAAATTGTGCAAAAGCGTGGGACGGGTCGTGGAGTTATAACTGTACTCGGCAAGACATCGCCGGCTCGATCCGGAACATAAATCTCCTGTCTGATTAACAATGTAGAATTCGGCTACATTTTGCATTTTTTTGTAAAAATACACATTTATTTTTCTACCCATGGGGCGAATATTTTCAGTCATGTATGAACAGCAGGCTTATAACGTCGTCGACATGACTTAGCGGTTTTTAAAAGGAACTGAAATTAAAGAAAAGTTCGGAAACGGACTTCCAATTTATTTGGACACATTCAAACAAATTCTACCTAATTGGCAACACAATATTCATGGTCACGACCCTTTGCCTCTAAAAACTTGCCAAGTTTACTTTTATCATACAAGTAAACAATTCTGTCGCGACGAAAACTGCCTTGATAGTTTTTTGTTAAAAAGAATTTTGTGCAAAAACTTCGAACAAAAACCAAAATCTGCTCTCGCGGGGTTCGTAACGTGATAAGTTTATTTTGAAATGGAGATCGAAGTTTATCGGCTTACCAAAAATTCGTAAATTTTTAACAAAGTTAACTAGAACCATATTTAGATGATAATAAACTTAATCAATAGCACAATATATGTATTATTTCTAAACTTACTTTACACACGGTGTAAAAAGTGTCTTTGTGTCATACCTAAGTAGGTAGTACTACATAATTAGTATATAGGTATGTATAATATCTTTTAAATTTTTCTGCAAGTAGCTAATTAAGACCTGGATTAAAGGTTGAACCATTCTGAAAGAAATAATTAAAATTGAAGAATTACTACGAAAGACGAGTCTTTTGCATAGAGCATGCAAAAGCTGCCTTTCGTAGTACCTAAACAAAACACATCAACATTTCAAGAATCGCAAGGAACACCATGTGCAAGTAATATTTTCTTATTCAAACAACATTTCGTTCGAGAAGCCGTTGGTGAGGGCAAACGAGAACATTTGCGTGGAGTCGATGAACCCTCCTGAACAAAAACTCCCCCGAGTTTCAGTTGCGCGGGCGCAGACGCGGCTGTGTTCTCACGCCGCAACTGAACTCTGACACCGGTAAAAAGTTGCCAAACTATACGTTAAACGTATACATACGAATTTAGTTTTGATTCATTACTGAAAATCAAAGTGCATTACTCGAATTTTAAGACAAAATTATCGAACCATAGTAGTTAAGACAGTTTAGACAGATTCTAGGGAATATTCTAGAGCTCATGCATACATAATAAACACATTTCAACCACCATACAAATAGAGCTCAATTAAATCACATACCTACTATTCGATAGAAACTCACAGTATTTTATATGGAGCGACTACCTATTTGACCTCCACAACCCAGTTACTGGGTAATACGATAACCCTTTGGTAAGACTGGTTGTCAGACTTTCGGGCTTCTGACGACCCGTAACGACTGTCAAAAATTCACGAATGATAGGTGGGACCAACGTACACGCTATCCGAGGCACGGAGAGTCTTGGTATATAAATATGGTCACCCATCCACGGACCAACCGCGGCAAGATCTTATTCCAGGTCATGGTCTACCGATGTGCCAAATTCCTTTTAAATCCGTTCAGCCGTTTTAGCGTGAAAGCGTAAAAAACAAACAAACTCACTTACGCGATTATAATATTAGTTAGGATTATCGACCGTTTATTTTCCCAAGAATTATCACAAAAAATACTCTCGATCGATGTCAATTTTAACGTAACATCTATTGTAACGTAGATATAATCGCACTTTTCTAATTCGTAGATATAAACATTAGCTTTATGACAACGCTTCTTAATTTCGCTTGCCAGACGACATACTTAACTACGACGAACTTTTAAACACTGGTTAAAATATTTATTATTTGGAAGCCCTTGACTTAATACGAACGAACCCGATATACAAAATATATCAAAGTATATAATATAGCAATTGAGGGGCTCGAAAGGCGCTTACCTTAGGCCCCTGCATACATCCAACTTGCATAAATACCATCATAACATTACTTGTACTAAAGCATGAATCGTAGTGCCTAACTTTCTTTCTATTATTCAGCCTATATGCACTTTTATTATTTCTAACGTGACGATATGATCATAGACGGCACATCCACGTCCATAAATTGTATGAAAATACGTGCACATTATACCTAACGATAACATGGACGGAAAAGCGTCTTCATATATTTCCATATATTTTACTTCCCTGTGTTATCTTATTTTAAATTATCTTAATGCCGTGACGTGGATGCGGACGTTCCCGACAATATCACCACGATCAGCACTAGGTGATCATGATGAGTTAGAACTAGATGCTTAACTATCTGCTGTTAAACCACATTTCTTATCTCTTTTAAGGGTATAACTATCGTAAATGATGGCATACTTTAATTATAGCTTCCGAGCAGATTGATCGATGTATGAGGTTAATCAACGTTAACGCCTATTGCAGTCTTGAAGCCTGCTCACAAAATACTCGAATAACGTATTGAATTTAGGGTTATAGTTAATTGCAAGTGGCGACATTGCTTATAATTCGATTACAAAATAATAGTTAGCATGTGGCATCACAGGAAGTAGTTTGCCTGCGAATGCCATGTTTCCTGCACCCTGCCGCGAACTCTCATTATTCTTTCAGCAAATATGTTGTGACTACCCTTTACTCGCCCCGGGCGGACGTCGCAAATGATCTCCGTTGCCTTCATAATGATTGTATCATTATCGATCATTAAAGGGTAGACGTGACAGTCGCCACATGGCGGGTACTTTGACGCCACAAGGTGGATTAAGAAATTTAAGTGGTTTTATTTAATTTAAAATTAATGATTAATGGTACAGGTAGAATGTTAGGTAAAGGATTATGTAGGTCTATGTAACTACGTTTAAATAGTTTTTCAATCTAAGCACATACATTGCTTAGATTGAAAAACTATTTAGTCGTAGTTACTTAGACCTATTAATTGCTATTTGGATCTTATTTGAAAATAAGTCATATGACGTAGGAATTAATTTGCTTTCCGCACATAGACCCAATATTAGATACATTTCACATTCTTGATTATTTCATAGAACTAGCTTCAACTTTCTGACTAACTGACCGACTCTTTGACAATTCCAAAGTGCCTGTAAATGGTTCATTGAAATAAATGCTTTGAGTTTGAGTTTGATTTTTATTGTATTTTACAAAGTATCGGTTCCAATAAATCAAGAATATTTTTTATCCAAAACTATGACCAAAGGTATGACCATCTAAGTAATAATATTTTATTACACAAACTCCAATTCTATGCAAAAAACTGTCTAAATGTACAACCCGTTAGGTGCTTTCATAGAATTGTACCCTGAAATAAAATTGTGCACCTTGCAAATACATTGTACGGTATCGCAATACCATTCAATCGTGCTCAAACCATAACGGTATTAATCTATTGAACGATCTATGGCTGTCATCACTTCCCCAATCCTACAAAATTGTGGGAACAAATTATCGCAAACACTTCTGTCATGCGCAAAAAAGTGTTGCACAAAGTACTATCGGCAAAAAAGCGAAACTCCCACGCTATGAAAGGGTTGAACATGCACCTGACCTATATTAAATTGTGTAAAAAAATCTGTGTTTTCTTTATCTATTTTTTGCTCATTATTCACATTGAAGATATCAAGAGAATGCGTTTGATTTGCTATTGTCACCATACTTTTTGGATATATTGATACGAATTTAGGGAAAAGCTTAGAAACTAAAGTTTTGCTAAATTTTCAGAAAAATCTGATTGATATTGCACGATTACGTGCATATTTCCCTATTTAAAAACAAACTATTTTGCAAAACTCTAACTAAAAACACTTTTATGGTCTTTTCGCATTTACGTAATACAATTAGAATAAACATGGGCACAGGTTGCATTGATAACAAATCAACATTAACTATATTTACATAACAAAAAATAACAACCGATTTGTCCGACACTAGTTTACATTATACTCACCCCACTTGCGCAGGAGTTGCGCACAATGCGTGCATTGTTGGCGCTCCGCAGGTAGATGCCAAAGGGTTATCCGCTTATGCAAAAAATACACTAAAACTATCCGATTAACACCACTACAAAACACGACTTAGAAGCCTTAGATCCCTTGTGATGATTTCGTTAATAGTCTTAACTTCCTTTTATATCCTAGAAGTGTGTAATGGAAACTTGAACTTGTGTTTAAGTTGAAGTATATTTAAAGTATAGACATTCACATATACTTTAAATATCTATACTTTAAAGTACCTACAAACCCACGACGTAATCGTATCTAACCAATATTCAAATTCATAATCAACTTTCGCTAAAACAACAATGACGCAATTGCAGATATTCAAAAAAACTTTTATTTCGCTACCTTTTGACGCTCGATTATCATCGACTTTCACTCTAAAGCGAATAATAAATAAATTGCCGTATATGAAATGGTGTGCGTGTCTGTATTTTGGTTCACGCCTCAACAACGTGGGGTTTCGTGAATTTGGCGGCCTTTAACGAAGGTGCTTCATTAACAATTCATTGACGAGAACGCGTGAGCCGACAAGGGAGGGTGAAAAGGCCGACAGGCGATGTGTTGCAAAATGAATAAATACTGGCGAGAAATAGGGGCAGTTCGCTAAGGTAACGACCGATGTAACTCAATAATGCAGCCAAATGTTCTGTTTCAGGCTGAAAACCCCATGTTTCTGGTAAAAGCAACGAGTGAATAGGTCTAACAAGACTGGGCCTGAAAATACAACGCGAAACAAAGCATCGGTAATAAGAAACGCCGACACGATAATGCCATGGCTAACAGTTGCAATCGACAGTTCGCAACCGCCCCTTTCTCGTCAAGGCTTCATTAAACTATTAGGTTTGTATTTTTACATTGCATTTTGTAACATCGTTATTTGTTTTATGTTTTGAAATGCATCGTCTGTTATTTCGTTTCTACATACGTATACCTAATAAGTAAAAAACTGCATTAGACAGATATGTGTGCGCAAATGTATAAAAAACTCAGCGTTGGAGCACCATGTGCAGTCGCAGGTGCCCTCCGTTCCCACACAACCCTTTCAGCGACCGACCTCTCGGTTCGCACCGCCCCCGCCCCGCAGCAGCCCCTCAAAAACTGCATAAAAACTTCTAAAACAAACAAACAATACAAAACGAACCGAATCTCTGCAACATAAGGTTAAGTTTCAGTTGTGAAACCCTAAGGTCGATAGTCCCTTTGAACACGTTGCAGTCATTAGTTCTAAATTCTACCTGTTCCGATTTATAGAGGCTGTCGTGTCATTAGATTTATTGTGGATATAATGCAATCCTGTCTATATTTTTTTTGCTTTTGATTCGGACTAAGTATGTGCAGTTCTGTCTATAAAAAGTTATTTTAAATGCCTGTTAAATAAATGAAGTTCTATACTAAAAGTTTAAAATTTTCTTATTGGAATGTGCCTCACTATAGTGTTCCTGGAGCTCAAAGATAAAAGAGACCTAAGGCTATATGATGTACGTATTTATCCAGAACATGCAGGTTTAAAATTAAAACACTATCACACTTTTATCTGAAACAGGGAAATGCGGTCACATGCAAGAAGCCAGAACCCCAATTAACTATGAATTTTTTTGCCAATCCCAGATACACTGCTTCCAGATTGCAGCCAAAACAAAAAACAATCAGAGTGATAAAACAAAAAACCTCCTTTGTCCCGTTATCTATGTCTGTTTTTGTAAATGGGATGTGTTTTGTAGCCAATTAAAGGTAGAAAGGACCCGGCTGTTGGTCCGCAATAAATCGCACAACCCTATACACGAAATGTTTCCGGCGCGACGAGTGGCCAGCCTGTTCCGTTTTAAAAGTGATCATTTGCATTGGAAATATGTGCTTTTGGGCTTTTTTGTTACTTATGTAACGTGTATTATGTTATTGCGTATGTACTTTTATTTACGTAGCTAGTAGGAATTTGTCATCATTTAACAAAAACATTGCCGTAGCAGCGAAAGGTCTTCACTTTTTTTGACGCACGAAGCGTAATGAACGTATCTCTTCCATTCGATTCGCACAACTATGTAACTGACTGCTACGAAGTTACGCAGTATCTGTAGTAAAAGCCATGTGTATCAAATTATCCTTTACCCTCTTTTTAGCCGCATGAACACGCATAAGTAATTTTGAATAACTAAATAACTATCTAAAGATATGAAATACTTCAGCACATTTAGATAATCCTGAATTCTTTTATCTTAATTACCCCAGATAACTAATTTACAAAAAGCACATATTACTTTTTAATGAAAAAAATATAAAATGTGTTATCAAAAGCCCCTAGACATTTATAAAGAGTGGTGAATTAATTCGGTTTGCGTGACGTAACGCGTCCCCATTGGTCGACGAGCACAAGCTGCGCACGATTGCAGATCATGACGATATTCAGCCTTCACATCTGCCTAGCTAGCCTGACCCGTAATTACTTATTGATATTTATTGCCCTCACACAGCAAGGGTAAGTTTGCATGCCGATCGAACCTCCTTTGTTTGCACCTTATCGAAATCAGCTTAGGTATGATCAGCTTTACTTCAGTTGAATTATGTGAATTGCGCTGGCCCTGACTCTACAATAACTCTACAAGTAAATATGAACTTACTACTTACTCGACAAAAGAGAAGCATAATAAGAATATTTTACTGTATCACCAAAATATTAATCGCTTCTCTGGCAAAATAGACGTGGAATTGTTAATAGATAAATATCGCATGGATATCTTATGTTTTTGTGAAACCTGGTTAAAACCAGATAGGATGTTGTTTAATGTAAATAATTTTTCAGTTGCCAGTGCATACAACAGGTCCCTAGTTGTTTCAGATATAAGGAAAGGAAGGATATCACTGCTTGCTCTGTCGATCGCTTATGTAATGTAGCATGTGCAGAGGTTGAAGGCCATACTTTCTTATGTGTTTATAGACCACCAGCCGCGTAATTATGGAAGAAATACTAAGTAAGCTTTTTAAAGATAATAAATTAGTTTTTGTTTCTGGTGACCTAAATATTGATCTATTAGTTAATTCACCAGATAAATATAAGCTTACATCTCTTTTTAAATCATTCAATTTAAAATGTGTTTTTAATGAAACGACTAGAATAACGGCAACCTCAGCTTCATGCATTGACAATGTATTTACTAATTGTGAAATAAAAGACTCATCCTTAAGCGTGGCGTCAGGTTTGACCATACTGGTCAATTAGTATCATTTGACTTAGATAAAAAGTTACACCTAGAGAAAACCGTTAAATTAAGACCACTCACTAAAAATAAATTCAAAAAGTTTAATAATAATCTCCTTAGCAATCTTTCAACTGCTAGTTTTGATTCACAAGACCCCAATATAAACTACGGTACATTATTTTCTACAGTATGCCAAGAATTCAATAAAGCATGTCCTGTAAAAAAGAAACTATAAATTCTAAACCAAAATTTAGTGAATGGGCCACTACTGGCATTAGAAAAAGCAGAGATATTTTATATGATCTGTATAACGAGAAATCATTGATTTCTGATCAAGTCCTTCATAATTATGTCAGAAACTATTCTAAGATATTCAAAAGAGTCTGCGCTCAACCTAATCTAAATTAGAAAGTAACAAAATTAGTTCTTCCAATAATAAAATAAAAGCTGTGTGGCAGATAATTAACAAAGAAACTGGAAACACAAAACAGCGAGATCAGAATGAATTGTCATTCAAAATGGATAATGAATATATTTCATAAGTTGAAGGTTGCTGAGACTCTAGAAAACTTCTTTACCGACATCCCAATTGAGGTTACGAAATCGCTCCCCTCGTCATCTATATTAGCTGAATCTCTTCTAAAGGAAAACTTCGGTAAGGACATTCCAAGTTTTGTATTCAAGCCCATTTCTATTGTCTGCATTAAAAAATCCTTCAAAAGTCTTAACATATAAAACACTGAAGACTTATGGGGGATTTCCGTTAAGGTTCTTGGAGATATTATTGACACAATTGCCCCTTTCCAAACAGGCATATTTAATCAATGTTTAGATAGCGGAACGTTTCCTGATTTAATGAAACATAGTAAAATAGTACCAATTTTCAAATCGGGTAGAAAGAGTGATCCCTCTAATTATAGACCAACATCTGTGCTACCAGCATTAAGCAAAATATATGAAAAAATCATGCTAGACCAAATTTTGGCACATTTTAATTCAAATGGGATTTAACATAGTCATCAGTTTGGTTTCATGAAAGGTAGTTCTACGACTGACGCAGGAGTAAAACTCATCAGTCACATTTTGGAATCCTGGGAGAAGTCCCAGGATGCAATTGGCATTTTCTGTGACCTCTCAAAAGCGTTAATCTGCGTTGACCACAATACACTGATCTGTAAATTACACCACTGCTGATCTTGTTCTTTCCTATCTATCAAACAGGCAACAAAAAGTAAACGTTAACGGGGCGACGTCCTCGGGGTCTCTGGTGAAGATGGGCGTGCCACAAGGTTCGATTCTTGGCCCTTTTCTATTTCTAGTTTATATTAATGACCTTCCTTACATGATGGCTAACTTATCGGATATAATTCTATTCGCCGATGACACTTCTTAAATTTTTAAAGTAGATAGGAAAGATACGGATGTCTTACATGTCAACGATAGTCTGGCAATTCTTTCGAAATGGTTCGCAGCTAATAACCTCTTACTTAATGCGAACAAAACTAAATGTCTTAAGTTCTCGTTACCTAATGTACCTCAAGTAGGACTAAATTGAAAACTTGATGGCAAGAAACTAGATGCTATTACGGAAACTGTATTTCTAGGAATTACTATAGATTCGAAATTGCAATGGGCCGCCCACATTAGAGCTCTTTCAGGCAGATTAAGTTCAGCTGCATATGCAGTAAGAAAAATAAGGCAGTTGACCGATATAGCCACAGCTAGGTTAGTATACTTTGCTTATTTCCACAGTATTATGACTTATGGCGTTCTGCTGTGGGGATCGGCAGCGGACGTAAATTCAATTTTTATCTTGCAAAAGAGGACAATTCGCGCGATCTATAAAATGGGTCCTCGTGAGTCCCTTAGAAATAAATTCAAAGAAGTTGATATACTAACTCTGCCTTCTCTTTATATCTTAGAAATTATTTTTAAAAGAGTAACCGTGGAGTTTCTTGCCGGCTCTTCTCCATAGGAAACGACTAATTGGAACCGTGCACCTAGCTTCTGACGTTTCATAAGTGCCCATGTAGGTTTATGTGAAATAAAATATTTTGATTTAGATTTTGACTTAATTTGAAATGCCTAGAAAATACATAATATTTGAAGATAAACTTCTAGTTATCATTGAATTTTAAAGAAACGGTTTTGCAGTTCATTTATCGCTGCATGAAGACCTATAAAAATATGATTTTGTATGCTGGTTTTATTTATAACAGTGAACAGAGCAGATTTGTTGCAAATGAGTCACCACTCACCAGGATCCTCGTAGGCGATAAGTGGAGTATGGACTGTATGAAATAGTTAATGACACAAGCTCTAAGTAGTACGTATCGTATCGTAGACGTAGGTCTTACAAAAATGTGTCACATCGTCATCTTTAGTACGTTTTCCCTTATTAATATACGGAGCAAATATTACCTATTTCGCAAAACATATATCGAGTTTAAAAAATGCATACATAACTTGCAAATCGTTTTTCACACTAACAACGTTAAGAAAATGTCTTTGTAATCGGCATAAAACTACACACGTTTACTCGTGTATCTCAACTAGATATAAAGCGAACCCTGAAACGAAGGCCGAGATAACATCAAAGCAGATTATTCACAGTAGTACCTACTGCATGACAAAAAAAGCCAAAGGGCATCAACAAATATTTGACAATACTACGAGTATATGCAGTGGAGTGTTTCCGTAACTGATATTTCTCATTAAAGCAGTTTGTTTGAGGTTCGATAAAAAGCTGTGGCCGATGATGGCCGGTGGCCGCGGGAAGGGTTAGCTATCTCAACCCTCCACCGCTGAGGAGGCAAACAAGCAGATGTTCGCAGCTACAATTACATAATCAACAGTTATCGTATTCAAATGGGCTCGCATTGATTTCGACCACAAATCATACAAACATTGTATGCGAACCAAATGTTTTATACATTTCTATCTTCAACGAACTGTCTAGCCCCGATAAGATTGAATTTCTAAACAAACAACTATTTTGTTAATTGTTTAAACGAGTAGCATATCAATCTTTTGATTGTTGCTTATCGTAGCATCTCATCGTTCCGATTGAAATGTGTTACCCAATAATTGAAATTGAAAGTCGTAAAGAAAGCAAGAGATTCATATTATTGTAAAGTCACTGGAGCACCGGGTAACGATTGTTACATTCGTGCGGCAAGCGGCAACTAGCCAGTCAGTTTCGGGGATCCATTAGCGCGACGCCTGCGCAACGACGCGAATCACGGTTAGAGTTACATCGTCGTATTTGTAGGAGGAAGTTTTCTAAGATGCGTTGAGAAGCGTCGACGGATGATTGGTTACTTGGGTTTTTATTTTGTTTAGAGCGTATGGTATTAAAAGTGGTGATCACGATGCGCTCTGTACGTAACGGTGCAGTGGTGTCTGAGTCACAGGGAACTGACCTACGGGCATGCAGCCGAGTGCATTGACGCCGCAGCCGACGCACTTATCACTGGCATGCCTCTTAAAAGATAAAGTTTAGAACACGCCCTTTACGACTGATGAATAACACATGTTTCATGTATTCATGTCTGACTAGCCTGAATTATATTTGAAGGTCAAAAACACCGTATTTATCGAATTATAGCATTGAACAAAATGTTTACAATGTCTGCACGAATTTTAATAACAGCTATAGACAAGGATATTATAGGTAGAACACAATTTTACGCAATGAATGACGAAGAGGGCTTTAAATTACCTTTTTTCCTCAAGTTATCTCGGATTTTTGACCCAAATACGTACTACTAGGTTGGTACTAGTCACATAACAACATCCAAGGGAAATAAAATTGTCATGGTACTTATTATACCTACCATTAAATCCAATCACGTTATATTCTTGCTAAATTGACAGATACATTTTAATTCCCATTTTGATTCAATATTAATGTAAGTATCTATTTTGAGTAGGTAAGTCAGGGCTAATAATGGCCCTTAGTTAAAAATATTAAACTTTACAAAACACTTAAAACTGTACAGAATTAATTGGTGGTTACGAAAAATTCAATCAACTAAATATTATCATCGGAGCAGCAACTTTAAGCGTCGAATAATTTGCGTAGCGAAATATTTTGCGTAGCGAAAATTCGCGTAGAAGGTCCCGTAGCAGATTTTGCGTAGCAGAAAGATTTGCAGTGCTACGAGCAAACACAATGTTCACATACTGTGTAACTTAACTAGTTAATGATTGATTCATACTATAAAATATCTACAGAAACTAAATTTTTATCATGAAATACAAAATATTAATCGTGAAATCGTCAACTTGACCGTAATTCGTGTGATCTAACCAAGGCCCCGCCGGATGATAAGGCGTGTGTTTCACAATAGCAGAATTATTTGCGGCGGAGGGCCAACCGTTGCCTTGAGATGCGCGCACAAACAACTGTAGCGAACGACTCCGCTGAAATCTTAGACACTCACGCGCACTAGTGGTTCAGTAGAATCATAGTTTTTATTATTTCTCGCGTATTTGTTGGGGAGTTTCACGAAAATGTTGAACATTTTATTATGGTACTTTGAGTGGTGCTGTTTTGATTACCTCAGTAGTCAATTGAAACATTAATTTAAGTGAAGTTGGGGTTTTGAAAGTAATTTATTTAGAGTGGGTTTGTCTAGAATATTGTGATAAGATTTAACTTCCGAAATTATAGGATATTATGTAGACAAATATCAACTCAAATAACTTTTAAACGGGTGTACGTGACAAGCGAACTCGCGAAGGGCTTTCATTGGCGATTGTACGAGGTGCGCACACGCAGTGTAGGTATGTGTAGGTATGTGTAAGTGGGTCAATGGCGGCGCGTGACGCTGACGCGGCCCTTTGCGAGCCGTAGGGCTTGCCTTGAACCGTCCCACTAATACCCGGCAGCTTCACTGTATTAATTTGCGCTCGATTTTCTGCTTAAAATAAAAAAGTATATAAGTCTAGGCCACAGTAGAGACAACATCCGCCATTTTTAATTGGTTGATCGTCGTCGCCTTGATTCTGCTTTTGTCAAGTCTATTGTTAGGTATTTTTTTATTGAATTCATAAGGACTTTACGGAGGAAAATATACCCTTCTAAAAATTAATATCGTCTCAATGGGTATGTGATTTTTTCCTGTAGACCATTTTTGGACGATTCCAGACGCGTTAGAAGTACAAAGAAGGTCAGCGGCCTACCATGTCGTCAAAGCTAATAAAATGAATTTATCCCCATGGATGGAGACTTGCATTCTGATACCTACTTTAAAGGTATGGAGATCTATATCATAAATTGCCGTAGGATGGGATTCTGCCATGATGACTTGCATGAAATTTTGAGGTCTTGAGTATCGTTGTATGCAACGATCTTTTTTCGATTAGTATAATTGAATGGTTAGCCGATAATTAACGATTTTAGTAACTGGTGTCCCAATATTCTATGCCCAAGCTATATGAACATGAACTAAGAAGTGTGTAAAATGTCCATGTCCGAGGTTTAAATTCATAATGTAGTCGTATATTTTACAACGGATTATAAAATAATGTTTGCAATTTAAAAATATGGTACCAAGACCTACTTAGTCATTTTAATCAAGTAAGTACATTGAAAAAATTAAGATAATTATAAAAACTGACGGTATGAAGGTTCTCATTAAATTCGTAACTTTTTACGAATTTAATGAGTTGGTATCCAAGTCAGTAAAATTACGGAGTGATTCGCTCATTTGTGCACAAACTGTAAATTAATTAGACTTGTACCGTTTTGAAGAGTATTCTTTCGCAACGTCAACTAATTTTGTGAATCGTTTTCGATTCACGTCATCAACTGGTTGGCGAGGTCGTGTAATGTAGTTGAAAAATACTGGTATTTTAAATAGATACCAGCATAGCAGTGTACTGGAGTGAAATAATGTGAAAAAAAAATTCAACACAAAATGGTAACCAAGCAATTCTCCTGAAAACTGACGCGGACGCCGTGAACCCCAGATGTTCTTGATTTTTCGAGAGATTTTATTCGTTACAATAAAAAACTCATTTTTCACGTTTAACGCTTACGTTTTTTTGGTGTCTACGTGCCAGTTTCACGAAAATCTGTTAATCAAATGTCGTTGGCAATTTTCGCAAACATCCATTTTATTGTAGTCTGACCTCATACATACCTTAATATTAATTCGCAAGAAAATTTGAATATTTGTATCCAGAAAAGCTTGGGATGTGTTTGAACTGGTATATTTTCCTGTGCCTATCCACCGTAGTTGAGACCAGGAAACCCTGCTCAAACGACGGATAGTCACGGATTGAGCGTCCGAGTTGAAGGTTCGTTAGTATGATTGCACTATAATAAAGTACAGCATTGAGTTAGAGTAGCGCCGTACCGGTAGTAAAGTTACGAGTAAAGCAAGCACGCGCAAAGACGATTTGCATAAGGGCCGCTGTCAATGTTAACACCGGTGGGCAATGGATAGAAGGTCTTAACGACCTTCCGCCGCCAAAGCGAGGCCCTTTGATTCGCCATGACGCCACTTAGCGCTCCGGTAAATTATTGTGGAAATAGCTTTACATTTTTACAAAAATAAGTCATAGATAAGATTTAAATAAATTTTGCAATGGAAATTCCTAACGGGAAGCCGGAATATAAGAATAAGGGGGATATGATCTTGATGAAAATAATATTTTTTCAACTGACTTAACGTTTTTTTCAGGTTCCTATTGGGTCTGATGTTGTTTTCACATCTGAATTTGCGCTGAAACACTCATAAGTTATCGAATTCAAATTCAAAACCATAGTAAAATTGAATAAAGTTAAACGTATTAGCAATCACATTGGACGATGGCATAAGATATGAATATGTAGTACAACATGGACGATCAAGGTAACCACTTATCATTAACAGATTACAGTCTACATTGAATGTCTCCGAACAGAAAGATTCTGGAATTTTAGTTTTCTGCCGCCAAATTAGTGCACACGAGTAAGGAAATTTTCTTTGCGGAAAAATCAAACTTATACGGGTCTAACCATTGGGTCTAACGTTGTACTTTAATTCTTGTTGGTTTAAAGATTTCATATCAGAAAAACATTTAGACATTAATGGCTTAGCTTGCTGGAAAATACACTCAAGAACAATATTGGTCTAATATCTTTGTGTAGAAATATTTTGATATTTAACTCCTACAAAAACACATACCTACATGAGAAATGCGAAACTAATCACCGTATAATACACAAGCCGCGAAACCAAAAATTTATCAACCTACACGGCCAGGCTTCATATTACGAATCTCAGATCACAATGGTCGCACAATCATCTTACGATTGGAGACTTAAATAACCGGGTCATGTCCACCATATCCTGGCTGGACGACTGTTCCATATATTCGCGACTGCAAGGTTGTATTACACAACGCGGCTCGTTTACACGTGTCTTGTTCGGGCACGATGACCTTTCCCGAACACTTCCGATTCGCATGCGCAACAACTTCGAATATTTTGAAAACCGAAGGTGATCATCATACGGAAACTTAAATCACGAGGCTGTTTATATAAAGATTAATAACATCTTAATTATATACGTCGTTATTGTTGTTTTTTTAATGTAATTTTATCCATTGTTGTGCGTATTTGAATTTAAATAGAGGTTTTCCTAGTCGTGTCCGTCCTTAATTTGTTTGTTTTTTCAGTTGAGTTCACTAACCTTATTAGTAATCCAATTGAATTAAATTATAGGTAGGTACTTACTTACATAACTATTTGGTTGTCTAAAAGGTAATTTAAAGGCATTTGCCTACTTAAACAGACATTTCCGAATAAGTAGTAGGAACTCACATGAAATTTCAACCTTCAGCAAGCGATCGATCAGTTAAAAATAAAAATAACTTGCCTTTTTCATTGATTAAGGCAGAATATTCTAGTATCTACTGGTATCTACGTTTTACTTGTGAAAGGAACTGAATTTGAAATGGGTCAATAATAAAACCCAACTACAACTAAAAAGGTATAAACAAGACACCGCAGACAGACAAATTAAAAATCCTCCGTCTAGACTCCGGGTTTTAGTTTTTATTACTTTATTTTTTTTTAATTCTTTTGGGGTTATAATATATATATTTTTGAAATGTGCTCATTAAGCCCTTTCATTTAATACCCAACATGGTACGATTAAACATTTTTTTTTTATAGTTCCTTACTTTATGTCCTCTAGAGGGCGCCATTTTTTAGGCACAATTTAATGTGACGTCATATAGCCTATAACCAGCGGACCATCAAAACGCTTCCAACGATACCTCATTTGTCAAATTGTGATAAGTGGTTTAGAAGATAGGAGGGAACAGATGAATATACATACATATGTACATACATACATATATACCGGTCAAAATCATAACCCTCCTTTTTTCTTCGCCGTAGTTGGGTAAAAACCACAATATGTAATATGAACTGAGATGAAACTCTCCTATGTGTGTGAAACGATCGTATCACATTAACAGCACGTGAATGCGTATGCATTTGAGTCATGACTGGCAAACTTGACATAAAATGTGAGATAAACGCCATAAACGGGTCTATAATACCTCGAATTGCTTAGCATGATCCTCCGTTATATCGTAAATACTGCAGCAATATTTTTTTATAAATATATGCTAAAATTGAGGATTAATGTTGAGTACGTGGTTGATTACAATGTTTGACGAAAACACGATTCCATAAAAACTCGACAGAAGAAAAATACAAACCAAACAATAAAATAATAAATAAACCGCTGGTATTCCAAAAATACTTCAAATTAGATCATGAAACTCTGCATATTAACTGAACTAACTATAAAGCAGATACAACTTTTTTAAATTACCTGATTTATTGGCGCCTTGAAGCCTTCTCCCCGCCGCTCAATCTCGCTCTAACACCGCGAGAAGTATCGTGCGAGCGAGATAAGGAATGAAGTTAAGCTGAGGTATTATGGACTCTTAAATATAAATTATAATTATTATAACGAGGTCCTGTCATCAACCCTGTGAGAGTCGCCATCATCTCTTCATAATGTATAGGCTTTATTAGCGCGCATGCAAATTCGAGTGCTGCCGGTGACCTGAATTCGGCGCCACCGGTATGGTTCCTCTGGCGTAGCGAGTAGCACTGCGTAGCGGAACGTCGTAACCGACACCCACCGGGCTATTACACTGATAACGCGCTAGGTGACCTAAGGCCTTGCTACGCCAGATTGCCTAATGCAACGTGCGTCCAGTTTATCTGCCAAACGTGTCCAGCTGTGTTGTCTAGTGGTTTTACGTTATCAATCCTAGACCTAGACCAGAATTTAAATGGCGTCGGTGTACGTGTTTATTTACAATAACATAATATAATTTTATCAAAATATAATTAGCACTTTGTAACTGACTATTTTATAGAATTATACCAAGGTTTTTTCTCTAGAGTTTGAAACTGACAAGGGTCTGAATTCATATTGACTCATGAATCAAAAGAATATTAACCCATAATGCCATGTTATTTGTCTAAATAAGTAAGTAAGGTTTCTTTAGTCAAAAATTCGGGGAATAGTCCTGATAATATTTAAAAATCAAGACTTCTTGCGAAAAAGTGTCACAAAATTAGTCGTAACTGTAACACATAGGACTTGCTGTGCATACAGTTGGTCAAGCCTTACCGAATGCAATAAAACATTACGCAATCAACCTCCATACAAGAACCTTAAAATTTTCCAATAACGAATTCTCAACGAATCGCTGAATATTTATCAGTCATTAATTTCTGAACAAACTACAAAAACGTTTCTCGCATTCCATTAGTGACCGTATTGAGCTTGTGGCCCTCCGCAGTCCGCTATATCGGGGTCTGCCAATGTTACTGAGTTGCACATTCTAAAGACTGCTGTGACGGCTATCCAATAACGGGACAATCCACAAATATGTGGACGTGAAACCTACTGGTTCTGCACTATGCGATCCAGTTTCCGGCGAATATGTCGACGGGAGGTCTCATGTAGGTTTTTTCCATTGCTGGAAAATACCTACATGAGACCTCTCTAGTGTTGCGTACTTGATCAACGTTTTACATAAGAAAAAAGTTGTCGAATATTACGCATTTTATCGATATAGGTCATGTAATCATTTTCATGAATTGAAAACGAACTTTTAGAATTGCTCATACTTTAATGAAAAGATCTGTATGTCTGTATCTAGATTCTAGACAATGTGCTATGCAATTAAGTATCTTGCAACCCATGTTTTACTTAGGTACCTAATTGAGCTGAAGCTAGGTTGTTCTACTGTTGAATACGAATTTTATTAACCTTATCTGAAACATAGGGACAAAATCCTTCATCGCATCAATTAAGGAAAACCCAAAGCAAACAACTATTTATCATCAAATTAATCAGCATTGCGGTCAACTGCTATACAGTTGAAGCCCTTCAACAACACATAGAAACAGCGTGTGCGCACACAGTAGTTTACCCACACAGTTGAAACAAGCGCAGAATCGACACAAACAATGTCTATGTACACTGTACAGTCTCCCTCAAAAAGATGTATACATAAACAAGCATTCGTTGAATTTTCTAATGTCTACAATCTTTGTTTAATACTGTAAAATATTGTAACAATGTGTAAAACCATACAACAAATTACGTATTTGGTACTATAGTAGCTACACATTTAAACAGGATTATGGAACACATAGTGTAGACAATCAAATGATTTTTGTCGATGTATACATACTTTTGAGGCTGACTATACGTGTAAGTACGTAGGTTAACACACACATACGTGTGCCGAAGACTTTGTTTTGCTGTTGAGATTCGCGCGTGCTGTTGCGCAAGCGGCGGTGGAGGCCATTGACTCGTGGCGGCCATGTTGGCGGCGCGGGCGCGGTAGTAGAGCGCGAATCCAGCGACTTCTGTTCCGCGGCGTGTCGTAATCGTGTGTTTACGCCTCACCGACACCGACGCCGATCGTCGCCATTTGCTAGATAACACGCTGAGCTCCTAAATAACTATTCTCTTTGACAGGAATTCTCGGTAGAGATAGTTGCCTGAGCCTGATTGAAACTCCAAATACATTATGTATGACGTCATTGAGTTAATAACTACCTATATAGGAACTAACTGCTTGTAATTCGCATTAATAGTATATACCATACTTAGGTCATTCTTAATTAGATCATTTCAGTTTTGAGTAGGTACACTCCAAACTACAGATTTTCTTTTATGTATTTTTTGTAATTTCTACTTATGACCACTTTATTCAGGTCCCATACCGGTAGGTATAATTAATTATAATTTATTAAAATAAGTACCTATTATTATGTTTCAGCTGAAATACTTATAATTAGGTCGCTCATATAAAGGTGAAATAATAGCAATGTCCATAAAACCGTATGTGTGGTTTTAATAACTAAACTTATACCATGGTTAGGTAGGTACTTGGTACCTTTAATCAAATCGTAAAGTTTGTAAAAGGCTTTTTATAGACCATTAATATCAAGAAAGTGGTTTTTAATGTGAATCTACGAATTTAACTAAATAATTATAAGATACGAGTATTTTATTGTAATGCAATCCGAACCATTTTCTGGACCATTTTATTATCTGACTTGAAGGTACTATTTTATGGTGCATTTTTTTAAGTCTAGACCTCAAGTTTCATTTCAAACACCCGTCTTGTCCTTGCTAAAGGCTGAAAAATCTGTTATGCCGCACTGAAAAACGAGAAAACTACAAAATTACGACAATTTCCACCGCCGCTTACAGTGAGTCAAACATGTAATTTAATAATTCGTGTCGCCGTTGATTAAGCCGGTTTTCAAGGCGATTTGTACTTCGTCGACGGACAATCAACCATGGGCTTCGGAATCGAAGGAAAATTCGACACATATTGATGGTCGTTTTATCGATTCGAGTGTTCCAAAAACGTAATTTGTTCGATCGAAATAGAAACTTATTTCGCCCGTTGTACGTTACGCAACTATATTCGCGAACAGATAACAGAGTAGGTATGTATAGCCCCTCCGTCCTCCGTGCTCGCAGAATCCGGTCTCATATACGCCCCTCTCGCTCACTCCCACGCTATCTCTATATCTTTGTCTCGCCATCACTATGACATAGATACCATTCGAGTTGCGAAACAGCGCGGATTATATAGCAGGTGGATTGTGCCGTAAACGAGTTTAAATAACTGCTTTCACATGCCTCTGAATAAATAAGCACACATAGCACGCATTAGCATAATATATATTAAATGCTAATATTACAATCGACTCTACCTATAATATATATATATATTGATAGAGGTGCATTTAAACGACGTCTTTTATGCGCCATAAAAATCATAAAACTTATTTTTTTTAAATTTAACATAAACTGATTAAGCCAACGAATTATTATTTTAATTTATCAATAGCCAGAGTATCACATAGTGATTTTCTTGTGTGAATTTTAACTCTTGATTCTACCAGGCGCACAGATTTCCATGCGGTATCGATAACAAACGGTAAAGATAAAGCTATAAACTACACGTATCGATAATCGTGTCGTGGTATCGTACATAAGCATCGTCTGCCACATTGTCTTATCAACCTACTTGCTGGAAGCCTACAAGCATCGGATTTGCAACGCAATTTGCGAATAGTGACATCGGAGGCGGAGTTTGCGACATCCAATGCAAGGGCCAACAGGACGCATGCGCCATGGCGGTATAAAATAGTGCTGAGCCGATGCGTGCCTTTTGATTCCCATTTATTCGAGGCGACACGCCACCGATAGCCGGCGATAAGATAAGGATAATCGATATTTTCGCGCGATTTGCCGCTCGCCAGCACGAAAGGTCACTCACGTTGCGAAATAATGTAAAGAACGCCATTGTTTGAACACACGAAACAATAACACGAATGCTGATAACATCATGAAGTTATAAAGCCGAATCCTCAAGTAAATATGTTATTTTGTTGAGACAGGAAAATACTGTGACGTTAGAGCGATTTCCTTCTGACCTACATACAAGTAGAACTAACCTTTTGGACGCATTAATTTGTTTATTGCGTAAAGCATACATTACTTTTAAAAAACCCAGTCTTCATGTAATACACTAGCGTTATACTTAATTATACAAGGAAATGTATCAGTTCATAGCTGAATTACGGTATTTTAAGGGTTTCCCCAACATTATCTAAAAGCTAAATTTCCCTATGTATAGAATGACTAGCTTTCAGGAGTCGTTGAGATCTTTTTACTTAACCTTCCAATCGTGCTCCAAACATTAAACCATTAATACGCCCAAAAGCTGCATAAAATACAGCTTATCTATGTTAGAAAATTTTGCTACACTCTAGTGTCATTGTGTAATAAAAAAGTTCTTAATCAGTTATTTAAAAAAACCCTGAGTATTACAGGTACGTTGCAGCTTTAAGAATCGTTTTAAACCATTTATCAGTTTAGCTTCCTATTTTGCGCTACTAAGGCTTATTTCTACCTCATCAAAGTACCTACATAAATGCTTAAAAATGGCAATAACTCTCAGCGGTCCAATTACCAAAGGCAATTCACAATTCAAATTGCTTTGTCAGCACAATAACAGCTATCAAGTACGACCCTACATTATTATATTATCAATAATAAATCGAGTCCTATAACCTTGTCTATTTACTAAACAATTATGGTAATGTGCCCAAGTACCTAGTAGGTAATTGTAAACCGCAACCACAATGTCTATGTGCACCTAATAGAAGAACGCGAATCGTGAATTACCAATGACTGCTGATGGGGACGAGTGGTTCCATGAAATGTATAGAAGGCAATGCAAACCATTTCACTTGTCTTAGCCGCTGACATTGACAAGCTGCATTATAGATGAGGTAATCACGGTAAATAGCGTGCGATGCTTGCCTAGGCTGCACTATTTCAGTATTTTCAGTTCATTGGACACAGTTAATGTGAAGCTACTAAATACCTGATGGCAGAACATTTTAGTTATGTTCTACTTAAGTTAAGGCTTTATTATTTATGAATGCTTTTCTTTGTTTTAAATGTATTCTGATTTTTGCACTTATATCTACCGGATTTTTACAAACGTGTATGAACACATCTCTCAACCGTATTCACGAAACATGAATGCAAATTATGTATGTATGCCAATTCTAATGTGTAGGACTGTAGGTACCTACTCAACTATTTTTCTAATTGCACATAGGAGTACTTTCAGTATTGTACATGTAAGTAAACTCAAAACTTATCTTATTAAATACTATCTGATTAGCCCTTGACTTTATTTATTTATTTTATTATTTATGTACACACAGTAAAATACATGAAGATACGACATAATTATTATAACATGAGTAGAAAGGAGTTTCTGTATTTCCCAAACATGCCATGCATCGTCGCATCCCAATCATTAGCGCTACCGAATAATTTACCATTTGTGGCCGAAGTCGGGCCGTGATTAATGACCGTTGTTACTTAAAGCGGGATTTGCGATATTTTTTGTTTACTCACAAACATATAATTGAGTGATTTATGAACTGGAAACCATTACATTTGACACGGCTTGTTGCCGAGGTGTCGAAAGAAGCCGTCCTTTGCAGATGCTTCAGTTTTGCTATCATTACATTTACTAAAACAACATCCTAGCAAAAGGAGCCCTACCTTTTTTGTAGATGAGTATTTTTAAATCCATTTTTTCTCTGAGATTTTGCGCAAACCCATTAGTCTCAAAGAAATTGATGATTAATTGGTAACTTCGGCTATGGATATTCCCATAATATATATATACACCTAACCATCATTCCAGTTAATTAAGTAAGTAGAGTCACTAGTGTGTTTATTTTTCAGGTACCTACATAGTACCACCGCGGGCTGAAAAAAATACTATCGCGGTACTTCAAAGATAGTGCCTTCTTAAAAATGTATCGTTATTGTCCATTCCATTTGGATAATGTATTGTATGGCCGCGCACTCATGGTAGAACTGATAAAATGCCAATATGGAAATAACAACAAAACATGGAGAGTAGCATAGCATAAGCATAATCAGCCTATAAGGCTCCCACTGCTGGGACACAGGCCTCCTCTCTGTGAGAGGGAGCGGGCCATAATCTACCACGCGGGCCCAGTGCGGGTTGGTAGATGTCACATGACTTCGTATTTTTGGTTCTAGGATATTTCGGTTTCCTCACGATGTTTACCTTCATTTTGAGAGCAGTGGTGATGATATAATTTACACAAAGTAACTTTAACTCGTAAGTCGCAGCCGTTACCACTGGGCCACCACAGCTTCTCTAGGAGAGTACCAAAATTAAAAATTGTACTAGGTATACCTTATACATACTTATAAAAAATGGATTCTTATTTAAATATATCTAAATATTTCGTTCTTATTCTGCCAAATGGATGGGCATTCGGGCGGTGATGTGACATCTACCAGACAGACTCCTTAATCAAGTACTCAGCCAGTAAAAGTAGAGCCAGAAGGTCATATCGGGTAAAAGTTTTCACTTTTACCACCCTATAGGTATAGAGTTAAGCTGATTACATAATGTCTCAATCAAGCGCTTCATACCTGTCATTTAATTGCTAAGCTAGGGTTTGCAGACCCCGAAAACCGTGCGTGACAACTCTTAGTCAGAAATTCAGACTCATTTAATTAAAATTCGCTTACAAGACTTTTGGACGAAACTAATAAAGTTCGGACTAGGTACAGCAAGAGCGATTTAGTAATGTTGCAACAAATCTAAAGATGCTCTACAACTTCTATTTATTTGAAATTTAGGATTTTATATTTATATAATGTTGTAATACGTTACGCTTATTTCAGCGATATTTCTTCATAGAAAGTAAACTATAGAAACTATAGTAACGCCACAAAAAGGTGACAAATAAGGCATAAAAATAATCTCGGCTAATCTTGCGTGATGGAGTGGTTGAAAAGTTTGTATGCTTACACAAAAAATACGGGGAACGCACATTTCCTTCACCAATATAAATAGATGCATGCCTAAATGAAAATATGAACAAAATAAATTCCTGAAAACTTTCGTCAAACTAGTGTATTTCAGGCGGATTGGCTTAATACCCGAAAGTCTTTTCTTTGGTATTGTTAGTCGAGTCGTTGTACCCCCTAAGTTCTGAGTTGAGTCTACATGATTACTGACAAATGCTTGCACAGCTTGATTAGTGTGGACAGGCCACACAAATCATTGAGGTTCTTTTCTCAAAAGACCATTTCAGACACTAATCTACATAATGCTCACATGATGAGACTTTGAAAGAGACTTTGAGCCCTGAGTTTGTTTCACCATTTCTTCTCAAACTTTATATATCAGATAGGAAATATCGACTCGATATACTTAGCTTATTTTTTAATATGACGTGTAAAATTGATTCCAATATCCTATTTAAATGAATAAACAATTTCATTTCAAACTGCACTAAGCTTTTTTTAGTGTACCTACGTAAGTTTCACCTCTGACAAAAGTTGGGAGGCGATAATTATTATGGCATATACAAAATAAAATTGTGTCTTATAATACTCTTTAACACATCTTAACACGTTCATATTGTTCTCATAATGTACCCACCGAATATTAATTCAGCATCACAAGGTGTACAAACATCGTAAAAAATAACTACTCCTTTACCTCTGGCTATGGCATGGCTTAGCTCCATATGTTACCGATAAAATTCAAAATAATTAACGACAATAACCACTTACCCTTATAGAATTTATTCAAATAAAACATGCTCACTCAGGCAATTTCAGGACTTATTTAGGTGTTAAAATATATTTTGTGTTGACTAAGTTGTAGGTGCTTCAAAATTTAAAATTGGTCGTTAATGATAATTTGGTAAAATTCTGAATAGGTTTAAGATATTTTTTAAGCACTGTTAGTTGGTATCCTTCCATGTTTGGTAAAAGTTTCTGACGGACTTACATAAAAAACAATAAACCTTCTGAGTTTCTGTTATTTTTCCAATTAGAAAGTTTTCCAAATTTTTCTTCAAGCTGTTTCGCAGTGAATGACGTTATCAATGTGATCTACCTGTTGACCAGATTCGGACCACAGCCACTATTTACTTTCTGATTTTATTCGTAAATCATCTACGAGTTGGCGGTAAATCTCGCTGTCGTTGCATCCAATACGGAGAGCGAGTTTTTATCGCGTTTTTTCATCGTCTGTATACAAGCAGGTTGACAGAGACGAACTGGGAACGCATCATATCGCTCCAAATATTCTCATATTCCTGCCAATTAATTCTATTCACAACTGGTAAAGGATACGAAGGTACGAAAATACTATTGAAATATTGAACTATAAAAGTCAACATTCGAATTTTTAATTGGCATACTTTAATCGCACGGCAAATCGCGCTGGAAAAGCAGCTTTAGTATAAAAACATGTAAAATTTCTGTCGCTAACGTTAATTAAACCGTAGGTATTATAATTTCAGCGATATCACGATCACGAATCCGCCCCGCGGTTCTGTTGAGTTATTTAATAGTGTTTTTTGTGCGGTGGCGGGCGATTGCGCTCTGCCACCCTCGGGCTTCGCGCAAAAAACCCTCTGCTTCACAAATACTTAGAATGTTGTTTTGTAGGAGTGCGGGGTGCGGGAGGGGGGGTTCGAGGGGCGCGCGAGATCGCTATCGCACGCACCCAATGCACGCACTATCCTAAAGCTAGCCACTTAATTGTTATGTATGACGCGAAGCCTAAATAAAAATTCGCCCTCATACTTTCGGACGGAGAACTCTTTAGAAAACATTGACGGAAACCGAAAGTTTAAATAAAAAGTTTAGAGCGATGAGCCGACTATTTGTATCAGATGCAGTATCAATCACTTTCATAATCAATCACGAGTAGATACTACCCGGGATTATATGATCTCAGTTGCAAGTATCTACTTCTCGAGATTTACTACGTTCGCTTTTCACTTGTTTTCACACAAGGCACTTCACGTTGTCGTTTGTGGTCTCGACAAATTGATTCTGTCAATGGCTAAGAACATCTCATAATCCAATATGAAATTGGTGGCTATATTAAGCCCTTTTATCTCGTTATGTCACCGTCTAACCGAGAGGTTACGTTACATCAGCACACATGCTGTCATTCGACATTCACATAGGAAAGGAGCCGAATATCATAAATTCACATAAAATACTCACACATGTGAATATACAGACAGACAGCACGACAGGTGGCTGCATAGCAACCTGTTCTCCACTGCCCGAAAATGACGGCAAAAACTCTCACTAACCCTTTGGATCTCAAATTAGAGATGTCTCTACGGCTCTGCCTTATTGCGATGTATGGCATCATATTTAGGCCATCTTTTGTATTAGGCAACTGCAAGGAAATAACAAGACAAGCAAATAAGTAATATAACCAGGTAATATAACGTTGATACCATCTGTATTCGACTGGACTACAAGTTTCAGAAAACGAATGGTGTATTTCCATTTAAAAAGTACTTACTTGCAGTTCTTCTAGACATAAATGACAAGTTATTAGAGTAAAGGTTTCGAACTCGATTTCTTTATTTAAGGCATTTAATGCAAATGCTTTGCACTAATCAGGTAACCTTTAATCCAAATTTTGAAATGGAAATACAAATTGCATTGCAAAAGTTTGAAGTCGTATCGCATTGTATGCGTATTAGATGCATGAATTGTACTGGCTGACTTATACACCGGATGTTCGAAGACCGTCAGTCTACGGAAGTGTCACCCCTGGCCACTAATGCCCCTTCGGCATTAAGGTGGATTGATTAACATTTATTTTTACTAACGTTTTGTAAGAGTTCGTTACTCATTTGCAACATTTTTTCCTACATTTGTATCCTTGACGTTTTTCGTGTTGTTAGGGGTAGCTGCACAAAAATGCGTATTGGTGCGTGCGTGTCGCGAGAAGCCAACGGGGGGAGCTCATTAAGGTAAAAAGCCGAGTGCAAACGGCGACTAATGGCGAATTACACGAAGGGGAGCAATAGCCGACGACGTTTGGCGACCAGTGTGCGTAGTATTGACTGTTTCCCTGCGCTTTTTGGGTGAAAAGAAAATTTGATTCGAATTTGATGAAAACTTTTGACTACTTGGCGCAACCTCCTATTAAAACTTTTGCTGTAGATAGGTTTTGCAGTTAGGTTTATTAGGTGTCGTTAGTTAGAATCTTATGGGTACCTACCTATACAAGTTAGGACTCTCGTAAGTAAAGACAAAAGTTAAATATTATTGCACTTTTTGCTCAACAAAGATTACCAGGTCACCTCCTACTCTTTATACTAATAGCCGGCTTGAAGAACTATTTGCTGTTACGGAGTATTTTCTATGTAATTCTAGACTAGAGTCTTTTATTTGCATTCTACCTATAACCAGTAATTACAAAGCTATAATTAACATTCGCCTGACCCTCAATACCTAATCGAAAATGCATGATGCGCGCGAAGTGTCTGCTAGAAAGCTACAGCCAGGGTGCAGCGACTAGACAGGAGTGGCTGGGGGGGCAAGCGAGCGCGGGGGCGGAGGGCTATCAGCATTTCGGCGCGTCCGCGCTCCCCACCCTCCTCTCGCGCCCGCACCGCGCCGAATTCGCCCTGCACTACCCGCCACGATCCCCTCCAACACAACCTAACCTTGAAAATAGTTTTTACCGGCTCGAGGGTATTCACCCCGAACCCAAATTCCGGGGTCTGTTGCACACTAGCCCTATTCTCGCTATCCGACCCATTCTCCAATAGGACTCACGTTGCTTTCTCACAAATCGCCTAGTGTGGAGTGCTTGCATTGAGTTTACGCGGACCGGCAGGCAAAGGATATTTGACTATGTAGTTTTTTAGGCAAGTCGTGAGCTCGCTGCTTGTTGGCGGGGTTTGTTTGTGACTCGTAGCTTTTATTCGGCTAAGGAATTTTGATGCGATCAAAATAGCCAATCATATTTTGTTATGACAAAGATGGTAAAGAAAATTTCGAGTTGGAATGTTGCATTCAGATACGGTGTCCATTGTGCGACTCTGAATGCAATTTGGAATAGATTTTTGCTAGTCAGGAATACCCACTATCTAAACATTGTTAAGATAAGGTTTTCATGCCTTTTTAAACACAGTGTGTTGCATAGTTTCAAATTCAATCGACGGAGGCCCTGCACAATTGCTTTCATTCGCACTTTCAAGATCCTCTCAATAATAATCTCATAAGTAATCACGACTGAAAAATCTCATAAGGTTCCAATTTTAGCATAAAATGACCCTCAATCCTTTAATTAAAGTCTGAGGCGTGGACGATATAAAAATTCATCCGGGCGAAAGAAATAAGAAAACGTGGGTCACTATTTACCTGCAACTTGCACGGTTGAAGTAAAAAAGACGATCGGCTTACATAGTGAGGGAAGGAAGGGTAGCTGGCTCGCGGCTCGCGGGCGAGCGGCAAAAAAGGCATTAAACAACCGCGCGGCCGGCAACCGCCTACGCGAAGCGAAGCGGCCGCGGAGGCGAGACCGGTGCCGCCCTCCCGCGCTTCATTATAAAATGCAAGCAGTATGCACTGTATGCATCTTATATTGGATTATAGTGCGCTGCGTTCACTGTAGGTATGCCTAGAGCTCAGATCTAATAATTTAGGGGATACAAATTTGTTTGCGTTGATTTGCGCAATGTGGTGGGAAATATTTATCAACCGATGTACTTATATTACAAACTCATGAATAAAAGATCTAGACGGAAACACAAAACACACCTTTTTCATCTACGCTACGTATATGACAACAGACGTCTACGAGACTACGAGCCTATGAAGGCTCGTAGTCTCGTAGACTTCTCTTTGTCCAAGCGTCCAGCGGCGTAGGATGTAGGCTGAACCTGAACGTACTATCGATTTTACTTTACCAGCTGATGATATTACATTACTTTGAATGCGTAATCGAGTACCAAAGCTATTGAATTGTTCCGATTCTAATAAATATCGTGCACGTGCATTTGGCGCATTCACTTCTCCCCATACACTCCTTGAACCTAAAATAAAGGAGTGCCTAAAATATAAATAAACAGAATCCAATGCGGGATGTATACTCATCCGATGTTACTGATATCCAATATAGTATATATTATGGGCATAGGTATAAATTTCAGTTATCGATTGATGAAAAATTTATGTAAGTACGTACTTAGTATTTATTAGTCATTTTGACTGATAAATCGGTATGACCTGGGCCATATTTAGTGACCACTTACTCTCGGTTAACATGATTATTCACCTATAAGTATGCACTTGAAAAATCACTCAATCAATCAACAAAATCCATGAATCGAGCTGCCAACCAGCCGAACTCAAAAGTGAATGGTCAAAGGCGAGTTCTTTTATCAAAACATAGGATAGACATGAGTCGGCAATTAAGCAGCAACCCTCACTGCACAATGCACATTTTGATTGGTGGGCAGCTGCCCGTAGCGGCAAAAAACTGCTTTCTAAATTACTACTATCAACCGCGCTCGCATCTAGTGTACACCCGCCTTGCTTAAGATCATAATCGGCGTCCAAAACCATACTTCCGTATCAAATATACGTTGGCAAGGCAAAGAATTAACGAACTTTGTTACAACTGTTTTCGGTGAATTCAAATGGAAGCGAATTAGAATCTAACCAGAAAATGTAATCATTATGACTTCCTTGAGCAACAGTTTCAAGACCCTGCGCTTGCTCATTATTATTTGACTCTTTTATTTTTTATGCATATTTATCACTTCCTGCATGTTGAATGGCAATGTTGGAGTTAATTTACTCAAATGTTTTTACACGCATCGCGAGTACATATAAACCTTCATAGTTTATCCACCTATAGGTCAAGAAATCACCTCGTTTCCATTGTAAATACATCGGACTTCACCTAATATTATACTATGGTCTATATACTAAGTACAATTTTGTTTTTGATAAAAGCTGCGAGTGACTCGCCGGCTTCGCTGCAGCGAAGCTCGAGATAAGGAACTGTTTACACTGCTTGAGTCAATGTCCTCCTCCTGTGCACACACAAGGAAAACCTTGGAGTAGACAGAATAGTCTTCCGCGTTTACAGCGAACGTTTGAGGGCGTTGATCTATCATTGCCATTGATCGAACATTAATCGCTGTGTGCTGCTTTTATAAATACGCAATTACTATTACAATTACAAATGGTAGAGGTATATAACTACCTGACATTAGGTCGCCACAAACAATGCGAGTATCGGCGATTATGTTGATAAAGGCGAAACGACTCAGACAGGACCATTTGAGTTATAATGTTAATGGATCTTACATATTAGGTAATACACGTATTGATTTATTGTCTAGCTGTGAATTACAGATAAGCACTGGTTGCGCAGGGCAGTCAGAGGTAAGTAGCTACCTACCTACGGGAAAGCGCAGTAATTAATCAGACCTTGTAATCTGAGCAAAAGGTACTGGAGAAAAGGTATTATGATAAAAAACACAAAATTACTTTGCAGAAACAACCAAAACATATTGCAGCAAAAGAAAAAATCCCATGTCTACTCCATCGTAGAGAATCTTCTATGTTCCCATGCGCCCCTAGCGACTGACTCGTAAATAAATTGAGCCTGCATTAGTGGCAATTGTTCGCTATTGCCGCCGTCGACGCTGAATGCACCTTCCTCGTCAGTCGCCAGTCGCCATGTAAACCTCACTACAACTTATGGCCGAATAAAACTAGAATCATTTAGCTGTCATATCATACCTACCTACTGTTGGATGGTCGTATGATCCAATAAATGTTATATGGTATATATAACATTTACTGGATCATACTGGATAGATTTCAGGAGAAAACACATCTGCATTGAGACAGGATTACGACATTTTAACCCTTTACGCTTTAATAAACGAGAAAAACACAGATGAAATTGGTGACCTATTAAATAGCGTAAGTACTGATAAGCACCTTTCATTCATGATGTTTCATCAGAAGTTGTATCAGGACTTAGTTAAATGTCATTTATTCTTTGTGATGAGAATGATGTTATTCTATTTTTATCGTTCAAATTGACGGCGCGTTAAACTACTATAGATATCGACTAGGTACACTAAAACTATCTTAATTATAGGTACGAATGATTGCCACATGCCTTCTATTAGTAATGGTCCAAAATCTGTAGATGCGTCATCCTAATATTCAGTTTAAAGTTTTTAACTTGCTGAAACAAAAAAACTGCTGGATTATACAAAATAGCTGTACTTTTATAATGCACACCGTATTAATTAAAGAAGTAGATGTAAGAGATTGGGATTCATTATAAAAACAGTAATAGAACAATATTGTGTATATTAGCGTGCTGTTCGAAGATAAGGACTACGTCTGGTACACTCAAAGACCCGTAACTCTAAAAGTGCAGACCACACTATCTCACGAACTAGATCAATTCGCTACTCGTAATTTACCAGTATTTTTGGATTTGACGAGTGTTAGAAGGTACCTATGTAGGTAGGTAGAGATACTACGTCTTTGACTAACGCAAATCGCTTGTTGTTTTATAGAAAACTGAAACTAAAGTTGGACAGCAATGGGCATTATTTAAAGGTCCCAAAACCAAATCTGCATCAAAATCTGATCTAATCAAAAATGTCGAAGTCATTGTTTATTATAACGTTTCCAATCTTTCCTAAAGCCCCCACTGGGCCCAATGAACTTAGACAAAATGATAGGCCGTTGCAAAAAAAACGAATTCTTCGGAAAGAAATCGCAGATACACTGGCCATTAACTTTTTTAGATATTAAAAAAACATTTCAGATATAACGGGACGGGGCCGGCTAAATTATTGCGTATAATCTTCTGCCTTTGTTTTTTACTTTGCACTTTTAGAAAAAAGTTTGGTTCCCACACTATTTTATGATTTGACTTTGAAATCGTTTTTGCTGAGTGCCTAATTATGTACTCATTACCTTTGTGCTACCTAAACCTGGCCACCAGGTGGTGAAGTGCATGTTGTCAAAGTTGATGATAAAATTAATGAAAGGGCTTATAGCTAATTTCAAATATATATATAATATAACGCAAAAAAAATAAAAAAAAGTTATAAAACTAAAACCCAACTACGACAAAAAAGTCAACTAAAAAGATGTAAACAAGACATCACAGACAGACAAATTAAAAATCCGGAGTAACACGTGTTAGGGCATAAATCGAACAGATTACGTGTGACTCCGGATTTTTAATTTAGTTTTTTAGTAACGCATTTAACGTAGTTGGGTTTTAGTTTTATAACTTTTATTTTAGTTACTACCTTAGTACTTAACAGGAGGGATCCGGACCTCATTTTCCCTGACGGCCGCAGAGAGGGAGTACTTAAAGAAAAAAATTACCGGGAGAATGTCCGAGTAGAAAAACTGTTCCAAAAACACCAATGCAGATAATTAATTTATATTCAATTATTTAAACCCTGAACAAAAATCTGACATTATGTAACAAGATCGTGATCCTCGTTAAGCGACTGATAGGTACCTACGCACGCAGCAGCCGTCAAAAGCCAAGCCATGCATATGCATTAATATGCCAAGAATAGGTATAGCTTGGCTTTTGATATCAAAAGCAAAATCTATTTTGATAGGTACCTGTAGTTATACGCAAATTAAAATAAATATTATGAATAGAATCCCGCGATCCCACGGCGTTGCATAAAGAATGCACAAGTCACAGCACCTGTGTCCCTGCTGATCAAAAGGACACACGAAATATAAAAGATAACAAGTGCCATTCCAATACAAAATAGTCAAAAGCTAAAGTTGTATAAATTCGAAAGAAACACAATTTGATAGAGCACTTATTAATGAGTATATTGACAGGTCTATTACGCTGTAATAGTATGAAGGCATGAAGGGTAAGGAATATCATGCGAACCTGGTAAATCAATTTTATACTTATTCAGAACTGTTTATGTGGAGTAGATACACCGTACATACCTATGAAATCAATAAATATAGACAAGAAACCTTTATCCTTGCATATTTCATCAGTATCGAAAGAGAACTAGCTGCAGTGACTGGATTGAAAAGACTGAATCTGGACCCATGTCTTATTATTGTGCATTTGTGGTTTCACAAAATAATATACTTACCTACTATCTACAAAAAATATTGGTTTGATAAATATCTCGCCAGAAACACGAATTTAAAATAACGTCCTTTTAAATTCGGGACGTGTCCCTTTTATGTTAGGCGAATAAAGTTTATTAGGAAAGTGGGATAAAGGTTTGATACAAAAAATCTAAATTGTAAAAGGTCGCCCTGTGTCGCTTCACAAAAACCATTGCGTTATCGTAGGCCTCCGCTCATTTGTATTTTTTTTAACGTTTTGATAGAAGTTTGAGGGCAGGTAGATGAGTAGACTCGCAAACATTGTATATTTTCTATAAGTACTATTAGTACCTAATCCTATAAAGGGCTATACGATCTAGGTATATAGAAATGAAAAAAAACTCTTTTTTCTATTCATTCACCTCCGATCAAATTATTTAGGTGGTGCTAAAACAATAAGTAATATTAGACAGGTAGGTACTTAGGTACTAAAACCTTATGCAGCTTTCGTACTAATATCCTAAGCTGTTGTACAATGTTCTAATAACACAGAATAAATAATTTTGTGTAATTATTTAAGTCGTAAAAGATTTTAGATTAGGCAGGTATGTAGGTAGTTTCTTTAGAGTATATAACACGTCCTACTTTCCCAACTAGCATACGATGTGGATGCAGTGAAGCTTCTGAAAGTACCATTTTCTAAAAGTACCATCCATCTGCCTGCTACTTTGCTGTCTAGTACGTAGATAAAACCAGTGCGAACTTGACCTAGAGCGCCATCTATGGAGCGTGAAATGAACACTTAGACCATCCTCTGTGTGGAGAACCATCCTTACATACAAGCTTGCTATTGCTAATCTATGATCCTTAGTCCTTACCCATGGTGTGAATTTTCATGGTATCGTAATCCGTTAAGAAGTGGGTAAGTTGGGTGAATAAGAATTTTCTCTATAACTTTGAAACTACCATCATTATATTTACAATGTTTTCATCGGATTTATTAGATATGAGTTTATCGGTCGACAGTTAACTGTATTTATTCTGCAAAAACTGTGCGAAAGCGATAATCTTAACTAATGTATGCAATAGTGAGTTTGTTTGTTTAGCTTTCACGCTAAAACGGCTGAACAGATTTGGACGAAATTTGGCACATTGGTAGACCATGACCTGGATTCCGGTATTCCCACGGGATCAATAGGTAATTACGCGGGTGAAACCGCGGGGCGCCGTATGTAATATTTTTCATTACAGTAAACAGTAACTAATGCTAAATTTTTTATTTGTAATTCATGTGTTTACTTAATGAAGATATTGTTAAAAAAAAATACCTACTATTTTTGGAGAATATACTACTGAGCAGAATTTGTCAGTGTCAAATGTCAATGTCAATCAAATAATCAAATCTGTCAAATCACTATTACACTATCCATCCATCCAATCCAAAAACCGTGCAAAAACCACTCACTGTGGCTGTGTGTGCGCGATTTGAAACACAATAATTAAGATACAATAGCTCAAAGTAAAGATATTGTACTTCAATAAAGTACTGTTGCTTACCAAAGAAATTCTTTGTGAACCGCTCTGAAGGTCCTTGTAAAATGGAGGATCAAAACCCTGAATATATTGCAAAGGTATATTTGTGAATATCTTCTATTACATTAGTGTATTTTTATTGAAACTACCATACTGACTAGAAAAATTTGAACAGGATTTCCCAGAACTGAAAAATGATAGACTGCTTCGCGCTGCACTTGGTAAAGAGGTAGATAAAGTGCCAGTATGGGTGATGCGGCAAGCCGGCAGATATCTTCCAGAATTTCAAGCAGTTAGAGCAAAGCATGACTTCTTCACAGTCTGCAGGACCCCCGAGCTGGCGTGTGAAGTAACCCTGCAACCCCTGAGAAGATACCCACACTTGGATGCTTCAATTATATTCAGTGACATTCTTGTTATACCACAAGCGCTTGGTATGACTGTAGAAATGCACCCTGGTGTGGTAAGTATAAGCAATTTTTTTTTTATCTTACCATTTTATATATGTTTAATGCAAACTAATTTTTCAGGGCCCTGTATTTCCAACTCCTCTTCAAGATCCAGCTGAAGTAGATAAGTTGCAAGAAGAGGGAGCTGTTTCAAGACTGGCATATGTTGGTAAAGCCATTACATTAACTAGACATAGAATTGAAGGGAAGGTGCCTTTAATTGGTTTTACTGGAGCACCGGTAAGTAAAAATCATCTGTTCAGAATAAATGATTTGAAGTCATCATTATATCCAAAAAGTTGTCTGTTGTTATTGTAATTGGAAGGTAAATTTTATCATTTTCATAACTTTTATAAAATTATCAATTAAACTAATCTACAAACAAACTATAATTATGCATAGAAAAAATAAATATAAAATATCTGAATACTAAACTGTAGGTAAATAATAAATTCTGATTTTCGGTCTTTGATGTTCAGCAAATTTTTAAGTGGTAACATAACATATTTTTAACAATATATTTTTAATTTCAGTTCACATTAATGGGATACATGATTGAAGGTGGCGGTAGTAAAACAATGTCTAAAACAAAGGAATGGTTAGATAAATATCCTAAAGATGTTCACAAGTTGCTGGCACTGCTAACCCGAGTCATTATTGACTATCTACTGATGCAGGTAAATATACCTATTTACCTATACAAAACCCAGGTACCCTGCATGAGATTGGGAGTTGTTGGCCTTCCTTGAGGAGCTGGGTGGATTTATTAATCAATTTTCCTTACTGTGCGCAAAATGGGTGCTTTGATGTGGAGACACCAGTTCATATTACATACGAATAAAGTATTCTGATTCTCGTTACAACACAAAATATCTTGGATTTGGTTGATCAGCAGACTAGGTACGTAATAGTGGTATGATCCTGTTTTCATACAAGAAGGTAGGCTTATCAGTAGGTTCATACATGTGCCCATTGGAATCTTTTACCGGCTTCTTTTTCAAAACCCATGAGACCTACATACAACTGAGTTTTTAGTTAACCATATTAGTTATCTATTATACGATATGCCATTGCCAATACTTGTAAAAATGACCTCTATGATAAGAAGGTTATTTTTTTTATTTTATCTTATTTAATTATTACGCATCGTTCTTTTTGTAACATAAGATATTTTTTATTAGCCTGTAGTGTGTCCCACTACTCGGCAAAGGCATCCCCTTTTCCCTTCCAAATCTCTCTATTTTGTGCAATTTCTGGCCAGGTTGGCCCCGCAAACATGATTAGATCGTCACACCACACCACCTTCGCCGCGGTCTACCTCAACGGCGATATCCTTCTTCAGGCGTCCAGTGAGTGACGATCTTTGCCCATCTCTCCAGGTGCATTCGTGTGACGCCCACTTCAGCCAGGCTGTTTTTTCTCCAACATCCACTACTTGAGTTATAGAGCGCAGGGTGGTGTTTCTAACGCGGTCTGTTCGCTTGACACCTAATATGCGTGGCAGTCACGATCTCACGAGGTTAATGTTTGCGGCCACCAACTAAAAAACCTCCGCTTTGCTGATGATATTGTGCTATTCTCCACATCACCTTCAGAACTCCAAGAAATGCTCCAAGATCTAAGCACAGCAAGTATTGTGGTTGGACTTTCAATGAACAGATCCAAGACGCAGGTCATGACCAACAGCACAAAACGTAGGGTTGAGGTAGGTAGATGGGCATGTGTTGCAGTATGTCGATGAGTATACGTATTTGGGCCAGATAGTGTCTTTCAAGAACAGGCAAGACAAAGAAGTCGAAAAACGAATCCAAAATGCTTGGAAGACCTACTGGACCCTATAAATACTACCAGAACATATGAAAGGAAATCTCCCCATATCAAGGTTGATATAAGTGTTAAAAAAAAAATTGATTTAATGTTAATATTGCAATTAACCATGTTTACAGGTGGAAAGTGGAGCTCAATTACTGCAAGTTTTTGAGTCAAGTGCTGATCATCTTAACAGGGAACAGTTTATCGAGTTCTCTTCCCCTTATCTCAAAGATATTAGAAGTGGTGTTAAAAAAGGCATCAGTGAGAAGAATTTGGAACAAGTTCCTATGGTATGTCGAATATGTCGATACAACATTACAAAACAAGCTTATGGTATCAAGAGGACTCATTGTTTGGCAAATTGTACTCTTGTACGGTATTCTTTGTGAACTGTAAGAATAACTCATTCCGTGTTAAGCAAGGTTAGCTAGTCAGCAAGGCTACTGCCTTAGGCCTACAGGGCTGATTACGCAGGAATCACCGGAAGTACTATTAACGCACTCACCAGGAACATTCGCCTGTAATGTAAAATGCAAGATTCCGCTATTATGACTAGGGCTTTGCAAGAACACTATGCAGGCCATCAACAGCTAGGTAGTGTAGCCAGCCGGATAGGTTACATGTTACATACATATAATTAAATAGGTAAAAGTAACACGGCTAGGTAGCGGGAAAAGGTTACATTACAAGCGAATGCTCCCAGTGAGAGACCGCCTATAAGTATCTCTGTTCATGTAGGTTATTTGAAATAAACCCCAAATGTATGCCTTGCAAGACATTTTATGTTATTTAAAAATAATGTTAAGTTTTTGACTTATTCCTGCAAGGCAAAATCCAGAAGTATGCATAAAATTATGTACAGTCACGGACTTTAATTGCTGAGCCACCTTCAAACTTTTCAATTTTACAGTTTCATACATTCACGAGATTACACGATTAAACACGAACTCAAAACGCACGCTCGTAAACAAGATGACAAATAAATTGCTTATAATCGGAAATAGTCTTATCCATACAGGTTGACTAATAAGTTCTCAATGAAAAAAAAAAAAAAAAATGTCCATTAAGGTTATCCAATCTATTTGATACTGACCTCCTTTGAATCAGAGCTCATTAACTCGATTATTCTGAAAACATATCTGAAGATAGTGACAGTTGAAATGTCGATGTCAGAGACGTTAATTTCGAAGTTGTCGAAATGACGATTAATATTTCTCCGTACGCTAACGTTACTATCGCTACGTTTAAACAATCGTTGACCTGCAATTGGTTGACTTTGGGTAGTCACTCTGCTGTCAAGTTTGTAGTTCTGGCTCTTCAGGTTAGCCAACCGGTAGTTATTAAATATAATTTTCTTCTGCTAATACGAAGACATTATGACTTTCCGTGTCGGGAACCGAATAAACCCGATTTGCATTACACGGCTAAAATACGAACAGTGCCAGGTGGCTTATCAATTAAAGTCCGTGACTGTACTTATTTAATTTTATTTTTACAGACTGTATTTGCAAAAGGTGGTGGACCTGTCTTGGACGTCCAGACTGAACTAGGGTATGAAACAATCGGATTAGACTGGACTGTAGATCCGGAGGAAGCCAGAAAAGTGGTGGGCAATGATATTACATTACAGGGTAACCTTGACCCACAAGACTTGTATAAGACACCAGTAAGTATTGTAGTATTTATCCAATCCCTTAAAGAACACTTTATTCCCTGTGGAGGTAGGCAGTAATTACAACTGAACGTTTTCCGGACCCATATCAGTAGAGTAAAAGAATACGTGTTTTACGATTTTATACTTTATTTGTTGTGTCCAACTGAGAGGTACGCATTCTCTCGGCCGGTAGAGTTTAATAAAGAGCTAGCCTACAGCCTTGTACTACACAAATCCAGACTCTGGGCTGTTATTGAAAAATTCCTTATTTTAAACCCAATAACACGTTTCCTGACTTGGGATTCGAACCCCGGACCCCAAGCTTGGCAGACGAACTTTAGACCACTATGTTCTCTTTAAAATAAGAGAACATAATGGTCTAAAGTTTCTCTTTTTACTTTCAGGAAGAAATTACTAAAATGACAATAGAGATGGCTCAAAAGTTTGGCAAAAAAAGATACATAGCCAACTTGGGGCATGGAATAACACCACAAACGCCTTTGGAAAGTATGAAAGCTTTCACAGAGGCAGTCCATGAAGCTTTGTAAATAATTTATCAATATTTTGTATTTATGGTGAATGTTAAATATATTTTATGTTTGTTGATGTGGGATAGGGAATATAATATCAAAGTGAAACCGCAAGACTGTGTTTTAATTACATAACTATTTAATAAAAATGAGTATATGATTACATAGAATAAGTTGTCTTCGAATTCTGACTGGTAGCTGGTATATCTTCGTCGTGGCTTCCTACAGATTTCTTGACGTACTGTAACAAGAAAATTAAGATTTATCCATGAACACAGACAGACTACTAAAACACATTTTTGGAAATAAAATTCTCTGAACGGAAATATTAATTAGAAACATGGTCAAGTATCGAAGGCGAAATATAATTGCGACTGCCGATTGGGGTTTTTAAGACTTGTAATTATTATTAAACATTATTCTGGTTATAAATTCAGGATAAATCACAAAACGACAGCAGAAATTCTAGGCAAACACAAAGAAAGTCAACATAAATATACAATTACGAAAATAACCCACCTGAGGATTGACTTGAATCTGTTCATCCATCTCTTGGATGTACTGGTGCAGTTTTGTGCATGCTGCCATTTGTTGTTCTAGCACACACAAAGTTTCAGGAGACGCATATTTCTCAGGACTGTCCAGGAACACCACCATACCATCCTTTTGATTTATCATCGCGTATATTTCGCCTTCTTCAATCTATTGAAACAAAATTGGAATGTTAGTCATTTTGGTTGATTTGAATTCACACACTTTCATGTTGATTCATTATCTTGTAGTTACAGTTTGACTTGTTGACTAACTTTAATACTTATTGGGAATCTGCTAGACAGAAAATATTTCTAAATGTTAGGGGTACCTTCTCCATATAATTATATTCCTTAGCAAACCAATTAATAAAGGTTGCCTATTGTAATTGATTTGTGGCGGTATCTACATCGCCACATGCGAACTACGCATCAAAGACTTGACGTCACATAAATCCTGCATCGCGCAATTAAAGTTTACCGTGCAATGGACATATACAGGTACCAACTTACCTTACATGGTACTTTTGCGATTTCAAAGTTGGTACCACAGAAAAAGTATATTATAGATGACACCAAACCACTAGTTTCAAGGATAACGGTGTCTACCCTAACACCCTGTATACAAGAACCCAACATCAATCGTTGGGCAGTTGCCCGCCAGACACAACACCCGTCTGGTCGGAGGATCCTCCCTTTTCTATGGTAGATGAGTGAACTTTACACCCTGTTCCTCATACCCCTAAAGATTTGAAACAAAACAAGTCAACATGTAAATAATGCAACATTATATTCTTCTTAAGTGTGTCGATGGCCCAGGGTTGCGGGTAAGTCCGAAAGGGATACCGGGACCCTTGGCAACAGCCAACTGAAGGAACACGGCACGTGTGGGTTTTAGTCAGTAAAAGTCTGACACGCCCTTCCGCTCCGCCCAGAGCGGGAGAAGTCATTTGATGATTTATGTCGATGGCAAAAATATCGAATGGTTTTTTTATTTGTTGGCCCAAATCTTGCTTCTGTCTGATTTATCTAATTTTGTACTGAGGTCTCGTTACTATCGTAGAGGTATTTACGGCTTACCATATTGAGTATGTAACTTTCAGCTTGTGATGGGCCTGCTAGCTGCACTCGAGAAGCTACATCACTTAACGACAGCGTTAAGAAAGTCTTTGTCAGCCTTTGAATGTTCTTTTTGTACATAGAACTTAAAACCTGTAAAAATACAACACAAGATAGGAAAGTTAGAAGAAGTAATAGTAGAGTAGTGTCCTCTTGTAGAATGCTATAGAATTACAAAATCATTTAAAAATTGAGTGTCGTAAGGTTGAGTACCTATCCACTATTTTCGCGCATCAAATTTTTTAATTCCCCAATAGTTTTGTAGTCGAAGCATACGACGTCGCATGCCCCGCAATGAGTGCTTCACCTGGTCGCAGTTTTCGTACGTAAACAAAGCGCGCGCGTAAATTGTACAGTCTCCATTCGCTACGAGCAATAAATTGCAAATGCGCGAAGCAGTTGGTGCGAGAAAATAGTTCATAACCAGCTTAACAGTCACAACTTCACAAATGTGTACGAAGTTATAGCACAGTATAAAAATACATAACTCAAACTCCCTTACTTGATTCACTAGTCCCATATTCTTGTCCCTGACGAAGGTCTCGCGATGTTTGCTAGCTGCATGTTGAGAGTTAGCTAGCTCATGGTAAGCCACTGACAAAGGTTTCAGGAAGCGGCACACTACTTGTGAAGTGTATTTCGGCATGGGTAGTATCTGCTAGAAAATATAGTACATTACGCCATATGTTCCTATTTAGATAATATGTCACTAGCACTGCGGCCGCGTGGATTTCGTACCTCCTTTTAAAGTTTGTTTTCGAAAATTGATGACTGCGATCGTAATAATCAATTCAGATAAATATTCGGGCTAATTTTCTAGTTTAAAGATCAAAGGAATAAGATTTTTCATATACTTAACACTCTTTTCAACCATGCAGGGGTGGAATTTTGTAAAATCATTTGGGACATTTCCATAACTTGAGTTATAGATACATTCACAATCATGTTTTTCCTCTTCTTCGTGTCGCAGAAATGCAGAGTCCATATGGCCAAACTTCTCACCATGATGATTCCCCCACAATAATGTTTATCGGCAAAGTTATAAGGCAAAGCATGGACCATGTAGGTCCATGCTAATAAATTGTTGTGTTACTCTGACTTATTATCTTATTAAAAAGCAGGCTAAGCCTTTTCTTTTTTTTTTTTTCGGGTTCTAGCCTCCAATTTTACACCTTAGTGAAAAAGTAAGTATATGATTCAAATTAATCTTGTGGAGACATACCTTTCCATGTAGGATAAATGACACCAGTATGTATTTCTTGTAAGCCTCTAACATGATATGTGACACCACCATAGCCGGAACTGTTACTACTACTTCAAAGAAATATAAAGCTCTATCATAGTTCTTCATAGCAGTGTAGATCATGCCTCCGTAGTAGTAGTAGAGAAGGAAATGCTTTGAGTCATTGTTGCCTCCAAGCTAAAATATGAATTTAATAGTATATTCTTTGTTGAATCCAAAAAACACATTTCTATGTACAAATCCAAAGGTGGAAAGACTTTCCACTGATGGTGACGGTACAATGGCCCCAAAAAACTGTCTCAAAATTTAAGTTTCATGCACTATTTTAAGTGGATTTTAAAAGCAAGCAAAATATCGAAAACCTTGAATTTTAATTTATAACAGATTATTTTACCTCTGATCCAATTCCAGTGACATCTGTATCCAAGAACTCTAGGGCAGGTTTCATGCATTTTGAGAGCAAACAAAGTTGGCACAAATCTGCATGAATGGATGTCAGTTGTGAATCAAAGAGCTGTATCTTTCTGATAGCTTTCTTCAGTATCTCAATACCTCTGATTGGTTGTTTAATTTCTACTAAGTAGATTGTTAAGAGGTGGCACAGCTCAGCATCTGTGGGATGTGATGTTAAGGATAGGGTAACAATATTAAACCTACAGTTTGATATGAAATATTTTCAGTCAGATGGATTGTGATACATTATGATAATATCTGCTAAATTAAGCATTGAAAACATTAAGTTAGTAAGTCAAACAATAAGCTTTGATTTTGAACTTCTTTACAGAAAAAAATATAACATACATAATTCTGGTGAGAATCTGACTTGTTCTCCATTGCAGTTTGTAATAAAGTCATGAATCTGTTTGAACATTGTAGACTTGTCTACATCCGCACCCTGATTGAGAAAAAAGATCATACTTACATCATCATATATCATAACAGTAAAAAGTAGTTGACAAACATGAATGAAAAATAGGATGAGAATATAGACCTTCTGATTTAAGTTTTCATAGTTTACCTAAAGTATTTTTTATATTATTATTATTGCTGCGATCGTATTGCTGATCAGATTAAAAAGCTGTACTTTTTGCTTCTTTAGTACATAAAAAGTTTCATTGATGAGTCTAAGGAGCTCGTGGCTACGTAATAACAGCCGCACGGGTCGATCCATCAGGTTAAGCTACAGTTGCCGGGGTTGGTCCATGGATGGGTGACCATCTTTACATACCGAGACTCCTCAGTGCCTCGGAAAGCATGTTAAACCGTTGGTCCTGGCTGTCATTTGTGAATCTTTGACAGTCGTTACGGGTCGTCAGCAGCCCGAAAGTCTGACAACCAGTCTTACCAAGGGGTATCGTATTACCCAGTTACTGAGCTGTGGAGGTCAGATAGGCAGTCGCTCCATGTAAAATACTGGTTTTCAGCTGCATCCGGTTAGACTGGAAGCCGACCCCAATATAGTTGGGAAAAGGCTAGGCAGATGATGATGATGAGTCTAAAAAACATAACAGACTGCACACTAATAGTTGTGCATAATAAGAAAAGTAATCTGTATTAAACTTTATACAATACCTGTGGCAAAGAAAACTTAGCAACAAGGACTGCCAGGACTCCTAAAGAATGCTGCTGAATATCTAATGTTTCCAACACTGTGGGGAGATGAGCACTGTTTCTTTGTAAGACCTCGTCCGATTTGCCAATAACTTCGCATAACTCACGAAACGAGCCTGTAATGTACATCAGTGTTAAAATCATCAAAGGCAAAAGCAAAATAACAAGAAGAATATTATTTACCTGATGCCGACATAGTCCTGACATTGTCTACGAATTGTTCCAACGGTGAAGCCATTTTATACAAAATATACCTACAATATTAAAGTACGATATTACGTGTTGAGAAACTATAAATGTAGCTTTAACATAAATTAATATTCACTGTCGTATTTCAAAAATATTTGAAAAAATACACCGCAACAGAATGTGCAAAAATATTTTACACAGACATCAAATGTCAATTTCATTCTGAAATTCTGACATTTCTGACGAGTGACGTTTCTTGTTTTTTTTAATTGAATGTCAGCTTGATAATGAACAAGGAACATTCACCTACGGCGAGCTAGAAGGGATGTGCGAGACGAGTTATTTTATTCGAGTACCTAACCAAACCATCAAAAATAGTAAACGAGTCAAATCAGGTTCAGTTTTTAACCGACTTCAAAAAGGAGGAGGTTCTTTACAACTCGTTTGATTGAACGCGATCTACTGCTTACTGCATGTCGTTACATCCCAGGAATCACGTACGTCCCGTTACTCGCGCCCATACAGACAAAGACACCGAGTCAACCCCAGAAGAGAATCAAGTCAAGCTAGGCTAAGCTATTTATAAGCCTACACACAAACAAGTCATTTAGAGACGCTCAAGTGTGTGATGAAACTTTTTTTTTTTTCCTAGCAAATGCTGTCCTTCTCCTGGGCAAAGGCCTCCCTCCACTCCTTCCATCTTTCGCGAGCCCGCGCGTCCTCCTTCCAGTTTTGATGGAACCTATTCAACTAGTCCCGCCATCTCCTACGTGGTCTGCCGCGACCCCGTCTCACTGTCCTATTTAAGTTGGCCAGACTTTTTAGTAATTCTATCTTTAGAATTGAGTAATTTTTATCTTGTGCTTTTCACTAGTTATAACACGCGCCCGAGGCACGGCAACGCTTGATGTAATTCGTTACATAGAAATTCATACAATTACCCTCCCTAAACGCAGGCATGCAGCGTACAGGTACCTACCTACAAGACGTGTCTCGGGCGCCAAAGCCTAGCGTCTCTACCGAGTCTGTGCTGCGCCACAGCACAGATTTTACAGTGCGACACAAGTTGACATTGACAATGACATCGACATGACATCTTGACATCGCATTCGGACAATTGACAAGTTGTTTGTGTGCGTGCTTTCAGTAATTTGTGCTAAAATAGGAAATCTATTTTTAGTTATAGAAATCAAGTCCTAATAAAATGGCTATTTTACATAGAGCTTTATTTACTTGGTTTATTTTCTTAGTTTTTTTAATACTACTATGCCTGAGACTAGAATCCAGGACCCACTGGAATTGGTTTATTGTTTTCATACCAATGTGGGTTTATGATAGCATTTTACTAATATATGTGTTGTTTCACATGATTTCTCACTGTAGAAATGGTATAGAAAGGTTTAGAGGTACTATTAACAAAAATGTGTGGTACATAGCTGCAATAGGCTTAAAAATGGCAGCACAAATTATAATATGTATCAAATTGGAATATACCAGAGTCAGTCTGCCAATATACGTCGTCATGACTCCTATTTGGATGTTACTGCCAGTACTTTGCGTCGAAGTTTTCATGCATTTAATAAAGCATTCAAGTGGGAGCAGTAGATACTAAAATGTGTACCTGCAAAGTATGAAATCATCAGTTTTCTGCTATTTTGGACTATAATAATCTCAACTGAAGGTGAAACATGTGACATGGAGTGGTGTAGATAATTTTAAACTTGGCACACATTCATTGAGACTGAGTATATTTGCACATGTCAAATCATTTGTGCCCGCGTTGAAATATTTGGTGATATAATAACTCCATTGGAGTTTAACTGGAAAAGGATAATTTCAAGATGTTTTCTCTGGGTGGTAGTGTTCCTGAGATAAAACAGTTAACAGTGAAGGAGGTGCCTGCTGGTAGCACAGCAGTATTGAATTGTCACAGTAATGATGTGGACCATAACTTTATGTTCTGGCTCTTCAATGGTACAGATGTGATTGGCCCTGGTAATATTTATAATGAACAGAAGTATAAGTATGAAGTACTCTCTGGGAAACTCCATATTCATGTAAGTATAATAAGTGCAGAAGTAATGCCTCAAGGTTAACAAAAGTCATTGGCTTAAATTAGTTTAAAATGTTATTATTTTAGTGACATCTGTTTTGTTGCTAAATAGTTTTATAATTTATTTGTTTTTAGGATGTGACTGCCAGGGAGTCTGGGTACTATCATTGTATATCCAAGAAACTCAATGGTGTAGGCTACACTGTAGGGCAGGTTGACATGACAGTAACTGGCTCAACATTTACACCTATAGATGCAGTGAAGATAACCGCTATAGTGTTGTCTATTATTGTGATAATTGGATGCGCATTGCTGTATTACAAGATGAGAAAGGACTGGAAAAGATATGAAGGCAGGGGAGTCATACCAGGTAAGAAATTGTCTTGTTTGTAGGGATACTGAGTTCTGGGCCATGTTATTTATGTAATTTGTATACCAATCCTGTTTATTTTATTTACAGTGGATGAAGTAGAGGATGATGAGGGAGACGGAGATGAGATATACAACCGTACTACCACACCAACACAAGCACAAGCACGGCAAGTTAGTCAACCAGCTCCAGGCCCAAGTAGGAACCTGTCATCTGAACATCTTCTTTATGGAATAGACAATCAGGGCTTAGACACAGACTTCAATTCAGTGTTTGAAAATATACAAATAAAGTCACCACAACCAAGTCTGATTTAGATGTAGAAAATTAAACTAACTTCTAATTTTGTGATAAATAAATCAATATTATAGTTTAGACAGTATGCATTATTGTTATAATTTCTCAGTAAGTTCTCATATGTAAGATGTAATCTATTAGTAGGATTATACTCAATAAAATGTTTTTATTTTAGTTTATAATTGCATTTTAATTTTTAATCAACTTATTGTAACTGATGAGATCCTCTTAGATCACTGGTAAATACAGGAACATCTTAAAAATACCCCTAAAAACATCAGAAAGTAACATCAGCACCAGCAGTTGTATTTTGTTTTTCAGATGTGGACTGATCATTATTAGTACTTTGAGACTGTGTTGTAGTGTCCAATGTCTCATCTTCTTCATCATCACCATCAATTTCCATTTCAAACACTCTCACTTTCCTGTGACTTTTCGAAAGAACAACTGCTACTTTTCGACCCCCAGAAACAGCTACTCGAAATCCATCCATTTTATCCAGTACCTTGAAAACACCAGGTTCTATCAAAGGTGATATATTCTTCTTAATTACTTTTTCATTAAATAAAAACAGTTTTGGTTTTAAAACATATTCAACAGCATTTATCTGAATGATTCCTACTGGAACTTGAATAAATATAGAATTTTCTTCAATATGAGGATGCTGTGTCAGCACAGATAAATATTCAGCAGAATAGAACTGTAAATCCAAAATAGGAATATTTTCATCATTTGGTTTTTTGTCTCCTAGTAAAAGTGTTGAGAAAGTGTATTTCATTGCAGTCACTGAGCATGCCTTTTCATTAATTTTTATGGACATATAATGAATCCCATCATTTATATTCATAGCATCTATAAATGCCATCATAAAACTGCTTTCACATCCATAGTAAGCTTGACAAATTCTCAAATTTTCACTAAGTTTTCCATTTGATTTGTCTTCATAACATTTGATATTGAATATTGTAGAAAAATATTTTCCTGTTTCTTTTTTGGAAACATCAAAGACTTGGCTTATAGCTGATTTTAAATGATTTTGCTGTTGCACAAGTGAGAATTTTTTGAACTCTGCCAAGTTAAATATAGTGTCATTGTCCTTTAGTAAGCAGGAGTTCTCTTTGAGAAATTTATGCCATGGATTGTCTTCATCATCAGGCAATATTGTCAACTCTTGGTCTTCCAAATATTGTCCTAACCGTTCGAGATTGAATTTCACAGGTTTTTCTGGTAAACTTTCACCATTCTCAACCTGTGCATTGTCAAAGTTATATAAGAATTCAGCAATGTGGCCAAGCTCTTGTTGCGTGATCTTCACTATTTCGGTTGGAGTTTGTTCACCTAGTAGTCTGACTATAACAACAAAGAGCCACCTGAAGAATGCTTTGTAGTTGCGCATTGATGTGTCAATGACCTGCTGTAGTTCTAGACACTTATTCAGGAATGCACAGCAAGCTCTTATTGCGGCAGTTACTGTATTTTCTTCAATGCCCATCACCTGAAAAACAGACTATAGTTATTTAGCTTAGTAGAAAATGAGGCAAAGTAAGGATATGCTGCACTTCTGTGTATGCCTTCGGGGGAATATAGGCGTGATTTTATGTTGTATATAGAACTTGAATCAGATACAATTAGAGAAAATAACTGGTGCAAGTCTTACCTTGTATCTATCTGGTATCCTTGTCAATCCTCTTAGTTCAGAAAGATAATAGGTGAGACTTTGTCCCACAATATTCAATTGCTTCAAAACCAATTTCTGTATAGTTGAGTAACTCAACTCAATAGAGTTTCCAAACTTCTTCAAATCATTTACTGTTAGCTTCTGCAGTAGACAGAGTTCTAACTCATCTGATGGCGTTCCTGTAAAAATAATAAGGTATTAATCTTTCATGGCATGAAGAAGTATTGAACTTGGTTTTATAAGATTTGTGAAGGTAAAATACAAACCCAACATGAGGAGTTCTAATAAATCTGCTGAAACTCCACCCTCAGGAACTGATGCAGCATAGTCTGCCATTTTTGTGTCCATCTCCAATAAAATATGCTCCCAGGCTTCAGTAATTGAAATCATGGTCTGATCCAGGTAAGAAGTCAATCTTATAATTTCACTGTGCTTTTTAGCTACAATAAACATTTCTTCAGCAAATGCTGACAAAACACTAGTGTTTATGAGTGATACAAGAAGATTATTGGTGATGCTATCTATGTAGAGAACTTGCATGAAACTAAAGTCAACAGACATACAGATATCAAGTACTTTGTACTCTCCAAGATCATCTTTAGCCACTTGAGCAAGATGTATAGTCCCATAGGGATATCTTCCAAAGATATTCATGTAAATGTAGCCTGTTCCATAGCCCACCATTAGCATATTTAACTGATTTGGAGCCTGGACTTCTTTGAAATCTTTGATATTCTCATCAGTGCCTTGGTTCTTGTACTCGCCAGTTGAAGGTAAGCTTTGTAAAAATATTGAAGCATCATCCTGAAAAGGGAAAATATTCTAGTAAGTACAGATTCACTGTTTGAAAGATATATCTCTGACTAACTGTGCCCTGCGGTTTGACCTGCATAAGTCTCGATCCTGAGGGAATAAAAAGTAACCTATGTCCTATACCAGGTCATGGTCTACCCCTGTGCCACATTTCATCCAAATCTGTTCAGCCATTTTAGTGTGAAAGCATTACAAACAAACAAACTCACTTTCGTATTTATAATATTAGTTAGGATTCATGTTACTAGTTGAACCTTGAATTTTGTGCTGACAGCAGGCAAGACTTAAAGTAAAGCTAGTGGTATTTTCATAGCAAAATAAAAAACGTAGATATCACCTGAAAAGCAAACTCTTCAAGTATGTAGTAAAGTAAAACAGTTACATACATAAATGCTTGGATCTAAGGCACTCTCCAACATATCAGCTCTAACTGCCCAAGTAATACATGTGATTCCAAACTTTTTTGAGTTGTCAAATTCATCAGTCTGCTCTTGCTCCAAATCATATTTGTCAAGAATTTCTTTATCTTCAATATCCACAATGTACACAGCTCCAGAACTATACCCAATTGCTAAAGCCTGCAAAAAGAATGTTACATGTGAAACTCCTGATAGAATAGTGAAAACTTAATTTAAAGATTTTGTAACAAGAAGGGCCTCTGAAAAACTATTAAAGGTACTTAAATGTCTAATGGCCTGCATCAGTAATATGATGAATTGTTTTTATAAGGCTTTGCTAACATGGAAGAATAAGAATTATGATTAAGATAATAATATCTTAATTAAGTACCTATATTAAACACATTACTATGACTGTATTGAACCACCAACATTAACTCTGGGTTCTGCCAGAACCTGCAAATTAATAATGAATATAAAATACCTACCTTTCCATCAGGCCGCCATGCCATTGCTCGAACAGTAACATTTTCCTTAGGAGGTGGCAAATTCCAAACTTTCTGCCAATGGAGTCGATGTATTTGGACTTCACCTGAAAATAACGACGATACATACCACATTAAGTTATGGTTACAAATAATTTTGGATAGGTGCCGACCCTCCAGCCAGTTACTCAATTTTTCAAGAATACTTACTTACCTATAAAAATTATGTTTTCTTTGGAATATATGATACAACAAATGTATCGAACAGCTCTATTACAGAAGCAAATCCTAATAAGTGAAAAATTGTGTAATCCTACCTTTGAAATTGCTTAGCGCTAAAAGATCAAGCCGGTTGCTCCAAACCATCAAATCCACTTTGTAAGCAACATGCCTTTCTCCAACTTGACGCATTCCACAGTGATACATGTTGTTATGAGTTTAAGGGCATAAAAAATATATCTGTATAAAACAATAATGACGAAAAGTTGATTTTTATCGTTTACTCTAGCTTGAATTAACTTCCCGGCCTTCCCGCTCCATTGTAAACATCGCAGACTGAATGACATGACAGACTCTGTCATGTCATTCTGTCTGCGATGACTGTCTGTCAGACAGACAGACAGAAGTTGTGTTGTGAAGTAGGAGTGAGTGAGGAATTTATTTATTATCGTATCAGATATTAAAAAATAACAGATAGCAATTGTTCCTAACAATAAAACATATCTGTTACTTAAAATAACAGATCCTCAAGACTGTTACCGCGGATGTTACTGTTAAAACTTCCGATACGATTTTCGACTTTAAACGAAAAGAAATAAAGAAGATAGTCAATTGAGATTTAAATACGTATTTATCGTCCGTACAAAAATAACAGGCTGGTATTTAAGAACAGATAGATACGATTTTCAACTTACAACCAAAAGAAATAAATTAGTCAATTGAGTTTTAGGACATTTGGATCTGTTATTTTTTTTGTAACAGTAATAATGATAACAGATATCATGTTTAACCAGTTACAACCCATCTCTATTGTGAAGTGAAATAAAATTGACAGTGACAATTTTTTTTTTTTCTCTGCGGCAACATCCGAAATGAAAAATATAAGTAGTGCTCTGTGCAGTGTGACACGAGACAAGACAGTAATCATAAATTACTATAATATATATGTAATCAATCAAGGGTACTTGTAATTCGACGTCTATCCGTCCGTCAGGGGCGTTTATGGGGGCCAAAATGCAACAAATTGAACCCCTCATATGTATGGCCGAAATTCAATAGTTTTCGAGATATTTGAATTCGTTCATACGCTTTTATATTACACTCCCCATTGACATTCGAAACTTACCCACTAAACAATTCAAAAGCTGTAGGTAAACATAACTTTGTAAAAAAAGGGTACTATAAAATTTCAGATTATTTAGAAGACAAAAAAGCATGGGATTGAGCTTCTGGGTCTGCTAAGCTTTGTGACATTTTGACATTATTATTAAAATCATCACCAAACAAATTGACATTACATACAAAATGACATGATTACTTTGTAAAATATTGTATTAGGCTAAGCCTCAGACGAAGTAAAAAATACTTCGTCTGAGGGCTAAGCTTTACTTTAACATCCGTCGAGTTGGGGGTCCATATTTTTTTTACAGAAAGATCATATTATTAGAAGCCTCCACGTAAAGTTTTAAGTTGCTGAGATAAATGGTTTACGAGAAAAAAATAAAACAAAATCGTAAAAATTAGAGCAATATTTTGACACTTTTGACATTTTGTCTCGCTTTGAACGTTTCGTTTTATGAAGGTCAACGCACTAAAATGTTTTACTTCATTTAATTATGATATAAATACGTATATTAATTTACTGATTTAGATACTTTTGATGCATATTTCACTATATGATATTTATTTCACTGATTTAGATTAGTGTTATTAAATTAACACTTATAATAATTTATCGACTATTGCCGATTTGTCAGTTGTCACTTCACATTCACTCAGGCGCATCAGTTGTTACCAGTTGTTACCCAAGACTTCTTCAAAATTGTATGATTGGGTATGAATATACTATCCTTTATCCTTCCCGGGTGGATCTGATATGGTTGGTTAGGTAATTTTTTTTTAAATCACCCAGAAGTAGGAGCCCCGCGAAGCGAGGCTCCGTCGACTATGCCATAAAGAACAGTGCTTCCCTTGAAACTCCTTTTGGTGTGAATCCGACCTGGTAAGTTTAGGTTGTTATTTTTATTTAAGTCTGAAAATACTTTATCATATTCAAGGGAGGGGAGGGGGCTGCGGGAGGGGGGCTTCTACTTCCCCCCTTCATTTTATTAGTCACCCCTTACCTCTTCGGACCTTTAAATCGATGTCAATACAAGAAAATTCGAAAGTTAAGTTAGGATATTAAAAAAAATCATATGTCAAAAGGGGGGGGGGGGGCAACTTTTCCGTCACAGGGGGGTTGTACACCCCTCCATCCCCTCCCCCCCCCACTCCCACCACTTAAATCGACGGATGTTAAAGTAAAGTCCTACCTTGTATTTTAATTATTGTGAATGTGAGAACTATGTGGATTTTTATTTATGTTTAGATTTTATTTTTTCGTTTTCAGTTAGTTTTAACGATGGTCTGGCAATTTGAGTAGGTATTTTATGCGACCTACCCTGTCCTTTGAGCTCCTTAAGTTCTGAGTTGAGCTCCACTATTACTCACAAATGCTTACACTGACTGGACAGGTCCACTCAAATCGTTGTGGTTCTTTCCTCAAAAGACCATTTCAGACGCTAATCTACATGGTCCTCATATGGCTTGACCAAGATTATGTCTGGACACTAAAAGAGACTACGACCTCTGAGTTTGTTTCGGCCTTTCTTCTCAGAGTAGTCAGATAGGAAACGCCGACCTCATCTAGCTTTTTTTTAATATGACGTGTAAAAGTGATTCCAATATCCTATTTACAGAATAAACAATTTCATTTCATTTTATAAGGGTTTTTCGATATTTACCCAAAAATTCAAATTAAAAAAAAAACTACATCTTGAATGGGTAGGTAGGTACCATTGAAAAATGACTGCATGTAGCAAATGTCACTGCCGGTTCCCAACGACGTTATTTTTGGAGCAGAGGCCGGCAGCGGAGGCACTCCTAAAAAAATAACACATACTGCAGTATTTCCCTGCATAAAATCTTCGAGCTTGGATCTTTTTATTAATTTTCTGGCCATCGATATTGTTTTATTTTCTTGTCGGAATAAAGCGAGGTATAAACAATTTAATAAATATATAGGTAACGCTAACCTATTTACTCGTCCAGTCCCCAGCCAGTAGGTACTTAAGACAAAATATTAGGGTAATGAGTTTTTATGCGCGGCAACACTCACTCATTGCACACATGTTTACGAAACCGGCTTCATGTCACTGTTGACAGCGCTCTGTCTAGATTAGTGGTGGGTCGTTGTCGAATTTTTCGCGGACGAAACGCAACCGTTTTCGAGACGACGAAAACGGTTGCAAGAAACGGTCGTCGTTGCAACTGGTTTGAAGACGAAGAATAATTGCGTTGCCGTCTTTTCGACGTTCTCGTCGTTGTCGTCTTTTCGACGTTCCCGACGTTCTCGTCGAGTGAAATAGTTGCAGTTTCCAAGAAATAGCATTATTGACTGTATGTAAAAAGTGAACTTTATATCAGTGATATAAAGTTCACTTTTTATTGTAAGGACTGTTTTGCAAACAAACGGAACGAGACGCATTGACAACTGGTAATATATTATCGACTCTATATCATTGGTATAAAGTTCACTTTTTATTGCAAGGACTGTTTTGTAAACGACGACGACGAACGACGAGTGACTCGTCGTCCGTCCGTCTACTACTTGTCGCGTTCCGTTCGGTCGTTCGAAGACGACGACTCGTCTACTCGTGTTGTTCCGTTCGTTGAATCATTTATCATTGCGTTCTCGACTGTATTTTCAAAGACGTAAAATAAAGAATCGCACTGAATAATTCGAAGACTGGTTTGTGCAACGAAGACTGTTTGAACCCAGGACGTAAAACGGTTCCATCGTCGCAGAACATAAAACGGTCTTTGGAAACGGTTCGTCGTCGCAACGCCCACTCCTAGTCTAGATTTTTTACTTCGTCTGAGCTGTGAAGTATGTGGCGAAAATAATAGTAAATTATCAGCAGTGCAGTTTCGTGAATATTTTCTGAGTTTTATGGTACGTATCGAATTCTATCTGTGCTACCTTACTCGCTCTTTCCCCAAGGTATGTCTTTAGTCTTTTCGCTGGTCTAAAACCATCTTATTTGTCATAGGTTTGTTAAGAACCAGAGAAAGGCCTATTTTGGCCTTTTACCGGCAGGGCATTGGGAGCCCGCCTGATCCAGTGTTTCGTCAGCGGTCGTGGACCAGGCACTCTGGCAGTTCAGTCCGCAGAACGTCGTGCCACGCACCGTCCCCGCCTGCCTGCCCACGTACCTGGCGGCCCAGCGTTTGACCAACTTACCCTCAATTTATAACCTAACTTTAATTTCTTCTCGTTATTAAGCGTCGTGCCTCCGGAATTTTCCCTATTGAAGATCATAAGAATTCGGCTAATCGATTTCATTTAGGTTTTTTTTTTACACGCAAATGATCTTGTTAATAAAAATAAATTACGTCGGTGTCAGGCTAACATTCGGTTGCGGTCCTTATTCGGCGCGTTGCGTTTACGCGAATAGGGTACGGATTATAAGCGTTTAATACACACCGAACTCCGACGCGTTACTAAATTCACCGAATTATTACTCCGAAAGTTTTCCTATTTAAATCCGGCCGACCTTGACCTAAATATAAATAAAAGTAACATAAAAGTTTCTTTAGCCGCGACTTGATTTATAATATTTTGTATTTTTAACGTCCTGTTTTTATATCTTCGGCAGTGTTTTTATATTCTTTTGTATAAGCGAAATTATACGTATATAACGAAGTACCTACCATGTTTTATTTCGTTACAATACCCCTTTTAGGCAACCGACGAGTGGTGTAAGGTAACACAAACGCGGTTCACTCCAGTATAAGGTAGGTATTGTATTTCCTTTTACAGACTACTTATAGAACTAGAACGTTAGGTATTTCTTGTAGGTACCCAATTCCAACTGTCAAACTTTTTACATCTGACAGCGCGCGGCTCCGTTCGGAAACGCCACACCACCACTATAAAAAAAAAAAAAAAAAAAAATTACAGATCAAATGGTTTTGAAAAATGAACCTTTCGACCAGACCGTGTGGTGTACTTTGGTGGTGCATCCGATGGTGCTAAGGTTGCCGAAGGTGCAACGGTACGATTCGGTACGGTTATCAAAGCGGGTAGTAGTAGTAGTATTCAATCACTTCTTCTGGTGGGGACGGTATTTCTTCGTGCTCCATATACGCAGGTTTAATGCGGTCCAGGCTGACCTCCACGTTCTTATCCCTGACGTTAATTGTGAATGTTTTGTCTCGACGCTTAACAACTTCGTAAGGTCCAGTGTATGGAGGCTGTAAGGGCTTACGAACTGTGTCATCACGAAGGAAAACATGGGTCGTTAAATCTAAATCTTTGAATCTTTGAAATGTTGGTCGCAGTCTTGACATTTTTTTGCGTAGTTGGACAACAAAGTCCGTAATGTCTTCAGGCCGTTCAGATGCCGGAGAAGCGACTATGAGTTCTCCGGGTAGACGAAGTGGCTCACCATATAATAGCTCTGCTGATGAGGATTTTAAGTCTTCTTTTAGAGTTGATCGAATACCCAATAGAACTAGAGGTAACGCTCTCACCCACATGTCGCCGTGGCACATAACGGGCGGCTTTAAACTGGCGGTGGAGCCTTTCTACCATGCCATTGGCGCACGGGTGGTAACTGGTGGTTCTACTTCTCGTTGTGGCGCACTCTTGTAGGAGTCTCCTAAAAAGGTTAGATTCAAATTACCGACTCTGGTCGGTTGTTATGACGCTAGGGACGCCAAATCGAGAAATCCAACCATTGGAAAAGGCCTCGGCTACTTCTGCTGTTATGCCGCTCATTGGCCATACCTCAGGCCACCGGGTAAACCGATCTACAACTGTGAGGCAGTATTGAAAACCTTTGCACATTGCTAAAGGGCCGATTATGTCAATGTGAACGTGTCGCAGGCGGCCGGTTGGGTTGTTGAAGTGTCCTGAAGGGGCGTTGACGTGCCTCGTAACCTTACTGCGCTGGAAAGGTATACATGTTTGCGCCCATAATCGACAATCCTTATTTATTCCATGTCACACAAAACGATCAGCTATAAGACGTAAGGTGGCCCTAACTCCAAGGTGGCTGAGATTGTGGAGCTGTTTAAAGAATGAGCGGCGGAATGGCGGTGTTATGTAGGGGCGAGGTTTTCCTGTAGATGTATCGCATATTATGACGGTGTTCGTACCTGGTATTATCACTTCTTTTAAATTTAACAATGTTTCGGAGGCCTGTAGTAACTTTTTAAGTTCATCACCTGTTTTTGATAATCTTCGGAAGCCCTGGTGGGCGTGTGATGCCTGGGAACTCCCTGAGGATGTAGTCGGAGGGTGACTTGTTGTTGATTCCCACTGCTTTGACACTGGGCTGATCAATAGAGGCGATGGTTGCCTGTACTGAAATACCAATTTTTCCATCCAGCAACTTTTGGTTACCGCAGTCCGGGAGAAGATGGTAATGAGCCAAGAAGTCCGAACCCACAATGGCAGTTTCGACGTCAGCTATGATAAAGCGCCAGCTAAAGTCGCGGCGTAAACCTAGGTTTAGTGTTAGTGTAGTACCGCCATATGTTTTAATCACACTACCGTTTGCCGCATTAAGATTGTAATTTGCAGAACGGAGGCGAGTACGAATAAGCCGGCGAGGGAAACAACAAACATCATAGCCTGTATCGATGAGATATTTATATTTAGAGATGCCATCTATATTGAAAAGTCGGCAACTGGAGAAAGGGCCATCAGCTGCCGCCACTACTGACTGCCTTGGCTGTTTTCCGCGTTGTCATCCCAGCTGCAAGCTTTTACACACTTTTGTGCTTTCTTTTTATAGTTAAGATGTTACCAACACATTTCGGATGCAGCGGATGAAGCTCGCGGACCTCTCGATCTGGACCTTTGTCTGCTAAAATCTCTGCCTCTCTGTGATAAGGCCGCAACCTGCCTAGTGAGCTCATCTATGCGGGTTGTAAGCGTCTGCATGTCAGTCGGAGCAGCTATTGGGGCGGAGGTGGCGTATACAGCTGGGGGAATCGCTACTGGTGAAACTTCCAATATTTTGTCCGCTAAATCAGCAAGTTTCCCAAGTGACAGATCTGCTTGTGCCGTGATAATAGCTTGAATCTGGCTTGGAAGCCGGCGAAGCCACAGTTGCCTGAGGATGCTCTGATCTTGCAGGATTGTCCCTGCGAGGGAACGTAGGTGGCGAAGGAATGTGGAGGGTTTCCTGTCTCCGATCTCTTCATCTGACAGTAATTGCCGGACCCGTTGCTCCTCAGTGCAGGATAGTCGCCGGATGAGCTCCGAGGCCTTAACGGTTTTGTATTTATCTACTTTTGGGGTTGAGTTATTATGTCTTCGATCTCTGCTGCGTGGCTTGTATCTAGCTGAGATATGACGTAGTTATACTGTGTTGAGTCTGCTGTGATACCTGCTATTTCGAATTGTGCTTCAATTTGGGCAAACCACACGGCTGGTCGATCGGCCCAAAAAGGGGGCAACTTAACTGACACTAGCTACATTATTGTTTGGGGGGGCAGTTGAAGCGCAGCTTGTTTGATTGCTATTTAAAACTTTAGCAAGTTGTCCTTGCAAGGCATTGTTTTGCTCTTGTAGAGATTTTAGTTGTGCTTGAAGTTCCTCCATACTTGAGTTTTAATAAATGTGAAAGGTAAACAACAGATACTAGTATCAATTCAATTAAATGTTTTAAACCGTAGGTACATGAAACAGATTAAAAAATAGAAAAATAAATGTTTATCTAAATAAACATGTTACAGTAAATACATAGCACTGCCTTGGTATGTAAAACCTATTTATGATGAGTGACAGGCCCACATTTTAATTCAAAATATAAATATAGGTCATGGTAGGTACTAATGAAGTCTAGTAATAAATAAAAATTAAGGTATGCACGGCTAGAATTAAATCAGCTTCATGGCTGTGGTATTTTTCAATTGTTAATATTTATGTCAAGCACTGTTTGAGTAAGACACATCACTTTTACTTGAAAATGTTTTTATAGGACTTGGAACGAACTGACCATTTATGTTTGTTGTGTTGAACCTGACTCGTAGATGTGGGAGGAAGTACCTGTTGGTGGTAGCTCGCTGGTTGTTGTTGTAGTACGGTGAAGAACTTGTTCGCGTTCAAGATCAGGCCCAGGATGCGTCCGTATTGTGTAATCGGCGGCTCTAGCAGGTAAGCCAACCGTTCACCGGTGAAGAGCTTGTTCAGTGTATGTATAGGGTCACCGGCATTCGAGTCGAGTTAGTCTCGTAGTTCAACTTGTAGGAGTACAAGAACTTGTAAAAGGTTGAACGTGTGATAGAAGAAACTGAATCACTTTTCTGAAGGGGTCACCAATTTAGGGAACCGACGAGTGGGGTAAGGTAACACAAACGCAGTTCACTCCAGTATAAGCTATTGTATTTCCTTTTACAGACTACTTATAGAACTTGAACGTTATTTCTTGTAGGTACCCAATTCCAACTGTCAAACTTTTTTACATCTCTCTGACAGCGCGCGGCTCCGTTCGGAAACGCCACACCCTCTTTCCTTTTTTTGGCTTCGCCGTATTCGGGTAAAAATTATTCGAGGGTGGCAACCACCTCGGTGAAGTTAGCCGCACGATTTTATTATTATGAAATTTTGATAATGCTAATCGTTAGAGAATCGTTAGAGAGTGTTAGAGAGAAGAGAAAAATCGTTAGAGACTAATTATTTTTTATGTAAAAGCAATTTAAATTTTTCGTGTGAAGTTGGCCTCCCTGCCCGCAAAAATGGACATAGACGTAATTTTTTTTTAAATCGTTTGAGAATCGTTAGAGAGAGATTGAGAGATACACAAAATCGTTAGACAGTTAATATTTTATTTGTTATTAAATCATTTCTAAGAGCGTACAGTTAGCCCACCTCTGTGAATTTAGCCCCTGATTTAATTATTCTGATTTTTTGTTAATGCTAATCGTTAGAGAGAGTTAGAGAGAAAAGAAAAATCGTTAGAGAATAATTAGTTTTATTTATCAAAGTTTTTTTATTTTTTTACGAAGTTGGCCCCCATTCCCGCATAAATGGACTAAGACGTAATTTTTTTATTAATATAATTTGAGAATCGTTAGAGAGAGATTGAGAGTTAAAAAAAAACATTAGAGAGTTAATATTTTAATTGATATTAAATTATTTCTGAGAACGCGTTTTACCCTAGGACCTGATAAGGATAAAGTTTAGAAACGTGCCGCCTCGATAGGGTAGGGAGGAGAGGGGGAAGGGTTAGTAGATCCCCCACTCCCGCCGGAGATACTAAGTTTTTATTAAATGCTTTTTAAATATGACAAATCTCATACGCTGGGGCCACATACATAATTATTTAGCAGAGCCGATCAGCCCATTATGGAATGGAATGGACTAACGAGAAAGCCATTGAGCTCCTCGAAGTTCTGAACTGAACTGGATACTAAATGACCAGACCAGGGCCACTAACAATACCTATTATTTATTTATTTATACGTGTGGAGTCGCGTCGTCCGCGTATATTCTTCTTATAAATAAATAATATTATTAGTCGATGAGATCGTAATAATAATCGTGAATGTCGATGTTACGAGTTACGACCGGCCGGCCGGACTGCGGACGGCGTTCGGTCCGGGTGGTTGCGGCGGGGCATGGCTACTGCGAATAGGCGTCCGCGGGTGCGATAAACGTCTTTTCTTTGAACTTCCTTATTCAAACTTTACCAAGTACTTAAAATTAAGTTTACAAAAACTTACGTTTTTGGATGATAGATTTATTTTTATAGACAATCCATTTTATTGTCAAAACCGGTTATGATTAGAAAATATTTCAAGGGCGTGGATAAAGCAGCCCGCACCGGGCGCATAAAAGGCTAATTACGGCACTGAATAAAAGTAAATTATTCGTAAATTCAAAGAAAAAAAAATAAGATCATCAGTGCTACCTACCGTGGCAACCTGGCACCACTGACTGACAGTTCTGTTGACGCTGGTTGACACCAATGACTTGTTGACACTTGCTTGTCAAATTTTTGACTTGACATATTCTTTCAAGAAAGTCAAAAACATCGAATCGAAACTCGTAACATCTAATTTATTAAAATTATATATTTCAGAAAGTTTCTAGTTTTTGCTTATTGGTTTTTAACGTAGATTAGAATTATAAAACTACGAATTATTTCAGCTTGTTAAGTGAAGTTCTATAATGAAAAGTGTAACATGGCTGCAACTTCGAAAAGTACAATGAAAAATGTTTATGTTGATTGTTTAACACAACAAATAGATGAGTTTGAATTACTCAAATCTATGTATCCAAATCAAGGAGAAATTATCCTAAGTGATAAAGATATTATAAAGGAAATAAGCAACTTTTTAGAACACAAAACAGAATACATACCTTCACATTTAGATTTCAAGCTAAATCTTTTCATAGATAGACTGAAGTTGGAAATTTTTATTAATTTGCCTAGCTCTTACCCGGAGGAAGAGCCAGATATTTATGTAAGATGTAATAAGATGAATCGACAAAATGAATCAAGTTTGAATTCAGAACTTTTAGAATATATAAAAGTAAACCATATAGGAGAAGTGTGTCTTTACACTGCAATTTCATGGTTGCAAGAAAATGTTGATAAATTTGCAACAATTACGCAGGAAAGCAATCCTCCGGACTCAATTTCAACCACGGAAACTAAAGATGAATTTGCAAGGCTTTGGATATATTCTCACCATATTTACAACAAAAGAAAAAGAGAAGAAATAGTTAAAAAAGCCAGAGAATTAAAATTAACTGGGTTTTCTTTACCTGGGAAGCCTGGTATAGTATGTGTTGAGGGTCAGCACAGCGACTGTAAAGAATGGTGGAAAGATATTAAATCAATGACTTGGAAGAAAATAATGATAAGAAAAACAGAAATATTTGATCCGAGTGAAGAGTCCTACAAAAAGTTTTCAAATTTTGAAGAACTATGTTTAAAAAATCCCGTACATAATAAACATTCAAACATGAGTGAACTATCCAAGTTAATGAATGAACTTGGCTTAAGCCAAATATTTAATGAATTATTTGGGTTGTGCAATGATGAATAAAATTCAAATCAATATATTATATTGTATCAACCTGTAAAATAAAATAGGTACTTGACTAATCTACTCTTCTATTGTAGCCTTAAACATTTTTTAAATTTTTATACTTACTTTGTTTTTGTTGTAAATGTTAAGTAAATATATTTTTTACAATAATATGAATTTTTGCTATTAAATCTTTTATTAAAACATTTTTTTTATTTATCTAATAACGGTAGTTACCACACGGCAGCTGCGTATACGTATATTAGTATAGTAATGTATATGTATATAATTTAATCTATGTAATTTCTTAAAAAATCGTTTCTACAAAACTAATTACTCTAATAATTTTTCTGGTCTCTAACTCTCTCTAACGATTAGTATTAACCAAAGGCGTGGGCGACCGCCTACGGTCTCGCGGTCCGAAAGGGCCTCGCTCCACGACGGCTTATGCATTACTTAAAAACCGTGAACGCGAAGAAAAAAGTTTACTCTTCATAAAACGATCAATATATTGACATGTTTTCATTTAGTTTAGCTACATTTGCTAGCATTGCGTTGCCTTCGTTGGGAATCCCTGCCGGCCAGCTAATGATTTCCCATTCTGTTTGTTTACGTTACTTTCCACGGCTAGGGAGTCAATCAAAGTATCGGGTGCGGTCCGATCAGGGCCCCCGTTTCTGGGGGAGGGCCAAATCTTTAGAAATACTTTTTAATCAAATCCCAAACAAGGCCAAAATATGTTCAGTAAGTAAAAGGCAGTATTTGTTGGGGGCCCCCCAATGATATTATGTTAAATATCAGATATGTTGTGAGCGCGCAATCGTGAAGACTCGAAAACGTCCTAATTGGGACGTATTGACTTTAGTCTGCGACACGCATGGCGACGAGTACCTAATAAGCTTAGTTGAAGCAGCTGCACTAGCTGTCTCTTTTTTCTTGTTGTTTTAATCAAGCCACCTCTTTTCTATCATTTTTACTTGTAGTGAAATGTAAAGTGGGTATGTGTGCTGCCGCTGCTGCGCGGAACACTTTTTTCGGTTGTTTTGTGAGTGTATAACATAAGTTGTCAACGTCAATAAAGAGTACAGAAGAGTATTTTAGAGTATTTCTGTAACTATCACTGTGAACAATAAGTCCATGCTGTGAACTATCAGCGTTATCAGCTCCAGAATCAGCACTAGTTGGCAACATTGCAAGTCAATATTCCTAAGTCCAGTCTGTGGTATTCTGTCAACGTTGTCATTTGTCTTGTCAATGTCAGTCATCATTTGTGAATTTGCGTGTGTGATTGTCATTTGTTGTCAACGTCATTATAGAGTACAGAAGAGTATTTTGGAGTATTTCTGTAACTATCACTGTGAAATATCAGCTTATCACCAGAATCATCACTTTAGAATATTGTTGTCAAGTCCCAAATGTTCTTAGATAGTTTCTTGATTCTCTTTGTCACACAAAAATTATTACTATTCGCGAGATAAACTGCCTTACTGCCATTACAGCCTAGGACTTCGCGGCAGCAAGCTGTTTGTATTAATTATTTGTGGTATTCGGATTTAATGTGATGTCGTCGGTTTGCCTAGCTGCTGGAGACATATTCGTTCCAGTGAAAATTGATGAAAATGATCTTTATGCGGGAGTTTTAAAGTTACTAAAAAATATAAGACCTAACTGGACTCAAGAAGATATTAAATTAAAGGTATGGTTGTGCCGCCTTGAAAAATTCTTACTAAAATTTGTTTATGGATGTGAATATTTAGCAAAATAAAAAGGTTAGAAAATAAAATATAAGAAATTCCATTTTAAACATTAGATTGCTAGCTATTTGTGGGTTACTATATGTAAAGTAACAGTAACCATGAATTTTACATATTTTTTTCAGACTTTAACAGATGGAATAACAAATAAACTGGTATCCTGTCAATTTTTGGAGTCAAGTGGTGAAAAGGATATTATGCTTGTTCGCATCTATGGAAACAAAACTGATTTATTTATTGACCGTACTGCTGAAATCAGGTCAACTATAATTTATAATTGAGTAATAGTAAAAACAAAGGTTTAATACCACTTTATTTTAGTGTCAAAAGAAGTCCCACAACAGTTACAAATATTTACTCTACTATGAAAAATATAAGAATATAAAATTTACTCTAATACTAATTAGAATTCAACCCTCTATTTGAGATTCAAAATTGTACAGTTACTTTATAATTTGATGGTAAAAAAAGGCTTACCCAGAGTGAAGGTCTTGTGCCAAAAGAAGATGATTTAAGTAATTCAAATTATAATGAGTTATATTTTTTTTTGCAATTAGCACCTTTTTGGAGTGGAACTAGTATAAGTAGTAATTAAATAAATAGTACAATAGTAGTAGTCAATAATCAGTATAGTAAGCACAGAAGTTAGAGAATTTGTTATAAAAATATGAACATTTCAAGGACATGTTTATTTCTCTTTTAGAAACATCAAAACACTGAATGTTCTTGGGTTGGCACCTCAAATTTATGGAATCTTTGAAAACGGACTGGCATACCAATACTACCCTGGAAATACCCTAGATGGTGAAACAGTTACCAATGACAACATATGGCCTTTAGTGGCAACACAAATGGCAAAAATGCACAAAGTTGAACTAGGGAGAGATGTATGTATTTATTATAATTATTTCATGGCTAGCACGTAATCTGTTCGATTTATGGCCTAACACGTGACTCCAGATTTTTAATTTTTCTGTCTGAGATGTCTTGTTTATACCATTTTAGTTTTTTTGTTGACTTTTTTGTCATAGTTGGGTTTTAGTTTTATAACTTTTTTTTAAAAATGATTGTAATAACAAGACACAGACTGAATACACAAGTGTGTAATTAAAATACTGATACGTAAGAGATACCTATCTTAAATTGTGGAACCAAGACTACCCATGCACTGTTCTGATTGTTAATATAGATAAAGTACAGTTCGATTCAAACTTAATGGCAGCACGGAAGTTAGCTACTCGCTGCGCAGTACCCCACCCTTCACCCCCGCTGACACATCAAATGTTACTGCGCAACGACTCGCGTCATGTTCCGAGCCGCCATTAAGTTTAAATCAAACTATTATTTTCATCCTATCTCAATTAGTAAACAATGTACCCGTATAACACTTTGATAAAACAGTGGCTTTAATTTACGCCACACCTGGCTGCTTTCTTACGTTGTTCAATCAACACCAAGTAATAAATAAATGCATCAACAATATCACTATTAACCATGTCATGTCCATTCATTGATGCAATAATATTGCAGTACTTACCTAATACCTTTACGTTCAGACTTCACGTAAAGTAATAAAATTGCTAAATACATCCATTATAATATTATAAATGGTATATAATAATGAAAGTAACAGATAGGTAGCCAAGGACATGATAAAATACATGCAGATGTAGTTACAGGCAACAGCTAGTAACCACATAAGTGTTACACAGTCAATTTACACATACATAAAATCACGCCTTCCCATGGGGTAGGCAGAAACTACAGACGGCTACCTGCTACGATTCTGACATACTCCTTTTGCCTCGTTTACGCTCATGCATGCAGGTGAGACGGCGAGTACTTGCAAGTACTCGCACCTGACCTCACTCTGATAGTCTGTTTATTTGTGTAAAAACTACAAAGACAGTTAATCTTAATGGCTACAATTTACATTGACACGTGGGAGGTACGGTCAGCAACGAAAGTCGATTAACATGCTGTTACATTTACATACTTATAGGTATGGTATATCTGATATTCTAAATTGAGGTTAGTACTATAGGAACCTAGGAGGTACACTTCTGCCTAGCCCTTCGGGTTAAACAGCCGTGATGTTATGTTTGTGCATTAAATTGAAACGAAATTATTACAATACATTTAATAGTTAAGAGTCGTGCAATTTAAATTTTCTGGTTTTTGTAATTGAATAAATTGAGTGTTAAATCAATTTTGTTGCTGACTGTACCTAGGTACTATTCGATTTATTATAGCAAAATAACTGTAACTGCGCTACCACATATAATGTGTCTCCTTCCTGTCTAGAATACATTTGTTAGCACTAGTAGAAACAGAAATAGATGCACCTTCGTGTTTATGGCAAACTGCACGCGAAGATGCATGCGCATATAGGTACCCTAGGTACTTCTACTTAGTCAAGGTTTTGTGATAAATTATTATACAAAATACTCAAGCCGGTTCACAGCTACAGCCAGAAGAAAATAACACGTCACTGCTGATATTATATACTTAGGTACCTACTCGACAGATTAGTGATGGTAATTTACGAACACAGAAAACAAAGCTATTACAAACCATAACCATTTAGGTATTTATAGGTACAGTTACTTCGTGGTACGTAGGTATAATATTAGTAACAGTAATCGACGAGACAGAATTGTACGGCGTTGTTCAATCAAATTACATACCTAAACTTAGTTTTGTATCCACTATGGAAGTAGGTACCTAGATGATACCTACATATTAAAGTAATGCAATAGGTAGGGTTATTCCACTAATCCCCATTGACGTCTCATAGAGCTCATAATAGGGATTTGTGGAAAAGAACTAGGTAGGTACTAAAACGTTCACAAATCACAATCAGTTTTAAAATAAAATTAACAAGTAGGTATGTACTTACTAAGAGACAAAGTTATGTTTATACTTATCTCTCAGTAGATAGGGCACGGCACATACGTAAATTATCTCTTATAAGTAACTATTACATAGGTAGTAGTTTCTTACATTTGATTGTCTTATCTAAAGAGACCATCACAAAGATATTTTATTCGGTACACGTGAGAGAATTTTACGACGTGCTATATGCGTGTAGGTAAAATTGCAGATAACTACGTCTACTTACAATTTTAATACATTCGACATCTTTAATAGGTACATAAAAATAATTACCTATTAAAAGGCTTAATTATTACTTATTCATATGAATATGAAGGTTAAACTAATTATGTAGGTAGGTAAGGAAAAGTTTAGGCGAAGTAGATGCCTACTAGTACTTACTAGTACTTCGCCTAAACTTTTATAATAATATTAGCTTCCGCCCGCGGCTTCGCCCGCGTGGTATGTCGATAAAAATTAGCCTATGTCCTTTCTCAGGCTCTAGACTATCTGTGTAAAAAATTTCATTTAACCGATTCAGTAGTTTTGGCGTGAAAGCGCGACAGACAGACATACAGAGTTACTGTCGCATTTATAATATTAGTAAGGTAAGTAATGTAGTAGGTACATCATTGCAAATCCAGACCAGGCAAATCATTGTTGTATTCAGTTATTTGATAGACAACCATGACCTTCAAGATTATTTGTCATTATAAAACTGTCATTTTGTAAAAATTAGCCAGCTTTACCGAGGCCAATTGGACGTGAAAACACCTCTTATTAAACGGTAGGTAGGTACCTACTTAATAGTATATAATAGGTAGGTAGGTTACATTGTGTGCCTTTTAGTCCGTGCTAAATAAATGTATTTTCTTTCTTTCTTGACTTAAGTAGGTACTTATTTATTTTAAGCTCTTAGTAGTTCTTGTGAAGGCTGTATAGGTAGGTACCTACCTACTTACGTAATTCAAAACGACCATTCGATTTTTTTTAAGATTCACTTAGTATCAGTAAAATCAAACAAGTAAAACACCTAGTAGGTACCTACCTAAAACATCGCCGTGGTTATGAATGGGAAAGGGTTAACGCTCCACATGTAGTAGAGGCTGGTTCACCCTTGGCAGTCTTTCCCTGGTGGGAAAGACTGCCAAGGGTGAACCAGTCCCTAATAACCTACCTGTACCTTATTTAACCTATACCTTACTTAACTTTCGTGGGTAGGTATTTCATGTTTGATAAAGTTGCAGTAATACTTAGGTCAAATTTATTTCGAACCCTAACGAAATCTAGTCATTAGCTAGGTGACAACTCACAGTACGTAATGATTAAAATACTTAGGTACCTTCTTACTTATCTATACTATATATATATATATTATATTAATATTATGTATAATATTATAAAGCTGAAGAGTTTGTTTGTTTGAATCTCAGGAAGTACTGGTTGGAATTGAAAAATTCTTTAAATTGTGTTGGATAGTCCATTTATCGAGGAAGGCTATAGGCTATATAACATCACGCTAAAACAAATAGGAGTGGAGCATAAAAGAAAAATGTTGCAAAAACGGTATTTTTTTTTCCTTTTTGAGAGCTTCCGTTGCGTGCGCTGCGTAAACGGTTTAAGTTACGCAAATATCATGTATGATGGAATTGTTCCACTTTAAAAGTTCTAAAAAAAAGTCCGCGACAGCATACGTCTATCTTTTAAGATTGACTCACTATAACCTTTTTTATGGTAATCATATTTGTTCGAAATTAATGCATTATTTGCGAAGGAGTTTTATCAACATAATATGAATTCTTATTCAAATAAATAGTTTTAACATCAAGGATATTTATGTAGCAGTAAAATACTTTTTTATTCATTCGAATCGGACATTTAATTTCGAAGTTATCACGAGTATAAAAATGTAATAGGCGAACCGTTCGACGCCGGCGCCGGCGCCGCGCCCCCGCGACTTTCCCTACTCTATAGAGGAGAGGATGGGCACACGGGTAGACCATGACCTGGAATAGGACATTGGATACGTTTTATCCCTATATTCCCACGGGACCGAGACCTACGCGGGTGAAACCGCGGGGCACCGCTAGTTCATAATAATTATGTTGGAATTGTCTTACGCTGTTACAGGTGCCGAAAGAACCATTTGTATGGGATAAAATTGAACAGTTTCTAAGTTTACTTCCCGATCCGTTTACATCAGAAGTTAAGCAAGCCAGGTACGTGAAATAGGTATTTCCACTGACATTAGCTAGCCATACACGCACAGATGTGCCCGGCCCGGATGCCCGAGACTCACGAGTGACGAGACCGTGTGTGGCGAAGTAACGGATCAGATCTGAGAGGCGGCCGCCGGGCACATCTGTGCGTGTATGGCTAGCTATTCTTATTACTTAAGCGGAAGACCAACTACCTCATTATTCCGTTAACTACTTTACATATACGTTGTTGGATATTTATTTATGAATGTAGGTATTATCATTATCCTTAACACAATAATAATTACTTCTTTAAAACATAGGTAGGTACTCGTAGCGTGACCGTCGGATCAACTGAAATCTTGATAAAATTTATTGTGATAAAATGCCAACTTCTCAAAAGTAATGGTGATAATAAGTAATTAAAAGACTTAATTTAATTAGATAACTTTTTATCATCATATGGATCACGTTTATCAAACAAATAAGTAGGTAAGTACCCATTCTCGCAATCCGCAAGACCTGTATTATTATGGTCCTGCTTAGGTACTGTTATTAAAATAAAAATACCGGCCAAGTGCGAGTCGGTCTTGCGCACGAAGGGTTCCGTATCTACCGTCCTTACATATTATAAAACAAAGTCCTCCGCCGCGTCTGTCTGTCGCCCTGTTCGCGATAAACTCAAAAACTACTGCACCGATTTTCGTGCTATTTTCACCAATGGATAGAGTGGTTCTCGAGGAAGGTTTTAGTATATAATAACCGACATCCACTCGGGCGAAGCCGCGGGCATCAGCTAGTTATCTACAAAAACGGCAAAAAAATCATGTCTGTTGTATGGGAACCCCCATAAATATTTATTTTATTCTGTTTTTTAGTTTAGAAATACATCATCTGTGAAAATTTCACCTGTCTAACCATCACGGTTCATGAGATACAACCTGGTGACAGACGGACAGACAAACGTACGGACAGCGGAGTCTTAGTAATAGGGTCCCGTTTTACACTTTACTTCAAAAGAAAGGAAAAAAGGACGTACTCTACTTTTTTCTTAAAGATTAGCAACATGCTCACATACAGCAAAAAATATTTTGAATTAAAAGGGCCTCTTTGGAGTTTATTGGCCGTTCTTCTCCATAGGAATCTACTACGCTTTGGAATGGACAATTAGCTTCATCATTGTGACTGACTGACCCCTTGGCAATTCTAAAGTGCCTGTCATTGGTTTAATTGAAATTGAGTTGAGCAATAGATAGGGATATGTGGAAGGACGGTAGGGAGGCGTTGGCCCCGCAGTGGGACGCAACAAGCTAATAATAATAAAGGTACTTATTTAATTTAATTGCCCAAGGATAAATTAAGTACTAAAACTAAACAAGTTGTCTGTAGATAGCTAGATTGCGTATCTATATAAGATTGTAGAAATGATGATGAGATAAGTACAAAAGAAAATTGTTGATAAGTACTAAACAAAATTATTTTTCTTTTTTATAGATTCGCAAATAGTTTCAGCTCAATAACAAAACTAAGGATAGAATACGAGCGTCTAAAATCGCACTTAATAAAAACAGAAAGTCCTATTGTGTTTGCTCACAATGATTTGCTTCTAGGAAACGTAATATACAACAAAGATGAAGGGACAATATCTTTCATTGATTACGAATATGCAGCGTACTGCTACCAAGCGTACGATATAGCCAATCACTTCAATGAATTCGTTGGTGAGTATTTCATCGATCACTATTCTATGCTTTGAAATGAAACTCAATGAAGTATACGCAGTGGAGATTATTGACAGCAGAGTGTAGGTTTCTGTCTGTACCCGAGCCAGTATGCGGGAAGTTTATCATTTATTCTATTATAATCTAAGTTTGTTGTTTTTGCAATTTATATAAAAAACCGACTTCCAAAAACTATGGACGATGTTTTAAGTTACTGCGTCACTGTTCTTTACATATCAGGTAATGGTATTCGAATTTGTGTGGGGTAGGTACCACAACTAAAAAGTGAAAAATAAAAAACAACCGACTTAAAAAAAAACACAAAAGTAGAAAAATACTTTAATTGCGCAAACACCCGACTGTATTGCAGGCAGGACAAACCAATAACCCAAAATATGGTGTAACTTATGTGCCCGCGATACCAACATTCTAGGTACACTTTTTTATTTTATTTATTTATTCTTCAGAAAGCTTACAGTCTAATATCTTTAAAGTAGTTTATGTACAATAGCGCTTACAATTGCCATTTACAAGCTTCCACAAATTAAAAACAAGCTTCCACAAATTATAATTATGCTTGTTTTCATTCTCCTTCGGTTATGTATGGCAGTCGGATTTTTTTGTTTTTTTAATTTTAGTTTCTTATCATTTCTCATTCCAATTTACATTTAATAATTTGTATATAATATTATTTTTGTAATCACCTTTCAAAACCCTTCATTTTGATACCACACTCGACAGAGGCTAGAGTTTTTTTTTTAAACATACATTTTGGCGCCAAAAATCCGTAATGTAGATTATTTCTTAAATCCTTTTGAATAAATCCAGGGACACTCGCGCAGTAAAGATGAATCAAAAGACATAGCATTCATCAAAATCGGTTAAGCCGTTTAGTAGTTACGAGGGAACATAGAGACGGACATACATATACATACAGGTCAAACACAAAACCTTCCTTTAGTGGCTTCGCCGCAGAGGGATAAAAAAGGAGTTTCCTAAAGAAGGAATGACAATTATTTGATTATTGTCTTTTTTATAGGGCTCTCAATAGATGACATTGACTACGACAAGTATCCCTGCGAAGAGTTCCAGTTGGAGTGGATCAAAGTATACCTAGCAATATATTTGGATGTGGATCACCCCTCCGATGCGCATATTTTCAAAGTTTATACAGAGGTTCAACAATTATCATTGCTATCTCATTTCCTTTGGGGAATATGGTCACTTGTGCAATATGAACACTCCGATATAGATTTCGATTTTGGCAGGTGAGTTCAATCAATTTGGGTTACAATAGAGATGAAAGTAGGCAAAGAAAGTAGGTAAGGAAACTGCTGAGATGGAGGATATTCCTCCATCTCAGCAGTCACTAGGCAATACTCGAATATGGTTCATGATTATCAAATCCAATTATTTTTCAAAAGTATTAATCAAATCAACCAATCCTAATATTAGGTCTTTACCTATGAAATTGCCGTTCTGCAGTACTGGCCATTTCAAATCAAAATAAATTTTGTTTGGCTAAGAATTCTAATTTCAAATTAATTTTATTTTAAAAACATGGTTTTTTTTTTCCAAAAGTAGTCATTTCTTTATTGATTAGTGTTACATTTTCATCGCATTTCAATCTTTTTCGTCATCATGGATACGTTAAAAATTCGAGTAATTATGGAATATGAGTACCGTCGTGGCAGCAACGCGGCACAAGCGGCACGCAACATCAACGACGTTTACGGAGCTAACACTACAAACCAACGCACCACCTGTTATTGGTTTGCTCGCTTCCGTTCTGGAAATTTCGACCTGAAAAATGAACCTCGCGGTCGTCCGAAGACTTTGGTCGACAATGACGAATTAAAGGCGATTGTGGAAGCTGATGATACACAATCTACGGCTGAATTAGCAGCAGCTTTCGGCGTTAGCGTCAAAACAATATTGGTCCATTTGCGTCAAATTGACAAGGTAAAAAAGCTTGACAAATGGGTGCCCCACGAACTCAATGATCGCCAGCGCGAAGTACGCGTCGAGACGTGCCTTGCACTGCTCAACAGACACACAAATGAAGGAATTTTGAACCGCATTGTTACCTGCGATGAAAAATGGATTCTGTTTGATAACCGCAAGCGCTCAGCAAGTTGGTTGGATCCTGGTTCAGCACCTAAACAATGCCCTAAACGAAAACTTACCCCTAGAAAAGTGATGGTCACTGTTTGGTGGTCTAGCGCCGGTGTGATTCATCACAGCTTCTTACCAAACGGGGTGAGCATTACTGCAGATGTGAACTGTGAAGAACTGAACACAATGATGGAGAAGCTGGCGCATCTCCAACCAGCATTGGTCAATCGCTCGTCTCCGCTGCTCCTGCACGACAACGCGCGACCTCATACTGCACAGCAGACGGTCTCCAAGTTGCAAGAACTGGGGTTGGAAGCTCTCCGTCATCCGCCCTACTCACCAGACCTTGCGCCTACAGACTACTACTTTTTCCAGAATTTGGATAACTTCTTGGCGGGAAAAAAATTCAATACCCGAGAGGCAGTACAAAATGCCTTTGAAGAATTTGTTGCCTCCCGTCCAGCTGATTTCTTTAAGAAGGGCATCAATAAACTGCCACTGCGATGGCAAAGATGCATTGATTGCATGGGTGATTAATTCGATTAATACAAATAAAAAATTCATGAAAAAAATTCGTTTAAATTTTTTCATACAAAACGGCAATTTCATAGGTAAAGACCTATTATTTTTTCTTGCAATATCTTTAAAGAGTTTTAATAATCGAGATTTAAAACTCATAATCATTTTAGAAAAGGGCTTACAGACTGGCCATCAAGAAAAGGCGTTCTTGACACCTGTCAGTTTCATACTAACGAATACGTGTTTTGCTAATTTGATCCATATTACTTAATAGAAATTGTCCAATTGACAGGTGTCAGCAACGCAGTCTCTCGATGGCCGGACTGTATCGTTAAACTATCTAGACTTACGAGTACGAAACGACTTATCGGACTTATTAGATTATCACGAGTTTAGTTGGTAGGGTTTTTTTATGTGTTAGAATACGTGTTAATCCTAATTAGAAAGAATATTCTTTCGAAACTTACTTATTTGAGTTCTTTTTTTTTTCAGATATGCTGAAATAAGATTGAACCGATATTTTGAGTTGAAAGACAAGATCTTTAAGCAACTGAGTTGATTAAACGTTTTTAAGGATAAGATTGTAAAAAAATTATCATACATTTAATACAATACTTACCTTTAAAAACCAAGTACAATTATTATAAAGTAGAAAAGTCAACATATTTATTTGCATTGCTTGGCGATGCTATTTAGGTAATTGATATCAGAAACACATTCCTAATCATTATTGATATTTTTGTGTATGTATATTTAAAATATTATATTATAATAAAATGTTAAACATATAAAACAACTTAGCTACTAGGTACCTATGTTTTTTTGTTCATCCCTACTGATCTCCTTATCGAATGGGTGCGATAACTTCCTTAGATCCAGTTGCGTTTCTGTCCAGCAGCAGTAGTTTCTCGGGATAAGTAGTAGGTAGGTAAATATAAGCAAATGTGCACCTTATTACAGCCGATTCGGGCTGCAGCGTCAGTAGCGCATCGCAATTCAGTTCAAACATTGCGGTGCTGCTTCGCCCGCGTTGTATGTCGATAAAGAGTAGCCTATGTCCTTCCCCGGGATGCCATCCAACTCCTTGCCAAATTTTATCAAAATCCGTTCAGTGGTTAGGTTAGGCGTGAAAAGGTAACATACAGACAGACAGTTACTTTCGAATTTATAACCCTAAAATCCGAAAATATCGCCTGCGTAAACCTCGATCCCGTGGGAATATCGGGTTAAAAAGTACCTTATGTCCTATTCCAGGTCATGGACATCCCATGTGCCAAATGTCATCTAAATCCGTTCAGCCGTTTTAGCGTGAAAGCGTAACAAACAAACAAGAGTACCTCTAGAACGTGTTACTCAGTTTATGAACATATAGGACACTAAGTGACAGACCCATAATGGATGATACAGATATCGAGCAGGAGCGAAGGACGTTGTCATTTCGTGCTAATAAGTTGGTGCATAGATTTGCAAGGTGTACAGTAGACGTAAAAGTGACTGTTCCAGTGGCGAAAGCATCATAGAACACATTTCTTACCGGCTTCCCTTTGGAGATTCGCATCAGCAAGTCTACTGCTATTGAAAAAAGGCACAGTCAATAGCGTCTACTATTGCCAAAAAATATAGTAAAACTATTTAATTCACCATAACATGATAACATTCAAACAACAAAAACGCCTATTTTTTCTAGCTTTGCATTAGGTACAACAAAAACAAAAAATGTAAAATAACCCGGGCGCCAAAACGTCAGAATCGGGAACTATAAATTCATACAATAGCGATCCCCTCATGACGACACTTTAGTTCACGTAGCACAGTATTATTTTTGCCTCGAAAAACGGACATCCCCTTTTTATTAACCTATCCGATAGAACAGGTTATTTTAAAAGTAAGAGTAAAATACCGATGTGCCAATTTTACACCAAACACGAGTAAAAAATTCTTTTATATTTTTTTGAACTTTTATAAATTAATTAATTACAAAAAAAATACGCATTATTTTCTTTATTATTTGTAATAAAACCATATTAAATATATTGGAAAAAAAATCCAAAAGAGTACTAACTAGTACAGATGTAAAGAAATAAATGCTTTTTTTGTGTATTGAGATTTCGATTTTTCATGGTTGTATCTTTGCCTAGTTGGATTCTATATTTATTGTAAATCATCTGTAGACCACAACCAATCACTATTAAAAAAAAACTCGCGGTATCTAGGAGTTATTCACTTCTAAAAGCTTTTTCTGATAATTTTGATTTGTGGGTCAACCTACAAATTATCAAAAAATATTATTTTTTAAGAAGTCTTAAAAAATAATATTTTTTGATAATTTGTAGGTTTAATCCTAACGAGGGCGGACCCTTTCCCCTTACCACAAATTGCCCTTCATTGGATAAAAGAAAAATTAGTTTATTTAACGTCGTATGATATTAGTAAACTTAGAAATATCCTAGTAAGATATAATATCTAAACTGCTAAAATTGTACATTTACAAAACTAGTAGGATTCCTAGCATAATTCCGTTTTCATTTTAATTTAATTTACTTTTTAACTATTTATAAAATAATATGAAAATAGTTGGATTTATTTTTACACATTTATTTTACATTTTTAAATATTTCTTAAAAATAAATATATAAAAAACATTTAAAAATATAAAAAAGAGTAGCCCACCGGTATCGGGAATTAACATTTTCACAAAAAAAAAACATTAAAAAAAAATACGGCTTGTGCGAATCCTAGCGCCTAAATTTCAGAATCCTGTAAATTCTAGATAACATAAGATTTGGATATGATATTTTAAATCGGTACTTCTTAGTGCCAAAGCAACAGCTTGTATCGATATTGAATCCAAATGCCATGAAATAAGCCCATAAAAAAATAAAATCGAAAATATGTAAAATTCGTTGTAACTCATTCACGTTTAACGATAAAAATTTAGCGTTTGCTTGATAATTTACTTAATATAAAGCATCAAGTAATTGCAATCAAAGATATAACAAAAACGGATTGGATCTGAAGCTATTGCGATTTCTATGGTTTTTATGGAAACCATAGAAAAAAAATTGAAAAATTTATATCTCCCGATTGGGAGAATATTGTCAAACGGGTATTTACCCTTACTTTTAAAATAACCTGTTCTATCGGATAAGTTAATAAAAGGGGGATGTCCGTTTTTCGAGGCAAAAATAATACTGTGCGTAGCACCGCTTGATCAGGACAGGACGAGAGCAAGCCGGTGTACAACGGGATAGGAATTACGATAGAGACAGAAAAAAAAAACCGGCCAAGTGCGTGTCGGACCACACACAATGAAGAAGGGTTCCGTAGTTGGGATGAATTTATGCCAACTACAAACTTAACATTGTAGTTACAAACTTAGTACTTAGTAACTTAGTACAAACTTAATATTTTTCATATGTTCTCCCATACGAAATGTATGGGAGAACATGTTTTTGCAACTGCACATTTAAATTGGTCGATTGTTACTCGTTAACTTGGAGAGCCTACTTAGGTGTGATAGTTTTCCTTTTAATTTCGTTGTATATACTACTGCCGTGAATTTTTTCACGTAACCAAAACCAACCATTTAGCTGGCGGGGGTGGGCACACTTGACTCTAACGAAAATTGGCACTTCAAAGCTCACAATATTTTTGAACGACCTTTCCAACGACACCCCACACCATGGGATAGACGAGAAAAAAAAACAACAACTTTACGTAGAGAGGACCCAAAAATATATTTTTCATGATTTTATTGTACCACTTTGTCGGCGTGATTAATATGTAAATTACAGCTTTCTAGTACTCAGAGTCTCTGAGCTAAGCCGCGGACAGACAGACGGACATGGCGAAACTATAAGGGTTCCTTGTTGACTACGGAACCCTAAAAATGCGTCAGCGAGTACGAGATGGGGGAATATTGCACATTTTATTTAGTTTTCACCAGTGTATGTTATGACTAGAATCGTTATCAGTGCGATAAGCGCGATAAGGGGCGAACAAACGCAACAAAGGCGACCTTGGCATACTGGTATTTAATTCGTTTAACGTAGTTATCGCGCTTATCGCACTGATAACGATTCTAGTCAATTAGCGCCGAGCAGCAATCCTATATAAGTGGGGGTGACGGGCGATTTGATTCACTTTGCGTCCAGCGCTCGGTGTGGTAACACGTCGCGTTCTGGTTTGCAATTGGTCAATCGTCATCCTGAGGATGCCTCGTTGAGAGGTGAAACACGTGTCGATTTCTTACAGGGTTTTTTAGGACTCTTGAAGAATAGTCAAGCGGAATTGGTTACTAAATATATCTACGTCTATTGTATTTTATAATGGATTTCCGCAAAGTCACGCCTGAATCAATTAACTATCTTGAAGTTCCTTTCAAAAATTATAGCCTTTAGTTTGTCGGGCCTGCGCGGACGTTTTGCGCACGCGTGTTACGGCTACTTCTGGGTGGTCCGAAATCTGACACCCGAGTGGACCACGGAACATTGACAGAAAATAGAGATTTCAACTTATTTTGTCTTGAATCACGCCAGTGCAAACGTACGGTTAATAAAACGATTTTAAAGGGGTAATAGACGTGCGAGCAAGTACGCGTACATAAGGCTCGGCGAGCTTACTCGCCCGTGTGTCATACTAAGTACGCGTACTTTAAACCGGTGAGTAAGTTCGTCGGCGATCCAACAGGTTTGGAAATTTTGCTCGTAACCCGCCTTGCCTAGTACGTCTGTCATCGTCGAGCAAACTTCACGTGTGTCACCGACGCACGGCGAGCCGAGTATACCGTCCTTCAACTGTCATTAACGAGACACAATATAATTTTTATTGTTATTGGTATTTAAAAGCCCGATTGACTCATGATTTTTTTTTTCATTGATTGGGTGGTCGCGTAGGCGTAGTATATAAAAATGTACTCTGTGGGCGTAGTACGCGACCATAATCGGCTCGCCGTGCGTACGCGACGCGTACCTACTTAAAAAGTGCGTACTCAAAGGCTAAGATCTCACTGAGCGGTTTTCATCTGCGCCCGCCGCGTTTGCGGGCCCGCAGCTTCTGTGGGATGTAGATTTATATGCAAAAAGTAAGAGCACATTTCACGACGCGGTTTACACCCGCGGCGCGCGCGGTTATTTGCGGGTCCCACGGCAACTCACCCGCGCGTTGCCTCTTCGGGTTGCGCCCGCACGCTCTGCGATCGCTGTAGCCGGCGGGGCGGGGGGTACAGAAATCCGATCAGAAATGTCAACCGCGACGGCTGCGGGACCGTGCAAATCACCAGTCTCGTGAGTTTAGAAATAAAACCGCAGTTCCACCACCCGTGCGGGCGCGGGTGAAAACCGCTCCGTGAGTTCTTAGCCTAAGTACGCACGTTTATCACCCACTTTATATGTAAAATAAAAGAACGTAAGGTGGATGCGCTAGGGTAGCCAGCGAAAATCAAATTTTCTTACGTTTTTTGCAATTTGCAGGTCAGTTTCAGGTTGTACGTTGATCTAAATATTATTGGCGCGCGTAACAAATATGGCTTTACAGAATTATAAACATTAGAATCAGCAATACAACTCTCTAAGTTCATGTAAGTGCATTGAATGAAAATTTCATGAAAGAGAGTTGCAAAAAACGCTGCAAATTACAAAAAACGTAAGAAAATTTGAATTTCGCGGGCCACCCTAGCGCATCCACGTACTATAAATAAAACAAAAATTAAAAATATTTTTCTTTTTATAAAAATCCAAACACTGTCTTTATACATAGAGAATAAATTCATTAATGAATATTATGGACATTATTAGTCTTCATCAGTGGAACTTAAAATTATATTCAGTTCACTATGCTAAATGTATATAAATATAGTTAACATTACTGCCTCTTTTAAGGTCAAAATTGTTTTAAAAAATATGGTAATTGGTCAGTTTAGTATTGAAATTAGGGGAATATATAAACGCACTTTCAAACTAATGCTTCACACTTAAAAATATTTAGCTTTAAATTAATTGAATGAACTATAAAAATAATGTAAATACATCCTTATAACTATTAGGGCACTCCGACCAAATAGCTTAAGTTAGAACTGTGACCAACTCGCGAGCTGAGCAAGCGAACCGAGCGATGCCACGGAAGCCACCGGCGCGAGCTACGTTGCTATTGGTTGCAGTAACAAAATTAGGGCACTCCAACAGCTAAAAACCACTTTCATATAACCATACTACGGTATATAGTGTTATCAGTATCACTTATCAATTATATTATACAATAGTCCAAAAGTAAAATTAAATTAATTTGTTTCAGATTTGAATTTCAACACAGTTATAACCATTATTTTTGTAGGTATTTTAATTATGATGTTTATTAAATTATTACTTTATAGTTTATATGGATGTATTATTTTAATGTGCTGATATACAATTTTATAGTTGTTTTCATCAAATTTAAAGTGCTATTAAATACATCCCTTTAAACTAGCATCAACTTGTTTTCTACTAATTTAAAACAATTATTGACCTTAAAAACTTCTTGCAACATATAATACATGAAAAAAAAAAAGTAGTCTAACCCTTATTCTTAATTAAAAGACATAATGTATTTTGTGTCTCACATAGATATATATGTTCTGGCCATTATAAAATATTCAGATATTGGAAGCATCAGTTTTCCTTTTTAGTTTGGCTAATATCTGGTTACAGTATGTTAATAGAACATAATACAATTAAGAATTGGCCGGTGACACTTTCCTTCAAACTCGTGCAATAGTTCATCAATATCATTATCTAAATCGTCACTTTGAGCCATCTTCGTGACCATGTCACTTATTAAAAATGCACCAATGGTAGCTTCTTCATGGTTATCTTGAATATCCATGTTCACAACATGGACAGGTTGGTTGTAAACCGATCTCTTTGAACCAAACCATTCTATGACTTGATCATATACTCTTTCCTCACATGTTATTATGACGTCGAATAGCTCAGTTGATATCTGGAACTTTTCTGGACTGGGTTTAATTCTTCTGTTTCGGTCTAACATATGAAGTATACCATTTTGTGTATAGTATACTTTATCCTTTTCCAATAAATCATTGTAAATGTCGTCATAGGGCACCCCAAATTCATAACAATTAGGTCGATCTGCAGAAGAACCTGGTAACTTAACCTTTTCTCCAGTGCCATAAGACTTAACTTTAAAGCCTTTCTTCGCCAGAAATGCGTGAGCTTCCATACTACGGTTCATGTTCGAAGAACATACAACTGCTATATAGATATCACACATTGTTTCAGTTATTTATACTTCGAATCTAGAAAGAATTGAGTCGAAAAAAAAAATACATTGCATTCAGCTATGATTTTGAATAAATTGCATAAGTCCTCTCATTTTCAAGTCTCATACGATGCAGGGACAAAAGAAGCATGAATTATATTAAATATTTTGTATTTTATCGTGGGATTTGCCGCGTGTTTAATGCCACCGAGAACAAATTTTGTTAAAAATCACACAGGAGACAAAGACAGAACCTGACAGGTTGACAGTAGTGACAATAAGTCGCGTCAGTGAACTCGCGTGCCGTGTCGATGTGAATGTCAAATTTAACCACAGACTAACTAGAATTTATCTTTTTTTTTGTGCTATTTGTGTGCATTACTTTATACCTATTCTATTTTTTATTATTTAAGGCAATGGTGCCGATGACCTCGGTGAAGTTAGCCGCACGATTTCATTATTATGAAATTTTGATAATGCTAATCGTTAGAGAGAGTTAGAGAGAAAAGAAAAATCGTTAGAGAGTAATTAGTTTTATTTAAAAAGATTTTTTATTTTTTTGTGAAGTTGGCCCCCATTCCCGCAAAAATGGGCTAAGATGTATTTTTTTTTTAATATAGTTTGAGAATCGTTAGAGAGAGATTGAGAGTTAAAAAAAATCATTAGAGAGTAAATATTTTAATTGATATTACTTAAATTATTTTGAGAACCCGTTTTACCCTAGGACCTGATTAGAAATAAGTTTAGAAACGTGCCGCCTCGATAGGGGAGGGAGGAGAGGGGGAAGGGTTAGTAGATCCCCCACTCCCGCCGGAGATACAAAGTTATTATTAAATTATTTATAAATATGACAAATCTCATATGCTGGGGCCACACCAACGGGAAACGCCGTTGATTAGGTATCGCGATAATGGACGTCAACCGTTGGTGTAGCCACAACTTACCTCGAGTATTTGTCAACGGCATTCACATTGGCGTTTAACGTTGGGTGATAACTCTGGTGGCGGTATTTTAGGCAGATCAAAGAGATTTACCGCGAGAATTATTGCATTGAGTGAAGCGGTGCACAATGAGAAACGTAAGTTTGATTAGGTTTCTCATTGTGCACCGTGAGCGCGACGGGATCTCACGGGTACATAATTATTTAGCGGAGCCGATCAGCCCATTATGAAATGGAATGGACTAACGAGAAAGCCATTGAGCTTCTCGAAGTTCTGAACTGAACTTGATACTAAATGACCAGACCAGGGCCACTAACAATACCTATTATTTATTTATTTATACGTGTGGAGTCGCGTCGTCCGCGAATATTCTTCTTACAAATAAATAATATTATTAGACGATGAGATCGTAATAATAATCGTGAATGTCGATGTTACGAGTTACGACCGGCCGGACGAACTGCGGACGGCGTTCGGTCCGGGTGGTTGCGGCGGGGCAAGGCTACTGCGTCCGCGGGTGCGATAAACGTTTTTTCTTTGAACTTCCTTATTCAAAACTTTACCAAGTACTTAAAATTAACTTTACAAAAACTTACGTTTTTGAATGATAGATTTATTTTTATAGACAATCCATTTTATTGTCAAAACCGGTTATGATTAGAAAATATTTCAAGGGCGTGGATAAAGCAGCCCGCACCGGGCGCATAAAAGGCTAATTACGGCACTGAATAAAAGTAAATTATTCGTAAGTTCAAAGAAAAAAAAAAGATCATCACTACATAGGAAGCCCTTCCACTTGATATGTCACACTCACTCTCTATGGAGGAGCTCGTGGCTAAGTAATAACAGCCGCTCGGGTCGATCCATCAGGTTAAGTTACGCTTGCCAGGGTTGATCCGTGGATGGGTGACCATTTTCACATATCGAGACTCCTCCGTGCCTCGGAAAGCACGGTAAGCCGCTGGTCCCGGCTGTCATATGTGGATCTTTGACAGTCGTTACGAGTCGTCAGAAGCCCGAAAGTCTGACAACCAGTCTAACCAAGGGGTATCGTATTACCCAGTTACTGGGTTGTGGAGGTCAGATAGGCAGTCGCTTCATGTCAAATACTGGTATTCAGCTGCATCCGGTTAGACTGGAAGCCGACCCCAACATAGTTGGGAAAAGGCTAGGCAGATTGACTCACTCTCGCGGTTAAAGTCAAATAAATACATGCCGAATGAATTTCAGAATGTATTTATTTGCGTTTTACGACCCATGTTTGAGTCACAGTAATACATAAGTAAGTATATCTAATTACCAAATTTCAACTTAATCGGTCCAATAGATTCGGAGCAAATTGGTTGTGGCAGACGGACCGACACCAGCGTCGGCGCTGACCTCGCCGCCAATGCCTTTGCCGCCTGGCCATCCCGGTAGCAGGCGCGGTCCGAGGGAAGGGTCATGGGGATCATGACCCCCCCCCCCCCCCCCCCAAATCATTCAAGCTGTCGACAGACTGAATGATTTACGTGCTTTACTTACTAAAAACTGTAGGTACTTGAGCCACAGTGACCCCGATGGACATGTTAGTATAAAAAAAATGTTTTTGGAGTACTTATCAATTAGGTAACCATTTCTCAAAATATATTCCTCGGGACCTCCCACAAAATCTTGGGCTGCGACCGCACCTGCCCGGTAGGATGTTGCGCTAGCTCCCAAATGTGGACTATAGAAGCCTTGCGGTAGGCGGCTAGGCAAGTGACCAGTGGATGGCATAATGTTGTTGTACCTACATGTATGCAGACTTATGTAGTTGTAAGTACGGCGGGCAGTACATTTTTTACCGTTTCGTAGTCAACAAGGAACCCTTATAGTTTCCCATGTCTGTCTATCCGCGGCTTAGCTCAGAGACTGTTGGTACTAGAAAAATCCAATTTGGTATGGGTATATACATATAAAAATCAAGCATACATTTTTTTAGGGTACTTATCTCCCCTATATGTAAAGTGGAAACTTTTTTTTTTCTGGCCTATCCTTTTGTGTGGGCTGTCGTTGGAAAGATCATTAAAAAATATTGTGAGTTTGTTTGGGAAAACCATTTTTGGATTCAGGGATCCGTTTGCGTAATATGATTCTAACAAAAATGAGCACTATATAGCTTAATATAGTGCTAATTTTTGTTAGAATCAAGTTGCCCCCAGTGCCAGCCAGCTAAACGGTTAGTTTTGGATATGTGAAAAAAATCACGGTAGTAGTATGTATGTCGCAGGGAAATGAGGAAACCAGGGATTTCACGATACCGCTAGGGATACCACGAAATCATGGTAGATGTCGAATATTCTTGTATAAAAAGTCTTCTTTCGAAAAATGTTTAGTGATTATGACAAAATGCTAATAATTATAATGTCAATGATATGTCGTTTCACTTTCAACTAAATCTAGTAAAATGAGAAAAGTGTTGATGGATAAAAACAAAATTACTAATTAACTGATGCATTTTTATTTGATATTAAAGTTCAATTAAATAAACATCTATTCTGACGATGATCTACTAACCCTTCCCCCTCTCCTCCCTCCCCTATCGAGGCGGCACGTTTCTAAACTTAATTCTAATCAGGTCCTAGGGTAAAACGCGTTCTCAGAAATAATTTAATATCAATTAAAATATTTACTCTCTAATGTTTTTTTTTAACTCTCAATCTCTCTCTAACGATTCTCAAACAATATTTAAAAAAAAATTACATCTTAGTCCATTCTTGCGGGAATGGGGGCCAACTTCACAAAAAAATAAAAAATCTTTGATAAATAGAACTAATTACTCTCTAACGATTTTTCTTTTCTCTCTAACGATTAGCATTAACAAAAATTCAGAATAATTAAATCAGGGGCTAAATTCACAGAGGTGGGCTAACTTCACGCTCTTAGAAATGATTTAATAACAAATAAAATATTAACTCTCTAACGATTTTGTGCATCTCTCAATCTCTCTCTAAAGATTATCAAACGATAAAAAAAAAAATTACGTCTGAGTCCATATTTGCGGGCGGGGGGGCCAGCTTCACACGAAAAATTAAAATTGCTTTTACATAAAAACTTATTACTCTCTAACGATTTTTCTTTTCTCTCTAACACTCTCTAACGATTAGCATTATCAAAATTTCATAATAATGAAATCGTGCGGCTAACTTCACGGAGGTGTGCCGATGTCGACAATTCTGCCAATGTCAGATGTACTTTAAAGTTATCTGTGGTGTTTGTTGGTGTCAGTGTCAGTGGTAAAGATCTTTCAGCTTTTGGTGTTTCCCGTTCAAAATAGCAAAAATAGATGTACGTTTGCCCCGCACGATATTTATTTATAAACTCCAAATAAAAAATATAATTTTTCTTCCATAATGTATTATTCATGAAATTGCTATGTACTGTGGTGTTGGTTACAGATCCACAGAACATAGACATACCTACTCACTCTTGTAGATGTCTGTGGTATATGTGTATCTAAAAATGTCAATGACTTATAAATCCTACTCTATGGTCGTGGTGGATCTGACAGTCTGACTGACATGACAAAAAGTATTTTGTTCTAGGTTATGTTTAGGCCAAAATAATTATCCTGGTTTATTTAGAATCAAACCTTTTCTAACATGAATCAATTATTCAAGAACCTATGTCTAACAAATGTAATATCGAATCAGTTGAAGAACATACACACCAGCTGTTCAGCCTTAGCATGGTCAAAAACAGATAATACACCGAAAAGATTTTTAAGGCATAACAAAAAAATATACCCTCCACAGTCCCTCGATGAAGAACCAAGACCAGCTGTAAGTTATCACTTATTCATAATCTAGGTGTAGCCCCATTCACGCCACAATTGCGGCGATAAGTCCCCTCTTTGAGGAGTGGCTGGAGAGGCGCCACGGCGTCCTCACCTTCCGCCTGACACAGGTCCTCTCCGGACATGGCAGCTTCGGGAGGTACCTGTGCAGGATTAGGCGGGAGGAAACGCCTGGGTGTCACCACTGTGCGGATCGTCCGGAGGACACGGTGGAGGTGTGCCCTGCTTGGGCGGAGCACCGCCGTGTCCTCGTGGAGGCGATTGGCGGCACTGACCTCTCGCGTCCGGCCCTGGTCCAGGCCATGGTACGGAGCGAGAGGGCATGGGAGGCGGTCACCTCCTTCTGCGAAGCAGTGATGCTCGCGAAGGAGGAGGCGGAACGCGTGAGGGAGAGGCAAAGCCTGCGCCCTCACGCCCCTAACCGCCGCCGCTGGAGACACCCTGGGCGTCGGGAATCCCAGGCGGATTCCCGGCCACCATAGGCGTGGGCTTGCGGACGGCGAGCAATGGGCAGCTCGCCGTCCGATAAGGACCAGGCCCAGGTCGATGGCGCGTCGTGTTCCACGCGCGCCTCAAAGAGATGTCAGCACACCTGACGGGGTCCGTTAGGACCGATGCCTGCCAGGGTTGCGGAATAGTCCGAAAGGGATACCGGGACCCTGGCAACAGGCAACCGAAGGAACACGGGTGGGTTTTAGTCAGTAAGAGTCTGACACGCCCTTCCGCTCCGCCCAGAGCGGGAGAAGTCATATGATGATTTCCCACCCAAAAAAAAAAAAAAAAAAAAGGTGTAGCCCCATTAGTTATAACGAATTGCTTTATAGCTATCAGTCAACAGTTATTAATGCCACTTAAAAGTAAATAACTGAAGTCAATGATATTATAATAAATATCATTGGCTGAAGCAGTCATAACCACCAATCCATAAAGGCGTGATAGACGTGCGAGCAAGTAGGTACGCGTACTTATGTATTTGCGAGCTTACTCGCCTGGGCCGTGTGTAATGCTAAGTGCGCGGACTTTTAAACCGCCGAGTAAGTTCGTCGGCAATCCAATAGGTTTGAAATTTATCTATCACCCACTTTACATTATTATCATATACCGTAAAATTTATTACTTTTGATGAACATTATAAAAATATATATTCCATTGAACACAACACACCTAAAATAGGTAGATACATCATCAATTTTACTTAAATAGATTTTAATTCTGGTTGGTGATCTACATAGTAAATACAAAAACAATATCTTAGCAGGAATGCTTTGTAAATAATCTTTTAAGTACAACATTAGCATGCTTCGAGTCAGTATTGGAGATCCTCCTCATTGCCTTCACCAACTTTATCTTCTTTCTGAAATTACAACAAAATGTGTTAAAACTAGTATTTTGGCTTTTCAAATGAAAGGGAAATTTGTATGCACACAGTTGAAAAGTATCATAAAATAAACAATAATATTTATTGGTTTATAAATATCAAAAATAAAACACAATAATAAAATAATATATATTTTCAGTTTGTATGTCTTCAGAAGACCAATATAAAATACAGTCCAGAAAAGCTATGGTACATTGCCAGTTTCATCAGAGGAATGACTGTAGACGAGGCTGTTAAACAACTCAGCTTTGTGAACAAAAAAGGAGCAATATTTGTAAAAGAAGCCATACTCGAAGCTCAAGAACTTGCTGTGAAAGAACATAATGTTGAATTTAGAAGTAATTTGTGGGTTGGTAAGTACTTACTTACTACTGTTTAATTTCTAAAAATTTGTTACACCCTAAAGGTTAGAGTACAATGTGCTATGTACAAACTCACTAAGCTGCCATGACTGGAGTTAAGAAAACACCCCTGCACCTTTTGATACAAAATCAGTATGTTTCTAGATATTATTATAGCAATATTTAGCTGTATGTAAGTATGTATGTACCTAATCAACATTCAATTCCTGTTTCAGCTGAATCCTTTTCTGGTCAAGGAATGGTGATAAAAGGAATTAGAAGACATGCCAGGGGGCGCATGGGAGAAGTAAGATACCAGTACAGTCATTATTTTGTAAGATTGGAAGAGGGAAAACCACCTGTAGATTATTATAAAAGGAATCCACTAACACCTCAACAACAACTTGATAATTGGCTGGAACAAATGAGGAAGAGAAAGATTATAAATTCATATTAAGTTGTATATCATTTATTAACATGATTAAATTAGAAATATAAAATAGCATAGATTCTGCTTTTAGTTCTTATTTCATTGTTAATTATGTACTTACCATAACAAAATTTTATTTTAAATGCCATAAGACATTTTGATAAAACTTAACTAGCTTAACATGTCATATTCTTGATAAAAATCAATTATTATTATTAGCTATGTACCAAAGTATTTTAATTGCTAATTATTATTCCTCAAATTGATCATGAGTTGATTAAATCTATAAACTTAATAAATTAATTCATTGTCAGAACATGAGCACGTGAATATCCACTGCTGATCATGTCCTTGATACAAATGAGTTTCTGTTCTTTATGTACTATGGCAGTATTAAAAAATACATTTGCCTAACGTAATTAGCTGCAATGGGTACCAGTGATAGTGATTACTAATAATTGCCTGATAAAAGTAAGTGAATTAATGGCTTCCTTCTTTTTATGTAGTAACTATTACTATTACATTTTGAGAACTTCCGAGGTTCACTTTATAATACCCTGATAATACTTTATGATTATTGATTTAAAAGATTTATGTATGGATATAGGCAAGCATTTAAAAAGAGCGTACAGGTTATAAATTGAAATCAAAAGAACACTTAAACCTATAACATAGAAATGATCATACACTTGAAGATGTCCGAGGCTCAGGTTTCTTAGGTACATAACCATACAGGAAAATCGAAACAATAACGAACATTGTGCCAATTGCAAACTGTACAGTTAAGTTGAAGTCAAATATGTATATGGATGCTATACAGGATATGATGATTGCAACAGAAGTTGCAAAACCCTTTAGTATATTATCTGCGTATTTGACGACCACAGCAACAATGAGGCCGCCTGCCGCTTGTAACAGGACTAGATACCAAACAAAACCATCAAAGCCTTTTAGCAAATTATTTTGAGTTCCTTCATTTATTAGATAAGTGATGGTTCCAAATGGCAATGATAGTAAACTCAATTGCACATTTCTCATCCATACCTGAAACAAGTCAACAAGTTTTATTCAAGACACACATGACATTGCTTTTGATTACATACAAAGATGGGTTGGCCCTGAGCCTAGGCCTTTTGTTTTATATGAACTGTTTAGTTCATTTGTTATGCAAATTTAATAAGGTATTGAATACCGATTGATTAAAATTATAATATGAGTTGAGTACCTTTCTCAATAATAAATAGTATTTTTATTTAAAACATTGCAATAAACAATACCTTTGACTGCATTCAAGTGTTTTTCCAGTAATCACTTGAATGCAATTAATGGTGTTGTTTTGGGTTGCAAATATTTTTTTTACCATAGCAGTGTTTCAGTAGAAAAAGAACAAAACTGATCATGTGCACCCTTGATGCTTGTATCCCAGCATCAAGGGCCACACATGATCCACATGTAGTGCTTTATATATAATTAATTTTGAACTTACAGATATGTCTGATTCTTTAAGTACTTTTTCAAAGTATATTCCAGCAAAACCAGATAAGAAACAAGCTGCTAGTGCTGCACCAAATCCTAATATTTTGGATTGCTCTGGTAAATGTGGATTAGCCACATTTGTTTTTTCCGTGGAAGATAATTGTACCAGAGCTACTCCTGCTGCTAAGATTGCTAATGCCAACCACTGCCACTTCTTGAGATGTCTTTTCAATACAAGCACAGCAAAAAATGCTGTTGTCAGTATTTTTAATTGATATGTCACCTGAAAATAACAGTAGTCAGTATTTAGACTTAGACTTGTTAATATAACTACTCTACTACTTATTATAATTGTGATTATTAGTTAATAAAAAAAAAAACATAAACTTCAGTGGATTTTATGAATTACCTGGTAAGTAGCAGCATCTAAGTTCGATGCAGAGACGTATAATAAATTGTTCTGCACAATGTACAGAAATGATGGCACACAAACTCTTAATGTGTCTCGGACATTTAATATGACTATATTGTACATAGACCTTGCTCCATTTTTAACTCCACCAGACTCTTGCATCACAAGGCACACACATATAATTAGTTTAAATACTTCTGCCATTAAAACAGCTGAAAATATAACAATACAATTAATTAGTTATAGTTGTAGCATGACTGATCATGTGATCATAAAACACTTTTATCAGTTCCATTACTGATTAAAAATTAAAACAGAGTTATATTTTTTTTCTGTTTTAGTAAAAAAATTAAAAACTAAAAATTAAATTCTTACCAGCTGCTGATGAGAACATTTCCACATCTCTTATGCGGGCATACCGCATACTAAGACCTAATACTGCATTTTGCAATGTTAATACCACCAAGCTTACATATTTAATGTAACCTGGAAACACCATAAAATATACACATTAAGTCCAGTATTCTAAGAGATTTATTATGTGCTTTCAAATGTTAATATCAAATGTGCGGTCACTTAGGGAAGAGACCTCCATGCTGTGGCATGAGAGTCTAGAATAGAATATAATGTACAGTAATGTGTTTACCATAATTATTTACTCTTCTGTTGTGTGCATATGATTGTGCTTTTTTAGCATCACCGTCCATGACTTCAGTAGTGTTTAATTGTGTGGCGGCAGTAGTAAGCTCTTCTGGACCTTCAGCAGGCTCAGCTATGTGAGCTACTTCACTGACAACAGGCTCTGTATTTACTGAAGCCACATAAGTTGTGTCAGTTGACTTCATAGGAACCTAATAAGGAAATTGTCTTACATTAAATTTACTCTACTTTGAATTAACGATAAGCTAAATGATTATAATCAACACTTATTTGATTTTACTATTGATATCACTGAACACTGATTTTGTATTTTCAGAAGTCGTTTGATATCACAATGAAATCGCGAATACGTGGAATAATGTATGGTTATAGTAATTGTGGTAATGTCAGAGAAACTGATTAAAAGTGGGAGTAGTTATGAGAAGAATGATTAAAACTACAGTGATAAAATGAAGCTACGTACTTACAACACCATGAATATTTTTTGTTAGCCAGATACCAACAAATCATTTCAGGTACTTAGATATTTTGAGTTTGTAAATAGGAGATATCTGGGTAAATAAAATTGAAATATTAATCACCGCGTTAATTACTTCACCATTCTATAAAAATGTTAGAAATTAACTTATTTTAACAATGAAATTACCGATTTTTGATGTCGTTTCAATTATAAAATACACAAACACTAAAATTCACTACATTTGCTATGATATTTAAAATCTGAATCCTGCTACTTCAACGAAACGCTACTGAATATTTTGTGCAGTTTTGTTGACGTCGGCAATTTATAAATGCCAATGCACTGTCGAGTCTCGAGTGTTGATTGACATTTGAATTGACACACAGCACAATTGACACAGAAGCTAAATTGACATCTACAATGTACTGTGCATCACAGACTATAGATTCATAACGCCATTTGAAGGAGAAACATTTTGAAAAATGAAATCGCTCAGTCGCTGTGTGTGTACCTAGCATGAGAATGTTGTGGAAATACCATGGAATTAGTAAGTACATGAAACATATAAAGACTTGCGTAAAATAACTGACCGTGCGTTTGCACTGGCGAAACCTTTACGACAAAACATGTTGAAGTCTCTAGTTCCTGTCAAAAAAATTAAGTAACATTGACAGGAACTAGAGATTTCAACATGTTTTGTCGTAAAGGTTTCGCCAGTAAAAATGACAATTGTTTCGTGGTTTGATTAAAGAACCTTCCGCGATAAATGGACTATCCAACACAAAAATATTTTTTCAATCTGTAGTTCCTGAGATTAGCGCGTTCAAACAAACAAACTCTTCAGCTTTATAATATTAATTGAAATTAATAATTAATTAATATAATATATAGGTACCTCTTAAAGATTTCAGTTGAAACTAGCTTTTGCTCCCAGCTTTGCCCGCGTGGAAATTATCCCACGAGAACATTCTACCGGAATAAAAAAGAAAATGAGGGAGCCTTACAGTATTGCATAAGATGCAGTAAGTAATATATGATAAGTAACATAAGTGTGTAGGTAATATATGACATCTCACCTTGGTATTATACAACAAGGATAATAAACTTCGTAGTAAATGATTTTATAAGTAGGTACATAATTTATAAAATAAATAATGTAGAATTTAGATATTGGTGCCGATTCTCTTGTCACAAAATTCTCTAAACTAAACTAAAAATCACTAAAATTTAGTTTAGTCCTGTCAAACGATCAAACTCATTCTGAAATAGACTTTAAATGACACTACTTAACTATAATTTAGTTTGACAGCACTAAGATGGCACTGAGATTAGTTTAGTGAAAATGCTATTCTGAATTTGACGATTTAACCTAAAATTTTGTTCTATATCTAAAATCCTCTAACTAAATCTGACTATATTTAATCGCGATTAAAAATGTGTGGAATAAAATTAGATGTCATGAACTAAAATTCAAACCAACACCTCGACTTCAGTTACAAAAAACAGTACTGTATTTTTTTATTTTCTTTTGCTTATATCTCGAAAACGGTGTGTCCTATCGCAAAAATAATGAAAATTTCGACACCCTTTAGGAAGCCCTTAAACCCCTAATTCTCAACATGTTGGTAATTATTTTTTATTTTTTTTCGTTATTTTCCATACAAAAACTGAAAAATTCCATTAAAAACACGTCGAGGCAACCGAGAATGCGCGCCCCTGGCTCTAAAAAAAAAACACGGTGTAGGGAAAACAAGTACCAAGTGGAGGCGCGCGGTTGTCAAATTCGATTTTAGTTGTGTCAAAATAAGTTTTAAATTTAGAGAATTTATTTGGCAGAATAGCTCCAAGATTCCCATAGTCAAAAGTAAGGAATTTTAGAGATAGTTTAGTTAGTTTAGTTCGGTGTACAAGAGAATCGGCACCATTTTTGATCTTGAATAAACCGGCCAAGTCGAGTCGAGTCGGACTCGCGCACGAAAGGTTCCGTACCATTATCTATAAAATGGCAAAAAAATCATGTCTGTTGTATGGGAGACCCCTTAAATATTTGTTTTATTTTAATTTAATTATTTATTTTTAAAGTATAACTAAATATTCTGTGAATATTTCAGGCGTCTACTTGTTGCCGTTATCAATATCGAGCAAAAAAATCACGTTTGTTGTATGGGAGTCCCCATAAATATTTATTTTATTCTGTTTTTTAGTATTTGTTGTTATAGCGGCAACACAAATACATCATCTGTGAAAATCTATCACGGTGCATGAGATACAGCCTGGTGATAGACAGACAGCGGAGCCTTAGTAATAGGGACCCGTTTAACCCTTTGGCAGCGGAACCCTAAAAATTGTTGAAAATAATAAATGTAGGTAAACATGCTAATTTTATTGTAAACAAAATTCTTATAATCTATACCTAGCTGATTTCAGACTACGCTATAAATTTTGTAACAATGGAATGCCATTCACTAAGCGTTCCATTCTATGTATAACTTCCAGCTATTTTGATACACTGGCTTTGAACAGCTCAGCTGTTTTATTATTGCATGTAAAATGATTTTACAAAATCTATGGACTAGCATAAAGTTCATAGCACAAAAATATCGCTCGCCATACATTTATTTAGAACACGTTCACACTTTGCTATACTATATAAATTACCTATTGGAAATGTAGGTATAGCGAAAAACTTTTTACAAAAAAAAAACAACCGACTTCCAAAAAAAACACTAAATAAGTGAAAAATAACTTTAATTTCGGAAGTCGGTGTCTTTGCTTTTCAATTTCCGTTTTTTGCCACCGACTTTTTTAGAATATATAACATCACGCTACGATCACTACGATAAATGTTGCAAAAACGGGAAAAAAATATTCCTTTTTGAGAGCTTCCTTAACATGTAGGTATACTAGGTATAGGTAGGACGGAATTGTTCCTCTTTAAAAGTTCTAAAAAAAATCCTCGGCAGAATATGTCTATCTTATAAGATTGATTCACTATAACCTTTTTTTATGGTAATCAAATTTGTTCGAAATTTATTCATTATTTGCGAAGGAGTTTTATCAACCTAATATTAATTCTCAAATCAATAGTTTTAAAACATCAAGGGTAGGTATTTATGTAGCAGTAAAATTCGAATCGGACATTTACTTTCGAAGTTATCACGAGTAGGTATAAAAATGCAATACGCGATCCGTTCGACGCCGACGGACGCCGTGCCGCGCCGCACAGTGGGCTGAAAATCGACTTTCATAGAAATATATAAATTTTTCTGAAATGTCCACTTTTGTGACTTTAAAAGGTTTCAGAAGACTAAATATATGCCTAAAAATATCAACATTATCGAATAGCATTGCAAATAACGCACACAGAATTTTTTCTTAAAAAAATACTATGGAGCTGACATGAAAAAGTCTTATATCTCCGCTTTCATACTATTCAATTTATTTATTTAATTAAATAATGCCTATTTACAATATTAAGCCTTATACTAAGTGGTAGGTATATAATAATGGTTCGACCTGAACTAGGATAAACCTCTATCTCAGGTGTCATAAGTGCAAAATTACATTAAAATTTTCTAAAATTAATGGTAGACATAAATAGTGAGTAACTTAACAGACTAATGATAGGACAATACTTAATTTAAAATAATATTTAACTTAAAACAACCAGTAACTTTTCTGTGCATGCTTAATGCAGACATAGACAAAATTGCGTTTACTTTATTATATAAAAATGGGCCTAAGAATATAAAAAATCTGTACATAAACGAATGCCTTAATCCATAATTATCCATACAGATGTCTTTACGTCTTTTATCAGTGACAACTCTATCGTACGGCAATTTAGAGTGATGTTTTAATAAAGTATTCATTAAAATTTATTGGCCCTAAGTTCCTTGATAGTGATTAATCCTTGAATTATTTTAAAAAAATTGACATACTCCCGGAAGCGGCGAGACGTGCGAACTTTTTTTTTAAATCGTTTAAAATTTAATATTAGTTTATTATTTTTTTCCATAAATATTTAATTTAATTTATGATTAACATCTACACAGACTACTTCAACGTTGAACGACCACTATTTTGAATAAACACGCTACAAAGTCATTAAAAAACAAGTTTCAAAGATCTAATTGTTATTAATATCTATTCTATGAATTAGCTAATGAGGGTAGTGCGTAAATTAGTTGAATGATCACACTAATTAACATCGTTGCAATAAATAGGAGATCTCAAAATAAAATCAATTCATTTTGCTTTAAGCATTGAAAGTACAAACAGTAATAACATCACCGTAAACATGGAAAGCATCGTAACAAAGGACATTGACAATCCATATATGGGAGTTGGACCAAGTGCTGCCCAGAATGGACACATAGTGCATCATGTTCCTTGGGCCTATACTAGTCTGTAAACCAAAGCTCAATAAAATCTATCCGAGGAGTTTTGAGAAAAACATTTTTTTCTTGAGTAGTTTTTATTGATGAATACCAACCAAACGATGGCGCATTTTTATTAAATAATGACAGTAATTATGCTAAACAGCACATTATTATTTCATGTGTATGCATATCATTTACATGTTAACTATTTTTAACTGATCATCCATTTATGGGTGTTGGGCCAAGGGCTGCCCAGAATGGACATATAGTGCATCATGTGCCTTGGGCCTATACTAGTCTGTAAACCAAAGCTCAATAAAATCTATCCGAGGAGTTTTGAGAAAAACTATTTTTGTTGAGTAGTTTTTATTGATAACTACCAACCAAGCAATGGCGGAGGAGGAGTTTGAGGAGGAGGAGGGGGAGGAGTTGAGGATTTCCTATGAGTACCTTCCGGCTCCATCACCAGACCCTGGCTACAACCTTAGGCTATACAAGGTACTTGTCAAGACAAAACCAACGAGTCCAAACATGATGGCAATATCTTGTTTGGTTGAGGAGTTCCTATGGCCACCTTCCGTCTCCAGCTTCAGACCCTGGACACTGCCTAGTGTAAAGCACTTGTCAATGCATATTCAACGAGTCCAAACACTATGGTGCAGTCACGTTTGGTTGAGGAGTTCCTATGGGTACCTTCCGGCTCCATCACCAGACCCTGGATACAACCTTGGGCTATACTAGGTACTTGTCAAGACAAATCTAACGAGTCTAAACATGATGGCGCTATCTTGTTTGGTTGAGGAGTTCCTATGGGTACCTCCCGGCTTCATCATCAGACCCGGGATACAAGCTTGGGCTATACTAGGTACTTGTAGAGACAAAGCCAAACGAGTCCAAACACGATGGCGCTATCTTGTTTGGTTGAGGAGTTCCTATGGATACGTTCCGACTCCATCATCAGACCCTGGACACCACCTAGTGTAATAGGGCTTTTCAATACCCACCAATGAAACCACATACGACGGGGCTATCTGGTTTACTTTAGGAATGCCCGTGACCACTCCAGCTCCATCATCAGACCCTAGACACCATGTGAGGCTATAGCACTTGTCAAGATAAAATCAGCGAGTTCAAACTCAACGACGGTATCTTAGAGATTTCCAATAATTAAATAAAACTAGGTAGGTGCCGGAAAAACATTAACCTTTCTCAGGCAATAACTTTTTACCACTGGGACCGATTTTTTTTATTTTTATGTATAAATTGATTCAAGGAACCCTTTGGAAGCACTCGGGCAGCATTTGGTCCAAATCAGTCAATATCCTTTGGATTTGTTCGTTATTTTAAAAGATTCAGCCAAAATGAATGAGTGGTGCCGATTCTGTTGTTCACAAACTAAACTAAATTTAAGTTCAGTGCATCTTTTTCTTTCTATTTCATAAAGAAAAGGACAGAAGATACATTTAAAACTTAATGAAATAGACAGAAAAAGATGCACTGAACTTAAATTTAGTTTAGTTTGTGAACAACAGAATCGGCACCATTGTCCGTTTTTATTTCAGACTGTGTTATCTCGATTGAGATGCGAGTTTACTCTCTACCCTCATTAGCTGTTATTAATATATATTCAATAGATATTAAACAATATTACTTAAACTCATCAAATAATGACGATAATTAAGGTCGTTAGATAATTAGGCCCTTGAAACTTTTTTTTAATGACTTTGTACCGTGTTTATTCAAAATCGTGGTCAGGTTCATCGTTTAAGTAGTCCGATGTTAACCTATTAAGTTAATCATTTGATGGACAAAAATAAAGAAAAAAAAAAAAACAACGATTAAAAAAAAAGTCATGCCTCTGGCCACTCCCGAGAGTATGTCAAAAATGTCTAAATAATTAAAGGATTAATCACTAGCAAGGTGAAGGAACTTAGGGCCAATCATAACTATTTAATCTGTGGCCAATCGTATGATAGCGGAGATATACCTACCTAAGACTTTTTCATGTCAGCTCTGTGGCGGTACATCGCCACACGCGAACTACGCATCAAAGACCTGACACATAAATCACATAAATCCTGCATCGCGCAATTAAAGTTTACCGTGCAGTGGACATATATACGAGAACCCAACATCAATCGTTGGGCAGTTGCCCGCCAGACACAACACCCGTCTGGTTGGAGGATCCTCACTTTTCTATGGAGTATGAGTGAACTTTACACCCTGTTCCTCATACCCCTAAATTGGTGACCCCGAATATATTACTCTTGCGTGTCGTCATCATCATCACTCCCGCAAGCTTTCAGTGAGGCGAGTCACACAGCCAAGCCAACACCCGAGGCGTTAACGGGTATCCTGACCACCAGCATGCAGCGAACGCGCATTCCTGGTCATCACCCCGACCCACTGGGGAATCACCTCAATCACCTCATCACCCCGACCCACTGGGGAATCACCGAAATCACCTCATCACCCCGACCCACTGGGGAATCACCGCAATCACCTCATCACCCCGACCCACTGGGGAATCACCGCAATCACCTCATCACTCCGACCCACTGGGGAATCACCGCAATCACCTCAATCACCACAACCGCCGCAAACAGTTCCGATGCGGCACCCGGTTCCGACTCACTGGAACCACAACTAGCACTGGCAAGCATCGGAAGATACAAGACTCAGCCCACTATCGACCTCCGGTCTCCGGAGGGGAGTGATGTGGCGGTATCTAAATGGCCACATGCGAACTACGCATCAAAGACTTTAAAGAAGGATTTATGTGACGTCTGTCTGACGTCAGCGTCAGACAGACGTCACATAAATCCTGCATCGCGCAATTAAAGTTTACCGTGCAGTGGACATATATACGAGAACCCAACATCAATCGTTGGGCAGTTGCCCGCCAGACACAACACCCGTCTGGTTAGAGGTTCCTCCCTTTTCTATGGAGTACGAATTTTTAAAGAAAAAAATCTGTTTGCGTTGTTTGCAATGCTATTCCATAATGTTGATATTTTTACACAACATTTTCAAGTCATAAAAGTGGTCATTTTGGAAAAAGTTTTATGTCTATGAAGATCGATTTACAGCCCAAAGTGCGCTGCGACGTTCCCTACTCAGAGAGGATGGGTACACGAGTAGACCATGACCTGGAATAGGACATAGGATACGTTTTGTCCATATATTCCCATGGGATCGAGACCTATGCAGGTGAAACCGCGGGGCACAGATAGTCTCTTAATAATATTGATTTAAGTTGGTAATATTTAAGTTTTTCGTTACAATAATGTAGCTATACATAATATTATATACTTCAGATTTTAGCTTTTGCTTGTGACATCACAAATCTTATGATTCATCCCGGTCTTGTCACACTTTTATGACCTGCAAAATGTGTGACGTAATTTATGGATTGCCCCAAGTTACAGTTAAAATGAACTGAAAACCGTTATAGAGTGTGATACAGAGATCAAAGGTGGCAGTAGGTACACATGAACTACCTAACTTCATGTTAATTTATGAATTTCCTGTTTTTTGTATGACATGGGAATAAAAATAATAAGATCCTTCCGTTAGGATGGATTTAATTAAACATCTAAAAACATAAATAGAATTGATTACTTATTTGTTACACTTATTTATTGATCATTTTCAAAATCAGCAGGATTCTTGCGTCCAAGACGAGTGTGTTCCCGTTCTACACCTTCGTAAACTAGGTAACCAATGACGAAAGCTGAAACAATGAACAACATAATATTAAGTTAAATAATTAGAGTATTATAAAACTTGACCTCATTATTAAAAATGTGGTAAAATTATTGTAATTATGCGATAATTTTATATTGGTTTAAAGGTGGATCAGGTGGATTGAAAGCTTGCCAGAAAAGTGTTTCTACATTTTAATAATATAAGTTCAAAAATATGTCTGTCTCAAGTTAACCTTGGTTATTACCACTATTATGTATTACTGATTGATAGCTTTGTTGAAGTGTCAAAGAGATGAGTGTTACCTCTAACACACAATGAATGTTAGAGGTAACACTCATCTCATAAAATTCAAGCAGATCAATACTTCCCATACATCCTGCCTATCATATTGCATAAGTAGCTACATAAGTGCATTACAGGTTGACCAATGAATTACTTATTTAAAAATAAATTAATGGTATTTCATAAGAAGGTACGATTTTTTTACTTACGCGGGACCCACTTGAGCGCGCTCTCGCGGAATCTACGAAAAATATTGGGCACCCCATTGGAAACGGCTCCAGCGTACGCGCGTTGTTCATGTGGCGATAACTTGTACGTAATCAATCCTCGGATTTTAGCAAGCTCTCCGAAATGCTTTCCCATTTTTGTTTGATTATTTCACACTAGAAGATAATTATATAACCAATAATGTGCCCAGTGCAGCCAACAATGTTATTTCTTGAGTCAAAATCAAATGACAGGTCACAGAATGACAGATGACAGTCAACAGACTGCACGGGTTGCCCGCGTCCAGTATACGGTCAGAATGTCTCAAACGTAGTGGTCCAAAGGCAAATGTGGTAAAGAGGAGGTGGCCACCAATGTGGTCATTTAACCCCTTACTGCATGAATTATGAAGGAGATACAATAAAACATTTTTTTTTGCTTAATTTTGTTTTAATGAGCAAAACTAAGAAGTAAAAATCGAAAAAAAAAAATTATATCTGTTATTGCTGAAATTACAGCACAAAGCCATTTATAGCTTGGTATGCACTGTCGTCAATTATCGTTCATCCTTAAGTGGCTTCGCATGCGTTTAGCAATTATACTGTGGAAATCTTTGAAACAGTTTCGTTTGTCAATAAAGCACAAATAGACTTCACATTTTTCACCTTTGGTGAAGGAACAGAGCTTTGAGCAGTTTTGGCATAACTTTCGATTTTTCATCCACGTGGGAAAATTTCTGATGCTACAATTTGTTCAGAATTCAGCGACAAGCCTGGATTGTCTTTCAGGAGCTTTTCGAGACTTTTTTGTGGGTACTGGCGAATCGGGCAAGCTGGATGGAGTGCCGCCTCGACTTGTCGGAGTTCCAACTCGGCTTGTTGGAGTTCCAACTTGGCTTGTTGGAGTACCAACTTGACTCGATGTCGGGGTTCCAAAAATGTTAACTGGACTCCCACGTTTTTGAAGGGATCGTATTCAGGGTCGGAGTTCAAATCAAGGTCATCATCACACAAGGACCCATCACCGGGGATAGACTTCACATGCTTGGAACCACCATAGAAGCCTGAAACGTCCATTCCTGAAAATAAATGATAGCGAAAGCAGAAAGCCAGCAATGCATACGAATCCAAATATGACAAACAATATGTAGGATAGATTGCAATCCATATATGGATTCGTAATCCATATATGGATTTTGATACAAAAGGTTCAAAATTCGAACAAAAACAAAAAAAAGTACTAACGTAAAACCTATTCCCTGCATAGCATGATTCAAAGAGTTCAAATTAATTTTATATAAAGTTCTTACTCACCGTTTTATTTATTTTTTCCACTGTCAAAAGTAGCAATAATTTATTTTCGCTTGACTGACCAGACACGCTGCACATAGGGTATGTGCAGCTTACTTATACTTTTTTACTATACTGATACTTTTGTCAGATTGCTCTTATCGTCTAGGAAAAAAATACGTTCCGTATAACGAATAAATGCTTATTATTAGACAATTTAGTTTTTCAGTTATTGATATTTTGTTAAACTGTAATAAAATCAAAAACTTACGAAGCCATGAATGGCTTCGTATGCGGAAAGTGGTTAAAAAAAAGTTGGGAATTTGGGATATTCTGAATGTTTCAGAAAATTTCGCAAATTTAATCATTTTCAAGACTTTTATTACGATTTTTCGACCCTGTGAACAAAAATTTCGACGTAGCGAGTTCAAATCTGGCTGGAAGATGCCCATAGTGTAGGTATAAGAATAAGTTCCTATTTACGTTCAGTGTGGCTCAGCAGATTTTATTTTTACTTGTCTTTTTAACCCCCGATGGAAACAGAGAGGTGTTATATAAGTGTGTATCTGTGTGTCTGTCTGCGCCATCATAGCTCCCAAATGGCTGAACCGATTTTGTTTTGTTTGAAAGGTGACTTGATCGAGAGTGTTCGTAGCTATGATTCAAGAAAATCGGTTCAACCGTTTGAAGTAGCTCTTTTTAAGTTGATGAATGGATGTGAGCATCTTCCACAGGTCTAATACATTCGAAATTTTGAATTCTGTTGCTTCATTGATATTAGAAGGATATAGTAACTTTGAACTGAAGCTACAGCATCACCTGACTCCCTCACCAACTTACAGCAGAGGAATTGTGTTTCGGCTCATTGGAAAGGTCTCAAAAATAGGTTAGGTACAGACAGATGGTGATCAGGGTCTAATGATGGAGTAGGAAAGAGAAATTAGAGTAAATTAGTAACTAGCTGCACTGTGGCAAATATACGTAAGTACAGCTACGCAGATTTCGGCGAGTCATGTGTCGATTAGATATATCATAATAAAGAATTTAAAAAGCAGGAAATAAAAGTTAAATTAATTTAAAAAATCCCCATACAAAACCAAAGCATCTAAAAAGTAAAAAAATAAAAAAAAAATTTAGGTATTGGCCCTTTATGTTTTAATATAAAAGTTGTAGGTAATAATTTTGATCCAAACGTCTTCGCGTTGGGGGACGAATAACCGTGAGTTGGTGCGTTTACACTGGCGAAACATTACAACAAAATATGTTTAAAATCTCTAGTTCTTGTCAATATACCATACAATTTTTGACAGGAACTAGAGATAGAGTCTGTCAAGCAAATCTTGTGCACGACTATTTAGCCGATTTCTTATAATGGCAATACTATTATCTGTCAAACGGATTGTCATTTGTCACAAGTTCAAGTCTACAACATTTTGATACTTTTAGTTTAATTACCGAATTTTATTTATTTTACAGTGATGTGATCAAGATTTCGGATTTCGATTCAGACGTCGTAGTCATGACGTCTTTAGTCATGAATACTCGTATAAAGGCTAGCCGAAACGGAGTTGGAACCCTTCATCATTTCTGTGCGTAATGATGATACTGACAGTGATTTCTCTTATGAAGGCATTGAATAACTAAATTCTGATTTTAGTTCTGATTGTAATTAATAAATAGCTACATTGAAATGTTCTTTTTTAATTTATCCCAAAGAATTTTTTGTTCTACAAAAATTCAAGTATCAAACCAGTTTTCATCGTACTATATCAGTGTTTTCCCATGTATGAATTTTGAATTTACCGCCTTTTTCATGGGACAAGAATCGCTTGACAGACTTTCTAAAACCATCTTTTTGTTATAATGTTTCGCCAGTGCAAACGCACGGTTATAGAAACGCCATTCACACAAGGCTAGAAATAATGAATCAATGATAATGTGGAAAAGATGGCTGCCGATAACTTCCTATTTTCATAAGACCCCCGACGCAACTGCCGATACGTCAAAAAAAAATGTAAATGATTTTTTGTAAGTCTGTGGTTCAGTCCACTTTCTAAAACTGAACCACTCTCACTATATATAGTTATCTGTGCCACTCTCATCTCTGTGCCAAACAAAACTGTCAAAGTGTCAATGTCATAAATAGGTATCTTAAAAACCTGAACTCTTGAAGAACGTTTGAATTAGGTATTTCACCAAGGAGTACAGTTTTATATTCCACTTTAACAACTCTATTGGTTTTTGCTCTGGCAGTGTGGTGGGTTTCAGTTTTTAAGCATGGAAGAAGTGGATTCCATTATTTTACATTTTCTTCGTCAATTAAATATGTATGTAAAATTGTTTAAGCAAATTATCTATGCATCGCATCTAGTGATCATTTTTGTAGCAGCCTTCTTTCTACTTTGGAAACTTTTCAGAAACATTAATGATGAGGTCAAAAGTATTAACGAATTGCCTGTTCATACAATTATTGAGTCGGCATCAACATGTCTAAGCACCATAAATCCATCGGTCAAGGTAACAAGAAATTTGCCATCTGGTATATCTCATAGAATTGAAGTGGCTTCCCAGATCGCATCTATTTGTAAGGTAGGCAAAACGTCATACTTAACTTATTCATGATTTTTATATTAATATAATTTCTTTTGACATTCTACCAACTATTTTATAACAGGATTTAGGATACAAAAATGATGTGGGTTATCAAACATTCTTATATCATAATGAATGTGAGCTGAGACAAGTGTTTATGTTTTTAATAGAGAGATTACCAAATGAAGGTAAACAGGCACCAACAAGCTTGCCATCTTCTAACAAAAAGTCATTGCTCAAGCAAGATATCAGTAATAAAATTGAAGAAGAACTGAAGACTATGTGGATCCCACCATGCTGCAAACCTAATTCAAATAAAGTTGGGGATTTTTGTACCACAGGTGAAACTACTATGATTATTATTCCTCTACATATATACTTTTTGACTGACATGAGGGTTTGACATTTTTTTTAGATGTGTCTACTACTTTGAGCCGGACAAGTCTAAGTGATGAACAAGTAATAGAAAAATTGCTTAAAATTAAAGAGCTGAGCAAAACAAGTGTATCAGTTTTACCAACTCAACAACTGGAGCTTCATACAAAACAAATAGCTGTTGAAGAGCCTGAAATAAAGCAAGACCCAAATAAAAGCCTTAAAGAGTTAAAAGAAATTGCTATTGTCTTAAGGCAGAAGTTGGATACACTTGAGAGTGAAAAGAATGTGATGGAAGTAGAATTTTCTCAGGTTGAGTAAACCATTTCAATACTTTTGTAATTAGTTGGAAAATAAGTGATTATTTTATTTTAAAAACATGCAACACAAGTAAACTGGTAGGTGTACTGCATACAGAAATTCATTTTCCAAACTTAGCGATGGAGGGTTGAATAAGCGAAATGCGGAAAAAGTGTTCTATGAAGTACACAAAAAAAAAGACTCTAAACCTATAATTATTGTTATTACAGACACAAAAAACATTTGAAAGAGCAGATGCTGACTTGAAAAATGTACACAACATTCTGAACAGTATAGGAATAACTGACGTTGATGCAGATGGGGTTGATGATGGTTTAATAGAAAAAGTACAAACAAACATCAATAGTTTGCACAGGCAAAGTGAAGAATTAACATCACGGAACTTGTCTATAATGGTGGAAATTGACAAAATTACAAATAGTATGAACTTGATGGAAGTATGTATTATATTATTTCATAATCTTCGCTTTGTTTGTTTATCATTCAGATAGTAAAATGATAACAATTTTTACAGTCTGAGAGAAGCAGGTGTAGAAAGATTTTGAGTGGCTTGAAAGAGTCTGCAAAAGCATTGAAAGAAGAACATGACAAGAAAGATATATTAGGAAACCAATTAAGGGAGAGTTATGGCAAGTTAAGAGGTGGAAATAAAAGGTTTGCAACAAGTATTCTAAATAATGTGTACAGAATTCTAGTTATTCATAGTGTCTTTTTACAGGTCAATCTACACTAAACGAATTTTGGAAATAATAAGTAATGTTGACAAGCAAAACATGGAGATAAAAAAGATATTAGATGACACAAGACAGTTACAAAAAGAAATCAACACATTGGAAGGCCAACTAGATAGGTGCTTTTCTATAGCTGATGAGACTCTCTTCAGGGTTAGTATGGTTAAATTGGAATTGTAATTATAGATAGTTAATTGATTCAGGCATGCGGAAATCCATTATAAAATACAATAGACGTAGATATATTTAGTAACCTATTCCGCTTGACTATTCTTCAAGAGTCCTAAAAAACCCTGTAAGAAATCGACACGTGTTTCACCTGTCAACGAGGCATCCTCAGGATGACGATTGACCAATTGCAAACCAGAACGCGACGTGTTACCACACCGAGCGCTGGACGCAAAGTCCAGTCTTTGCGTCCAGCGCTCGTTGAGAGGTGAAACACGTGTCGATTTCTTACAGGGTTTTTTAGGACTCTTGAAGAATAGTCAAGCGGAATAGGTTACTAAATATATCTACGTCTATTGTATATTGTAATTATAAGTAAAATGTATGGTAAACATAAAAAAAACCTTATTTTTTAATTTTAGGATGCAAAAAAAGATGACCAAGCAAAGAAGGCATATAAACTGTTGGCCCTGCTACATTCAGAGTGTAATACTATTGTGTCCCTTGTCAATGATACTGGTACTTTAGCAAGGGACATTGTTGATTTAGAAGAGAACATAAAGACTGAGACAGCTAAGAGAACTGAAGATACCTTGAGGAAAATACAACTTGATCTCACTAAGATACAGGAAGAGGGTTAAAATGATTCCTACTTAGTCAGAAGTTATATTGGCGCTTTATCCAAATAATAAGTAAATAAAATTATCTGTAATGGATACAATTTTTGTTGATCTTACGTCTTTGTAGGCTGGTACCTACATAGACGTGAGTTGGTACTATGCTGACCTCTGCTGTATAATTTTTGTGTAAGAAGTTATTTCATTCCTGTAATTATATTTTATTAATAATACTGCTTAGTGTAATTCATTTTATGCATCAATTATATGTATACTATGTATAATGTTCAGTTAAATTAAAAACCATATAAGTATTCTATTTATTATTCTAACATCCTAGAACTCTATTTTCTTTTTGGCCGAATCTCGGGTGGAATATAATTCTCATCAGAAGTTTTAGTTGCAGTTTTCTTTGAGATTGATTTGTCAACAAGTTGTTCTTTTTCTTCTATTTGAAGATCGACTTGATCTTCATTATCAAAGAACCATAATTTCTGTTCTTGGTCCTTCATTTCATTTTGTTTTTGTTGGATGAGTTGTATGCGGCGTGCCCGGTCTAGTCTTTGGGCTTGTTCTTCAAGTTTCTCATCTCTTAATTTCGCCCATGATTGGAATTGCTAGAACAATACAAATGTTAAGTTAACAAGTTAAGTTATCCGAATATACTATTATGGATAAAATTTATAACAAAGCCTCCTTAGTAACTGTAATACATTATAACTGACCTGTTTTTGCTGTGAAATATCATTCTTGTGTGATTTGTTGATAGCATTCTCAATGCCAACTTTTAGCAACTCTTCTAGAGATATATCTTCCGAGTTTTGTTCAGTTTTGCCCAACTTTGTAATACAGCTTTCTAAAGTTGCTTTCGATTCACTTTCTGCGCTAGCATTTTCTCTTTGTAAAAGTTCTAAAACCTCTTTATATACTTTAAATGTCTTTTCATTGCTCACTTTTTCACAGAAGACTGATAGTTTATCATATTTTTTGTAGACAAGCCATCCAATAATCTGCAGGTTATTGTTCAAATTGTTGGGAGCTCTTTCTGATATCCATGCTAATGTTTTGCCAGATAAAGTAAGAGTATCCTTAATGTCGAAATGATCATCAAAGAAAGGATTTCGAAGGTATTTAACTCTTATCTTAACTTCTTCAACTTTCTTGTTTTTCTCAGTAGGTGTAGGTTCTGATGGTGGGACAGTGTAGTTACTGATGTACTTATAACAAGCATATTGGCACAGTGAGCATGTTATTTCATTATTAAATTCTTCTTGTAGCATTATCAAAGAAGCCACACTTGCAGCCAGTTCATAGTTCGGTATTGTTATTAATTTGTCCAATAGTATGTTTGCAGTGTAATCATCAAGGAACACACCAAAGTTTAGAGGATCTTTTAATATTTCTACCAGCTCTTTGACATCACCATACTCAATGAAATTTCTCACAGTAGCTTGTTGTGTCGAATCTAACATGTTGCCTGTTTCCGCTGTAGTCCTGAGTTTATGAAGTAGGTCCTTTAATTCTTCAAGCTGGCTGGGGTCTTTAATTGCATTGGCAAACATGTCAACGTCTATTGCACTTATTACGCCTTTTGAAGCGTAATTTTGGTCGAGTACATTATAGAAATCATGTATACTTATTTTATTGAACACAGGCGAGGCATTCATGCTATTCCAAGCTTCTGTACATTTATACTCATTGGATAAGAAATTCTTTTTATGAACAACAACTGGACACACATTCTTAAAAAATACTTTTCGGCAGTTACGTAACATGTTGAGGCAGACTCTTAAATGACTATTATATTGAATCCTAATTCAGGTAAAGTAGAATTTATTTTCAATACCTAATAAATTAAGGTTATGTATTTGCCTCACTGACAGGCAGCGGCAGCTTGACGCTTGACGTTGACGTTGACGCTAGGAGTGGGCGTTGCGACGACGAACCGTTTCCAAAGACCGTTTTATGTTCTGCGACGATGGAACCGTTTTACGTCCTGGGTTCAAACAGTCTTCGTTGCACAAACCAGTCTTCGAATTATTCAGTGCGATTCTTTATTTTACGTCTTTGAAAATACAGTCGAGAACGCCATGATAAATGATTCAACGAACGGAACAACACGAGTAGACGAGTCGTCGTCTTCGAACGACCAAACGGAACGCGACAAGTAGTAGACGGACGGACGACGAGTCACTCATCATTCGTCGTCGTCGTTTACAAAACAGTCCTTACAATAAAAAGTGAACTTTATACCAATGTTATAGAGTCGATAATATATTACCAGTTGTCAATGCGTCTCGTTCCGTTTGTTTGCAAAACAGTCCTTACAATACAGTCGATAATGCTATTTCTTGGAATTCGAGCCGATATGAACGTCTCGTCGCGTGGATGTTACCTATTTGTTTGTTTACATTTTTTTGGGCCAGTCAGTCAGTTGCTAACTTGCTAATAAGTTGTTAATTTGTTATTGAGCACGCGCAAAGAGAGCTTTATGTATTTGTTTTTTAATTTTTTTGATAGTTGAAGTTGAAACTAAAAAACTGCAACTATTTCACTCGACGAGAACGTCGGGAACGTCGAAAAGACGGCAACGCAATTTAATAAATAAATAAATTATTCTTCGTCTTCAAACCAGTTGCAACGACGACCGTTTCTTGCAACCGTTTTCGTCGTCTCGAAAACGGTTGCGTTTCGTCCGCGAAAAATTCGACAACGACCCACCACTAGTTGACGCTTATCTGTCAACTCTGTCAAGTCAATATAATGGTGGCACTTCACATCGCTATTCGTGTTTGTGTATTACTATTTGTTCAAATACGACGAATGTGAAGTTACTCTATACGCCTATGTTTTTCATGAATGACGAATACGCACGATACACGAACACTCGTATCCGTCGGTATCTCTCGGTTTTTGGTCACATATCAAAGGATTGCGAATATACCGAATAAGTTTGTTTACCGTCCACACATAGCTTGCGCAGTAGTGTGGTTATAAAAATGTATTGGTAATTAACACAGAGGAAATAACAATTCCCTGCTGCCATCAACACGTCCATCATTGCGTTCAGATTAAAATTAGCATACTTAGACTATATTTTGCCATTTCGTGGATATTTATTTATTTATTTAAACTTTTCGCACACAAAAAAAGGTACAAAGGCGGACTTAATGCCTTAGGATATCACGGCAAGGTTTTAGCGGTTATCTTTAGATAGCAAAAATATTCTTGGATGTTCAGCATATTCGCTGTTCATGACGATGTGTGGACGGTGTGTATGAGTTATTCGGACTTCTACACGTTAAAGCCGAATAAAACACAGTAAATAACGCGAATATCGAATATCGATGTGAAGTGCCACCATCAAATTCTCAATGTAATTCACAAACAGTAACAATTGTAAAGTGGGTGATAGACGTGCGTAAGCGGTTTTTAAGTTCACGACGTTACTCGGCTCGCTGTCGGTGACACACGTGATGCTACTATATTATAGTAATCTATGCGTGAAGCTTGCTCAAAAGTCATTGTTAATATTTTTATTCGATAGTTTACATCGCCAAATAAATAGGTACTGGTAGAGTCTGTCCAACGAAAGCTGACCACGAATTATTATCTGTTGAATATTTTACTTCACTTCTAAATACAATATAACATGTCTAATTATTATATAATTACGAAATACTGATGTAATTATCGCATAATATGTCTTGTACATTATATAGTATCGACTCTGTTATGCAGTGGGATGCTCTTGATTTTTTTTAATTGCCGCCATTTTTCTTGGACAGCTTTCGTTGGACATACTCTATGCAGCTGCATTCGATTAGACTGGAAGCCGACCCCATCATAGTTGGGAAAAGGCTAGGCAGATTGACATCGTCAAATAATAGTAAAAAAAAAATCGATACCCAAAAAGCAATGTTATTATAGAGTCTGACCAACGAAAGTTGTCCAAGAAAAAAGGCGGCAATTTAAAAAAATCATGAGCTGTCCACCCACTGCTTAAGCGGAGCCGATACTATTTAATATTCAAGATATATTATGCGATACTTACATCAGTATTTCATATTTATATAATAATTAGACATGTCATATTGTATTTAGAAGTGAAATAAAATATTCAACAGATAATAATTCGTGGACAGCTTTCGTTGGTCAAACTCTAGTACTTAATTTTTTTTTTTAAATATCTAACTGACTCGGGCTATCGAGTGACGTGACAACAAACAAGTGACACTTGTCGATTGACTTGACATTTTGATTTTTGTCATTTACTGTTACGTCACAACCGCTCTGACCACTAGCGTCGCTTTTCTAGTATTTGAATTTCCCAGTTTTTTGGCACTAAAAAAAATAATTTCTCGCTCAAAAAGAAATATTAGTACCTATTCAAAAATATTGTTGGAGGCATAATTCTGAAGTAATATATTATTCTAAAGTTTAAGTATAAAAAAAATACTTGACCCATAATTGAATCACATGCATATTCCCTATTGGCGGCTCGCGGCGATGACAGACGACGCGACGAGCCAAGGCGGGCTACGAGCAAAATTTCAAACCTGTTGGATCGCCGACGAACTTACTCAGCGGGGTAAAGGGGTGATAGACGTGCGAGCAAGTACGCGTACTTATGGCTCGGCGAGCTTGCTCGCCCGTCTGTCATCGCCGCGCGCCGCGAGTCAATTTGACAATGAAATTTTGAGCAAGCTTCACGTGTGTCACCGACGGCGAGCCGAGTAAGGTCGTGAACTTAAAGACCGCGTACTTTCAGTACGCACGTCTTTCATCCACTTTAAAGTCCGCATACTTAGCATGACACACGGGCGAGTAAGCTCGCCGAGTCATAAGTACGCGTACTTGCTCGCACGTCTATCACCCCTTTATGAGGTGCTGTAGACCATCGAACTGGAACTCCGAAGTCGCGCAAAAAAACCGCTGTCCCATAAAGTTTAGAACGGTAGTTATTAAACTGTAACAGCTGTTTTTTTTTGCGATTTCAAGGTTGATCTCAGTTCGATGGTTTTAACACATATAGGTACCTATCTAGCATTTGTGGATGTGATTGAAATAATGGGATAGATAATTATGTAACATAATTATAATCTGGGAGTTACGTATTGTGTACCTACCCTTACTACCCTTACATACCTTAGGTAGGTACCTACTATAAACTATATAGCTAGGTACCTCTTGCATAATTAGCTAGAATAGTGTCCGTTCTATTTTTATGAAATTCCCAAATCACATCTTAGGGTAGCAGAATTTCAGAATCAGCATTTGGGAGTGGCGCGAGGAGATGAAGCGCCGGGGCGTAACTCCGCTGTCGCGAGAAATCGCGGCACAGCGGACAGAGCTTCGGCAGGATCTCATGGCGGCATGGAGAGTGCGATTGTCGCAACCCAGTTGTCGCAACCCCCTCTTTGAGGAGTGGCTGGAGAGGCGCCACGGCGTCCCCACCTTCCGCCTGACGCAGGTCCTCACCGGACATGGCAGCTTCGGGAGGTACCTGTGCAGGATTAGGCGGGAGGAAACGCCCGGGTGTCACCACTGTGCGGATCGTTCGGAGGACACGGTGGAGCATACGGTGGAGGTGTGCCCTGCTTGGGCGGAGCACCGCCGTGTCCTCGTGGAGGCGATTGGCGGCACTGACCTCTCGCGTCCGGCCTTGGTCCAGGCCATGGTACGGAGCGAGAGGGCATGGGAGGCGGTCACCTCCTTCTGCGAAGCAGTGATGCTCGCGAAGGAGGAGGCGGAACGCGTGAGGGAGAGGCAAAGCCTGCGCCCTCACGCCCCTAACCGCCGCCGCTGGAGACACCCTGGGCGTCGGGAATCCCAGGCGGATTCCCGGCCACCATAGGCGCGAGCCTGCGGACGGCGAGCAATGGGTAGCTCGCCGTCCGATAAGGACCAGGCCCGGGTCGATGGCGCGTCGTGTTCCACGCGCGCCTCAAAGAGATGTCAGCACACCTGACGGGGTCCGTTAGGACCGATGCCTGCCAGGGTTGCGGAATAGTCCGAAAGGGATACCGGGACCCTGGCAATAGGCAACCGAAGGAACACGGGTGGGTTTTAGTCAGTAAGAGTCTGACACGCCCTTCCGCTCCGCCCAGAGCGGGAGAAATCATATGATGATTTCCCACCCAAAAAAAAAAAAAAAAAAAAGGGTAGCAGAATCAATTTTAAAATAATGATAAGAACAAAACAAACCCCAGAAAATAATATCATATATTATCGTGTTTCAAGTAGGTAAGTTTTAATCAGTGTTGTTTACATAACCATTTACGCAAACAGAGTTCAGGCAAGCGAGAGATTATTAAAATATTATGTCAGTTACCTACTGTAAGTTACTTGTGTATCTACCTACAGTTGAATTCATAATAGATAGGTAGATTACCATTAATCGTGTTTATTACATAACTCCGATATAATAAGTAATAAAATTAAAACTTTCATACTTTTTTACTCGGTGGGCCTACATATCTACATGTTTCAATGAATAGTGTACGATAATCATGTAGCACATATCGCTTTTTATTGGATGGATAACAGAATTCGCGTATTCTCAAAGCTTTATAAGAAGTCTACAATAAGGTATTATAAACCACAATACAGCTCTTGTAATGCTAATTTGGGCCTCAAAATATGCAGACTTTAGTTTTGCTTGCAGAATGGTATGTTAGCAGCATTGTACCCATAAGACTAGATACTATTATAATATGAGAATTGTACTGGTTGTCTACCGGAAGGATAAACGCACTTTGGGCGGAGAAAACAGGTTAAAGCAGTTCTTACTTAATTAAAGCTACAGCTTGTACAAGGGCATTTGAAAATGTTATTTTGAATGTTTGTTGATATAATTATGTAATAAAATCTTCTGTAAAAAAACATGGTGTGTGATACTGATAAGAGATTGATAAATCTTTCGACAAAAAAATATAAGTGCTACGGAGTATTTGAACTCTTGTTTATTTTTATTTTTATTCTCTTGTTTCTCTTTGAGTTTGAGTTTGAATTTTCTGTAGGTTTGAGCGAATTAGGGTTGCGAGTATCAGTTTACTATGAAAGTGTATGTGTTCGAAAGAACTATTTGGTAGAAAATATTATAAAAAGCTAATGCCGGGGCTACATTGTCGCGATAATGCGAACTAAACTTCACGCGCTCTCTGTTGCTCAGCGAGATGTCGAGCGGTGTGCGAGAGATAGCGCGCGATGTTTAGTTCGCGATAACGCAACAATGTAGCCCCAGTATAAAAAAAAATCATTTTTTATGCTTTTACGAAGGAATTCTTTTAACTTGGTAAAAGCACTAAAATGGATTTTGAAATATGTTAAGCTGTCTGCAGGGCCGTAGCTAGGGAGGGGGGGGGCATTGTGGAGCAATGCCCTACCTTAAAATACCAATTCCCTACCTGTCAGCAACCAGGCGGTTTTCGCGGAATCCAGAACAGCACCAATGTACACCGTTATACAGTTGTGACCTTTAGTAACCTTTATAAACCATGGGGCAGTATTAATGAGATGCAAATAACTTTGGTCTCGTGTAACACATACAACTTTTCACCTCAGCAGCGAGAACATATTAGATATTAGAACATATTAGGGGAACATATTAGGGGTTTAAATATGAATTTGCCGTTTTGTACTGAAGAACGGAAACCATTTTAATCAAAGTATTTTCCCCATTGTCTACACATTTCTGCCATCTACTGGGAAGGTCATTTATGCCTTTGCGGTAGAACTCTAGGGACCTGGACTCAACAAACTGAGTGAAGGCATTTTGTATTGAGACCCCTTCATTTCTGTACAGGTTCAACAAGGTAGGTAAGGCAAGCTTCAACACGCGGTTCTCTCTGCAGATCAGTCAAATCATGGGGCACCTATTATGCAAGCTTTTTGTCTCACCGATTGATGCAAATTGGTCATTATTTTGGATATGCTTAAGCTAACATCAAACCGTGCCGCTAGTTCCTTGGTAGTTTGATATGGAGCGGCTTCTACCATCGCATCTAATTCATCGTTATTTACCGTAGAGGCTGGTCTTTCTCGGGGTTCATTCTTCAAATCGAAGTTTCCACTACGAAAGCGATTAAACTAAAAACGCAGTATCCTCTCCAAACACAACATTGACATTGCGAGCTGTTTCCGCTTCGTTAGTTCCATGTCGCAACCCGTATTCAAAAACTCTAATTTTCAATATATGTACAGTACGACACAACTCACATGTAGCATCGGCAAAATTCGTAAAACCGATCACAATCCGACCTGAATGCGCCTTCAAAATCACCAATCTTTATTACTGCTTTAGGTGAAAATGATCTTTACGCAAACGCAATAACTTGTAAAGTTATATAACCAAATACATCCGTAAAATTGAAATTAATGAATGCAAATTTTCACATTTATACTACATCTAAGTTGTGTCGTACTGTACTTTACTGTTCAAAAACAAAAATCGAATCTTGTGAAAAAAGTTTCACTCTGGAATCTCACACCGTGATGCAAGTTTAATTTTAATTCAAAGTGACCAGTACGTTTAAACGGCAATTTCATATTTAAACCCATATTATTGCCTAAAGGTAAAAAATACAACATGGTAAACGTAAACCACATGGTAAACAAACCACATGTATATTTGTAAAACGAACAATATAAAAAAATGTAAGTTAAATTACTTATTACATTTAAAACCTGTATGTGTATCCGAACGTTTTATTGTTTGTTTCTTTTTTGGGCCTACTAGATATCGAAATTAAAATCGAACTTCGAATCGACTTATTTCTATCTCTCGCTTTTTTCGTATTGAAGTAAAAGTGACAGAACAAAGTGAAATTCAAATATTTCGAATTTTGTGAGTAGACCCATGACATGTTCTCGGAATTTAGAAAAAAAATAATTAAAAAGTTACTTTGTCACACGCTCGCACCAAAATTGAATTTTGCACACTGTCTGTAGACAGCAAAACCTGCTTGTTTGAGGTACTGAGGTGAAAAAATACATTCTGAATGTAATTCATAAATATTCATCGCTCAAGTTTTCCTGTGTACACGTTTATTCATTTGCATAAAACAATTTTTACATCATTCGATATTTCTGCCATTTTCCACCTTTTTGTAAAGGAATTGATTTTTTTCTGAGTTGTTTCGTGAAGTAGGTTCTCTGTAGTACTCAATGCGTGTCTTCTTGCTTATGCAAATCTCTTCACAGTTTGATCCTTGTAAAAAAGAAAATATTATTGCTTAAATTTTACTTCAATAGAGAAATCGTATTTATTCTTATTTGCGCAAAAACGCGCTTATTGAAGGTATGACGCTTATTTTGAAATAATTTTCAGCACAGGACTCGACAGGACTTTATACTTTTACGCTGTTCTTATTTTTAATATTTTCAAAATAGCGATTGACTTGAAATGAAGTGAAAAATTAATTAGAAATACAATTAGTAACCAGCTTATTAATACATATTATTAAAGTTCCTTACCTCCAGGAGTAGAATCCATCATTCAAGTTAAAATAACCACCAAAAACTTTAACAAAAAAATGGTTTGAAGTCGCAGCTTAAAACACGCAAAACACATCCGCCGTTTAACAAGTCATACTTTGGATAAAGATATTGTGTAATTTTGGGTGTTTACACGTAGTTTGCTTGCATATATAGGTAGCCATAGTCATTGAGATGATATCTAAACATTGAAAACCGGTTTCGGACACAATTAATATTTTGGATTTCTGCCAACAATTATGCATTTTTCGCCTGTGTGCGGCAGTAGCATATAATTATAACGAAACTAAAAGGACGACGAAGGAAAAAGAACTATCACTGCTACGTAGGCTCCACAAGTTACCGAGTAATAACTGAGCAACTTAAATTTGCAGTTGCAAAAACATGACAGAACAACTTTTTCATCTACAATGTTAAGTTTGTTTGATAAATTCATCCCAACTACGGAACCCTTCATTGTGCGTGGTTGGACATGCACTTGGCCGGTTTTTTTAGAACTATATTTCCAATATTTACACGTGTTCCGGACATTTCAGGGTGACGTCGCAAGAGGTTGTTCCATAGGTACTAGGTACCTACCTATTTACTTATTGAAAAATGTGGTGTTCAGTAGGTAGGTATACTCAGCCTACCCATTGAAAAAAAAACGCGTTCTGAATATTTAAAGTCCCCTTAGAGAATAGAATAGAATAGAAAATGTTTATTTGCATAGAATATCCATTTGCTTATTATATTATTTGAATAGGATTCCATGTTTTATTTTTGTTTTCACAACCCTAGTGTTTATTAATATAGTCAGTGCTATGGTGTGATGTACTGTGGCCTTCAATTTATCTTGATAAATATATTAATAGGTCAAGTGGCGGTGTACGGGTCAGACTTCCTTCATTGGTCGACGAAAACATGTTATACTTTATTATTGAACTATCTAGAATATTTAGGTACCTAAGATTTTATATTATATTAGTAACTAAGGCTATCTAATTAACAACGTGTCAAAATTAAACTCATATCGAGTGATATGACAGGATATTGTTACTTCAATCAGCTAATTGAAGCAGATGAGATGAGTTTCACAGACGCTTAGGTCATTTTTGTGTTGATTAGCGTGCGTTCCGAGTTTCAGAGGCACGGAGGGGTCTCGATATGTAATGGATGGTCACCCATCCATGAACCGACCGCGGCAAGCGTACTTAAACTTCGATCGACCCGTGCAGCTGTTATTATTTAACCACGAGCTCCAAAGGCTCTGCAGATACTCCAGACTACTTCAGACTAGAGATATCAGCGCGAACACAATCGATCAATCAAATCAGCCTATCGCAGTCCACGGCTGGACATAGGCCTCTCTGCGCCACATTCCGCATTCCCTGTCCTCCACATTCCGCATCCAAAATAACCAAACTAATCCATTCCAACTCAAAATAATACTTCTCATTCTCACTGCTCTTGTTTCCAAACCCAAACCCAAACCAAAGACGAAGCTTGCTGTGTCTCATCGGGGTCGTGTGTTCGATTCCTAGATAAATTAACGCAACACTGGATTTCGATACTAGCATCAACTAGCGTGCCATTCAAAACGTTTTTCGCATTAGCGTGTTCGCGGTAACGTTTTTCGAATTGGCGTAGGTACCACTAGCAATTTTTTTGCGAAATGGCGTGCTTCGAAACAACGTCTTTCGAATCTTCATATCACTCCTACTTTACGAGTCAAAATGGTTACAGTATCTTGCACATGTGGTGGTGCTGGTTGCACTTTCGAGTTCGTTAGTACCTACTCAGGTTTTGAGACAACTAAGTATACCTAATAGTTGATAGCAAGTACCCACCTACATGGTAGAAAGTCATATAAAGTAATAAATAATTTATTAGTGATTAAATACTTATACTTAGTTTTGTTTATTAGAACAATATCGGCTATATATATAGGGTGGGGCTGATCCGTGGTTATCAATTCAATTTTTATCATTATCCAAAGGTGTACATTTTTGTACCTATTAGATAACGAAACGTGCCCCGTGGCGTCACCCGCCGTTTAAATTCTTCATTCTTTCGGACTTTTTTCTTTTTGCTCGGCTCCTGAGGATCGTAGCGACTGGTACTTCCAGAGATTAGCGCGTTAACAAACAAACTCTTTAGCTTTATTACATTATATTTAAACATATTGTATAGATTATTATATTCTATAGATAAGTAATACTGCCTATGTTCTGGTGGTTCTTAAGTTAACATGGTGCTATCTTATCCTCGTAGGTACCTATCTACTTTGAGATTTGCTCCCCACAGCGCCATGGTGACTCGCCTATCGCGATCAGCGTTGCCAATTTGTGGGGATTTCCCGAACCTGCAGGGAATCTCAAAACGATTGGGGATTTTGTGAGGAGAGGACCCATGCGGGGATTATGTGGGGATTTTAACATTTACCAATTAAGTCAAACCAATATAACATTACAAATATCATTTTACTACCAACATACTCGGATATGAATCAGTCATCCAGTAAATTCCAGTCTAAATTTAATATTTTTATGGCCATATGGAATTTTTCGACGTTTTACTTTAGTTATAGTTAGTTAGTTCTTTAAGTTTTAGTGTTTTATGTAAATAATTAGTTGTGTTATGTATATATTGACTACCTAATATTATAAAAAATAAATTTAGAATGATCATATTAGGTACATAAATTTCAATAAATCTTCGGGCAAAACCCCTGCTAATAATAATAATCCTATTTAATAATAGGATTTCAAACAACTTTTTACAAAAAAAAAAACCGACTTCCAAAAAAAGGCTTATTCCACAAATCTCCCTGAAAATCCCCCTTAGGGGTAAAAGTGGAATCTATAAAAAAAAAGTGTGGAATTCCCCCCTGATAATCCCCCCTAGGGGGGAACTGGAATCGAAAAAAAATACTTATTCCACAGATCCCCCCTGTAAGTGTCCATGAGGGGGAAAACTGGACTCTAAAAACAAAAAGTTTTGAATTCCCCCTTGATTATCTTCTATCCTTACGGGGGAAAACTGGAATCTGAAAAACCAACGTCCAGAAATCCACACTGAGGTTCTTAAAATTTAAGGAGTGCTTCGCCGGTGCAGTTGCTAAAATATTTACCGTGGGCGCCAGCAGATATTTTACTTAGATAACCTAGAATGCAGGAGCAAGCGAAGCGCTGTTGGGAATTATTTTTAACCGACTTCAAAAAAAGGAGGAGTTTATCAATACGTCTGTATTTTTTTTAATGTTTTTTATCTCAGAACTTTCGACTGGTTGAACCGATAATGATAATTCTTTTTTTATTTGAATGCCGTGGGCTTTGGCACACAGTCACTTTGGCATAATCATAATAGGAAAGCATAAATGAATCATCGTAAATTGTCACAAACTGCCAATTCATAGTATGATCTGCGTGTGATTCATATTACGAAATAATTCATCTGTTTGACAGTTTTCTATGGAGATTCGTAAAATGGTCCACACATTATGAATTGCTTTTGTGTCAAATTTGAGGAATTACTAATGACAGCTGGAAATTCAGAAAATGAATCGCTTTTAGAGGAATTGTTAATGTGGCCGTTTTGGGTCCCCTGGTGCTTCCCATGTGGTCCCATATAAATTTTATTTTTGCATGCGTAGTTTTTGAGTTAGCTTCAATAATTACGTACCTACCTATTTTTCGCACTTAGTTGAACCATATAGTTTTTTTTTTTTAAGTTTTTATTAACCATTCAAATACTTATAGGAGTACCGCCAAGCGGGCCTTCGTCAACCTAGTCAATAAAGCTAATATAAAATGTATACTGAATTGCTTTATGTTATTCGAGTTTAAATACTTTAAATAGGCAGACACGTTGTTGCAGTTTATTTATTAATGACTAGCTGCGCTCCGCGGTTACACCCGCAGTATCGCTCGATCCCGGAGGAATATCGCGATAAAGTATCCTATATCCTAATCCAGGTCATGGTCTACCCATGTGCCAAATCATCATCATCTAAGTCTGTTCAGCCGTTTTTTTTTAAGTATTTGTAAACTGTCTAATTTTACGAGTGATTGTTTTATATTACTTTTTCTCTTTATCTTTGTACTACATTTTTACTTTTTGCAAATTCCCAAAAAAAAAAGAATGATTAATGATTATATAGTCGTGTTTTTGTTAATTACATTGTAATTAATCACTTAAAAAGAAATAAAGGTAAAGATTTTGTCTTTAAACAATAAAAAATCTAATAACTATTTTTTTTTAAATTTACTTTAAGAACGTAGAAATCAAAACTAAAAATAAGGGGGAAAAGTGGAATAATCCAAAATGATAAGGGGGATTTCTGGATTTTGTTTACATTAGGGTCCAGTTTTCCCCCTTGAGGCAGATTCTCTCAGGGGGGAAAAGTGGAATAACTCAAAATGAAAAGGGGATTTTCTGGATTCTTTTTACAGTTTTCCTCCTGAGAGAATCCCCCTCAGGGGGAAATAGTGGAATAAGCCAAAAAAAACACTCAAAACTGAAAAATAACTTTAATTTCTGAAGTCGGTGTCTTTGCTTTAAAATTTTCGTTTTTGCCACCGACTTCCGAAATTAAAGTTATTTTTCAGTTTTGAGTGTTTTTTTTTGGTAGACGGTTTTTTTTTGTAAGAAGTTTTTATTTTTCACTTTTTAGTTGTGGTACCTACCCCACATAAATTCTAATACCACTAGCTGATGTAAATAACAATGAAATGAAAACATCGTCGAGATAAACTAAGTGGGAAAAATACGTAATATTGAAGCTAACTCAAAATCTACACAAGCAAAATTAATAAAATTTATATGGGACCACCTCGGAAGCATTCCCTACCATACAAAAAAAGAATAACCAAAATTGATTCATAATTGGCGGAGAAACCAAGTAATAAACATACAAAATAAAAATAAAAAACATACAGACGAAATGAGAAACTCCTCCTTTTTGAAGAAGTCGGTTAAAAAAATAGTTTTATATTCTATACAATTAATAAATATTGTTGATTTTTAGCATAGAAATGAGTTTATTTTATTAAATAATGTTGAGGGGATTTTGTGGGGAATTAGGATTTTTGCGCTCCCGAAATTCGGGTATTTTCACCAATGATTTTGGGGAATCTAGAAAATAGGCATTGGCAACGCTGATCGCGATTGTTAGTATAAAAAGAAGTTCACGGTACATCGTATGTCACACTCAACAGCGCAGCTGTGGCAATCGGTTCCTCCTTCATTTAATTCTGGTAAGAATCAAATTAGTTAATTTAGGTACTAGAAGAATTTTATCCAAATGAAATGGGTTTTTTTTTTTTAAATTATTATTTAGGTATTTTTCTATCCTCTGTCCAAAGTAAACGGTTTAAAAGTACATTAATTAAAGGCCTATAATGTGGATAAAAATCTTCAAGTACAAGTCACATAAATTAACATCATTATATGTTTTGTCATAACACTATTCATATTATGCAACTAATTTTAACTAACGATGTTAATTAACGACTTACTTTTGTAGTCCGTTTCTTATTAGAAGCAATCGTCGCGCAAATACGCGATCGCCAGGTCAAAGGTATTTGTAGATGGCGTGACCATAGAGTTTTCATTTTCATTCTTTTTTGGGCTTTGATTTTGTTACACGTCGTAAATAATAACGTCCCCAGCCACTGATGAGGGCCTCCCATTCCATAGACCGATACAACGAAATCGTGACGGCTAGCCAATCAGCGAACAAAATCCTTTGAAAGACGAATTGGTGATCGCGAATCTTTTGTTATAAAGCAGACCCTAGTAATATTAACTTCCTTGAAAACCATACGAATCTTCAAAATGATCTTTTATTTTTCAGTTTTAAATCACAATGGCAACCAAAAAGTTCGGCGGACCTTCTCCTTACAAACTGCCTGAAACCTATCCGATGGAGGACTACTTGCACACAGAGTAAGTTTTAAATAATTGAAAATTCTTGCGTTCAAGTCGCAGCTTTCCTTTGAAGCCAGGTAGGTGCTCCAGAATCCGTCTCTCTAGGCTAGGCTGCCTGCCTATTTGAGCGGAAAACTGCAGAACTGGGACTTGGAAAACATTGCTTAAAGAATTCCACTAAATTCACGGCATTGCAAGCTTCAGTGGACGGACACCGCACTACACTGATCACCATGCTTTGCTCGCCTCGGCATAAATGGACTGGCAGTCTGCTTAAACTCCCCAGGAGCGCTATCACTAAGTAAGGTTTCTGAGCGAAATATACTTACCTAATGATTTTTTTTTCTACAGATACGTTAACAACGTTACCACCAACCATGCTGTCAAGCCGCCGAACAAGCCGGTCGTGGCTGCTATCTTCGGGCTCGGCCGCGCCGGCTCCATTCACTTGGCCAGCATCATCAACAACCCTCGCATCACCCTCAAGTACGCCGTTGACGACCGCACGGATAGGTTTGCTGACTTAAAGAAATACTGGAACTTCAGCGATGATGTTGCTCTGCTGCCTTCCAGTGAAGCACAGCGCGTCTACAAAGATAAAGAGTGAGTATACTAAGGGAAAATATAGAATAATTTATTTAAAAATTACTAAGCATAATATCAGTCAGTAAGCAGTAAGTTTTACATAAGTAATATGATAGTTGAACGAAAACCATTTTCAATTACAGAGTTAACGTTGTGTTCATCGGGTCCCCGACCTGGACTCACCACGACATTGTAGTCAACTCTATTGCCAACAACAAAGATGTATTCTGTGAGAAGCCCATCGCTGAAAACATTGAGGATACGAGAAAATGCTACGAGGCAGCTAAGGCTAAGGGCCGCGTTCTCTTCTCCGCATTCAACCGCCGCTTCGACCCCTCCTATAGAGCTTTGAAAAACAGAGTGAGGAACGGAGAGGTTGGACACGTGCAAATCCTCAAAGTTACCGCCAGGGACTCTCCCCTGCCTTCCATCGACTACCTGAAAACATCTGGTGAGACATTTTGTAATTATGGAAATTAGACGAATAGAGTAGGCGTGGGTTAGGTAGATAAGCATAAAAAGAATCGCTCCAGTGGAATATTTTTAAAGTAAGTAGTTGGTTCAACGTCATAAAATAATCGTGATGTTTTATTTATTCAACAAAGCCTAATCAATGCCATCACTTCATCACTTGTAAATAATGATAACTCCGAAAAGATTAATTTTATGGTGTTTGAACTGGCCCTGACTATTACTGATAATATTTAATTAGGTAAACCATAACAATGTTATTATTTTGTTATGATAATTAATTAGATAGGATAACAATGTTAGGTATTAATTTGTTATGATAATCTTGATAGACGTTATTTTGTTACTATAAAAGATAACACCAGCAAAGTGTTAGCGATATGAATAATTATTAATTTATTAGGTGCATTTCAGTTTTAAGGTATTAATTTCAATAACTATAGCTTGCGCGATACGCTACCTGTACCTATAGGTACCTACCTCATGACACAATCAATCTGCCTAGCCTTTTCCAAACTATGTTAGGGTCGGCTTCCAGTCTAACCGGATGCAGCTGAATACCAGTATTTTACATGAAGCGACTGCCTATCTGACCTCCACAACCCAGTAACTGGGTAATACGATACCCCTTGGTTAGACTGGTTGTCAGACTTTCGGGCTTCTGACGACTCGTAACGACTGTCAAAGATCCACAAATGACAGCCGGGACCAACGGCTTAACATGCTTTCCGAGGCACGGAGGAGTCTCGATATGTGAAAATGGTCACCCATCCACGGACCAACCCCGGCAAGCGTAGCTTAACCTGATTGATCGACCCGAGCGGCTGTGATTACTTAGCCACGAGCTCCTCATGACACGTGGAATGGAATTACTAAAAACTTTTATGAACTGATTTAAAGTTTTTGTCTACATTTTTAATACGTGGGGGTTTAGCGGAAAGAACCTAATTAGATTGTTTCTGAAAAAGCTTTTTCAGCAAGCAAGTTTCTATTGGCAATTTGACTTGTATTTTTTCAGGTGGTGTCTTCCACGATTGCCTGGTGCATGATATCGACATGGCCTGCTGGGTGCTGGGCGAGCTGCCCTGCCGCGTCCAGGCCTACGCTACTGCTCTCATCCCCGAAGTCAAGGCTATTAATGACTTCGACACTATCGCCTTCCTTCTCACTTTCCCGTCTGGAACCGTCGTGCTTGGAGACAACAGCCGCTACTCTGCCTACGGATATGACCAAAGATTTGAAGTTTTTGGAAACAAAGGTAGAATTACACTGACATATCTATACATTATAACATCTATAGGTATTTAACTAAGATTAAAACTGTGTTACACCGTTGTTCTTCTAAACTACGCAACGGATTATTATGCGGTTTTCACTTAGAGTATATACTTACTCTAAGGGTTTTCACTATCATTTAGAAAATTTATTCCAGAATTTTCATATGATAATATTTAAAAAAATACAAAAGCTCGATGTTTTGTAAAGTCGTTTATACCGTGTGAAGCAGCGGTGGGTTGTTTTTTTCGTGTTGACTTCTTAGGCTAGCTTAGGGTTGCTTTTAATAGGAGATTACTTTCAGGTCCTCGCTTACCAGTCCAAATCCTCAAGTGCCATAACCTTTAAACTTCGCCTCTTTAATATACTTACATGTTTTTTATTTCTCTAGGGATGATTAAGATTGAAAACGAGAGGCCGACCCACTCGACCGAGGTGGTCATTGGCCATGAAGGCATCAGACAAAGCCCCATCTACTACTCCTTCCCCTCCCGCTTCAAGCAAGGCTACCAAAATGAATTGGAGCACTTCTTGGACGTCGTCACCCGTAAGTACCAAAATCTGTAGAATATCTCGTGTCAGTCCTTTAAGTACCTACCTATAATTATTTGTGGAGCTGTACCTACTTACCATGTTTCTGAATGACAGTTAAAATTAAATGCGCCTACTGCGCGAAATATTGATAAGTACCTACTGTAATAATGTCTACAAGGTATTAGGTAAGTAGGTATAACAAGGTATATTACTTATTTACGAGGTAATTAGTATTACCTACCTACAGTTGAGTAGTACAATAACTCGAATTTTAATTGACTCACCATAAGCGAGTCAAACTATAGTGCAGTCAGTTGAATTCTTGGCATTATTGGTAGCTTAATTATTCTATTAATTTCTTCAGGTGGAGTCCCAATGGAAGTGACCGACTACCAGACGCTGGCCGTCAGTAAGATCGCGACGGCAGCTGAAGAGAGCGCGCGCTCTGGCCAAACTGTGGACATTGACTGGAGTAAGGACAAGATTCCCGCCAACTACTCATAAGCACTAAGAATAATTGAGAAGAATAAGGCTATCAACAAGTTGCAATGATTGTAATAATGACTTCGCTGTGAATATTTTTTGTTACTCATACGTTAACTTTTTTTAAAAATAAATCTGCAAGAAATTAACATGTTATTTATATTATTTTTACTAATTAGTAATTGATTATTGATAGAATAAGTAATTGAAAGAAAAATATGAAAAATCGCGGAATTCTGAATTTGTGAAATTTTCGACTTAGGAAAGGGAAATTGGGCAACTTGAAAAATCGCGGAACATACATGGGAGTGATTCGGATAGGTATCCCACGGCACGATTGTTCCGTCCACCCTGTATATACTTAGGTTCTACCTACTGCCGTGAATTTTTTCACTTATTTATCCAAAACCAACCATTTAGCTGGCAGGGGGGAACACTTATCCAAAACCAACCATTTAGCTGGCAGGGGGAACACTTGACTCTAACAAAAATCAGCACTTTAAAACTTAATATTTCACAAACGGATCCCTGAATCCAAAAATGGTTTTACCACACTCACAATATTTTTAAACGGTCTTTCCAACGACACCCCAACACTATGGTATAGACATGAAAAAAGAGCATCCCTAATTTACTTGCACCCTAAAAAAAATGTATTAAGTATTTTGCTTTGTCGGTGTGATTAAGCATACACCCATGCCAAATTACAGCTTAAGTACTAAGAGTCTCTGAGCTAAGCCGCGGACAGACTGACGGACATGGCGAAACTACAAGGGTCCCTTCTTGACTACGGAACCCTAAAAAGGAAGGAAGCCCGGTTCTTGTGCTTTAAGCACCACCACGGGCTTACAATACCTATGCGTAATTGCTTGTACTTTATATTATGTGTAGGTACCTAGGTACAGATGGCATGAATTTTGTGATAAATTAATTACGTTGGCAATTTTGTGTAAAAACTATTGATTAGCGTCATAAATCTATCTTCAAAATTAAATGATGGCATAGCGAATACAGTTGCTACAGAAGTTGTAGGTATTTTAACCGATTTCATCCTGGCGTCGCCTCCGCGGCTTATAATTGCATGCACATCTATGTCACAGGGTCGATGATTCAAAATTCAAACGTATTTTCTTTGTAAAATGTCAATAAGGTAATGTATCAACTTTAAAATTAAGATACAGCATTTTAGACTTTACTGCACACAGTAGGTAAAGAAAACTGACAAACATTTTTAGACCGCGATATTATATGGGGGTGATTCGGATACTCCATGGGGGTGATTTTTCAACTACAATGTAAAGTTTGTTCTTGGCATAAATTCATCCCAACTGCGGAACATTCTGTATTACTTACTCTTCTCGTTGCCTACTGCAACGGCAAAAACGCATAGTAGGTATAGGTTTGTAGTATGTGGTATTAAGTACCCATGCTGGATCAGGGCCGTAGGCAGGAGGGGGGGGGGGCGAAATGTGAGAACCCAGAATCTCAATCGAAAGATCGACCTTCATACTCTAATACAGATTGTAATCTACACATTTCGCTTAAACGGACTTTATAATCTACAAAAGTAGTAAGTTTTTATGGACTCTGACTTTGTATTTCATGAAAAATTTTTATAGGTAAGTAGTTATATTTCTGTATGAACGGTCAAAGAGAAAAAAGAACCTAACTTATTCGAAGCGGGATGCTAAAAATTTCAAGCTCGCTTCGCTCGCTCTTGCATCATCTTAATAATATTCTCCATAGCGGCTTTAATATGCTAAATTGGTCTTATATGTTAAAGATGTCGCTGTTTTTTGGTCATGATTGCAAAGTGGTGGGAAAAGAAAAACAGGGCTTTGATAATAACTAAGCTCTTCACCAATTTGAATTTTGACTTAGAATGTTTAAAATCGTAAAATATTTTATTTTTAATGATTATCCGCAAAAGGAACAAAAAATGCTGTTTTAAAAATAACAATAAATCTCTTTTAGCAAAGCAATACTCTTTTATACAAAACTTTACTTCTAAATTTACCCTGTCTGAAATCAGATAATAATATATAAGAAATACTTACTTTTTTTTTTTAAGCTGGCTTAACCCCCCTCGAAATGAATTCCTGGCTACGGCCCTGCGCTGGATGGCCGAAGCTGGATAGAACAAAACTAATGGGGCACAAACATACAATAATATTAATTTGTTGAACATCAATAAGAATGTAATTTTAATTATATGGACAAATAAAGCCATAATAATCTATATCTATACTAATATTATAAATCTGAAGAGTTAGTTTGTTTGTTTGAACGCGCTAATCTCAGGAACTACTGGGTGGAATAAATAAAATATAACATCACGCTACGACCAATAGGAGCGGAGCATAAATGAAAAATCGTGCCAAAAGGGGAAAAAATATTGCTTTTTGAGAGCTTCCGTTGCGTGCGCTGCGTAAACGGTTTAAGTTACGCAAATATCATGTATGATGGAATTGTTCCTCTTTAAAAGTTCTAAAAAAAGTCCGCGACAGCATATCGCACCTACGGTGCAATAACGTCACTTATGCATTTTTTGTCAAAACTTAACTGATTATGAGAAAATACTCCAAATCCACCTCTTTACTTGGTGCGTTATTGTCATTTGTGTAGTACGCAAACTTTCCTCGTGAGGGCTTTAGTGTCGTTACGGTTTTGGCGCGAATCTGGACGGCACTGGGAGAAACAACGTTTCATTGGTCAGTTGCGCGCGGCCCCCCGCACGAGTAGTTGTCTTCTGGAGCTACAACGTTACTAAGGTAATTGTGACAATTATTTTTTATGTTTTTGGAGCAATAACGACACTTGTGTAGTGAGGTAGTGAAGTAATGACGTTATTTCCCCAATACTTGTATTTCATGGTGTAAAGTTTAACGTTAGATTAACACTTGTGACGATATTGCTCCAGTATAGTAGTAGGATTATTGTTTTTGATTATTTTTTTATGATTATTATTCCAACATGATAAATAGATAGATAATAGTATGAATATGACATCTTTTCTCTTTTTTATCCCGAATTTTTAAATAAGTTGTTTAGTTGATGTGAGATGTTTAGATTTTGAAATTACATTCCTGCGTTAAATTGTCGGTCCCGCTAATTTTAAGATAATTTTATTTTATTGATTTTCTTTAATTTAAAGTTATCAGTTTGTTTCGTTTGAAATTGTATTATAATTAGTACCTATTTGTATTATTAATGTGGTGGTTTGGCGCACTAAAAGGACAGCCGTCACTGCTTTTAAGCAATCTAATAAGTAATTATTTCACGGGAATTTAAAATCTTAATTTTGATAAATCAGTCAATAATTTATTTCATTATCATATTTTTTTATTGAGCACCTATTTATTATCATTATTTTGTATTTTCTTTTTTTTTTCAGATTGACCCAACGCAGCAAACACCTAGTGCTACTTGCACTTTACAATGGTAACAAAAACTCGATTGAAGTTCAAAATTTAGCCAACCCTACAAAATTACCATATTCAAAACCATAAAATGCATTATCTCTTACAAATTCCGAGTGTCCAGTATCACCATCCAACCTAGAAGACCCAACAACAACTACTCCAGAGCAGGATGATACTACTTTCGAGAACCCCGGTAACTCTCCATCTATTTTATTTGCGAATAATAAATCGTATGAACAAGAGGGTATCGACTTTCAAACAGGCGATTTCTCCGGCGATGAATACAGGCCTGGCCCTCGTTCAAGATCGTCTTCATCCAGTAGTTCCAGTAGCAGTTCTACCAGTAGCTCCAGTAGCAGTAGCTCCAGTAGTAGTTCCAGTGATTCTCCTGCAGAAAACAATAATTCTAATAATGAGAGTCTAGTTCACGAGTATAACCAACCAGCGGAACCGATAACTAAACCGAGAGTCAAAAAGCGTACGCGTAATCCAACAATCTGGAAAAAGAATGTTGCTAAGCAATTGAAAAACTCTGGACAAACGTATATCTCAGTAAAGACCAAAAAACTAAATCAAAGTAAAACAATAGGACCTACATGTACAACTAAATGTCGGTTGTCCTGTGCTGCTAAATTCCAAATTAACCCCCCGGTTCATTTGGAATGGGGACGATTGTTCAAGTTTAGGCAGTAAGAAGATAATCTGTCATATAAAAGTCTGATTAATATAAAAGTTACTATTTAGAATTCAGAAATTTTGTTACTCTTTTTTGCTATTTGAATAAAAATTTTTTAGAAATGCATGATGACGTGTTTTATTTTCTTTGACATAATTGACCGATAAATTATTTTCTAGACCCATAACGTCACTTCTGCGAGGGTTGTAATTTTTAAACGTTTATATCTTCATAATAGTAAACAGTGAAATGTTTGCTTTTATGTTAAAGTAAGGTTTAATGGTTTAGTTTCAATATTATCAATTTATTTTTTTAGTCGAGTAAAACTATACAATTTAATAGGATGTTCAATTTTCAAACGCTTCTCCTGAAAAAATACGTCAGATACATAAGTGACGTTATAGCACCGTAGGTGCGATATGTCTATCTTTTAAGATTGACTCACTATAGCCTTTTTTATGGTAATCAAATTTTTTCGAAGTTAATGCATTATTTGCGAAGGAGTTTTATCGACATAATATTAATTCTTATTGAAATAAATAGTTTTAACATCAAGGGTATTTATGTAGCAGTAAAATACTTTTTAATTCATTCGAATCGGACATTTAATTTCTAAGATATCACGATATAAAAATGCAATACGCGAACCGTTCGACGCCGGCGCGGCGCCGCGCCTCCGCGACGTTCCCTACTTTAGAGAGGAGAGGATGAGCACACGGGTAGACATGACCTGGAATAGGACATAGGATACGTTTTATCCCTATATTCCCACGGGATCGACATATAATATATAAAATACATGGCTTCTATTTCAATTTTTGGATGAAGTATGGGCCATTGTTTACAGGAGAATGGAGAAAAATTACAGTGGCAGGGCAGCAATGTCAATTTTGACACTGACACGAAAGGGCAAGTTGATAAAATAATGCAATTGCATTCTCAGACCAAATAAAAACCGTTTTTATTTGGTCTGAGATTGCATTGAAATTATATTGATGTGAATATTTTGTGGCTTTTTGTAACTTAGGTGTATTATAAACTAAACTATGATACAAAGATTTGTGGAATAGTTTAGTTTATATTACACCTAAGTTACAACCATCTATGTATACGACTGAAAGACTTGTATCTATGGCCAAGAATAATAAAAAAAAAAAAAAAACAAAATGACACTGACAGTGACATCATGGACGTGCTAACTAATTATTTCCGCGGTAGTTGTCCTTATTGGTGTGCTTGATTTCTATGGCCGCTGAGTTTATTATTTCTCTCCTAGATAACTAATAAGGTAAGAACCCATTCTAAATATTAAATTTACAAACAATGATGATTGATATTTTTTTTCAAAGTTAGAGTGGTTGAAGAAGATGAGATAGTCTCCTACTAAAAAGTTAAACAAAGACATCTCTGCCGCAAAACTTAGTTTACGTGACTTGGACGAAGGAATTTACGTTGTCTTTCCTAATTTATTGAAGTAATTGATTGTTTAAAAGTAATAAAAAAGAAACTACATATTGCAGGTTATGATGGTCTTATCAATCTGTTTATAATCAAAGCCGATACTATTCTTGTTCTACTTTTTATGTACTGCTAAACATGTCACAACAAGAAAACAATTTAAGTATGTTTTTTTGCAGACATCAAGATGGCTAATCAATGGGGACAAAAAGCAGAGGAGTTGGAGGTATCAAATAAAGTAGCTGGATTAGGTTTAAATAAAAAACCTATTACCCAGTCTAATGAGTCGGATGAATCTCCTGATGCAGCGAACCCGGCGGATACCTCTCTTTTAATGAAAATTATAAGGCAAGGCTTAGTTGAGTCTAAGTTGGACATTGAAATTCAGAGAAAAGATCCTAACTCTCCGCTGTATTCTGTGAAGACATTTGAAGCTTTACACTTGAAGCCCAATCTACTGAAAGGAGTATATGCAATGGGCTTTAATGCTCCTTCTAAAATTCAAGAGACTGCCTTACCAACCCTCTTAGCTGACCCTCCACAAAATATGATTGCTCAATCTCAGTCCGGTACTGGTAAGACAGCAGCTTTTGTGTTGGCCATGTTGAGCAGAGTAGATTCCAGTAAAAATTATCCACAAGTGCTATGTTTGAGTCCTACCTATGAACTTGCTATACAGACAGGAGAAGTTGCTGCAAAAATGGCAAAGTTCTGTCCTGAGATCAAGCTGAAGTATGCTGTTAGAGGTGAAGAGGTGCCTAGAGGAACTAAGATATCTGACCACATTATTATTGGAACACCTGGGAAAATGCTTGATTGGGGTGTGAAATTTGGCATGTTTGACATGACCAAAATCAGAGTATTTGTACTTGATGAGGCTGATGTCATGATTGACAGACAAGGTCACCAAGATCAGTGCATTCGCATTCACAAATGCTTACCTTCAACTTGTCAGATGATGTTCTTTTCTGCTACTTATGATACTGCTGTAATGGAATTTGCTGAAATTATTGTCCCTAATCCTATAATTATAAGACTGCTACGTGAAGAGGAGTCATTGGATAATATTAAGCAATATTATGTCAAATGCAAGAACCCAGAAGAGAAGTATAGAGCCATTTGTAACATTTATGGTGTAATAACAATTGGTCAAGCAATAATTTTTTGTCACACAAGAAAAACTGCCAGCTGGTTATCTGAGAAAATGTCCAAAGATGGGCATTCTGTAGCAGTGTTATCTGGTGAGCTGACTGTTGAACAAAGAATAGCAGTACTTGACCGTTTCAGAGCTGGTTTAGAAAAGGTACTGATCACCACAAATGTGCTGTCCCGTGGAATAGATGTTGAACAAGTGACACTTGTTGTTAACTTTGATATGCCAATGGACATGGAAAAGAAAGCTGATTGTGAAACTTACCTGCATAGAATAGGGCGTACTGGTCGTTTTGGTAAAGCGGGTATAGCCATTAATTTAATCGACTCTTCACAAACCATGAATATTTGTAAAGAAATTGAAGGTCATTTTGGTAAAAAAATTCAATTACTTGACATTGAAGATGCAGAAGAAATCGAAAAAATCGGTGCATAAGCATTTGTTATCACATAATTATTATAGTTGCTTGAAACTAAGTTTAAGTCCCACATGTTACAGTTACATATATTTGGTATTTTAATAAATAACTAATTTTGTATTAAATTTATTATTGGTATTATTTTTATATCATCTTATGCTCAGTTACCATGAAATAAATAAAAAATGAACTACATACCTTATTAAATTTTTATTGCATACAATTCTGTTACATGCAATGATACATATTATATTAACAGATACCGAAAAAAGGCTTCCGCGCAGCAGCTGCAGCACACATACCCACTTTTCATTCATTATACATTTCACTTCAAGTAAAAATGATAGAAAGGAGATGGCTTGATAAAAACAACAAGAAAAAAGAGACACCTAGTGCAGCTGCTTCAACTAAGCGTATTACTCGTAGCCATGCGTGTTGCAGACTTAAGTCAATACATCCCAATTAGGATGTTTTCGAGTCTCCACGATTGCGCGCTCAAAACATATCTGTTTAATATAATATCTTTGGTTACATGCAAATTATTCAATAATCACCCGTTTTACTCTGGACACCATACAAATAATAAGTAATAACTATAAGATAATAAATTAAGGAAAACTGGTTTAAGGATAACATCATTTCCAAAATAGCATTTACCTACTTCATGCAGAATACAAACCAGATTTAATGAATTCATAACATAGAAGTTCAATGGTGCATAGCTTACATTACATACATAAAGACTACAGCCAGTTGGACCACTTAAAGAAAATGACCAAGCAGTGATTTATGTTAGTATCACTTCAGGCTTGAGTTATTTTGTACAGTGATTTAAGCATTTGTTTTTATAGAATAGGTAACTATAAAAGACATAATTAAGTTAAGATGTTTAGTTTAAAAAATCACATGTACACATTTTCAGGTAAATTCATAAAACAAAGTAACCTTACTTTTATATTATAAAAGACAAGTATTGGAATAAATTACTAGTTTTTCATTGACTATTTTGTCATAGTATCTGTCAATTTATCTGCCACCTTGCGCAGCTGGCTCTGGGTTGCTTGCTCCAGATATCATGACGAATATTGCAATAGGTACAATGTACATCCACTGGAAAACAAAATTAATATATCCATCATACAGAGTAATGCATACACTTACACCAGTATTATAAAACAATCCTTATTACTGGTATCATTGCAACTTACATATTTGGCTAAGAATGATTTGTTGTCTTTGACATCTCCCTTTTCTCTAGCTTCTCTCTCTCTTTCAAGTTTTTGGATATAGGTTGCTGTGTCAGGCCTGTCAAAAAAAAAACAATGATGGATTAATGAATTTACAATTTAAAAAGACAACTATTTAATACTTTAATTATATCAATGCATCCAGTACATTGGTTGTACTTACACAGGAGCTTGCTCAACATGACGAAGATAGAAGTTAGAGTTGATCTTATTACTGCTGCTTTTGTTAAGCGATGCCTGGGAAGAATTAGTAACTTGGAAGCTGACTGCAATCACTGCCCCATTGGGCAATACCCACGCATTAATCACGTCTGACAAACCATTAGCAAGGAAGGCTTTGGCTTTGACTGATGAATAGAATTCTGTTCCTTTGCTATTGTCAGCAGATGTTACTAGTGTCTTTATGGTGTAGAAACTATCAATGTCAGCAAGACTCTGAAAGGTATTTATTACATTCAATTATTTCTTGTGATTAAGAATGAACAGTCAACAAATAGAAAGAAAATAAATTTATTTGAGTGAATGATTGATATTGATGGATACATACCTTTAATTGATCGATATGTTGTTTATTAAATTGTATTTGATCAATAACTGCAGCTCCTGCGCGAATACTCTTCAGTGCTATGTTGCCCCTTGAGCAATACTTTTCAGATTCACAATTTAGTGAGTGCTCTATCTTAATATTCAGCCAACCATCATAATCAATGCAAGCCTGTAATAGAAACAAGAAAACTAAAATTAGCATCGTGTAGAACTTATCAGTAGAACAAATAAATAGAGTAAAAAATTACCGCAAAATTAAAAAATCCAAGTAATGATATAACTGCGAAAGTTTGGAAATACATTTTTCAGCTTATTACTGTAAGATGGGTTAATTTATTTCCAATAAGATTTTTCAGACTTTCCTTCAGTGATTCAGTTTCGATCAGATGGATTCTTTGATTTGACAATTGAGTAAATTGACAATTGACATTGACAGAGACAGACAAGGCACTTTTTGATCTGACAAGTATTTCTCACGAATAAGTTAGTTTATGGTTAAAGTTAATCCGTGTTTGATCCCGATATTCTAGTCGATTATTTAGGGATTTTTTTTACTATTACTTGCTTTGTCGCTTAGCGACCACATCGCCTAGTACAGGAAAATATAAAGAGGTTCCCAGTTGGGGACAAAAAAAAATGTACCGATATAATTAAGCAATTATAAATATTATGAATTTATATGATTGATTTGATTTGATAGATAAAGTTGTGTGTGTGTCTCACTCAATGACATAGGTACAGCGGCTTTAGGATTCAAAACACTTACACTAGATGAAGATACTTTTTAAATCACCCTAATCACCTGGCCACGGGAAATTCGCTACAGCGAATTTTCGGGCGGTGCGAATTGCGGTGCGTTTTGCGGCAAAACAAAATGTATAGAAATGTAGGTACTAAGCATGCCACGGGAACCGCGGCAGGCGGGGCGATTTGCGAATTTTGCCGAGCGGATTCCATGGCGGAAAAAACAAATGCGAATCAATACAGGGCTGCCTACTTTTTTTTTACAAGAAATAAAGTACGAAAGAGACGGAATATAAACAGTATTTTGAAAAAATAAAAAGTGTTACATTTTTAATGTTTTGAATAAGTACATTATTTTTTGGTACCCCTCGCACATGTTATTTATGTATCATCCATCATTTAGGCTTCGTAAGCCTCATCACATTTCCATGTAAAATTAAAGTAGGTAAATGAGGAGCTAATTTTTTATTACCTTTTTTGTAGCTCTAATTCTGTCGTCCCGCCATTTTGTTTACTTAAGTATATTTTTGTTTCACCATAGAGTCCGTTTTTAATCTCGTAGACTATTTTGACATTTCAAATTATTGTTGATTGTTTTTTCAATTTGGAGTTTGACATTTGCACCTGTCAAATTAAAAAATGAACTTTAGACTTTAGACTTCGACAATTTGACTTTTTAGGGGTTTTTGAAAGAGAAGATAAAGGTGAATGTGAATCGTTTTCATTTTCTATTTTTGTGCACTAACTAACTAAGTTAACACAATTATGATAATAGGTTTAGTTGGAAAACTTGGAAACTAACAAAACGAAGGCAAAAGCCCGAAAAAAGACTATATTATCCGCGCGTATTTGCGTCAGTAGACATCACCGTCGCCGTCGGCAGACTGTCAGACGGACGGTGACTTCTTGACGACAATTTGACATTTGACAGAGTAGTTCTGAAATCCACCGCTAGCATTTATTTTCTTAAACAAATTTTATTAATGGTTCTGTATACACGCGAAAAAAGTATTTTTGAATACTTTATTTTTATTGAATAGTAAAAAGTATTTTAAGTTGAAATAAAGTATAAAGTCCGTTCAACCGATTTTGACTTCTATACCGTAGGCATAAGGATAGCATTAAAAGCAAAAAAAGTTACACAATACCAACTATCTACTGCGGCTGCCATTTTTCATGCCACCAACGCAATAGAATTCAAAATCGGTTGAACGGAATGTAAAAAAGGCTTATCTATACGTCTAATCTTATTTCAAATGGAGTATAGATAAAGACATTTTGCTCTCGGTCTATATTAATCGCGGCGGCGAACGCTGTTCCCGTGGCTTCATTCCGTGCCGCTTGTTTTGCCGCCCCGCTTGCCGCACCGCGCCTGTCCCGTGGCCAGGCGGTGGTTGAAAGTCATAAACTGCACGAGTTTGTCTACGTGTCAGTTAGATATTTTCAACATCAATGTATTACTGCGAATTGTTCTAAAAAGTGGTAAAGCATTAGGTACATGGTCGACTATAAAGCAGCGACCCGAGATAAATATCAGTACCTACCTTGGTACTTACTAACAGTAGGCCTTGATTAGGTTATGATTGTTTTTATATTTTACTAGCTTTTGCCCGCGGCTTCGCCCGCGTTGATGTCGAAAAATATCCGACGGGAACGGGATTAAAAAATAACCTATAGGTTAATCCAGGTTATAAACTATCTGTGTGCCAAATATCATCTAAATCCGCTCATCCGTGTTTGTGCAAGCCGGAACATACATACAAACAAACAGACCAAAAATTCTAAAAACTATATATTCAACATCAGACGCGAATATTCAATATAATATTTGACTTCGTTACTATTTTATTTTACGTCGTCTGCGTAGAGTATAAATTCTTTTTTTCTAGATAATTATGAATTAGGTATTATAACAATAACAATAGACCTTTCTTCATGGCTAATTGTCCTCTACTACGTATGATATTTGAGGAATACTGTAAAGAAATACCTGCTGTAAAGGACCGGTATCTACCTAAATCCTTCACAGTATTTCTCTATATACGATGTTTTTCACTAATTCGGAAGCGGGCACTAAAACAACCAGGCTAGTTGGAGAGCTAACACGTGAGCAAGCCACATAAAATTGGCCGTGGGAGAAACAGTCTTGCCGCAAATCAACTCCAGCAAATTTTAGAGTTTGTCCCTGTGACTTATTAATAGTCATCGCGAAACAAACCTTGATTGGGAACTGCAATCTTTTAAATTCAAACGGAAGGTCATTTGGTATCAATGGTATACGCGGCACGAATACTGTTTCTCCTCTGGCAGATCCAGTTAGTATTTTCGCCTCAATAACTTTGCGGCGGAGAGCTGTTACTTGGAGTCTAGTTCCATTGCACAATTTTGGAGGATGTAAATTTCGAAGTAACATGACAGGAGCACCTACACGCAACATAAGTCTGTGACACGGAAGACCCGGCGGATTAAGAGAGTTTAAAAATTCTACAGGATAATTAACCGACTCGTCCATATCGACCATGGTGTCAACAGAATTGTAAATCATTTCTTCGCCTTCGAATGTATTTATCAACATTTCGTTGATCGCAGCGGCTTGGTCGTTTTTGGGAGTCAAAATGGCTCTCTCGCATAACCACTCCATCGGTTTGCCTTTAATATTTTTAATATCAGGATAAATTTTATCAACAAGTCCCTCAACTGTTGATACCACAGTACATAATTCGTATGGTATTTGTATCAACCCATCTATTTGTGGAAAGTTTCCGTTTCCGATTTGAAGAAGAAGATCTGCAAATCTGCCGGCAGAAACTTCACCTCTGAGATGTACTCTCATGTTTCGAGTAAGTTTTAGAACTTTAATTGAAGGCCATAAGAAAGATCTTTTGATGCATGCTTTGATCTCATCTGCGCGCGTACCTTTAGGCACTACCGGTAAAGTCTGTCGAAAATCTCCTGCCAGCAACACCGTCATACCACCCATTATGTTTTTATTATTTCGTTTGTCCTGCAAACTCCTATTCAAGGCTTCAACTCCTCTTTTGTGCGCCATCGTTATTTCATCCCATACTATTAGTTTAGTATTTTTAAGCACTTCGGCAAGATTGCTTTGCTTTGGTATATTGCATAAGGGTGTCTCTACATTTGTAAGATTTAGAGGTAGTTTTAAGGCAGCGTGTGCAGTTCTACCTCCTTCTAATAATCACAAGACTTTTGTCCAGGCTTCCGAGCAACTTTCTTTCTGTCTGTTGGTCTGAAAGTATGACGCAAAAACTACCGGATCGATTTTGTTCAAATTTTGCATAGATGTTCCCTATAAGTGTGGTCAGTCTGTAGGGTACTTATTATCACGCTATTTGCTTTTGCTATGAGTGATGAGCAGAATTGCATTCTGTTCGTATCCTAACTATCCTAATCTATTTATATCTATATTGATTCGCCCGGAGAAGGGGGTGGAGGGGGTTATCCGGGAGAGGGGCCCGTGGCTAAATAAAAACAGTCGCACTGGTCGATCGATCAGGTTAAGCTACGCTTGTCGCGGTTGGTCTATGGATGGGTGACCATCTTTAGATACAGAGACCCGTCCGTGCCTCGGAAAGTATGTTAAGCTGTTGGTCCCGGCTGTCATTCGTGGATCTTTGACAGTCGTTACGGGAAGTCAGAAGCCCGAAAGTCTGACAACCATTTTTACCAAGGGGTATCGTATTACCTAATAACTGCTGCGTTGTGGAGGTCAGATAGGCAGTCGCTCCATGTAAAATACTGTAAAGTTAGAAACAGTACACGTGTACTTATAAATATTATTTCTACTTGAATACAAAATTTTGCGAATGAACAACTTCAATACAAAACTTCATACCCATTTCAGACCCGTGTGGGTTGAAATTAAAAAAAAACAAATATTTAGGTTGTGTTAGTTTCCAACCATAAGCCGAAATATTAGTGATTTTAAATTAAAAAATAAAGAACTTTAATTAAAAACAAAATTTCATCCCCCTTTTCACCCCCTTAAGGGTTGAAATTCTAACAATACCGTTGCGTTAGATAGTAGTGATTTTTCTTCGAAAATTAAGGATTTTCAACTTTATCCCCCGTTTTAACCCTTCGGGGGTAGAATTATCAAAAACGTTGAGATACGTATTGATTAATTTTCAATCGTCAGTCTAAAATCAAAATTTGAAGATCCTAACTTCAAAACTGACGGAGTTTCATACAAACTTCCATCCCCTATTTTTCCCCTTTAGGGGTGGAATTCCCAAAAATCCTTTCTTAGTGGATACTTACTCTTCACAAAGAACACACCCTCCAAGTTTCATGTCTCTAGGACCAGCGGTTTGGGCTGTGTGTTGATATATCAACAGTCAGTCAGTCAGTCAGTCAGTCAGTTTCTCCTTTTATACATATAGATTATGAACGAAAAGGTACCTAGGTATTTAAGCAGAATATTTTCATAATTTCACGAAAAACTCGACGCTTTCTTCAACAGTACATTGGATTATTGGGATTCGCGTACACGAAATCGTGACGTCACAGGCAATAGTGGCGTGCAGCGCCTAACTAAACAGCTGAAAGGCTCGTGGGATAAAAGAGTTGGTCTTATTAGCGCGGGCGTACCTACCAATCTAAGTTGTTAATTCCCTACAGCGTGGCACGCACCTACGGGATTACAATTGCTTGTTGTTTTGCAATAAAATCGTGTGATTGTCGAGTTCTGTGTAACAGCAGTTTGTTTGATTGTTTGTTTTTATTTAGATTTTGTTATTTGACCTGACAAGTTGATGCTTCAGTTACGAACATGACTGTGTCTGTGGGTTCAATCTTATGGTATCGGTGTCTCTCCAAAGTGGGAGATGTCCTGGCTTGATCTTGCTAGACTACATTAGGCCTTGTTGGTCTATTCTGCCCTACTATCATTTAGGCCTTTAAACATAATTCAATAGGGAGATTACCTACCTATTTAGCATATCAGAACGAATATTTACCAGCATAGTGAGTTTCCCATAAATATGAGCATGTAGCTTCAACTGAAATGTAGTTCATAATAATAATAATTTATGTAAGTGGTGCGATTCTCTTGTCACAAATTCTCTAAACTAAACTAAAAATCACTAAAATTTATATAGATAGCTAGGCAGTTGAAATTTTCACAGATGATGTATATCTATTGCCGCTGTAACAACAAATACTAAAAAACAGAAAAAAAAAAATATTTAAGGGGGCTCCCATACAACAAACGTGATTTTTTTTGTAATAATTATAGATAATACGTAACCCTTCGTGCGCGAGTCCAACTCGCACTTGGCCGGTTTTAAAAAAAAAATTTTGGCCCTGCGCGACTGGCTCTAAAAAAAAAACACGGTGTAGGGAAAACAAGTACCAAGTGGAGGCGCGCGGTTGTCAAATTCGATTTTAGTTGTGTCAAAATAAATTTAGAGAATTTATTTGGCTCCAAGATTCCCATAGCCAAAAGCAAGGAATTTTAGTGATAGTTTAGTTCGGTGTACAAGAGAATCGGCACCAACGTCTTTAGTTTTCAATTTTCGTTTTTTGTCAACGACTTCCGAAATTAAAGTTGTTTTTCACTTTTTTAGTGATTTTGTTGTAAGTCAGTTGTTTTCTTTTTTGGTAAAAAGTTTTTATAACCTATCCAATGTTTAGTTGTGGTTGTGCCCATAAAAATTCGAATACCACTACCTGCTAAGTAAACAACAGTGACGGCGTAACTTCAAACATCGTCAACAACTACCTATGGGAAAAATACGTATGTAATATTTAACCTAACTCAAAAACTATGCAAGCAAAACCGATGGTTTTGTCTATGCGATTATGGATGCAAGGATGCAGCATGTACAAATAATGCTTCGCTCACAATAGGCCTCATCAGAAGGCTGAATGTCACCCAAAGGGTAATGGAATCAGAAAGGAAGAGATCCGTTGGAGAATCAAGGTAACCGACATAGCCCAAAGTATTGCAAAACCTAAGTGGCAGTGGGCAGGGCACATTGCTCGCAGAACAGATGGTCGATGGGGCCGTAAGGTTCTTCAGTGGCGACCGCATACCGGAAGATTTAACGTTGGTAGGCCCCCCACAAGGTGGACCGATGACCTGGTAAAGGCCGCGGGAATCCGCTGGGTGTGGGAAGCACAGACCCGGTCGAAGTGGCGGTGTTTGGCCTATGTCCAGCTGTGGACGTCTTTCGGCATTAATTATGAAAAAAAAAAAACAATCTGCCTGGCCTTTTCCCAACTATGTTGGGGTCGGCTTCTAGTCTACCAGGATTCAGATGAATACCAGTATTTTACATGGAGTGACTGCCTTAACCGACTCTTGAATTAACGGCTTAACGTGCTTTCCGAGGTACGGAGGTAAAGATGGTCACCCATGCACGGATCAACCCCGGCAAGTGTAGCTTATAGTTTAACCTGATGGATCGACCCGTGCGGCTGTTATTATTTAGCCACGAGCTCCTCTTTTATAGTTATACCATATGTACCATTGAGAGTACCACAAAATGGTAAATGATGATGATTACGAATAATTATCGGAAATACTTTGTCAAGAACGGTACGGTTGACATCTACAGGGCATGCCACCGTCCCGGTGAATCAATCCGACATATTGTTTCTGGTTGTTTTCGTTTTGCTAACGGCGACTACTTGCACTGACACAACTAGTGGCTAAAATTATCCACCAGCAACTTGCAACTACAACCGGTGTGATGGAGTCCGAAGTACCATAACTACAGGTATGTGCTCGACCCAGTTCTCGAGAATGGTCATGCCATACTGGGATCGATCTATTATCACTGATAGTATTATTGTACCCAATAAGAATGATATTGTGGTATTATATCGACGATAACGCCGTGCAATGATTGTTGATATCGCCCTCATCACGAGAATCTCGTAAAAAATGAGAAAAAAAAAAACAAGTATCTGACTTAGCACACGAGGTTGTCGACATGTGGGACGTGGACTCTATAATCATTGTACCTCAGGAGGCTCTCATTGCGCGGCCTGAGAGCCTCCTGAGGTTAAGCCCTTAGGCTTAATTCAGAAAGCAGTACCTACTCCTGGACCCGGTACGCATAGTTCCTTTCTCTAGAGCCCTAACCACCGCACCGGCAGCTTGGACCCAGTTCCTGATGCCGATGAGACATTTATAATAATCTTTAAATAAAAATATTTAAAAATGTAAATAAAGGAAATAATAAAAAAAAACAAAGGAACTGAACCAATATGTACCTTATACGTCACTGTAAAAGATCAACGCAGATACTTATGGAACAATTCTTTGCTAAGAATTTGGGTCCAGATAAAAGATTTTTTACGTGCTCTCGTACGGGATGAAATTAAACATGAATACTTGCTTTTACCTCTGACGTGGAGCATTCCGCTCCAATACATTCACTTTGAACACAAGGGAAACTCCAAGGGGGTAATCGGGTTTAGTAACATATATCTCCTTTAACCCCCGCCGCAATGAGATAAATGACTAAAATCATCTTGGCTTTATTGAAATACCTTGGTTCGGGGGGCAGGTACAATATTTTAAATAATTCTATGATCGGAAGCATCGACTGGCTGTGTAGGGCTAAGGGTTATTGACGGCGTAAAGTAGGTATTTGGAAGGAAGTTGTCGTTTCTACGTTTTTTTTTATATTCATACGTAACTGGTAAACCGTTTATTTTCAAAGTCAAATCGTTTATTTCATTAAGGCCTAGTTGAAGAATTGAATCTAGTTTTTCCTTTTTAACCGACTTCCAAAAAGTAGGAGGTTCTATGTCCGGCATTATCTATTTTTTTTAAATGTATGTTCATTGATATTTTCGTCAATTGTGGCCTGATTTCGAAAATTATTTTTTCCTTTGTTAGAGGAAACTTGCAGTTGCGCGGTGGTCCCATATTTTTATTAACTTTGCTTGGGCAGTTTTTGATTTAGCTTCAATAATACGTATTTTTCACACTTAGTCTATGTGTGATGATGTTATAAGTTCCTGTCACTGTTATTTACATAGCAGGTAGTGGTATTAAAAAAAAAAAAACTAAAAAGAAACAACCAACTTAAAAATATCTTTAATTTCGGAACTTGGTGGTTTAGGGTTCCGTAGTCAACAAGGAACCCTTATAGTTTCGCCATGTCCGTCTGTCTGTTTGTCTGTCCGTCTGTCCGCGGCTTAGCTCAGAGACTGTTGGTACTACAAAGCTGTAATTTGGTATGGGTACATATAAATCACGCCGACAAAGTGGTAAAAAAAAAATCGTACCTCCCCTGTTTGATAAATTCATCCCAACTACGGAACCCTTCATTGTGCGTGGTCCGACATGCACTTGGCCGGTTTTTTTTCAATATTTTGCTTACATTGATTAGATTTAGAAGACAACTGGGCCCAGGTGATCTCTGCAGTATTCCACATTTCTATCTCTCTATTAGGTAAATTCTCCCTGGTCAATGAGTGACGAAAGAGTCCAAGTGTGGTGGACACGCCTTTTTTCAGGGACCCACGGCGTGATGACCATGGCCCATCTGTCCTAAGTCTTGTATAGTCTTGAGTTGATGCAGAGGAGAATAAAGAAGGCACTGTTTATTCACATCAACAAATATTTCATTTTTAGTATGAAGAATTTTAAACGTATAATTTTCAAGTTGCGACAAAAAGCCGTCGTTGTTCTACAAAATAATATAGACACTTTCAGCTTTCAGCACATTCACATGCATTCCGAGTGCACTTTAATACTATTTTGCAGATAGGTCAACTAACTGGCTCGACTTAAGCAAAAAGTGCTCAGGTCGCTGTGTCGTATCGTACGTTGCACCGGCGAGGGCGAGCGGTGAGACACCCACTACTAACGTAATTTAGTACTAGTTGAAGTGGATAAGCGCGAGTAGAATTATTTATCCGATGGGAACTCTTGGTGTAGGTGACACAAGAGGGCGCGGGGTGCGCACACGGCCGTAGCGGGAGTGATAATTACATAATTATAATAAATACGTAGCGGCACCGTGGTGCCGTAGTAGCGGCACGCGTAGCGACTTCGTAGCGACAACGTAGCAGAACCATAACGCCACCGTAGCGGCACGTACGCGTGCCGCTACGGTAGCGTTATGGTCTACGGTAATAACCGGTTATTTCTGATCTTATTATCTCAGTCTAGTTTTTAATTATTATAAACTGTACTGTAATTTTAAATACACAGTTTGTCTAATCTGCTATTTAAATCTTTGGTTAAATCTAAGATAAATCAAAGCTTACTTTCTTCATTAGGCATAATATTTGCTTTGTACTTAACTAAGATTGAGAACTGAAACAGTAATTTTTAACTCTTCGACGTCGCAGTAATTGTAAAATGCAGTTAGTGCATTTCTAATGCATGGCCGGAAACCGGAGTTCTTTAGCTCTAACTTATTACTGTGACGTAACTGCCGAGTATCTAAACTGTGGACAAACTATTTAACTGGGAGTAATTATTTAATGTGAGAAATGGGATTTAGGTAATTTTCTCGCTCTTTTTGTATTTACGGAGAGAGCTATTGTAATAATTGCAGCCGTCGTGTCGAAGTTCTGTTTTTACTTCGGTTTTTGATGCAGCCCGGTACACTTCTGTAGCACCAAATGTATGTAAATATGAATTTATAAAATCATTCTTGTCTTTTTTAAAGATCATTTTAGTGTATTGATAAGCATTACCTAGTTCTACCGAAAAATGGCACACATGCAACGTATCTTCTATACCTCCACTAGACTCTGTTGCCTCTTTTGATCCAATCCTTTATTTATCTTTAATATAACCTGGAGGATCTACTAACCTACTCCTCCCTGCCTGTTAGGAACCATAGATAGAACCACAAAGTTCTAAGATACTGTGTTGAATTTGTGCAATGCGCAAAAGATCTTAGTATGAAGAAGACCTAACATTACTCCGTTGACTTTTACAAATGGCTCAGGGTGATACACCAGCTGATGCCTGATATCTATCCTTTATGATTTTCTTTTAACCTGGAAATGTCTAAAATTGAGATAAGTAGCCAAAGTAGGTGTTATCATAAATAAGGAAGTGTTTTTAATTAATTTAGAGGCGTGACCGTCGTCGGTCCCATGCGATTGAGAGCAAATCTTGCTTCTTTTAGGAACTATAATGAATTCTATTCACGTCGCTTTCATTTATTTCTTTACATTATGAATCTATTTATGTTAGTACATAAACCTATTTTTATTAGATATGTAGGTACTGCATATAACAGACCTCACCCACAGCAAGAGAGCCTATGAGTTTGCCTGAAGTCTAAAACTCGTTCATAAAATGGCACACAAAGGTGTTCCCCAGATTTTTTTAATATTGTAGGGGACGAAGTAATCAAGCGAACATTAATGAGAGTTATTAAAACATTTAAATTGAGGATTATGAATAAACAAGTTGTGTGCGTGGCCAGTGCTGTGCCGATGATATAAATATTGCGTGGGGTAGGGACTAGAAAATTAAACAACGTGTCGGTGACAATATTACGGGATGCCATACTTATTACACAATGTCGTATAATACGAGACAAATACGACTCGTATTTGTGTTATAGTGGGAGGATACTTCTGTCTTTTTAGCCCTAGTAAAAGCCTCAGGCATGTTCGGCATGGCTAAGTGTCGCAACATTGCGACACTTAGCCAAAATTATAACCGAACCTTAGCCTATGTAGGCTATCGTCTCTAAAGTTATTCCAAATTAACTACTTAACTAACTTCAGTAAGTACGAGGTCTATCAAAGAACTAGACAGAACAATTAAAGGAGGCATTACGAGCTTGCTAACTTTACGAATCGTACGGCGTTCCAGCGACGCAAATAAAACATTCAGTTGTCACTTGTTTCGCGAAGAAATCTTTAAACCAGTGCATTGAACACTCCATCAAAGTTTTTATGACATAGTGTAGATCTCGAGGAGGTAATTATTTTGAACATTGGCTATCTGCTGTCGGCATCGGCGTGTTAACGTGAACGCAGCACGGTATCAGTGCTGTCCAGCCAATAACGTTCTGCAACCTATGCCCCGGCCGGTAATTGAACATGTTCGGCTTAATGAAGTTTTCCCTATGTACATCGTAGGCCGAAATTTTGATAATTCTTTACATATATGTATGACCTGTAGGTATACATATAGATTATGGTGTTAAAACAAACTAATAAAAGTTTTTCCATACAATTATCTTTCGTTTGAAAAAGCTCTTGTAACTTTTCTTCTTTCAAACGCATTTTATGAATGTCTTCACTCAGTCTTAATAAAATAAAATCAATAACGAAAATAAAGTAGGGACCATCTCAAAACTATTGATTCATCGGTGTCTAGTCTAGATACCCACTTACCTACGTGTACGTTGTGAGAAAACTTGAAAACGTGATTGCTGGTATTGTGACATCTCAAAAGCACTTTGATGAGAACTTTTACGGGGAACTACCGCTGCCATGTTCGACGAATTCTTAGTAATTTTATTAAATTCATAACTGCCTGGAGTGTTTACCTTCTTAAATTCTTTTAAAAGAAGGTTTTGTTAGGATATCGGTATAGTATAATGTCCGCAGCGTGGTCGTTGCGAAAGGGTAAAGAAACTTCATTAACCGCATGATTTGACAAGAACAACGTGATCAGGCAGTATTCATCAAAAACAAATTAAGTTGCCGTGCTCTGCCCTCCCTCAGGAATTTACAGGACAATTTAGGATTTATACGAGTGTAATATCATGAAAATTTGTTTAAGTACGCCGTATAATCACAATGTTAGCCGCGTGTAAACTGAAAATAATATGCTTTTATAAAATGCTTCCGACGCGTAAATTGCAGTTTAATATTTCAGTAGTTATACGAATAATGCGACATAAAAAGGACTCGTTATACACTTATTACGAAAATATTTTGATTATTATCATTTTGTACTTGTGAACCTACTATAGTACCAATGTTTGTTACTTTTACTTGTCTAAAAGAAATACCTATCTTTGTAAGGATCGTAGTACGTGGTGTTGTGAAGTCTGTGGCGTCTATTTGCCCCTATCGTTACTGAAAGCCTTTGCATCTATAAGTCAGTTAGGGTAGATACTTTTTATAGCCGAATTATAGTGACCTGGCACACATATAATGAATTTTCAGCAGAGAATAGTAGATACGAGTGGGCAGGTTCGATAGGGGATTTCATATCGAGCGGCCGGCTAACATTAAAAGGTTAATCGTTCACATAAAACACGGCACAATAAAGAACGTTTCACCATTCATGAGGCACACCGAGTCAGACATCTCGCGTTATTATACTCGTAAAGTTCGCCCTTTCCTTGCATAATGACATGACGAATTGCGCTCGCGATATTTTTGCTTCTTTATACGATGAGGTCATTACGCGTCAGTTACGACGCTACAGGCCGGAAAGTAATGGCTTCCGGATATAACGTAGTTGATACAAGTTTGAAATTAAAAACATATAATCAACCGTTGTATCTACTGAAAACTCTGCAGCTGAAATGAAAACATTGTGCACTGCCTACAAAACTTTAGTAGCCAACGTGCTAAATACACGCGAGTGCGTATTTTTTTTTAAGTGGCGAGGAAATTTAAAACAAATTCGGTCGTGGAGATAATGGAGAGCGCGAGTTTCGAGTAATAGAGAACGTGTGGTTGGCAAGCTGTGGCGCGGCCGCGTGAAAAAGTACAAAAGTTGTGTTCGCCCGCGTTGAAACCAAGCGGCGAACAAACGTGTCTGTACCACAATAATACATCTCTTCGTATTCCTGTTTAAATAACCATGGCTCTCAAAATGATCAAATAGTTGGTTTTTCCATTAGAAGCTTTATTTGAATAAGGGTTTTAACTGCGACACACTAAAAGTTTGATATTTTCAGCTTCAAATAGTTCTTCAAACTCGGTGCAACTTTTACTTCCTTTCAATTCCGATTCACAATTCTTCTTAAAACTTAAATGCAAGTTAAAAGCTTAAAATAGTACCTAGTGAGCACTTTCTTGATTTTTTAATTTTTATGAAGAGTCTTTGTGGGTTGGCTAAGTATTAAGTGTGTTTTTTTTTGGATCATTATACAGTTACTTTAAATACTGTGGAAATTAATGAGGACAGCTTGATTATGGCAGTGATTGGAAATGCCTTCTGTGATTTGTGTGATGTGGTTTAAATAAATATATTAGTTTCATCACTTCACCATCGCCAATTTCTGAAGCTCGTATTTGTGTGATCTATTAATTAGGGATTTTAGGTAGGTGATGAGTGATGAATAACTTTGTCTCTATTGAATTAAATTATTCCTTCAAATTCTATCCGTGTGTTCGTGTAAGGCGGTGTGTCAGGGCTATAGCTTTTCTGATTGTCTTATAGCTTTGTCGTACTCAATTGAGTTTCACACATGTCTCTCCAATTCCGTATCGATCATTACAAAGAAAAATGAAGTGTATCTTTAATAATTTCATAAAAATAAACGAGCAAATCTCCTCGCCAGAGTGGGAGAGCAGTTCGTGCTCGGAATAAATTTCTTCAGAGGGATCGTTTTCAATTTCATGGCTCAATCTTCGGGATCTCAGTGAGAATATGTAAAGGGGCATTTGTCGGTGTCAACACAATGTAATGAGCCCCTTTCGCATTAGCTACGTGCTTACGGCTGTTTTTATCTACCTTCATCCATGTGTCTATCGGTGGTATCATATTATGAATATTAGGATTTGATTTTTATGTTTTTTTTTGTCGTTGGAAGACGATGATTGTATGAAGCTGATATAAATTGCATTTCGTTAATAGAAGTCGAGTTTATTGGTGTTTATTATTGCAATAAGAGAACATTTTGTGAGATACGTAGATATTATAATCATTTGATTGTTCGTAGGACACAAAATGATGATTGTGATTTAAATAAATAATAAATCAAATCTTGACCTGAGACGATGTATCATACAGAGCTACTTTTTATCAATTTTATGACGCAGTTCACAATAACACCCCCTAACTACAATTAAGGAAACCAATTAAAGGTAGCTTTATTAATTGAACCACAAAATTAAGGTAACCGTGACAAAGATATTTCAAACGCTACTCGGCTAACCTAACTTATACCTCGTTATGTACTTTGGCAATATGTAACTTAGTTAATTTAATAAAGTGAGTAAAATCTTGTCGCGGGTTAACGACTTAACTCTATCACAAAGAGGCATTTTGAATTCTTAATTACCGCCGCCGGCTAAATGCAACGAGGTACGAGACCCGTTCCTTCAGCTCTACTTCATATAAAACTTGCCCCTTTTTTATAATTTGCTTTCTTTAACTTTATATAATTGTATTGCTGATGGTGGTTTTTTTTTTATCTCAATTATTATTATATGTATCAGTGAAATTAGTGGTTTTATGAAAGAATTTTCCGTTGCTGTAAGTTCCTAAAAAAGTTTAGGGAATACAAAGTTTAAAATATTAATTAATTAATAAGAAGTGCAAGTATTTCATTAAACACGGCATTAATTACGTATGGTGTACATACGTTTGTATACCTACCTTGATTTTCGTGAAACCATATATTTTTCAAACACATTTCATACGCATTTAACCAAAATCGCAGCCTTTAACCCAATTAACGGGGAGATAAAATCATGGCGTGGTTTATATGAAACAATAACGAGGTGTGGGAATACGGCGACGCTGACCCTCGGCCCTCGGCGCTCGGCCCTCGGCTCGTGAGTGACGGGCCGTGTCTGCGCCTCCCTGACCCTCTTATTATGACAACAGACGTATCTATCACAATATGGGAACGTTTATGTTTGTGCTTTTACTAGATAAAGCCTACGACTCGGGGAATGCATGAGGTATTAAGTTTTCATGTTGACTTTAAAACCGCGTCCATACTAACGTTTATAGGATAGATGAAATATGTGCGATTCGCGGCTTTTGTGGTGGTAATTTGTTTTTGTTCAGTGTTTATCTGCACGTAAGAACATTTTTGGCTGAAAGTATTAAAACTATCCATTTTCCTTGCAACTGATCCTTCCCACCGTGTATTTAGCAATGTTTTTATTAATTTTCGCTAAAATATATGTAAATAAATATTATGCATTCATCCGAAACATTGAAGATTCAGCTGTCTACCTATATTCTTTTAAATTCTTGCATCGAATTTCTCCAGCCAATCTCCTCTGCCTTTGACATTGAAGTTCCCGCTATTGTGAATTGTTTCAGCGGAACATTCCGCTATTGGAGCAGTAATAACGTTTGTTCAAGAAATTCAAACGTGAAACTATTGCGAGGCGCGTTCGAGGGGTGCGCGGTGTGGCAGAAACGTCGCCGCGATATTGTGCCGATGTACCGCGACCCGACACCGCACACCGCACACACGCTGAACCATTTGCACAAACATTCACTTGAAAACATAACTGTGTGAAAATTGATTTGGCAAATCGTATGGATTTGATAGGATGTCAAGCTGTTCGCAATAAAAATAACGTAATTTACATGAGTCGTCCTTACTTGTCAGTCTTATCGTCGCGACACCTACATTCGATCTTGCTCGTTATTTTTGATAGGTAACATGTTATGCAACATGTTTTGGAATTCTCATATTTTCTCGAATGTTATTTTCATTAGCTCGCAGAAGAGGAACAATTTATTTATCTTAGCAGTCTCTGGCAGGCATTGACAAAGGCCTCAGATGCGGTGGTTACGTTTCATTTTCGTGTAAAAACAATCTAATTCATATGTTTGTGTTTGCGGAGCGGCCGCGGCAAAGTCGTTGCTATTGAGAACCGAAATGTCACAATGAGTAGAAAGAGCCCTTGTTGATGAAGCTGTGTTCGACACGGAGCGAGGGGGTGAGGTGAGATTGCGACCCTTCTGATTACACAATGTTGGCTTTCATCCCTTGTGCAAGTCGCGCTCCGGAAATCTTTTGTGATTCGACTTCGGTTATTGTGGCGTGGCATACTAATACGAGGTAGGTGACGCCGCTGAAATATGTGACGAGTTGAAACCACAGGACCAGCTCTTTTCATACTCCACACGTAATAAACGTACCGGGTGAAGAATACGGTGCAAATTGGCGCCCTGAGAGGCCCGTAGTCACCACTCTCTTATTATAGTGCGACTATTCCACTAAGCGTACGTATGATATTTTATGCCTCTATCGCACACTACCACAACTATCATACAAAAATATATCAGAGTAGCTAATTAACCACTTTAACTAGAGCAAACTTTCTTCTCACAGTTTTTGTCTCGTGTAAACTCGTGTCGCGAACTTGTGAGACAACCCAGCTTATCCGACAGTGGGCAAGAACTAAATTAAATTTGTGCTGCCTGTCGCCCTCATGATCTAGTGGAGTCTGAACTCACAGGTCACTCGCACACTTCACTTGCTTTATGGACACTGCACTAAGATACTGAATGTTTCTATTTAATTGTTGTGTTGTGTCTTTGCTTTCCAGTTTTTTGAATTTTTCGTTCTTACTATAATTATAGAGACACGCACACAACACATTTGTAACGAAACAACACGATTAAAACCTAATCACGACACCTATTCAACGCATTGGTGCATAGTTGTGTACGTACTATTTTGTAGTGTTTTGTGAATTATCATATCTCCAAATTCACCATTTACCCCATAAAAGTTCACAAGTGGCCCATTCAGTGCCGGGATTACACGATCGTAGGTATGTTGGGTATGTAATTACATTTAAGTCTTTAAACTTTTTAATGGTTTTGGTTTTCCATATAGCTTACGGTTCAAGACGTTCAGAGCAAATGTCTCATTAAGGTAAACCGTGTTAATTTACACACGTCGTTAATTACTATAATGGCTGAAACTCCAATAAAAGCTGTTTAGTCGTTTTGAGAATAGTTAAACCAACTATTTGATAAAGCATGCCAGGCAAGCAAGTCATGGTATGAATAAAAAAAAAAACTAAATATAATGTCATTGATCAAAGCCACTGACGCAGAAACAAGAGCTTTCATTCACACAGAAAGGAACAATAAAGCTGTGTAAGTAATCGAATCATGTCCCTTTTTACGTTAAATCCTAAAATTGACACAATAATATTAAAGAAAGACGAAGAAACTGTAATCCAAGACAAACTTACATTCTTGGGTAAAGGATTTAAGTCAGTATGTCAGAAGCTCTCTCGGAGTGTGTCTCTTTTCTGATAAGAATACGTAAGAGCATAAAAATAAAAGTTCACATCGAAGGAACGGGAAAATGTCGCCGAATAATATTTGGGATTCCAGTTTTATTTGACTGCAGACCCTCTGCGAATGGAGACAGAGATTTCCCGAGATGGCCCTATCAAACATTTATGGAGTAGCTACATAAAAGGACAACACTTAAGAACAGTTTCAATAAGTGTTCGACGTAACACGAGCGTAACGATATTACCGACGACGCATAAAACTTCATGGCTCCGTTGGAATCTAACATTTAACTAACGATGCGAACATTTTTATAAACTTTCGATGCTTTTGAAAATCTATGGACACAATTCCCTCATAAGTTAATCAATGTGATTAATTAAGTCCGCTACATCATTCATAGGTATGACTACATAGCAGTAATCAAAACATGTCAGCTCGCAGGCTATTAAGAGATTATCTAATCGCTACATGAAGCACTAGCTATTGTACATACATATGCCTGTGTAGCTTGCCACGCTATTGTGTCATACCTAATTAGTAATTAAGAGAAATGTGTCTTCACTGGAGCTAATTATGTACAAACAAACATGCGAGCCTGAATAAAAATCTCGTTTTGCTTTTTACTGAGCTCTGATTTTCTCGGAAGTTTAGGGATAAGAAGGGTTTAGAGCCTTTTGAACTTATTAAAGGACCCACTAGAAAAAATATTTCGTTGGGAAAAATTGTATTCCTTTTTTCAATAATCATATCAGTTGATATCAATGATAATAATGTATTCATCTGAATACAAAGAAACGTATGAATTCTGTCTGTATTTGAAGACAAACCGTTTAGATATCGATGCGGTTTGACCGAGCGCGAGCGCGAGTAGCTCGTATAAATGCAAATCAGCCGATTGTAGTCTTGCCTTGATTAATTTAAAACATTTACCAGTACCCTCTTACTCCTAGCGGCTGCTTTTTAGTTTCATTGAAGCTGCCATTTATTTCAGCGACAGCGAATACATTTTTTATTTTTCTCGAATAATAACGTCTACGCCTTTCAATATTTGATGGCAGCACAAACGTTGCCTTTTGACTTCTTTGTCACATCGTTCATATAATATTTATCGTTACTATAACAAAGAAATTCCATTTTGGGGCAAATGCGCAAATAGTTCGACGTTTGAATTTCCCCTGTGTAAATGTTATTACAGTACGTTCCGTTAGTGTGTTGCAGGTGAAACATTCCGCAATAACAGCCAAGTCGGTGCCTTGACAAAGTGGGATTGCCATATAATGCCAGAGTCCCGCAAAGGAAGCGCCGCGCACCGCGCGTCTTGTCACAATACATTTGCATAAGCGAAAGATGGTAAATCGTTGATCGGTAAGAGTGCAATCGTTCTTCAATACAACAATCTTACAATTCCATTGTAAGTTAACTTTATATTTCATGCTAAATTAATTAAATTTTAATGTGCTCTAAGCTTACGTTCGCCTCGGTCACCTGAGCATCTGGTAATTCTTTCAAAAACAAAATTAACTAAGTTACTCGGCTAAGTAAGACTGATAGATATTTAAGTGGGAGTGAGCAGGAAAATGCTGTGATTGACATAATATTAATGATGCATTGTAATTTGTTTAGTTAAATATTTAAGATATGAATTTGTTTTTTGAAAATAATGGTCACGAATAATGAATGGTTCTCCCACCAAAGGTTTGGCAAAAATTCATTACCATTGTATTTGTATGTGTTTAAAGTGTTTTCGTACTGTAAAGCATACGGTTTGGAATTAATCAGCTTTCAGTGTAGAATGGATGATCTTACATGTATTTTGATCAGGTAAGCAAAATTATAATCTTTCTAACTCTGACAGAAATAGCTCAATATGTCCCTAAGTAAAAACGATTCGCAAAAGAGCTAACATGGAGATAACGAGAAAAAATAATCCGTGTGTCGTTTCCTCTTCACTCCTGGCTCGAGCCGTGAGATTATCACGCGCGCCGTGATTATGATTAAGCGCCACCAGCCGCGGAAAACTGGCAAGAATAAAATTAAAATTACATTGCGTCCTCATTATACTTTTATACCTCCCGGAAAATGTTTTACGTTTATATTGTGTTACTATTATATATATATATATTTATATTACGTTTTACATAGTATATATTTATGGTGTAGGTATAGTATAGCCCATAAATATAATTTACACACCATATTTTGCATTTTAAAATCACTCGTGATCGTGATTGTGAAACTTGCACTTATTTACCGCGGAAAATGTAAATAACGTATGATTTTTCCGTTTTACATAGTACGAGTACAGTTAGCATCGGGTATTACGTAAATACTGGTTGCAGACAGGTATCGCGGCCAGGTGGCTTTAACAGCCGTATTTGTCATCCGCGTACCAACTCCAAAATGTTCCTATTTATCACGAATTTGATATTTAACTACTGTTTCTTGTGTTGTAAACACTATGTGATTTAACAGTGTGTTAACTATATTTTGGTATTTTTAATTATGAAGATATAAAGTATTACGAGTAATTTTTCCTCGACTCTACGCCAGCTCTACATGTCTTCTCCAGTTTTTGCTGTATTATTCTCGTTAACGCTATATTTTTGTGAGCTTTCGTTCAACTGAAGATTAAAATATTGAAGTCATAGGCAAATCATATTAACATCCGTCAAAGGAAGGAAAATAAATAGGTCCAACAATCTCTACGCTCAAATCTTATTGAAATAGAAACAAAACTAAAAAGCAATCACACAAACATATTTGGAGGCGCATCAAAATACTTATAGTTTCCCGCAAGAAGACGGCAGAGGGCGCCTTCCACAAATAGTAAGTGTAAGGGTCGTTTTGTTCGGCGAAGTTTTTATACTGTGTACGCCTGGCCACATAACGAGCACCTGCGACCTCATCTACATAATGTGGACAAGTCGATGAACTCGGAGCTGGACACTTTCTGCTTCAGGCCGCAACTTGCCAGCCTCCAGTCGGATACTTATTTCTAAACAATGACCTTCACGGTGGTACAGTCCTCATTTAAAGTTCTCAGCTCAGCAACGATAATAGACATACCTACCGGAATTGTCTCAAAATCCCATTCCATTTACTCCAAATATTTGAGAGTACGTATCATCTGCGATGGTTTCAGTTTTCTATAATAGAGATCAAAACTGAAGAATAACATGCATTTGGTTGCTTCTTTAGCTTCACGGCTTCAAAGGTGCAAATTGTATTTTCATGTCCTCCGTTTTAGTTTTTTCGGATTAAGAGGTAGCCCACGTGTTTGTCTCAGTTTCAAAATAACAAGAAGAAATATTGTTTTGCATTAATTTTAAGTTAATAATTTTTAAAGGAAATATGTATTTATTGTAAATGTAACCTCCTCTCTCTCCGTCTCCGTGGGCATTCCATCAAATTGGACAAAAGTAGAGGATTGTCCATTATAACAAAACAACAGAATAAAAGAATTCTCCAATTGTTTGATAAGTATACCTTTATTTTTGAAAATGTTTGGTATTGTAATATTAAAGGCATTCTCAGTTCCAGTTTGATTAAGATTAAGAACACTAGTAAAAAAAAAAAAATCAAGACTTCAAGAATAACGAAAGTGTCAAAATTCTCAAACTGCTCAACTGCGTAATCCTAGAAATGGAAAAGATACAGCATCCCTAACATCCAAATAGATATTATCTTTATTTATAATCCCAATAAAAAGGAACAAGAAAACAAAAAACTGCGAAACATATGTGCATGTCGTGTGTAATGGGAGGTGATCTGATAAAACGGCAGGCCGTGATGCTGTAGGGAGCGCATTTAAAAGGTATCCGGAGAGTCGTAAAGAAAGTTGTGCCCTTAGCGACAAATGAAACAACGGGGAAAACGGAAACTTGTAACATTCCACAACAAACGTTATAGTCGAGTCGTTGGGGTTATGCTAACACCACTACATGACCGAAGTACCATTCAATTTCTTCAAAGTTTTCTTATTGAAAATTGTAGGTACTTTCTTTGATGCTCCACGATTGTTCCGTTACACTTTATTGCTCAAAAGATTGGATAAACAAACAGAAATCAAAATGTGTACAAATATTTGCACTCGATTGTCTTTGTTTATTGAGTCGTAACTAAAAAAAAAGTGTCGAGAAATAAACGTAACAGTTCACAGCTCCTTTATGTCACGCGGAGGATAAAGTAAACAAATAAAATTCAGTCTCAACGAGTGTGTTCGTTCGGCTCGTCTTCTCTTTGACTATGGCCGCTGCGTTATTATTTGCACGGGATACAATTTACATATAAATAGGACACAAAGACACATTACTGCTGAGTGGCTGCAATTATCTAATATTATCTGGATCTTGGCACTTATCAGATCATGGGAAGCACCGCTCTTGATTGGGTGTCGTTGTAATTGGTGGTAAACGAATAGGACGTTATTTTGGGGTATTGCAGGTTAGCCTAATAGGTAATTTGTGCCATAAAGTATTGTATCTATTTTAATAACCTGTACCCGAACGGCGAACATACCATAAAGCTTATGGTATGTTCCCCAAAAATAGCTTATTTGTTTGACCACACTGGTGCTTTTTATACTTAGATTGATATTAATGGTCTGAATAAACCAATTTTTTACTGACTTCGATTTAACCAATGTGTTTTGGTAATCTTTTGTTTGAAATTTTCGAAGGTAATATTTGCAGCACGATATTCTAACATATCTTACAACAGTTCTGTGTTAAAATAAACTAACGTTGACTGTATATTTAAATTTAAAATAAGTTCATTTATTTTCCGTAATTTTTACAGCAGATTTTAAAGCAACTGTGAAAACAGCGCAACTGTTAGTTGGGGTTGGCTAATTACTCAAACAACTGAAACCCAACTGTATTGAATCGAGGACGTGTAGCAAGTAAGCAAAATTCTAAAGATGCAATCCTAATGTTGCCCCTCGTTAACAACGCGGGGAAAAAAGCGACAGAAACAAAACGTTGTCGTTGCGGTTTCAATTAGGGTAGTCGGTGGCTAGCTCTAATTACCGAGCACGCGGTGCGGTGCGGTGCGATGCGGCTCGGTGCAGCGCGGTGCGGCACTGTCCGGTCGCGACTCGCTGCGGCCGCTGCGATGCTCACCACACTAATCACTCGCTTGGGATTTTAACCCGAACAGATATTTAGGAATTAGCTCATTTGTGATATTTCGAATGCTCGAAGGAAGATCTAGCAGCTTGACCAGTAATGCAATTATCTGTTATATAACGAAGTTGCAGGTATAGATTCATTTTGGACTGTGTTATGGCACAAATAATTGAGAAACTATTCTCTTCACTTGGAAATGGATGATTTACACAAGAAAATTCTATTGATCTGTTAACCGGCACATCAAAGTAAACCAACATTAAATAATAGCTATTTATTAACAATTCAAAACGCGTACGTGAACAAAATGCACCGTGATCTACAAATTGTCAATTGTATTCAATGGCTAGGGCAATTTCTTTTCAGGCCCATTTACATGATGCGTTTCAATCGCCGTTCCCGCACGCCCGAGTCCCGCCGCCGCCGCCGCCGACGCCGCGAGAGAACGACTACTGTAAATGCTTGTTCGTAACACATGAGATTTTATTCCATTTGAAGAAGAAGAATCTATTTGTGGTATCCTTCACTGTTTTAGTGTTGACATAATTAGCATGTATCATTTATTTATTGAAATAAACATGTACAAATATTATTGACATAAATCTAAGTAAGAATTAAATGGATGATATCAAAGCAGATAGAATTTTAAAATATGTCTCAAAAATAATATTGTGGTATAATAGCAACATTATTTGACGACGGTGAAAAGCTACTGTGATCACCATTTTTTTCTTCTAAACCTGGGGATTTGGACAGTATCACATAATGACTGTTATAGTCTAAATATCGCTCTACACTTCTTCAGGGAACAGCTCAACACAGGGCCCAGAATGGTCGAGATGTTTGTTTGCAACACTTACTGCTGACTAGCGCGAGTGTTCACAATGCATAATGTAAATGAACCCATTACCCTTCTCTATTGTTGTACTGCCATTGTTAACGAAATGCTAATTTATTATTTTACTGCTATGAGCATCACTCTTTAATAACTAATTTTATGCATAAGGTTAAGGCGGCTAATCATAAGAGCTGGTAAAAAGGCATACATTCAAGTACGTAATTGACTAAAAGTGCAACTAAGGCTATGAATTTAAACTCTACTTATATTTAAATACATCTTGTAAATGCTTTAAGACTTTCATCATTTTTTCGTTTATAAAATTCCAATGTGCAAAATGTAAAAATCTATATTATTTGCGATTTATAAATTGCAATAAAACGGTTATTATTTTAATAATACTGTGTAGAATTCTTTAAACTAACAATAGTAAAATAGTATAACATTTCTATTTTATGGAATATTTTCGATTAGCCTACTGACATCACTTTAGCTATTTGGCACTATGGTCTGTATTGGCTACGCTGAGGTGCATCACTATACACTGTTGATGTATCTTCGGTCATCATCGGCACAGCTCGGTGTCGTCGTCGTACGCAACGCACGGAGCTTCGGGCGCGGCCAGAAATAGTTTCCCCGACGCACACGCACATAGTTGGTAAACTTTAGTACTTCTCACGTTTTTATTAGGCTTGTCAGTTCTAACAGCTTCTTTTAAATTATTGATCACTATGTTTTGAGCGTTGAGTCTGATCTGCAATGGCACAATTAAAAATTAAGTTAACGTCTGAAGATACTTAATTTTCATCAGAAAAATCAAACATCAAAGTAATTAGTTACAAGGCTAAATACTTACTGCTCCAACAACAGAGTCTAGTTTGATGTTGCCGTGCGATGTAATTTCTATTTTTCCGGCTCTGCTTTCCAGGAATATGTTCTCTGGTGCCCTCAAATCCAACCGCCTAGTGAGCGATTCCAACCTTAAAAAATAAGCAATAACATACAGAAACTCACGCCTTCTTCCCACGGGGGTAAGCAGAAACTACAGAACGCTACCTGCTACGATCCTTTCATACTCATTTTGCCTCGTTTACGTTCATATATACATCTGGTTAAAAACGCACGTCGGTTGCGAACTTATGGACGACGAGTAATATGGATCTGATCTGACTTGACTGATAAGCAATAAATATAGATTATTAATATTATTATGAGCCTGTTATGATCCACTACAGGGCAAAGGCCTACCTTCCGTCTTTCCATTCTCTTTTGCAATCAGAACCCAATAATTATAGATGCATGTTTAAAAATGTATGAGCATCTTATCGGAACTGGCCGGCAAATTTTTAACTCAATCGGAACAAGAAGCAATTAGGAGTTATCCAAGATCAGGGAACATAAGAGTGTTTCGCTTTCTAATGTAAAGTACTCACTGTAAGTCAAAAGCAGGGGGCGCACGCACTATCGGCACTTGCACGGCGCTGCGCACGTTGATACCGCCGGGCGCGTCCACCGCCAACGCATCGGAGAACACGCGCACCTCATCGCGTGACGCCGAGAACACGGGACTACCGCGTGCATCGCGCACGTGCAAAGCGCGACCGCTGAACTCGAGGTGATCGCGTTCTAGAAATGGTCGAATAGTTTGAGAAAATTGATGACGGCAACTTGTTAAGTTCTCTTCATACTTACCACATTATGGGTACTCGTATAAATGTGCCGCTAGACGGAACTCACAATCGAAGTTAGTATCATAAATATTAATACAGCCAGATGATACTGTCGTAGGTAAACCAAAACCATTAAAATAATCGGAGAAACAAAATATTGTTCTTGCCTCGTAGCTCTGGCTACGAATGTGACCCTTTAGTTGCTACGACTGCTACGAGAATCAAGGCTCGTAGCAACCGTAGCTGCTTCGAAAGAAAGAAAACAGAAAGGTGCCTTATAACATGATACTGCAGTTTTGGGTCTTAAATTATATTTTTAGAGTCTGATATCAAAGTTATTTTATAATAGAAACCTTTTTTGGCATAATAGACCAAATAATAAGAATAATACGTACTAATGAAAAGCTTCGAGTGTTCCAACTGGTCTGGTTCAGCGACCAGCACGGTGAAGTTGCGGTGCGAGTGAATCGTGATGGGTTGTGCCACCTGTGAGGTGATGGTGGATGCCACCAGGTTGTTCACCACCCACGTCTGACCGTCCACGTGGATGCCGCCCTTCTCTATCCGTATAGGTCCCACACTGTTCTGTAAAATGTGCGAAAAGAAAAATAGAAAATTAAATGATTAAATGTAAAATTCCCTACTTTGGATTAATTTGTTATCATACAATTGAAACACATTTTTTTCTGAATACATATCCGCAACTCCACGGCAAAGCGCTTATTTTGCGTATGAGCATACAAAAGTGTAAAATAATTTCTTTTTTACTTTATTTTATCAAACGGATTCATCATCATCATCATTTCAGCCCAAAGACGTCCACTGCTGGACATAGGCCTCCCCCAAGCACCGCCACTTCGACCGGTTCAGTGCTTCTCGCATCCAGCGGATTCCCGCGGCCTTCACAGGGGGCCTAAACCGGCCACATTAGCAATTCCTCTAAAAGCAGTTCATTTCCTGAATCCCAGGGGGCCTAAACCGGCCACATTAGCAATTCCTCTAAAAGCAGTTCATTTCCTGAATCCCGTCCACCTTGTGGGGTCCCTTCCAACGCTACGTCTTCCACGGATCATACGGATTACTTTGTTGTAGTGTCAATTGTTAATTTCTTGACACATTAAGAAAAAATCTTTCTAAGTCTTACCATACTCAGTTTCAAAGCGCCGACGATCCACAACGTGAGGCCAATATTTAGAAACACGAGTATCATCAAGAACACTAGTATGCAGTATAGAGTTGTTCTCCTCCAGCCCCGGGTGAATGCTGTGGGTAGGCATCCTTTACTAGAAGTGTCCTCAGAGGTGACGGCTGTTGGCGGTGGTTCACCAGTAGGTGTGCAACCCCACCCGCGGATGGCACTCGTGCTTCTGTCTTCCACGCTCATATTTTGTGACCTCTGTCTATTTAATTAGGCTGATATGCTGTAAAGCTGAAACATAGGAAGTTCAAGTTCTATTGTAAATCTTAAATAATAACAAGAATGATCTCAGTTGCAAAAAATAAATGAGGCAATTAAAATGTAAAAATAAACATCCCGAGTCCGTTTTGTTTCTTTTATAAACTTTATATAGTTTCATAAAAGGTACTAAAGGTACTAAAGGCCCTCGATAACCCTAAAATATCGTGTAGTTATTGCAGAAAACATATAAATATATTTTATAGCCGTTTTAGTAGTACGAACAACACCACGAGAAATGTAAGATCGATATGTCAGGTGTAGGACTTATGCAAGTGTTGTGCCCAGGGGTCCGGGGCAGCCACCTGCACCCCGCCTTTGTTTTACTAAAGCTGGACTTGCACATTCACATATCTATAAAGAAAACAAACATTTTAAACTTTGTATAAAGCCTTCCAGGTAATTTATTATTCCCGAAGTCATTATTTTGGTGTCTGTTTCTATTAACCGACTTAATTAAGTTGTTATGAATAATGACACTCACCAAATGAGGCCCCATCAATAATAAACAGACAATTAACTCACACTAATCTCAAGATGCAGACGTAATACATGTAGATTATGTATAATAAGAATTACATACTGCTAACGTTACGTATGTATGTTTACATCGAGAACATTGTAGCACATCCCATTTACAATACATTCTCTTCAGCGTGATTTTTCAATTAGTTGGCTTGTAATTGAATGAAAAACAAGGTAGGAGCGAGACAAAAGTTGCAGATAAAGCGCACAGTACTAATGAACGGCGCACAGCGAGCACCCACTAATGAATATAACACTGGAGCTTTTCGAAAAACATCCATTAAGTAGGCCGAATGTTGTTATTAACTGTTCACAGAAATCTACTCTGTTAATTTACTTTACTGGCTTGTAAGTAGTGCTCGTAAGAGATGCATAAGTATGCAGCAATAAAAACAAAGACTCGATTTTTTATTTTATTATGTTTTATTCAAATGTACCAACCAAATCTAACTAAACCCATTGCAAGTTCATCTATCTAAGAGTAAATAATATATATACTTGGAATAGAAGATAACCGTAGATGACAGGACGGTTCACACACAGACAGAAGAATACATACAAATATATAAAATTGTAGTTTTTGTTTGTAATGTCAAAATAACAGCTAAATAGTTGTTATTTTGACATTACAAACAAAAACTTAAACTAAACTAATTCAACGCTGATGAAAGTATATACGGTACTTATAACAAAAATGCAATTTTTATTTTCTTTGTCTGTCTGTTTTTCCGGCTAATCTCCGAAACGACTGGACCGACTGATGGGACTTTCACTGGTAGACAGTGATGTTATAAAAAGTACTTACTACTTAGGCTACTTTTATTTTAGAAAAAGAATTATGGTCCACGCGGGCAGCAGCTATTGTATAATGTCTGTATAATAGAATAGAGTGCAACAGTATGGAGTCAATTAAAGTTGCAGACGGGTAGGTATTCTTTATTTTTGTTGAGTTCCATGCTCTCTGGTTATATTAAAGTCGTTTCACACATTGTGATACAAAGTAGGTAAATGAAATGTTGATCTTATTAAAAATCTCATCTTTATCTGTAAAGTTGTCAGCAACTTAACCACTTTTACTCATAATGTTGAGGTATCTGGAGTAATTTTGTTTAAATTCCCAGTTGGATTTTTTAAAACTAAATCTACTTTTGTTTTTAGTTTCTGATGTTCTGAAGCGAAGGGCGCTTCGAGAAGAATTATGCTAATGTTGAAACTTGTCTTATGGCTAAAACCAGCTCACGTTAAAATAATGTAATTGAAATAAATGCATGACATAATATGCATAAATTATGATTAAAGTCATAAATAAATATTTGTGGTATCTACTTATTTTATTTGCAACGTGAATGATGGGAAAATAATTACAGAAATTATTTCCGTCCGCCACTAAAATTAAAGGCACAGCTGACACCTTTGTTTTATATTGGTTTCCAGTTCATTTTCAGTTTTGGTTCAATACGATGCGTTTCTAGACACGATTTTTCAGTGCCTGTTTTTCTATAATTATAATCAATCAATCGATTTGCTTACGTGGGTTTATTAGTAATTTATTTTTCTCAAAATGATATAATAATATAATCGATTCGTTATTATGACAAGCTTTTTCAGGGTTCCGTAGCCAAATCACTAAAACGGAACTTTTCAATTTCGTCATGTCCGTCTGTCCGTTCATCCGGATGGTACACAGCCATTTTATTCGCAGAATTATTGCACTATATCGATTAAAAATGGAAAAATGTGTATACTGTGCACCGCTAAACAATGGTGTAGTTCCAAAACAAAATTACAGGTGGCTCTCCCCATATATGAAAATGAAAAAAACAAATTCAATGCACACAATGACATGTATGTGATATCGTTGGATCCCATAATTTAAAAGATTATGTTTCTTTAAGACTTCTTTATATAAGTCAATAGTTATGGGATAGTTTCGGTTACAAATGCAGTAATAACTTTGGTTTTCGTCGTTTTTCATGGAAACAAACTTTTATTACACTAAGCGTAGACCTTCTGTGATGGGCGTTCTATTCATAGCCAAGATCAAGATCAATTACTCATAAAGATATTTCGAAGTATACACACAGTGTATAATACCCGTCCGTTTACGCAAGCTGACCTAAATACTTATGTCTAAATGATTTATCGTCTTACCTCAAATATACTTTAAAGACCTGTTTATTAAAATAATCTACCTGATTATTTCGAGTGTCAACTGGATCCCTATAGATAATAAACTAAAAAGATTTAGTTTTCGAATTGAGTTTTATAATATTAGCCGGGAGTCTTTCCAAAGAACGGTTCCGGTCCACTTGCTACCAATGGATTCTGTGCGCGATATAATATTTATTAGCTATGCTTGAACTGCTCGAGGTCACCTGTCTAGCGATATAGTCAATACGAAGGAATTTAGTTCAGTGGTGATTATGAAGCTAAATGTAGATTTTAGTTCAACTAACATCTATTGTATATAGCTCGCACGGGTATAGTGGCGTCATGACAAAACATTTACAAACAAAACAATAGATTTCTGAGCTATATCTAGGTTAAATATGACACATAAACCTTCTGGAATAAATGCTCTTAATTATGGTGAAAACAGCATAAAAATCCATTATAGTATAGAAGATCTAATCTAAGCGGTGTCAAGGTTGAGAAGAAATAACCAATGAAGTATGATATTAAACTTAGGAAAATAAAATATCATGATACTTCATAAAAAAAATTCATTAGTATATTACTTGACGAGCATTAATTCTGTTTCAGTGCTATTAGTGGAAGTGCTCAAGTGCAGTTCGGAGAAGTGTCGTTGAAATCAGTGCTAAAGGTGGAATACCTCCATTTTTGGACAACCAACATTTTATATGCCAAAAACAACAGCAAGTGCGGTATTCATTGTTCATCTGTTAGAAGGTTTGTGTTCAGTTGTAAGTACCTATTACTGTGTACTCCTGTTAGAGGTATCTCTATACATAATCTATTATACATATTGTAAATTAAAGTCGCTTTTCGTGTTTGTCTGTATGTCGGCGTTGTTCTTCTAAACCATGCAACAGATTTTGATTAGGTTTTTGTATCATTTAGACAATTTATTCCGGAAGGTTTTGTGTCATATTTAACCTATACTGCTCAGAAATAGATTGTTTTGTTTGTAAATGTTTTGACATGACGCCACTGCACCCGTGCGAGCTATTTAGGTAAACAATACGTGTTAGTTGAACTGAAATCTGCATTTAGCTTCATAATCGCCACTGAAATAAATTTCTTCGTATTGACGGACACATTTAATAAATAAATCTCAATGTTTTGTCGAGTCGTAAAAACGTGCAGGGGCTGGTCGCTAGTCCTATCTATAATTCTAAGTAATATTATAAATGCAAAAGTGAGTTTGTTTGTTACGCTTACACGCTAAAGCGGCTGAACGGATTTGGATGAAATTTGGTACAAGGTTAGACCATGACCTGGAATAGGCCATAATATACTTTTTATCCCGATATTCCCACGGGATCGAGACTTACGCGTGTGAAACCGCGGGGCGCAGCTAGTAATATTATAAATGCGAAAGTGAGTTTGTTACGCTTTCACGCTAAAACGGCTGAACGGATTTGGATGAAATTTGGTACAAGGTTAGACCATGACCTGGAATAGGACATAAGATACTTTTTATCCCGATATTCCCACGGGATCGAGACTTACGCGGGTGAAACCGCGAGGCGCAGCTAGTACTATTAATACAGAAACAATCATCACTGATATAAATACATCATGCATTGACTACCCAAATGGTAGTCTGTTCCAAAACTGGAAAGTATCGATTCGCACTCTCAATTGTATCTATGCGAGTACTAATTTGCTATTTTAATCCCAAATAAGGAAGCAATGAATTCATAAATTCTACAAGTGTATAAAGGTACATAGATGAATTGATTATGCGCGCAAGCTCAGCCTGTCTGACCTATTTACATTTTTAGTTTAAAGTGAAATAACAAATGCGTTCAACGAATAATTATGATTGACCAAAACTAAGAAAGGCACTCTTGTTTCAAACGTGCATTTTTAGACGACTGCGCATTAAAACTACATTTCCAATTTTTATTGTTGCGCAAGTCTAAAATACACTGCTGCGCTTATTACTTGCATTATATTCATGAAAGCGTATCTCCCGGTTCCTTTGGAAGTTTATAGAGGAATGCCTTTGATAGATTTTAATTTAATTAAGTACAAGAGTAAGTACAGTGTAACACTAATTGATCCATATTGCCGATATCCAAGTTATTTACTAGTTGACTAGTGTTTTTAAAGTGCATAGACTTGTGATATTAAAATATATCGGATATATTAATTAACAGGCTTGGTAAATTGATTGGAAATCGCAGTGTAAAATTACCCAAAAAGCGTTTTGACATAGTCAGAAGCCTTTTTCGATAATCACGTGAAGAGAAGAGGTTGCTAGATTATACCTACCAAATGGACAAACCACTTGGAATGTTGATGACATGCAGGTGTTTTTAGTACATACAAACAAATACATAGGTATAGCATGGTTAGAATCTTGTATGGTCTGTGGTTAGTAGATATGTTTTTGCATCTATGTCAGCGTCGATATAGCAGGCATTGTAGAGGAAGCTTTTCACAATACAATAGGCCACTCTACCCGAGAATGAAATTCCTTTATATTTGAGTTTTACCACACATTGATATTACGGACATTGATCTTGTTCTACTATGTTTGAATTAGATATAAATAGTGAACTTAAGACATAAATAGGTTAGAATGTAAACATTACCTAAACACAGTTGATTAATGTCTATGAAGTATATTCAGTAAGAGTTGTTTATTTGAGAGTAGAGAGTATACTCTCTACTCGATGGTAATGCAAAGATGCAAAATATAAACATAAAAAATAACATAGTAACAAAATACAGGATTTTTACACGAATTCGTTTAATTAATAGTTAGTTGGGATTGTGTTAAATAAATATAATAGCGCGTCCCGTGTAGTCAGACATACCGCTGTCTCGTTGACCGCTGTGCGGTTACGCCGGGCATCGAGTATGCAAATTGTATGATAGCTGTGTTTTACGCACTTAATTAAACACATGAAGCACACAGCTAATGAACTTTATTTTAACGTTTACTTTTCACTATTTCATTTGCTGTTGGGCCATTAAAACCATAACTTTCCAAGTATAACTTTAAATGCTAAACTGCAATATTTCCGGATATTGTCTCTGAAGCAAACAGTATCGGTTATATTAATTGAGCGATGCGGCCGGCTGCACCGGGCGTGTGCTGTGACTGAGACTAGGTAAATTCATAGGTGGTGGAAGCAACACTCGAAATATCTGGCGCGAAGCGAGGTGAGGCGGCGTGCTCCAGAATATAATATCAGGCAGTGGAGTGGCCTGCGCTCGACTCGCGCCCGGCTCGCCCTCAGTGCGCCCATGCCGCCAAGCCGCCGTCACCGTTTGCCCTCATAATAAACGATATAGTGCGAAAATAGAAGCGGAATGGGTATCGCTGTGCTCTCCACGTAAATAAAATACTGACGTTTGCAGCGTTCGTGTCTCTCGCTGGCCGCGTTTCTGTTTCATGAATGTCAGTAGGTACGAGCACAACGATCGATCTGACGCCGATCGTGATGGTTTAAAAATAAATGGCGCGCTTTATCCCACGTCAACGCTTGAATTTGTAAACTAAGCAAATTGGCTTTTGTGTCACATTTTCAGAGAAAAGTTTCAGCTTCACTTATTAACACTGTATTTTTAATGCACTTTTCAGATTTAACTTACTTCGGACGGTATAATTATAGTATCTACATTTGGAGCCATCACATGGCCACAACAACCACATTAAGCACTACTATATACACGTATGGCGCGTATGTGAGCGAGCTGTCTGCTCCAGCGTCATAACAACACTGGCTGCGCGAGCGACGGCGCTGCCGAATCCAGCTCGTTTTGAAGTGTTGCATTTTTAATCGGGCGTCTGTCTCGCGCGGGACATAACTCGACAACGCTCTGGATACAGCTGGGCTCCTCTCTATTACCAAGTCTAGTTAACGTTAACGTGTCATTAACTGACACGTTCATATAAACTTGTAAATAATTAAAGCGGACACGACCCTGACTACAGTAATTACCTCTGTGATACCTTCCTCGTATCGCGCCGCCCGCCGGCCTAACGTTCTTGAGATATGACTATTGAATTTTGGAACACGGCAGGATTCATCGGTTTGCGTTTGTACACGTATATTTAGCTACGTGTGAATTATTAATTCCTTCTCGAAATACACCATACAGTCTGACAGTCGGTATTTCTGAATGGTATAATGATATTTTTTCTTTATTACCAACTGGTCAAAGCAAACACTTGGAATAAAGAATTCGTAAACACATTTTGATAGTCAAAATTTTATGTAGGTATATTTATTTTTTACGATCACGACCGTCACACACCACTGTCTGCCTTCCAATATAAAAGAGAATTCAAATACTGCTTAGGTTCAACATAAAAGTTTACGTGTCCATAACAAAGTAGCGAGCGAATAATAATCCGGAATATTTCATGTCCTTTTTTGGGGATTTTTGGAAACAGCGATGAAATCATATTGGATGTCACTGAATGTTTTCATGGAAGTTTTATTGAGCTGATAAATGTCAGCCCCGGGGGACACCTACGCCGGCATTTTTAGATAAGTATAAGAGAAAAGGGCAATGTTAGTGAAGTCTTCAGATTGTTTTTTTGATAAAGAATACGTACCTGACGTGGCGTCGAGTGTCCTTGTGTTGTGATTGAGTTTTAAACATAGAAAATCATAGATTTATATGTAGACAAGAAATATTAAAAAAGCTGTTGTATTTTTTATGTTTGTGAGTGAGATGTTTAAAAAAGAGAGAAGCAAGTGCGATTTGTTTCAGTCCCGCTTAATTCAGGCCCCGCTCCCACTCGATCCTGTTTTAGGAAACAATCCCCGTGATCCCCGCGTGATGCTGCATAATGTCGCCGCTCCCCGGACCCCGGCCCCGGACCTACAAGCTATTATCAATTTAAATAAAAGTGCGCTCGACGACATTGTTAGAACGAAGAAAAAATATTTAAAAGACGGAGCGTCGCGCGCCGTGTAATTCTACCCTATTTTAGAGCTTAAATCATATTGTCGTGTTTTCTTTTCTGTTGATTTGAAGAAGCATGATAACTAAATGCATTAAATGTATATTTAAATTGAGTATTCTGGTCATCTAATGGAAAAACCTCTGTGGCTTTGCCAACACTCTAACAAAAGCTTGGCACTTTAAGAAATGGTGGGTTGTTGGGAGACCTATTATTTCCTCGTCATGAAGCAGCTTACAATTAGCGGCTTACCATTGTTAATAGGTAGGTACTGTTTATAGATGTGGGTAGAAATATTTAAGGTAGGAGGTAGATTTAACCTAACAAAGTTCAGTTCAAAGGACAGTTTCAAGGACTTTCAAAAGCAGTTTGATATTCTAATTCTTGTATACCTAAAAAGGATAATTTAATGAAAGTTATAATTTTATTGCTCATTCTAAACTATTAAGAATTTCATAGAACTTGAGTGGCATTCATGTAAAACAATATCACCTTTCAGTTGGGAGGGAGCGGTGGCGGCGCGGTGGCGATGCGGTTGCGGTACGACGGCGGTTCGGCGGCGGCTCGGCGGCGTTGCGTCCGAAGCCAAAGTTCTCCATCATACCTGCGTCACTTGAAAATTGAAAAACTTTCGCAATGCCTTTCTTATGGAAATAGTTCGCGTTTACATTTGAGTGAGTTGTCATTGTAGGGATTCAGCGCGCTGTCTTATTGAAATAATAGTTGACTATAAGAGCGTATTACTTCTAGTTCGCAAATCGTGAAGTTCCGACTGCGATAAATTAAAGCGGAGGGTGTTTATTGCTCACTTTGCAATCAAAAGCTGCGTAGATATTTTAAGGATAGCAAAATGCAAAGCATCGCGATAGCTCGTGTAAATCCGCATGAAATATTGATACAGTTTCGTGTAAACGTGTAACAAATGCGGTAATTTAAGCCACCTGCCGGCGCGCGGTGGCCTCTCCGCTCCGCTCGCTCTGCTATGCACCACTTTTGAACTGCTTACCTCATATTGCTGCGATTTTACGTTGATGCTATTTTTGCCGGATCTATTGATTTTTTGCAAAATTTCTAATTATAGACTGTATTCTATGCAACCTTAGAGAGATAATGGAACGCGCAAAAAGGTGCGCTCGATTTATATCTGCAAACTTGTATGTGAATTAAGTATCTGCATACCTCGTGGTGGTATCAAAGGATAAAGATTGAATTTGACTAAATATATAACAAAAAGTGTTGAAAAGGATATTTTTTTCGATTCTTTCTCTACTTTTATTTTAAGGAAAATGATTACGTGACGATGGAGCGTACATCATTTGTTCAGGGTAGCAGTTCCATTCCAATCTATGCGTTATTTTATTCAACGTAAAAAAAAAGTAACAGACAGTAGTAAATATAGAGACCTAATTATTTAGGTACACTAGGTACTAAATTAATAAATAGGTATCTAACCATACAATTATTTAAAAAAACAAAGGGACACTTAGGCGTCATCTATATTAATATTTCTTACAAAATATAAGCTCAAAGTTCATATAAAGTAGTGTGTATCAAACCAAAGTTACAAATATACCATCTTCCTAAATCATCCATCAAAGTTCAATAATAAGGACAGTTATTAGCTACAATAAAAACACCGAGACATCGATGGGTTCTGTTGAACAATATTTTCCGAGTCTGTATACAATGGGGTCCCGGATTCCCCACCGTCTCCACAGCCTCTTATATTTGTTCACCATCTATTTACAAGAACATCTACACGGGTGCTCCGCCGTGTTGATTCAGGTCCGATACCGGTGCGGGGAGTGTGAAAACCTCTTTAGTTAATATTTCCGCTTCATTAGCTTCTTACTGTAATTTGATAAGTTGATACTTTCTTTATTGTTTGTAATGAAAATATTGATATTATACAAGGGCAAATTAACTCAGCTAATACTAGTCGTAACTACACTACCTATGTTCGTTGACCGCAAAAAACAAATAACTTATTTAATTGCAGTGAAACTTCTTTGGCGGCGTTCGATAATTTGATGAAAATTGAGAGTGAAACAAGGACGGGTCACGTTTAGGCACATTTCGTTACATGAGAGAGAAAAAAGATATAACTCGCTCTCCCTATCTCTCTCTAATTTTGTATTTTTTAAGAAGTATAACTTCTATCATGTGCACGCGCATTTTTTTTTGTTTTGTGGTGCTTAGATATCGATACCCATCACGTCTGCGGAGTTTCGTTAGCTAAGTTAATTCGATCGTGTTTACCTATTATACACATGAACTTGGACTAGGCTTTGGTAAGTAAGTAGATGTACACTTTAACGACACGGACAACCATGGACCTGAAAAATGTACAGCGGCTACTTTAACCTTAAAACTCTGAAATTAAAGTTGCAACTAGGTTGCGAAGGTCAAATACACAAGTCACTCAAACTATGTAATGTATGTATGTACCAATTATGACACATTCGAAGGTTAGGATTATGATTATGAGCGAACCTGTAATTTTAAAACAGTATAGTAGCATTAGGCCTTAAATTCTGCTCGTCCCCCTAAGTAGTAAAGTACCACGATATTATGTACATCTATCAGAGTATTAGAGTAATTTTCATATCTCCTAAATAAATAAAAGTCCTAAGGCGGAGTCAGTCGGAAAGAGTCCACTAGTAATGGTGCAATCATCTAATGAATGCTTCCGGCCAGATAAGCTTCGATTAAATGCTCTCTTTATTGCTAAAGGAAAGGCGCGTTCCCTTTATGTGCCATTGAGATATCTATTTTAGTACAAAGATACGAGAAATATGATACGATTTAAAAATACGTTGGCAATAGGAGTATCTGTGTTGTGATACTGGTTAGTTTATTGTCCTAAAGAAATTGGATATATCTACGCTACATACATATCTATATACATACATACATTTGTTGGCAGTCTAGGGTTATGTCAACATGAACAAAATAAAATGCTTGTCCACTCAAAAATACTACCTCGTCTATAATTCAAGATTCGTATCTAAGAATTGTCAATTACACCATTAAACGTTTCCTTCAGAATGCGCGATGGCGATTAGATTTAAGATAGTAAGTAACCGTAGATACGCGTGTACGTGTAGGTAACACTCTACAATTTATCGCTTGCATATCCTTTCAGCGGGTAGATAATGACCGCAGTAAAACGTTTAAGCACGGAATAACTGCTGCTGGAAGCCGTTATTACAATATTATGAATGGCTTCCCTCGCGCCTCGCGCCCGCGTCTCGCCTTCGTAGGCTCTATCAAGGTACACTATTTGGGAGCTTACGTAGCACCTTCGTAGCCAGTTCCGTAGACATTCGTAGCACTTAGCTACGAAATCAAAATTAATGATGGTGAAGTTGTTACTTTTAATTCGTAATGTTGCAAGGGGCAAACTAAAACTAATATTATTTATTTTTTAAAGTTTTAACATGATCTCATAATTATTGAAAGTGAGCAAACCCGCAGACAACAACCAACACTGAAACAAACGTTTAAAACATATACAAATCGTAAAGAGCAAATGATTTTTAAATTATTTCCCCTGGAACATAAAAGACAGCGACTGTATTAGATTGTTTCCCTAACTGAGAAATTGCTCTGGGATTGAATGCGCAAACAAAAAGCGATTTAACATCAATTTAGGATAGCTGGAATCACGTACGTCTTTCTACGATGTAATACAGTGGGACTGGGGTTAATTCACATCTTACCCATGTTGCGTAGAAAAAGTGTTTTGTTGACATTCTTGTGTGGTACGAAATCAGTTTTAGCGATAATTATGGAGTGGATGTCTATGTATAGACGCGGTGCGGTATGAGTGGCGTATTGTAGGTAGACTTCCTCTGCATTCAGCGTGTCTCCCTCGCAAGAGGATGCGAGCTCTGGCTTGCTTCGGGCGACGACGCGACGTCAGTAATTAGCAGCGCTTTCCTTCCGCTCGCTCCGCCTGTCACACAGCGTGCGCCGCCACGAGCTCGGACCCCTTACGCTACTTCTTACGTCAAATTATACTTGAACCCTACGATTTTTGTCAAACGTATGAGACATTGTTTGCACCCACGTGTCTACATTGTTCGGTGAAAGGACACATCGTTACGATTGTGATGTGGAAACTTCTTTGTTCATTTATGGTAAAATGTTGAATAAGTTGGGTTAAGAAATGACGAAGCATTATGAAGGTCCACATGAAAGCAATTCATTTTATTGTCATTCGTCAACACAACAAAGAAATTCTAATCAGTCTGCTTTCTGTGGACAAATATGGTAGACGCTTTAGAGTGTCTTTTTAGTTGAGAATGCAAGACCGTTGTGTCACAAAAAGGAAAAATTAATCTAATTTTAGAGGGTACTTTTCTTGTTCATATTCAAATTGTCATCGCCCTTTAAATTCCTCGTAATCCGTCCAATTCTGAACCGTCGAGCGGCGCCCGGGTCGCAGTAATCAAGACGGCTTCAGCTGGATTTCATTCCGCACACCAGACGAGCGGACGACTGTTATGGTTCATTTCTGAAAGATAAACGTTATTAATAAAATAAGACTTAATTATTATAAAACTAGAGTGAATGCCACGGGGACTTATCAGGACTTTATTCTAAAATCATACGGCTGTGTAAACTGCACTTGCACTACATTAAATCCAGTGAAACTCGACATGGTGCATGAATGTGTTGCGCATTTAAAAAACTCATTACAGGCGGCAACCGGCGCGCGGACGAGTGGCGTCTTTGAAGGCCCGCGCTGCTACTGCGGTATTATTCCAGATTATACCGGCTTCCATACAAATGAAATCTCGCTTAAACCCACTGCAATTTCGGAACGAGAAAATAAGGCTCAAAAGTTGTTTTACTGCACTCGCACTTTCTCGAAATTCTTTTGAACTTGTGGGCGGGGCGCGTTCAGATTAGTTACGCTCTGTGGGGCTGTATTGACGAGACACACAGACGACAAAGGCTTTTGCTGTGCCCGCACTAATTTAAGAATCATGAATAAGAAATGAAATAGCAAGGAAACTAAGTATGTGAATTGTATTTGAAGCATGCACGTAACTTTATCTGGTCAATTTGAAGTGGGGCCTAAGTGTAGCGAGACCGCTTCGAATAACCATTACATATTTAGTTAGTGTGTCCCCGGGGACTGCGCTTGCGGTTCTTGCCATTAGCGCAATTGAGCGCTAGCCGACCGACCTCTGCTTTGCTTAGAGCCGCTTCCTATACTTATGATTTTTACAAAGAACTCTATTTAATTTATTGCCTGAGAAAGCTACGAGTCGATACATTTATTATCCTCGTAAGGAAGTTAAAGTAAAATATCGATGCTTTGTTGGTTGCGGCGGCTCCGACTCGTATAGATGCAGATGAGCTAACTATTTGTCTTGCCTGATAGCAGGGGCTTGATTAAACCGTGAAACATTTAGCGGGGTTCACCTGCTAGGCTCGCAGCCCTCCACGCGGTTCAACACAACGGCCTTTGTAAATGTATTAGTTTTTATTCGCGTTCATTATTATCCTTGCTTAGTATAGCAGGGGTGAGTTGGCATTTAGTTAGTTTGTTTATGCTAGCTATTTTTAAAATAATCGCATGGGCACAGGCGCGGGGCGAGCGCTCACACAGTGATTAGGACAGATAAATGACGGACATTACTTGTAATGAATGTTTAGGTGGTCGTAATCGCATCGCGTAAAGTGTCGGCGCCATTACTTCACAGCTGCTGTTGCCGAGATATTGCCTCAAGCACCATTTACCGTTTTGGCGTGGATTTATCCTTCCACATACTGAAGGGACAGTTTTACATGTTAAGATAAAAATTAAGCGGTCACGTTTTATTAAGGGATTTTGGAATCTTCTATTTAGAGTCGGATGAAGAACATAAATATTCGTTAATATTTTGTTTGTAAAGTTATATTTGAATTGTGTACATTGAGGTCGGGTCCCCTCGATAGTATATACATTTACACAGTTGATTATAGGCCCGTGTAGGGAAGAGTAAAAGCAGTCAGCGTTCGGTAGGTGTGCCGGTGGAGGAGTCACAATTTCCTGCACTTAACAACACAGGAAGCAATTTTGACGAGTCATCAAACGACGGACACCGATTGACGTCGCCGAACATCAGCCTATCATTAGGTGCCGCCTGGAGACAAATTAGAAACGGTAGCTTTATTATGGCAGGTATGCATTTAGCTGGCGAGTGGCGGTTTAAATTTGAATAACGAAAATTAAAAGGCGTCCTTGCAAGTTGTTCCTTTTAAATGTACCCAAGTAGTCGCCAACAAAAGTCTACAAATCGTTGGTTCTGTCTGCGAATGCCGGGCGTCGTCATCAAAGTTTGGGAATTGTGGCCATCTGCCGCGCGCCGCGTCGCTCTCAGATTACCACCGAGAGCTTCCTTTAATCGTTTTATTAATACGCCGACAAATCGTTTAACTGCCACTTGCTTCCGCTTCGTTGCTCATTTTACGAGATTTTTGATAAAGATAATTTACTCGTGGGTTTGTTGGATATTATTTAGAACGTTTCAACGAAGTGTCTAGTTAGTTCACTGCTGGAATGTTTCTGGAAGTGAACCGTAATTCAGACCTGTGTTGATTTATATTTAACTTATGTGTTTCCAGATTAAATAACAAATGAAAGAGCACTAGAAATCTGTATCAATTAAACTTTATAGTACTAGCTACGCCCCACAGTTTCACCCGCGTAAGTCTCGAACCCGTGGGAATATCGGGATAAAAAGTATTCTATGTCCTATTTCAGGTCATGGTCTACCTATTTGACAACTTTCATCCGAATCCATTCAGCCGTTTTAGTGTGAAAGCGTAACAAACAAACAAACTCATCTTTGGCATTTATAATATTAAGTTAGGATGGTTTAGTGGGTGGTTAGTTTAGACAGTAGTAACATCATAAACCCGGATTATTTTGGATAAATACGAGTGCACTCATCGTTAACGCCTGCTATCCAATTATGCAGCTAGAAGTTCCGAACACAAGTTCTTGATGAAAGTTTTTCGCGGACCACCGTACTTGTAGACTAATTTATGTAAAGTTGTCAGTAAATAACCGTTAAATATTCCAGACGGGTACCTCGCAGGCGGCAGTGTTGCGACGAGGTAGTTCCTGGTGGCTAGTCCACCGCCTGCAGCCCGCGCCTGTTATTAGGGCCCGTAAATAATACACACTATTAAAACACTCGCCCTGTATTATTAACAGATACCACAAGTACAACTCACCGAAACCACATAAATAAAACAAGACACAGCCTACCTACTTTTAAATCTTGTTTATCACCATACTTATATGAAACAAAGTTTTCCACATGAAGTGCATTATGAAATACAGATACACGTACATTAGGATGGCAGCGTATGACAGGAGAAGTGGTGTTGGCGGCGCGATGTGCGAAATTGACACCCGTGTCCAGCGCCATTGGCTCTGATTGGATTAGGTTCGAAGCGGCGTCGCACGCTGATGCCGAGCTCAAACGTAAAATTTTACGTGACCACTTTCCAAATGTCGACTTTCGTGACGCGATTGCATACTTGAACACCGTCCGCGTCGTTCTCTGCAGCTTTGATCGCTCACTATGCGCCACAATATTATGTAAATTCACCAAAGCCAGCAATAGAGCTACATTACTTACCTATTGACGTTTCGCCTCTAAACGTACACTTCTGAAATTCAATTCCCAGTATCGTGTCTTACAGCCCCCACGGATTACCGACCCCGATAGTCCATTTATAAATTGATACGACTGCAACAGTTATTCGAACTGTTTCGTGATAATACTTATTGTCTAGAAGTGTATAAGAAATTCAAGGGTTCTATTATAGTGAACGCAGCGGGTATTACGGCGACTGTGATCCTCTTACCTTGATAGTACCGCTATCGAAATGTTTTGTTGGACAGACCACGGGAATGCTTTTGTATACTTTGTCTCTTCTACTTTATTTAAGTACCTATTGGAAATAATAGAATTGGAAATTAAAAAACCAAAACATAGTACAAATGTACAGTAAGCTACTTGGTAAATGTTTGCAATGGAAATCGATTTCTTCTTGTGTGTGTACACTGTACCGTCATAAATTTTATGCTAAGTTAACCAATGCAAAGCCATTTTTACGTTCTGTACCTACATGTAATCTATATTTTCTTAATGCTCTCCGCTTATTCTTGAAGCAAAATTTATGCGCCATTTGCCGCGCCATACCTCTTTTCACTCGAACTAGGTACAACTTTGACTATATTTAACACATTTTTGTATATGAACGTATGTGTGTGACTTAAAGCAGTGTATTTTATTGCAAGCTTGTTCAAGTTCTTGGCCCGCAGGCTCTTTGTGTGGGAGCATCTAAATCTCATAAGAATGCCGTAATATCCACATCTCATTACACGTAACTTTGAAGAATTATGACTTGGCAAAGTCCTTTATTGGAAATACCTTCACGGGCCTGAAATATTGCTATGTCGTGAAGAGCTAAAATTTCTAATTAGAAATTCTTTAGTAAAACTTTATTAAGTTTTTACTTACTGCAACGAACCTAATGAAAATGCCGCGCTGTCAGTCGCCCTTGTGCTCGTACCTACTTATACCTATCTAAATTAAATAAATTATACTCGGAAGCGATGCTCTGGTTTTATGCAGTCTTTATTAAGTATTTTCTTAAACCTTCAACGAATATTAGCAATTTCATTAAGAAAGCTATATAATTTAATAGCACAAAAGATAGACACTGTTATTAAAGACGACTTGTTACGCTGCTGTGAAACTACATAGATAAATATGAAAAAATGCACATTATACTGTACCCGCGGTACGAGTGGTATGGTTCAGCGCAGGTATATTGGTGCAATTGTGTTTGTTTATACAAGAGGTCAATGTTTGATTTGCTCGTACATTTTTATGAGTTATGGATTAGGTGGGTCCGACAATGTTTGCGGGTTTCCCTATAATTGTTTACCACTGCGATATTGTTTCGTGGTATGTATTAACCAATATTTTTGTGAAGCTACTCTATAAATGTTAAAAACTAGTCAGAACAAATCTTTGCTAGTTCCGTACAAATAGCACATGTTATTTGGTGACAATATTTATTCGAATATTTTCGTTCGGCTCGAACGGAACGTAGACGCGATACCTCCGTCGTTACCAGTGCATTAGACGTCGCGCAAACAATTACATTACCCTTGCATGCATAGTTTGGCACGGAACCAACCAGTACTACCACTCGTTGAACACGACCGACTATTTTCAACTGTTATTGTATGTTAAATTTGAGTTTATGGCACTCTTTACCGACTGGCAAATCGATACCCATTTTACGATGAACGGTGAGATACACAAAGTAAAAGTTGTTGCGACTGAATGGAAAGGCGACGACGATTCTCGTTCGTGTTTTAAATTCGAGATCAAAGTGAACGTTTGGTTTAGTGTTTAAACATTGTTATTTGCTTATTAAAATACATTGTAGGGAACCTATTTGTTACAATTAAAAATAATTAACAATGAACACTAATCATATAGGAATGTATAAAAAAATATCACGTTTCTTTGATTGGGCATGTTTTCTGGATATCTGCCACTTTACATGAACATAAAATAAAATTTCAAAAATAAAAAAATATAACTATCAATAACAAAACAACTTAACTTCGTATTATTTAAAATGAGACGTCTGAAGAGACCGTGTTGTATCTAAAACAAAGAGATCTTAAAGAAACGGAGGAAATAATTTAGTTCTTTGTGTTGGCAATATCGAGCAAGCAGACAGACTGCTGCGCCTCGGGCCTCGCGGTATTAATCGAGCCAAAGCTGATTATGCACTTGTTTCGAAAGTTGTCTTTTTGACGGTTTCCATTTCATTTCTTAAGGGGTTTAATTTTGTAAGCGTCTTAGGTTTTCGTAATTATTTTGTTTTCTTGCGGAATTTTAGGTAAGCTGTTATTTGATATGTTTTATTGTTTTCTGGGAAGAGATAACCCCTTATAGAAAATGTAATTGCTACGAGGTCTGGGAACGATTTATATGCCGAAAATAAAGTTTTTAGAATTTTTGTCTGTTCCAGCATCACGCGAATACTACCGGATAGATTTCGCATAGATATTCCCCATAAGTGTGGTTAGTCTGTAGGCTGTTAATTATAACGCTACTTGCTATGGGGAAAGAGCAATTTTGCATTTAATTTTGTTTACCCCAAATTGTAAAAATCGTCTTTTCCAAAAGGTTATAATCTGTGTGTGTGTGTGTGTGTTTGTGAGTTACAGATTTAAACTTTTAAATTACTCTATAACTTTATGGAGCTACGTAGTTAGTCATGACATATAAGAACGGCTATTGACGTCTGTTTCGCTAACATGTGGTTGTAAGTTCGATTCCCAACTATTTATATTTTTTGTGAGTCTTTTTATACATTTTGTTATACTGTTATGCTGTTCTAAGTACGTTGTGCTTATAATAAAATTGAATAATCGGTATTTATTTGTTTTATTTTTTAATTACAGTTTTTTTAAACAGCTGCACGGTTCGATCTAAGGTTAAACTACGCTCGCCGCGGTCGGTTTGTGGATGGGTGACCATCCATTACATACCGAGACCCCTCCGTGTCTCGGTGTGTAGATGTTTCGGCCGTAGATGTTTGACAGTCGTTACGGGTAGTAAGAAACCCAAAAGTCTGACAACCTGTCTTACCGTGTTACCCAGAAGCTGGGTTGTGCAGGTCAGATAGGTAGTATCTCCATGTAAAATACTGGTATTAATCTGCATCTTGTTAGTCTGGAAGCCGACCTCAATAATTGGAAAAAGGCTAGGCAGATTGATTTCGTATGGCAACATTAGAATTATTCCATAACTTCACTGGGCTGAATAAGGAACGAATATAGCTGATAGTTTAACCTTTTATATTATTATCACCACGCTATACCTTTATGGAGCTAAGCAGTCAATGATTACATGTACGGCATTAAGCTGAAACTTTTTATCCAGAATCTCTAGAAACTAGGGGGCAAGCAGGGGAAAGCAGGGTCGCTTTTCCATTTATGTATCAGAATGAGCTTTTCTACATAGTTTAGTAATAAAACTCTACACACCCTCACGATCTAAGGCTACATTTAGAACAATATAAATCGGAATAAAACCTTTTTGTATAAGCGACTTGACTTTTTGTAATCTTGTCACTTTATTTTCTGAACGTTTACTGTATAAAATCTTTTATATTTCTTGATATTATCTTGATAAAATGTCGTGTTTTTTTCCTTTGCAAGCTAAGATGTAATCGTAAAACGACAGGTTTTATAACCGTAATAACTAACTTTGTAATCGACAGCTGAGTCAGCATGCGGGTTTCATTTTACGGAGGATCGATATCTTTAATTTTGTTTGGCTCTCTCTAACAAAAAAAAAGTAGACACATGAAAAAAAAAACTCGTTTTTCATTCACTGGACACACACGGTATCGTGCCCAATAATTCAATTTTTGAAATCTACGAATGAATCAACGAGAAATAGGTAATTCGAAAGTAAATAGGAGAAGATTAAAGTAAGCGGTCTAATGTGGACAAATGTAACATGATTGCATTCATGTGTAGTATCCAAATGGTCGTGTGTCGTAGCACTTGTAGCCAGAGTGCTACGCCGCTACGCCGTAGCCAGCCCACACCGCCCAAATACCCAGCAGGCGGCTTTAAGCCGTATACACTTCTGGATAAATGCTTCGAGGTACACTGTAGACTGGTTGTAAATTTATGAAAAAGATTAGTTCTGAACTTGTAAGAATAAAAATTGGTTGCCAAATATAAGAATATATTCTACATAAAAAATATTTATTAAAAAATTCGATTTAATTTTACCAGAGAAAAGCTAATTGAATATTTCACTTTGCTGAAATTGAGTCCAAGGTAGTCTGTCAAGGTAGGTAATAAGCAACAAAAATCAGCAAAAAAAATCTTCTAACCCATTATGGGTTAGAAGATTTTTTTTTAATATACCCTTACTTTTCCAGTAAAAGTAAACGTTTGAAGTTTCCCCGCTGGTTGTGTGGCCAGGCTATAAGACAGGCAGAGCGTGCGGCTGGCCTGCGCCACAGCGCGTCGCGATTTGCAAGATCCGCTCTATCACTGCGAACACACCGAACAGTTTCCACTGTTTTACTCCGAGTGTGCGCTGTTTTAGAGGCGACCTCATCTGATCGACCTATCTAAGAGAATGTATTTGTGATAAACAACTCAGTCTGAATATCAATATTTGGTATTCATATTCAAACTTATGTATAAGCAGAACTATAAATTATGTCTGAAACCCAAATAAATGTTTTGCCAGCAGTTCATAAACTTGTTCTACTATAGCAGTTAACATAATTACGTCTTTTATATTACAAAAATTACACACCATAAAATCTGGCAAATGTGGCAGAATGGGAAAATTAGCGTCAATTTACAATGTGTATTGCTTTCATATAACACGTTGCCATGTCGATATTTTTTTTTCGAAGCTTTCTAATTGTGTTTTACAAATACCTAAGGATGGCCGACGGAACCCAAGTCCTTGCAGCAACTTGGTTATATCATAATTGTAGAGCTAGGAAACTGAAAGGATGTCACTAAAAGGTATTATTAAATTCCCATTTGAAACAAACTTGACTGGAAACATTCGTAGAATGTTGATTTATACCCGGCTGTCAAATATTTAATTCAAATTAGTAATAACAGCCGCGTGTGACGTAATTTAAAATGAAAATGCCAATTAATACCTGACGGTTATTGTAGCCGTTGGAACATTGCAATAAATAGTTCATACAGAAGTAATTTTGTAATTATGGGCGTACCTAGTACCCACCAAATAGCTATACAATGCGATTGCGACATAAATGCCAATTGTCGAATTGTGATCCGTGTGTCGGCATTTATTGCATAGCACGTCTGTAATTTGCATACGTTTGAATACTAAGTACCTCCAACGTCATGGTTTGAAGCTACTTTAATTGAATAGTTCGATTTATGCTTATTAGTTCTACTTTGTGTTTTATTGTTAAATTAAGGGTTATTAGCGATCACAGTTATATGTGTTGAACATCCGAATAGTCGCTATGATACTGATATTAGATATTCATTGGAGTTTAATACAGTAAACATGAATGTATTCGGAACAGTGGCAGATCACGTAAAGTAAGAGGGCGGTGAAATCGTGTTGAGTTGGCGGCAGATCCAAGACACGGGTTAACCAACAGTCAGACCAGATATCAGGCGGCGGTAATAACTTATTTATAACAAGTCTCTTCTAGACGGCTCGCGGCCCGTGTTCTACGTGCTCCTTAACGTAGGGACGTTCACTCGTACTCAGAGGTGTTTATGTCCAAATTTCGGGTGAAATAAGTAGAATTTCTAGTTCTCTGCAATAAGCTGGTTATTTTTTCTTTAAAATATGTTATGAAGAGAAGGGGAGGTAAAATTGAAACTGGCGTCATTACTTAGTATGCATTGGGCGGCGCGACGTGTTGCGATCGCCCCCGCCGCGGGATCGACGCTCCGGTCACGTTTTTCCAATTGTTTTCTGACGACGTGTATCATTCTTTTAAATCAGATTTCATGATTTATTGTCGCATCGTACACGGTGTAGGTAGGTACGCCCAAAGTCTCATACGGTAATGATTTTTTTGGTGAAGTCGCATGACATATCAGTATCATTTGTGTTACGAGCAGCAGACTCAATTTCGCGCACGTGAACGATCCACAATAGCGTCTTTAGTATTCATGGGTCTGGTGGAGATATGGTATGACATTTGCAATTTTTGTTTCATTAAGAATTCAGATGTAAGGGATTGTGGGAATGAATTGTTACGAGGCGTCGCGCTGTCGTGCGGGTTGCGCTGTTACACACATTCCGCTTTGTATTTATTACGTATGTTTATAGGCATGAGAAATAATAGATTCCTCCATTGTAGCTAAATCTTCAACTTAACAGCAGTGATAGCCGAGTGGTGTGACCGTCGGACAGTCAAGTTATATAATAGGTCTCGAGTTCGAACCCAACCTCCGAGTTTTCGGATTCATGAGCGTATTGTATTATTTTATTATTGAAAACGTTAGCAAACCAGCAAGCCTTTTTTTTTTTTTTGGGTGGGAAATCATCATATGACTTCTCCCGCTCTGGGCGGAGCGGAAGGGCGTGTCAGACTCTTACTGACTAAAACCCACCCGTGTTCCTTCAGTTGCCTGTTGCCAGGGTCCCGGTATCCCTTTCGGACTATTCCGCAACCCTGGCAGGAAACCGGCATGCCTGAGAGATATTTCTCGTAGGCATTTGAAGTCAAGTCAAAGGCCCATGGGCGGCATAAAAACAAAAAACAAATAAAATGCTAAAACTTTGTCACTCTATTCTGCAATGTATGTGTATCGTATCGTGAGTGGGTATCTTATATTGGCATCCGATTCGAGTTTATTATATTTGTGTTTTAACTTAATATATTATAACAATCCTGTACAATATTCCTGTTTTTTTGCTGGCCATTTAAATAACTTTTGCCCACTTAATTTTTATGCTTATACAATATACATATTTCCCAATTTCTGTACTTTTTATCGCAGCAATACTTTGACAAAAACACATGTTATTTACAGCTTTATGTATGCTCATCGTTAATGTCGGTCATTTATTAGCGGTGACCCAAAAGGATATTATTTATGAAGTTTTAAAGGCAGTTTCTGTTCGCTATCCATCACGCCCAGTGTCAATATCGTGTATCAGCAGAGTGAAGTTAGGGTATCAATCATCCTAACTTAATTGTACTGGTTTGTACGTAGCTTTCTCTTGTAGATGCGGATAGAACACGTGCTAGAATTTATCGTCTAGGGTTGTTTTCAATAATTTGAAAAGTTTGATAGTATATATTTTTCATCCTTTTTTACAAGCTTTTTTGTTCAATAATTATAGATATTCGTACAAAAAAAAAGAAAGTACATATACCTACCAAAGTTTGACTCGGTAAAATTTTAAGTTTTTAAGCAATTCAATAACCTGTGGAAAATGGTACCTACCTGGTACCTAGGTACTTCAGAACTGAGAGGGTAAACTGAGAAGTGCTCAAGGGAATTTTGTTTGCTACTGCGAGTCATCTACGAAAACACCTTTCATTTTTAACCGACTTCTTCAAAAAGGAGGAGGTTCTCAATTCGTCTGTATGTTTTTTTTTTGTTTGTATGTTTGTTACCCGATTTCTCCGGAAATTATGAATCGATTTCGATGATTCTCTTTTTGTATGGTAGGTCATGCTTCCGAGGTGGTCCCATATAAATTTTATTAACTTTGCTTGCGGAGTTTTAGAGTTAGCTTCAATATTACGTATTTTTCCCACTTAGTTTATCTAGACGATGTTTTCATTTACTCCTTCACTGTTATTTACATCAGCTAGTGGTATTCGAATTTGTGTGGGGTAGGTACCACAACTAAAAGGTGAAAAATAAAAACTTTTTACAAAAAAACAAACTGACTTTAAAAAGTTTTTATTTTTCACTTTTTAAAAGTCATCTTCATAAAGTTTTTATCTTTTGTTGAAAGAAAACTTAACATTACTTTTTGTTTTTTTTATTCTGATGCCTCTTCTCTTGTAAAAACTATGACAACACATACCTACTCTGATTCTATTTGAAATCCAAATTTCTTTTCGTTAATTCACTTAAATAACATTTTGCAAAATAGAACATTCTCGTTGTCTATAATAACGAAGAGACACGGACTCACCTGCGCATTTGTATACGTAACCAAGTGAAATCCAAATTTCGAAGTGAAGCTTAATCCTGAATGTGTTCCCTCTAACTTTGCTTTTGCTGTTGTTTTAGTTATAATGGTTCACTTTGGTGGCCAGGGAATTATTGCTAATGCAACTTGCATTCGTGATGTATTATGTGAATATATCATCTTTTATTAACTGAATCCTAGCCTTGTATTTGCAGTTCAGATTCATGGTCTGGAAGCACTGGACGTTTATGTTCATATTATACTGTTGTTGTCTTTCTGTTGTGTTTTCGTTGTATTCGAAATTACAGAGGTCCGGATATAGAAATTTTAAATAATGTTTTACGTTCATTAAGTCTGTATTGTTAAATAATGTTTTACGTTCATTAAGTCTGTATTGTTAAATAATTTTGGACAGTTCTAAGACAGAATGAATAAGATTTTTTTTTAAAGAAACCATCTTAAAAAACCGTATTGTTGCATACAAGTAAGTATTCGTTTATTTTTGTAAAACTATGTGGAGTAAAAAGTAAACTTAAGTAAACTGGGTGATAAAGAGGAAATATTGATGATAAATGGTTAGGTTTAGGATACGTTAGTACAAACTCTAATAAAAATCCATACATATAATGTTGATGGATTTTAATTGGAGTTTAGAGCCGGATGACGAAAAAGTATTTATCTGGGTTGTCATAATTATTGGAAAAATCAAGTATCATTGTTTATATCTACATCTACTTAGCGGACAAAAATAGCCTTGTATAGGCAAGTGAAGCCACAACACGGTCACATATGGCCGCCAGTCCTCGACCTCCGGCAAAATGCTGACATACTGATTCTATTTTGCCGCTCAAGCGGTTAGAAAAATATGTTATTCTCAGAGTGTGACTCCTGAAATATGATGTTATTGATCCGCCGCCGCCGCTCGGAACAAATAAAATGTAGTACAGGGCTGCTGTTATTAGATGTTCTAAATAGTAAATACACTTTTATTTTTCAGACAGTAATCGGTTTAGAAAGAGTTCCTATTGGCAATTACATGAACTGACCGTAAAGCAAAAGTTTTGTAGGAAATCAACAAGAAAAGCTTAGCAAAGCAGATTGAGTGGGCAATATTTTTGTATCCAAAGCACAAAGTAGATTTTAAGTAATAAGAGAAAAGTCAGTTCGGATGAAAACCCAATTAAATATTGTCATACCTTATTATGTAAACTAAACTAAAGCTTAGGTATCGCGCAGAACAAATACGAAATAAAAACTTCAAACCTGTTTAAGGGTACAAAATTATGTTAACTACTAAATCTATCTCCCTCGCGTTCATTTTGTAACCGTCGAAAAGCTAAGCTTCGGCACAAAGTAGTAGTGTTGATGGATTTTATGCAATTTTCAGTATCTATCACATCCAGCGCAGGATGGCGGGGCCCGCTGGGATTAAGTTCGATCTTTTCGCAATACTTACAGGGTAAACAGCTTGAGCGCCCGCGCCGCGCTGCCCCACATTACTAGCGGAGATAACAAGCTGATACACGTACTATAGAAATATGCTTTTAACAATTGTTCGACTAGCTAAGTCTTTATTTGAGATTATTTGATAGCTTAGCTGTAACTGTGTTAAAATATTAGAGATAGAGCTGTACGTAGTCAAAGCCTGCCTGCAAGAGAGATTCCTGGCTATTTATTATTTTTGCTGTAAAATATCCTTTGTAACGAACAAAAACTATAGGTATCCAAGCCTACAGTTAGCTAGTTAAGACTTAATTCAAGGAAATTAATTAAACTGGAGTTTTGCCACCTTTTAATAAAGAGCTCCCTAACACGTAATTCGAAAGTTTTATCAAAGGTGTTGAATACGCAAACAAACTACAATTTTAAATATAGTAGGCACTTCATTATTATGAAGTGGGAACGCTTATAAAATTTTGCCAAATGCCGGCTTTGCAGCGGCAACCGACTAGATTGTATGATGGCTCATTCATAGCGAGCCGAGAGTGAAAAATTAGTTTTTTAATAATAAATTGCTCAGTTTTTGTTGCTTACCTATGTACATCCAAACAAGAATTTAAATTATGTGAAAATATTCATGAGCCATAAAATCATGACGCGTCGTAATTAAATCGCTTTTATAAACTTCCGTCATTCCGTTCAATCAGCTTTCTGTGCATTATTCCCGGCCTTTGTTGTGATTCCAATATTTCAGTCAATCTATAAATAGCCCTGAAATTAAACACACGTTGAAAATGCAAGTTGGTGCCTGCTGGTTTTACACTATACAGTTAACGTTTTAAAAAGTTTTCCGATTTTCAAGATAAGGTGCTAGCAACGCTTTCAAAGTGAGCTAAAGATTTTTTACTCTTTTCAGTGTACGTCAAGGCAATGTATTCCGTGAGCAATTGCTCTTAGCGCGTAGGTGAAATGTAGTTCTATGAAAGTGCATTAACGACTAATTAACCTAAAATATTATCGGAAATAGATCGATCAACATAAAGCTATATAATGACGTCACAGTGACATAGATATAACAAGCTGCACTCGTGTTGTGACGATATGTCGAGAACGTGCGTGGAATAAATTTTTGTTCATAGAAACCATTTTCAATTTCACGGCTCAATCTTTGTGTGCTCGGGGTGAATATGTAAAAGGGCATTCGTTGATGTCAACAAAGTGTAATGGTTTCGTGCTAGCGCGCGCTTGATCTATGAGTTAGAATCCAGACCGATTCTAAATTGGAAAAAATATTATACCACCTGCCTATTCAGGGCACACACAGCCGTTCTATTGAATTCAGCGTTTTGCCGTGTTTGTTTTTGTGGTCTACATGGAATTCCTTGTACTGGTAAACAAAAACTTGCGAAACGTTTAATACCCCAAGTAATTAATTTTACAAGTTGCACTTAACGTTTTTACTCCTTTCTCAATTTACTAGGTGTTGATAGATACGCTAGGGTATTTTCATCGATCAATGTCGTGTAGCTATTGCTCCGAAACATTAATTGTTGATTTTATCCGGAATTTACCGTTTTATTCGTATACTTAGTGTTTTTAAAGGCGTCGTAATGTCGGTAGCATTTTGTGATTTTGTTTGTGTCATTTAAGTGAAAAATTGCCCATACAAGTGTCAAGAAAAACGGGAATAAGTAGGTAGTCGAAAACGGCGGCAGTATGGGCAGGGAACTTTTGACAAATTATTTAAGAACGTGTGTTAGGGGACGTGGGCTATTATACGCGTGATTGATAGTGTTGATAGCGAGCCGACAAACGTTTCCTTTTTAATCTTTTCTCGAGTTTAACATAGATCTTTTGTTAAAGAATGATTGCCTTTTGTATAGCGAGGCGCTAACATATTGTTTATTATCACTTTGATATTTTGTTCGCGTTACAGGCCTGGCAGGGCGCCAAGTGACATCCACACAAAATGTTGGCTGTTTTAGAAGCCGCGTACACTAATAATTTGGAGATCACACTACCGCACAAATCGTAACTTATTGGAGTATCTAGGTACCATAATAGACCGGGTCGTTTACCATGTGAATTGATTTAAAGTTTACTAAGATAATGTTTGTTTTAAAGCGGTTTAGATACCTACCTAAATGAGGGCACAAAATCAAAATCACACGGGTAAATATAACAGATAACTAAAGATGACTCTATAGTCATCTTTAGTTATCTGTTATATTTACCCGATACAAAACGATACTAACGAACGAACGATACTTAAACGATACTTGGATACAAAACGCGCTGTGCGTTTTGTATCGAATGCACCTATTATGGGAGGCTCGTACATCTAAAGCAAACAGTCCTCGCATTTCGACACCTATGGATGGTGTGTGAGAAACCTAAAGCAATCCGCAGTTGTTTGTTCTGTCTTATTCTCGCATGCATTCATATATTAGTATGGTTGCATGCGACTAATAGGAATACTAATAATACATGCGAAAGCAGTTCTCTCTGTCGGTCTGGCTGTTGTCTGTTACCTTTTCACACAATAAGAACGGATTTCAATGAAATTTTGAAATAAAGAAAGAAAAACGTTTGAATAAAATTTGATACCTACATACTGACCATGACATACATGGGATACTTTGCCGCCGGCAAAAGCTATTCTCAAATAAACGAGTTTCAAATAATTATATCCTTTGTATGATGATTGTTTTTATAGAGAAGAGAATAATGAATATTACTATTTTGATTTCGTTTCGTATATCTATATATATAAAAGGCTAGGGTGACTGAGATATCAACGCACAGCCTAAACCGCTGGTCCTAGAGACATGAAATTTGGAGGGTGTGTTCATTATGAAGAGTAAGTTTCCACTAAGAAACGATTTTTCGAAATTCCACCCCTAAGAGGGTGAAATGGGGGGATTTCGTTTGTATGAAAAATCTTATTCCTTAAGTTAATAGACTTGAAACTTGGCACGAATACTTATCTAAGTAAATAATAAAGTTTTTCATTTTTTGTTTTTATAAACTACCCTCTAAACGGGGATTGGGGTGTGTCAAAGTTTTTATAGAAGAATTTTAACGCGCTGTCCGATTAACTCGAAACTCAGTATTTATACTTAAAACCAAAAATAAAGAATAATGTGTATCAGGGTTTTTCAAAAATCTACCCCTAACGGGGTGAAAATGGGTAGTCTACGACACAGCTTAAACCACTGAACGGATTGGGCTGAAATTTTGCAAACAGATAGTTATTAAGACGTGGGCATTCACTAAGAAAGGGTTTTTCAATATTGGACCTTTAGGGGATGAAAAGGGGAGATTTCGTTTGTAAGAAAAATCGAATTCTTTCGCACGAATACTTATCTAAGTAAATGATAAAGTTTGTCATTTTTAGTTTTTCTACACTACCCCCTACGGGAATAGGGGTGTGTCAAAGGTTGTATATAAGAATTTTAACGCACGGTTTAATTAACTCGAAAATCAATGTTAGTATCAGGTAATAATGTTTATCAAGGATTTTCGAAAATTCATCCCGGCGAAGGACAGAAGGACTTTTTATCGACATGCCACGCGGGCGAAGCCGCGGGCGGTAGCTAGTTAAATATAATGGTACAGATTTTTCGTAGCATAATCAACCTATAATGTTCCCACTGCCGGGACACAGGGCTCCTCTCTTTGAGAAGGACTGTGCTGTAATCTACCACGTGCCCCACTGCGGATTGCTAGATGTCACATGTCTTCGATGTTTTTGATCTGGGTCATGCAGTCCTCCTATTTTCCTTCACCGTTTTGAGAGAAGTGGTGATTAAATTATTTACACAGAGTAAAGCGCCTGCCTGGGTTCGAACCCACGACCACCGTAAGTCGGGGCCGTTAGCACTACGCCACCACTGCTCCCTCAGATTTTTCGTAGAGTTTGGTTTAATAAAACAAACAGCAGTTTATGTATTAATCACTGTTTGTTTTATTAAAGCAAACTCTTAAAATAAATAAGAAACACGGAAATGTTCAAAGTTAAATGTTTATTTACATATTTATTTCCTGTTTAATGAATAAAACATGCAGGTAACATGTCGGTACGTATATATTTAGTTAAGTATTTATGAATGAAATATTATGGAATCATTCGTTATAAGCGGTGTGCTGTGGAATGTAAACAAGGGCGCACTTACATGGGCTTCGTACATAAAGCTTATTCATTTTATATGGGGATATCCATCATGTTTATATCGGACCCCGGTGTGACAGCGCGTAGAGGTTGTCGGCGATATTAGGCGGAATTAACAACAGTTTGTGATACTTTGACGCGGAATAATGTCGGAAATCATTCAATATGGACACTTTTTACGAGTAAAAGAGTATTTTGAATCGAAAATAACTCTTAAAATATAAATCATTCATTGGCATGTTTCGGAATTTTTTTAAACAAACTCAAAGCTTTTACTGTTGCCACTTTCTGTAGTTTTTTTAAATGTTTATTTACAACATAGTATTGGTATTAATTGCAATAACAATAATTTGGTGGCCTAATTGTTTACAGAGGGCACTAGTGGGCACGTGGCCGCTGGGCACTACAGGTAGCGTCTACGTCGGAGAGCCGCGGCCTCGGGGGAAATCAACACAACAATTACAGCGCAGACCTACTTCCAATAACACCCGCCAAACCTTTAAAAACCGAACGACGTGCTCCTATTACACTCTCGTGAAATATTGCTTTGTTCCACACAAATCGCCGCCGCACTACATCGCGAAAGCTACGTAAATGATTCTTATCTCGAAATGAAAGGTATTATGTATTTACGACGCTGCTCAGTTCTGTAAGTCGGTTTGTGATAATACTATGAATATTCAGAGGCTTCGGTCGTCCCTGAGGATGGAACCCTTCCAAGCATAAGAGAGGAAATGCGGATGGTGAGTTCCAAAACAATATGATATTATCGCGGCGTTTAGGCGGTCCTAATAAGATTTACCTCAATATTAATGCGCATCGCGGCGTCCATTATTTGGAGGTATTATCTAAACACGGACGGTATATTCCGTCACTTTCATTTTCAGCATTTAATAATAGGCATTGACGCGCAGAGGGTTGCCAAGTGGTCTTTAGGAAACTATTATACTGTCTACGAGTGTTTGATTGTGATATATTCGGTTTTATGGTAACAAAAGAACGACCCTAGTATTACAGAACAATCGTGTCCTCCAACCTTTAGCTCCATAAAAGAGTAGAATGATTAATTGTTTTTCCGACCTCTTCAAAACACCGCCTTATTCTTTTAAAGACTTCCGTTATTTTCCGACTCGATGACGGCGAGACGGTGATTTTCGACTATAAATTAATATTAAATTACGGATTAGAAGCGAAAATATTTTCGGCTGTTGTTTTTCTATCTACCAAGCTTTTAAAATATTTTTTCAGAAGTTAAGTATTAAAATGGAACGTTCTATTTTGGTATTTTGTTTCATGAATAATAGAAATTCCTAAATCACATAGAAAGGGATCAAAGTAGGTTAATTTACATACAATATAAATGTTGCTGGAAAATCATTAGTCACAACCAAACATACATACCTTCCACAGAACCTCTGCACGCGCACGTGTCATCAATTATTGTTTTTGGTTAGCGATCTTGTCGTGTTGCGGAGCGGCCAAGCAGACGCGTGAATTCAATCTATCGGCTCACGCGCCACGGAGCGTCGCGTCGGCCGGCGTCGGGCGGCGCTTTGAACAGGGCCACTAAAAGCGATTCGCCGTAAACAAGAATTAACGCCAAACCTGCATCGACCACTGCACTCTCCTTTATGGTGACATGATAAAAGCTCTCCGTTTTGAGAGCTAACGTACGTTATACTACTGAAGTATGTGTGGTTTATCCAATAAAAATCTCGAACTTTGTATAAAAATTTCGATGAAATTCTGGCTTTGACAGTTGAGTTAGTCCAACTGCACTGGCTCTATTAGATGAGTATGTATTACTTGTCGATTTACAATATAATAAGATTTATTCAATCGAAAACAAATAGTAATCTTTACAGAAAGTAATTAGAAAGCAAAATAATTTTGTTTGCCATTTTGTATCGAATTACATAATATCTTACTTCCGCGGAATAACCACGTTCTACTTCTGCAAAGAAAAAAAAAAGATAACTTTTGTCCACTACAGTCAGAAAAATGTTTAATATACGCATGTCTATATCGAATCGACCCATCGATGCTCGTAAAGAGGAATTAGTGTAGCTCTGTGTTCACCGCACATCCTTTTATGGGCGAACGATAACACCATCCTCAGTACCTATGGTTTGATAACGGCTGAAGTCTTTTGGAACAGGAGAATGTGGTGAATCTGTGTGGTGGATTTATTAGTGGTAAGAAGGTCTTTATGCCATTAGCACGGGACCGGACAAAGTGGTGGGCCGAACAAAGAATGTTTTAACTTTGTTTGGTAGATATACGGATGTGCTGTAATGTGAATGAAATGTGGTGGTCGTGAAAATCTGTTTTTACAGAAAATTCAATCATTTTGCTTTTTTTTTCATTTTGTTTCTAAAGCACCTATAACATGTTGTGATATACTTTTGAACCAGTTTTCATCGGTACGAAATTGTAACCGAATTGAATTCCCTTTAAAAACAGATTTTCACGACATTTCATATTCACATTTAATAGCACCATGTTATAGAAGTCCAACCTTTTTAATTTTAAAAGCTAATCTTGAAAGAAAACGGTTACTTTTAATGTGTGCAATTTAATATTATTACCGTAAAAGTCAAGTGGCAGCCAGAAGGTCCATAGGCCTTGTTTTACGAGTGATGTGTCGCAGAGGGCAGCGTTCTTCTTAACAAGACTTCCCTCAGGGCCTCACGAGCCTCACGGAATGTTAAATACTCTCCCTCGTTAGTAACTTTCAGCTACTTTCACTTTTCGGTACACGGCGGAAAGCTGCAATGTAAACAAATAAATAATGAAATAGTGAATGATGGAGGTAAAATTTAATTAAAATCGCATATTTTGAACTCATTTTTATCAACGTATAATCCAGGTTTTGCCCAGGATTGGGATGATGCCGGCTCACAGTAGTACAGTAGTAGCATATAAACTATCTAAAACCAATCCAAATCCAAACCAACGCAGAGCCTGAAATTGAAAATTACACGTTACGTACGTTTCATAAAAAATGCCTCCTTTGTAATTTATTGGTTCAAAAAGCTTTGCATTTTTATTGCAAAGTGATTCTTGGCAAGGGTTGCGTGTAAACTGGGATTGAAGCGGCTGGCTTGAAATGCATGCGGCGAAAGGCGTCAAAGGCTTTATTCACACTCATCGACACGTGACGTCATCATAGCCGGGGCCGCCCTTTGCAGGGAATTTAAAAAAGCCGTGAACACATGTTGTTAAAAACAAATTTAAAGGAATTTTAACACTAGGCAAATACTAAACTATGTACGAGGGAGCTGCTGTGTACAACAATTATATATACACATAGCTGTTTGTTCACCGCACATCGCAATATTAATAAAATATTAATAGAATAAGTAAACTAATGAAAATATAAATACACAAATACATAGATAATAGGATACCGAAAAATGTAAAACGGATAAATTCAATTCAATAATAATTACGCATAATTATGACTCCCTGATATATTTTAATGAGTAAAATAATAAAAATAAACTATACCATAATACTTAAAATTATACTACATTAATAATAATAAACAATTTTTAAGCATGTAAAGAAGTAAGCAATATTAAATATACCTAATTCAATAAATGGATAGACTTGTATATAAAATATTAATAGAATAAGTGAATGAATGGAAATTAAATACATTAACTTAATATCAAGAAAAAATTGTAAAGAGCTCTCTACCTATTTAAAAATTTGCTGTGCCCGACAGGGTCCATAATTGTTTCTATTTTTTTTTTACCACCTTTATTTTGTACATTATGGATGGCAATAAACGATTTGATTTGATTTTATTTTAAATGGAATCTCAAAATCGCGCTGGTAGATTTAACCGATGGAAATAACTTGATACGCATTATAAATTAACGAACTAATTGTAGATCGATTTTACATTGCTACTTATTCTATCGTAACCAATTTATTAGTTAAAGTTGAGACACCGCGAATCGCAACCATTCTGAGTGAAAGCTTTAAGTTTCAGTGAGGCAGTTACGCTCCCCTTCCGGGCGATCAACGTAAATTATTCCCCCAGAAGAAATCTCCAAGGGCTGAATGACGGATAAGGGACGAGTCGTTTTATTGCCTACACCGGCCCGCCTTTGTAGCCGCTTTAAAAATCGACCCTCGAATGTTAATTGAGGGATAATGTTATTCAATACTGAACCACCACTGATTTAATTAGCCACAAGTCAAGTAAAAAAGCCAATAAATATTAGCCACTTAGACATCAATGTAACTTTGTTAACGACTCTTGTAAATTCGGCCACAAGGCGTCAACCAGACAACTGCCGGCTATATTCTAATAACTGGCATCCTAAATCGTTTAGCTATTCTCTGTTCTAAATGGTTTATGGCAGTAATTTTCCGCGGCTGAAAGGCGTTGTAAGTGATAATTAAAACCCCGTTACTGCAGCTGTTACTGGCGTTATTTCAGAGTTTTAATATTTCAACTACCACGTACAATACCATGAAAAAGCGATTAAGTGCATATAATGTAGAGTATTAGCTCGTATCATGATATTTTATGACTTTCTTGTAATCTCCATAGAATGTGATGTACCTATTGATATTTAACAGACATTGTATATACGAGTATGCGGTACCTGTGCTTTAAGGAAGGCGCAGGAGGATGTACCGGCTCCGCGCGCGTCGGGGCATGCGACGCCACGGCTGTTACTTCCTGTCATACGCCTCCCCGTAGCGCACAAAGCTGCTCACGGCTCCAGATCGTTTTAACTAAAGACATTCTTATCAACAGTACTCGCATTGAAACAAACGTAATACAAATATAATCTCTGGGAGACGAACATTAATCCGCTTACTAAAAGGGATTCCAAAACTCGTTCCCCTGACATAATCGACACGAATTTTTCACGTATATTTCTTTCACTCGCAAATCCAATTTAATTAAGGCGAGGAACTCGCGGTTAAAATCCTATTTAAGCCGTTTTTATTACCGCCCGTCGGGCAAAGACGGTTCGCCACTGCGCTCCAAGAATTTGAGCGCTCACGAGGATTTCTCTGGCTTTTATCTTAGCAGTTCTGAGTAGAATGGTAAGCGATCTCAATGCAAATTATTTGTTTTAAACTTCGATGTATGCCGATTTCGCGTTCATTTGTTTTACCATAGTTAAAATATATTATGCAAATATTGGTGCCGATTCTCTTGTCACAAAATTCTCTAAACTAAACTAAAAATCACAAAAAATTTAGTTTAGTCCTGTCAAACGATCAAACTTATTCTGAAATAGACTTTAAATGACACAACTTAACTATAATTTAGTTTGACTGCACTAAGATGGCACTGAGATTAGTTTAGTGAAAATGCTATTCTGAATATGACGATTTAACCTAAAATTTTGTCCTATATCTAAAATCCTCTAACTAAATCTGACTATATTTAATCGCGATTAAAAATGTGTTGAATAAAATTAGATGTCATGAACTAAAATTCAAACCAACACCTCGACTTCAGTTACAAAAAACAGTACTATATTTTTTTATTTTCTTTTGCTTATATATCGAAAACGGTGTCCTATCGCAAAAATAATGAAAATTTCTACCCCCTTTAGGAAACTCTTAAACCCCTAATTCTCAACATGTTGGTAATTATTTTTTATTTTTTTTCGTTATTTTCCATACAAAAACTGAAAAATTCCATTAAAAACACGTCGAGGCTGCGGTGCATGCGCGCCTCTGGCTCTAAAGAAAAAACACGGGGTAGGGAAAACAAGTACCAAGTGGAGGCGCGCGGTTGTCAAATTCGATTTTAGTTTTGACAAAATAAGTTTTAAATTTAGAGAATTTATTTGGCAGAATAGCTCCAAGATTCCCATAGTCAAAAGTAAGGAATTTTAGTGATAGTTTAGTTAGTTTAGTTCGGTGTACACGAGAATCGGCACCATTGTTTACATAGTTGTATCATACTATTTCTGTAAAAAAATATAAGATTTACTTAGGCAGGTTCAGGTACTTACTGAAAATTATATCAATTCGCTGAAGTTTTTCTAATTGTGAAATCAAAATAAGAGTTTGTTGAAAGATCTTCATATAATTGACAGTTACCTAGTAAATTAAAAAAAGACGTTCTCCACAACGGATAGTTAGCGACTGAGGTGTAATGCGATTTTCAAGTAACAAACAGGCTCACCTTAGCGTGGGCTTTGGGGAGCGGATCTCTCGGATGTTTACCCTCAATTCGGAAAAGATCGCGCTAATCCGGCGCTCCCGGAGGGGCATCTCTTCTGATATGTTACCGAAGCCCTCGACCTCGTACAATTACTTTTGTGTTGTTGCGACATACACTGATTGGTTTATGTGGGGTGAACCCAGATATAGTGTTGTGTTACTTTGGTATATTTGATTAATAACTTTATCTAGTTTATTTTCACTTACTTTCGACAGTTTATCATATTGTGTAAATATGATAAAATGTTACAAAATCTGTGGCCCTAATGAAAAGGAGTATAAGTCCGATTTTGTGGAAAATGAGTTAAGTATACAGAAGTGATCAGAAAAAAATGCTCTATCGATTGGTGTAGATAGATGTAAGCTATCTCTAAAAATAAAGAAGTTACCTTGTGTAAAAGGGTTCAACTGACATAAAAAAAAAACTACAAAAGTCGATTTCAAGTACTTTTGTATTCTCTTAAAGGGAAAAATAAAAAAAATATTTTGTGTTTTTTAATCTAAATTAACATAAGTTACCCACGTTTTAATTTGGTTGATGTTTATCAATACAAAAACACCTGGTTCTTAAAAATGGTTTAGTGAGTCATGATATTATTAGACATAAATCCGTTTTCACCAAAATAAAGGGAAAAAACAAAAAAATGACTCCGTTCAGATAATCATTCCAAATGCGTCTCCATTTTCACTTGTGTGAATTATCATTTAACATATGGGAGAAGGGGTATAACTTATTTTATGCCCTCAAGGAATTCATTTTGTGGTTAGTATAAGTCACTATCTTAAACACTAATAACTTACATAAGACAATATATGCTCTTTATTATTATTGAGTTATCAATAATAATAAAGAGCATATATTGTCTATCTATAGAAAACATCACATGTATTTCATTTGGTAGCGGTTTAAATGTCACACGAGGTCAAACAGGCAATTTGATGCGCGCGGAGTGTTTTTTGTAAAGTTGTAGTTTTGGACTTAGATCCCTTTTCAATAGGGCCACAGAAATTAGGTAGGTACGGGTGCGGGTTCCCGTTCGTAAATACTTTTTGGTGACTAACAAATTCACAAACGTGAGTATGTCCATCGTCTTGTGCATTTGTTATTTCATCATCGTTAATCTAATTATTTTCGGCGTCAAAACATTAATATAGTCGATTAGTGTAGATTTAGCAGTACACATTAAAATGCTGTGAAAGATTTGGATCACGAAGCAATCGTAAGATTTTGAACAGAGGCCAAGCGAGCCTCGGTAATGATCCGAGAGTGCATGCATAATTTACCCGCAAAGAGCTTGTTTTGTAATGTTATTAGTTCGTAATCTCGCCGGAAAACAGCTAACAACATTATTTTGCGCCAGCTAAAATATTAAAATAATTTATTTTGAGCACCACTACGGATACGTAGGGCTTCGTTACATTTCAAATTGAAACGACATAATATTTCATTTTGCTCTTATTACTGGAGTAATTTACCAGTTTACTGTGGCAATTTAACACTACAACTTATGAAATGAAGGTACCTTTGTAATGTTGTATAATAAATATAATATGCGGACTTTGAAACACATGAATGCGTGTCGTCTGTGGAAAGCAAACAAGATAAATGTCAAGTGAATATTTTGACAAACAAAATCGTAATTCACCCTCAAGTTTCATGTTTTATTTAATATTTAAGACAGCTTTGAATAATACCATAATAAAACGTTCGGACTAATCCAGTGGAAGCGATGAGCGAGAAATAACTTTAACTGTAGCAGTCTGACTTTGCAATGATAATTTAATCACGATGTAAGTGAGTCGACGACTCTTATTATTGTCTCGAAGGTAGTCATAAATTTTCCGGATTATGTACGTAAGGCGTTATTTTATAGCACATGCGATTTTATTACTGTTTATAGCTCTAAGTGAATTGAAATGTTGTCAGGATAAGGTAAAATTGGTTGAATGTTGAAGGAGAATAATAAATGATGTATCGTATATTCCATTGACGAAGTAAACATATGTATTCACGCAGAATCGAGAAAAATAAGTTAAATTAATTTGAATAAAAATAAATTAGCATCAAAGTGTAGGAATGTGTAATCTCTTTAAAGGGTATATAGGGATTCTTTACAATGGGGATGACCCGAGCGTGCTGTGCGTTGGCTGATAGTTTGATAGTCCAAACACGCCGCACGGCCATTGTCTGCCAGTCCCACAAACAAGTATTCTGTGTATATGTTTTACACTTTTACTGTTCAACTAGCTGTTGCCTGTGACTTCGTCTGAGTTTTTCTTGTTTCAGCCGTTTTAGAATTTATAATATTAGTTAGGATCATTACTAAGTTTGCGCAACTAGTTTCGGAATGTAAATTCGGCTTTATAGATAATAGAGTCAAGCAACAATACATTTAATTTCGGCTTTGGAACGCCTGCTTCAAATTATTAGTTTGTTTGTCTCACAAAATCCAAGATTAAAGATAACATTTTCTGCGTACCTAATATTTGAGAAGTTATAGAAACAGTCATGTATCAACCATCACCTACACCACTTTACTAAAAATAACACTAAAAAAAAAACGTTAACATTAAACAGCGGCTGTATAATTGAGTACAAGTCAATAATCAATGAATGTCCAATGAGCTACACAAATCAGCACATTTTGCAGTGCAGTGGTGCAAATGTATTTGACAGCGGCGTTTATAAAGGGAATGATTAACCTATGCCTGGCGGTAATCACGGGCCTAAACATATTCCTCCCGGCGTGTCAATAAGGAGATGCAGAGAACGTATTCAGTGCCACGCATCGCAACTGTCGACATTTGTGCTAGCTAAGCACACACCGATGTCGCTGTCTGCTCAAAAGCTCGGCGCTGAACTCTGAATTCGTTCGTGCTTCGTGCGGTTGTCGGTTGTGATTTTTGTGGTCCCTCGTTGGATTTACAGACACGAGCACTAATATGTATTACTTACTACATTGCAACTTTTAAACACGTTATTAAGAACAAAGTATTTTGGGACTAATATCAAATAAATCTTATCTTACGTGTTAATTTTGCTAGGTAGGTTCATTCTCGAGAAAAGTTTTGAGGTTAAACAAGTCCTAAATGTACTAAAACTAGTTATATATCCAAAAGAATGAAGAAGGTTTTAGTGACTTGTGTGTGGTAAACCACAAACCTGAGTTAGTAAAAAAACTGTAAACACTAAAATAGTTTTGTCATTGAAAAGCAGTAAAAATAACGGAAAACAAAAAAATACAGCTTTTTCCACTGTGGATATGTACAGCTGTTGTAGTAACCTGAAAAGTTACTATAATCAGGCGGGACACGGTTAAGATTGCTCCACCGAGTGCATTAGCTTCGAGACAATTGAATTAAAACAAAGATATCCACCGAGTTGGCATTGTACCAATTAACTATCTCTCTGCTATTGAGTTACCACCGTACAATTTACGCTTTTAGCTGAAAATGACTTTATAGTCTATTCGGTTTTGTTCGGCCATTGGCAGGTTTTTAATGTACTGCCTGACCAGTTTAATTGTTCCGCCAAACATGACTGGAGGTCAGTAGTTAACCCTCTCCGGCGAGCGGTGGCTATCGACCGAATAATAAGTTCGAAAACTGTTTGCCGAACTTGATAGGGTTCCCGCGATATTATCATTATGTCAGCTGTAGCTTGGGATCGTATTTGTTACTTCTGAAGGAGGAGTAGAGTGTTGTGTTTGATTTGCAAAGAAGACAACTTAAGTAGAAAGTAAATTGTTTGATATTTTACTAATTAAAATTTCGGCTAAAGAAGGTAATTTTATTTTATAATACTTGGTGATGATGGTGAAGAGTTTCATACTGCCATATAGACCCCAATGAACGTGGCATAACTCATGGAAATTTAATTAAAATAAATTAAAAACCGATGTGGATCGCTCGGACACGGACGGTAGGTACATTCGCCATCGCCACTATAATATTTCAAGTGTGTAAATCCACGCGTTTGTTTTCATTTCAGTTCTCAGCGCTGACAGGTTTTAAAGGAAGCTCGGCTCCGGGGGCCTTCCGTGTCGTGTGCAGGTGATAAATCGTACGTAACATCACTTTTTACTAACGAGACAAGGTGTCGTGTAGCTGCTTGCAAACATATTCAAGTAACGATTGTTAAAGCCGCGTCGACGTAACGTTTTTATCGTTTTACACGGTATGTACGATTTTTTTTTGTTGAAGTTGATGGTTCGGGTATCAGCGGAATGTTTTCGTCCGATTTCGGGGAATGGAGATTTTTCAGCGCGGTTCAGTAGGCGCCGTGTCGTACAACTGCACCGATGACAATAAATATCGGACGCGGCGAGCCGTGAAATCGAATAGGCTCCGTCTGTGAGCGCTTTACAATCAGCAGCCGGCTGTCGCGCGCCTCCGCCCGCCTCGACATAACTTACTGACGTTATCATGCATAACTACTTATTTTAAATCTATTATTTTGGTTCAATTAAATTGCAATAGTTCAACTATTTATGTGGGCTTTAGATAGGTATATGATAATCTTATCAACTTATGTTTTTAGTCACATCGTCATGATCCAGATCTATTTTGTCAGTTAGTAATCTATTTAATCTTCACTTAATAAAAAATAATTATCGTGGTGATAAACACAATCTGGCGCCTATCTTAACCCAAAAAACCCAATCGATTAGTTGGAAAGAATAAATAATTAAAGGTCATTAGACATTAACCCTCGTGCAACAAACGCGACGTTGTAAATATCTTAATAATACATTTTAAACATTCGTACGCAGAGTGCTGGAGTAATTTGCGGTTGCGATGCGCCCCGCCACCCTCCGTGTCCCCTGACGCGTGTTCGATTAGAGTACAAGTAATTCCGGAAAGGAAATTGAAATCTTAAAGCAATACCCCACGGACTTTATGTTTCTACCAATGCTCTGAATGAAGAATAAAATGAAAAACAAATAGAGGCTACCACCCTCTCTGAACAGTCTCCGTATTACAAACAACAAAACACAGCGCCACATATTTATGTACAAGTTATAGCAGCGCATTAAAAGTGGCAAGTATATTATTCTAGTTGAGCACTAATTATCACAGTTTCTAATTCCAATGTTTCCATACAGCTCTTTCAGTGGTACTTTAGAGCTGCATTCACAAACAGCGGTGGAGTAATCGGGTGTGGAGTAATGAACACGAGCCGGGGGCCCAGGAGTTTAATTTTCCTCTTCCGCGCGGCTGTCCGTGCCGGCCGGGCGCCGGGTGCGGGAGTCGGGACGGGCGGGCGCCGGGCCGGCGGGCGGCGCGGGCGCCGGGCGTGCGGCGCTCATTAATGCTGCGACAATACCTCGCGCCTCATCATTTGCAACGCGACGATGCAACGCCTTCATACCCTCATATCGAACAATGCGTTCAAACTTTCTATGGACATTGTTTGTGTATCGGATAGTTTTGTTATTACTGTTATATTTTGATAGCCGTAGCGTATACGGCGGAGGAGTGTGAATTATTGTTTTGTTGTGAGTTTAGAGACGATGCGTGTGCAAAAGCTTATTTTAATTATAGGGACAGTTAACGAAACCAACAGTGCAACAGTATAGTGGCGTGTGGTGCCTAATGCAATTTAGGAGGAATTTAAACAATTGCTTGCCTCCGTACGTACCTTCGACGAAACTTTGTTTATGTTTTATTATAGTCAGCTACCACTCACTATAAACGTCGTCCAAACTTGACAAATAAATCTCACAAACATATCGCGCACTGAAAGTTAAAGCTACTCTACATCTTTGAAGAGCCTAGGCGGCGACCGATGGCGACGTAAGTGCTAGACCACAATAATACCTGATATCTGAGTGGGAATGCGACATTAGTCTCATGAATGAATCATTGCGACCGCGTCCCCAGACCCCGGCGGTCGTATTCGATTAGCACGAATAATTCCGAAAGGGAAATTGAAAAGCTAAAGCGATGCCCTGAGGACTTGCTCTTTCTGTTATTTGCGGGTAGTACCGCAGACGTTGCGAGAATAAACAACTACATTCACTGTGGCGTACTGTATTAACGTTCGATATTGATATTATCGCCTTGTTCCACTCTTATTTATGTTTCAATGCTCAAAGGACTAATGTTCCATTTGTATAATAAGGTTTTTTATAAAAAAAATGTTGTACTGTTAATGTCCTGTATAATTATAATTACTAAAAAAAATCGCTGTTTTTAGAACACGGAGTAAAGTTATGCCAAACTGACCACAGACCGTCTCGAAAACTGATAAATCTCGGAAGTTTAGACTGCTTGTAACTTTACACCACATTTATTCATACTTTAATTAGAAATAACAAATAATATAAAAAAAAAAAAAACCCAATATATTTTTTTTTATAACGCGTCTGCGACAGGCTCGGGTTACTGACATTAGCATTTGTACTGGACAGTCTTTTCCTTAAGAATGTTAAACAGCTGTTTGCAAAACTGCACTTGTAACTATTTATAAACTATCAACCCGATCTAAATCTTCAACGCAGTAAATTATAAGCCAAGCGCCAAGTGTAACAGTAACATACCATGCATTAGCAACTGGAAGGAAACTATTTGCTGTTAATGAAAGGTATTGTTCGGCACATTATTTCCTTTGTCTTCAAATCTAGTTGTAAACAGTAAGTAGCGGTCGGGTCCGGTCGGTAATCCTGCCTTAATTAGCCGTTGGTTGAGCGGACGTACGGACGAGCAAACACTTCGCCGAGCTAACCGAACGTGGGACCGCTATCGATACATTATTGTGACACAGTTTAAAAGCAAGTCGGTCTGTATGCTAGGGTTTAATATGAAAAGAAATGGGAAGTTTTTTTCGTTGAATTAAATAAGTTACAGGATATTTGATACAATTGGAATTGTAATTTCCATTACATTTCAGGCTTCTACAACTTCATGCTTTTACACAAAAAAAACCTATCTTCTAATAGACTTTCTTTTAATTATATATTTTATTTCTTTTTCATACTTTTGTAACAAACTGTGTCCACTACATATCACTGAGTTAGAAACACGGTATTTGTAGTGTAAGTTTGTACACCGTGTGTGTTCTGTGTAAGGTTGGCCGAACCGTTCGGGGTGTACGTTGTGTGTCGCCATCCTAATGTAACGGCCAACGTGGACGGCATACTGTTCCGATCCGGCTTTTATCACGCCATACGCGGCTTCTACTGCGCATTCATAATTACTTTAAGAACAAAATTATACTGATAGAGGATTTCGTATTGTTTAGTGTTTATACCTAATTGGTCAGATTAGGTCGGGTTAATTTTTAGGGATTTTGGGATTTAAGCGAGAAGCGTTCTACGACGTAGTACCTGGTAGCACCTCGTAGACCTTCACTCACCTTAATTTTGATCTGTTACGACAACTTTAGATATAACATTTACGATAATTGTTATTGATAATCTATATTTACTGCAAAAAAATCCTGGGTCGGTCAAGAATCCCATCACCGACTACATGTTTTTACAGTTAAAACTGGCATCACACCTCCCTTTGAGCTCCCCAGTGAATTGAAAGCTGCTAGACGCCTGTAGTTTTGAGAAAAGCTTGTAGGCTAATCATTATCATTACAACTTCCCGATTCACCTGATAATTTTACGTAATCAAATCAATGATTTCGTAGATTTATTAAAATCCATAACTTAATTTAATCAATCATATAGAATAGGTATCGAATGAAAGTTAGAAAGAACTTTGAAATAATTAACAATCTCAAGAGTATATTGTCCGGCGATCTCGTACCTTCGCTAATCCCACTCTAATTGGTGGTCAGATGGCTATTGGACTTGAAACGGCAAAGCCAATGCAATTACGCGGACAAAGGATTTACTCTATAATAATAATAATTATATTTATCTACCTAGGACTCTTGCTATCTCAATTAAAAACTAATTTAAAGAGATTCTCCGCTTTATAGAAGAAACTTTCAGGACAAATAACCATTCGATGAAAAAAGAAAAATGATTGATAGTTCCATACAAATATTTCAAATAACTCGTAAAAGAGCTGTTGATATTGAAAATCAAACTTGAAACAACATTTCCGAACACAATATAATCTGAAGTAAAGTCATCTCCGACATGAAAGAAACACATCGAAATTCTTAAGGGGAAATATTACTTTGCAATCGCGAAATTCTTCGCTGAAACAACTCTTGGGAAGGTAACGTTCATTTCGACAAAAGACGAGCAATATTCCGTGCACAAAGGAAAGCACCCGATATATTCAATGCAGTGACACAAGAAATGGCGGCACAAAGCGGTAACAAAGCTCATATTGAGAGTTACACGGAACGCGTCCGCCACTCCGCCCGCAGACTCCCACTAATATTTTACCTCTTACATTTTATTAATAGTCGTGTCGATGTCGTGCTTGTTCATTATCTCTTATTAATGCTGTATAGGATCATGATTGACATTGTTTGTATGTTTTCTGAAGTTGTTGTGGCAAAGCTTTTCTGTGTTTTCACATTACTGTAGTATTGAATTAAGGACACTTAACTGACTCTTAATTTTTCTTTCGTTTTAATTGTGTTAGTCCCATGATTAGATGAGGAGAGATTAAGGTTGTAGCCCTATCGATGCTCTATCTTGTTCCAGAAATTATTTAATTTGTATAAATGGTGGAAGCATCGACACTGTTCTTTGGGTGAATATGACAAAGAATTAACTAATGATAAACACGATAAAAGAAAACTATACATTCCGGGTGAGGAGATTGTTGTCCAGGATTGTCTATCTCGGCCATATAGTTTCCTATCAGGGGCAACAGAACATAAAAGAAGTTCCGCATCTTCAAATCATCATAAAAGAAGTTTCCGCGTCATCGTTGACGCATCGACAGCGCCTGGCGCATCAATGCGAAGACGGTGGAAAGAGCTTGTCACCTAACGAAAGGACTTACTTACCTGCATTAGCATAATAAGAATGTGTGTGGAAAAGGGAGATGATTGACTTTGCCTGCAGTGCAGCAGATAAAACAGGCCAAATACATAGGAAGAAATTATGGAACTTACATATGGGAGAATGCCCACCAGATAGTCTAGAACTATTTCAATTGCAACACCTCGTAAATCAAAGTCCCCTGAGACATCGGTTATCTGTCCTTTACACAATGTTAAAACATAGTGTGCCTATAATTTGATGGTAGTACTAAGCGTAAGTACTTCCCCAAACGAACCTTTTCTCAAGGATCTTTAATTCTACTGAACGCAAGGTAAGTAGTGCAGAATGGAACACGATTGTAAGACTTAGCTTGCTAATTACTTAATAATAACTCAAAATAGACTTGGAAAAACAGGTAGATCGGGTTGCAATTACTTGCAAAGTAATTATCTGGAATTTGGGATCCCTTCTTTCGCATAAAATTTTTTTTCGTAATATTCTTTGGCATAACTATTTTGGTATATTATTTTTGGTATAATAATTCTTTGCCATAATTGTTTTTGGCATACAGTTTATGTTGACATAATTATCCTGTTGGATAATTAGTTATAGCATAATTTTAATTCGCATATTGTGTCGAGGCGGAATACTTGTTAGATTAGGTTAAATATTTTTACTCGCAAAAAAAGCTTAGGTTAGTTTAGAACTGCGACCCCGCACTCATGAGCCGAGCGAGCGAAGTGAGCGGGGGCCACGGCAGCGGCCGGCGAGTGGCAAAACGACTAGAATATTATAGAAAAAAATACTTTAGTTACGTTAAGTTAGTTGGGGTATTCACAACCCCTGGCAAGGATTTCCATAAACGCCGCACCACGCAGGTGTCCATTATTAATGTCATTAAACATAAGAATATTTAATGCTGTTGAATGTTATGCTTATACAATATTATGATTAGAAAAATTATGCTTAAATAATTATGCGTAAATAATGTTATGTGTAAATATAGTTTGGATAAACAAAAGCATTATATTATGTCTTAAAATATGAAAATGGATAGGGAACCAATGAATGCTAAAATATCAGAATTCTTTGAAAGCACAGTTTTATGTAGCCAGGTATCAAGTAATTTCATTTATAATGAACGCGAATATTTTCGTTAATTAATACACAAACTGATTATTTGTATTGGTCAAGGAAAACATTTTCTATTTTTATTATTACTATTTTTTTATTCTCGGAACTTCATTTTAAAATGAAAATACTGAGCATATTTGATACATGTTTCCAGTTTAATTAAATGATTATAATTAAATATAGACTCAATCAATCTGCCTATCCTTTTCCCAACAATGTTGGGGTCGGCTTCCAGTCTAACCGGATACAGCTGAATACCAGTATTGTGCATGAAGCGATTGGTTTTCCGACCTCCACAACCCAGTTACTACGATACCCCTTGGTAAGACCGGTTCATCATCTGCCTAGCCTTTTCCCAACTATGGTAGGGTCGGCTTCTAGTCTAACCAGATGCAGCTGAATACCAGTATTTTTACATGGAGCGACTGCCTATCTGACCTCCACAACCCAGTAACTGGGTAATACGATACCCCTTGGTAGGAATGGTTGTCAGACTTTCGGGCTTCTGACGACCCGTAACGACTGTCAAAGATCCACGAATGACTGTGGCTTTACGTGCTTTCCGAGGCACGGAGGAGTCTTGATATGTAAAAATGGTCACCCATCCACGGACCAACCCCGGCAAGCGTAGCTTAACCTGATGGATCGACCCGTGCGGCTGTTATGACTTGGCCACGAGCTCCTCCACGAGTTCCCCTTGGTAAGACTGGTTGACGGACTTAATTTATATTGACTAAAAGCACCAAATCCGGTGCCGAAAAATAATTCAGAGTGAAAATAATATAGCTATTTTCACTACAGCAATTTAATAATGGTATTCCAATCCATAACCATAACCCTCGTTGCAAATCTTATACATAATTGATTACCTCAATCTGTCGATAATATTTTCTATTTGTGACTCAAGCACTAATCAGTTCAACTTAGTTCAGAGTTTGAGAAATAATTCAAGAGATTTACGCATGCGCCTGTTTTACGCGCCACCCCTCGAAGCCTTACGACCGCCTCTCTGGCGGGCACATAACCTGCAATATGAACTCTCAGATCTTAAACATAGAGGTTTCTACTTCGCAGGCACGTTATTTCACGAAAATTTTGCGGCTCCCGTCATCTTCAGTTCTAAAGCCGTCATTATGTTCGCGTACGAAGAATTAGATTTTCGTGACGTATTCTCCCGAATTCTCACTCCATCGCGGGAAACGACTTTCAGGGGTTGGGTGAAAGTGAAAATGGACTTTAAGTTGTGAGCGTTATGGTGGGTATTCGATCGTTTGAATTTCGGTTGGAAGGATAATGTTTTAGAGTAAAGAGTACAGCGCTCAGTCGGCTGCAAGCCTTAGAGGTGAGTGCACTGGTCACTCTGCCGGGATCCGCGCCGCGAGCGTAACTTATTTCGTAACGCGGGAGAATGAAGCTTGGCTCTGTTCTCAAGCAACTTTCAGTGATTAGTCAATGCATGCAGTAATCTTACTTAGTATCTTTCGTTACAAAATGTACCCGCTGTTCTAAAATAAACTTTTATAAAATCAGCATCTTAGTGAAATTAATAACTACCATTCCACGTCGACTGCCAATAAAAATATTGCTTGGGAATAATAATTGTAGTGAGTATTCATATGTTCGTTTGACTGAAAGTATCATTTTATGAATGCTTTACCCACGTATTATTCCAATAAAAGTTTACTTTTATCATAAGTTTTAGCTAGAGTAAAGTAAAATTTCTGCAGGCAGTGTTAAACAATACGTATTCTATTTCCATATTGATTAATGTTCGGCAATTCCTTAGTCGGTTTGCGAAGTAAAATTACCCCAGTCTGTAAATTAAATTAAATTGTGTTGCTGTATCTTGTAAATAAATAAGAGGGAATGTAAATCGTAGTTAGCGTGGCCGGGCGGCGGCGCGGGGCGGCCGGCCGATCCTGGCATATTTGCTGTTTCGCCGACATTCCCCAGTTAATTAAAGCCCATTTGTACACTGTCTTGCGAAATATAATTTATGAAACGAGAAAACATTTTAACCTTTAGGAAATATTTGGTTCTGAAAATATCCATTCCTATTAGTGAGTAGCGCCTTAATTATCGTATAATTTATAGGTCACATTTTAGGCCTTCATTTCAAATTCTATTGCTGGTCTTACAGTACATAATGTCTCTTTTGTATTTTTTACATTTGTTCGGCGCTATATATCTAAGCGCAGAAGGTATTGATAAACAAGTAGATGCCTCCACTCCACCTCCTTGTCGATTCCAAATAAGCCCGCCTCGATCCCAAGCTCCGCCTACTCGTAGAAGATAAATAAGTGCTTATGTAAACAGTTTTATGTACTCCCTTGTATACAGGTATATTGTCCTCCAATGTACATCTGAGTAAATGGTTATGTCAGCTGCCACAAGAGTATGAATCTCATCATATCAGTCTATATCTCTTGAGATGTGGTTTATGTATCTTTAATTATCTATTCTTTAGTAACAAACGGTATTAAGTATTTGCCTCGTGCAAATACTAATTAAAACAAGTTTAAAGCTTAAATAAGTAAAGTTTGAAATAAGAAAATAGGAATACCAAGTTTTACAACTAGATTTTCGTTACAGATGAACAATTTAATACAATAAAACTTAGAGCAAAGTTTGAACAATAAATACATAACAGAGGAAAACCGAAACAAAACGAAATGTCCATGCTGCGCTTGATTTTACAAAGTGAGCAAACACAAAGGAGATAAATCTAGAACAGTTCTTGAACAGGACAATGTTAACAAACAAAATCAACAGAGCGGGTGAAACTTTCACAGCTAAGAAGTCGAAACTGTGTATACAATGTTGGTGGAGAGCAGTGCGCTCTAACAAGCCGGCCATCCGAACTTGTTAAACGTGGCCAGGGAGTAATTCACCGAAGCGGTCACTAACTGAACACTCAGACAGTTCGTGGCTGTGTGTGGCAAGGCTAAGAGCAGGGATTTGTTTCTGCATGGCAGCCACTGTGTAGCCGGGCAGAGCATGGGCCGCGGATGATGGAGGCGCACTCGCTGGCCCGGAGTCGGCAGACTCCCGCCGCTAGGAACCACATTGTTTATACCGACCATAAAGGACGCAAGTGAGTATATTTATTTTACGTTTTCTTGTACTTTGAAGTTTTTTTTAACACTTTTCATGTCTCAGGACTTCTTCTGTCTGCCTTGTTAAAATATAAGCAAATCTTTAAGCATTCTTTTACGGGACTCTGAGGTTTTTACGAGTGAAAGCAGGTACCATCAAAATCTTTCAAGAAGTTCCCCTATTATAGTTAGGCATGTAAAATATAAAAACTTTAAGAATAAATATGTTAGGTCGTGGTTTTAGAGTCTATCACTGAAATAATGCGTAAAAGGTATCTGTATGTAGGTACCTATGTCAAGAAAATAAAAGTGTAAAATAACGATGTAGTTCGAAGGAAAAAATTACAAATCTTTTTTAATTCCTGCTATTGAAATCCTAGGAAGCTCGAAATACCATTCCATCATAATTAGTATTTCGACATACCTACTAGAATTTCTATTTAGCTTCCTTCAAAAAGGGGAGTTTGTAAAATTTGTATGTAGCTTTATATAATTATGTTACGCAATTTCTCCGACATCAGCAGATATGCCAAATGATTTTGATTTAAGAAAGAGTAGGAGTCCATCTATTTGATCCCTTATCAATTCAGTGACGATTGGATGAATATTTTATAAATAGATAATTACAAGAATAGGTATAGTATTTTCGTGCGTGTATTAACATAAACGAAGCAATAGGAGTATGTAAGGATCGTAGCAAGTAGGCTTTCTGTAATTTCTGCTTCTCCCATGGGAAGAAGGCGTGAGTTTATGTATGTATGAATAGGTGATGTTAAATCACCTCGATTGCAGCCAATGGCGAGTTTTGTGTGAGCTGAGTTACGCCACTAAAAGATAAAACGAAAATGAACTAAACGTATTTATTTATTTTCTGATTATGATATCTACATACAAGTTACTTACCATCAAGTTAAAAATCCTGAAAAAAAAAATTACTTATCTCATTTCCCAAAAATATTTCCCTAAGTAGGTGCTTATAATGAAGCTTTTGGTTGGGTTATCAGTTTTTTTAGTTTGGTTTATAGAAGATACATTAATTAAATACTAAATGACAAATTAAACTGATTGAATAATTGGGTGCTAATTGTATCAACGAAATACAGGAATTATAACAGAATTTTAGAACCTTCCACGTAGTATTTCTTGGTGTGATAAATTCTCATCCGTTCAAGACCTATAGAGCAAGACTAATAATCAGAGAAAATGTATTTTGTACAAAATACACCTTCACTTGATTAAGAGACATTGCTATCATGAATATCTTTATTGCTATTCTGACTTGGTTTGATCGATTGAGTATCTAATAGTCGTTGAGCTCTTTAAGTTCTGAGTTGTGCTACAGTAATATTGACCAATGAGCGCACTGTCTGGACAGGTTCACTCAAATCTGTGTGGTTCTTTCTTCAAAATACCGTTTTAGTCACGAACCTACGTGGTCCTTACATGATCTGACCAAAATTATGTCATTTTAATTGTAATTTTTTTGATATCATTTTGGTCCCTCTGAGTTTTTTTCGGTGTTTCTTCTCAGAAGAGTCGGAAAGGAAATACCGACTTCATCTAGTTAGTTTTTAAAATAATTTTGTGTTAAAAACAAATCTCTCCAATAAAATTAGAACCAGATTGTGGATAATGGATAAAAAGCTAGAAAAAACTAGGATAGCTGCAAATACATATTTAACGTACGGTTAATTATTCGAAAGTCGAAAAGTTATTAGGTACAAAAAAAAAAAAAATTAGCTTTTCAGAAAAATGAACAAGTCGTTTATGTTAAATTTAAAATAGATACACGTTGGTTTTATTCAGTTTTATTTCAAATAGATACGTATATTTTGGTTTTATTCAGTTTTATTTCATTACTAGCTTTTGCCAGCGACATCGCACACGTGATGGTCAGATTATTCCACGGGAAAGCACTACCAGGATAAAAAGTATCCTATGGTCTAATTCCGGTCGTGGTCAAACCGTGTGCCAAATTTCATCCATATCTGTTGAGCCGTTTTTGCGTGATTGAGTAACGAACATCCAAACAATCAACCATACAAACTTTCACATTTCTAGTAGGATGTATTTATTACTACTTTGTACGAGAACAATTTAAAAATGTAACAAAAATATTTATTATAATTCAAAGTAATTAAAAATACTGGGTATTTTCTCTGAAAATTGTAGCAGCGCAGCTACTAGTAATTTCTGTAAAATAATAACTTTTATATTTTTAATTGCTTTGATTTATTTCTGGCCAGTTCGAATTCATTAAAACATAAATCGTTGGTTTTTATTTTTTGTATTCTCTTTTCATAGATGGATCGAATAACTACAAAATTGGTCTGGATAAAAAATGATGCAGGAAATTATATATTGTGCGGGTTCAGCATTTTGTAACAAGAACAATTTTACATCTCATCATGAAAGTTAATAAACATACTTAACTGTCGACATGTGGTATGTTCACTAATAAAGGGCGTTCCAGTTAACAATAGTATAGCGTCCATACATGCTAAAAAAAAAAATACAATCAAAAATTTTTTTTTTTATTATATTGAAGTATTCACAAAATTATTAAATTGATACGTAAAAGAAACACTCTATACACGCACACTTGTATTTCAACGTAGAAAGACAAGTGTGACAAGTGTGCGCGTTCAGAGTGTTTCTATTCCGTATTAATTTAATATTTTTTGTGAATATTTTAGTATAAAAAAATTAAAAAAACTTTTTTTTTTTGCATATGTAGGCGCTATACTATTGCAGGTTAAAGGGATCGCCCTTCGTTAGATAACTTACTGTATATAGGTTACGTCTGCCTCACGCTTCGAGGAATACAGGCTAATACAGGCTACGTTATGTTATGAAAGTTATCAATTAAAAAAATAAGCATCATTTATTATTTAAGTGCTTTTGTTTTCAATTATGCGAAAAATCTTTTTTTCTAATTCTTATTTTATCAATAAATTCTTTGAACCATCAGAACCAAGAATCAACTTATTGTCCTTAATTTCTATGAGCCAAAACGTTCCATAAACTGTGCGTGCTAAGCTTATATAATATTAAACTGTAATCTTTACACATAGTAAAATAGTAAAGAAGTCAAAACCGATATTTAAAATTTTTGGAATTTGGTTTTAAGATATTTTGTTCCTTTGTCTGTTTGGATGTATGTTCCGGATTGGCGTTTGGCGTATGAACGACTGAATAGTTTCTGTTCTATTCCTTAAAGTTCTATCATTGAATAGGCTATATTATCAGGCTATTTGCTATGGGGGATTAGCAATACTTCAAAAGTTTTTATCGCGATATTTAATTACACGAGAAAAAAACATATATAAAATATAATTTTCTCTCTATAATCTTCTCTATCAAAGCACTCAGTTTATAAGTGGCACAAAAAAAAAATTGGCATCAACATTTCATCAGATATTTTTAAAACAGACCATACAAGCTAGGTAGGTAAGTATTTATTTTATGAATAATTAATTAATACAACCTATTGAGCGGCAGTTAAAACTGCTTAGATAAGAGAATCTTTTTATTTCACAAATATGGTATTAGAGAAACTAGAAAATCCGTCATTTTTCACTAAAGATCTTTTACCAATGATAGCCGCTTTTCTTTTCACACACATAAAATTATGCCTGTGTTCCCCGAACTGCTACTAAGAAAGTACAGATGGAAAACCCAATAACACTTTGCCCGACCCGGGAATCGATCCCAGGATCTCAAGCTCAGCAGTAGCGCTTGCAACCACTAGACCAACGAGGCAGTTTTCTTTTCCTTACTCATCTTTTAATGTCAAGTCGCACACACGTTTTTCGTTTGTTTTTATTTTGGAATAATACTATAAACAGCAGAAACACATGACAGTAAATAACATACAACAGTGCTGCCACCGTACGACGAGCTTTCAGTTTTTTTAAACGTTAGAATATTTCGTTAAAAGCACAATACAATAGCTAAATACTTGATATTATTCATCAAAGTATTTCTTTTTATTTATGAAAATAATAAGTAGTAGTAAGTAGTAATGAAAATGATAATGAGTAGCTATGACAGAAAATATAACTTGCACTTTTTCTGTCCCAATAGCATAATACTTAGGTACTGCCTTTAATTAAGGGCAGGCGCCCACGGCGACTTTTTGCGGCGATTCAGTAGCGCGTTTCGGTATCGCGCGTCTACATCGTTATAGTTTGCCGTTTGTCGCAATTACCGCGTGACACAAGCGATACCACTGCATAGTATCGAATAAGCATCGCTTCTGCATCGATTCCAAGGTTATTGGGTCTGAAATAGATTCTAAATCTTATTTTCAGGACTTGCGTTTATTGTGCAAGACGTTGTTACTTCTTCACCTACTTGCCTATTAAATAGATCAATCGGTAAGTTAGTTCCTTGAGTTACTGCAGTCGTAGGAAGGAAATCATCCCATAAAATGAAATTGAAGCATTTTTATTAATAATCTTTCCTTCATTCAAGGCAAGGAAGGTTTTTAATTGGTATTGTATCTCCTAAAGGTGTACACTAGTCAATCAATCTGCCCAGACTTTCCGAAAAAGGGGGTGGCTTCCAGTCTAACCGGATGCAGTTGAACACCAATGTTTCACATGGAGCGACTGCCTATCTGACCTCCACCTTGATAAGACTAGACTAAAGTGTAAAATAGTACTGCGATATTATTTGGACACATGTCTGCCCCTGGTTTCTGAAAGCCTTTTGAATATAATCTGTTGTAAAATCTCATGTCAATTGTATTAATTGGCTTTTGTTACTTCGGTCAACCAATCACAGGGGTTGACATGAGTTTGACAGCATGTTAGTTAATTAGGGTTCCATACCCAAAAGGTGCCAACAAGACCCTTTGAGTAGCCCGACGTTTGTCTGGTATTATTTATGAACTTTATACTATAATGGCCATTACCTAGTTACCTACTTGTGATATAAGCCATTATATGCGTTCCACGCACTTAAACTTACGTTTTGCGAAAATATTTAAATACTACAAATTTTTATCGAGATATTAACAGTTCTCAATTAACAGGACAATATTACTTTATTGGGCATTCGGATTGCGGTAAAATAATAACTTCCGGCGTCGGGTGGGACTGGAAACCTTTAAACCAAACAAATGAGTCCTATTATTTCTCTCAATTTAGTCTAACAAGCAACTTAGAGTCAAAGGTTCGACGAGGCGGGGAACTCAATGGCCGTGAATTTTGTAATCTTCATTAATTTCAACTGAAAGTTAACTTTTGCCCTTCCTACTTTTGTTCCTGTTAATTTAGCTTGACTCTTACTAAATAATATTGTGTAATGTTTATGTTTCACTTTCACGATCATTTTTATTCAGAGCACGGAGGCATAACTTTGGCTAAATGTGCAAATTATGTTTATTGTCTTTTTCCTTGAGAATTTCAGGGTTGGACATAATTATAACATCCAAGTTAGTAAATGATATCAAAAACTTAAGTTTATATGAATGTTAATAACTCTTTCTTTCACGCCTACCTTTACATTTTAAACGGATCATATGTTAAAGTCGTAACAAAAGAAAATTTCATTTAAATTAAGTGTAGAAAGTTTGTAGCCGCGGTCTGTAAGGAAACGGGACTGAGTGAACTTTTGCAGAAACATTTAAATTCGCTGTTAGCTCTTTTATGACGTTCAGTAGTAACACCCACTCGCTACTCGTCCTTAATGTGAGTTATTTTTATTGTTGGTATCAATTTTCATAAATCATACCATAGGCAGATGCTATTTTCTATCTAAATACCAAATTGTAAAATTCTAACTTAGGTATTTCTGGTAAGACTTTTATTATTACAGTAATCTAATGTCAATTAAAGAAGGTTTAATTAAGATTTTTAAACAACGTATTGTTTGAAATCGTCGGTGTAGGTATTCAATATTGTAATTAGCATCATGGCGTTAATTCTAATGACCGGCAATGAGTTGTGTTCCGACGCTCGCAGGAATTTAGACTCAAACTGAATTCTCGAGTTTAGTACAAGCACAAAGTAGCAGCAGTAGCTTGTTTAAATAACTTAGGTATATTTGCGTTTAGATTAAGGTACCCATTTATTCTTTTGTGAGCTGCCGTAGCCTGATATAAAAAATCTAACAAAACTAGTTGAAATAAGTTCAAAAAGTGATCAACACATGGTTAAAAGCTAAGAATTATTCCAAACCAAGCAACTATGAAGAGAGTATCACTCGACGAGTATAACATCACAGTATTTGTGACAGTTTGATACGAAAAGGGTCACATTAAATTAGTTCCATTTTACAGAAAATCTTAGTAAATAAATTCAACCACTTGAAAATTATTTTGTCTGCCATAAATCTAAATGTCAACCTCAGAAAGGATTAGTTGTGATATATTGTCGTGCATAGAAATTCAAATACTGCAGGCGTTAACTTGTATGTTGGCAACTTTCCTTTGTGTTTGTAACGCGTATAATGTATAAATATAGTGAAAAAACGTGGTGTAAGAAGTGAATAACGTTGTTTGTTGTAATAATAAAGAGATTTGAATGGGTTGCTTGTGCCGCCGGCGGCCGGCAGGCGGCGCCGCGCGCGCTCGCATGTATGCTGGGAGGGTGGCGGGGAGTGCGCGCGGTGTGAGCCACCGAAGGACAGCGGAGTTACTTGTACACAGTTTCCGTTAGTCACATTTTCGCAACAAGGTATTCACATTTCGAGGACTGGAAAGTTGGCGTTATCGCGTTTAAAATAGAACGACAAACACATCTAACTTTGTGATGCAAAATGAACACGACGAACCGGACAAACCGTTTCGACTGCTTATTTTATTTCGGTTGAAAACGCTGTATAGCGTTTAAGTGATTCTTAAAAGCCTTAAATTGGGCATGGGGACTGACAGCGACAGTTTAAAATTTCACGAAGTAGGTATATAAGGCACAGTGAATAATTTTATGCTCAGTAATTTATACTGAACTGGAAAAATAAGTTGTGACACACGTACAGTTTTATTTAAAAGTACGAAAAGAAGTTAAAACAAGAGTTTTATAAGTATCCTCTGATATAAAAATATAGGATGACGCTCACATACTTTGCGATGAAAGTGTAACATATTCAGAGTCGGTCTCGACACGTGCCGAACTCTCTGAGAACATTATAAGTACGGGTAAGTGCACAAATTGATTTATTGAAGTTGAGCGGGTTCAGAGTTGCGCCTGAGTATTCACAGTCCTTTGCGTTACACAGATAAAGTGGAAATAAAAAAGAAACTTCACAAACAGAAATCCCCTTGTCGCGAGATTTACGAGCCGACGCACCTCCGGCGCAAATAACTTATGTACATGTAAATTTTATGTTCCGTTGAAACAAACGCTTGTAGGTACAGACTCAGTGAAGCCTCTTATAGCGGCGTGTCAATTACCCACGAGGCCGCACTTCTCCATGTGTTCATGTGCGTACAACGTACGTCACGCGGTCGATCAACTAAATTAGGTTAACGATCAAAAATTTCGAACAACATTAGCGATCAATTTTCAACTAATACAATTGAAGGAAAGTTTTACTAAAACCAACAATTTGTTTTATAAAATCTGAATGTAAAAGCATCCAAGTAAACCTGATCATTTTCGTGATAATTATGTAAAGTCACGCAAACCGTGTTTTAGATTTTATGAGTCCTAGTATATAATGAATTTTCTTGGTGGGACAATAGACGTGGTAATGGGAATAATCTTCTATAATCATACTGTTACGACGGAATGATTATGAGGGTAATAAGAGCTTGATTGACTTACAGATTCACCTGTGAACGTGTATTCGGTTTGCATAAAAAAGAGAGCTTAATTGAATTGCATGCCAAGTGAGGCATCGCCATAGCTAGTAGGAAGTGGATTTTGATGTTGTTCTGACGTGATGTTTATTCATTGAATTAACATCCCGCAAATGCAAGCACAATTTAAGCGCTATTTTCCCGGCATTTCTGTTTGTCAATTAAAATATTTGGAATCACGAAATCATTTCAGTCACGGTTTATTTGATTACTCGAATCGAACTCCACAAAAGATTGCAAATTGCAGTGTATTACTATTTTCCTTAGTTTGGTAAATTATAAATTTATTTTGTGCAAATAAAGTAATATTATGGATAAGAATACAGAGATGCAAAACTATTCCATAATAGTACATTGTGATACGAGTGTGCTCTTTTGGATATTACAGTCGAGGCGGTATTGTTAGCGCGAGCCGTAGGCGAGCGCAATAAGGTAGCCGAGAGTGTAATAATCAATGCACACGAGTTTCATACGACGTTTTTCAACATACTTGCGAGGAAAAAACAGACTTGTTGTAAGAACTTATGCTACAATAACGTAGGTAACTATAGAGATGATAGATTTATAAAGTTTAACTGACCTTTGTTGCCAGGTACTGACTATCCGGATTTTCTTTTAAAAACTTCTATGTCGGTTGGTGACAATACTTTAAATTTTGTATTTTTGATATTATTTAACCACACAACGAAAACGATAATAAATATTTATGGAAAATGGCGCACTGGTTTTCTTTTTCTATAGGTGTAAATAAAGGCACTGGCAAAACCGTTAGACAGCCTATACAAAAAAATATGATTTGAATAAGAAAAAAAAAATATTTTGTACGATATCTAAACGTACCATGGCGGAGTCAAATCTATTTATTATTATTTACACTGCTTCCCTACGTAAAATCAACATTTTTAATAATGATTTACACAACAAAAAAGTTAACAAATAAGATATCACACAACAAAAAAGTTAACAAATATTTATGGAAAATGGCGGCCTGTTTTGTTTTTTTCGCTAGCGATGCGCGCGCGGGTGTAAATAAAGGCACTGGTAATACCACTGAACAGCCTATATAAAAATATATTAATGTTAATAATACATAATACGCAAATGGGGTTAAGGTAGTGAACAATATATAATTTGATGAAATTTTCCCATACAATTAAATGACACAACCTGGCTATTGAGCTGGCTATATTTCTTCCTCCATTTTTTTAACAGATGGCAGCATCAGCGACTCCCTAATTGCCAGAGACTGTAGTTTTACAACTCCATCTAGGAGTCTTGCCTAGATAACGGAAACAGAATTGACATCGACAAATAGAATAGCCTACTTTTAAAACGTTTCGTGCAATCTTTTTGTATCTTAGAATTTTTTATAGTAACGGGTTCAGTCAAATTAAAAAAAAGATAATTATGTATCAAAAACATGTTGATAGATTTTTCTTCAATTCTTATATTTCTACGTAAAGTACTAGATAAAAAAAAAATGTTGTTTGATTTTTTGAACATAAACTTACGTTTAGTGATGACAGGACAAATTGAGTAAAACACTATTTATTGCAAAGAGCTTTCAAAAAAATTATTACCAGATGGATACTTTATTATTCTAAGGGTTCGAATTGAAATAAAAGGCTTAATTTATGTTTTTTGTTGAATAAAAACTTTTTGTTAAAATTGTTGTTTTGTTGTTTTTGTTAAAACCTTTAAAATCTTGGATGACCAAAATTAAAACTAAATTAAAATAATTAACATAGATAAAAACTTGCTTTTGATCGGTTGTCTTTGATAAAAAGCTTCACCAAAAACAATTTCTATTTAATACAAATTCCATGCTGCCATGATAGTACTTACTAATTCCATACTGCCATGTCATTACTCCGACTAGTAAATAATAATCTGTGGCGCACATTACCGCACTAGTGCGGTAATATAAAGTAAAAAGCACGCTTCTGTAATACACTGCATTATGAACCTAAAAGCGGTTCAATAAGAGCCACTTTACGAGCAAGTGTGTTGAAAATGCTATTGCACTGTACCAAATACTTATAGTTTTTTTTTTTTTTATAATTCCAGTTTTCCAGCCATAGGTACTTCCAATAGTTTTTACTCGAGTTAGTTTTTATTCACCTTAATATTATAGTGACCCCATTAAACATGAACATTATCAAAAACACTATCATAAAACATAAACATTATCTTTTCTCATTGTATCTAGCAGATTATTTTCAGGCGCGTTGGAAACATCACATCAATCGATTCCGTATTTCTTGAAATATTACTGCATAACGCGCAGCTATTTACCCATTTCGAATTACAATACAAATATTTTGCACATACCAATCGCATAATTGTCAAAATCACAATTGAATAGGTGTGAACCGTGCGAGTTTAGCGTGCAGCGCGTCGCGATTTGTGTTGCGTGTCACGTACCCACGGCTTTGGCTTGTTTGCCCGCCAGCCACGGGGCGCACATTCCATACCTAGACATTATTGTCGCCTTCCATTCTCTTTTGACTTTTATACGTGAAAATTTTAACCAAACTTTGCATCCAAAACAAATGTTATGTTCTCTAAATGAGATGTGAATATATTTATCTGCAACAGAATATTTACGAGGGATAAACAACAATCGGTGTGCTGAGAGGAATAGATTTATCGTGCGCAATCACAGATCAGATGTTGGTATTCGGAGCAAAGCCCCGGGGAGCAGGCTTCGCATCGACTGAATTATTTACACTGACGTTACTCTTAGAGGATGCGGATCTGTGAAGGTACAGGTGCATGCGTGAACAGAAATATAATGTATGTTTCGGTTAATCTTGTCGATTCTTCAATTTACGTGTTTCAATTAACTGTAACTGGTTAAAAAAAATAGTAACTGTCTCTTATTAAATCGGCTTGTATAATGCAATGAGCCATAAACTACAGTTATGATTTCAATACATATAGAACAATGATCAACTAAATGTTCGACAAAACCAAACCGATCACAAATCACCCGTAAATCATTCGTAGTGTGTTAATACAATTAATATCAACGGGCAAAACAATTTAACAGCTACAAACAAATTTTGAACACTTGATATCTGCGGGCGCTAAGCCTCAAGTGAGGAAAAGTGAGTAAGTTGTCGTTACGGAGTGTATGAGTGGAAAGCTGGCCAACTTGCTCCCAACTAAGTTCAAGTGCTTGTAAGTAAAGCGTCTGCGGGGAGCTCGCCTTCGCGAATTACTTCCAAGCGATTTCGCGATCTCGAAATGATGAGTTAAACTTCCACAGCTGCCGCCGCCGCCGCCGAATAAAATGATAAGTTTACATACAATAGTGGAGCTTCCACTGTTTTGATTATATTAAGGGGTTTGTTATGCGCTAATATAACACAATCCACAATGCAGTGTAAACTAAAAGTTTTCTTTTATTTTTGGTCTTATTTTTTTATTTACACGTAATTATTTTAAGAAAATTTACTTGTTTACTATTAAAATAATTTAAAAATGTAATACGAAACCATCCGTACGGGAAACAGGGTCCAAGCTAGTGGTTAAGGATCCAGATACAGGAACCACCTCAGAATAAGTGCCGAGTTGAGGAACATTTCCTTCCGCATCAAGCTCTTCAATGAACTGACTGACGAGAGGACTATTCTTGTTTTATAAATTGCGGTCTACTTTGGCTTCAAGACTGAATTAATTACCTATCAATGCACTAGCTTTTAAAATCAGTACACTGAATATTGAAATCATAAATTCAGTAACATATTCCACAATGTTAGCGTGTTCAATTTATCAATTACCAGCTAATACGAACTGAAAGCGAAGTTTTGGGTAAACTAATTATAAAATTGTGGTCACCTGTTAATATGAATATAATTCAATTTTACAATCCATGAAATGCTAATTGATGGAATGCTGACAGACTTAATGATTCATTTCATTCAGTGTGTAATGATGTTACGGATTCACTCGGTGCAGTATTTCACTATGGAAGTACTAATTATGTTAATCAATACAACGGTGTGAGTTTCGCAATCTGGAATAAGTTCTTTTATTAACTACATGGGAGTCTTTTGACGATAATGACGATTCATCTTCTTAATGATTTTAATTCCAACCGTTCTAAATCTCATTGAAAAATATTATTAGTGACTGTTAGACATAGCAATGGACTAAATAGAGAAATAAAGTGATTTATAGTTACTTCTATTTGTTAAAATTAATTAGAAGAAAAAAAGTAGACTATTTGGCAGCGCTTCTTTATTGTCTTGTAAATCCTTTTAATAAATGGCCTAAGTTTATTTGGTAAAATAAGTCTATGAAAAATCATAATTGCCAGCGTCAGCTAAGGTGACGTCCTATTTTTATTTTCAAACCATTACTCTAGTTACTAAAAGATTTCATTTAGTTTTTATTATCTTATAAATATCAGGAGTGACATTTTTAATAGGTATAATACCAATAAAAAATTAATGAAGAGATATATTTTCACTCAATAACATTTTATTTTTGCTCAATCACTTACTAATCAAATCATTGAACTAAAGTTGTGCAGTTATCAATAGTTGTCTAGCTAATGAAAACCAGTGCTACAATAACCCATTGACCCAGTCCCCCACATGCCAAGTATTCCGAGGTAGTGCTACAAGGACCTTTTGGCGCCTGAATGACATTGACAGGAGGGCGTTGTTAGTAAACATTTGTTGAATTGTCTCAGATAATGTATTGACAAAACAAGATGGCTGCGTTAGTTCCAATTTTGGTCACGCGCCAAAATAACCTTGTAGCGTTGTACAGGCAACAGGGTGCGAACATTAGGTACTCTGACGTCTCGAACTATAGAAAGATGCCCGACAAATTGTAGCTGTCCATGTAAAACGGTTTCACTGTTATCACAGGAAAGGATTTTTCTGAACATTACAAATATTAATCTTTCAGTGATAAGTAAAAAAAAATATTAATGCGGACACCTATAATTTATAAGGTCGTCGTACGACTGCTTTACGTGATCGATGGAACAGGGTTCGAACATTGGTTTGGCGATCCATGTAAAAGATACAATGCTTGCTTTTTTTTTATTCCTATATAATCAAGCAGCTGTCTTTTTAACTCTGACAGTCAAAAATTAATCTGTCTGTAACCGAGCATTATAATCCATAGAATTGAAAGATCAGTGGCGATGCATGAGCAGCGTCGTCGATCCCGTCGGGTAAGCGTTGTTTTATGGTCGTCGTGCCGCCAACAAAGTTCGGCAACTGCTTTATGATCCTAATTTATAAGTGAGCGGCGTCGGGAGTATTTACGACTCTTTTTGGAGTCGTCCCGTGAGTGCGTTCAGCCTCGCATTACATGTACGCAGAGGACTATTTGAGGACTTGTATGTCTGTGTGTGTGTTGTCTGTGCGTTCGTCAAATGTTTCAATGGGGTGTAGTAAGTGTGGGTGCTTGTATGTTCTTGTGTTTGGTTGCTGTTTGAAAGATAATTTGTTAGATGTAAGGCATTTCATTAGTATGTACAGTCACGGACTTTAATTGATGAGCCACCTGGCACTGTTCGTATTTGAGCCGTGTATTGCAAATCGGGTTTATTCGGTTCCCGACACGGAAAGTCATAATGTCTTCGTATTAGTAGAAGAAAATTATATTTAATAACTTTACCGGTTGGCTAATCTGAGAGCCAGAACTACAAACTTGACAGAGTGACTACCCAAAGTCAACCAATTGCAGGTCTAGCAACAGTAACCTAGCAACGATTGTTTAAGCGTAGCGATAACATAAGTTTTCAGAATAATCGAGTTAATGAGCACTGATTCAAAGGAGGTCAGTATCAAATAGATTGGATAAACTTAATGCAACATTTTATTTATTTTTATCATTGAGAACTTATTAGTCAACCTCTATGGATAAAACTATTTCCGAATATAAGTAATTTATTTGTGATCTTGTTTACGAGCGTGCGGTTTGAGTTCGTGTTTAATCGTGTAATCTCGTGAATGTATGAAACTGTAAAATTGAAAAGTTTGAAGGTGGCTTATCAATTAAAGTCCGTGACTGTACTATCGATATGAGTAAGTAATTGACGATGAATCCCATATCAGTTGCTTGTTTTATTCGTATCTAATAACCTTGTTTTAGTTTATTTAAGCGTAGAGGCAAGATTTTAATAATAATAAACGAACAAGCCAATATCGGAATAAAAACAATATTCGAGATAAATATTACTTTATACATTTATTAATTGATGAATGTATTTTCTAACTTATAAAAAGGATATTTTCCTTTTATGGTATAAGGGATTCGTGTTACGGATTATTTATATTTAATAAATTGAGCTTCAAAGCGCTCTCACGTAAAATTCACAGCCGCTTAAAATATATGATCCACCGTATGTTATTTTGTTTTAAAATTTTTGGAGAGATAAAAATATGGCTTTAGTTAATTAAGTTTTACTTCGTTTATTTTTGTTTTACTAATAAATCGTAAAGCTTAATTCACTCGGACAAGTGTAAAAAAATACAAATTTGAGATCTTAGTCTACATTTTTAACGCATTCAATTATTTAGCAAATTCGGCCTTACATAATAAAATGAGAATCATTAATTAAGCAAGAAATATATATTATTTTTACCATTAATGTCGTGCACATCGTAATTATCTACCTACATTTGATAAGTTTTCATATACGTCATGCGAAATGGCACTCTGGACATGAAGAGTTCCAAGCCGGTGATTTACAATCTCCGAGCCGGTATGAGGTTTAGGAGCATAAATTAATTTTCAATTTCCCTTTGACGTTTTGCTGAGCCGGGACATGTCTCCGGGAGAAGGTATTACCCCATACATGACACGTGGCGCCTATTCGATGCACCCACATCGTTGCGAACGGGTGCTGATGTTGTAAAATGCTGGTTGCCTGTTGGTGGTTGGTGCAAAAATATTGTGGGATAAAACAGTTTGGATAATATATAAGGTTTTATAGAATAGGTCAAACTGACATTTTATATAAATAATATGGGGTACATCTAACAGTGGGACTTTGATTTTTTTAAACGTATAATGTAGCAGCGTTTATTAGCATAGGCTGGTCACAGAAATTCTACCATCAACTACTATTACAAGCGTATCTACATAATAACTATATAAGAATGCAAACGAACGCTTTAACCCCCCTAAACCTAAACGCGACAAATGTAAAATATTTAACTGTATTACGCATAATGTATGCAGATTAACATCCAATGCAGTCAATAGGCCACAATTTGGCGCCGATAGAAATATTAGAGCGTTCGCGAGTTACGAGGAGAATGCGGCACAGAATGCAACATGCAAAAGCCATTGAGTAGCAGTGAGTGAATGGTGTCCTCCGCTGGGTGGCGACCACCCGACCATTGTGACCATACTACGTCACATAACTTTGTTGTAGTTCCCGACATTCTTGTCTAAATAAAACAATATGCACTTATATAAATCTATGGAGTTTGTGCTCACTGTTAGTGTTTGTGTTGTTAGTTGGTTTGTTGAAAGTGATGCTTTACTAATGTTGAGTGGACTTGTTAGTTTGTAAACGGATTAGTTAAATGTAAATTAAAATGCAATTTTAGAATTAGTTTGCGTTTTGTGTGCCTAGTAATTAACGATAAAGATATAAGTGAATAAAACAAAAACAGACATACAGGTACCAACACTACGATTGAACACGAAACTTTTACAGTCCAGTCAATATTGGGCGCACAAAGTTTAAGATGCAGCGTAGATACGACGCGTAGTATCGTCGTAGCTACGTAGTTACAAACAGCTACGAGCGCTACGAGCCGCTACGAAGTGTGGCGGTGTAGCGCTGTCGGTTCGGCGGTGCATTGGTTCAAATATCCGTCGCTCGGCGATGGCTCACCGACACGAAGGAGGAAGGAGATTTCAATGCACTTGATTTATGACCCACATAATGGAGCGCTACGCTGCATTTTGCTGCATGCAACCAACCGCCGGCGTCGGCCCTCCACGCTAAACATCCTCTGTATTTATGAAATGTACACAACTAAACATAATTTGATCATTTAAATACGTAATAGCTGCTCTGATATACTATACTCGCTTGTGTTATTATGTCTAAGCTTTATTTATAGTTTATGCTATTATCGACGTATTTCCACAGTAACTTTAAGAAATATTTTCAAGCATAGTAATATAAAATAACATGAGAAACACGAAAGCGGCCATCCAAAATATATTAGCAAAGGGTGCTCGGTTCACAGTCTTAGCGATGCGTCATTGGCAAATTGAAAACTTAATTTATAGCTCTCCCATCGTCTGAGCTTACACAGCTTACTGTGGGCTGACAGCCTGAGTGCTGCGGATCTTCTTATTTCCAAGCCGCGGCCTACACGAGACGTTCTCGGAAAATGTTGAGGGAAAACATTAACTGACTTCTTTCATTGGTATTGCCACCTTTTTCTATGCGGGAAGGCGAAATGCGAAAGACTTTGTGAATGAGGTTTTGTTGCACTGTTTTACGATTTATTCGTAGGCGGTGATATTAGTAGTTTATAGTACTGCACTGATTAAAATGGCGCGTTGTCGAGTATAGGTATAATGTCTAAAAGTATATGTAGTCATTACTTTAAAGTATAGTTTTATTTCTCTCTTTACATAGGAATCGAAAATGTGATATTTGATTACTATTTCATACAACTCAGATCATGAAGGCATTTTCCATGCCTGGGACCTCGACCATAATCCTTTGGGATGCTGCATTATAGCAGTCTATTCAGAGGCTTATTTTTACCAGTATAGGTATTTTTATAGGCTCAAAGCATATGAAGCAGAAGTAAAAAGTGTAAAAGCTCAAGAATTTTTACACAGAGTCGCGATTAGTTTGCATCTATTCGTGTAACAGCAAGCTGCCATAAATTCTGCTTCGAATGTTGTACAAGATGTACGGCATATATTCCATCGCGTAGCTCCACGTGCTTCTGGAATGACAAAGGTACGCTCTGAAATATTTGGCGTCACTGAATGGTATATTTTACCAATACGAATGTGACGCAAAAAGGTTGTGAAAATTGTAGTTTTTGAAAAGGCCGCTGTGTATGATTCTAGAAACATCTGTCAGTGGGAGTGTGTACGGTATTCGTGGCGCAAAGTGCTACGTTATTCAACTTAATAGCCATTAGTTTGGTTCGTTAGCGGAATATTGCTAACGAATGTGCGGCGGCCGCGCATTCCGGCCGCCGGCGCGTGCTGAAACGCTCAATTAGCACACACTGCTAAACTATCCCACCTAGCGCTTCTATAAAATACCAGTAATTTCATACTACCCACTGTATCTGTCATAACGCGCAAACAAAGCGCGGTCTGTTTATTGCAATTAGAACTAATTGTGCTAGAACACTGTATATCAATATTAGCTGTTGCCTGCCATTTCTTTTGCATAAAAACTTTGTCCCACTCAGCAGTGAACTTCTGAACAGTTAGTTCTTATCAACGCCTCCTAACTCTCTAAGAAACATAAATCTATCATGTTCCATTTTCATTAGTTTTTGAGTCAGTCAAAAACAAATCAACAGACTCGTAGGTAAAACTGTTTATTCGTACCAAACATCCAGCTATCTGAATGTTTAAGGGTAACAGCTCTTGTTCGCCGACGAATTTATATTTCTTCACATCAATCTCTTTAAATAATACGATATATCTCGCACTCCACAGACCGAGGGGTTTTTGCCGTTATTACTGCATTCAAAACTGAGCACCGAATATGAAATGATGTGCCTTTATGTCAGGGCTGCTAAACCTAAGGCCTGCGGGTGCTATGTACGGGCCACAACGCTTTTATGCAGCCCGAGACCTGAAGTAATTAAAACGAGAAGGTTAAACAGGCTAAGCAAGTCAGCGATATCTGACTATGGTTTGCGGGCTTCTAAATGAGGGTTGTGTCCCGCTGATGTAAACTAGTAAGATTATATTTGCTGAGAAAATAAGAAGTAATGTATTGTAGTTAGTAAAATTTCTAAGAAACGCAGTGCTGGACTGTCGAATTGAATGTTGGTTTAATTTTGAGTGTATTTTTGTACAAGTTCTATAAAAAGTTTTTTTTTATCACACGGAAATAGCTGTCGTACTAGCCGTGCAAACACAAAATGAGTACTACGAATATAAAACGATAAAAATTCGGCATGTACGGTCACGATCTAAATCCAGAATATGCGAAGTTCAAATCACGATCCGTAATAACCTATTGCATATTTAGTTTCCATTCAAAACGAAAACATTTTAGTTTTGACGCTTTGTTTTATTTATCTCTTTCTCGAAACAGTTGGTACAAGCCGTGATAAAGATGATATTTGTGTAATTTTAAACTCCTACAAGTTTTTGAATTAATTTCCTGCCATTTACTTCCCAAAATTATAATCTACAAATATACATTGCTTGTCACATTCGGTACAATGTTTACCTACTTTTAAGTACCATTTCATTATCTCAATTTATTCTTGGAAAGAGGAAAAGGTTGCCTTATTAAGGAGAATCTGGCAACAGTGGAAGCTCAAAAGTCGAGCTGCCGTGATGGGGGATGATTAATATGGCTCATTTGCGGTGCCCACCCCTCCGGCTACCGAGCACGGCTACGAGGCTACGAGGCTACGGGCTACGAAGCGCTACGAGGCGCTGCTACGTGCCCGTCTCTGCGTACATCGTTTACGCTTCCGTACAGAGAATTTATTAGATTCCACCCCATTTCTACCTTTTATCTCTATTATGTATTTAATGCAATAATATAACATCCCCGACACATCGTAACGTTAACTAATCGTAAGCGGAACACTGCATTAATCAGTATTAACATTATTTACCTCTCATGGTATAAATTAAGCGCGAAATTATATTAGTAAGTTAGAATGTCGGTGTAAAAGGAACAAGTAACAATATATAATCATGTTTTCAGCGTTGATCTAAAGCAAAAAGTATAAAGACGGGGCAACCGGTAGGTATTATTCGTGTAATTGGTTTCTAATGCCGCGTAAACCCTCCAAACGTGTTGGGAGAGTGGACCGGGAGATAAAGTGCACGAACCTTCTCGCACAGATTTCACCTTTTTTATTTACCCAAGTCTTGCCAAAAAAAATGTGCGGCTTTACAAAAATTGCATCACTAGGAATTAGTTTATCTTTGTTTTGGATGAGTAAAATAATAAATTGTTTTTTTTAAACAAACTAAAAGCTTATTGATGGGCAGAATCTAAATTGCCTAGCGGAGAGGAATATTTCTAGGAGTAATTGATTTTGATTTAATCAATATTAATGAATATTTTTGTAATATTAAAAAAAAGAAAAATGTCAGTGTCACTTACCTACCTATATTATACTTAGGTATTTCTCTGTGTCACCTGCTTTCTACTGAGATAACAGGGAGTGAAGCAGGCTTTAGATTCTTCTGTACGCACAATCGCCTCAGTTTGGCAGACGAGTGAATGAATGTACATTTTGGAGCTTCATGAGTCCCCTCTTATTGTATCAGGCTTATCCTAAATCCTGAGCGAAGCACTCGCTTTAAAGAATCCATGTGATGTTTCAATTGAAAAGTCGCTGATTATTATAGTTGAATGTTGAGTGGTGATAGAGTTAAATGTATATTTTATCCTAACTTCATATTTATAGATATTACAAAACTACATTTACATTGACATAATTGCTAGCAAGTCTATCCTAACTTTTTTATAAATGCGAAACTGAGTTTATTTGTTCACAAATAAACAAACATAAGAATAGAAAGCATGCAAGCGTGAAAGCGTAACAAATTGCGCTTTCACGCTAAAACAGCTGGAAAGATTTTGATGAAATTGAGCATATGGCCATGAATGGTCATGGCCATGTGTTAAATTTCATCAAAATCTTTGGCCTTAGACCTTTGGACCTGGAGAAGGACATAGGTAATTTTTTATATCCCGATATTCCTACGGGATCGAGAATTATGCGGGTGAAATCGCGAGGCGTAGCTAGTAAAACATAAATATTTCATCAACAACAACAATTTATTCAAACAATTTTTTTTTTTCATCAACGAGTACAATTATTTCATCTTGGACTCTCAAAACAAGATAATCATTATGTGTAGCAGTTACTGCGACCGGTTTAAATGTCACTATGGTCAGCAAAACAGTCAAAAAATGTCACGACAAGTGGTTAAACAAAATTAACAACATAAGTACCTACTGATACAATAAATAACCATTGCCAAGATCGGAATCCCTTGCGGTCAGACCACTCTGCGTGTCAACTCTCTGAAGTTTGCAGCGAGAATGCATTTCATTTCAGTACATTCCGCATTATAAATAACATTGTCTCTCCGACACTGTTATAAAATGCAACGACAGACTTTCTCTTACTGTACAGACGTAGTTTTGTATACTTTTCTAAAAGAACCAGTTATTTTCAGTTTGTTATTTTGTATTGTAATATGATGTCTTCTTCTTCTTTTGAGAATGTTCTTGGCTCTTCGCCAAGATCCGCTTCATATCAGTGAGTAGCCTGTGTGTATTATGAAGCTAAGTTTTGTTTTCACTTAGTGGCTGAACTAAGTGATAATAATATTAGATTATTCTTTATTACTTGATCCTCACTTAATGATTTTCCCGTGAAAAAGTAATATACTAGCTTCCGCCCGCGGCTTCGCCAGTGTGGTATATCGATAAAAAGTAGCCTATGCCATCTATCCTTTCCTTACCAAATTTTATCGAAATCCATTCAGTGGTTTAGGCATGAAAAGGTAAGATACAGATAGACAGACAGACAGACGGACAGTAAGAGTTACTTTCGAATTTATAATATTTTTATATAAGTATTATAACTAGCTGCGCCACACGGTATCACCCGCATAATTTTAGATCCCGTCGTAATATCAGGATAAAAAGTATTCTATGTCCTATTCCAGGTCATGATCTACCCCTGTGCCAATTTGCATCCATATTCGTTCACCCGTTTTGGCTTGAAAGCGTTATAAACAAACAAACTCATTTTTGCATTTATAATATTACTAGCTTCCGCACGCGGCATCGCCCGTGTGGTATGTCGATAAAAAGTATCCTATGTCCTTCCTCCAGGGTGCTATATATCTTCTTACCGAATTTAGTCGAAATCCGTTCAGTGGTTTAGGCGTGAAAAGGTAATGGCTGTTACTTTAATAGCTACTTACTGATATAAAGTAACTTACACGTAATTATTTCGGCAACGTATTACAAAACCGGTAAAAAAGTTAACTATCATATCTTGTAGGTAGTTGAACATGATTGTCGCCAGTCGCGATGAGGCACAGGAGTATAATTCCTCTACTTTCCTGCCCGTGATGCACTTGTAAATATATCCCTTACATCCTTGGAGGGAGCTTACTAGAATTTTTCAGTGTGCATTGCCCTGTCGTGCTCGAATCCTTGTAAATTTATGACCCTCCTTCGCTGACGGTGGCCAGTTCCACGAATATCGAATGGGCGGCTTTTATATGCGTCGCATAGAAATATGTTTTGGTGTAATAGTACCTAAATATCGGGCATGCAATAACTATTAGTTCATGTAACTGGTATTTCAAATGCTGCTCGGGTTATTCTAGTTTGGTTTGGTATAAAAATTTGATTGGAATTGTGGTTGGTAAGTTTACTCGACAGTTCCTCTTGTTTACATCAATCCTGTTGAGAACTGCACTATATGTATGTGCACTATTGTGTATACACAAGCACATAATATTTATTTACGCGAGCTTAAATACGCGTTTTGTTCATCATTATGATGGTTAACAAAATCCGTATGTAAGTTCGCGCAAGTTCTGTTTTTACATTGGCAAATACCTACTGTACTGTATGTTTCTGAAAGTTTATAATGGAATAAAGTATTTTCTCGCTTCAAAAACTGAAGACGTTGTTCATGACCGGATTCACCTGCATACAAGTTTTTATAGTCGCGCTTAAGCTGTGAAAGAAAATGTAATAGTTATCTACGGCGACGGCGGCTACAGAAAGTGCCAAGCCATTAGGAGACATCTGATACAACAGCCACTTTGCTTTTTTTAACATTTTATTATGAAAGTTTAACTATTATTTTCTTTGATTACCTACATAGAATTTTTTGCAATTTCGACAAAATTAGCCTAAAAAAAACGAGCATTGTGTGCAAGTTAGGTACAAGGTTGCAAGATTGAACTACAACAATTCTGCTCATGTTGGATAAGCAACGGATTAAAAAAAAAAAACTAAATCATTTATCTGTGATGTCTCCGTCGTTTGGGAAATATAGTCGTGATAATTACAATGCTATACCTGGCTAGGTATGTGTATCATCAAGAAATTCACTTTAATCATAAATATATAATAATAACCTTAATAAATAAGTCGGTACTGATCTATTGTGAAAATGGCACGAATTAAGGATTTACGATCGCCGGATTAAGTATGTCATACACGGAATATGGAATGTTTATTCAGGGCCATAAAAGCCTTGTTTAAAAAAACGATAAAACGAATTCGAAAATAAAACTGCATTTTATTCGCTGTCGAAGTAAAAACAGACGTTTTTAATGGTACCAATACGCGCGGGAAGTCGTGTCGTCGGCCATACTTTTCCCTCTGCGACTGCCCGACAACATACCCCAAATTGGAATGTAAAACCGAACCAATGAACCTAGTTTTAACGACGAAATATGTAAAATAATGTTTTATAATCTCTATTTACTTTGACCAAGTATTTTACATTAGCAACAGTATCTTTACCGCAAAAAGATTCATTATATCTCTGCCTTTGTTTGTTATACGTTTGTGTTACGAAATATATTACCTTTTGTTTTAATATAATACATAGTTGTGTGCTATAATTAATTTATATTATAGTGAGACACATTCAGGGTTAGTTTTGTTTACCTCTATGTTTGACTTGCGAAAAGCTCTCCGTTCAAGTTCTAAACTCGTCGTAATCTGAAAAATACAAATAGCGAAATCTGTGAGAACGTATATTTACTTTCTCACAGATTTCGCTGTTTGTATAAAAAACTTGCGTATTTACTAAAACGTACATTCAAGGATCCTTGCCTCAACTAAAACAATAAAAAGGGAATGTCTTTTGGATATTTTTCATATTTGCAAATCTTTTACTCTACCCAACACAAAACCGTAAAAACAAGCAGCCAATCACAAACAGATATTTACATTTCCCGCTCAATAGCGCATTGTTTTAACCAATTACTTTTCTTGCAGAATACCGTACGCTGACAAGATCACTCCGGAGCCGATCCTCCACAACAATAGCAATAGGGACACAAAAGCCGACTCGATCAGGAACAGCTACAACAGCCAGTTCAAAGTAGGCATCTACGGCTGGAGGAAGAAATGCCTGTACATCTTGGTCATGGCACTTATGCTGATGATGGTCATCAATCTCGCGTTGACGCTCTGGGTGCTTAAAGTGTTGGATTTTAATTCGGTAAGAGCTATACTGGCTTTAATTACGTATTTAGACTTCGGAAACTCCTTTCTACAGTCGGTGGACTGAGATAAGTATCCACCTAGCACCTTACCAAGTAAACTACTATGTAAGGTGATTGCTCATCTCCGTCCACTGACTGTATAAAGAAGCTTTTGGTGTTTGTGCAGTAAGTATTATGTAGCTAATTGCTTAAAAACAATGAATTATAATTTTAGTTTTCTTAACAATGTAGTAGTCTTATTTATTTTGTAGGAAGGAATGGGCCAACTTCGCATAGTGCCAGGAGGCTTACAACTATTGGGGCAAGCCTTAATGTTGGACTCTCTGTTCGCGTCCACCATCAAGTCACGTCGAGGATATCCAATTTACATGGAAGCTTCTCGAAATTTTACCGTTTCTACGAGAGACTCGCACGGAATGCTACAGAGTAGATTATATCTAGGTGAGTTCTAATTTTACCTTTGCTGCAACGCTACCTGCTTTAAAAGCTTTACAAGAGGAAATAATACTTACCTATGTAGTTTTGTTCATTAGTTGGTAAGTTTGAATGCTATAAAACATTCTAGGGCACGATCGTTTCGAACTGAACGTAGCTCGGCTAGAGGTGCGCGACGCGCGGGGGGCGCTACTACTGGGTGCCCGACAGGACTCGGTGACCGTGGGTGCCGACACGCTCACGGTGGTCAGCCCGGCCGGCGTCACAGTACAAGCCGCCGCGCAGACACCCCTAGTCAAAGCCCCCCCTTCAAAACCATTGGTGTAAGTATATTTGTGTGTTTGTACTTCAGCAAATTTACGAGCTTTGTCCTCGTCGTAGAGGAAGTTAGAACTCGTTAGTTGGAACATACAGTTATGTCAAACGCACCTACTGAAGTTTGTTGTCCGATCGGAAGCATGCCTTTACCACATGTTTCATGAAATTTATAGGAACATGCTGTTTATTAATTATCTGATTTTCGGAATTTTCAATAAAGCTTTGAACAGTTTACTATGAATGTTCGGGCAGCGATGTGGCCAACATTAAAATAATGGCTTTTACAGTCACCATTTTGTCTATTAGATCGTCAGTATCGATCATCAGCAAAAACCTTCTTCACTACACGCTTGCCTTATTTATTAACCTAAATTCATTGCTAATAACATGATTAGTTAGTAAGATAGCTAATTCGTTCCCCCTCACGGCAGGCTGGAGTCCCCGACGCGTTCGCTAGAGATGCACGCGGCCCAGAACATCGCGCTGGAGTCCCGCGCCGGCGACATCAGCGCCAGCTGTCTCACCACGTTCCGGCTCAGATCCGTCGCCGGCTCGGTGAGTCTCACGGCGCGATAACCGGATAAAGCTTCGTTTTCACTAAGAAGTGTATGGGAGATTGTTGTATGTTACATTTGGGGGTGGAATCTAACACGGGCAACGTACTCGGATGACGTTTCGTTAGTGAACTTTGTACTGCAGATTGTAGCACACAATACCGTATGGTAGTTTATTCTTTCATTGAGATGCTCTTCAAACGCACCACTATAATAACTTTGCAGTTCTTGGAAAGTAAAAGATTCTTATTCACACTAACCTTTACAGATTCGCCTAGACGCACCCAGTATATTTATGCCAAAGTTAAAATCGGCGCTGCCACTGCCGCCTTCAGCGGCTCACACGCACGATCCCCACCATCAGAACATATACCAGCTGTGCGCATGTGCGAACGGCAAGCTGTTCCTGGCGCCCCCACACGGCGTCTGCGCGGCTAGGGAAGAGAGCCTTATCTGCCGATGATGAATTTATATTGTGATCCTGTGACATTGTTGTTCATTGACGCTTGTTATGCATTACTTTCGCGGTTTTTTGTGCGCTATGTATATTAAGAATGAATTATTAAATAACAGTACCTGGCCGAAAATATGGCACATCCAGTTTCAGAAAGAGACAACGCTTAGCCAGGTTTAGGTTTGATCGACAGAGACAACGCTCTACAAAATCAAACTTCTTTTTAAACTAGATGTGCCGTCTATCCAGTACTGTATCTTAGTTTATAGTGGATGTGTCAATGTTGTTCTAAGGAATAAATATAGCTATGAATGGATTTACATGATTATACGAGGTAGATCATGCGGAAATACTGTTAATTGAAATCATGGATTAAACGAAGTAGATCATGCCGAACGACTATAAATTAAATAACAATTTAATTGTTGATCAGAAATGTTATCACGATGAGCAAATAGAAAATGTGTCTAATGCAACGTGTGTCGACTCTTCGATGTTTATTGACTAATTGTGTGCCTCCAAAGTCACCATTGAATCGAAAGAAGGTCTATAACGTCCTCTGATTTCAATTTTCAGTCTGTCTCGGTGGATTAGTAAGTCTCAGGCCGGTTGTGCTTATCGTTACGACTTGTGAAAAATTCTGTTATTTGCTTCAGAATAATGTAATTGTTAATAATTAAAACACGTGAATCTTACATTTTTGATGGAAATAATAACCTTAAAGAGTATGTTAAGGTAACAACGATGTCAAATAAATGTAACGTAGAACGAATTACAAATAAATAGTTGTAATGTTTGAGGCCCATGGTAGTGAATTATACTTTATATGTATGAACGTGTGTCTGTTTGCCTGTACCTTAAAGGCGTAGCAGGAGTGTAAACTTTACACAGACTGTCAAAATGATGCAGTGGCTTGTTCTTCATCCACTGTGTGCCCGCATCAGAAATAATATTTGTGTAAACAATAGCTACAGATGTTTCTTCCTAGTATAGGTTGGATGTGTGTACCTCGTATGTCTGATGACATCCACACTAAACATAGTGTGGGGTATACGTGTGAAACTCTATTCATTTCTGTACTAATTTATTTATTTCAATTACCAGCCTATTATTAAAAACTCATGAATTTTAACTACAACGACTTTCGGAAACGTATCAATTCAAATCTATTATAATAATAAAATCTAGTGCCTTTTGGATCGCGTTTAGAATAACGATTGGCTGAACGAACTTCAATTCATATTTTGTTATGCGTTGTGAATAAAGTTCTATCTGATTTTAATGTTTGCCACCCCTGATGTTTGCGGAACATATTTGCAAACACACAAATCAATTTGTGTTACGTTATGTTTGAAATGTGATTGTTAATTTCGATGTAAGTATTTATAGAAGTTTCTAAACAAAATTATTGGTTATCCCTTTAACAAAGTCTACTGTCAATTAGGTTCTTTTACCATAGGCTGCTGCTAAAAATACTATTTATAAATACTCGTATCTTAAAAACATGTGTCTTTGATTTGTCACTATTTATATATTTGATTATAATCATACCGAATTCCTTTCAAAGATAATTTATCACAACTCACATTCATGAGAATTATGTAATGTAATTTACACTTTTAATAAAGTCTTATTTTTCGGCTAAAAGGGTAAGTTGACGGGTCTACGTGTCATAGGGAACATTATATTTAAACAACTATACGCAATACTTGTAGTAATCATTTATGTATAGACTTCGTGTAGAGATTTATATGATGTATAGCTAATCTGTTACGCATAGGAAAATGTATATTAGACGTAAACGTTTGTTGATATTGTTGTAAATATATGTAATTTATGGAATTACTTAAGTAAATATATGTCGAAGCATACTATGTCGAAGTGACTTTATTTTTCGTATTACTCTCAAACAATTATCAATAGCTCAAAAATTTTCTACAAAATACACGTTATTTTCTTGAACTGAAAATTGGTTCTGCAAAGAAAAGGTAAAATATCACTGAATGCACGGCAAAGTGCAAAATAGCCAATGCATTTTCAAAAACCATTCAAGAAAATACACAACAATAGATGCGTATGCATAGAGATACAAGTTTCACACAAGAATATGTGCACAATAGTCTTTGCTTTACTTTAAACCCTGTAATTACCAACATCCCACTCCTTTATACTTTTTGTCTTAGAAACTAGCCTACTCAAAAACGTAAAAAAACATTAACTATCAATTAAACCAGAAATCCCTATTACAAGTATAAAATATTCAAAAAGTTCTTAATTGAATTCTACCGGCAAACTGACACAGGTAATTTTATTATAAAACGAACTGGGAATAACTTGGAAACTTTCATCATTTAATTTGGTTTTAAAGGCAGTTTTCGCAAACAGAGCTAACTGGATCTGTGTACTTTTATTGTAACTGGACAGATTACATTGTCGTTAACATTAAATTTACCTTCTCCTCTTTTATAATAAGTAAAATCAAAATGTGTCTGTTGGATGTGGCTTAAAATATAGCCAAATGTAACTCGCACACATTGATTTCAATAATAGAAGCCATTCTAAATAGTGACAGTGTGCCTAAAGTTTTACTTTAGTTGTACTTATCATGGGCGATTCACTGTTTGTATCAGTGTTTGTAAACAACCGCTTTTCAAGCAAAAATCTAGCATGGGCGTACATGTTAGATGCAAAACTAATACTAAAGCTTTAGCCGCAGCATCTTATCTATCCTAATCTTATCTAATATTATAAATGCGAAAGTGAGTTTGTTTGTTTGTTACGCTTTTACGTTAAAACGGTTGGATGGATTTAGATGAAATTTGGCACAGGGGTAGACCATGACTTGGATATAGGATACTTTTTATTCCGATATTCCCACGGGATCGACACTTACGCGTGTGAAACCGCAATGCGCAGCTAGTTCATAAATAAATATAAGAGTGGGTTTTTAAACAACACCAAAAGTAATAAAAGAGTTGCGAATATCCAAAAAGGAAATGTATACCTAACCTTGCACATTGTAAGTACTTGCAATCTTTGTAACAATGTACCTAGAAATTACCATTCAGCTGCACCCTTTGTGGTATTTAGTTCAGCAAGATATTCTTGTAATACTTCTGTTATACCTAACTAGCTTCTGCCCGCGGCTTCGTTCGCTTGGATTTTGGAAATTATCCCACGGGGACTTACTACCGGGACAAAAAGTGCCCTATATCCTATTCTAGGTCATGGTTTACCCATGTGTCAAATTTCATCCAAATCCGTTCAACCATTTTAGCGTGAAAGCGTACCAACAAACAAACTCACTTTTGCATTTATAATATTACTAGCTGCGCCCCGCGGTTTCACCCGCGTAAGTCTCGATTCCGTGGGAATATCGGGATAAAAAGTATCCTATGTCCTATTCCAGGTCATGGTCTACCCATGTGCCAAATTTCATCCAAATCCGTTCAGCCGTTTTAGCGTGAAAGCGTAACAAACAAACAAACTTTCCCATTTTTAATATTAGTTAGGATAGTGGCGCGCATTCTCCAACATTGTCTATTGACTAGCGAGTCCCCGGGGACGTTAGACGCTGCATATTCTGACAATCTGGACAGTACAGGGCGCAAGGCCATTGATATGAAACTATTCCTATAGATTTTATATCAAAACGATTTTTTCTATGAATTCGAATATAGCACTACGCAGTTTTTTCTCTATACGTAAAGGATTTCATAAGAATAGAATTGAGTGTTTATATTTCTTTCTCAAATATGAAAACGACTATTTTTATTAACCTACGCTAAAATTGCTAATGTAAATATAAAAGGCGCTATCTGACCTTAATACTATCTTCAAGAAACGGTCTTAACAATGGATTTTATTAAATAACGAGCCGAGACAAATAATTAATAATGTACAATCGATACGACGGATTTATTGTGAAGCTCAATGAGACTGTGAACAGTCGCGGCTAAAGTTTAATTAAAGATTCATGATAAATTGTCGCAGGAAGCTGCATTCTGCGCGGCGTCGCACGTGAATAACGTTCTGAACACTTAAATAACTTAAGACAGTAACCTTACAATAAATTCATGAGCCAGCCCCCTTTGTTTCGCGCCGCGATGTTTTAAAGCGGCTAATTGGCAGGAAACACCGCTAAAATAATCGCAAATTAGTAGGTGGCGCGCGTTGTTTACATGCATACAGTGGCGGTACATAAATCTTCTTCGTTCAGAGTAAGCTGCCTTGTGTCTGGGGCAAACGCGGTTAGTGCCGGCTAAGATGATTGTGGCTTTACTTTCTTAACGATAACTTAGTGAATTTACCTTATCTCTGGCACAAAACTGTTAAAAAGAATAAAAGTAGTAATGTACCGCAATAGAATTGAATATTTAGAAATATTAATATAAGTCTCTCAGTTCCATCTACACCTAATTGAATTTCGGAGTCCTTTGTTGCGGTATAACCGTGCGGGAACTCTTAAAGCCATTTCAAAGACACCTCGCTCCTCGGCATCTGAGCGAGAGGAAATAAAGTTATGATTTATGTAGTGAAATATGTTCGGGGAGGCCAGCGCTCTAAGCGGCCCGACGCCTCCTGTCGTTGACAATATAAATTCGTAGCAAAACGAGAAGACAATTGCTTAGAAGCGTATGCACAAACGTAACCGAGTTTATTATTTACGAGTTTTATATTGATTTGTTCGATGAAACTTATTACGAAATACATTTTACATTCTGTTACCAGAGAAAGTAATTTTCCCCCTCACAATCTCGAAGCGTGGTTTCAATCAATTGGTTTAATAGTGCGCTCCAATGTTTCAGCTAATGAAAACCCAATTAAAGTAGTTGCTACGAGGAATTCATATTTTTTCTTTCATTCGTATCGCAATTATAGTAATTCGCGCGGGACGATAGGTCGGGAGAGGTCGGGTGAGGTCGGGTGCTCTCGGGTACAGTCGCCTGCAGTTATCTGTGTGGCTGTGACACTCAGGTCGTGTTCCTTAGCCCGATTTGACGGAGGTCGAGCGTGGTCTGCCTCGATTAGGACTCTCGGCCCGACAGGATTTGATTACGACACTCGGAAGCTAGTAGGGATTATTACAGGAAGCTGAGTTAGAATATCACGTATGTTATGATGAATGTACATCGTGTGTGCTGATTGGATCTCTCGTTTTAAATTATAGGCGGAAGGGATGGAAATTAAACTTTGAATGTAATAGTTTGGCTGTTATTGCTTGCGTTTCTATGCGAGCGTAACTAATTGTAGAGACACAGACAACATTTTTGGCGGAAACTTTTCAACATCATCATTCCATAAGCATTTAAAATCTTGACAACTGCTGCCCACATTTCATCACATCAGTGGTTACTACAACAATTACCGCCATTAAAACATTAAAGAAACAACACAAACAAACATTAAAGAAACATTCGCCGGAATGTGGACTGAGCCCCCCTTGAATGTTTCTTCTGAAGTTGATGTTTCAATGTCTTTTGTTGAGCATTGTGTAGCGGTTGTCCTACTGATGCTGTTGTTGTAGTTACCGCTGGCATCAACAATAATACTATCTTGACAACCTAACCCACTTTGCTCCCCTAGAATAAACCCACCTAAAAGGAGCCAAATGTACCAGCTACAATGTTTAGAGGAACAACAAAAAGGAGCTTCCTAGACGCGTAATAAAGCGTCGTCCTAATGTTGTGGGTCACGAGTACCTTTATGATTCAATTGTCTGTGACCAGACCGTCTTCAAGCGGACCTGCGTCACGTCATGGTCACGTCACAGACGTCGGCCCCCTCCCAATATAATTAACACGTTCAGACGCTAACTACTAACTTCTAAAAACACTCACTTAAATGTATTAAGCTGTTTCATGTTGTTTACCGTTTTACAGATCGCTTTGTTTTCTCTAAGGTGTTTTTAATTTTGAACGTTTGAAATAAAATAAAATACTTATTATCTTGATAGCCTGTGCGCTAGTTGATTTTAAACAAAAGTAGCGAAGTGTACTTTTAAGTATAATACCTACTATTGCTTTATCAAGCTTAAAAGTTGACAAACAAAGCAATTATTTAAAAAAAAAATATTATTATTAAAAACTTGAGTTATCATTGATTATAATCAAACTATCTACCCATTACAAAGATTTAATAGTTACATACTTAATACAGTTTCTTGGAGCGATAGCAAAAGATACAGAAATAACTCTAAAAGAGTTTTTAGTCTAACTGTAAAGATAATCCTAAGTGAGCACTAAGAACAAACACAGTGATAGTTGCTACATCAGCAGATCGTTCCCAAAGACATATTGTTACAATCAGATGAATTTAGAGCAACAGGAATGCGAGCAGTGTCTAATCTAATGTAATGCAACCAAACTGCGGACAGTGGGCACTGGGATAGAATCGGATTCCGAGCAAGCATTTGGGCCCCGGACGTTTGATCCCTACATACACATCTATCTGCAGCTAAATGCCTCTACAAGCGAACCAGCCCCACTTCGAGCATAATCGCAAGGTGCGCTATGGGACTGATTAATATTCCGAAGTGCCATTCAGATTAATTTACCGTTACCGCCCAAATTAATCTGACATTTAAAGACGGTTAACCCCGCCCCGTGAACACTTACGAAACTTTGTTCTGAATCAGTGATGTATCTGTAATACGTGTGGGTGTCCGTGAAGCGATGCGATGCATATGCAAGTTTATAAAGTGTACCGCTAATCCGGCCCGCGCGAGCGATAGTGTTAATGCGAGGCATTAAACTCAGGCGCGGGCGCCGGGCTGCCTGCTCCGTGCTCCGTCTACACTTTACCACCAACAATGACACGTTTTATGACACCCTTCATTAAAATGGCAACGTCGGTATTAACTACGTGACTGCTAAAAGAATTCATTATTAAAATACCTCTGAGACTACAACTGTCTTAGTTAATGTGAGCTAAGATTTAAGACGGTGTACGTGTTCCCTGAAATTAAAAATATTTTTTTCCTTATGAACGGTGTGGATGTATGGACCTGAAGTAGAGTTTTACGATCACAGAAAAACACGAACATTGAAAATGCTTCACGTGTTTATGGAGAGTGTTTCAAACTAGTTTAATGGTTACTCCACCCTTGTCATGCACAGTCTTAAAAATAAATTAAGAAGAGCTGCCATGTTTATTGTTCCGTTTCATTCTATTATTCACTTTTCAGTGCTCACTTTGTATTTCAACTAACGCTCTAGTTTATGAATGTCGTATATAAGTAAATTAGTTTATTTCCTCTTGGCGACAATTTAGCTCACGCTCTTGTCACAAATTGTCGGCGAGGGTAAATGCAGACTATTAAGGAAATACAGCCATTCAAGCAGCCCTTACCCTACATTACTGCGCAATCTTACACCGGCCAAATTATAAGCAACACCTTCTTGTGCCGTGTCTAGAGGCAATAACACAGCGCAGCCAATCACTGAACGGACGTTGTGACGAAAATATCATAGCGTAATTGTTTTCAACTCATTGTCTTGTGAATTCAGGAGAAATGTTATAGTTGGGAATCATCAAACGTTTTGTTTACAATGTAGACAAAATTCTCGGTTGAGAAGTTCCCACACACAATAATTTGCTATCAAACGTTGATTACACTCATCTTGCAAGTCGAAACCGCAACAATTCATAAACACGTAGTAACGAGGTGTAGTAGAATAGCTGCAACCACCCAGCGCACGGCGCAGTTAGCACGGCATGGTAAATAACTGTAAATACGGAAACCGCTAGGTTAGTATCTAAAGTATGTACAATGTAACGTAGGTAAGTATGCGCGATAGTAAGTGATACAGTGTAGGTTACTTTATCACTGGATCAGAAGAGAAATTCAGTGTTAATTATGAATTCAGGAGACTTTAAGCACAGTGTATTAAGATTGTGTGACGGTTTAATAAGTCGTATAAGATTATTAATGCTTTTTCATTGTTGTAGGGCTCGCAACTGGTGTGCGGGTCTAGGGTCCGAACCCTATGTGGTTCAGATTGGTACTGGATTTTGACACTGTGGTGGCTTTTGAGATAACTCTGTGCCGAAATCTGTGTTACCGGACTCATTATTTTTTTAAGCACAAGTGCTTATATAGGCGTCTTATGGGCAAGCGTGTTTCATCGTACAACACATCGTCTCCACATCAAAGAAAGCCTACCTAAAAACGAAGATGTAAACTTTACAGGAGGATAACTCTGTTTCAGCAAGTAGTCTGGATGAACTTATATTCACCAAATCACCTACTCACCAAATAAAATAGCGACTGCAAAGTCCAAGTTAAGAAACAGACGATAAAATTTACAATTCCGTGTGTCAGTCCGGTGCAGGACAAATAGTAAAACTCTTCCGTGTGAGTTGGCGCACGGAATTCAAATGACGTAAACAAACAAATACGCCGCACGTATCAATACATACATACCAATACAAGGCGCACTATTTAGGAACAGGACATTTTTGCATTTTTTTTTCCAAACATGGCACCTAATGTTATTTCAGTTTTTGAGTTGTGCTGCTTTGTATATTGACCGAATCTTTTTACATTCTATGGCATAGTTCTGGAACATTGGACATTGTTCGAAAATTCTTATAAATTCTTATTGATTTATGTTTTTTTTTATGTAAAGCTAGTTAAGTTTGTGAGCTAGATAGGTATATAGTCCTCCAGACCGTATTTCGGCCATGATGACCAATCTCAACGGAGACTAGCCTTCGGCGCGGGAGGTATTATAGTGCACAAGTGTGTGCGCAAACACAAGTGCACTCTCTCTTTCCTCACTCTCATAGTCCGATGGGACGGCAATCCGATACGAACGGAGAGGTGGGTACCTATTACTTTGCAAATTAATGTTTCTGATTCTTATTTGTAAGCTACTTCACGACGCTTGATAATTCCTTTAGACAAGACACTACATGAGTTTTCATACTTTTAGATTTATCAGGCAATAAATTACTTACAGTTTATGGCAGTAGGTACTTTTGAAGGAAAATACAGACGTAGAATTTGTAAAAATTAACGGCACGTTATATTCCGGCGTGGCGTCCGCCGGCTGACACATAACTAGTGATTACCGGGACTACCCGTTTTCGTGCCTTTTATAAAGGTACCTTTAACCTTATGATAATCTCTAGATATTATACTACTGTCGGCTATCTGAAAACGATGTTTCCGGAGAACTTTTTTAAAGGTAGATCATGCAATATTTTTTTGCAGACATTTCGCAAAATATTTCGTATTGGACTTTTCTCACAGTATTTTTTATGACTGAATAAAGATAACACCGGTGATACCTAAATCTAACTAGGTTTTATTTCGCAGATTTTCCTTTTCTGCTTACTTTTTTGGGGTTGAGAGCCATTTCATGAGAATTGTAATTAAATACCAGCGCAATATATGTAGTTAGCGGCAGAAAAAGTAGTTTTCCGATATTCTTTTTACTCTTTTCTAAGTCCATCTAGACTCACTTTAAAAAATAATGTTTTATAGTGCAGTTACATAATAGTCTGCCGAATTTTAGTGTGACAGGGCGTTGTTATGGTGACGTGGAATTGATTCCGCGGCGTCACCTCGCGCGCTCTCCACCTGATCACTCGTTCGCGATATCCAATTTGTCGGAACTACTCCAAAACATAGCGATCCGGTTCCTCAGTGAAACACAATTAGTGACGCATCACTGTTTTTACTTTTTTTTTTGTATTACAAGCTGTATCGTGCAGATTTATATGCTGTTACGAAATGTGTGCAATAATTATGAATGGTAGAAAAGAGACACTCAATTTTTACTTTGTGTTTAAGATGACTAGTAATGTTCTTAAAACCTCTAAGACGTAGACCTGAAATAGGCGTGCGTGAGTTTCACGTCAACTAACGCGTGGGAATCAGACCCAAAACCTCATACTCTCCAGTCGCTCTATCCATTAAAATAAACAATGAATCAATAAAAATAATTGAACTTGTGTTTTTATTAACAAAAAATACACCGGCCATAATTTACATAAGAAAACGAACAAAATATCTTGAAAAGTTTAGTCAAAAGTTTTGTGCGTCTGTCTTGCGGAGGTGATGTCGTGTGGAGTTTCTTTATCTGTTAGCAGCACGCTGTGTTTTCTCACAACTATTCCACTAACTTGTTTTCTGTAAGTATGAAATATTGTGCTGGATGTCTGCGGGACGACGAGGCGCTCTGCCTGGCCGGGGACCAGCCACTGTCTCTATTAACAACTGGAGTTCGTATATTTTATTTGCCTATAAAACATTACTGTTAATACTTATAAATTACGACTTATTAATTAAATACGATTTACTTATAAACGTAAAACAATGGTATACAGTAGGCAATAACAACAAAGCAATTTCCAACGTTTCGTTTTGTAAAATAAGTTGTGTAGCAACTTTAAGGTAGGTATAGTAGAATAATATTACTCATGAATCATTAAGTCTGTGAATAACAAAATGTATAAGTAACTAATAGGAATTGCACCACAACTAGCATGTAAAATAAAACATCGCTGAATTCACACAGAGCCTTGCCATATGAATACTGTAACCAACTGTAATTTGATTCAACATACAGAAAATAACATGTTTGTTTGTTCAGCAAGTTTTCGTACTCATATGCAATAAATTGCATTGGGTAAACACACGTGTCGATAGTGTAGAAAGATACTCAACATTATAAGTAAGTAAAGTCCAGGAGCGACTATCAGTGGGCTGTCAGCCCTCACCGGTTGTTGTTCAGAGTTGAGCAACTTTCCCTCTTCACGTGAAATCGACGCTATGAATTATGCATGAGAATTAAGTTTGACGGCAGATAAGCGGCCGAAAGATTTATTTGCCGATATGATGTGTAGAAAACAATCCAACTTGTTCCCACTTTCTGAATTATGGTGGTTGTTTTATTGTAAGCACGTCAAACGTTTGCCAACTTTTAGACAGTTACTTTTAACTTTCTTTAGAGTTTTTCTTATAAATATATAATTTTAAATAAGTATCCAAAGCTTCGGTACTGTATGAAACTATATATGAAGCATGGAGAATGTAAATCACTAATATTCTATTATGGTATTGTGTATTAATCATTTCTGAAATGTCACACAAACATGGAATCGGTATTGTGGTGGTGTAGCCTTTTATCAGAGTTACGCACGCTCTTACAGGACCTTCCCGGAAATTTAACTTCGTTAAGAATGAAATATGCCCCGTCGTTATTCCACGGCTTGTTGCGCGAATACTTACATTTCGAGCTCTCCACCTCTAGTTTTCTCATCAGACCCAACGGAAATAATTTCAACCGAGACTGAATTATGACAAAACTCCGACGGACATTGCCGCATCCGTAATGAGAATGAAGTCGAGATATGTCCGTAATTTATTATCACATGCTCCGAGAACGTGCAATCCGCTCTGTAAAATTGACCGTTTTTACTATAAATGCTATTTACGGCGGATATTCGTGTATTGACGGAGGAATAACCTCATATTCATGAGCAGCGCTAAACGTTCACAATGTAGCGTCAGAGAGCAATAAAGCGAGCAGTAGATAAAGTGAAATAGTAGGTAGGTGGGTTGTACAAGGAAGTATTTAATTAAATCTAGCGGCAGGGGCTCCAGGCCGCTTTACATCACCACCGCTAATCACAGGTAGGCCGTCGACACGTTCGCCTATTTGAATACCAAGCTGTTATTTTGAAAGTGCCCGAAAACTCATTAACCACCTGCTTAGTTAAGCTTCCTATGGCCGTTTTAAAACGTTTTAAAGCTATAAAATAATGTAAGTACGTTTGAATTTTTTTATCGTTTATTTCGCACGTAAAGATATTTAGGTTTTATAGTGTGAGGAATTGTCATGGGTACCAACCCCTGCCTAAGTACGCCAATGGCAGAATATCTCTGAATATTATCACCTCCACTGCGTTTATTATCTGCGTTTGGGATTTACTCTCACTAGATCTGGGAAGTCCTTCTGGAGCACAACTCCACGCGGAAGGCTCTCCCCGTGCTGTTGACTCTAACAGTGTAACCGAAGAAGAATAGATTCTGCCCGATTGTATCGACCAGGACCCGCCGCTCAGAAATCCATGTCTGGTATGCGTTTGTGTGTCTCTCTCTCTGTCTATCCCCATCAAAGCGTCACGAGTGCTACCTTTCTATTTAGCCCGTTATGGCCCACTGCTGGGTAAAGGCCTCTCTTTCCCCTTTTCCCTTTGCAAAATAAAAATGCTTTTTATTGAGTTTTTTAGGTTTAAGCTTAATTATTAATATTACTTGTTACATATTATTATTACATACAGACTCTTTGCGAAATACAGCTCAATTTTTACTTTTAAGTAATAATGTCAACTGAAGGATGAATACTTTTTTTGGTAGTGTCTCTATTTAAAACGAAATTCAAGAAATGTGACATTTACATTGATAATTTTCTTACAAATATTTTTAACTATGAAGAAAACCGACGTTTTTCGAACGAATAAGAAAGGCGAATGTGTAACTAGCATATATGCACAAACTTATTTGCCCGATGATCATTGTGATTATGAAAAACCCGAAACCGAAACACCTGAACAAGATGTAGAAACATCACAGGACAATGAATGGGTATCACCAAGTGACTTATTAATAGGCATATTAGATTTGAAGCCACCCTTTACATCTAAAATAACTAGAGGTACGACACACCAAGGTATTCTTAAAATAGGCGATGCCATCATGGATCGAGAGCATGCCAAATTCCTAAAATTTATGAATGGTAAAATTAAAGAAAATGATGCTGCTTGGAATTATATCATGGAACATGAAAAATCTGCAACAGCTAAGAAAGTAAAGGCCCTTTATCACGATATTCTAACAAATAAAAGTAAGATCTTAATGAAAGAAGCAAATATATTCTTTGAAAAAAGTCTGCAAGAACTTGAAGATCACTTACGGTCAGAAGTCCAAAATGTGCTGATTACTGCTCACGCTAATATTATAAGCGATCTTAATTTCGAAATAAAGGAAAATTTAAAAAAAGAAAAGGATATTTTGGAAAGAGTGTTACAAGAAAGATACGACAGCGAAGTCAAAAAAATTACTCATTACTATAACCTTCTTTTAGACAATGAAATTTACAGAAATAACAAACTCATTAGTCAAGCTATTTATGAAAGAAATGATGCGCTTAAAGCGTTTTACAAACAGATAGAAGCACAGAATATTACTAGTACTATGTATGTTATGAGCACAGAGAGAAAAAAATGTAGAATCAGAAAATTTATTCTTGAAAATATTCAAACCACTGAAATAGCAGAAAAACTTCAAAAAATCAAAGTACGTCAAGAAGTTTTAGACTCATACAAAGCCCGGGAAAGAGAAATATCTGAAATTAACAAAGAATGGGAAGAGAAAATTAAAAAAATATTGCAGTTGTTTTTGAAATTTGTCAGTTTTAGTTTAAAATTACTACCTGAACAGGCAACGTTCTTACTTGATCTGGAAAAAATGGTTGTCTTACAATTAAATGAAATGCAAAAGACGCCTTTACAGACGACCTCTATTTTAGTAGATCAAGACGATCAGTGCGTTTTAAAATTTGAAAAGACTGAATTAAAAGAGAATGTTTGTGATAAAGAGCCATTTGTAATCGAGGGCGATCTGTCAGATCCAGTTCCACCGATATGCGGCAGTAGAGAGACTCTAGCTTCGGATGTTGATCTGCCTTTTATGAGAGTTCAGAGGAAGTTTATTTATGCCAAATGTGGCAGAATGGACGAGGTTAGGGCATTTCTTGAATCACAGCGTTGCAAATGTAGAGATCAACCACCTTCACCTCCATCTACCGCTACCCCAACTGAATCTACAATAACACCTGAAATCGAAACACCCGTTGAAGTTAAAAGTAACACTTCTTTTGAGCCTTTATTCATTGATAACATTGAGATACTTCGAGACTGTCCCGTAAGACGATGTAAAGATTGGGCTAATAAATACGCTTTTCCATGGTTGGTTTCTTACTTGGATTTTACTGAAGAAAAATATCAGAATATCAAAACCATACTTGGTAAACCACCTAAAAAAGTCGCAGTACCTGATCTGATTGATCCCATGATCATGACTACCCAAGAGTTGCCTTTTGCCGCGACCAAGGAGACCCATCACACCGTAGGGACACAATGTTCGAGCCAGGAGGATACTTCTATTGACTTCAAGTGTCCGTGTATGGGGAATTGGACCGAAAAACCCAAAGTTAAGGAACCTCAACCTCAAGTAGTAAAGTTGTCTGAAAGTAAAGAAATTAATGAAATAATAATGAAACGCCAGAATTCACTACAACGAGTAATAAGAGAACATCCTAAATTACTAAAACTATTCACGGATGAAAGTTTTGATTTTACTTACACAATAAAACTATAGGTTGGTTAATGTGTAATGTATTTCCTAAACCATTGCTAACCATTTTGCTTCGAATAAATTATTGCTTACTTTCTAATTACTGAAGTTTCGTATTCAGCGTTCACTATAGGTTTAACAGAATATATCTCCGCGCCAATACAAACAATATGTAGGTCTAATTGAACCAGGCGTGAGTATAAACTGCTGACGGAGATCACAAATTACTAGATGTATCTTTGCGGTTACTCGCTAAACTCTATTCATTTGTTCTTGTTTGCTATACGGTATCTGTTTACAAAGAAAGTTTGGATGTAGTATACGTAACATTATACGATAAACTTTTTCAGGGAACTTTAACAACTGATTTTGTGACCTAACAAATAATTTATTGAAAAAACATAGTAATAATTATAAATTATCTGAGATTTTAGTAAATATTGTAAGTAGCTATTAAAGTCATATAGCTGGTAATTTTTTTTTTGTGTTTGCTCTGTAACTACTCATATTAAAACGCCGATCGAGGAAGGAAACGTCGAAAATATAAAAAAAAATACAGTTTATTAAAGTCACAAACATATACTCAGCAATGATATAAATTAGATCGTTATCTAAGAATAATGTAGGGTCGGGTGTGCTCGGGTATATTGGGTGTTAAGGTAAATTTACACAAGTCCCGTAACAAGTTAACTTATTAAGTCGTCAGCGTGACGATGCGAGGAGAGGCGACACGACACGAAGCGACGCGACGCGACTCATCGCATTCCTAGCGTGGCGGCATTTAGCATAACATTACTCGTGTCGACATGTAATTTAATTATTGTTTTATTAAATGAAAAGCGTGTTGCGAGAGCTAAGAACAAATGTGTATTGTCTGTTTATTGAATTGGTCGTTCTAACTTTTTATGTATAAGTAAAGCTTTTTAATTTTGACTACCTTCTTAAAGATTTCCTTTTTTTGTGAAATGAAGCAAGTTTTCTACGAAATAGCTCAAACTCTGTAAAGATTCTTCTTCAAACAAAATACCTTGACAAATCATGAAACAGAGCGATCGCGATGTTCAGTTAATTAAACATAATCTTGTCGATGTCGTAACGAAGTGACAGGAGTGGCTTTTGAAATCCAGATAATAAAGACCAAACAACGAACAACAATAAAGCAGTTAGATTATTGTTTACCTTATCAATTACTGTATGATTTCACAATAACAATACCGCTGATAGGCGTCAACAAGCGTCTCAGTAACCGACACAGCTAGTAGTAGACACAACAAGTACTTGCATATTTTCAATATAACAGAGCAAAACCGTCTCACTTTAAACTTATCGATACAAGCGAAAAGCAATTCAGTTTGTAAAGAACTTGGAGACGATAAATTATTTATTGAAGCGCCCAAGAAACGATTTACTGGTTTATAACTGTGTCTGAATAAACAATGTAGGAGTTTAATTGCTATTTTCATTATAATTAGCAAATTGAGGACACTAGTTGTTATAGAATAAGTATTAAAGTCTTACTTGTCATCGTAGCCCGGGCTGTAACTTTTACTCCGATTTTACTATCGCCGGCGAAGTTAAACAGTGTTATGCTAAGTTGACGTTTTGCCATTCCATAATATTGTGTTAAGCGCCAGTTCCCGTGAAATCTGACACAACTGCACAGTCTGAATAAACTTGCCAACTTCTACGTAAAGAGTTCATTCATCTTTTGATTCTGTTTCTGTTATATAAACTACTTTTCAAGTTAATTTACTTTGGGTCTGTTGCGCGATGTAGCAGCATTTTCTGATAAGAAATGATAAAATGCTTTGAGGTAAATTACTGCATTCAGTTCAAATGAGTATTTACCTGTATAAATAGTTTCTGTCAAAATGTAAGAAGCTCTTGCGTTTCTCAAATATCGAAATCGGTAAAAAAATTGACGACGACGATTAGAGTATATTTAGCACCGTCGACTACCTACTTTTACCCAGATCATATTAGTTCTAAGCCATTTTTTTGAGATGAGTATTAGACGTCCTTAATTAAATTTTATGATCACTAAATTTAATACTACATGACTCTTACTCGCACGTTATTGCAGAACCCAAATTAAGCTACTCTGTTAAATAACATTTCACACGTTCTAAAATTATAAAAAGTGGCACCCACAGCACATTGAGTTATTATCATACACATCAGCACATTTAGGGAAACCCAAACAAGAGTAGGTTGGTAGCAGCGAGGGGCGACTGGGGGCGAGCGAGTAGCGACTATTGATCAAACTACACGACACTGCACTACTAAATCTTACACGTTGAAATATACACCCAGCCGCCTTATATATGTTTGTTTATTTTTCTCTCCGTTCAAAACAACCATATAACTTTGGTACACGTGTTGAGTTTCAAATGCTTTATCTATAGACTATAACGAAAAAAAATAAGATACTGGTTATCTCAGTGCATCATTTTGGTTAAGCAAAGTGTGCCTGTTCCATAACTAAACAAAATGTTAAACTCATTTAAAGTTAAGGCTCACTCTGGTTTAAACAACTTGGAAACATTTTTTCATATATTGGTATCATTTTTTAATATATATCTAGGTATTTGTAAATCAGCGCTATATTTATTATTAAAGATTAAAAACCCGAAGGTTGCAAATGGTTATCGTGATAGGCATGGCCCTATGTTTATATGGTGCCCATGGAAACGCGTCAACAAGCTAAAGACTTAATAATGGCGTACACAAGGAGGAATTTTATACTGCATTAGGTAGGGAACTGTAAATTAAAATATAAATATTGTAAGTAATGCGGGTCTACTCTACAAGTAATGTACATTCAGAGATATTATTTTTTAAGCAAATTAACACTCTACATCAATACTATAACCATTTCATACAACTGTCAAAGAATGATAATTGTGATTGAATACACGAATAATTTTAACAAATAATTTACCTGACTTTACACTGTCTAAAAACAACACACTGTCTTTCTCACACCGGTATCAAGGAAACAATGCCCAAAAGAAACGCAATTGTAAGAGACTGTACATGCTTACAAACTGGCATGTCGTCTAATATTTTTAAGACAACCTTTGAAATATTATATAACATAACATGACGCCTGTAATTAACGATTAGGCAGACGTGTACCTATAGTACACCCACATTTTATACTGGGTGTTAGGGTACACACCGTTATCCTTGAAACTAGTGGTTTGGTGTCATCTATAATATACTTTTTCTATGGGACTAACTTTGAAATCACAAAAAAAATCAGCTGTTCCATACATTTTGTCGATTTAAGTGAACACAAATGTATGGAACAGCTGATTTTTTTTTCGCGATTTCAAGGTCCGTCACATAGAAAAAGTATATTATAGATGACACCAAACCACTAGTTTCAAGGATAACGGTGTCTACCCTAACACCCTGTATAGTACCTACTTATGTCTCTAGTTCGCTTCCCGGTAACAAGTAGCCCAATTAAAAGTAACTTGAAGAAAGTAGGATTACATCTGATTCAGCAATGAAACTAACTAGGCATACTTAACAGCTCAACCACAAGCTACCACCAACTACTATCTCACCAAGAATGGACAAGAAAAATCCAACTTAAATAGATGGTTGCCATGTCTACCCAATAAAGTAGTCTGTAGAGGAATAGTCTACATTTGTTCACCGGTAGCGTTGAACACTGAAGTCACTTGACGCGACTGCCGCGCGCACCACGACAGTTTTTCATTAAATCTATGCGGCTCCCATTGACAAACAAACCACGTAAACTGTAGAAGTGACGGTAGTCATGGATAGCGTTCGAGCAGAAGGAAAAAGAAAACCACGCAAGCTTATGAAAGTTAACGAAAGTAGATTTATGTCTAAGTACATGCGAAATAATAAGAAATACTGGACTGATGTGTTTCATAAAATGGACACGCATACGGAGTCAGTGGTAAGTGGTACCAATAGCAACATCATCATACATACTCTTACTTTTTTTTACAATAGAATAGGTACCTAGACTTAATTTGTAGATAATTACGTTGTGTGCCTTGAAGTCTGCTTATTGAATGCATTGTCTTACTTTCCTCATCAACAGTCAGGATTACGGTAAGAAAAACAAAGATATAACTTGTATCTTAATTTTCAGGAAGACGAAAGTAAGGCATTAGCAGAAGTGCTGCCGAAGGAATTATATGAAAAAGTTTGTGCTACACTGAATATTCCCAAAACTGAGACCGAAAAAGAGGAACCTGAAACAATTAAAGGTATTAAAAGCAACGTTCGTTTTTGTAATTAAGTATATATTTTTTAATTACCCTTGAAAGTTGAAGTCCTGTTGTTCTTTTTTTGCATAGCACAGGTATTACATTTGCTTTAGATCATATAATACTAGTTTATGAAACTGTTACGGCTCGGTTTTTAATAGTATCACACGAGTGTTTTAATACATAGTTATGTGCAGTTTCAGACTAAAGTAGTGTCTGAAACTGCACATAACTATGTACTACTTTATCTACTTTCATACATTGGGCTTGAACCTATTAATATGATTCAATTTTATAAAGTATGTCAATTTATAGTCGTTTTGACGCAAATTATTTGAATTTTACGATATGAGAGTGTGCTTGATGCGAGGTAGATAAAAATATTTATGTTTCAGTAAAACTACCACGACGCATAGTGAAGGAACCGCAGTTATCTTCAAGAAAATGTCTGTACATAAACAGAGAGTTGGATTCGGACACTGACGTGGAATATTGCCCCAGGTATAGGATCTCAAAAAGCCGATAAAAAAACTAACATATAGGCCCTATCATGATTTTTTTTATTTAAAACGGCTGCGGGTGAAATTATTGACTAATAAGCTGTATCTAATAAGGCACGGGCTGGAAATGGACATTCCGTGAGTTCGAATTTCACCCGTTGAACTATTATTCACATACAATTATTCATATACACATGCAGGGGTAAGCACCAACTTTGAAAACAATACTTCCAGACGAGTTGGTGGTCAAGGCTTCTTTGTAAACCTATAATATTATTGGTGGCATTATAGCTGACCGTTTATTGGGTTTAACTACACGCAATTGATGTAGGTATTTATCATATTTTAATTTTTTTAACCCATTCTCGCTCTTTTAGCGATGAAGAAGACAAGTCCAACATCCACCTGGAGTTGTTGAGCAAGCCGGTGCGCGAGCAGATCACCTGGCCCACTCGGTACCTGCAGCCCGAGAAGGAAGAGGAGAAGAGCCTTGTCAAGAAGGCTGACGACCTCACCGATAGGGTACTCTTTAGCCTCGTTCACATGAGGAGAGTATCTCGATCTCCGCGAGGCGAGAATGTCCATGCGAGAAATTCTCCTCGTCCGAGGCTATACCTACCACTAATTTTTGTCAGCATAAAATTATCTAGTACGTCGACGCTACGTCTAACGTATTCATTTATTGAGATCAGCAAAAAATATAAAAAAAACGAAATATGAAATCGACTTACATTACGGAATCGTTTTAAACTTTTACAGATTGCAAACGAGTTTTGCGAATACATGAAACAACTGGGAGGCGACCAGCAGTCCAAACTGTTTACACCGAAAGCTATCAAGGAACTTTTCCAAGTGATTTTCAGCATCTATCAACTAATTTCCTATCCAGATAAGCTTAACCAAGTTTACAGCTAATTAATAAGCCTTTAGTCTGAAAACCACCCATCATTTTTGCTACCTGCTTAATTAGTCATTCGGGCATCATGTTTTTTTATTACTAGCGAAACAATTTTGCAAGTAATAAAAAAAACAACGCGGTTCCGTATATCCGAATAGAAAACCGGAACCGTTAAGTTTATTCTTGAGATAAAATCATCCCAACTACGGAACCCTTCATTGTGCAACATCCGACACGCACTTGGCCGTTTTTTATGTAGTACTTTATCACACATGTAGATACATAAACTCACACCTTGTTCCCATGGGGGTAGGCAAACTACAGAACGCCACCTGCTACTATCCATTAGAATACTTATATAGGTACTTCTTTTGTTTCGTTTACGTTCACATGGCCATACACGCACGCCGGTTACAATATATTTTTTAAGCCGTTTTACCACCGCACCGGGAACGGGAACGTGAACAAGAAACAGATGACGACGCCATAGTAAATGTACTGTCGCTACTTCGCCGTCGTCATGTTACTCGTTCCCGTTCCCGGTGCTGTGGACAAACAGTGTAAAGCTAGGTTATGTAATTTACACTCTTTCAGATCGAATTCGACACTCACGTAGCCCAAAGCCTCAGAGTCATACCGAAAGAACTACCAAGTGTTGAAGAAAAACTAGCCATAACTACGGGAAAACCAGAGGTAAAGTATAATTTCTTATTTCCCATTCAAGTCAGTCAATAAGTATCTTTGTTCTGTAAACAGAAATGGACAGTTATATTTAAACATTCACTTGGGAAAGATCGAGTTTACATTCTTACTAGCTTTTGCCGGAATAAAATACCTATACAAAGGAAGGCCTTCTTCATGATCGATTTGTGCCAAATTTCATGGTAATCAGTCAAACGGTGTTGTAAATCAAGTAAATCATTTTAAATCCTGCAGATGTCCCGCTTCGCAACATTAGAACGTGAAATCACCAAAGACATCAGAGCGGAACAGCGTCCAGCTAAGATGAAGGCGTTTGGTCAGAGTCTGCCGATGCAGCACCAGTACCACCCTCCAAGGAATCATACCAAGAAGCTGTGGCGATCGGCAAGGCATGTGCCCAGAGATCTTGTCACGCTTAAAACTGTGTGGGAAGGCATTACTAACCTGAGGTAATTTGTTATCGTATTAGGCAAACCATTGCTGAACATTTGTGTTTCGAACTGCTATGCTCGCTCTTTATTTTATAAACATAGGTAGAGTATCGTGAGACGTTACAATATTAGGTAGGTTCTCTATATATGTATATCTATATGTATATGTAGCGTACAAATATATTCTGTACAGACGGGAAAATATAGTCCCTGCAGACTGACTGGTAGAAAATACCTATACAGTATGTTATCTAACGAAGGGCGTTCCCGTTAACCTGCAATAGTATAGCGTCTATACATGCTAAAAAATATATTATCATAAAAAAAAAGTAAAAAAAAAAAAAAAAAAAAAAAAGATTAAATTGATACGAAAAAGAACTCTCTGTACACGCACATTTGTCTTTATACGCTGAAATACGAATTTCTACGATAAGTGTACAGTGTGTTTCTTTTACGTACCAATTTAATAGTTTTGTGAATATTTCATACTTATATTTTTTTTTTAAACATGTATGGACGCTATACTACGCCCTTTGTTAGTTAACATACTGTATATGGCATTAAAACCGGCCCTGTACATTTGTGTGCTTATAGTATTAAATAAATAAATAATAGTAATCACTTTATGGTACAGGAGTGTAAAAGAGTATTGTCGTTGGATGGTCCACCACCCTGAACACCGACGGCCTCCGTACCTGAACAGCCTGGGTCTGTTCGACCCTGGCGTCTTGGACGCGAGGCTTACCTTCGAAGCCGAGTACCAGATGACCCCGCCCATCGGATCGCCCCACGACACTCCGGCACCGATCGAGAACATACGCCAAAGATTATCGCAGTTGATGGATTCTGTATAAAACGATTATAATCGATATTGAGGATTATATCAACGCTTATCACATTACGATTAATCTCACTATGTTCTACAACACTAATCACTTGTCATATCTATCGATCGTCGATCGTTCCTAATCACATGTTAGCTGAGCTACCTAAAACTAATAACAACCATACTTTATGGAAATAACGTTTTTATGTTTTGCTGTTGTATGTATCCTTGAAAATAAACGGATGGAGGATGCTCTATGAAACGTGAAAGATTTAATTTTACATTTTCAGTTTTCGCTTTTCCCAGGAGTAGTGTTTAAAGTTTTTAGAGTTACTTGAAACAATGTAGGTAATAGTAACATAATAAATAAATATTCTCAATTTTTTATCGCACCCGTAATAAAATGAAACGATAAATGTGTGTGTGAAGATAACATTCAAAAGTCCAGACAACAAAACAAAAAATATAATTTAGGATGATTTAATTAAATCTGTCAGAAACAGATTCCATATTTCTTAAATGTATGACGATACCTACCTACAGCAGTATACAGCAGCATACGCATGCTAGGTACAATCCTTAGATTGCCTGAAACAATTTGATTGCATTATGAGCGATGACACTTCCATATAATACTTAAGATAAATGAAGTTCATAGTTTTCATTGTGCGATATACATACCTAAACTGTCGTCTAAGTGTGGGATTCAATGCTAGATAGTAGATAACGTTTATTTGCTTTTTTGATAACAATCATATCATACGCTATATAAAACAGTAAGAATTCTGAGATTACCATATTGACGATTTTTTTTCAAATGCTTTTGTAATCTGTCAATAAATAAAATGGGCCAAGAAGCAAGTGAACGTGATTCCGACACAGAGTTCGACTCTGTGTTGTATCGTGAAGTGGGACAGTTTGGAAAATATCAGTTATTAACTATTAGTCTGTTGGCTTTCCCTTCGCTCATCTGCGCGTTTATGGCGGGGGATTACATATTTACCGCGGGAAGCCTACCTACACGATGTGCGGTGCCAGAGTGTGACGGACCTAATCCAGAATATTCACCGGACTGGATATCAAATGCTGTCCCGGTCACCGCATCCGGGTTTGATAACTGTAATAGATACGTCAACGCAACCAGTAGTGTGATCTCACCCGACGGACTTTGTCCTGCCAGCTTATTCGACAGAGATATCATCGTGGCATGCGACAGCTACGTACACGACAGAACGAACACAATGGTGTATGATTTTAATCTAGAATGTCAAGAATGGTTGAGAGCGTTGCCCGGGACGTTGAACAGTGCAGGAGGAATGGTAGCGCTCGTGCTCGCAGGGTTCATATCTGATCGTCTTGGCAGGAGAGTGTCTATAGTTTTCTTTTCGTTCAATGTGGCTTTAGTAGGAGTCATTCGTGCGTTTTCAGTGAATTTCGCGATGTACTCGGCGTTACAATTTATCCAAACTGCAATCGGTGGAGGTGCTTTCAGCGCTGCCTACATACTGGCCGCTGAAGTTGTCGGACCACGGTATCGTGTGAGGACGAGCGCTACTATATCTAGCATGTTTGCTCTCGGACAGGTTGTTTTAGGCGTACTTGCATTTGCTGTGCGCCCATGGAGGACTCTCACACTAGTGCTATACGTACCAGTATTCCTGATAATATCTTACTATTGGATATTATCTGAAAGTTTCCGCTGGTTGCTCAGTAAGAACAAGCAGATAGAAGGAAAGGCCACTTTAGAATATGCTTCTCGTTTGAATGGAAAACAAATCTCTGCTAAGAGTATGGACTTTCTGTTGACCGCAGTACCCAACCAAATGCAAGAAAATAAACAGTTCAACGAAGAAAATCTCTTGTTTAGAGTCATTAAGTCACCTGTTCTTTTGCGAAGATGTTGCACAACGCCCATCTTGTGGATGACCACTACATTCATTTACTACGGCTTGTCGATCAATTCTGTTAGTTTATCAGGAAACATGTACTTAAACTATGTTGCGATTGCGGCTATCGAAATACCTGGCTTTTGGACAGCTGTCTTAGTATTAGATAGAGTAGGTAGAAGAGTTACATTGTTTTGTGGTTTTATGGTCTGTGGTATTTGTTGTTTAGCTTTTGCTTTTGTCCCTAAAAGTATCTACACCTTATCATTAATATTGTATCTTATAGGAAAGTACTGTATCGGTCTAGTTATGACGTCTGTATACCTGTATACAGCAGAACTATATCCTACCAGATATAGGCATTCATTTTTAGGGTTTTCTTCAATGTTAGGGCGGATTGGATCGGTTGTAGCGCCGCTAACTCCTGCTTTAATGATTTACTGGTCGGGTATACCATCCGTTATGTTTGCAAGTACAGCAATAATATCTGCTTTATTAGTACTCACACAACCTGAAACCCTTGGCCAGAGGGTACCAGATACAATTGAAGACGCTGAAGGCCTTGGCAAAAAGTAAAAAACATGTTGAAATTCTTATTTTACTATTAATTTATTTCTCTAGGTATCTAAGAATTTACTTAACAATGCAATATTATAATTTATTACAGTTGTCTGAAACTAAATTAACAAAAAGCGCCATCTATGTATGTTTTTTAAAACTATTACAGATTCGATTTACGTGAAAGACACTACGTTGTAATTTTCCGTCACCAATTTTCTCTTCCTCACTTGTTTTCATTCCACGTAGTATTGAAAAATCATAGTAGATGGCGTTGTTCAAATAAATATTTTATGTATACTATTATTTCTTATAATGATAATGGTTTGGTTAAAAAGCCTGAGTGATTTATTACATAAATATTTAATAGAATGTAAGTTGAAATATGTTTGTAAGAAAACCTGTGAAAAATTAAAGAAGTTCCTATTCTGTCACCATTACAGAAATTGACGTTTATAATATTTTTAATAAAAGAAAATTTTGTTTTTCTAACTTTTCCTGTCTATTCCCGTTATCTTTAGAATCGATATTTAGTAAAGATTTTAGCTATAAAAGTAAGGAAGTAATAATTCGCGATGCCCTGCGGGAAGCGCCCCCTTGTGAAAAAATGGGACAAACCACGATGCTTAAGGGTTATTACACCATCTCCCTATGAACAAACTTTAGATTCCGTAAAAGAACACTGGCAGAATGTTATCAGAGATTTGGAGATGTCCTACAAGGATGAAAAGGTGATCATAAAAATATCTACCCATGTTGTTTAGAACGATAGTAGATATTAGATATGCAGCCTTGCCTTCACAATGCCTCGCCAACGATTTGGTGATTGGTTTGGAATATGATGCGTATTAGTGCAGAGTTGGATGCACAGCACACTAGCAGAGCAATGCGAGATTTTTCAACGTTTAAAAGGTGTTCAGAAAACAGAAAAGAGGCTGAGCACTATCATAATAGTACCCAGCTTCTTTCATAATCATCATACCTGTGTATCTTAGTGCCTTTTTCCGGAACCTATATATCTGGGAGATAATGATAGATGATAATATGTAGACTAATGAGTTAATCCTTACTCTAATATGTAGAATAGAATAGAGTCTATAGAGAGAATAGAGTCTATAGAGAGAATAGAGTATATAACAATACACCACAATAGTTCACAGCGTGTGAGAGTGCTCTACTTTAACCTTAGTATGTTTCTTTTCTTTTTAAATTTTTAGGTACATACATAGTTTTTAATTTGTGTAAGCTTGTGAATGGCAATTTTAAGCGCTATTGTACATAACCTAGCTTTAAAGGTATTAGACTGTAAGCTTTCTGAAGAATAAATAAATAAATACTCTCAATATGTCTCTTGTCAAAATGTTCCAACATAAAATCGTTTCTCTATCTCTCAATTATACATGGAATTCATATTAAGGGAAGTTTTAAAAAAAGGGACTTGACATCGTAAAGGTGTGTCCAAACATATAGCGGCAATCGTGTGCGGATGCCGCGCGCGGCCTATCGCGCTGTGATTGGACAACTGCCGCGCGCGCGAACGCTTCTGTCTACCTTGTGCGCAGCAGGTATACATTTCTAGCAAACATTCGTCAGTAATTGTCGGAATTTTTAGCATCCAGCTTCGAATAAGTTAGGTTTTCTTTCTCTTTGACCGATCATACAGAAGTAACTTTATCGACTTAATATGCAGAAAAGGATGAAAGAGCGAGCGCAGCGAGCTCGAAAATTTTTGCACTTCGCCTAGAAGAGACTGGCGGAGGTCTCATCTCAGAGAATGCTGAAGTTGCAGGAATTTATTCAATACAAAGTCAGAGTCGATAAAAATACAGTATTTAAGCAATAAAAGCAATTTTACTATTTTTCGGAAATTTAAAAGAAATGATTACGAGCGAAGCGAGCTCCAAATTTTTAGCATTCAGCTTGGAATAAGTTAGGTTTTCTTTCTCTTTGACCGACCATACAGAAAGAGAAGTAATTAGTAAATTTATCGACTTATTATGCAGAAAAGTTTGAGAAGGACGATGCAAAAAAGATGCAAGAGCGAGCGAAGCGAGCTCGAAAATTTTAGCACCCCGCCTGGAAGAGGTTAGTATATTTCAGAGAATGCTGAAGTTGCAGGAATTTATACAATACAAAGTCAGAGTCGATAAAAATACAGTATCTAAGCATACTCTTACTGAGAGGGGGGAGGTTAGAATATCTCAGGGAATGCTGAAGTAGCAGGAATTGATTCAATACAAAGTCAGAGTCGATAAAAATACAGTATTATTTTAAGCATACTTTTACTGGTATTGTAGATTATAAAGTACACCTATGCGAAATAGATTACAATTATCTGTATAAGGACCAGACCCCAGATCCTAGGGTGTCGATCTTTGGATTGAGATTCTGGTTTCTCGCATTTCGGGGGGGTTTTGAACCCCCAAACCCCCTGCCTACAGCCCTGTGCTATCTCCATTTAAGTTTATCTGCATCACATCCTTCGATTTCGTTATTTTTCTAATCGACGTTGTTTTCACTCCGACTCTTAGTTTTACGTTCATAAAACTACGTTCAAGTCCTCTTTGGCACGTTCTTATCTTGTTTTGCTGAATTTTAGTTAATGTTAGTTAATGAATTAGTGAAGTTTGGCACGCGTAGGTAAGTGAGGCTTGGTATTAAGCAGATACTCTTCGCTTTTGATTTTAGGCAGGACGGAACCTAACTTTACAATATTGCCTCCATGTCCCAATCTTTGTTGTTTGTGTGTGTGTATGTACTTCATTCTTGTGTTTATTTCCTTTTCACTGCAAACCTTAACGCCGGTAGCCCACCTCTGCCGCGAAATCATAGTAGCGAAACCGCAGTAGTTCAATTGTACTGACTCGCGTCATGTTCCGCTACGCGAATCCGATTCGTGTTCGGCGGAGGTGTGCTACCGGTATGAATGATATGCCCTGGCCTGGTTCTTATCGGACGGCGAGCTACCCATTGCTCGCCGTCCGCAATCCCCGCTTACGGTGGCCGGGAATCCTCCTGAGATTCCCGACGATATTGTTATGCCTGGCGGCGAGATCTACGAGGGCTTAGAAAACTCAAAAAAAAACCTTAAAAAAAGTTGAAATAAAACCTCTCCGTACACTGCAACTTCAAGATTTGATTATTTCGACCTTTTTAGAATTAGAAATAGAGATTTGCTTATAATGTAGGTATACAGATAAGATGTAATTTTTATAAAAAGGGTTCCGATAGGTACCTTTTAGCTTACAGCATACAACATTTTTAAACAATAGAAACTCTTTTCCAATATGGTATTTAGTCAAACAGTGGGTAAGTAAATCTAAACATAAAATAATCTAACATTATCGCAACAATAGATAATTTTAAAGAATATATTGGACCCAAAAACAAAAGTCAATAAAAAAGCCAGTAAAAAAAAAGTTTTTTATCTATTTAGGACATCATTTTAAGCATTTGATTCTATGGCACCAAAACTGTGGGACGATTATTGTAGCGGCTATATAAGTTCGAATATTGATGTAAAAATATTAAAATATTTAGATTACATTATTATTTAGGACAATAGCACACTAGCGGCCAGGTCGCTGAGGCCAGGCCTCAGCGACCATGCGTGCCATAGTATCAAATGCTTAAAATGATGTCCTAAACAGATTAAAGACTTTTTTTTTTACTGGCCGGATTTAGCCCAACGTTGTATGAAACGTGAATCAAAAATATCATAATATTTACATAAACATTTCATCTATGATAACAAATTAATTACTAATTACGCACACCAACATTTGTGTAATTTTTTTTTCATTAAAAAAAGTTATACTTATAGAAAATCTCTAAAAAAAAAAAATTTTTTCTATGTTTAAATCAAGCTTAAAGCATGCATATCCACTACAATAAAGTTTGTTTCTTTTTAGTTCTGGGATTCAAATTGTGCAACTGTACGTGAATTGGTGGGCCCAGTTATTTTCCAGCGACTTGCCAAGATTTTTGACCTTTCGAAGGAGGCGAAAGAGTATGAGCCTAAAGACCAATATTCTTACATAGTTCCTTCCGATGACCAACATGTGTCAACAGCCCGTGTGAGTTTTGTTTTAAATACTTACAGTCGTTTTTTGACAAGTATAAAGTTGAGGTTACAATTTTAAAAAAAAAACTCATTGATAAAAGCGTCCCTCCGGTGTAATCCAATATTCCATTAATGCAGAGTAAATCATTCATAAATGCTGACGCCCTCTAGCAGCAAGTGGTAAAACAGAAGGATACACTTTTCATTTTTTCCACCGCTTAACGATAGAGGGCGCTACTGTGTCTATCAGTCACCTATACTCCATTTGAAATAAGATTAGACATGTAAACAAACCTTTATACAGTCCGTTCAACCGATTTTGACTTCTATACCGTAGGTTTATACCTACGGTATAGAAGTGGCACTAAAAGCAAAAAAAGTTACACAATACCAACTATCTACTGCAGCTGCCATTTGTCATGCCACCAACGCAATAGAAATCAAAATCGGTTGAACGGACCGTAAAAAAGGTTTATTTAAATGTCTAATCTTATTTCAAATGGGGTATAGGTACCTACTTACTCAACGTCAATCTTTTACAAGAAACGCTAACGAAAGCTTTTAATCACGTTTAAGGTATAATATTGCCCATAAATAAGCTTTCCTGAGGGGAACTTTGTTGTTCAAGTCTTCAGGATATACTTGGTATCACTTTAAGCCCTTCCATATAGTCATTCTGCATGCAGGTTCTGACCTAATAATTGACTAATCATTTATATGTTTTCTCAGTCGGCAATAAAACCTGGTTTATCGGCTCACACGGACTTTGTAATGGAAGAAGAGGAAGAAGAAAACTCTGACGAGGAATCTGACTGGACTGAGGATACCATAACACCAGTTGAAGATAAAAAGCCATCAAGCAAAACATTAAACGTGCCAAAATCTTTATCCAAAATTCTATCTAAATCTTTCTCCAGATACTTATCAATGTTAATGCAGCAGAGTTCCGAAGATAACGAAGTTGCAGAAAAGTACTCATTCTTTTCGCCCCAAGATTCTTTAGCGACTAGCGGTGATGACATGGATGTGCGAGCAGGCAGTATGCATGAGCATAGGTAAATACACAGCCACTCAAACAGCCTAGCCTTTTCCCAACTCTGTTGGGGTTGGCTTCCACTCCAACCGGACGCAGCTGAATACGTATTTTACATGGAGCGACTGCCTATCTGACCTCCACAACCCAGTAACTGGGTAATACAATACCCCTGGGTTAGACTGATTGTCAGACTTTCGGGCTTCTGACGACCCGTAACGACTGTCAAAGGTCCACAAATGACAGCCGAGAACAACGGCTTAACGCGCTTTCCGAGGCACGGAGGAGTCTCCATATGTGAAATTGGTCACCCATTCACGGACCAACCCCGGCAAGCGTAGCTTAGCCTGATGGATCGACCCGAGCGGCTGTTATAACTTAGCCATGAGCTCCTCCTAAATACACAGCCACTATACTAATTATATTCATCATCATACATTGAGACTGCAATGCACTTGATGCACGCGAACACAACACACATTAGCACGCGTAGCGTGGTGGTCAGCTGGCATCAAAATCCATAATTACGATCATAAACAATCAACGTGTAATAGTCAAAATTGCTTACTTCTGGACTCGTTTTCCACTAATGCTATTTAGACGTACCTAAGCCCCTAATCAAGTTGGTCTAATGTGCCGCAACTTTATGTATTCTCATTTCAGGCATCATCAGCCACCAGCACAGAATCCGTTTTACGAAATGCTATACTGCAATAAATCTGAAACGGACATGATAAAGTGGAATTCCAAATACAAACAGAAGACTTTCGAAGTGTCAGCTTCTGACGAATTTAGCAAGAGAGCAGAAATTTTGACGAAAAAAGTAATCGATTGATATTTTTTCTACATATAACAAACTAAATTACAACATTTTACTGATTTTTATTTATCTTTACATACTTACATAATTATCCTGTACGTCTGTATGGCACTGAACTCCTAAACGGCTGGACCGATGTTGATGAAATTTTTTGTGTGTGTTTGAGTGGGTCCCTATTATGGTTTAGATTCACAATTGGACCCGGTAGGTGGTGCTGCGATCGAGTCTGTCCGGTTAGCTAGTTTAAAATATAACCCTGTTTTCTTCACAAATAACCAGTTACCTATAATCTTTTGTGTACATTTTCAGATATCCAACGAATTCTACGATTGGTGGGTTGGTTTGGGTAATGTTGAATTCAAAAGTGAAATTAAGAGACCTGAAGACATTGAAGCTCTGTTCCAGGTATCTTTATATGTATCTTGATATTGGATACTTTTTTTAATGCTTTTTAACGTAAAGGTATAAAATGTAATGAATTCTTTCAAAAATAATCAATAGGGTTTACATGAATGTCTATAATAACTTCCAGGTGTGGTTCGACGAGCACTCCTCACGCGGGCTTGTGCTGGATCCCCAGATAATACCCTGTGTATTAAAAAGCATTGCTGTCTTCACTGGCGTACAAAGGGTATGTATTCTAAACTAACTACTTAGCTAATTTAAAAAAAACGCAATTATAAAGGCAAAAATCTTCGAGCGCACCAGGATCTTACTTGAGTGGACTGGGCTGTTGTCACTTGACTTCAGTTAAGTGATTACAAAATACAAAATGGTAAAAGACAAGTCTCGAGGTCAGAGACTTAATTAATTATTAAAGCGTAGTAATAAGGCGCACGTACGGCAGTGGCGTTAGTTTGAAGAAGTCATTTCATACCGGCTGAAATCATAACAATAATAGTTTTCCCATAGCATAAGAGAGATCTGAGAAACAGCTGCTCCAGAATGGAGAATCCAAAGTTACAGCATGCCAAAGTTGTAAAAAATACTTTAAAAAAGTAATTTCATACAGCGGCAAAACAAATAGGATGATTTTTGAAATGGGAATGTGTCAGTCAAGTAAATGAACATGTAAATGCAGCTGAATAAACCTTTCTAATAATAAAAAACATAGTCACCTGCATAACTTACCAACTTTTACTGATGTATTAAGTGAGATTAGTGCTACCATAGCAAGCATGTAGAGAATGTTTTTATATTGGGTGATTTCAACGCTCACCCCTAAGAAATGTTCTATAATTAATTAATGAACTTCTGACCAATCCTGGGTTTGTGCTGTTGTAAGGAAACGGGGGGTTGAGAGTGGTACCTACACCTTTATAAGTGATGCGCACGGAAGCAGGAGATGGTTAGATCACTGTGTGGTATCTGTATCAGCTTGGCATACAATTGCGAATGTGGATGTATCGGAGGATGTTTACGTTTCGGATCATCTACCGATACATCTGGATTGCGACTTGGAAGTTGTGCGGCCTAAATTGATGACGGGGGGTGCTGGCCGCAATTCTGTCTTTTGGGGTGAAAGAACTCACGTCACGAACTCACTCACAAAAAGTCAGAAACGCAAAGTTATTATAATTTATGTACCAGTAAATTGCGAGACGTTGATTTCCAACCTGAGTTTGAAAGGTGCAGCGTAGGATCTTGTGATTTGGCTGAGCACAGAGTTATTCTGGACAATTTGAACGAACAGATTGTAGAAATCCTATTTGCGGCGGCTAGGCCATCTAGAAGGACACCTGGGGGGGGGGGGGGGCGAGGCGAGGGAAGCGAGTGTGTGGGTGGAATGAGCATGTGAGAGAGGCCCACCGCGAGGTCAGGTGTAGCTTTCAGACCTGGATACAGAACAAGCGTCCTTCGTCGAGCCCGGTTTAGGATGAAATGTATGAGACGCGAAAAGTGTTTAAAAGTAGACTGAAATTTTGTCAAAACCACGCTGAGCAAATTGTAATGGATAGGCTAGCAGAACAACGAGCTAGTAAAAATTTCGATAAATTTTGGAAGTCCACTGGTAATTTGGATGCGAAACCTGGCCGGGATAAGCGATAAGAGGGGAATTGCTAATGTTTTCAAGGACCATATTAAAGTTCAGTCCCCTCTCGGTCCCTCAACCACGGTGAATGATTGTGAGCCCATCCGTCCTGGCGCGAAACCTCCGATACGTTTTTCAACCAAGCAAGTATGTGCAATCATTAACAACATGAAACGAGGCAAATCGCTAGGACATGATGGTCTCAGTATTGAGCACCTGAGACACGCGGGTGTCCATTTGCCGCGAGTCTTGTCTATGTTTTTCACAATGTGTATTAGTCATGCGTACCTACCCGACAATCTAATGAAGACCATCGTAATCCCCATTGTGAAGAACAGGACAGGTGACATCTCGGACAGAGGTAACTATCGTCCCATTTCTCTTGCGACTATAATAGCCAAGGTGTTGGACGGTGTGCTTGATTCGTGCCTAAGTAATTACATACATCTTCATGATGCACAGTTCGGGTTTCGCCCCGGACTGTCAACTGAAAGTGCTATTGTAAGTCTCAAGCATACCGTTCAATATTATAAAGATCGCGGTACGCCGGTGTACGCCTGTTTCTTTGATCTCTCCAAGGAATGTGGGGTGAGACAGGGTGGTCTGACGTCTCCCAGGCTCTTCAACCTCTACGTGGATGACCTGATAGTCGCACTCAGCAGCATTCGTGTCGGACGCAGTGTTGATGGGGTTAGAATTAACAACATCAGCTATGCAGATGACATGGTGCTGCTGGGTCCGTCGGCGCGAGCAATCAGAGAGATGCTGAAAACGTGTGAGACCTACGCTGCCGCACATGGATTGAAATACAATGTAAAAAAATGTGAGTACATGGTCTTTGAGGTCAGCGGCAAACGCCGTGGAGAAGGACCCGAGTTGCTTCTGAACGGGTCAGCAATCAATAGGGTGTCAACTTTTAAATACCTAGGCCACTGTCTTGCCGCTGACCTCAGGGACGATGTAGACATTGAGAGGGAGCGCAGGGCTTTAGCGGTCCGGAGTAATATGTTGTCCCGTAGATTTGCACGGTGTACAGACCAAGTTAAAGTGACACTTTTCAAGGCTTATTGCCAGAGTTTGTACACGGGCAGTCTATGGGTCAATTGTACTAAGAGATCGCTGGATGTCCTGCGCGTCCAATATAACAAGCCCGCACCGACGGCTTCTATGCACTTATACGCAAAAAAACGGCGTCGCTGCTAAGGAGAGTGAGGGGCAGTCTGAACAGCATCCTGAAAACTGTAGCCGAGAGTTTCGGCACTCCGATTGTTCAGCAGTTTTTGCGGAGGGTGATTTATACTAACACTAGGCAATAAGTTATTTTTGTATGTTACTAACACTATATGGATATTTTGTGTCCGAAATAAAGAATTTCAATTTCAATATCTTACGGGGAAAAAAACGTTCCGCTAGCTGATCGTAAAATATGCTTATGACGATAAGCATATTTTAAGATCAGAGCACCTGAGCGTTGCAAGTCTCTTTGATAAACGAATTGATGATCTTTACACCGAGGAACATTCAGCTGACGGCGATATATCAATACTCAATTCTCAATATATTTATTGCTTCCACATATGAACTTAGGTGGTAGGTTTTTCAAAATATGCTCATTATGGACCCTGTCGGGCACTGAAGAAGCAGGAGAGAGGAAGAGGGTCTTTATTTGACTACTTAGTTCTACTTAGTACAATGACTCCTTAAGAGGTAGCTAGTGTTTTACCAATAACCCTGTATATTGTACATTTTATAAAACATGTAATTTAAAATTTGTCATTTAAATATTCATTGATATTATTTAGATAGTAGAAATTGTTTTAATTTATTTAAGAATGTATTACATTTTTTATTTAAGAATGTATTACATTTTTTAAGCAGCCATATGGCGCTTTTTCCAAAAATGAGTTATAAACACAGCCGGGTCATTATCAGAACACTCATTATTTGGTTGACTTCGGTGGCAATTTTTTTATTTTATTTAGGCGTTACTATCATGAAATTTCAAATCTATAGTTAATTTAAAACATATTAGTAGTAGAGGGAGTCGTATAGACCGAATGGATATGAAAGTATTTTATGTTTTAAAAATGGTCTCCACCGAAATCAATATTCTTATCACCGAAATCAAATATAGCAAATAATTTATATTTCAAAGACAATTATTTTAAATAAAATAAACTGCCTAAGTACTACTATGAAAATATGGTCTGTAAGAAATTTGCAGGTTGATTTTACAGTAAAACATTTTATTTTTTCAAGAATTATGTCCCGTTTATCAAGATAAAGGAAAATTTACAAAAATCAACTTTGGAAGGAAGCGATTATTACATTATATGTTAGTAATTAAAAATAGTAGGTAGTCTTAAACGAACAATATAGGAACTTAAAAAAATCTCCACATTATTTGTACCCGACTGCCCCAAAAGGAGGGTAATGTTTTTCGAGAGTAAGTATGTATGTTTGTATGTATGTATGTCTATTTCTTTGGCACGCTCTGTAGCCTAAACGGCTTGATGGATTTTAACATAATAGGTGTCGTTAGGTTCGTCTTAATTGTGAGAGTGACATAGGCTATATTTTTTTTTATATATTTCATCTACAAATACAAAAAAAACGGAGGGCAAGGTTTTTTTAAAAATAAATTATAACTATATTGATATCAAATAAAAGCTAGTAGTGAGTTAGATCCAAATATATATATTAATAAAACTGAAGAGTTTGAAATAAAACAAATTATTTAAAAAACAAAAAACCCGACTGCAAAAACTTATAACCGAAAAGAGAAAAACAAGCATTGAACTTTGTTTTTTGTAAGGTATCGCAGGCAAACCAATAACCTGAAATATGTTGTAACTTTTGTTTGTCCCACCCTGCAATACCTTACAAAAAACAAAGTTCAATACTTGTTTTTCTCTGTTCGGTTATAAGTTTTTGCAGTCGGGATTTTTGTTTTTTAAATAATTTGTTTTATTAATTGTTTTTATAGAGTCTGATTCACGTTGTTGTTTCATATAGTCTTCAGTATTGGTTTTACTTGTAGGTAGGTTGCACTTATTTCCACCGAAAACACCGAAATCAATGCCACTGAAATCAAAATAATTAGCAAAATCCTAGATATTTTCAAAACTAACCCGAATGTTGAATATTAATCTCTTTTATTGAAATCGAATACTTATAAGACGTACTTTTCTTATAATTAAAAAAAAAAAATTCAAATAGTTGTGGATAAAATGGATTCACCGAAATCAATTTTAAGGGTATACGAAGCCACCGAAAATGATTTCGTACCTTAATAAAAGAGTGGCACGGAGGCTCACAGACGTGTTATCCTTACCACCGATGCGGCGCGACTCACAGTTTGTATTACTCGAACAACTATTCTGGCACTCACTAGAATACAGGATATATGAACGGATCGGTGCGCGCCACTGATATCGATTCGAAACGTCGGACGTAAAGACAACCAGTTGTAACTTGTCTACTTAGGCCTATTATGGCTTAGAAATATTATAAATTGAGTTAATAACTATCTAGTTGTTTGTGAACACATACAAAATAGCACCATGTATTGAAGTAAAAAAGATAAAAATAAATTTCCGCCGCAAGATGGGTCCGGACGCGGCACCGAGGTCAATATTTTCAAGGTTTTTATTTTATTAAACCAACTTATATTTAATTTATTTAAAAAACAACATATGCTCCTCCTAATTTTTGATCGTACCTGTTATAGAAAAAAATATCAAGTTGTTAGTTATCCATTTCGTACTGAATTTCGACCCGGACACGCGTATTTGAGCCGTCTGAGAATGACCCAGCCATACTAAGTTTGACATGCCAGATTTTATGCAAAAACAGCCATGTCGATATCTCTAATCACGGAGATATTAAATGCAGCCATGTCTACAAATGTTTATTGTAAAAAACAGTCATCTTCATGTAAAATGTAGCCAATTTTGACAAAAATAAAAATACCTATTTTCAGCCTAACTATATGGCAGTTTTTACAAATTAAATTTTTTTTTGAGTTATCGGTGTTCGAGTTACGTAAAAGGCATCCACTCTATGATGGCTGTTTACTGTAAATTATTTATTTGTTGCTAATCGCAGTTGGCTTTTTTATTTATTTGATTTTTTATAAGACCTAAAGGAAGTGTACCTAGTTAAAGGCAGTAAAAAACAGTATGAATACATTATACAACAGTCGCATTATTTTAGTGAACTTAGTAAACATTTTAGTCAATAACTGCTACACTTAATACTTTCTTGTCTGTTTTTTATTTTTTAAATAGTTACAGATCACATTTTAAAACATAGCCAACTTACATAGCTGCTTTATTCTTTATTGTGATTTCTACAAAATATGCTATTTTGTATAAAACAGCCACGTTTAAAATCGCAATTATTAATATTAATAGTCACGTTTCGAAATTCTGGATAGGATACAAAAAATTACAATAGTTATACCAATATGTCTCAAATATAAAATAATCAGAAAATTAATATACAACGGAAGTGCAACCATCGACAGAAAATTGCTTATTCTTCTTGTTCTGTTTGTACTTTTCCCGGCATGGCTGCTTTCTACATAAGACGGTCCAATTATTTCTGATAATTTATTATAAATTTTAATTGACATGACTAGTGTACTTGTTGAGGTACATTTTAAGCTTAGAGCTTGGTAAGTTTTACATATCTTTATGGCGTAATGTATATTTTGACCAAGCTACCGGCGGTCAGGGCTCCAGAGAGAGAAACCTCCTAAAAATGCGATTATGAGCCGTGTCCAGAAGTAGGTACCGCTTTTCTGAATCAAGCTCTTAATCCAGCTGCCCAACGAGAGCCTCCATAGGTGTTGGTCCAGGCTCTTGGCAATTAAGCCATTGGCTGATACGACTATCGGCACAATGATCGCAGAACATCCCGCATGTCGATAACCTCGAGAGCCAAGTCAAGATACTTGATTTGTTTATCTTTCTCGGCTTTCACCAGGTTCACATCATGCGGGACCGTTATGTCATTCATTGCGCGCCGCTCTATTCGATCCACCACCACCATATCAGGCTTATTGGCATCAGTTATTACGTTATTATTATAAATTTTTATTTTGTTCTAGGCTTCGTGTATAAAGGCGCTTAGGAGGCAAATAGCGTACGACATCAAAGCGGAAACCAGTCCAGCACATCTCGGGGCGTTTGGGACTAGCCTGCCACATAAGTTGAAGCATATACCTCCGCAAAACAACACGTACAAGCAGTGGCGCGGTGTTCAGATTCCAGAAGATCTGCGCACCATGTCGTGCGTCTGGGAGGAGATACAGCATCTCACGTTAGATCACCCAATCATAATACTTTTTTGTTTTACAAGTATTAGGTATCAGTAGGATCGATAACCGTTCTGGTAAATGAGTCCTTGAGTGGAGACCTCGAATCGGCGTAGCATTCAAATACATATCTCTTCAAAAGGTAGTTAACTGAAAAAGACTGAATGCGGAAGAAGAACCGGGTGTCGTGATGCACCATGGGAAAGGCCAATGGCCTGCAGTGGACTGTGATAGGTAGAGTTAATTGATAAGATGTTTTACCCGGGTGTCATCCCGTGGCCTCTGCTAATGATGGGTGACGATGAATAATCGTCACCCATCATTTTGTCCTTCTCCTGTAGAACTATAGATGTATGTCATTTTGAGATAAATTATCAGTCTAACACAGTACTTATTTTTTTTCTGTTACGTCAGTTCTTAATGTTCTTAAATACATATTCCAGGTCCACAAAGGCATTCCAGCAGTGGCTGGTGGATCACCCGCATATGCCAATGCCTCCGTTCTTTAAGGAGCTGGTTGCTCTTGGCGACAGGAAGCCGCTGTTCGTGGTGCCTTCGGACTACATTCTCAAGGACAAGGCTGGTTCGGCTACGTCTGCTCCAGAGCTCGCCCTCCCAGTCTCACAGTTTTCTTTGGAACTAAAGGAGGTGCTCAGCAAACTCATGGACACATGAGCATAGAGGATTGAATCGTTTAGCAACCATCCTCTAGTAGGTACCTATATTAGTATTTAAAATCTTGGTTTTACTTGATTTGTGACTTGTTAGTTTATTTATATTTCGATTTTGAATTAAACTTATCTTTCGAACTGTGTATTTTTTAAATTGAGTTATGTATTTGCATCATCATCATCACTTCAGCTGAAAGACGTCCACTGCCGGACATAGGCCTCCCCCAACCGTTGCCACAGTTATTCTTCCTTTATATTATTCTCGGGAAGCAATGTTATATTAAGAATTTTAAAATGAGGGTACCTAAAATTGTCACATGTATGCCACATGTCTACAATTAATACGCACCATAAAAACTGATAGTAGGTAGGTACCCCACCAAAGATTGTTTCTTCAGTGCCAGTCACTTTACCATGTGCTTTAATCATTTATCTACAGGAAAGTTATCAATTTTTATTGATACAAATAAATGGATTAATTTTATGAGTGCTCTTTTAACTGTGAGGTGAATTCTCGTAATAATAATCATGCGATCATAAATAGCATGACATTATGTATATTATGCACCTATTATACTGTCAGACACAAAGTAATTCTGGATTAAATGCCACATAGATTAGGTTATGAGTAATGTCTTAATAGTACGAGAGCCCATGACAAATTTTTACGTCATCTTTTACGACCAAAAGGTACTCTCAAAACCGATATATTTGGTTATTTTGAATCTAAAAATACTTTTTTTTTTTTAATCCTCTTCCCGTCTGACCTGACCGCATTTTCAAATATGTACCTATATAAAAAAAATACCGTACGGTTTCATAGCAATCTGTCCGATTTTAAAAATGTAGTTTAACGATAGGTTTTAGATACCGAAAACACAATTTTCGGACACCAGGAGCATCGCACGTACTCAGGAGACCATTTGAGCAAACAGTTGATGCGAATTAATAATTTTTCAGAAGAAAGTGTGAGCATCTTATGTGTTGAAACCATTTTGAACGTGTTGAAAAGTTTTACCAATCGTCGGTACGACTTTCCACAGAGTAGGTACCTACTTACAAAATATTTAACTGACTTCGAAAAAGGAGGAGGTTCTATGTTCGACTGTATATATATTTTTTGGCAGTGCCGCAGCTGCCGGCGCCGGCTACAGAATTGGCTACCGGCGCCGGTTGCTGAATTGGCTGCCAGCGCTGAGTTTCGAAAAAAAAAGCGGAAAATGGGATTGGCAATTTGGCATAATGAAGTAGAAAGGCGGGGTAGGCATAATTAAACAAAGGTGTAATAAAATATTTTTTTCCATTCATATATTTCCATAATCAATGATTTCCATATTCCAGTAATCAAGTACTACCCGGAACCGAACTAGTTAGATTTGGTTAAATATAAATATACTGTGACCCCTACGCAAAAAACGACTAGAATATATAAAAAAAATACTTTAGTTAGGCTTAGTTAGTTGGGGTTCTGAATACTGGAGGGGTTTCCATAAAGGCCGCGCCGCGCCGCCGCCACGCCGCCGCCGGTGTCCATTATGGGAGCCGGTGATTTGTGTGGGGTAGTTACCACAACTAAAAAGTGTTTTTTTTTGTGCCGACTCCTAACTCAAATTGAATTTTTCATTTGTAGTGATTTTTTCGAAGTAGGTTGTTCTTTTTTGTAAAAATGTTTTTACCTTACATACGATTTTGCACCGAGATAAAGCCTCCTCCTCCTCCTAAACCTCTCAATACCATTTTTTTTTCTATTTCATATACTTCCGGTTAAATGGTTAGTAATCCCATTTAAACACAAACTGAGGAGCAATTCTCATAATTTTTAAGAACGTTCGCATTCGCATCTTATTCGCAATATGTCAAAAAACCAATCAATTCGCCAACATTTTTGACAAGGTTGACAGATTACGACTTGGATGTGAACGTTTTTTATGTACGAGAATTGGCCTTCTGATAGTGCAAATTAAGGGGGATGCGCTAAGGTAGCGAAATTCAAATTTTCTTACGTTAGTTGCAATTTGCAGGTCAGTATCAGGTGTATATTGATCTAAATATCATAATTATAATCATTAGAATCAGCAATACAACCTTAAGTTCATACAAGTGCCAAATGTCATGATTTCATGAAAGAGTCATTCAATGCACTTCATGAACTTACGAGAGTTGTATTGCTGATTTTAATGTTTATGATTCTGTAAATCCTTATTTGTTACCTTCACCATGATATTCAAGCCTGCAAATTCCAAAAAACGTAAGAAAATTTGAATTTCGCGGGCTACCTTAGCGCATCCCCCTTAATGTTTAATGTTTAGGGCTCCGTACCCTCAAAGGACGCCAACGGAACCGTCTGCGTCTCGCCGTTCTGTTTCTTCATCTATCTGACTATTTAACCGTAATATAAATTAAAATACGCCATAGTGGTATTTACTTATTTGCCTAACTATGTTTTTTATTTGTTTTACTGTCTTACTATGTTATTAAATTATCATTCGTTTCAGTGGTAGATAGGTACGGAACCATAGTGCACGAGTCCGACTTATACATGACCGGGTTTTTTTCAGTTTGTGACCTGAATGAGTTATCAAGTACTAGAAATGTAGGTTAAATTACTCATAGTAATATCCATATTCTCAAGGTACCTATTGAACAATAAATTTTAATAGGTATAATCCCTATTTTTGTTGTTAAAGAAAATACGTTCAATAAAAGCAATGAACCTATGAAGAATTTTTGTGATTATTATCAACGTATATCACGTGAAGTGTGATGTTATGAATCCTATACCTAATTGCGTGACTTATAAGTGCAAAAAACGATTAAAAGCTAATAAGAAAAGCAAGAGCGTAGTCATCATGAAATATTATTTGCAAAATAAAACTTTTTCTCAAATATGCTTGGAAATTCGAGCATTATTTTGACAACCTTCTTCGAATTATCAAAATTGCTGTACTGGTTAAAAACAAGTGACGATGCGGCTGCCGGCCGGCAATATTATTATGAAAATCCATAACTGTCGTGAAATAAAATATTATGAAAACATGAAAACTCATATCTGGCGTGTTATTTAAAAATGGAACGAACTTTTTACTTCGACATATGGCAACCAGGTAAATTATCAAAGATTTTATTTAAATTTTAATTTGGCTTGCAAATAGAGTTGCTTACAGTAAAGCAGAACAAATGAACTTATAGGCGCGTGAAAAATAATCGTTGTTCGTCATTGATTCTGGAATTTATAATTAATTTACTCAGTTTGAATTTCTGCGCCTTATTTGAGAAAAGTATATACAATCCTTGGCCGCAACCACGCTGCGACAGTAATGTAGTATTTGCAAACAAAATTAACCGACTTTCGTTGTTTAAAGTCTACTTTATTCAGAGATCGATCGTTCTAATTTCACGTTCATTCGTAAATCGTACCTATTGAATAACTAGGAACCTATTATTGAAGCGGTTTACCTACATGACTACTCAACTAAAGCTATTGAACAAATGATAAAAGAATCATGTTAAATGTAAATGCTCAAAAATATCGAGGACATCGGCAAAAAAATGAAAACGTCACTAATGCATAGCTTCCTCGGTTGAAGTGGGTTAAAACAATCAAAAGTGGCGCTGTAAATAAACACATTGCTATCGTTGAATTAAATCTCTTCAACATAAACAAATCTGTAATCACCCTAAATTAACTGTGAAGGACTAATGACTACTTACTCATAAACAATAATATAGAAATTATCAATTTTTCCTTCGAAAATAACCCAAAGCGGAAGTGTGCGTCGATCGTAAAATCGCGATAATTACACATTTATTATAGATACGTCTTTACTTGATAACAGATAGGACACCGATCATGTTTTTATTAATTCATTTGCAATCTAAATCGCACGAGCTTAGTGTCAGCAAACATGTCGTCCAGAGAGTGATTTATTTGTTAAAAAAATAAAACAATAAGTAAATAAAAAGTGGAAATTAAAATATAAAAATGACGGATACTAACGCGTCGAGGAAGGAAGTTTTAGATGAAATTGTAAATAGGGGGAAATTGGGAGACAAGAAGTTCCACTCGGAGACGTCGCTGCAACAATTTGGTGAAGATGAAGGACCGGAATCTGCTGGTACCGGAGACGATCCTGGGGTACGTAAAACATTTTATTTTATATGACTTCCCCTTAGTTCATACCCCTGTAATAATTGGAATAAAATTAGAGTGCGAAAAGGGGATTTTTAATTAGGTTTTATTGAAGACATTTAAAATGATTAGGAAATATTATATCCTAATATCTAACACTTCTTTGCAAGTTAGGTTAGTTATTTTTTGTTTTCAAATGGTTTTGTGATACCTAAACTATAAACGCTATTTTCTACTTTTGACTAAAAATATTGCATCTCAAAAAATAATTATAGGTATTCAAAGACATATTGCTGACAGAGTACATATTATTTTTCTTCCTAATAGTCAAACAGTCAAAAATTCTTAATAGGCATTGATCTCAAGTTTTGAGTTACAACTTCAACTCGTCGAAAATTATAGTTAGACAAAGCATTTAAAGACAAAGTGAAGTACTAATTACAATCACAATGCAAAAATCTTTACTAAAACAACAATGTCGAAGTGAATCGACGGCATTTATATTGAAGTACGACGGACTGACTGACTGTCTGTCAGTTGTCCAGTTGTCCCATCTCGAGAGCTCATAAGCGTCTTACTCACAGCTGAGATGTACCGCAGGCATACCAGCTGCCGGACCACGTTACATATTGATACACAATGCGTCAACGTGAGTCCCCATTGTTTAAACTAGTGGACCAACATTCAATTAAGATGCGATAAACCTGAATAGTGTTATTGGTCTATTGTTTTATGGGACTACCGGTGAAATCTTGCTGTAGTATAGTATAATTCGGTATTGTGACGTCACGGGTCATTAGAACTCAAATGATATCAAGAATCAGTGCCATGCTGCCATGCTTAAAGTCGTGCGAAGCTAGGAATCACGTGAGTAGTACTGATTAAAATAAAAAAGTCGCTATCAAAGATGCCGCCAGTCAATTACAGTGACTCAAGTATGCTTAAAAACAAAGCACGGTGAACAAGACAATTTGTTATCAACTGTCTTTCGTGCATAATTATTAAAGAAATTTTTCCTTAACATGAACTAAAACTTAATGCTCATCAAATCAAATATTATAATAATTATCATTACGTCATAGCGCTGATGTATTTGATTAACAGCAATACTAATGAAACGTAGCATTAATTGTGATATGCTTATCTATTTTATCATAATACATGAATTCGTACTTGGCTACCTCCTTTAGTATTTTATACTGGTACAGATTTATGAAAGCGCCATCAAATGTCAACGCAAATTCAACTTTACTATGCTGTATAAAATTTCCAATTCCAATCGACGAAAAGTGCATTTAATAATCAAAATCAAAAGTCATTTATTGAAACTAGGTTTAGAATCAGGACTTTTTGTCCATCAAAATTACATGAGACAGACACCCAAAACGCCCGCCCTTCACCAAGTGCTTTAGGAAGAAGAAGTGGCGCAATAAACCACAAGAACATTTAACTTTTTTTTTTGAACAAAATAAGTCAACATTATACACTTATATTCAACTTACTATGCTTTATTTCTTAAAACTACATCTGTCTGTATCAATAATGTCCAAATCTAATCAACAAAAGCACACGCTACTTTCGCAGAAAATATACAAATTACGATTTTATTATTTTATTTAAAAAAAAAACAAAAATAGACTCAGTATGATTCTTAACAACACCCTCATGGATCAGACAGGGTGTTTGTTACACGCTGTATATATATTTATAAGGTGTGTCTATTCATACATGAAATATTTTAAGAGATCATTATACTCCTCATTATGAACACCTTTTACTATAGGACCAAACCTGAAATCGCGAAAAGCTGTTCCCTACATTTTCACGAGTTATCCGAACATAAATGTAGGGAACAATTCATTTTTTTACATTTAACTGAACATACATGTACATGGGTAATATCTTTTCAGTAATCTTGGAGAGTACTACAGAAAGCTTTCTATTGCACCCTAATTACGAAAAAAAGGTATGAAACGGGCTGTTAAGGAATCACTGCCGTATAAAATTACTCTCACAAGAAAAAGGGGAGGCCTTTTCCCAGCAGTGGGACACAAAATATATAGGCTAGCAAAAAAAAACATTTCCATACATATAATGAAAAACAGTGTATCCTATTTGTGTACATGATGTACTAAAAAAATTTACGCTACACTACAAAAAAAAAAGAAATTTAAAAAATCAAATAGTCGACTGCCTAAAAAGTGAAAAAATATGGAAACGGGATGACCTATTTCTGTCTGCAAAATGTGATGCAGTCGGAGGCATCTTGTTAAATTTAACAATAAAGACCTATTGCATGTTTTAGACTAGCTCGCCTGCTTGGCTCATTATAAAGTCAGTAATTTGTTAAACCAATTAACTACCAACTTAAATTGTCCGTATAATCAAATCGCAAGTGTCACCTTTTGACAGTTGTATAAAATGGCTATAACACGCAAATTGAAAAAGGGTGTCAATTCGCCAAAAAAATTGTTTCCTGACTATTCTTGTTTCAAGACCTAATCACGTGACCTAATTGAGCGTTATCCTAATTACGCATCAGGCATGCATATGGTAGGTACAGGCAGTTTACTGTTTAATACCGTAAACTGACTGCCCCGTTGGTCTCGTGGTCGCAAGCGCGACTGCTGAGTGTGGGGTCCTGGGTTCGATTCCCGGGTCGGGCAAAGTGTTATTGGGTTTTTCAATTTGGAAATTCGTAGTAACAGCCCGGAGTTTGGAAGTTGGCGGTGTGATACCCCCGTGCCTCGGAAAGCACGTTAAGCCGTTGGTCCTTCGCCTGATCTCTCTCCGGTCGTGTCGGATTTCCGTCCCATCGGACTATGAGAGTGAGGGAAGAGAGAGTGCACCTGTGTCTGCGCACACACTTGTGCACTATAATATCTCCCGCGCCGAAGGCTAGTCTCCGTTGAGATTGGCCGCCGTGGCCGAAAATACGGTCAGGAGGACTATAATACCGTAAACTATCACAAACATTAATGTATGTCCCTAAAACATAAAACAAAAAAAAACTTTGTAATATTTTTTCCTTCGACCCCAGGTCCAAAATGCATCAGTCAATAACGGGTCCAGTTTTGAGGACAGCCAGGGTCGCAGGCGCACCATGTCCCAGCCAGGGCCGGTATCGAGCAACCTGTTGACCGCAAGCGCAGCCCGGGGCGCGCGTCGGAGACCGCAGAGAAATGTCATGTACCACCCTGATATTGAGCGAAGTGTAAGTGGAATTGGATAAGGTGTTATATAATGTTTAGGCGCTAATCAAGTGTAGTTTTAGCTTGGGATGCATAATCGGATTTCGTTAATGTTCAGGCCTCCTCTCTGTAAAAGGAGTGGACAATAATTCACCTCGGGGGCCCACTGCGGTTTGATGGATGTCACATGTCTTCGAATTTTTGTTTCTAGGATATGTCGATTCCCTCATGATGTTTTTCTTCACTGTTTTAAGAGCAGTGGTGATGAAATACATTACGCAAGACAAGTGTCTGCCTGAGTTCGAACCCACCACCTTCGACACGTAAGTCGGAGTCGTTACCACTAGGCCACCACTGCACTCATAATCATCACAAGATTTTGAAATGTGTAATTTAATAGGTGCTATAAGTATGTTGATGTGTGTGGCTCGGGTGAATTGGTTGAAAAGCTGTTCAATTCCTGAATTTCTACATAATTTAGCAAATTAAACTCCTTGATATGACTACTGAACTTCTTAGCTGTTCAAAATTGTTTTAAGCGTTGTCTGAAAGTGTTCTCAACATCTCTTATAAGCTGTTGCGCAGTTCACTCATTCTAAAAATCGTCAGTTGTTATCTATAAGCAACTTTAAATGTGTTGGACCTACAGCTCGACAAAACATAATGCTGTCCTATCAGGTACTCATTTAATAGGGTCTGAAATTAGTGTGTTATTATGCCAGCGATACCTATCTAGCTGACGGAGTCCCTCACGATATTCATATACAATACTATTTAACACCAACATTTTAAAATTCTTAATTAAAAATATGCATCCTCCAACAAAGGCGAATACATTGAAATTCGAATGTCAGACATTCGCTGCGATGACTGACAGTCAATTAATTGCCGGTTGCATTAACATGGCAGCATTCGTGGTTATATCAACTAGTAACCCGTATTTACTTCGTCTGCCTGCTCGGGAGGGATCACACGTCATAAATTCACTTAAAGGCCAACAAATTACTTGAATCGGAGGGTTAACGTCGTAGGTTAACATAGACTATTTGTAAGCAGATTTAACTGGAACAAGCTGTGACATCGGTGGTTATGGATCATTGTGTTATTGAAGGCAAGCCAACCAACGAGCTCTTTAGCTGTAGTGACGTTTCAATGAACGATTTCGTCGTTTTCGTTTTTCGTTTCGATTTTCGTCTACTACAAATCATGTCAAAGTAGTTCAGTTTCACTATAATACGCTGGGAACTATCGAATTTCGAGGAGTCGGTCAGTCAGTCAGAAAGTTACTTGCAATTAAACTTTTATAAAATGTTTACCTACTCCATAAATCAAATAATATCACGAAGCATTAAGATATCCGTAACGCTTTATAATTGTACTTGTCTCAATTAATCTTATCAGGCTAGGATTATAAGACTCTACGTATATATCAAACTTTCTGATCTCACTTAAAGACTGATTTATTAGAGACTGACTGACTAACGATTAGAGGCTGATTAGACATGTCACCATGTATTGTAAAATCAATCATAGGATATGAGGCATTTTAGACACGTAAACATTATCAAGGAGGATTTGAGGAGGAAATGAATAAGTCATGTTATATCTGACGATAAAATCTAAACACTGGGCATAGATTGATTGGAACTAATTAGTTAATAATTAGTATGTGATTGATCAATATTATGAAATATTTGTTTTGTTAGGAGCGGAAAAATAATAATTTAATATGAGGTGTGTTAACACACCGTCTTGTTCGGCGGAAAAATCGAATAGACATATTATGTAGTAGTAATTGCTTCGGGTCGGTTTTATAGTTGAACAAATAATGCCAAATGCACCTGAACAATTTTGTAGCATTTCCGGGCCTTATTCAGAATTATCCGGTTCATCTATAGATACATCATCGCAATTCAGCCGGCGGCTTACATTATCGTCTAAACAATCTTCACGTTCATGTTCATACAATGACCCGCGATCAAACAACCACGTCAATGGAGTGGCATACAATTGACAGAGACTAAATGTTTTTCTTGCGAATCCAGCTGTGGGTTAGTGCGGTACCTTGTTAAAAAAGATAAAATACCTATTAATATAAAAATAAGTCACCTTCTTTGTTTCCGGCGGTATGATAAGAAGTGATTAACTATACCTGCGGGTAGTAGACTGGGCTAAATGGACTATCCCTCTGTGTCATACTTAGCTATAAAATCTTTAATGACAAAAAAAAAAACGTCCATAAAGTTACAACTGCAAGCATAAAGAAATAAAAGTGAATAATAAAATGGCATGAGCAAGCTTTTATCTAGAACTGGGGTTTTCTATATCGATAAGATTCTGATTACATTTATTATTTATTGAATGAGTTCTGCAAAGGTATCAATCTAAAGACAAACAAACTAGGTTACTATGTTAAAACAATGACGAAGCAAAGGCATCGAAAAAGTAGTTAATCAAAAACAGCAACCTAAAAATCGAAATCTCACTGTGAAAACTTAAGGGGAGGGGGGGAGGAGCTAGACGCAAGTTTTATAATGTCTAAAGTATGTGATCCACTGCAATAAACAAAATAAAGAAATATAGGATATTCTTCAGGATTTATAATTATGCTAGTTAGATAGTGTGCTGAAAACATTATGAAATTAGTTGTATTATATTTTACGTTATTTACGTTAGAAAATCTCGAAGATACCTCTAGATTATAAACCATATTATATATACATGCAATTATCCTGTTTTTTTTGTCAGATTATTCTACAAGCAACATATTAACGTCAATCTGCCTAGGCTTTTCCCAACTATGTTGGGGTCGGTTTCCAGTCTAACCAGATGCAGCTGAATACCAGTATTTTACATGGAACGACTGCCTATCTGACCTCCACAACCCAGCAACTGGGTAATAGTGGTTGACCAGTTAGACTTGTTGGTTTTGGTTAGACCAGTTGTCAGACTTAACAAGCAACATATTAACGTAACACCCTCTTATTCATAAACGTTTCTTAATGTTAAAGAGTCGTATAAACGTCGAAAATGTATGGTTAAACAGTTGCTAATTCATAACTTAACTTTAAGCAGCGTTTATGAATAAGGCGGATAGTGTTTTATTATTTTTGTCCAATCATAAGATTGCTTGTAAATAGATTGCTTCATATTTTGCAATAAATTACCAGGGTTGTGTCATCACGCTGCCCTTTCTTTTCTATGCAGTCCGACAGTGACCGCGTTTTAGTTGTTGTCAGAATCTTAAGTGAAGTGAGCTTGAAGTGATTGACACTATTGACAACTCACGTCAAACTCACTTTACTTCAGTTTTCACAATGAGATTTAATTACAGAATAGATCAGCTGTTATATTAAGTATATTCCCAATTATATTACCTATGGTTCAGCAATGGTGGGTGTGTGGTGCTCTAAAAATATCTTTTAATTCAAATTCCACATACAATTCATTATGGATTATAAAAAGCCCCGCACAATGTAAACAATTGATTCATTGGTCTTTACACATATCTGTCACAAAAAATACATACGACGAACCTTCAGTTGACTGAAGGTTATCTCAGTTTATTGTCTGAATCTTAAAAACACGAGGAAAATGAAAGGCCATTGAATAAGTTAGACTGATTATCTTTATTATCATTCAATACCTATTTTCGATTTTAAGGTTACTATGAAGTGATAAAATGTTTAATGAATTTATCAATGCAACGGAGGTCAATGCTTCATATTGATAAATAAAGGAGTCAATTGGAAAAACCTGCCTATGCTGAAGAACTTGTTTTTTTTTAACTGAGACGAGAGACTGAGAGAGAGATAGCCTTTTCTAACTACCTACCCTGTGAATACTACTTTTAGATACTAGAGGCAGGCTTCTCGTCTTCTGCCAGGGTTGCGGAATAGTCCGAAAGGGATACCGGGACCCTGGCAACAGGCAACTGAAGGAACACGGGTGGGTTTTAGTCAGTAAGAGTCTGACACGCCCTTCCGCTCCGCCCAGAGCGGGAGAAGTCATATGATGATTTCCCACCCAAAAAAAAAAAAGGCTTCCAGTCTTAGCAGTTCCTGCTGAATTTGTTAGTGACCGCATCTCAATTCAAATCTCAACAAAAAAAAGCCTAGAATATAAAGGTTACACAGACTGGCTCACGGGCTGTCAAAATTGCAATTTAGAAAGACTATCATGTATAAACGCGGTTTTCAATACAAACATCGGTTAGGTACTGCGAAATGAAAAATAGCATATTTTAAATATTTTCACGATCGCTGAACAACCAAAGTTCGAGTTTTATTTTGTAGACCGTTTAACTTCTAACCCGCTGTTTTGACATAAAAAAAATACCAGTCTTTAACATAAATCTCATTTCAGACTACGCTATAATATATATAGATCATAGCACAACAATATCGCTCACCATACATTTCCAATAATATATAGTATAACAAATTGTGAACGTGTTCTAAATAAATGTACCTATGGCGAGCGATATTGTTGTGCCATGAACTATATGCTTTATGCTATTATATTATAGCGTAGTCTGAAATGAGCGTAATAGGTACATAAGCAATACCTTTGTACTCAAGAGTTATAATATTTTTCACTTTGTATTTTTGTTGCGTGTACATTAATTGTAAAATAAATGATTCAGTACTACGGTAATAAACATCATATACGTCATTGCCACTGGCAAAACCCAAAATCAAAATTGGCCAAGAGCTAGTCGCACTCGCACACGAAGGGTTCCGTACCACCGTACAATATTTAACTCTACGTTCTATAGTTTAGTTTAAAAAAAAACACGTTTCTTGTATTTTACTTTTTAAATTTATTTTTATTATATTATATTACAACGGCAACAGAAATACAAAATCTGGAAAATTTCAACTGTCAACCTATTATTATTGTTCATGAGATACAAGCCCGTTGAGGGTTCCGTTTGGCACCCTTCGGGTACGGATCCCTAAAACTACGTTGCAAGAAAATCAAAACCATTTAATCAAAACAGAGTAATTACTAATTAATTATGATTACGTATCGAGATTATCCGATTACGCCATGTAAGTATTATTTACAAAATTCTTTCGTCGTTCATAAGATAACGCCGCAAATTTTAATTTTTTCATACCTGTTTGCAATAGACAGTTTTGCATGCCCTTTAAAAAAAAAGTAAATGTATTTTAAGCGTCGTCCGTAGTTTAAACAACGAATTCGTATATATGGGCCCAATGGGTTGTAATGATTTCTACAAGAGCAATATGTGGATATGCCGTCGGAAAAATACATTATATATTTTTTATTTTGCTGTATTTAGTCTTTTGATAATATAATAATAATATGTATTGTATAGCATAAATTGTTAGTAAAAACTTAAGGGGGATGCGCTAAGGTAGCTCGCGAAATTCAATTTATTTTCTTACGTTTTTTGCTATTTGCAGATAAGTGTCAGGTTAAATGTTGCTTAAAATATGATTAGGGCTTATGATATGGGATTACAGGCTAATGATATGTGTGTAAAAATGTATTTTTACTAACTGTCGCCCGCGTCTTCGATCCAGGATGAAAAGCCCTTCTCCAGGTCATGCTCTACTCATGTGCCAAATTTCATCCAAATCCGGTCAGCCGTTTTAGCGTGGAAGCGTAATAAACAAACAAACTCACTTTCGCATTTATAATTATTATATTAGTTAGGATTAACTTACTTATTGACTAGGTTATTATTGAACTAGATTCAGCCATATCATTAGTCTATTGCTACATAAGTGTACCGTATGACATATACATTATTGTAGTCTTTCAGACTTTTCCTATAAAGGTGACGCAGATTTAATAGAATCAGGAGCACCTGCACACATTTCACTAACTTAAAACAGACTACCTTATTTGAACTTTTAATAAAAAAATAAATTTATTCAAGTTTAAATGTAAAATTATGATTTGCATTCATTACAAACGAGGAAACTTTAATTGTAGTTGTAATATAGACCTGCCTATCCAGTTTTATGAAAACCTGTGTTTCAGGCCATCAATTTACACCAAACATTTAAAAAGAAGACAAAATTTTTATTAGAAGCTAAATTAAAAAGAAGATTTAATATTTTCAATGACTTATAGAGTCATTTAGACTTCAATAAAATGCAGTTGAGAATGTCCCTTAAAAAATTAGTTCACAATATATTCAGTTGATATTAATGAAGGCTGTCTATCAAAATGATCATTCTGCAACAAAAATAAAATTTATAAAAGGTTTGTAAAGCACCGGTACACTTCCATAGCGTCGAGCGGCGAGCGCGGGCCGTGTTTGTGAGGCGGGTCACTCTCGCGCAGCCAACTGTAAACCTTTTGAGTCCAGCCGGCCGCGGCCCACCCTCACCCCCTGCCTCCTGGATTCCCCCACCCCCGCTGACCAGCTCACCCCCTCCTGCCTGTTAATACCGAGTGCGGACACACCGTGCCGCCCCAACGCCTCGCCTAATGAAAATTCGATCTCTACTTTTTATTTCCCTTACAGCCACTGTACGGTTTATAAAACATGCTCATTCGAAAATGTCATTAACCGATTGTCATAAGTGTCGTTTAATTATTAACCTTTGCCTAGCGGTGATTGATTAAGCGATAATTAAGTGATGACGCGCTGTTATCTACCGATATGAACTCTAGGCCGGAAAATGCAAACGTACGGACACGGGCGTACTGAAAAATTATGTGGAGAATTTATCATCTGCCATAATTTAGGGACGTTTTTAATTTGCTTCGTCATGAAAATGTTTATTTTATTTTATTTAGGAAAACAGAAACAAAATGTCTATTATGAACATACAACTTCCAAACTTGTGCACATACTAACTACACTAAGACGTCTGTATAGTTTGAACTCTTAGTATGTACTTATAATTCTAAAGTTCAACAAAAATAATTCGTTTTGTTTACTTATATTACAAGTACAAAATAATTATACAATACCTCTTTTTTTTTGCTAAATCCTAAAGAATAATAAGTAATATCAAAAGCTTAATCATATGCGACAACATCGACAATAATAACAAGTATGAAATCTGAAAGGATTCCCGTTTAACAATACAGTTAAGTTCATTGGAAGTATCGTAGCGTAAAAAGCGTTTTTTTCGCTAGCGTTTACAGCGCGGGCCGAAACTCGTTGCAGAGGAACGCTGAAACACCGTAATGGGATTATAGTGAAATACAGGGTGGTGTCGATCGAGAGAAACAAGCGGCTAATGAAGTTATTAATCCGATTTTATACGGCTTTCGATGTCCATGTTCGCCACTTTTTTAGCCTGCCGCTGTCACTATGCAGATATGAATTTGCAAGCAGGCGTACGCGGATTTTATTGCATTTCTAAATTCCTTCTTTTTTTCATAGGATTCCACCACAGAGAGACAATCGCCCAGGGTTTTTAATCTTAGTAGAGGAGAGGAGTCGGGATCTGCTACACCTATTGGTGAGTACCAAATTGCAAGTGAATTTTATAGTTTATTACATTTTATGAGGGGTTTTAATCCGTATCCCTTAATTTTTGGCAACAGTTCGCAGTCACGTGACGATATATTATAATTTACTAAAAAAATATTCTGATTTATCAGGTGATCGCGCCAGCCCAATGCTATACAATGGTAACCTCAAAAATGGAGACGCAAAATCACTGAGTAAGTATTAAATGCATTAACCTAATTGTTAAGGGGGATGCGTTGAGGCGGCCCGCGAAATTCAAATTTTCTTACGTTTTTTGCAATTTGCAGGTCAGTATACAACCTGATACTGACCTGCAAATTGCAAAAAAACGTAAGAAAATTTGAATTTCGCGGGCTACCCTAGCGCATCCACCTTAAGCTCAAAGAAAGGCCACGACTTCCCAAAGATTCGAGTAGCTCAACAATTTGACGACTCAGATTGTCAATTTTAATTTATCATTTTGTCAATCTATTTTTTCTACAGCTATGAAATCTAGAACTTTACCTAATTCTGTTTTTAAAGCAGTATCTTTAATTACGACCTGATATTTAAGACCCGGTCTAAAAGATTAACAAAATCATAAATTAAAATTGACAATCTTAGAAAATAAATTCCCTGTGCTAATGCTACTATCAGTTCGCAATCAGGGTATCAGTGCGAAGCCACTGACTTCCGCAAGATTTAATTAGCTAAATATCACGAGTTTTTACCGATTACTTCAGATTTAAGCGCAATTTTAATTATTATAATTGTATAAATAAGTACCTACTTAATCATTTGAAAAGGCTTACGCACATTTTATTTTATTTTATTTAATAATTTAACACAGTTGTGTTGGCATTGTCATTGTGCCAATCTGTCTTTATGTAAGAGTACCACATACCTAAATAATATACCTACCTAGGGTAATTATAAGTAGGTATCTCGTCGTTTGTTACACATACGTTTGGTACTTAAAAAAAAATCACATGGTGCTAGCGCCGCTTTTATCACATAAATGTAAAATATCACAGCCAAGTGTTCAATATAATAATAATTTAAAATAATAATGATCAATAATTATCCAAATTGTCTAGGCTGGATTACTGGTCCATGATTGAAGAATTAACTGATAAACAGGAGATTAGATACATTCAAGACGGATTGATTTCTCGATAAATTACACCCACCGTATTTTAAAGTATGTTACCTATTTTCTTTATAAACGTGATAATATAGGACGGAAAAATACTGACTTATTTTTTATTGCGCTCACAATTCTGTGCGATTGTTTTTAAATCACATTGAAAAATGGCAAAACTAGTTTTTTATATTTACACGAGTGACAAGTAGGTATGAAATATCACTACCCTTTTATGATATTGGTGAAGTGATTTACAGTAGGGTATTTCTAAAACCAGTCAGGCCACAGTCCAATTTACTCATCTATTTATACTTTCACTGGAGTATGTTAGCCAAGCAAACACGAACTCCTGTGACAAGATGAATCGTAAACGTTATCAAATATCTCTCTAAAACAAATTAATTACCGTAAATTCCGTGACTCAGGTAGTTCCGCAGTGTGCATGCATTTCCCAAATTCCATAACTAAGCCTAATCGTTGATATAAAACTACGAAAAACAACTTAATAACTTACGTTTGAAAGAACAACATGAAACATAAACAACGCTATAAAAATGATTAACAAAGTAGATAGAAAAGTAGGTACCAGAGATACTTCGCAGAGAATATCATAACTAACAATCAATTGCCCGGTGCGCGAGCGGTTAGCCGTATTCTGCCAAGTGAAGCATGATACTTATTTTCATTTAATTTACTTGTTAACGTACGTACCTAAGCAAGCATTAATATGAAATTGTATTTTACATGATTTAATTAGGTGGTAAATAGCAGGGATGTTGCGGACATCCGCATCCGCATCCGCAACCGCGGAGCTTCCGCATCGATTTGGACATCCGCATCCGCATCCGCATCCGCAATAATGAATGCGGATGTTTATGCGGATGCGGATGTAGCACAGGTCAGGCGACAAGAAAGTTGAGCGGGGCCGGCGGCGGATGCGAAACCTTCGCTCCTATTGGTCAATGAGCACTTCTCATTGACCAATAGCACGCAGATTTTTATCGACACCACCAGCCAGTGTTCGTAGCGAACAATTGTTCAGTAGCGCGGGTTAATATGAACCGCTGCATAACTTTTCTTTCTTTCTAACAGACTTGACTCCGAAAAGGCGGCAATATTACTTTTTATTAAATATAATTATCAAATTTTTTACTTTACTTACTATATGTAATAAAAAAATACTATCCTTTTTTTTTATTACTTACCACCCACACAAATAAAAAAAAACTTTAAAATATCTAAACATTCGCATCCGCATCCGCGGATGTGAGCCTCCAAATATCCGCATCCGCATCCGCGGATGTGAAAAAATCTGCATCCGCAACATCCCTGGTAAATAGCTTTATATTCCATCCTAACGAGTGGACTAGATACCTAGTAACGTGGTTTTATAAAGGGGCTATCCGTGCGTGCATTACGAGGCCCGTGCGTAGAGATAGGGTGACATATTTTTAGCTCGGAAGCACAGGGCAACGGTTTATTAATTATCCTTGTCGCTCAGTTAATGCTACGTTTGTAGTTTATCATGTTAAGATAACATAACTTGTTGTGTAGTGTTTTACAAGTTCATAATAATTACACTTTGAAGTGTAACCCAACCAGACGTTAGTTATAGATATAACCCAATTTTGCTAATTACTAGCTTCTGTCCGCGTTTTCATCAGCGTGGATGAAACGTGTGTTTTTTTTTTCGTCGTATCAGTTCTTTCAGAGATTACCTCTCAATAACAAGCAAACAATTTGAAGATATTATATTATTAGGCCGACCGCTTATCTGAGACCGTTCCTGAGGTAGCTGCGCGGTGTGGGAGGGGTGTGGTGTCGTGATGCGAGAGCTCAGTGATTCGTCTACTTGGGACAACTATCACCCCTCCCGCACCGCACAGCTACCTCAGGAACGGTCTCAGTTAAACGGTCGGCCTATAAAGTTTAGGTATTATTAGAAGACTTCATCATAATTGGTAATTATTTCAATGTTTAAATAGAAAATAGAACTCACTCCCGTTCACATTATCTTGAAAGGTATAATCATAAGATATTGTTCCAACAGACAGTTACCGCCTATACCTACCGCAAAGCGACTCGCGAGGCACTGCGACCCCTCGCAAGCGGTCAGTGGCGACAATGGATGCTCAGTCCATTCGCTCGGTAGAGACCCAAGCCCCTCCACCCACCAGTCCTGAGGACAATAAGAAGCTTACCAAGTAAGTTCAGCTACTGAGTATTAGGGAAATATTTTGAATTTGGAGGAGTCGGTGATGTCATGTGATACCGATAACGATCAACAATTTCGGTTAGGTACGTATTTTTTTAATATTTTTTTTTATTCTTTTTCGGAAGGCTTACAGACAAATAACATTATAATAACAATAATATTCGACTACATTGCTAATTACAAGCCCCCACAGATGAATACAAAATGATTACTCTCCCATAGTCTATGGGAAGAAATCAGTAAGTTACTTTCTAAGGAAATAAATTAAGTAAGTTAGTTTTTAATTTATTCTAATTAATTACTCCCTCAGTGCTATTATATATATATATATATATATATTATATTATATTAATTCTGATCGCCAATTTTTTCAAATTTTAAGCCAATCAGGAATACACACCGTTCAAGTGCAGGCCCCATGTACAAAAAATGGCTTTGCTAAGAGCTTCCTTAGAGTGCTTATATTGGTGCAGAAAAGGTCAATGCCCTGTTCACAAGAAATTTCGTTATAGCTGCAACTGGCTCTATGACAGTATACATTACGTCTATAATTCGTATTTACGTAAGGTACATGTAGAAGTGGTCGCTGTCGCGCTGTATCAATCATTTTGAAACAAGTTCAGGACAGTCAATTGAACCATTTGCGATATTAAACAAGTAACATGTATCATTAATATGACGTCTACGGTCAAGTGGTAGAAAATGGTACCTTCTACATCGTTGATTGTAATCAACAGATACTTGCCTCGCCCTGTAATCCAGGTACTTAAGAAATTTCCTCTGAATACCCTCAATACGAGACATGTAGATCCCGTACTGAGGGTGTGTAGTACACTCTCAGTTGCAACTTCTGTCACTTCTGTCTTTTTGTAGACTTTTAATTTAATTAATTTTAGCACTGATTCAAGGTGTAAAAACCTTAACAGTACGTCAAAAAAACCACTTCTAAAAAATAATATTGTCATCAAATTAAGTAAGTAAAAAAAATTTGGAATCCCAGGTTAGATTCTGAAAATATTTCGTAAAAAGGCATAGATTAGTGCCAGGAAACCAGCGCAGGTCCTGCCATGGGCAGCATATGCACTAATTCTCATATGAAGATGAGCAATCTCCTATAACGATCACATCCGTTAGTATTTCGTTTTTGGAACAGTTAGCAGTGATTTACATTCATAGTGTTTATCCCGGGCGTGGTTCACTGCCATAGTTCACTGATCGCTACGGCCGGATTCACAGACTCACCTTTTAAGCTACTGAAGTGTAATACAAAATATTTTGAACTCAACGTTATTGAATCAGTAGCCACACGACTACCTAGAGTAGGGTGGCAAGCTCGATTCTGAGGCAACATGTTGTTATGTCAGACAAAATACCTATTCTAAACTTAAAATATCAGTAGCCCGAATTTAATACCTAGTACTGGCTGGCCCTTATTACACCAATTATTACCACGAGTCTAGATGTTATTAGTAACTAGCTTATATAATTAGATATAATATTATAATTGATCAAGTTAGCTTCCAGAAATAGGCCCGGTATACATCTGTCCAATAATTCTTCAATATTATATTATACACATTACAGCCGTATTATTATCCTTCAATTTTCTTCTTTTTATTTTTTCAGAAAGTACATGACCCTTATTCTAAGCTGCATGTATGCGATACTGTTAGTAACACTCGGGCTCGTAGTATACTTGGGCGATTCCTTCGTCAACCAGTCTATTTCAGAGGTAAGACTAACTTTTATCTCTAAGTGCCTATCTTTACCTGATTTCCCGCTCTGCCTTAGTTCCAACGTGCTAATGCAGCCTTAGGCCCTTTGTACACACGTTTTCCCTTCCGTGAAAAACTACAGTTTATTCACCGTGTGTAGGCACGGTCGTCAGTAATAATTATCAATTTTTTGCAACAAAAAAAAAGAACTATGTTTTTTGTACACACATAATTATTTCGTTCGATCATTGAACGAACTATTATGAATGTTAAGACATGGTTTAAAAAGCACACTATGTACCTACACATTATATTTTTATTTAACTTGCTCTGTACTGTGCCATTTTAAGAGTTGCTATGAAAATTACCAATTCACAAGTCTGTACCCACCATTAATATAAAGGTACAATAAAATAAAAACTTTTTACAACTAAAGGAACTTACGACGGCAATCCTATTTCTTCTATAGATAAAAATATTTTCTAGATTTTATCTTGAATAACTTCTTTACTTTATATTTTCAGATATACTCCATAGTGCTCTGTAGCGTTGGAATGGTATATATCTTGTTCCTAATATTCGATATAACAAGATATAAAGGGATTGCGGTCAGAAATCATAGAATTAAAGCTCAACATGAAGAAACAGTTATGGAGTATTTTAGAAAACAAGAGGTGAGTGATTTTATTCTGTACCAACGAGATTTTTTTTTTAAATTGTTAGAGCTGTTTGAAAACTGAAAATAACTGAACGTTTGGTACATTCCTTTATTTTTCAGTCCTTAATTGTACAAAAAGATTAATTTACTTACGTACTTTTAAGGATAAATGTATACCTTTCAGTACAAAAACATAATGATTAAGTTTCATCGATAATTACAGGAGCAAATGGGTTCAGTATCGCCCGGAGACCGCACCCCTGAGTCCACATCCACTTATTACCGTACGCCAGGCATGCCACCTCCGGTGCTTATCCCTACCAAGCATGAATACTGCTTCAGTCAAGGCAGGCATTCTGGAAGCTTCTACCTGAAGATGGGTGCCGCTGGTAAAGATTAATTTAGTTAACAACGCGAAAGAGCTATAAGCGTAGAAGTGTATTAAAATATAGTGGGTTTCAAAAGTATCTGATGAAACCTAGTACTAAGACAAATTTGTAGTGACAATCCGCTTACAAATTGAGTGTTGTGCTTTCATTATTTGAATACTTTAACCCGACATTCTAATTACAAATCACTATAAAGAACGTTTTTAATTTTCTCTCCATTTTTGTCGATGATTGTTCACTACAATATGGGGTGAGCCCATTGCCATCAACAGGCCCAAACCCAGACACCAAGCTGCTACTGAGAAATTCCTATTGGAGAACCCTAATAACACTTTGCTCGACCTGGGAATAGAGTCTTGTAGTCGCTAGCTAGAGTATGTTATTATTTGCGTTAAAAGAGCCTCCACGTGTGATACATAAGGCCTTATCCTTATCTTATTCGCCAGGGGCACCCTGTGCAGTCAGCCTCGATAAGAAACTTTCTAACAGGCTAATTTATTTGGGTGCGCCAAAGTTCACCTAAATTTTTAACTCCGATAATTGGAAATCCGAAAATGATTTTCCTAACATTTTTCATCCTAACAATCACAATTCCTAACTACTCTGTTTCTAATGTTCATAATTCCGCAGCATTCAACTTCATAATGTCAGTAGCAATAAACATCTATTATACTTTTATTTGTTTTCCTATATTTTCTCAACATAACCATCTTTTACACTATTATTCAAAGTCATATTAGGTTAGTAAGGAAAATACACCAATAAAAGTGTTTTTTGTCTCCGACTAACCGTTTGTCGTAAAAACGATGTGGAAGGGATCCATAGGTTAGGTTAGGTTAGAACTGTGACCAACTACGCGCTAGCCGAGCGAGTGAAGCGAGCGGTGCCGCGGTAGCGGCCGGCGAGCGCTACCTCGAAATTGTCGCGAAATTTTTCTAAGTATTTTTTTCATAGTGACAAGTTCAAAGACGACACTCTGACCTTCTGAGTATGAGTGAAAATATTATGGTAATTATGTTTAGGGGTAAAAGCGTTATGATAAAAAACAGTAGAAGTTTAAATATATTTACATTAATGATATTATTAATTACAATTTTCGGAAACATGAGTGTTATGAACATCGCCGGTAGCACTACAAATAGTATGAATGAAAACTTTAGGATGAATTTTTTTAGGAAGAGTGATCATTCGGATTACAAATCATTAGGAAGAACAATTTCGGGTAAAGAACTTTAGGTGAGCCAATATGGACCCAATTTATTTATTACCATGACTATTTAACCTAACGAGAGAAGAACAAACCTACTGAGGCATCAGTAGGTTTGTATGTATAAAAACACGTTTTTATACATCCGTCTGCTGAAAGCATTTTTATTAAACAATTTTTATTACTTATTGATAATGTTGCATAAAAATTGTGTAATTCGAGCACATTTCGGTAGTGTTCATTGTCGCATATTTATTATTGACTGATAATAAGTAATTATGATCAGATAAAATAATAGCAATCATTGACGTGCTTTGTCTTTATCGATATCTATTTATAAATGCTTTTCTAGTTATTTAGAATTCTATAAAAGTATGATATCATCAGTCGTTTAATTGTTGGTACACCACGTAACTTTAACTGTCCTAACACCGGCAATTTCTGTCTAAAAGGTCACTTCAACCACTAGATGTAGTACATAACTTGTGAAAGAAAATAAATTATTTGTATTTGTCGGCTTTGAATGGCGACCGTGAAAGAAGTTGTGCGATCAACCTTCTTTCGTCACTACGAATTTTATTAATACTGCTGTCTCTACACGCTGTCGACGCAACGATTCCGTGCGCTGTGCATTTATCACTACGCTCACTGATACCGTATTGACGAGATCAGACTTTTTAAGTAACTAATTTCTAACTAGACTCGCGACAATCTAAGAAGTCCGTTTTGATAGCTATCAAAATGCTTTGTGTAGCGATGAAGAAAAGAAATTGTTTCTTAAAAACTGCTTCTCGAGACATATCGATTGAACATACTTAGAGAGTTTGTAATTTACGACTTATCTACATTGATAAAAACTGATTCTCAAGGCTTAACGTTTTATTACATGTACGAGAACGAAACGTCAAAACGGACTTCTTAGATTGTCGCGAAATTAGTTTCTTCACTGTTAGTCAGCGATTACCAAAATGATCTTAGAAAGCCAACATACTCAGATGAAGTAAAAAATCACATAAGTTAAATAGTCACATTGATACTTGCCTTGTGCGAACTCGTGCTCGTTCTCAAGAAGCGAGTTTTGTACTTTAAACCACCAATAGTGTTACAGCATTCAGACCCACTAATTTTATTTTTTCCTACAGGTTTTGCTCTCGGCCATTTAGTCCACTCGCTCCTCCTATTGGCAGTACAAATAGGACAACTGACCGACGACAACCTCGATAACGATGAGTGTGTGAACATTCTCCAAGTGGTGCTCGATGTCATGTTCCCTCTCTACTGCTTCCTGCAGCTGTACTTCATCTTCAAATACTCTAACGTCATCATCTTGAGAGCACAGGTAAAGATGCACATAGAACATATACCATTCATTTTCTATTTCTCATAGGTACAAAAAATTATAAATGCAACACACACTTTTAAGGACATTATGAAAAGAATTTAAATAATACTAGAGCATACAGATTATACATACATGAGTTCACCTTCATTGTACCTACGCATGCTGCACATAATTTATTTGCCCATAATAATTACAATCGAGTGAATTGGAGGGAATTGGGGAGGATCTTGCCCAGATGTGGGACAGTTCAGGCTAACAAAAGAAAAAATAAACTGCTCTCGGATTCAAATCTGAATCAATGTTTATATCGTTGTTTTATAGTTACAAAAAAAACTTACATATTAATACAGCAATAATAAACCCCTAAAGTAAGACGTCAATGCCAGTTTAACATCAGTGACATTACCAGATAGAGACAGTCTATGGAGATTAAAATTTTAAAAAATGTAGCTATAGGTAGCGATTTAGTGAATCGAACGCCAGATTACGAATCGTGAGGTCCGGAAACGTGACACTGAGTAACAAAAGAGTCCAACATACTGTTTCCACCTGTCGAAATCATGTTTTTTTTTATTCCTCTCTATATAAAGCAGAAACAAAAGTAAATTTGACCAAAATTATACAATTATTTGAACATCATGTGTGAACAAATGCTACAAATAATGCCAACGATTTCAGGGCTTAGCTCACTTCGCGTTCATGCATCTAATCGGCAGCAGTCTGTGCTTCTGGGTGTCTGCGATCGTTCGTGAGACTATCTTGGGATTGACGTTGTACGCCACTTCTAAGTATGCCAACGGCGAATACTCAGATTATGGTAGAAACGTCACTATTGCTGAACATGGTGAGATTTTATTGAGTATACAGTTTAATTTTAAACTATTTTTTTTTTTTGCCATGACCGATTTTATTTTGATTGTAATAATCTGTTTTCTCCAAGCATTTACGTTTTACTGCTCATATCACCCTATAAAATTCAGTAATTATAATCATTTTTTAAATTAAATTAATATTTTTTCAGATAAATCCTTAGATGAGAGATTTATTGACGTAAGCAATCTGTACAACCCCGAATGCAACAGTTCCGCGGCCATTAATTCGATATATGAGAATTTCTCGCCGTACCTCTATCCGTTCAACGTGGAATTTAATATTCTTATTGGTACGTATCACAAATTCCCTTTGATTGGTAAATTGGAAATGAAAGAGGCAAAGTAAAAGATGCGATTCGAAAAAAAAAACATGCGATGAAAAGTTCTTGAAAGTCAGTGCCTCCTTCGATTTGATTTTCTTTTTTGTTACTGGCTTCTGAAGCTGATTCACTTACAATATTACACACAATATTATGCCAGCATGGTGACATGTTTTATGTGCTGGAATAATAATATAATACATATATATACATAACTATGTTTTATATTTTCAGTTGCTATTTACTACATTATATGGAGCAACATAGGAAACTGTGACAACGAGGACAACGGTTCTGATGTCAACTCCAACAGCGAAGACAACTACCATATGTGCAGGTACCTTATTATTACATTATAGTATAAATACCTTTAAAGATGGTGGTTTTAAGTGTGGTGGTGTGCAATGAGATCTTCGAGAGCTATGTCAAAGTCTTAGAATAGTTCTTCAATTCTTTCAGCTCTACGAAATTCAAAAAATTGGAAACAAAAATTTTACCTTCTGTTAAATCTTAACCGAAAACTAATATATACGAGGATTGATTTACAGGGCGAATTTAACCAATGATACTGAACACGATAAGCATATTTAAGCCGCGTTCAAGAGCCATAATTGTGGTGGTAAATTGACACTGCCAGCTCGATCGCGTTCAGTATAATCGATAAAATCCGCACTGATTCTGTTTTACGAACTATGAAAATGTTAAAATATGGATGAATATTTTTTCCAGACTCCCAACAGCGAATGAAGACAATGACTATACGAGCAACATCGTGATCTACGCTGACTGCCACGCGTCCAACCGTGGTCTGTTCTTGGGTCTCATCGTCTTGGTCGTCATCACGGGCATGCTCATCATCGGCTTCGTATTCAGCAGCGTCGGAGAGTAAGTTGTTAATATCTGATTTCCAAAAATCTATGAAGTCAAAACTTTTACGATTTTCCTCATCAGATATGTTAAACTGTAGCTGATTCAAAAATATGTGTGACGAATACAGCCATTCTTTCTCAAATGACTTAAATCAAGCAACTGTGTTTTATATTTATGTTGACGATAGCTTTCACATTGTAACTACAAAACCATAAAACTTTCTGAATCCCCATAATCTTTAAACCATCTATTGTTCCAGTGACTTTATGGAGCTTGGCTATCTTCTCAACTCTTGCACAAGGCTAGGCCTTCACTCCGTGCTGCTTTTCGCTATCGTCATTGCCTTCAACCAAATGCGTCAGCTAGACATCAACGAACACCCGATCTCACTCCTCGATGATGTGCTGCTTTTCATCTGCCTGCCCGCCTTCTTCATGGAGACAGTCTTCTCTTTGGTTGCTACGATCACATTTTCAAATGTTGTCAAGAGCATCGATTTTATTGTTATGGTGAGTATGATTTCTGATCATGAATATAACTGATCTTGAAAATGTTCGCTATAAAGAATGAGTCTTTTATATCGTTTTCTTTAGTTTTTTGTCTTTCAAATTTCCTCTTGTTCCCATTAATATTCATATTGTCTCACAGAAGCGGAAATATTTCTACAATTTTTTATATTTCTCAGGTCATACAAGTCCTCATTCAGACTCCAGTGATCATGGACGCCCTCCGCCGCTGCAGCAACGCCAAGAAGCTTCGTAGGAAGAAGCCAGGTCGCGAAATCCTTATGTTCCTCCTCATCGCCAACGTCGCCATGTGGATCTTCAACACCTTCTCCTACAAGTCTCCCGACAGCCTCGACGAGAGATACGAGTTCTACGGCAAAGTCATCTGGACTATATTAGGCCATATTAGTTTGCCTCTCATCATGTTCTATAGATTCCACTCTAGTGTATGCTTCGCTGATATTTGGGATTCTGCTTACAAGCCAGGTTCAGAACATTGATTACCTAGATGAATTTAACTACCATTGTTATGAAATCTTTTTATCAAATATGTAGATAACGAATTAGATTGTAAGTGAATGAACATTTAGAAAATTTTAGGTTAGATTTGTATCAAAGTTTGTGACTAACATTGTTAAAACTTCACACAATTTAAATTTTGAGAAATGAATTATATAATATAAGAGGACATAGTTGCATTTATACATCACTAGCTGCGCCCCACGGTTTCACCCGCGCAATCCCCTGGTGATAAAAAGTATTCTAAGTCCTATTCCAGGTAATGGTATACCCATGTGCCAAATTTCGTCTCAATCCGTTCAGCCGTTTTAGCATGAAAGCTTAACAAACAAACAAACTCATTTTCGCATTTATAATATTAAGTGAGGATAAGTAGATAGTGTAGCAGTAATATTGCATTTAATCAATAACAGACAGTAAATTACAAATAGCATCATGTAGAAAATTTTGTAAATAGCCATGATATTTATAATTTAACGAGGTAGTATTGTCAGTAGGTACTTCATCATTATATGTCATAAATAAAACAATGTTTATTAAGGTTAATTAAGTTATTGATTAAATTATTCCTATCTAGTTTTAAGCATTTTACGTGAAAATTTACGATTACATAAATAATGAAATTAATAGCGTTTATGTGTTCATAACGTTTCCTTCTACAAATTAAGACGTAATCGGTAAAGAAATATGATAAATTAAGAAGAAATTAATTCGGTGAGAGTACCTAACTGCGATCGAAGACACCATAAAAAAAAAGAAGATTTTAGTAGCCATTACTTTCCCACTGCTAGACAAAGACGGGAGGTCTTGGTGTCTTCGATCGCAGTTAGCGTAATCACTTGAACTATTCAGTTTAAAAAATCTGTTTATTTTTGTGTAAACTTCAAAGACGAGATTGGTAAACACGATAAAACAAAATAAAACAGATTTTCTCAACTCAAACTGCAAATAACAACACAGCAGTCGTTGAACCCCAAAAAAAAATATCAAATCTTTTTTATTTATGTTAACCTGTGAGTATATATATCGATAACTATCACGTCTGAAGAGTTTTGCTAGCTTATTTAATTTGACCCTGTACATAATATAACCAATTACAGTAGACATATACCTTATTACCCACAAGACTGTGTTTATCAGTTGTTTAGAGCCCCGGCTAAGAATAGGCCACCCACACTGGACCCGTGGGAATAAAATGCATAAAAGGGACTGGATATTTTGTCAAGGTGACACTGAATCCTCTTGTCTGCTTGAATATATACCAATCGTAGTACCTAATTAACATTCCTTAAAAAAATCTTGTGAGAACCGCATTAAAAGCCGCCAAGTACTTTAGAAATTGACGAAAAGTCAAGCGAATACGTTTTTTTGTAAACTACATAATTATATTCTGAGATAGGGATGTCAACTGAGATATGATCTCAATTATTTCAGTACCGTTTTTCGGGATAGTTTTATTTTTGCCTGGGAATATTCGGCATGTTAAAGGGATTCTGGCTTTCCTTTTTACTGAATGGTATATCCCTAAGAGTCTATCTAGGCATAATGGTGCGACGTAATATTAACCTTATCAAACAACCTCCTGCAGGTGAACGCGGTTGCTCGCAACCACAAAGCACGTATCAATACACCGTCTTAGCTGACCAACTGAGAGAGCCCGTTAATTATGTTGCGGCCCCTAACGCAATTACCGAATATTAGGTTAAGTACTCGGACAGACAGGCACAGCGCACTTAGCCGACGGCCGAGATACAAACTAGTTACAGCGACCATGCTTAAGTACATGCGAACACTGCATGCATACATAAACCAACAGCGATGGTAAAAGATTTAAAGATAAAACTAGCAAAATCAAGTCCTACCAGCCGTAAAATGGCACATCAAGTTTTTCAGAAAAACATTGAACATGTAAAGCATTTAGACAATGCTTATATGATGCTTGATGATATTTAACTTCTGTAATAACTTCTCTATATGTATCAAAGATAGATAAGTCCCTATATAAAAAATAAATCAGCTGGGCCTTGATTGAGCGATCTAATAGTTGTCAAGCCGATTTTAATTCTATTCCCAGGGTCAAGTAGGTAATTGCTGAAAATCGGAGTCCAAATATTGTATAACAGTGTGTTAACTCGTTATCATTTTAGAGTTCAAAGGTTTATTCATATAAGGAATGCATATTTAAAAAAAAAATAGATATTAATAAAGAACGACTTATCTCATATTTTAGAATAGCTTACAACGTAATAACCAAAATGTTATGTATTATATCGAAAAACACTGACCTAGTGTGTATTTAACTTGCTTCAGAACTATATTGTGTAAAATAAACAACCAACAAATATTACAATAAATAAAATCAGAATTTGTTGCACCTACCCGTTCATTTATGTGAGCATTGATTAAATGCCATCTCACACAAACACGCTGACCGATATTCATATTCATTCGTTGAATTAAAATAAGGAGATTTCATTTATAAATGGAGTAAACATCCTACGTGCACTTCAAATACGATAACATGCTTAGTTGGTACAGTAATAAGGTTTCATTTTGTTTATTCGCCTAGTTGTTTCCATGCTGGATCGGCAGTGGAAAATATTCGTGAGTAAATCAGTAGGGCAGCGCGACGCACGGAACTGCGCTCGGCTGACCAATGCCACTGTTGTCTAATTGTTTCCGATCTCTTCTGAATAACCACCGCGTTGTATTGACAAAATTTGAACACGTGACTGACGGACGATAAAGGTATTCAATGCTCCAATGATCTTTCACTTTATACCAGATTTTGCTCCACCATATTTCGATTGAAGCCTGCCAGAATGTAAAGGTTTATTTTAACTGCAATTCTGAATAAAGATAATAAAGATATTTTAAAGCAGCTGCTCAGGTGGCCACCTGCCATTACACATACCATGTCACTATTAAAATTAATATTCCTTTGTTTTTCAGGACACTTGAAACGTATGCATTAATTGCATCATAAAAGCTTTTCCCGTGCGTACCTACTAATTGCCTTATATCATGGGCCTTGTAATAAACAACAGATAAAACGAATTTCCATTTAAGACTAATGAAACGAAACCGCAACTACGTTCCGTCAATTGGCGGAACTTTAATGTTTAAATAAAATATGGTCTCTATTAATTTAATATGTAAAAGCTTTTGATCGTGTTTATTACCCGAAAGAGCCTCATAATGTTGTGGAGTGTGTATGCATGAAATGATTTTTATGGACAGCTAGAGTTCATTTATTAGATGACAATAGGATATAATGGTGCTGTGCGGTAGCCGGTCACGCTCGAAGTCGCGCAGCGGCGCCGGCGCACACCGGAAGGGTGCGACACTCCGCAGCGGAAGCCTCCCCACCACCCGTGACCTGCGTATGCACACGCGCTTTGTTGTCCACCAGTGACACACGCGATCTCCTCTCAAACTGTGGAAACTAGAAATTAAAATAAACCTCAGTGAAGCAACAAAACTGGAAGCATAACGATCCAACAATTCTAGAAAATCAACAAATTCAATCAAGTAATTCATTTATTAACAAAAAACAAAGAACTACAAAACAGTTACTCCCCATAAATGCCAAAACCCCTGTGCTGCCAATCTGCGGCAGAACAAACGGCAACACATCTCGACGTCGCTCCAGTCCACTACATCAATGGTATTAGAAGTGTAACAGTGGAGAGTCCTTCACGCCCCTACTGCTCGGCGCTGCTCGACGTCGAGAGGCAATCCGGAATCTTCTCCACATGTCGACGGACAGGTAACATTAACATTATATTTAAAACTTTGATTTTTCCAAAATAATTATATATGTAGAATTGGAACGACTTAATCATAGGTAAGCCTTTGATTGAGCTTCAGCAGAAAATATAATTAAAGACACTCTTTACACAATATTTGTATTGAAAATTACACACACATCTATTTATTAGAAACAAAGAAAATACATGCTACAAAAATGAAAGAAAACGGCAATCAAACAAGATTTCCTGTAACTTAAAAACAAAGTTACCTAAATAAATATAATGTACCAATTTTTACGACATTTCTCAACAGATTCAATATATTACAGCCATATTTCACTAAAAGCAAAGTGCTGACCGACGGTAAAATCAAATATATAATAAGTATCACATTGGATTATTTTCTTCACGTAACTGAATTTACCTTTACTGAAAACTGAGGCAATAGAGAGCCAGCAATTCGCTCTAAGGAGAAGTGTAATAAATATGTACAATTAGGCTAATTTTCTGGTCCATATTATGATCAAATAATGAGGTAACGACCTGATTACACTGTCTTTGCAAGTCATTGTGGTATGCATAATTGCTTGTAAACATACTGGAAGTAATGTTTAAAAGGTGGAGCGTAGCTTTCAAGACGTGTCCACCCTTTCCTGCGCCTATCTCCAATATTTTGTGCCCATAGACAAACGATGAGTGATCAACCTACACATGCTTGCGGGCGACTTGTTTGGGGTGTAAAATTGAATTACTTTGGAGAACAAGTATCTTGGAAAATGCTTTTAGTGATGAACACTGACACGGCTTTCAATACAGTTATCTGTATTCTGCCACAAAAACTTTGGTTCTTTTTTAGGAACAAAAAAGTTTATAATATAATTTATTAATGTAACGTGACCGTGACGTGAATTTAATATCTGTGACGTGATTTTTATATTGACGTAAATTTAATTATGAAATGAAATATGATACATTTCTCCCTAGGATCTTAAAAAGCCATAGTTATCCTTAATTTTTTACTATTCTCGGGATATAGTCGACGCCTGATCAAAGACGCGTCGCCACTCACCCGGAAAATTGCCCGCGCTCAATGAATATTATTATACTCTTCAATAGATACACGTAGCTTATTCTAGTTAGGACAATATTGCGCAACTGCTTCAACTGTTTATAATTATGAACACTAATGTTGATGACCTTACAAAACAAGGACGCAAAAAATACTCAATGAAAAACCATGTAGAACTACGCAGTTAAAATCAAATAAATTGCATTCAACACATAAAACCAGGGTTGTGAAAACAACAATACCTTTTATGTCATTCAATTTAGCTCTAAACGTGTGCCAGCGTCAATATTTCATGGCAAAGCTGTGCCTACAGTTGAAAAATATTGTATAACACAAAATAAAAGATAAAAGCGTCCCGTTAATTTGGTATTTAATCGGCAAAGGATGGCGGCACACGTGACGGTGTCGTACGGGAGCCGAGGTGTGGGCATGTGGGCTTAATCCCGTGTTGTAACTGTGCAGGCGACGTCACGCTTCGCCGGCCATATTTAGAGATATGTGACGATCCAGCGGCTGCCCACTGAACCGCGAGAGGATGTGAGTTATTAAGTGGTACACTTTCAGGTGATCTGTCGAGTGAGAGAATCGTGTCCCCGCTCCGCTCGCCCCACGTGACCTGCAACTACTAAATGCTTTGTGTAATGTTATGTTAGATTTGCTGTTATTTTCCAGATAATTTTTCCTCGTTGTTTTGGCTACTATATACAAAGTTTTCGAAATCAGTGTTATTTTTCAAAGTTTTATAATAATTGGAAATTGCCATACCTAAATAATTTGGACAATTTGCTCTACTCTCACCTGTATAAAACTATAATAACAATTCTCGATGCTATCTAAAACCAAGTCTTCAATTACAAATTATTGATGACAACAAGCGCTTTAATTAAACCCTCTCAAAAAGCCCAAACATCGTCTGAGCACAAATAATGACACATTACTAAATTGGAACGCCGCATCCACTGATTTCAAACAAATAGAGTGCACGTAAATATGATTCGTGTGTCGGCCTCGCTCGACTCATCCATTTGTAACGAGCCTGTGATGTTATTCATTCCATATCAAACGTTTAGAGAGTATTACACTGATTCCGACTGTTTGGATTTACCTGCTGATGGTCAACTGGCTCAGCCCTATGACTAGTTATGTAATCGTCAATTGATTGAACGCCAACGGCAGTGGAGTCTTTTATGTTTTGTTACTTTGAATAATTGGATTATTATGGAGAACACGTGTGGTCACGTACCTACTCGTGAGCAGAGGTGACACCCTGTCTAAATGTGTAAGTACGTATAACCGACAGGTGTTTTATTTGCATAAACGACGTCAAACTCATACAAAACAAATAATTACGTAATTTTCTTAAGAAATGACGTTACGTTTATCTATCAGATTTTCACGACATATATTAGTGCTCTCCTATAAAATTTCGATTTTTAGGAAGTATCGATTTATTCCAAAAGAGCAGTCACTAAATACAACATTCCTAACCCTAAACTTCACTGAGGTAAATAATGTGTAACACAAACGAAAAGGAAATCGAATTTTACTGGAACTGTCCTCGTCCAAAAGTCACCCTCGGTCACTCCGATTTTCTGCTTCCTGTGGTAATGCTTGTAAAACTCGGACGAGCACATAATCGTTTATACTTCCTATCTTTTGCTTTAGTTAGGTATATGTAGCACAATTTTAACAACAAAATATGATATTAAACATTTTTCCACTTAAAATAACGAGCATTTTCTTCGTCAAAGCCCTTTAACTAACCGGCCAGTTTAAAATGTCAAACGAAAGCCAATTGCATTTGATCTTGACATTCTAAATAGCAAGGAAGTTAATTAGGCAGCACATGACGCACAAAGCTAATGTGGTTGTGAATCTGCTGCAACCGGAACTGGTCGCCATTGGCTCGGTAAATCAATATCCGGTGGGCACGCCTATCACCGGCCTTTGCCGCCATTTCAATAAAATCACTAACTACTTTCTCAAGTTTGATGCAGTGGAGTTAGGGTTGTTCGGTGCCCTTAATTTTATTGCTGAACTGAAGTTCGTTGGACAACCTGTAACTATGTATAATAATCGGTTATGATATATGTAGTATCTATTGTGAACTCTAATTTATAGATAAGTGAAACTTGTAAATAGTGGTTTAACATACGGTAGAATTGTAATATTATTATTATCACTATGTTATCGGATTTAGAAAATATTAATTTATACGAACGACTCACTCTTAATTTTCTTTAGGTTAAAAGATAATGTGGCTGTTTACACATTTATGAAGGTACAAATAACGCGCACCCCTTTTCGTCATAAATATTTAAATGTCAATGCTATAATTAAACCACCCACTTTCGTATCTTCGTAAACATCGTGCTTAATATAAAAAATAACGTGGTGCTAAGTTGCGTTTTAATATCACGGTTATTTTCCTCATTAGGAAACCCCCTTTCTAATCCTAATATATACAGTAAAAACATGCAAAAATATGCGATATTATACCTTTTCATATAGCCAGGATTTTATTAACATTATTATACTTAATCAAAAACATCCTGAAGAGAGATCAACTACCCGTGTTTCATTAAAAGTTTGTTATTGAACCGAAGTTTCATTGCTTCATAGAGTTTGAAACATGTCGGGTGGAATTTTCTTGCAATGTTCAATTCGTAATAGGAGTAGTAAGCATCTACTTGCAAAGTCGGGTTATATGAGTAAGTGATGTAAGAATAACTGCACAATAACAATCAATGCATGTTTTTTTCTGTTGCTTTCAACGTTTGAAGTATCGATAACTTTTTAATTTCATAGCGTTTTGTAATTTTTTAATCACGTTTTCGACGAAAATCTTAAGTTCGTCTGTCGGCCTGTCCACGGTTTAACCAGAGAACCTTGATTATCAAAAGCTGTAATTAGGCAAAACTCAAGTGATAGTAACGGACCCGCCTATAATATCCATAGGTAAACTATGGTGGTGTTATTTTTTAACACAATTTTGGTATATATATAAATTTACTTACATGTGAATGTAACGGAATTAGGTCTCATATAATAACAAACCTATATCGTTTTCTATTGTTTTCCGACATCGTAGGTGTATGAACTAGTTTTTTTATGTAAAAAATTAAGCGTCCTCATGAGATTTACGTCTAACGAGTAGCGACTGTATAGTTTCTGACAAGAGGTCTAGACAATGTGATATTTTATCAGCGATAACGATGACGGAAATGTCAAAAATGTATTAGATTGACCGTAGATGGGATTGACTAATTAAGCTACCGAAAACCTCATGCCAATCCTGTTACAAGTCGTTGTAGGACTGTATATGTATCCATCAGGATGCTAAACCTACTTACATACCTACTTAAAAAAATGTATGATAAACAAATTCAAAATGAACGAACGCAACGTTTTAAACTCGCCGAATAATTAAAATACTCCATTCGATAAATATCACTTAACACAAAAGCGTCACAACCCGCATTTAATTCATCCCTTAAATAAAAACGTAGGTGTAAGAGGCGTAAGCGCATACGTCAGTGTAATGAAGATTTGAAGATAATCGAAAGAGCGGGCGCACGGCAGACGATTTATTTGCAGCGCGACCGTCCGGATAATAATGCCTTTAACAACGCTTCTGGGCGCACCGAGACGCGTTCTGACGTGCCACTACACTTGCCTGCAACTTTTGTCGGTGAAAGTAGGGTTTATTTAAGTTTTATGAATAATGAACTGAATGAAAATTTTGGAGGATTTATAGTTTTATCTTTGAACAAGTTATTAGGCGAAAGAAAACCAAATATTTACTTTAGAGTTCTCACTTCGTACGTGAATCCAATCTTATATTATTTAGATACTCTGTAAGTTTGACTGTTATTGAGCTGTTTATTTTCCTTACTTTTCACTGAACAAAAAATAAAACCTCAAAATGAACTTTTGTTCATTTGTTTTTCCAGCGAATTCCACTCAATCCCGATTCGCCAACACTGCTTGAATCAAAAATGTTGTTACTAAAGCCACATTTCTTTTTTTTTATTCACATTATATTTGGTCCATTTGGACAGTTCCAGAATATAGTAAAGATACTGACAGACAGTCCCAAGAAAACGCCATAAATATTAATAACAGACAAAATAATTGATATGATATTATACGATAAGTAATATAATATTAATTGCTCTCTGTAGGAATTTGATTCATGTATAGTGACCGACCGACGATAATGGACTTTGATAGTAACGACTAATCTTTTTATAGGAAAAAAAATCGAGTGCATGTGAGGTAGTCGCTATTCACTGTTAATGAAATCGAACTCTAACACTTAAAATAAACGAAACTATAAATCTAACCTGCTAGTGATGAGAACGAGGCACGGAGACCGTACCTCCTTCAAGTCATGCTGTTCGCTTGTTGATAGACTTTCGACCTCACATTAAGTGTTTTCTCTAAGCCCCTAACATCTGGTAAGTATTACACAACATCTTCACTGTGTTTTCGGCACATTTGGAACTGTTCTGAACTGTTCGCGTAATACATTTTGAGGTTATTAGTATACCGTGTCATGCTCAGAAAAACGAAGATATTAAGTGTTTAAAACATAATGATGAAGGTATCATTATTATAACAAAACTAACATGAAATTAAAAATCCAAATTTTTAGTTTCCATGAATAGATCACCTTTTTCCGACCCATCCGTAAAGTAACTTAGGGGTACATCTGAAAAATGTGTATCTGTACCTACATTTATGACGTCATATTAATATGAGGAAAACTCCCCAATGATTCTCAAATTCTAAAAACATTACCTTTGCGACAGTTTTTGGAGCGTCCTAAAATATTAAAAAAATCTTTAAACTTAAATGTCAAAGTAGCCGTCAATTACAAACCAATTTACCAAGCAAACTACAATTAAATGACGTTGTAACATCGCCGCTTATGTTATTGAATAAAGTAAGTTTGAAACTCGCCTAATAATCCGGAGCTATAGCCCGACAGGCGCGTCAATAAACATGACAAAATAGTCCCATAATAAATATGGAATAGGGTTTCCAATCAAGTCAACTTCGCGCCCTCCCCCCGTGCGCCCGGCGCAGGAAACGACATAGACCAACTAACTTATAAAAGGTAGAGGTACGCGAGATATACTCCGGATGTATTAGAGATAAACAAGATGCTAAGAAGAAAAAAACATTGCTCATATAACCATGTTGATCTGAAGTACCGTAGCTTCAATTACCTCAAAGCAGTGTTTAGATTGAGGAAAAGGGACGAAGGGTGAATATTTTTGGACCTTGCGTCATTATAATTTTGTTTTTATAAAAACCATAATTCCATAATTTGTCAGGCTCAAAGATAAAAGTGCTCTACACTGAATTTGTGTAATAATAGACGATTTTTGTAACGCAATATTCCTAAACTTTACAATTATTTATTTATTTATTTTATTTTATTATTTATGTACACACAGTAAAATACATGGAGATACGGCATAATTATAACATGAGTTCAAATTAATACCGATCTTAAATTATTTTAATGTTAAATTACATTTAAATCCATCTTAATCCCAATACTCAACCGCGCTACGAATTACGTAGCAGTTCTCGTAGCGTCGTAGCGCTGTAGCACGGGCGGAGGCGACGCGGCGGGCGCCCTGCATATCTCGCCACATAATATAGACAACTAGGCGACGCCTTGGGACAAATTTTTAAATTGCCTCCTGGCCCTACAGTACCGACTGACGGCAGGTCAGCTTCGCGCTCATTACTCACGCAATTTCATCAACCATGTTTTTTCATTAATGTTTAAAATTTATTTTATTATTTCTGAAATTATATCAGAAATCGTTCTGAGTTCTGAGTAGGTACACAAATTTCTTAGTTAACTTATATTATCTACATAACATGACACACATAACATGAAAGTAAACAGTCACAAGCATCGTGTAGTCACATACTTTAGCTTATTTGTTGGTATGATATTTGACTTTATGGTACCGACTTCAATATTTATTCAATAAATCTCTCGAGAATGTACAAATTATAACTTATAGAACGGTGACGAATCATCGTTTTTCATATGAGTGAAGAAGTACATTTAAAATCGCAGTACCATGTAATATCGAGTTATCATTAGTATAGGCTCAGTCCATTTCTTCCCTTACATCTCATCTCTATCAGCCGTCATATCAGCGTACAACTTCTTTTCTAGGCATAATATATTTTGCTCAATCCATCCATATTTTACTCGGTCTGCTTTTTAGGGTTCCGTACCCAAAGGTTGAATCGGGACCCTATTACTAAGGCTCCGCTGTCTGTCTGTCCGTCTGTCACCAGGCTGTATCTCACGAACCGTGATAGCTAGACAGTTGAAATTTTCACAGTTGATGTATTTCTGTTGCCGCTATAACAACAAATACAAAAAAAAACAGAATAAAATAAATATTTAAGGGGGCTCCCATACAAGAATCGTGATTTTTTTGCCGTTTTTATAGATAATGGTACGGAACCCTTCGTGCGCGATTCCGACTCGCACTTGTTTCTTTTGACATCAATATTCATACGCAACACTTTTCACGATCAAATACACATAATGTTAAGTTTGTCCCTTAGTCTACACAGTAGAACTCCTAAATCCTAAACAGCACAACTTCTCAACTAAACCTATCACGAAATATTCCTATAAATAAAGTGCTTCCTCATATCTATCCTAAGTCTAAATATTCGCAGAGAACAGCACGAGCAATAGAAACAAAGCAACGCTACAGGCCCAAGATAACGCAAACTACATCAAGATACGTGAGAGCCCACTTCGGAACTTTGTGTGGCTCTACGCGACTTCTGTTCATGCTAGAATAGGCTTATTTGTTTGTTTGATATTTTACTTTATTTAGGTATCTATTTCAATGTTTACTCAATAGATTTTGAATTTAAAAATTATAACATGTAGAACTGTGATGAATCGTTTTTCGTATGAGTGAAGAACTATCCACTTGGGTAAAGTTATCTTTAGCAAAATTTGATACAACAGTTTTAGTTTTAGTAGCAGGCAAACACTAGGCATTCTTTCCACAATGTTAGTACGAAAGTTTATGAAGTATTATGGTGAAATGATAGTTGATTGGCCAGTTGTAAACAAACTTCCGGCCTATGTGCCCAGTTGTAAACGAACTCATTGTAACAAATGTTTTTCTTTTGAACAAGTAATATAAACAAACACTACACTAACACTCAAAACATAAGTATTTAAACAAGTTAAGTTCAAGTTGTAGCAACATTTATTCGCACGAATATGTATTCGGATCCATATTTACATAATTCAGGCACCGGCGGAATGATTCCGTAGTTGTGTATTACACAAAATGAACGTATCCCAAGATCCCACTTACAAATTGAACCGAGTCGGTGGGCTATTCTGCAACCCACTACTGTGATTGGAACACATTAAAATTACAAACACTCATTGTGATTTTAATTTTGTTAATGTTTAGTTGTAGAATGAGGGTTTGTAAAGAGTTGGAAAGGCTGAAGCTCTATAGAGGCAGATACTACATAATTTAAAATCGCGAATCAGTAATCTGCTGTAGGTATATTGAAATGACATTGATTGTAAAGAAGGAAAAATAGTATCTTAAATGATACAAAAAATCCAACTAACATACAAACTTTTACAAAAAGTAACATGGCATAATAATAACAACCCGAAACGTTTATTGATTACACAACAACAAATCTTAAATCAAAAATGCGACCGCGATTAAGTGGTATAGAATAGAGGCGCTTACGGCCCATTGGGACGCTGGCCCGAATGGAGCGCGCATACTAATTCGTGGTCGTTCGAGGAGCATTCAAATAGCAGCCGAGCCCGGCTTATGGGATATGTGAGACGGGGCCCAAGATTTAGTTTACAACTTAGATTACGGCCCTGGTGGTCAAGAATTAAACAAGTAATCTAATGGCACGCGTAACGTGTCCCTACAAACAATCTAATTGAAAGGATTTCCATTAAACATACACAGCACGTCTTTTGCAGTGCTGGCTAATGGGATTCGGAGGTTCAATCAATTTCATTGAAGCTAGTTTTAGTGTATCATTATAATATATATAAAGGCTTCGTGTTCAAAATAATGCAAAACAAAAATCTTACTCACGTCATTAGTATAGGTACAAAAATCCTCTACAGGAATAAAATATTCGGCCCAAATCGCGGATGTATAGATATAATTAGAATTGTAAATAGGGAAAATCATATTTTGATAAATAATTGACTTTTCGTTAGATTTTTTTAAATTACTGGTCAGCTGACACAGCTGACGGACAGCTTTAAAGAATTCCTTGTTTCATACTTACATTTGAAATAAGAAACAAAAACTTAATTAATGTGTTAAGAAATCAAGATTATCTTTGTAAAGTACAGTCCATCTCCTAAAAGAAATCCAAAAAGAGCCACTTGACAAATGACACCAAGTCGCTGAAGCAGCAGACCTCCAGATTGCGTCTGAAAGCTTTACCTGTTGCACGACTCGTTACAGCCTACAGCCCGTGCACGGTGGCTTACAGCTCAGTCGTTTTCTTTTTGTATGCATTTACGTTTCAGATTAAAAGATCCAATCGCCACCCCAACGTTCGGGGGCCTTCGTGTGGGCCCGGCAAGCTTCGCCGGTGTCGCCCACAGATGATTGGCCAGCACGGGAATGGGGTGAGTGATGACGCGTTCGAGGGAAGTTTTCGCGCTGGAATATCAGTTGTGGTTGCGGGGTTGAGCAGCGCGGCCGTGTGCCGCTGCCTCGGTCCGGTCGCTTCGTCGTGCGACGCCCGCCTCGAGGGTAAGTGAACATTTCATTCGATTAAAAAGCAATTTCTCCTGAGAAGTGTGATTCATATACCTTTGCCTAAGCTTTATTAACTTCAATTTGGATAAGGTGGAAAATATAAACTTGATTATTTCGCGCTAAACATTACTTTAATAAATATAGGTTACTGAGCGATAACTGCCTTTCTCGTAAACAATCTGATAAACTAATATTGCATAAATGAAAAGGTCTAATTGCTAAAAAGAAATCTTTCTTAGTAAATTATCTATTCACACCACAAATGAAATTGCTTTTTCTGAGAAAATAAATTGTTTGTGTAAAGTTTTTCAGGAGCAGAGTTGGTCAAGTTACAAACAGAAGCACCACGGAGAGAAGATTAGCAAAATATTTTTCAGGGTTTTCTTCCAACGAGCGTATATTGCAGAAATGCAGACTTCAATGAAATTTTTTTCGCAGTAAATATAAAATTTTTAACAATAATCAAAATTCTACACATAAATAATGATTCCATCAAAGTATTTCCGGTTTTAAATCCTCAAAATAAAATACCTACTAATTTTAATAATAGACAAGAAAATTAAGAAACTCTTCTAAATCGTTGTTAAATCATTTAAAAGCATACTTTTCAACATAAACAAATTTTCTATGCAACTCTAAAATAATCAGTAATTTCGGCTGCAACCAGCGCAATTGACACATTTCGCGAAATCAAGTATCTCTATATGATCGGCACACCTATGTTTGTTTCACGGAGGTTATACATGACCTACATCGGCTGAGCTCCCTATTACACAGTACCTACTTATATTTACAGGACTGTATCGAAGCATGGCTGAATAAGTAGCCATATTCAAATAGTATTTGTCCCTTATTTTCTTTGCGTCAACATCATTTTCCAGATATAAAGGTTTGAGAGACTCCTATTTATAGAATTAATTGAAAAATATGGAGAGTTTATCGGCTACAGTTTTTTACCGGCTACAATTATCTTTTCGATATTACGGATATGAGAGAAATAAATAGTTACATATAGATTTCATTTCATGGGAAGCAATCTTATGAACGACTTAGTCATATGATAAATGATCACATTGATCAATGTGATCTAACCTAAATAATATACAATACCCACACTATCCTTCACATAAATAAAAAAAAATACCGAATTTGTATTGATTTATCTACTATAATAAGGTACTTCTCAGGAAGTAGTATGCATATTTTTAGTGTCGAATATTTATTCAAAACTAGAGAGTCGCTCCATGTAAAATACTGGTATTCAGCTGCATCCGGTCAGACTGAAGCCGACCCCAACATAGATGGGAAAAGGCCAAGCAGATGATGATAATGATGATTAGCAGGAAGTAGAAGTTTCTTTAATCACTTAAGTATCATACAAACATTTGAATTTAAGAGAAATCAGTTGTGTTTACCTCCTTACAATTTTTGTACGCGTCTTCCTATTTAAATACTGATGTCTATTAGTATTAAATTGTTTAGCCTATAATAAGTGCTACTGCTGGGAAAAGACCTCCTTCCTCCCTTCCTCTTAGGCAGATGATGATGACTTATTCATAGGTATAACTCGGAAAATTAGCAATCTAAACTTAATATTATAAATGCGAAAGTGAGTTTGTTTGTTTGTTACGCTTTCATGCTAAAACGGCCGAACGAATTTTGATGAAATTTGGCACATGGGTAGACCATGACCTGGAATAGGACATAGGCTACTTTTCATTTAGATCGCAGACGAAGTCGCGAGCAACAGCTAGTATCTTTTAATCGAGCTGGCACTTTGTGTAAAATGGCCGGTTTAATTATAAAGACATATTTCCATTAAGTAAAGATATCACTCGTGTTCAATACACAACGTTTCCATTTAACAATAAGTCTTGTTAATTATGTTTACTTTGCGATCCAATTTATTGAGCATTTCCCTCTCTATCTGCGGTTGATTACGTTTAAAATCAATTTCATAATGTAATCGGGATTACATCGTATTCGGCGACTTATTGCTATGTTTTAAGCAAAATAAATTATAAAAGGGTTATGTTTTGGTAAATCATTATCAAAAATTTTGATATTGTATACCTATATCCGTCATAAGTTTCAATTTATTTTATTAATTACCTTTAACAAACATTTATAACTGCGTAACGGTTATTTTGTTAAATATTATCTGAATGTTTAATGGGAATACGTAAAAGCAACATCTTCAATCTGATTTTGGATAAAACCTGGATTAATATGACTACCTCATTGACTGGTCTAGTGATTGTTAGCGCTACTACTGAGCATGAGGTCCTGGTTTCGATTGCCGGGTCGGGTAAAGAGTTATTGGGTTTTATATCCGGAATTTCTCAGTACCTATTGGGTGAGCCTATTGCCTTCAACCGGGCACAAATCCAAGTTCCGGGCTGAACCTGGATTTGTGCCCGGTTGAAGGCAATAGGCTCGCCGCTTATTACATGGGACAAAACGTAATAGGCGAAATGTGAGTGTTACTATAGGTACGCCTCTACCTAACCTGATACTGATATGTTAAGCAATATGCAAAAATATGGACTTTTTTTATTTAAGCCTATTCAGTCCCACTGCTGAGCAAAGGCCTGCCCCAAATCCTTCCAAGCATCCTTTTCCAGAACCAAACCAAACTTTCTTTAAACGGAAATATTTCTATTCTTTAACAAGTATACTATTATTATCTTTGTTAAATAGAACCTGCAATAATCGTCAATCAATATTTCATGAATATCCATAACTAACTTAAACTGTTAAAGTAATCCGAAATCTTTGTGATGAACGAAACAAAACTTGTTATAACTACCTAAATTATTATTCATCTTTATTTTCTATTACTAGAATTGTTGTTCAAAAGTTATTCAATATTATAATAATTAGTTTAGAGAATAACATATAAGTTTTATACATAGAAATGACGGTAATTCTGCTAGGTTTCTTTCTTTTAAATCCAATAACATGCCTATTTATTAAACTTGTTAACGAGAATAGTTAGAAAATATATTATTGGTTAATTTCCTCGAAATTAAAACTCCTAAAGACAGCTCGTCAAATGATGGATAAGCTATGTGCAAGCGCATCCCTATGATGGATACAAAGTACCGGCCCGATAGCGCTTGTAACTCGACATAATTTATCTAATCTCCGTCATTTAATCAAAATTAATTGTCAATTCTACTATTAGTATTATCATTAATATTATGTTTTCTGACTACGATGTACATTTCTTCTGTTAGGTTGGACACAATTAGTTTGATTAAATCCTATAAAGTCAAGGTTCGGAAAACTTATTACTAAATTACCTACAAAACAATATCATAGTAATCAAAATGCTCACACTTTGCAGATTGATTAATAAATAGCGCACGCAATCAAGAAATGATCTTATTGCGTACGAGATTCGAGTTCAAAATCATCTAACAGTACAGGACAGCTACAAAATGCTTTATAACAAAGGGAAATTCCAGCTTTTCACCCATCGGCCGAGTCATCTAGTAATGAAACAGCAGGCTGTGACTGAACCACTCCACAGCTCACAGTACAGAAACTCGCCCCCATTTTTATTTTCACTCACTGAATACTTAGGTAGTGTTTTTATTATGTACGCTTTATGGTCCCATAAAATGCATTCAGAACCACAATTGGCTGTGTGGGAAATTGTAATAGTTCTATTACTGAAGATAATACATGTATGTACTCGTAAAGGAGTTTTTTTAATAAATGAGACTGAAAAAGTAATCTCTCCTAACCTCAGTAAATTATATTTAATAGATAGATAGATACATCTATTTGAATTTCTTTATTTATTTAAAAACATCTGCATAGATACATTAACAAAACAATAAGGACCTTACCACAAAACCTTAGACACTTGCTCAACGCGTGTCCAATGTCAGTTTTATGTTTAAACTCCATTATGTCATGTTTAAAGGTGTATAGGCTAAACAACTGATAATAAGGTTACTTTTTAAAACACTGCCGAGAAAAGAAACTGATCTGTTAGTTCCGCTATTTATAATAATATTTTACCACAACAAAAAAAAACAGTTTCATCTGTCGGCTGTTGAGTAGGTGTATCAAAAACAAATATTTGTATGAAAATAAATTCCTTTTATGTATATTGATATAATTTACCTGTTTTGTGGCAAGCAGGTACACTCGTAAACAAATATTGACAGGGTTGTAGAAAAACGTACAAACATTCATATTCGTACATTTGATTGGTTCTGTGACATTCCTGTTGACTTTTTAATGAGTTTTGACGAATCGACTTCGTGTGATTTTGAAACCAATCAAACTTTGTCACGTTAGCCGGGACTTTAGAAATTACATCATCATTATGAAAACAAAACTGATACTTTGAATTGTAAGTTACGATTTGTAAGTTTTAACACTTTATTTGAGTTGAATCAAAACAAATAGCAGTAAAAAATATCGTGGCGATAGCATAAGCATCTCCATAAATACTCACCTATCGACATAATAACTATTCATTCACCCAGACACATCTTCGTACCCACACGCGTTATCAAGTATGGGACTTGATAACGCGTGTCATTTTAATACACATTGTCATTTTAATAGGAGTGGACAATGAACATCGCACAATCATTACCCGGGCGGCATATGGAAGCAGTTCGGTACTAGATTGATCGAATTCTGCCTGCCTGCCGTAGAATGACTATTGTGAACACGTACGACTAGAGGCATACACCGAGACGCGTCGGCGTGAATAGGCCTGCCGGCTCGACGTCACGAGGTGTCATGCATGCTCTCGAATGTACTGTGATTCGATAACTGCACCATTTCAACGAGTCATATACCGCACTACGTCAATCTGAATTGTAACGGTAAAGGCAACTTGCGCTTCGGACACTGATAATAGTCAGGCAAATTGATGTGAAGACTGAATGTTCCCTGTATGACATTATTACATGCTAAATCATGAATGTTTCTAGTTCTATAACTATAGTTGATAACCAGTCGAATATTATATATCAGCAAATTATTTTCAATTCTAAATAATCTATATGCACAATAGACAGAAAATACCAGAATTTAAATATTGGAACACAACGATTAGTCGTTCCAATGTGTTTAACATTTTAATCTACAAACAAGAGCCATCATATCCCTCTTATTACATCTTACGAAACCATATTTAATAACTTTCAAAAGATAATTATGTACTTACAACATATAACCCAAGCGAAAATGAAACACGAGCAAAAATATCCGTGATACAAAGAAGTGATCGACGTTATGAAAGTTGTTCGTAAATACACGTGATTCATTAATTAGCAGTCGTAATTGTATCGCAACGCAATCGCATTGACCTGGATTATCACAACTTTTGGAACATTCAATATATGGAAAACAATTAAGTGTTTTCGATATGAGTTTGCATTTATCGTAGAAAGAGTTAAAATAAGAAAACAGAGAACCAAAATGGAAAAAAGAGAAAATAGAAAATAATTTTAGACGGACACATTTAATAATTAGTCTCCCAAACAACAATAATGGTGGATGGTCTAAAAAAACAACCCAAGCAGCGAGTATAACAAGTATAACCATATTTCCTTAAAACTGATTGCTACGACTTTCGTAGCAAAACTGCTACGAAGATCTACGAAATGTAAAAGTTAATTTTCAAGCTGCTAAGGCTAACTGACATTATTAAAGCGAACCGCATCTAAAAATTAAAGGGGCTAATAATAACACAGACATGGGCCGGTTACAATTTGTAAAGTCCGCAGACGAAATAACGATTATGAGCGTTCACGGTCGGAGGCTTACCTCGCCCGCTTAACTTTGTAAGTCTGCCACAATTACTTCTAGGATCGCTTAATAAGGCGACCTGAGAGAAACATTCAGAGGATTTTTAAGATTTCCCCGTCGCAATGGCCGGCCGCGTTCATATATGAACTTCGTTACACGAGTGGTGCACTTTAATCCCCTCAATAAAAGTAATCGTGCGTGCGCTTATTGGAATTGCTTTATCAAAAATACTGCCCTGTCCGTTTTTATCTGAGCAATATTCGTTTATATGATTTTATTTTACAACTTGAGGTTTTTGTGTCCATTAACTGGCACGTAGTGCGGACTATTTGGTTTGCGTCCACTATTAGTAAAGTTTTTGAATACAATATTAAATACGTTTCAAACGGCCTGTTGCATCAGCGCTTTGGTTATTGATTCGTGATTTTAACACGAACTATGTATTTGGAGATCGATTTGCGCCTGATCAATCACTAATCGTCACGTCACGCTCTCAAAATAAAATATATCCTACTTATCAAAAAATTATTATCAAAGCAACGTCACAAAACCTTGAAACTCGTCCAAATTCATTATGGCAGGCTAGATTTGAAAGTGTAACTAAGTACAAACTATTAAGACGCCTGATAAATATAATTATTTATATCACGAATAAATAATAAATATAATTATTTTAATTCTAAGATACTATTGTTCGTACCAAAGTTGTGAAGAGCCGAATTTATCCGGTAGTTGGGTGAAATCTTAGCCACCTTGTTGAGGTCACCCTGATTGTGTCGAGCCGACCTCTGCACTAACGAGCTAGACAGCCCAGCCCTTTGTAGCGCCGCAACAGACCCAATCTTACTGCACTTTCGTGATCAGTTGTCTTAGACGCCACGTGGATTCGTTATAGATATCTGTTTTGATACTAAGTATTTTCATGCTTGAGATATTGAAGAAACAGTTGTGTGTACCTAAAATTTACGTTTAACTCGATATACAGCTAAATTAATGAAAGTCGATCTTCCCGTAATTTACCTGAATATACCATAATAGTGAATTACTGAACAGATTCCAAGAAATCACTCAGGGTGGGAATAATTATTTATTTGATCCCCTAAGGGTTAGTAAGGGTCTAATTAACTCTGCCAGGATCACAGACATGCTATATTTGATATGATGTGACGCAAATTATAAATGGTTCACCTAAACAACAGGTGAATAACATAAAGAAAATAAAATATTGATAAAAGACATTTTATCAGTTAACAAAGGAGACAACGGAAGTATAATATTTTGAAGTTAGTGGACCAAACTGAACGTCCGTCGCCGGACGACGAGTGCAGTGGCCATTGTCCTCACGGAACCACTTTATTGCTTCCGGAACCAAATAACCTCCCTTTATACCAGTTTTATATCGAGCAGCTTATTGGACCACTCGATAAACGAAATGGATATTTCAGTAAAAACACGTGCTTGTTGTAAGGTTTCTCTTAAGTGAGACACGTCGACACGCGACAATTGGCCTGAAACTCGGAATAAGTGAGGATTACAAAAATGTGAAAACGATGCAATTTAACAAAACAGTCTCCCGCACTAAAAAATAACATTTAACTTCGACGAAAGATTTTAATAGTGATATGATTTAGAAGTGAGATATACACTTCATTGAAATATGTACCTATCTGTACTTCAGAATATAAGTATAAAAGGTAGATACTTCTGGTAGTGGGTAGATATTAGAGCTCTTATTGGATAGTAATCAATCAACGGTCATTTTTCAATTTCCATTGATGGAGCTTTGCGAGCCAGAACAATAACGTGTTCTTTATTTATTTGTACATTTCCGGCCATTTTGTTTTATTTTTAAGAGGACGTGAACCACTACTTTCGAGTAAATATTAAAATAGTGATTTATTTGAACTTGAACTTGTTAAATGATTCATAATATCAAGTAGAAGAAAATACAGATCAATTATTTTAAAAAAAATACAGTTCATGTAATATAAATGGTTAAGGTTCAAATATGTTGAAAAAATAAAAAACAGTTTTTTTTTTTTATCTCAACCAAGAAAGTAGAATATTGCAAAATCCATACATTCATATAAGAACAGATGTAATGGTTGCACGTAGCACAACGAGAGCCTTCGCAACGATAACTTACACCCCGTTAACATCTCCTTCCCACCGCGTAATATAAACATACTTTGTTTTATATTTTAAACGAGTATGCATTTATATAGCGAGCGACCGAGCGGCCATTAAGACCGTGAGACGCCTTAACCGTTTTATGAACAAGAAATCTTTCACGGCCCAATAGGGCCGCAATAGTGGTTAGGAAAATGAAAACCACCTATATTATTAACACATGATTGTCTTTCCAGTTTCAGAAAAGTTCTGTTAACGGTAAACAATCTCATAACGTATGCAAAATAGCTGAATGGCAGTACTTAGCTACTCAAAGCTTCTAGCAATACTGAATATAAGAAAAATAAATATCTAAATTATGTCTAACATATCTACAAAATATCTAAAAAACACTACAACGGCCACTTTGGCAGAATCATAATAGGATAATATTATCAATTCATAATAATATCCGCGTGCAATGCATATTACGCAATTCATCTGTTTGACAGTTTTGTATGGAGATTCGTAAAATGGTCCAAAAGATATGAATTGCTTTATTGAAGGTTAATGTAAAATTAAAATTAATTAATTTAAATTACGGTCATTTTATTAATTAGGTACGTCATTTTCATACAACAATATTTATACCGAATGTGATTTGAATATGAATTGAATCGAGTACATTATGGATTCAGCTAATATGTGTCACCATTTTCATTAGAGGTACTGCTAATGATCTGCTGGGAATTCAGGACATTAATTTATATTAGAGGAATTGCTAAATGCGGCCGTTTTAGGCCCCTGTGCTACCTTTGTGCTACATTTTCCCCTGTGCTACATTTTCCTGTTTAGAAGTAAAACATTTTGTGAAACACAATTGACTTGTTTTTCGATATACCCGCCTAGTGTAGCGCTATTTACATATACGGCCTTCCTGCACTGTATAAAGTCCTTCAATGTGAACGGTGAAGGAGAAAGATGAAATGAGGCGTGGAGGATAGCGTGCGACGCAACTACCGGAAGTAACGTCAAAGCTTTCATTGTTTCCGGGCGAGGACCGGCGCGCGCGCCGCACCCGCACTCAAAATGAACATTCTTGCTTACATTGTGAACAGATTTTAATTGTATGGAGCTAGTGAACCGCGAATAGTAGTTTATAACGAATTTTATATTGATTTGGTTCATAAAGTTTGAATCGTATATCATTTGTTGCGATGACCTGAATTGACTTCCTGATGCAACTAATGGGTCCAGTGAATGAGATATTGTTGGTATTCAATGGTATTTAAACGATTGCATAATATTCAAAAAAATATTTGTAAGTTATGTTACGAGTGGTTTAAGCAACATATTTTTGGGGTCGTAATGATGTGAAATTATTAATTGTTGAAATTGATAGTTAACTAGCACAAAATCTTTAATATGCGTTTATCAAACTTCAAAATTTTAAGAATTCGCCCTTAAAAATGTAAGCTTATTTTATTAACCTACGATTAAAATTTTTATCCAAAAATCTCCGCGTCATGTTGCCTGTTAATGCTCTGTAGTGTAAAGCATTATCTATTTATTGTAAGAGTCGACCCAATTTAGCGTTGAACTCCGCCATTACCAAGGACCCTTCGACAGCACAATAAAAATGATTTATAGAGCTACGAGATCGTCCGCTCAAGAATATAATACGACTTTATTTATTGCCAGCGAAACTGATAATAAACATCTGGGTGAGCGCCTATTTATTTTTCAAGAACTATATTACGAACGGCTAGATTTTCCAGACTGTCTTTTGTTTAAAGATGTGAGATTGCATCCGCCTACTGAGAAATCAATAGGTTTGTTGGTATGTTTTTGCATAGAAAAATGCATCTTGTGATTGAAACAAACTAATTCCCAATAGTAACTAATTAAAAAAACTGCAAAAAGCTGGTTGTAAAAATCTAATTAATTGCTTCAGAAATTAATACGTCAATTTAGCAGAAGAATTCGTTAGCGTCGGTCGCCGGCGTCAGGCGCGTCAGGGCACGGCTGGGCTGACGTTATTATTGCCCACATATTTGCGGCTCGCCGGCAGCCTCGCTTGCTGAACAAACTAATCTGAAAATTACACGCACCCCACCCCGGCTCTGTCCTTACGGCCATCATACGAACAATACATTGACAAACTACCCCTTCAGTGGCCACGCCAACCTCATAAAGCTGCCAGGATAACCACATAGGTACGTTCAAAAACTTTTCAGGCTCATCTGCCAATGAAAATTTTACAACATACGTCACGTATATTACGAGCAAACCATTTTAATTATTTCACCGAAACAATTTTATCATAATCTAGTCTGTGGATGTTGGGATTATCCCAAAGATTTATCAAAATAAATACTTGTTTCCTTTTCTCATAAAATATTTGCGTAATAAAATCCGTTAAACGTTCCCACAAAGTAGAAAATCCTTCGTTGAGGTCGAGACATTAATTTGAGGCAAGCAATAAAGGAGCAGCGAGATGTCTTCACAGGACGCGGCGTGACGGCGGCGGGCCGCTCCGGCCGCACGGTGACGCTCTTAAATGCGCTCTATAAATTTCTCAATAAAAAGTCTGCTTCATATCCAGACACACTGAAATGAACCTTCAGGAAGCCACCTAAAATCCATTGCCGACCTCAAACTACACGAGAGAGATGTGCACTTTCATAAATGACGGTAAACGAGAAAATAATTTACTTTGATATGATTCTCCTTCCGTACGAACCGGTCATGCGAAAAGATAACCTAACCCTGATAGATAAGGCTTTAAATAGAACGGGTAACGTCTGTGTAAATACAATTTTTGGCAATTGATTTTACCTAGGAGATTAATGCCGCGGCTTTAGCCCGCCGCGCCGCCGTGTCGTAAAATGTAAGCGAGCCTTATTCAATTAAATTTGGCGACATTATAGCAATCTCAGGCAGCTCATTTAAGAGCAGGATAACGCGGTGACAGCCTACGCTTTGTTCATTGTGTTATTTGATTGGCTAGGCTGAAAATCAGTGTTAATTTATTTGACGTACACTAACCAGTATTAAAGCTGGCCACAGCATAAATATCGCGGTTGCGGTGACAAAGTGTTCAGGCAGTGAGTGGACAATTTGTAGGTATTATTAAAAAAACAGATATTGAATATTTACTGCTACATTACCTACATTCCAAAAAAAAAATTATGCACAAAAATAAATCGGTCAACATGTGTTACCTAGTAACTGCGTTGTGGAGGTCAGATAGGCAGTCGCTTTGTAAAATACTGGTATTCAGCTGCATCCGGTTAGACTGGAAGCCGACCACAACATAGTTGGGAAAAGGCTAGGCAGATAGTAACTTAAAATATTTGGTTAATTCCATTCGCACTTCTTAAAGGACTTTGAGGTCCTAAGCTTTTAACCAAAATTACTGAAGAATAGAGAGATCAGGTAAGAAATGCCAAACTCGCAGCCGGAACTTGAAATAACAACGCACCATTAGCCAAGTCGTGTTTATCCTGCTGAAGAAAAGGGGATTGTTGATTTAGAACCTCTAACCGCTTGAAAAACCACAGACACAATACAAAGACTTAGTCGATCCAGCACCTAATAAAAAAGTGTTACAAAGGTATTCTAGTGGCTTGCATGATTTCGCAGTAAAAAATAATAACATGTCGCATATACCGCACAAATTTTAGATAAAATTGCAGTGTAGCGCTGTATGTGCGCCGCGAACAATTGTTGTAATTTGCGGACAGTCGGTCCACGGCTATTTCTAATCGATTCCGATTGTGACTGGCTTCCATGGTTCAATCTGCCGGCTGCTCCATAAAAGTTGCACGCCACTGATACCCCGTAGACTTCGTGCGATACGAATTTCTCTCGCAGCCTCGTAATAGCCCATCGCTGAGCTTATTACCCGACGCCATCTATTGAGAACGGCTTTACAGGGAAATCCCGAATAGCCTGTAGACGGCGGCCAACTTAATAATATCTGCTCGCAACTTATTTTTTAACTTTCCGCTTAACAACGTTATTGGGTAGATTTACACGGTAAAGGGTTTTGTGTTGTGATTTCCAGGGTTGAACTTTTGTACTAATCATTTTTCATGACTGTACCTACCACAAACTTAAAAAAAGAACGCGTAAGAGAAGAAAGATCCCTTTAAAATAGGGAAGTTAAAAATTGGCTAAAATTTTACGCAAAATCGCCTAAATTAATCAACTTCCAACAGGATAAAATAACATCATTAATACCTACTTTGTTGTAACTCGCAAATTGATTAGCTGGTCCCTCTCAAACTTTCTGCTTTGTTATTTAATCAAAGATCTAAATGTTTCGCATACTTCCTCTTAAACTCCGAACTTTAAGTATTTAAAAAATTGACAACTTCAGTTCGGAACGAAAAAATCCCTTTCCAACTTGTAAGTACATATAACACGAATAACTTAACGTAGTAAACGGTAAGCGATGCTAATTAAAGTGTTCCTAAGTTTGTCAGATGTTGTGGTGCGCGGGCAGACGAAGCCATCTACGTGGAAACTTTTCTCCCTGGTGGACGGCCAACTTACAATCCAAGGAAATAGTCCCGCTCTAAACTGCCACTTAATTTAGCATGGAACTACTCATCAGGTAGATTGTAGTCGCCCACTTACAACTAATTGATATTAAGTCAAAGACTGCAGTTATTCGCAAAATGACAGAGCGTCCACTGCTAGTCATGAGGGTTAAATCGTTAAACGAAATTATAGCTTCCGGATTGAAACTGCCGCAAAGGTAACGAAAAGCTGAAGCTAAGAGCTGCGTATTTGTAAGTCGCAGACGAACCGGATACAATTACAGACGGCAATCGTCGCGGCGACCGTACCGTAGAAATATAAGCTCTCTTATCCGTAATGGAGCGGCTCTCTCTCATTATTGCGGTCCGGCGACGCAGCGCCCGGCCGGCTCTGTGGCGACCGGCTCGCGACCTCTCACACCACACTTTGAATATCGACTTGAAATCTTTTTATTATTCTTATCCCGCACTACACTAATCCAAGACTGTCTGTGTCAGATTTTCCGTCAATTTCTATGGTATTTATAAAATGTTTTGTTTTCGTTGTTGCATTTCTGCCAATTGCTTCCTATTTCCACTTGAGCGCGAGTTATCGAAACGAAACAATAAGCAATATTATTACAGTTTTATTGGATGCAATTCGATACATTCTAATACAAACCCAATGGGGTAACAGGAGGGTATTCTGTTGCTTTGTGTGCTTTTAACGTTGGTCTTTAAAATGAAAATTCACAATAGATAGTCGTGAGTGCTGACGGGTCTCCATCACGTTTATTTCAACGCACGATCTAGTTTTATTGTAGTGCCCTCATGTGAAAGCCAATACACAACGCGTGGAGTGGTTAATGCGCCGACCGTAATATCAATAAAGAGGGCGACGGCAGGCGGAACAGGGGTGTTGAACACCTGTCTCCTCCTCCAGGTGTCGCCTTCGTGTCGACTTTCCTCCGATACTTAAAATATGGCGCGTCATTTTCTCGGCTCCGGTTACTCGTTTGTATACCGAGATTTGTTCTACGATTGTTTAACGAGAATCATTCCTGTAATCCGATGCTAACGCGGTATTTACAATTTGGTGCAGTGATTACATTTGAGCGACCTGCAACCCATTCACGAACCTCAGATGTATCACGTAATGGAGCCGTATATGGGTCGGCGAGTCACGTCGATCTTACGTGTGATTTCTGAATTTTTTTATCATAAAATATAACTTGAAATGTGTTTGTATAAACATGAACGGTGTAAACTATGAAAAGTTTGTTTTTTTCCTAGAAAAAAATATAATTAGAATATGTTATAAATTATTTCATAAAGCGTCTTATTTTATGAAATAATTAAGCGTACATGTTTAAATGGCAAAATATATATTTTTCTTTAGACAAAATAACACTTTTCAATGTCTATTTCTGTTTGTTCGGCACGGTATTGTTTGCCTATTTAAATATGTGTCAGGGATTTCTCCCCCATAAAAAGGGGTGATAAAAGCTTGCTATGTCAACACGCTGTACAAAAGTAATCTCAACAGTTTTTCTTCTTTTACCTTCGCCCTCACTTTTTGCAAAATTTTCACAGTTGTTGAACTACATACTTAGGAATGCTCTTTGGTTACGAGTGTTAAACAAACTTTTTATCGTTTTTAATATATGGGCCAGCATTTTAGCAACAAAATAACGAATAAAAATCTGACTAAAAATATTTCGTACACAAATATACAAAATACAGCTCTGTGTCATATTACTCTAATGTGATATTACTCTGGGTAGCAAAGCCGCGGAGGCTGTCACAGCATAGTGCCAGAAACACACGGCAGTGGTGTACCGTGTGAACCTACCTAGATTAGGCCGACGGTCTACCTACTCGATGAAGTACTTTTGTATTCAATAGTACATCAATAACAATAGAAAGGAAATATTCTTCTCGAGATTGCTTGTGTGCATATAATATGTGTAGCAGAATCTGTGACGGCCTCCTTGGTCTTTTAGTCGTAAGCGCTTATTGAGCTTTAGGTCCTGGGTTCGATTTCCGGGTCGGACAAAGCTTGAGTTTTCTATCTGGAATTTCTCAGTGGCAGCCCGGAGTCTGGATTTGTGCCCGATTGAGGCTCGCCCTCTATCACATGGGACTTAAACATAACTGGTGAAATATGGGTGTACTATAGGTACACCTCTGCCTAACCCTTCGGCGAATACAGGCGTGATATTATGTATGTAATAAATGTGAGGCAGAAACTTCCTGGAATTTTAAAAGGATCCTGCACGTGGCTGATTTCAAAGCACCCACTTCGTCACATGTTCGGACTTATTCAAATAGAGATTTTTGCAATCCTAAGGTTTCGTATTCGTAGAAAAAATATTATTATTGATTTATTGACCAAAAAATTATTCTGATTTCCGGATACGCAGATAGAGAGTTCACATCCTCACTGTATTTTTGAGGATGTGATTCAGAAACCAACTTTGCTATATCTGCACAAAGTCAAGCAATCAAGCCAACAACCCAACCAACCAACTATACGATTATAACCTTAATGAATAACTAAATGCAAATGCTTAAAAATAACCCGGCAATATCCAATTTAAGTTTAATTTTCAAACCATAAATTCGGTTTAGCTCCCCGGCGGCGCGGGATTGAGTCGCTGACTCTCCGCAAAATTGCAACCAACATTTTTATCCCTTTGTACTTCGGAAATTTAAGAGAGGATCCCTCTATTCTTTGTAATTCTGTAACTCGTTTTGATTGTCTATCGGCGAAGCACTCTGTTAGCTATTATTTTCATTGTGGTCGAGGATTCTGAAGTCTTTTGTGGAACTTCTAAAATGTTCTTGTTTGTTTTAAAACCTCTGTTTTGTGAATAAATAATCCTTATTTGAACATTTTGTGCCTTTAAATAACATTTCGTGTAATTGATTCGAAAATGCTGATGAAAATTTTCATCTCTCTCTTCCAATAAGGTTTCATGTAAGTGACTACCAATTATTATGAAATCTAGCCACAGCGGATATAAACATTAAAAGTACAATCTTTCTACAAGAAAAGTCATAATTTTCCACGTGATTTTAACTCGTAATCCGCTAAAATACGTTTGTCGTTTCAACGTTTCAAAATGTTGTTTCATATAAAAGGTAAAATTAATTTCACCTGCACGCGACGTACAGGGAGAGACTCAAGAAGCCGTACAAAAACAACGATGTAATTCTTTAGCACGACACATTTTATCCTAGTTAAGGAAACCGCGTCGTCGCGCACACATGAGTTAACTCTCCGGGGCTGCAGTCGCAACGTGACATTTAAATATGAATATGTCGTTGCCGCCGCTTCCGTATGAGCCAGCTAATAATCTGTGATTTTTCCGCACCTGCTCCCATGCACGGTGCCTTAGCTCAGCGACGCCGGACGACTGTCGCCTTCACACGTTGCAATTAAAGCGTCGATGCATAAAAGACTTGCAAATACGTGTTTCACATATCCTTACGAGTTACGCTTCTGTCGTCAATCTCACTTTATTGGAAAATTCTTACTGCGAAACGATTTTACAAAACCATCCCGTAGTTGAAACTTTTCCTCCATGGCACACACTTTTCTTGTAAACTTACAAGATAACAACCCCGCGACAGGCATTTGTTTGGGAGTAATTCGAGTCACCGGCGACGGAAAAACATTTTCTCACAAATTGATGTCACTCCACAAACGATAAAACTTTTGATTCTTGTGAAAGAATAAGAAAGCGCAGTACCTAGTTCATTCGCCCATTTGACTGCTTTTGGAATTATACTCGTACTCAAACGTATTATATGTGGGTCAATATCAACAAAGTGCATTTTTCTTAAATTTTAGTGGCGAAATTTTTTCTTCTGTTTTCGTGAAAAATAAGGAACTGGTATAACAGTAGAAAGTTCAAGCTAGAAGGATCTTCAAGAGGTCTGAGAATATTTCAATAACTTTTTGAGATATTTTAGTTTAAAGTCTAGTGTGGCCACCAAAATTGAAAATTGAATCGAAAGTTCCCACCAAAATTGAAAATCAGTGGCACCAAAATTGGATTTCTCCGTCACAAACCTCAATCTCACTAATTAATAAAGCTCAATGTAACAAATCTCACAAATTCTCGGGATTTATCAATAACTTTCATAGGTTTATAAAACTCTATTGTTAAAACATATTTATTAGGTATGATTTGCCTAATAAACTCATAATTTTAAGTTACAAATAAATTAATATAACTGATTTATGCGTAACCCAAATCACTACCTATAACGTGTAGCTTACTATTAAAACACTTTAAAATCAATAGCAAATCAATCCACCAGAAATTGAACAATTCTTGTCCCCCGTGCCACCCAACAATCACTACAGCACTAATCACAACCCCATTACGCCGGGATATTCACCCATGTACAGATACATTTATTTAGCTGAATAAAACACAAAGTAAAGGGAGTTTGCCATATAAATGTAATAAATTATCCAAATCATTACCTTAACGCCTTTTCCCCCAACTGCTTTTAAACCGTTTCCCCACGTGGAATTCAAATTGTGCTCATTTTACGACGACAACATTTCTTCCTAGTTACTTAGAGGTGACAATCGCAAAAATAAAGTGAGTACCCGACAACATCCAATAAAGTGATTCCGGCCAAAGGAAGCAAGAAGATAACCTACTTACTGATCCGGCGTATTCTATTTGCCTGTAATAATCGCGATGACAATCTCATATTACATAAAAGATTTGCCCCTCTTTTCGATCGAAATACGATTTTCTCCCTTCGGAGCTATTGCCGCTCGTCTCGAATTTTTTCGTCATTGAAAATGGAGCTACTACTATGGGACATTTTTGAATGTATTCGAATGAATAAGAAATTTTGGCGCCACGGAGAATGCATAATAGAGGGAGAGGGGCGAGGAGGCTGTATCTTACGGGCGTCTGGCGGATAATAGAGGCAGAAGGCTCCACAGAAGCCTTGCACGACCATTAATAAAAATATACACGTAATTGTTTGTACACCCGTCTTTGATATAAAAGCTTTGAAATGCAGAAATAAATACACAAGTAGTATCCGCCCGCTAAAGTAGCGGCTTCTATTGGATCGTGAACAGATTGTTTACCGAAATATAAGATGATCAATTAACCTTTAGCGGATGTTGCTAAATAATGAAGTTCTATTTGATTATACTTGTTACAGGACCATAAGTAATGGATCATTTATCAAATCCTCTTTTCAGAGGTTACGTACAGTTTCATGAAAACTTAACTGTTAAACAGATTTGTGTGCTTTTATGATTGTTTTAAATAGCGACTTAAACCTCGTACAGACTGGCGCGAGCCCTTTTACGTTATTTATATCAGAAGGTTTTTCTATGAATTACAATGAATTATTGCAATTTTAGGCAAATTCAACAGCATAACAAACGTACATGGTGGCATGCTGTAATTCTCTGTAGCTTGGCACTAATGATTCCTGAAATTATAATTGACGTTTTCTAACATTTGCCTATCAGTATGTAATAATAGATATCCTTATAACCACCACAACGTGACATCAATTACACTTTATAAGTAGTTAACTAAATTTCAATCTTGATAGAACTCGGGTGTCGGCAAACAACCCCTCACAAATTTTACTAATGTGGGTACACATTCAATACTCCTCTAACACTATTCAAACAAAAGTAGGCCGCTGGGTTTCGGACTATTATAGACACATCGTCGCGATGCGTGTAATGTACAGTGTAAAGGTACAACTTGACAATTGCGAGATAACGTGAAAGTGAGCGAATTTGGGAGTCGGCAGCGCTTTTGCAGCATTAGGCTTGGGAATAAGTTTGTTCATTACGAGGGGAACAATGCGGTAGGCTCGACGGCAGCGGAGGAAACGTGCGCCGACGCTGCGACAATGGGCCCGCCGCCTTATCGCGCCGGAACGCGTCGGGCGCGCGACGCTCCTCCCCGCGCCCGCGCCGCCGCGCCGACTTGACGTATGAGCACTGAATAAATGGGAAAACTTTTAGCTGCCGTTATGGGAGAACGAACAATTGGTCATCTGTTGCGGAGGAAATGCTTAAACGTCCGTTAATCTTGTACGACAGACGGACGATAGGGGAGACAAACTCTTTGTTCATGTTAGTTGCCCTACTTATTCTTAGCCCCTTTTTTGTGTTAGTTACATCATATACAAGAAAAATGTTCATATTTTTTGTGCACAAAAACTGAAGCACTTACTTAATTTTATTATTGTTGCCTAATTCTTTATGTAGCGTGTACTTTCTAGAGATTTTTATGTCCTTGATTTTTATATTGTTTTATAAATATTGTAATTTCAACAAGTTTGGAAATAAACGCCATTCACACTCAGATGTAGCCTAAATCTAAAAAGTTAAAAGTAAAAACCCTTAAAGGGACCACCATTTTAACGCGGTGCTCGCGAAGACAGTCCTAAAGTCGTTTGTTTACTAAGCGAAGGCACTGCCTAATTTATTCATTGCCATTTGTTAATTAAATTCATGGTAAGTTTTGCTTTCCTAGAAAGTAATCATCATTTTCTTCTCACTTAAAAGTCCTATGAGAGTGTAAGCTATATATTTTTTAAATAAGTTTATGTTGGTGTAGGTAACTTGGCGACTTTTTCTGAAGAAAGAATAAAGAAGACTTCCTTAGAAGAATCCGTATATAATTCGGGTTTCGAGATGACGAAACCGTGATTAAATTGGTTCGTTGTCGACGAAACCTGCAAAATGTGCGGCGGACATCACACAGCAAACGCGAGTACATGTCGCGGCAGAGAATACCGTACAGCGTCGGATATCGTGCAATTAAATCTTAGTTATGCAACATGTTAATGTAAGGACAGATGAAATGAAAATGTCCACATGTATCCCAGCTATATTCCACGTTCTGAATACTCGTGCCCTATAGTTTATTTTGAATGTGCAAGTGCTTTTTTAATTTGACAGGTGAGTGAACACGCCTTACTCCCGCCTATTGTGTTGTAAAAGTATCGAAATTGAACGAGCGCTGTCCATTTGGAGGCTGTATGGAAGCCGACAATAACTGGGTGGCCATTCGTTTCTCGCTCTCTGAATATCCAAATGATTTTTTTTTACAATTTCATTGCATTGACTGATGCAAATGGCAGGCGCCGATTTCTGTTCATCGACAGGCCGTGTGTAGTGCAGGCACAGCGGTGATGCGGAACACCGATAACTGAATTACGAACATTATCTGACATTCTGTAACTGAATATTTGGAATCTAATTGTTTTGGACTGATGCATGAATGCCTAGTTTAATTGGTTAGAGTTAGCTGGTCGAGCACACAACGGTGCAATATAATTGAATGAGTCAGCTGCATTGTATCCGATATAAGTGAATGTTTACGCAGCACTCTAAAACCCATTTACCTGTGCTCGGAAGAGGATGCCAATCTCTAAGGTCGCATCAATGAATACTTGGATAGTGCTTATTATCGAAGACTTTATTAGCCGTGTTTATGAAAAGCTCTTAAGATAATAATTAATATGAAGAAAAGTTAGTTACTATAATGATGTTTACTGTTGAACAGAAAAAGTATAAGTTACTTTGCTTTTCCATCTCTTTTTAGCTATTTAGTGACTTAATAAATCACAAACCAGCAGCCCAACAGGTTTAAATTAAATTCGGCACAAATGTTGAAGAATATTGTTTGAATCATAATGGGCAGAAGTAGATATTCATTTTGAGACTGCAAAATATTCAGTATTCAGTCGCATTGCAAATTGTAAGGTCAATGTCCGATCTCCAGACTTACCTACCATTAATCAATTACCCGTAATTTGACGCTACAATTAGGTGATAAGTCTGTGTCAATAGGTAACCATCAGGTGCATTGACAAATGGTGGATGACGGCATGGCCTGGCTTGTAGTTGCTAGTAATAATAGCTCCATATCAATGCAGATGACTATGAATGGGATCATTACCATCCGGGCTGTGATCATCATTTGCACACGGAATTGTACCGTTGATGTAACTATCGGTATTGGTATTATGGGTTTATGTTTAGATTTTAATCTTTGTTGCATTGATTATATTTAAACATTGTATTATTGGGAGCTATATGTTTGAGCCGTTTGGGGTTGAAACACTAGGGCCGTGGGGTCCGAGTGCTCATCGAGTATTTCGGGACATCGAAAAGCGATTGGCCGACTCTTCACGTGACCAGAAGGCTGGCCTATTTTTAGCCCAAAGAATCAGCATTGCCATTCAACGTGGCAATGCTGCCAGCCTTTTGGGCACTTTTCCCATTGACAGCGATGCGGACGAATTCTTTGATGCCCAATGAGCCCCTCCCCTTTATTAGTTTTTTTTTTTCTTTAATTAGTTAAATAATAGTTAGTTGTATAATAATTATAATGAGTAGGTAGGTACCTACACAAACATTTCCTTGTGTAGATACTTCTCAAAAATTGTTAAATACCATTAACGCTAAATTAATTTGAAACTTCTAGTTCTATTAGCTGCCAGTCGTTTAAATTTGACAGAGACAGTATGATGTATTAAATGTGATAAGCGGCAAATGTAGTTAAAGGTATTTTATTTATATTTATTTTTTGGTCCAAGCGAGGCCAAACTTTATTGAATGTAATATTATTCCGTCTATTTTATATTATTTTGTAAGGGAAAACAAACAGTAGTACTTAGGTATATTAAAAATAAACAGAAATAACTTAACTACTGCCCACTACATTTTCTACAGATTCCAACTTAGATGGCAAATTGATGGCAAACGTAACTTATGGCAAAATAAATAAATTGAACAAAATAAAATAAAAATAACAAAAAAGTCTTGTTTGTGTATTGTATCCTACGGGTCCTATATAAATAATAACTTTTGTATGACTTACCAAATATGAAGGCAGATTATAGGTAGGTATCCTATAGTTTTAAAATCGTGTGAAATACCTATTAATTTTAGGACCCTATTTCTAAAAGCTTAGCTCAGCAGTAGTCTAGTAGTATCTTCTAGTTAAGTCGTACTGCATAGATACTTGTCGAGTTCTATTAAATACTGTTTCTTAAAAAGTACACCCTTATCTAAAGATTTTGAGCTTTTAGACATTGGGCCTACGTGTTTAAGTTGTTAGTTTATTTTTACTAAGTACATGGATTTTCCTAAAATATTCATCTAATATTTTCTAATTATTTTTGCTAAGTATATTTTATTTTAAATCTGTCATAAATATGTGTTTTGTGTGTACATAAATACTTAAATAAATTAGTACTTACATCAGCTCCGGCTTAGTTTTCTGTCTGCTCTTCATAATATACTGGGTATTAGGGTAGACACCGTTATCGTTGAAACTAGTGGTGTGGTGTCATCTATAATATACTTTTTCTATGGGACCAACCTTGAAATCGCGGATAAAATATCATGTTCCATACATTTGTGTTCACTTAAATCGACAAAATGTATGGAACAGCTGTTTTTTTTTTTGAGATTTCAGAGTTGGTCCCATAGAAAAAGTATATTATAGATGACACCAAACCACTAGTTTAAAGGATAACGGTGTCTACCCTAACACCCTGTATTGTCATGCAGCTTGAATGATCTGTGTATTGTACGTACTTACTGCATAAGCATTTATCAAAGTTTCCACAATAACAACTACGCAAAGCTTATTACAGGTCCATAAATTCTTCATCCTCTCATTTTATCAGCTTTCGTGTTTGCATTCACTTGGGAGGCACAATTTTCTTCATTTAACTTTTAAAATCGAATAAAAATGTAATTTCCCTGGCTCGCTGAAAGCTTTATGATTCGTATTCATCGGCAGCAAGGCAACTTATTCGTTAGCTATCTCGTAAAATATAAACCCGCTAGTGAATAGGCGTCCTGCGCACGTGTGCTCTGCATCACCTGACACGATAGGCTGAATGCAGAGCGTACCGTCGTCCAATTTCGCGCGCTAAATTGTTCATAACGGAAGTTCATATCCGGACGTCGGGCCGCCCTACGCTTCAGGCGAGATTAGGCGGTAATTACCATTTCCTGTGACACAGGACGCAGACACGGCTAGAGAAGAAGCGGCTTCTCTGCAGGACGTACTGCGCTCAGCGCCACCGGAGGAAGGAACAATTTGCCGCAACAATTATCTAACTTCCAACATTTTTGCTTACCTAATTAGCTATCTTCTTCCTTCGCACATACGACGACGGAATCGGAAACCGTGGAAGTACTATCTGCCGTAATATACAACGCACCAAGTATCTCAATAAAAGCTCTTTGGAAAAGACATTTGTGAAAGTATTCAATAGCCAAATGCCGGTATAAATTGAGTGTATACCATTACTGAGTCGGAAAAACTGATTATGTAGGAACTGAACGGAGTGCGGAAAGGTTGCGCTGTTGTGCGGCGCGCGCGCCTCGCTGCCGCCGTTGATATGATTGAATAAGCGAACACCGGGCTCCCTAATGAAACATATTGAACGTGTATCGAATCACTTAGGCGCGCCGGTGCGCTCCTGCACTCGCTTTTTGGAGTATGTCAACAAGCCGTAGGTGAACCCTATAAATAACATTACGGTGGAGTCTCGTTTTAAGAGAGACAATATATTGAATTAACTCCGCCAACTTTGAACGTCAAAGGAGAATAAAAAAATTCAACTTCATTTTACGGAATATAATTTCACGCGGCATCAGCGTCTCCCTTTGTGTCGCTTAGAAAATATTTACGCAAAGCTGTGCCCCGTAAACCCACAAAAAGGGAGAATCCTAATGAATTCATTAATGTCATTATAATTAAGACATTTGCGGCATTTAATGTGCATTACTTTCAATCTTCTCTGTCGTGGTAATATTTTACGAAGAAAATTAGCAAGGGTTAGTAACTAGACTTAATTAATTGGATGAACCACAACAAAATTTTAGAAAAAAATATAATAGTGTTAATATCGGCACTTCTTTTCATTTTGGTACTTTACATTCATTATTTTTTGTATGCCTTTTGGAAGTTTATTTGTGTTATGTACCTGAAATGGCTTGTAGATTGCAGTATTTCTACTTGTTAAAAGTCTAGTCAGGAACTTAGTAATTTTTTATTTGGTACCTTATCATTAAACGAAAATTTAAAAACCAAAGGTTTTAACCTAAAGTACACTTACGGATACTAGCATCATGTTATTGTCCGTAAAAGTGCATAAAAAGGTTTTATCACCAAACAAATTGAGTGATCCATCAATTTGTGGTGTATCACTGTTACCAGATTCAGATAGGTAACTGTTAATAAAATGTTAATTTATAAAAGATGGCATTTTTTTATAAACCTTTCCATATTCCCAATCTAGTTTCTATAGAATTGGTGTTTCCGAAAAAATCCTAGTTTATCCCAGTAAAAATATATACGTATTTTGACTCGTCAATGCTGTTTTCAATCACGTTTCAGAAAGGTCCAGTGCAACGGCGAGGCGTGACCGGCTCACAAACACTGCGGCCGACAGCAAAGCTCTTTGAACATTCGCTAAACCTACTACCTAGAAAAACTAGTGGCTCTGTACCTTTGTAAGGTATAGTTCGCACTTGCTGCCGCGCTGTCAGATCCAAATGGATTCGTCGAATAATTTTAAATTTGGAGCACCGAGACCTCTTGCTCTTTGTAGAAAAGTTTCTCCATATTTCATAGATTATATATATGTATATACGGTTGTTCATATTTTTGTACTTAATCATAATTATTTTGTAACATTTTTCTACTGATGTCATGTATTGCTGTGTCGACCAAAATACGTGTAAGTTACTTATTGTTAAGTACCCATCACTGAATTGACAAATTGTATTGAACTCGGGATTTGACTTACAAGGTATATAACACCAAAGGTACAGGCTTCTGCCTAGTTTAGATTTCAAAGGTTCTATCAGTTTTCACAAATTGTTGCCTGAGCTTCTTTTCATGTATTTTATAAATTAACGTGTTCTCTAAATATTAGGTCCCCACCTATGAAATCAGCGTTTTGTATGGGGAATTTTAAAGAAGTTGCATTTTTCATACTAACATTTTCTTAATTTATTATATAACAACCATGAACACTAATGTTTTAAAACTTTAATGAACTAATGTTTAAAAACGAAAGTAACGTATGCCACTTAGATTAAGCGACAAAAATAAGTTATGCGAAGTTAAAAAAAAAAGTGGTCATTTCTGCTAACAAAATGAGGTAAGGTAGGTAGGTTTAAGGTATTTTTTATGTTTAGAAAACTATAAATAATAAGGTTTTTTTTAACTATTGGTAATTGTCTATGATGGTCATTATTCGATATAATACCAAGTAATTGATGAATATTTTAAATCATAGAAGTGACGAAAACGCCAATTTCATAGGGACCCATTTTTTTTTGTTTTTGTTTTTTTTGGAATTACGTATACCTAATTGTTTCTTTAAACCTGTACTAATCTTCCAATTACATGGAGATACAGCAGTATTTTGAACCGAAGTCCTTTTCCGATGTCGATCTCTGCGAATAAGGATCTATTATCGAGTAGAAAAATAGATATCTAGATTGTCATAGAGGGAAACCCGGCCAAGTGCATGTCGTACCATGCACAATGAAGGGTTCCGTAGTTGGGATGAATTTATAAAACAAACTTAACATTGTAGTTGTAAAACTTGTTCTCCAATACAGAATGTATGGGAGAACATGTTTTTACAACTGCAAATTTAAGTTGGTCGATGATTACTCGGTAACTAGTGGAGCCTACGTAGCGGTGATAGTTTTCCTTTTAATTTCGTTATATATGCTACTACCGTGATTTTTTTCACATATCTAAACCCAACCATTTAGCTGGCAGGGGGGGGGACACTTGGCTCTAACAAAAATTAGCACTTTAAATCTTAATATTTCGCAAACGGATCCCTGAATCCAAAAATAGTTTTACAAACTCACATTATTTTTAAACGACCTTTCTAACGATATCCCACACTATGGGATTGACGAGAAAAAAATAAACTAACCCCACTTTACGTGTACCCCAAAAAAAAATTTTTTTTACTTTTTTTTTTACCACTTTGTCGGCGGCGTTTATGTATATCCATACCAAATTACAGTTTTCTAGTACCAACGGTCTCTGAGCTAAGCCGTGGACAGACAGACAGACGGACATGGTGAAACTATAAGGGTTCCTTGTTGACTACGGAACCCTAAAAAGGCACACTGATACCTTAATACATAGGCCTGCTTTTGATCCTCTAAACGCAGAATAGAAAAGCACCCACGTTAAAGCCTGCAGAACAGTCACAGCTTCGTAAAAGAATTCTAAAAGCCAAAAGTAGTTACCGAAATATTTAATATTATTTAACAACATAACATCACACCTGTATTCCCCGAAGGGTTGGGCAGAGGTGCACCTACCTATAGTACACCCACATTTCGGTCATGTTTAAGTCCCATATAATAGGGGCGAGCCTATTGCCATCAACCGGGCTGCCACTGATAATTCCAAATAGAGAAACCTGATAACTTTAATATTATTTAAATACGAACAAAGACTCTAGATAAGTACTGTTGCGTTTTATCCTTTAATTTTATTTTATACTTAGTTTAAATTAAAGGCTAAAATGGAGAAGTTTTGCCTTGGAAGTAGCCTCAGAGTAACGAAACACGGAAAGTAGAGCCAAAGTTATTACCAAACAAACTATCCACGACGATTAGTAACTTAACATACCAACCTCCCACGAGAACGAGAAGCCAAACAACTTAGGAACAGAAATATGTTACTTTAAGCTTTTATTGGTAAATAAAGGTCAAATTAAATTTAGTAGCGAAACTCAGCAGATAAAATAATGGGTACCGATATCTAAACAAGATAAAACAAAAAAAAATGGTTTCCTCAAGGTTCTAGTCTTTTTTTTTTGTTCTATAGTTACACACTTAAAAATTGAGCATAAGGAATTTGGAACGAGTTTCCCAGGTGAGGTCTTTTCCCAGCAGTAGCACATAATATAGGCTAGAAAATTTAATACTAATAGACAGTATTTTAAATAGGAAGACGCGTACAAAACTTATAAGTAGGTAAACACAACTGATTTCTTTTAAATTCAAATGTTTGTGTTTAAAGAAACGTCTACTTCCTGTTAATCGTAGTCCTAAAAATAATCCCAGTCTATGTTCTTTTCCTGAAATTAGGAAGTATATCGATGGTTAGCAAAACCAACTGTTGGCTTCACATCCTGCAATGGTCCGTCCAATCACATTGAGGATGTGAGGCTGTCTGTGCATCACAAAGGTACTGAAGAGGAAATGACAGTTCCAGTACTGTTTCCTTATTAGGATTGCGAACAACGCCATCTCGGGTTGTACACATATTCATCTCCGCCATATAAATATTGAAGGAAATCGAAAGGTGTTTGTATTTTGTTTTCAGGAGATGGACTGAACTCTGATCATTCAACCGTTCTACTTACTTGTTTTTTTCTTACTAACCTGCTTTGGTTATGATTTAAGTTTTTTAAATAAAATCGAAACAACTGACAATTAGTCAGAGAGAATACTGCCAGTATCTTAATCATATTAGATTTAAAATAGTTTCACTTAATTACTAACTACTTCGATTAGGATTTCAACTCTAATAATAAAACTAAAACCCAACTACGACTAAAAAGGTATAAACAAGACACAACAGACAGACAAATTAAAAATCCGGAGTCACACGTGTTAGGGGCATAAATCGAACAGATTACGTGTGACTCCGGATTTTTAATTTGTCTGTCTGTTGTGTCTTGTTTATACCTTTTTAGTCGTAGTTGGGTTTTAGTTTTTATTACTTTATTTTTTTTTTAATTTGGGGTTATAATATTTATATTTTTGAAATGTGCTCATTAAGCCCTTTCATTTGATACCCAACATTGTACGTATTAAACAATTTTTTTTTTTAGTTCCTGTCTTTATGTCCTCTAGAGGGCGCCATTTTTAATTTAATGTGACGTCACATAGCCTATAACCAGCGGACGAACAAGACGATTCCAACGATACCATCATTTGTCAAAGTGTGATGAGTCGTTTAGAAGATATGAGGGAACATATGAACATACATACATACATACATACCGGTCAAAATCATAACCCTCCTTTTTTCTTCGCCGTAGTCGGGTAAAAACTAAACAACTGACCATCACTAAGAGAGAACACTGCCAGTACGATATTTAATAATAATAATAATATATCATTTATTTCAGGCTACGCCCATAGTGTTAGTAACAATGGTCTTAAAAGCTAGTGTTAGTAGACATACAAGTTTGATTAAGTCGAGTGGAGTTTCATCCAATGTCGCAGCATTGGAGACTCCCATCTATCTGCGAATAAACTCAAAATCAAAATCAAAATCAAAATATTTTATTTCACATAAACCTACATGGGCACTTATGAAACGTCAGAAGCTAGGTGCACGGTTCCAATTGGTCGTTTCCTATGGAGAAGAGCCGGCAAGAAACTCCACGGTTACTCTTTTAAAAATAATTGGCTTTTACAATATTTTCAAATTACAGTATTAGTAGGCATGGGAGGACAATGTAGGCCTTTCAACAAGTAAGTACCAGGTACTTAACAAAATAGATGTTCAGTAAATCTACAGTCCAATAAGCCTACAAAGTTCTCACATTCACAAAATAGAAAATAATCTATATAAAAGACAAACAATAAAAAATAAAAATAAAAACCTATTTCAGCCAAATGACGTGATTGCTATTACAACTGTAACAAATTGAATAATTATCATGTCCACAAAAGCTACTAGGAGTTGAAATTATATTGGAGGTATCTATAATAATAGGAATAATGTCAAATACAATGATTATGTCAAGGATGAATGTAAAGAGAACTCAAGATAGTGTTGTTACTGCCACGAAGACGAGCAAGCAGAGAAGCGCTTCTTTTACGTATGATGGCCGCAAAACCATCTATAAACCTTTCCGCAAATATTTTTGACGCGCTGCATCGCCATGGCAGACCCAACGGTATCCTAAGTGCATTATTATACTGGACACGTAGATCGCTGTAAGCTCGCAAACTATAACTAGTCCACAGGCTGCACGTGTAAAAAGACGAGCAAAAAGACTTAAACAAAGTGATCTTGACCGCCTCTGTTCATCGCGCAAACCTGCGGGCCAGCATGTTGCAGCGGACCGACAGCGATCTACGTTCCCTGTCAATGTCCTTGTTATCTTTCAAGTCATCGGTAACCCAATTACCCAAGTATTTAAAATTGGTCACCCTATTTAAGGGAGCTCCACAGAGCGATACCTCTGGTATATTTGGGTAACCCATAGCACCTGCTTTAAAAACCATAATTTCGCTCTTTGTGGTGTTATACTTGAGTCCTTGAGCTACCGCGTATGCTTCACAGATAGATACCAGTCGCCTCAAGGCACCGATCCAAGGGCTCAGCAACACCATATCGTCAGCATAACTAATGTTATTTACACATACTCCATCTATATGACAACCGATATTAGTGTTGCTGAGCTCAACGATCAGCCGATTCATGTACAGATTGAAAAGTCGAGGTGAGCTCAATCCCCCCTGCCTCACCCCGCACTCCAACCGATACACATCAGAGAACGACCCCTCCCACTTCAAACTGTTTTGTTGATTAGCATACCAATATTGAAACAATGTAATGATGTTACTGGGCAAGGCAGTTTCTTCCTGTACCTTACGCCACAATGCTTTATAATTAACGAAATCGAATGCCTTTGACAAATCCAGAAAACAGGCAAACACAGGCGTCTTTCTGTCAGTATAGTACTGTACAGTCTGCTTGAGGCATAAAATAGCACTCTCTGTAGAGAGCCCTGGTCTAAAGCCGAACTGACTGTCTTCCAATATAATATGTTTCGATAACTGTTTGTCAAGCAGACTGTCCAGCACCTTGGCTATGACAGTCGCTAATGATATAGGCCTGTAATTGGAAATGTCAGAGGCATCTCCGGTTTTATTTTTAACAATAGGCACTATAGTGGTGTTAATAAGGTCATCAGGTAAATAGCAGTGACTAACACAAAGGTTAAAAAACATGGCCAACACTCGCGGCAGGTGTATGCCGGTGTTTCAGATGTTCAATGCTAAGACCGTCGTGACCGGGTGACTTACCTCTCGTCATTCCCAATATCACCGATGCAACTTCCTTTGCAGTGAAGTGGACGGTAACGTCACCCGAGACGGCGTCAGCATTGACCATCTGAGTCTGATCTTCAATTAGTGAATCAACTTTAAAATGTTGTTTAAATTGGCTATACTTGTCGGTTCATGCACACCAGCTACACTCACAGGGCGGCTCGACCTTGGATTCAAGCGATTAGTGGACTTCCAAAATGACCCAAACTGTTTCTTTAAATGATTCTTTGTTATTATGTCGATTTTTATTTGCTGTTCATTATCTTGACAGTATTTTATTTTGCTTTTAAATATATTTCGAAACTTACACATGTTATCGTAAATATACCCTTTTTTTTTGGGTGGGAAATCATCAAATGACTTCTCCCGCTCTGGGCGGAGCGGAAGGGCGTGTCAGACTCTTACTGACTAAAACCCACCCGTGTTCCGTCAGTTGCCTGTTGCCAAGGTCCCGGTATCCCTTTCGGACTATTCCGTAACCTAGCAGGCATCGGTCCTAACGGACCCCGTCAGGTGTGCTGACATCTCTTTGAGGCGCGCGTGGAACACGACGCGCCATCGACCCGGGCCTGGTCCTTATCGGACGGCGAGCTACCCATTGCTCGCCGTCCGCAAGCCTGCGCCTATGGTGGCCGGGAATCCACCTGGGATTCCCGACGCCCAGGGTGTCTCCAGCGGCGGCGGTTAGGAGCGTGAGGGCGCAGGCTTTGCCTCTCCCTCACGCGTTCCGCCTCCTCCTTCGCGAGCATCACTGCTTCGCAGAAGGAGGTGACCGCCTCCCATGCCCTCTCGCTCCGTACCATGGCCTGGACCAGGGCCGGACGCGAGAGGTAGTGCCGCCAATCGCCTCCACGAGGACACGGCGGTGCTCCGCCCAAGCAGGGCACACCTGCGCCGTATGCTTCACCGTGTCCTCTGGACGATCCGCACAGTGGTGACACCAGGGCGTTTCCTCCCGCCTTATCCTACACAGGTACCTCCCGAAGCTGCCATGTCCGGTGAGGACCTGCGTCAGGCGGAAGGTGAGGACGCCGTGACGCCTCTCCATCCACTCCTCAAACAGGGGACTTATCGCCGCAATTGTGGCGTGCCCAATCGTAAATATACCCTGTCCTGGGTTTGTTGTGCGAAAGCCATGTTTGATACCACAGTCAAGCCTCACCGTGAGCACCACGAACGTGCATGTTCCAACCAGGTACATATTTTCTCTTATTACTTACAGCTCTTTCACTACCCATATATGTAAGCTCAGCACCCTCTGTTAATATATTAACCAATCCATTTAAATCAATATTTAAATGGTCTCCCTCTTTTATTCGTGTGGTTAGTGCTGGTACCTAATTGGTGTATGTCCACTACATAATTATATACTTACCAAAACCACTTTCAACATTAGTGAAGTGTTTCAACTACAACAAATTAATTCATTATCTTTTTTTAGTAGAACGAACCGGTACGAACAGGACTAACATTAAGTGATGGTAATGGAACAGACACTATTAGAGAAGATGGCTGTAAAATGTAAAATATAAATTGTAAATAAATAGAAGTGGATATATACACGTAGAAATATAGATGGTCGTGTTTTATAAATTGATCGCGCAATTAGCGGGCGACTGTCGTGCTGTCTAGTTGATAGGTACCTACTTATTCGATAGGTACTCGATAGTGTGATAGTACTGTCAAAATTATTGTGAGTTAAAAGCGTTCCAATCTTAGTCCGTGGCTGTTACAGTGGGAATGGTGGTCGAAATGTTTAAAACAAAATATTAAAAAAATTGAAGTGTTTGTTAATTTTTAGTTAGAAAGATAGGTGTGGGAAAAATGCCTAAGGTATGTTATTTCATAACACATTTTAAACCATTATTTCTGTAAATAATTCAAAACCACATAAAGTTATCATTAGTTATGTATTTTAAGACATTATTTTGTTGAGAAACAAGCAGCTGCCGTTAGATTGAGTATTAATTATTTAAAAAAGATATGATCTGATCTTATATTTAACACCAATAAAATAAAATCAAAAATTATTTCTATAAACCACCAAATCCATTCATAATAAATAAACTCAAAATGCAAGTACGACAAAAATGACAACTAAAAAAGTATAACCAAGACATCGATATCGATATTTTTCGATTTTTGTATAGCCAGAGTCACACGTCATTACTAAGTCATGCAATTAAGTCATAAATCGTACAGATTACGCGTGACTCCGGTTTCCCTTTGGTTTCGCGTTTCGCCGTAGTCGGGTAAAAATAGCAATTCTGGAAATATGCTTTTTATAAATGTTTCCATCAACACCACCAACAACAACCAAACTTGGCCAACAATCAATAAATTGGTGATCCTATATTATCGTTATAAGTGTGGAATATTGGTTCTAGCCATCACCATCATTTCAGACGAAAGACATCCACTGCTGGACATAGGCCTCCCCCAAGTGTCTCCACATAGACCGGCCCTGTGCTTCTAGAGTAGTCTCTAAATTGTCTTAACTAGAATAGCTATATAATAATATGATGTATAGCGGCCCGATCCTTTCCTGAGACCACAAGACCACCCTATATGGACCTATATGGCCAGTAAGTGCTGGAATAGTTGAAATTCCGTATCGAAATCTTAGTGATGGGACATTTAATTGAAACATTTGACGTAAATTATCGATAGAAACGTAATGAAATTGTTAAAAAAACAGTATTTAAATTTAAAAAACTTAAAACTGATACTTAAATAATATGAACTGTTTTGTGAATTTAAATTTTGCATTGATTGGAAAGCAATCTCGATGTATTTATGGATGCAAAAGCGTAGGTGACCGCCTACACTGTTGCATCCGCGTGCACCTAGAGTCCTATTACCTTTTCCGTTTTTAATAAAATAAAATAGCTATTTCTGCGAAAAAGATTTTTTACAAATAAACAGTGATGTTTGGGCATTGATTTCATGAAAAAAGAAGGTGAATTTGTAAAACTTACTTATGTATTGATTTGCATCCCTATCTGAAGAGGATATACATTGGATACACCTTTCATTTGCATAGATAAGTCAAGTAGGTATTATTAAAAAAGAAAAACACAGCCTCCTGAAATAAATCTACTGCCACGATACGGACGTAATCATGTAATAACTTCAAATAACTAGGTACATCAAAATATAGTTAAATATATAGAAAGCATGCAAACCTCAGTCACAATATTTATTAACAACATAAGTACATGTAACTTGGGTACATAAGCACTATTACATAGGCAAACATTTAACAAACAGTTTGCACGTAGGCATATACTCGTAGCCATAGAACATAGCTGAAGGGTGCAAATTGGAACACATCACGACTGTAGGCGATAACAAGTGCATGGCGTTCTTTCGACCACTTAATATATTAAACATATCTAATATAAATTGGTTGTTGGACTAGGAACACGTTTTATTGCGCAGAATATTTACTTAGGCCGTACTTGCTAATAAAAATCTTATAAAATTGTCACACAGATACTGGAGAAGCTAACACACTGTGGATGTGTATGGTACCCTCTACCCGATGGGTTGAGCCATTCACCTTCCTCTGCCTAAACCATCGGGGAATACAGGCATGATGTTATGTTATCTTGTGTATCAACACACAATTTGAAAAACACAAATGCAGAGCACATTTTTAGGATTCCGTAGCCAAATGGCAAAAACAGAAACCTCATAATTACGTCATGTTCGTCTGTCTATCTATGTCTCTCAGATTCCAGAATTAAAAAGATTATGATGTTTCCAAGTGACGTTGCTATTTAAGCCAATAAGTTATTGACATATTATGGGATATTTTCGGTTACAAACAACCGCAGAAATAACTTTGTTTTCCGAAGGTTTTCAAGGTACCATAAAGCAAAAACTTATTTTTGCGACAGATAACATCATTACTGTGTGTGTATATGCTTAAATATTTAAATATTCATCCCGACTACGGATCCCTTCACTGTGTGTGGTCCGACACGGCCGATTTTAAAGAATTTTTCGGAATTTTTAACAATAAATATCTACTTACTTACTACATGCACAGACATGTTTTCTAACCCACAGTTTTTATTGTTGCACTTTAATTTGTAATCTAGTAACTCACAAGCTATAAACATACATTAAAAAAAATCATGTACATCTAGGAGGGGGGGACGCTAACCCTTCTACAGGTCTGATGTTATGTGTGAGTATATATCTAGGAAATGCATTTTCGTATTTCATATGTTCTTCTTCCATGACATAGCTGCATAATCAACTGCAAACTAATTAAGAGCAGTCCTCTATGCCAACCAAATACACGAAACAAGTAGTCTATATATTCACATTTAGTACTAAGATCTAAATTGAATATTATATTTTCCAGGAATAACGCACATTTATTTTAATCGACCTTAGAAAAAACATGAATTGTAATACTAGGAACTGCATCAGTTCTTATTTTAATATTCAAGACGATATACGTAAAGACTGTCTAATTGGATAAATAAGATATCAAATTATATAATTCCGTAATTTGCTGTATTGAGTATGAGGTACTAAACTAGACAAGTTTGTCATACAATGAGTATGACCATTATCTAAAGTAGTATTTTAGTGTAAGTACAAAATGTACATTCTTTCTCTATCAGTTCATTAACGCATGCAGGCTTTCACCGATGTGGCCTTCTCACACCATTTTAAAAGGGATAAAACTGTCTTTACTATCCTGAAAGACTATTTCCAAAATTTACTTTACATCAACGCCTTTTACGATAGATCCGGTAAAGATAAAATCAAGTATCTACACTTTATATTTTTCATCCACACTGCACAAGAAACTTAAACCGCCGTATATTCTCGAACGAAGCATAAAATGTTAATCCATTCTTAAAGACACACGTCCAAGTAAGTTTTTCACTTCAATATTAGTTAGTGGTCGTTGTTTGTGTGAATCTCTGCAAGTTTAAAGTGCAGCGACATCGTTTGGCATCAGGTGCGATACACTCACGCAAATATTTTATGAAAATACCTAGATTATTAACACTAGTGATGTGACTCTTGTCGATGTTTTGTCGAATATTAGGAGGCCTATGAAATATTATCTATTTCATTTCGACTCTTATGGGAACTTTGATATTCAAAATAACAATCCAGTATGAACAATAATTGACAGTATAGTAGTAGTAGTTTAACAGACTGGTGTCTGCAACTCCACGTATTTCGGATGAACCGAGGATAAAAAAAGATTGTGGATCAGATTATAGTCCGAAAAAGAAAAGCAAAAGAGTATCTTGGATATCTAAAAATAGCAGTACATACGTAGTATAGTTTATTACTATAAAAAAAACCGGCCAAGTGCGTGTCGGACCACGCACAATGAAGGGTTCCGTAAAGATTTACCATATTATTTTAAGACCATAGACTTCATAAAGGTTTCGCCGTAATCTATGAGTCAATTCTTTGTATTTTTTTCAAAATATTCCGTTAATAAAGGAATATTCCCTATAAGTGGTCAGTTTTCTTATATTTTCATAAATATCTTTTAAAGTGATTATTTAGCGATCCTCACTGAGCCCTTTCATTTGATACGTCACAAGGTACAGTTTGCAAAACTTTTTTTTTTAATTTTCCCATTTGCCCGAAAAGTGACTCCATATTTAAAATTCATTTATTGACGTTATACGTCCGTGTTTGGGTCACGGAAATTCGTATGTGTAACAAATTTAGTACCAAATATCAAAATTCTGAGCAAATTGGCTGTGACAGCCGGACAGACAGACACACGAGTAATCCTCTATGGGTTTCGTTTTTTCATTTAGAGGTACGGAACCCTAAAAAAAAAAAAACAGTCATAATCCTTAAAGATAAAATTTAAAAAAAATGTTTTTTTACTGATTGAGACTATGTAGAATTCTAGATAAACATGACAGACGGTTGCAAGCCTTTAACTCGCATAATGCATCTTATCAACATGACAATAATATGAGAACCATTTGTAAATGGTTGAATAGGTATTTATTAATGTCGTTAATATACTATGCAGTTTTGGTAATATTGATCAACCGATCAAACTTGAACGACACTTTTTATCTCAGTAAGTTAAACTAATTAATATTATAAAAATTCTTTAATGATCATAAATTTAATTTACATGTATTCCTGTATTTACTTATCTATCAAACGATTAGATAACATATTTACAAACATAGTTATTACTCATAGGTACAGACAGCGTCATTATGTGGGAGGCCTCAAGTTTTAAAATAGTTATCATTGAATGAGATTTTAACCAATATCAACATCGTATGCGTTCTTGTCACCTGCCAGCAGTTTTATACTTAGTTGTTGCTAATAAATATTGCAAAAAAGAAAAGGAAAGAGGACCATATATTGAAAAATATTAAGTTTGTAATGTAAAAAAAAATGGTATTGTTCCTCCAGTCATATCCACTAAAAGCAAACTTAAAACCTCCCAGACATGTCTACGTAAGTATGTACTTACGTCACCAAAATTTTCTTCTGTATCGTTGTTTTTCGTTAAACTTATCACATGTTTTTGTTAGAATAGAAAAAGCTGTCATGCAACTATGTATATCAGATTTGAACTTGTGTTTCTTTTGCTGGGGTACCCAGTTGATGACGCTGTGTGTATCAAAACAATTACCCTGTAAAATGATATTCATAAAAAGTAATAAAAAAAAAAAATGTCGATATCGAAAAGTCGCGTCGCCGCGTGGTTCGTGACTAGCAGCGTGCGGAGGGGTGTCGGTGCCGCGGCCGCATCCTACAGCCAAACGGTAAACACTTTGCTGTAATCTCGAGATGAGAAAACTTTCAGTTCTCTTAATTCAGAAACTTATTCAACAACCTAACAACCTTAGAGCGGACCGCCCGGCGGACACAAGACAAACAAACTCACCATTTAATCCTACACTTTGTACTACATTAAAATAAAAATCGGGTTTTCTTAACTAGCCTTTGCGTTGTGTATCTACACTTGAAAGAAATGTAAGTAAAATAGATTTATCACCTTTAAACGTGACTAACAAACACTCGTGACTTGTACCGATATTATATCAAAAACTTTATGAAATATAATTGTATTATATACCAAATAATTTTTTCGTCTGGCAGAAGTAGAATTATCAAAAAATGTTCTATGCACTACCTACCGACGCTATAGATACCTAGATCATATTTATGATTGCCTATCGACTATTTATAAACTAACAATAGCCCAGTCCCGAGATTCAGGAATTTCAGAATTTATACTAATCCGTGAGATTTAAATAGAGATCAATGCTCGAATATCGTTCTAGAAGGGCCTTACTGCTAATTACAATGTCTTTAGCATGAAACCGTTAACCACTCTGACCAATTTTCAAAACTGTACCATAGCTTCAAACTATTAGCCCCAATTTATTTCCATTCAAATCCAACATACTTTTTTTTGTAAAGTTATGGAAAAACTCCCGCATTCACTTGCGTCGTCTGTATTATATAAATAAGTAATAACTACTCTTTTGCGAGGGGTAGATAATAGAACAGATACATAATGGAGTCAGGTGCAATTTAATCACAAAGGAGACGTAGTTAGCTGGCTATTTACCAGAAAGGTGATAAGAAAAAGTCCGCACACACCGGGGCTCACAACTCAACCAATGATCGCACAATATACAGGCAGCGCTACTGAATAAAGTTACACCAAGATTTTTATATTCAAATTGAATGAAAACTCATTTTCACGTCTTACTACTTGTCGAGAGAATTTCGAGAGATAACGACCCTACTTGATCGCCTTATCTTCTAAAGGTAAATATGTACTATAAATCTATTTTACTGAAAGGCTAGTTGGCTACTTTTCCTGAACTGTACCTATTATTCATTACCTTTACGCTTATGGTAACTGTATTCATAATATTGTTTATTTTTTTAGTTGTGCATAATCATAAATAATTTTAATCATTTTTGAAGTCACGTATATTTGGCTATCGGCGGTATGTTCACATCAATTTAATCAGTCCATTGACAGTAGAAGTGTCGCTCTCAAGTGGAACACAGTCGCCGCCATAGGCAAACAAACATTAAAGGATTACCGGATAAGTACGTAACGCAGTACGTACCTAATACCTATACTACACGACTGTAAACAAAGACGTATATCTCGTTCACTTACCTCAGTGTAAGCTTGCCTTAACCGAGGACAGTCCATCTCGTCCATGTAGGATTTTTATTTTATATGAAAAAAATAATGGATAAATAAAAATACATTTTTCTGGAAGCGATTTGTTTATATTGTGTCTGTTCTTACTGACGAGCCTGCTAGTGTCGTGGAAGATTAGGGCAATGAAAACATTTATTAGGAAAAAATCTAAAGGATATTTTGTAATTATAGATAGGTAGGTGTTTGTTTTTCAATCATTGCTAATTTAGGAATCTACATTACATTTGAGTGGTTTGGTAACAGTTTTACAAATCTTATATTTCATCACGTCATTTCAAAATACTTGCTACAAACAAATTAAATAAATATCCAGTCATACAATATTCAAACCTCGAACAAACTTATGTGTGAACAGCATTTGGTCATGAAACTGTAATTAAGAAACAAGGCCGCGTGATAATCGTGATATTTCGTAGATGAGTCCAGCCAATAGAAGCCCACTGTGCGAGCCGACTGACTTACACCCAGGCGTCACCATCACTGACATGGACACGGTGCACGAAGAAAATGATAACGACAGGTATGAATATCTTATTATTTTTATTTGCCCAATATTGTAGGTAAGAAAAAAACGTGTTTGCAAGAAGAAAATGTATATGTAGCTAGTAAAAAAAATAGATTTATCTACGTAATTGTGTTTATCTTTTAGTTGCCCTGTTTAAATTGTATTTATTTTCTTATAACTCTTACTATTTTTGAAATTTTGAGACGCTGAAAAAATATTTAAAGAGTGATGTGTTAATAAGTAAATTATATGATATATTTCTTCTTAAGACTCGTTAACTTTGGTACTTATACAATGCTTGATGGACGAATTAATTTGTGTGCAATTAGGATGCAGTCTGGTCGTTTGTATCGTAACTGTAAGTCACCCTTATACACAAACAGTAGGAAGCTTGAACTTTTGCAGGAAGGTTGCTATCGAATATAATATGTGATAAGTACCTGTTGTGCATTAGATTCTCGGGTCCTAGCTTCTTCTATTTATTTTACAAAATAACTAAAGGCTATTCGAAAACCTGAATCATAGGTGCCAATAGATACAAAGTGAAAAAAAAAACCGGCCAAGTGCGTGTTGGACCACGCACAATGAAGAATTCCGTAGTTGGAATGAATTTATCCAAATAACAAGCTTAACTTTATAGTTGAAAAAATGTCGCAAAAATGGCCGTATTTTTTTATGCGTTGACTTAGAACCTTGATTTTTAGAGTTCCAAGAGACCGTTCTATTGACCTACGTATTTGATATTAATTTCAACTTAATACCTCCACACGTTTCTGAAAAAAGGTCAAACGAAACTAAGTGGTCCTATTGGGTTCCGTTTTTTCCTTTGGAGGTAGGTGCGGAACCCTAAAAAGAGTTCGTAAAATAAAACAATCAATTAAACTTTGTTCATAATTCAAAAATACATGACCCACTCCTATTACATGAACCAGCACGTGTCTATTGACGTGTGTCAGCCAGCATTCCATTGTACAGAATTGAACATGAAAAGCCATTCTTTTTTTCAAAAGCCTGGGGAAATGGATACGTCGGCGTCGGCTCGCTGCCGCTGGACAGGGCTTAGACGTCATAAACAAAGGGTAGATGCTAAGCATTTAATTAAAGTTTCTTTTAAACCGCATTTGCCTTTGTCTCGTGACTCAGTTTTATCCGTTATCTAAATACTGAATCTCCTTGCATGTAGTTTATGCCAAGACCGCGTTAGATATTGCACTCGTGCGACCGCTTCTGCTGTTTATTTTAAGATTTGTTTTAAGTATTAAGTACTATATTTTTAGTACAACTTAAGTTTAGCTAATCAAACGACTTAATAAAAAAATATTCATGATTACGAAATATATAGGTAAGTCTCTATAGTTATCTATAGTTAGTATCCGCTTTTGTTTGCAAATCAATACAAATCCCACACGTAAAGCATGACGATATAAAAATCTAGGTGTATTATTCTTTTCGAATATCAATATTTTGAACATACGGACGTTATTCAAAATAGGTTCAGTGAGGATACAACGAAGCTTAGGAAGACATTTCCGGCGAACGGATGCACATTTTGGAGATTTTGCGCTCAGAACCCTCCAGTCGAAATAGTTCAATACAAGTGCAGTTCAGACGCTTCTTTAAATATTCATGTTACAGTATGTTCGATTTTAAACGGTAATTTAATATTTCAAACGTATAGCAACATCGTGTTTTATTTAGCAGAGTAGAATAAAATGCGAATGAAAGCAGTGAAAAGATACAACATAATTCTTTAAAATAATCCAGTTTCAGAAAAAACGAAATTATTTCCAACAAAAATGACACAGTGAAAACAGGCACAATTAAAACCGGCTTAATATCCACGCGTTTAAAAAAGTTTTTCATAATCTTTTTCCCATGAAAACATGATCATTTTGGTACACAAACGCTGTCAATGCGGCTGACATTTTTTGTGGGCTACGATTTTCTCGTCACATTTTCAAACACTCTGTATTTGAGCGAGAAGTATGAAACGCATACACAAAGAGGGATTTCGGTGCAGTCGCAAAGAGCTTCGAAAATATTTATGACGTTTGATAGACTGCTTTGTATCGCGATACGCGGGCGTCTGCTCCACCGCTGCACACATTCCTAAAGGATTGACTGCTCTGAATACCGACAAATAAACAAATACATCGTTGTTGACAATATATCTTTAAAAAATATATTCATCTCATCATTTCATTCGAAAGACGTCCACTGCTGGACATAGGCCTTCCCCAAACTTCGCCACTTCGACCGGTTCTGAGCTTCCCGCATCCAACGGATTCCTGTCTTCCTTTGTCGGTCTTCACAAGGTCAACGGTCAAGTTTGCGGGAGGTCTTACAACGCTTAAAAAAATATACTCAATCATTGTAACATCTATATAGGCTCTAAAGTATCTTGGCATCACAAGCTATCTGCAAATGGTTCAAACTTCGAAGCTTTCCTTTTTATATTGGTAACACCACACTTCATCACACCACACCACGCCACACCACACCACACTTCACTGGTACCCACACTCTTCAATAATAACTTTTAATTATATATTTTGTTTTCTTCTTGTATTTTTGTTTACTGTTATGTATACAAAGGTAAAGATGTAATACTCAAACACTGTTTTTGGGGGGGCCTGGTAATCTGTGTGGCAGGTTGGTTTTCCTAGTGCATATACCAGTCTCCCACAAAGGATATAAGTATCAGATATTGTAATCTTTATATATATTGAAGGCACGGCGCCTTCAATAGTGGAGGTAAATGTTTATTTATTTGTAGTTTTTTTTTAAATCGAGCTTACATCAAACACAACAACAACAATTAATAGCTTCTTGGATATCAACAGGAATCTCGAAAGCTTGAAAACGTCATTCAATCAATTCAAAAAATCGTATTGCAAAGGCAAGAGACAGCCATCTTGTTCAATTGGCCATTTTCAGTCGGAAGGCAAACCTAACCGTATAGCGCAAACTTTTCTGTTTGCTAATATGTTTCAACTAAATTAAAGTAAACTAAACAAACCTTTTTTTAATCGATCATACCGCAATACTTAAAAAAACGCAACACTATAGAAGATGAAATGGATTGTACTAATATTTTACGTAACTGCATCCAATCACCATTGGTATTTGGTATCGACAGATCACTTGGTTCACAGAATTTCTCTCACGCCAAAGTGTCTCTGAATATTCTATTATAGCATTGTAACCAATATTTTCCTAGAAGACTAAGATAAGCCTTCTTGGAAAAGTTCTTCACTTGTTGATATCTATAGCAAGAAATCTCTGTCGTATTTGCACCTTTATGTAAGTATTTATTATTAAGCAATAACAGCTGCTCGGGGCGATCCATCAGGTTAAGCTACGCTTGCCGGGGTTGGTCCGTGGATGGGTGACCACTTTCACATATCGAGAATCCTCCGTGCCTCGAAAAGCACGTTAAGCCGTTGGTCCCGGCTGTCATTTGTGGATCTTTGACAGTCGTTACGAGTCGTCAGAAGCCCAAAAGTCTGTCAATCAGTTTAACCAAGGGGTATCGTATTACCCAGTTACTGGGTTGATGTTGTTGAGGAGGTCAGATAGGCAGTCGCTCCATGTAAAATACTGGTATTCAGCTGCATCCGGTTAGACTGGAAGCCGACCCCAACAAAGTTGGGAAAAGGCTAGGCAGATTGATTTTGATGTAAGTATTTATTATTGACTAGCGACCCGCTCCCACTTCGCACGGTTTGTACGACTTGACAAAACATCGAGTTTTCTTTATATGTAACTTTCCTATTAAAGAAATCATATACATAAACCTTCCGGAATAAATTCTCTTAATGATGGTGAAAACCTCATCAAAATCTGTTCCGTGTTTAGAAGAAACGCGGACATGCAGACAAAAACAAAAAGCGACTTTAATTTATAATATCTATAGATATAGATGCATCTCACGTGCTGAGATATGTATGTATATGTACCATAACATTAATCTCTATTTCCTAATTTGATTTGTGGTGGTTATACGTTTATAATAATATATTCTTTATTTCAGACCGCACAAGTCAAGTTAGTAACAACGACATAAAAAACTTGGTTAGTAAACATAAACCAACCAACTTTATACCTATAATTTTAATTTTTGTTTAATTTAGTGATGAATCTTCATATTCGGACCTGGGCCAGCTTCGGGAGCGGACTCGAGCCATGCTGGGCACGCCAGCGGAGCCCCTGGTGCAGCACTCACACTCACAACCCAACAGTCGCAGAATGTCCTCCGATATAGAAGCTAAACTTGCTGCTAATTTGAACACAAGGTATGGGAAAAAACAAAACTTCTACAATTAGTGAAAATTTATCGGAAAATCCGGTAAATCATACAAAGATAAAAGATCAATTAATCAATAAAAAATACTTACTTAACAGTATATAATTAACAAATAGCCGCCACCAATGTGTTACACCTACCTTTAACATTTTGAACCATTAAACTTGCAGAGTGTTCCAAATTTATTATGGTCCTAGTAATGCCATTAATTTAACTCTAAATAAATGCTACCTTGCTTGCCATGCTACTTTTTACGGGAAATGATTACTGACACATTAATAACCATTTTAAATTAGTGGAAACTTATCAATTAATATCGGTGATCTGCACTCAGGCGAGAAAACCCCCCAACTTGCAGCAGTCGTGAAGCGACCCGACGTTTATGACTTCATGACTGGTGATAAGCAAAAGTCTCACTAGAGTAAAACGACTGAGAATTTATCCTTTGGAGAAATTGGCACTATAGTGACTGTGACCATAATCCTGTTTTGTCATCATGGTCTGTAAGAACATTTTACTCAAAGAGCGCTTTTTCAGAGGCATAGAAGTTTGTGCTCCTTGTCATAATACTAAATTGGGCATTATTACAGACGGCCCTCAGCCATTATCGCAGCGTTTCGTCGTCCGTCGCAAGCGCTAGCGTTGTGCGCGGCCACACAGCGACGGTTCCTGTCTGAACTGTCCCCTCACTCTCGGACATCAGTCGCTTCCACGTCACACGACACTCCACCCTCCGCCGCCGAAATATTGGGACAGTAAGTATTAATATTCTTACTTTATTAAATGACGTCATTGATCCACTGGAACGGTTCCCGGAATCATAAATTGAATGATCAAGCCGAGTATTTTTTTTAAATTGTGGCAAGCTAGCTTACGTTATCTGATTATCCGTAATGCCTGACTGGAAGCAGATACAATTATAAATCGTATATATGTATGGATGCTCGATATATTGGTGACTACATGATTACGACGAAATGCAAATGCATGATTGCGCTAAAACGTAGTAGATTTTCAAGAATTGGAAACTTTTATACCCCACCTGCTAAAGCCAACGACACCTGTTTTATCTTTAATATCCATACCTGCTATCAGGAATAAAATAATAAATCAAAACGCCAGAAAATCCTTGAGTAAATATTCCTAAGGCTGGAACACACTACGATAAATCAGGGCGAGCTGGCACCGGCACATGCCCCCGACACACGCGCATCGCACCGCAAGATCCAAATACTTGACATGGGCCTCCACACCGCAAACTTACACTATTTCGGCCATTATTTCCTATTTTACATAAAGAATGATAATAATATCTCACCTTCTAGAATTTCCGCAGTTAAAAACTTTATCGTTGATCGTGAATCAATAACGTTCTAAGGAGTTACGGCATTAAAGTTCTAAGAATTTATCTCATAAAATATCATTCAGGTGCGGTTTGTTTTCTCAGCCTACTTATAGAGCTATATCCAGCTACTATTGACCGTATTATTGGAAATAAAGGAAAAACAAAATGTTAATAATGATGACTCAAAACTTTGCAAAAGTTTGCCCACAACATATTTCGGCAACCACACACCCCGTATCTTCTCCTAGAATGTAAAATGATGTCATCAGCCGCTTAGATATGAATAAGCACAGAGAGAGACCTATTTCGAGGTGAATATTATTCAGTTGGATAGCGTCATGTAGTCCGCAGACAATAAACAGCCTCTGTCGCGTCAAAACCATTGAAAAGCACCCTTTCATTTGTTAATAGATAGACACGTACACAATGGAACTGAGAACATTCAACGCAAACATCACTATGTGAATGTAATTAGATTGTGAAAATGTTTTTGAATGGAACTTGCCTTTCTGTTGCTTTAGATACTCATGTTTGTTCCTGTTTTGGATAATATTTGGCTTTTGAACTCTTGTATCTTTGATGCACTTCACTTTGAACAAAACTGCCTACTACCACTTAAAACATATCATCGCTTATTTAAGTTGTGATAACTCCAAAACTTTACTATTAGTACGAACTAAATCTTAATATACTTATGGTATTTTTTTTTTTCATATTATATTTCTTTAGTAGAATAGTATCTGATGTAGTAAATGTATGAAAGTAGAATGGTATATAATTTGGTAATCGTTTAAAATTGATGTTTCAAATATGTTTAGCGGTAAAAGAATATACTGATTAGTGGTGCAAGCGGCCTATGAAAATGCTTCAAGTTTTTCAATCAAACAAATTTTCTTATACCACTTTTTAAAGCATTGGAAATTATCTGTTTCTAGATGAGAATTATCTGATTTAAGATGAGATGAGCATTGGAAATTATCTGTTTCTGATGCTAGTTATTCATTTCTAGTTGTTAAATTAGCATTGTTTTGTTAAAGTGAAGCATTGAGCAAGGCGCTTTCTGCCTTATACTGCAAGCTACTTGTGGTGCTGGGGCTGGCCTTCCCTATCACCGAAGTGATCGCCGGCGGGGTGCCAGATGGCTACTATCAGGTCAACTGTTGTTATTTTATTAAATATCTGTTCCATTTGGTATTTAAAACTACATTTAATATAATTACTTGAAAAAAAAACCTTTTTAGAAATGTTGAAAAGCAGAAAATACTGAAAATATAAAACTGTTACTGTCATCAAAATTACCAACATGATTGCATTTTCCCTGAATATTCATACGTGCCATATAATTTTAACGTTTCCATTACAATGAAGTCAATAAAGTACTTAGTGAAATTCCAACAGTAAGTAGGATTGGGTCGTAAATGAATATTGTTTTTCTTTTTCAGGGCTTCTATTTATATCTCTACTTGGTATCTCTAATATTTGTAGTGTTTCAATACGTAAACATTATGCGTCAAAAGGCTGTCAACCTAATCATTCATGACTACGGTAAGAGCTTCCAATTCCTTTTCAAAAAGCACAATAGCTTCTGAAACAATAAGATCTACCAACATGCTTAGGTAATTAACCACATTTGCTTAACAAAATGAGACATTAAAATCACATTTGTTTCCATAATTACGCCTGCAAAGAATATTACCTTCTTTAGTTTTCATTCCACTAACGTTTTAAGCCATTCGTATAAATGTAGCGGAAAATTTAACTCTATGTATGTGGTTTAACGACCAACTATATGTATTCAATTAATTTTTATAGAGGACACTCTGAAAGAGGATAGAAACGGAAAAGTAACACCTGGAGACAGACCAAAAATAAAAGAGAACATTTCTCGCTACGGCAGTTTTTATTTGAGGCTCGGCGGAATTGGTAAATTGGAGTCATTTCCTATTAACAGTTTTATTTTCCTTTCTATTTCAATTTGATTTTAAATCTTTATTATTTTTTAGCCTTCGGAATTGGTTCGATGGTGTACAGCGGTTTAGAATTGGGTGAATATTTCGAAATGACGGATAAATGTCGCTCAGTTCTGTCAGTGATTACACCGGCTTTACGAATGGCCCTCACTCTGGCACAAATGCAGTTCATGTTCCTCACTAACAAGGACATAGAATCAGGCACTTTTAAACTGATACAGAGATTCGGTTTTATGCATATGGTAGCAACGAATTTGTGCGAATGGTTATATGTGTTAGTTGAAGAAACGAAGCATGAAATACATCATTTAGAACACACGGTCCTAGCGCCAGCCAATGGTACGCTTCTAGAAACAGATGGTATACCATGCAGGAGGTCAAATATGATGGGTGCACTGCTGCAGAATGCTGCACCTTTCTTATTTCCTTGCACGATCGAGTACTCCCTTATCTGTGCTGTCATATTGTATGAAATGTGGAAAGAGGTACCTAATGAGAGCGATCTTAAAACTGACAAACAGCTGTTCACTATAAACCACCAATTTATACTTAATATTGAAATAATTACAGGTCAAATGCACTCCAGAAGATTTTGAAAAGAAATTAGATGTTCCCAAAAATAAGTCTCGCAATAATTCAGTGACGCCTGAGAAAATTCTGCAACAATTTGGTAATATTTTATCGATAGTCTCTTCTTTACAAATTGTGATCAGTTGTTCTAACCTTGCAATATTTTTCAGCTGGTATGTTAGGAGTGAGTTCTCCACACGGCAGTCGCACTGCCCTCCACCATTTTTCTGTAGATTGCTCACATGCTCACCGAGGACTGTTCGCTGGCATCTTGATCATCGTCTTTACCATCATTTCTCTGATCATGTTCTTCGTATTGGCGCATCATCCTGATTCAATCACTGTAACGTATACTTCTTTTAAAACTATTATATGTAGAAAACTGTATTGATATCTTCTTCATTAATATGTCGTATTTGATTTTTGCAGGACGCTATATTCGAAGTAAACGTATGCGAGTTAATTTTATACTCGTTATCTTTGATAGCATGTATTACAGCTTTAATACAAATGAGAGCTTTAGCTTATAAAAGGAAATCAAAGGGTTTGTCATATTTCTTTATATTTTTTGTTACGTCTTTATCATTTTCAGAATTATTACCGTGATTTTAAATTGTTATTTCCTTTACATCTACTTTTCCTAGATCAATAATTCTGTTCTTGTATCAAGCTGTTTTGTGTATGTTGTTTTTTTTTTTTACTTAAGTTTCATGTTTTATTTCCTAGCTCTCCTAGGTTTGGACCCATTCCTGCTAATCCTGGCCCAATCAGGAATGTTTGTTTACTGCATGTTCAGTCTCATTGGAAGTCATCACACACAGAACCAGAGGAACAGTGTCGGTCTCACTGGATTCTTTTCTGAATTCTTATCGCTCAATCAGGTACTGACCTGATTTTACCTTATTTTAAATTCTGAAATAGTTGTATTTCTATGCTTAGCAAATTAGTACCATAAAGTGCCCGATGTGATAGCTGTCTGTCAATGACACTTCGGCTGCTTTAGGTTAAATAAAAGTAGTCGTTCCTATATTAAGATTTTAGGACCTTTTATGCCCACCACTATCTAAAACAGCTGTTCTATTCATGGATTTTTATCAAACTCAAAGTCTGATGGATTTTTATTTTGGTGAAATTAATGTGTTTCAGACAATTCTTCAAACCTTATTCATAATCGACGCGTGGTGGCGTCGCAGCACTACATCGGATCAGAGAAGAAATAAACCGGGGCGACAGCTCGTCACTTTTCTACTGGTCGCTAATATGGCCATGTGGGCTATTAACACGCTAGAAAAGGTAACTGTCATTATATCCTTGGTTTATTAATATTGTTCATGTTTTTACACAGCATTATAATATGTAGGTAATTATTATAAGTACCACTGTACTACTGCTACCAAGGGGTATCGTATTGCCCAGTTGTGGAGCGGTTGTGGAGGTCAGATAGGCAGTCGCTCCATCTAAAATACTGGAATTCAGCTGCATCTGGTTAGAATGGAAGTCGACCCCAACATAGTTGGGAAAAGGCTAGGCAGATAGATTTTGACCACTGCTGCACTGTATCTATTTCATCATATTTCGTGGTAGTATAATAGTTATATTCTTCCCACGGAGGTACGCAGAAACTACAGAACGCCACCTGGTACGACCCTTACAAACTCCTTTTGCGTCATTTACATTCATACACACATGACGGTTGTGAGTACTATGCACCAGACCTTTCTGAAGAACATCACTAATATATCATTATCATATTATCACTAATATATCATGTGGTATCATTGCTTGCATGATAAATATGAATATCTACCTAACTTTGATACAGCTATACTGGGTGTTAGGGTAGACACCGTTATCCTTGAAACTAGTGGTTTACTGTCATCTATAATATACTTTTTCAATGGGACCAGCCTTGAAATCGCGAAAAAAAAATCAGATGTTCCATACATTTGTGTTCACTTAAATCGACAAAATGTATGGAACAGTTGATTTTTTTTTCACGATTTCGAAGTTGGTCCCATATAAAATGTTTATTATAGATGACACCAAACCACTAGTTTCAAGGATAACGGTGTCTACCCTAACACCCTGTATACTTACCAAGTAATATTGCAGTTCCGTCAATATAATTTCAATGACCAAAATTATCGGTTTAATATTGAAGTTATTTTAATTAAATGGTTCGTTAAACTAATGAATAAATGTTGGCTTTGAACTATAGGCCCTAGACAACGTGACATTCTATCAGCGTTAACGATGATGGAATAGGCAAAAATGTATAGGACTGACACACATAAGCTATCGAAAAATCCTGTTGAAAGTCGTTGTAGAACTACGAAGCGCTTTGGAAAAACGAAAGTCACTCTTCGTGTCTCTCTGACCTAGAGATAACCTCCGCTTAGTTCGTCTAAACTACAGAATGGATTTTGATGCGGTTTTCACCATCCATCCATCACTACCATAGAGAATGTATTTCAAAAAGTTTATTTTTAACATGCCAACATTAATATTTAACATAACATACGCAAAACACGCGCTTAGACGTGGACCCACCAGCCTGCTATACTATACTAATAGTTAACTAGATATAACACTGAAATCTTGTCAGTTGAATATGTAATCACAATTTTGACATGTCGCCACGTTAGACTCGCTAAGTAGATTACACTCGTACGAAGCAAGCGTGGGTCATTAGTTTTCAATATACGATGGTAGGCATTATTGAGCTCTTTAGATTTGTAGAATTCAGTCGTGTATTAAATATTATTTATCTATTTTCCAGAGTCGCGCTGAGTTCCGTCCAGCTCATCTAGCATTTTACGGTCCCTGGGCATGGACCATCATCACCCATGTGTCAATGCCACTGGCCATCTTCTACAGATTCCATTCCACCATCTGTCTCTTCGAGATTTGGAAGAACTGCTTCAAGAACAAACCTATTTATTTAAATGTTTAGATACATAACCTTAAATTGTTTAAAAAGTCAAAATGAAAGTCAAATCTTTATTTGTAAAATATTTAGGTAAATAAGACTAGGTGTTGTTATTTATAAACAGTATAAACTGAAATGAATGTAGGTATTTCCTATTAGTTATTAAAAAATACGTTTAAAACGATTAAGATAAATAAATATATTTCGTACCTGAATCTTTTTTTATTAGGCTTGAATTCCTCCTACGCTGATGTCGGTCGCGTACGTCGGTCGCTTATACATTGTGTTCTATATAGCACCATACTGCGACGCTGACGGCCGTGGCGCGTACTACGTTGCTACGCGTACGCGACCGACCGTACGCGACCGACATCAGTGTAGGAGGAATTCAAGCCTTATATCTATCACTATGCTTTGAATAAAATTTAATCATTTTTTTATTCCATATAAAAATACCTAAGTTACAAACCCTTACGTTAAAAGCTAAAATGCAGTAATAACAAAAGTTGACTTTGTACAGTCAGCCAAAAGAGCCAAAATCAAAGAAAGCTCTAACTACCTGTTTTTAATTTGTAAGAAGTACAAATTTTTTACACGGCAAATTGGCGTAGTGTCAATTTGTTAAACAAATTAGTTTAACGACTGTACATCGTGCATCGCTGTGATAGTTCATTTCGGTTCAGTTCATAGATTAGAATGATAGGTATACTTCATTCATAAGCTCTACTTTAGATAACAGAATAAAAATGCATATTTTTATCTTGCGGATACTTACTATATTTAAGAAGACGTCATCATAGATATATTTATAAGAAAAAAGATTAATAAGCAGGTGTTCTTTTTTTTTTTAAAGCTTATCTATCTTCATGATCCAAAGCCCGACTTCACCCGCTACTAAGATTAGGCTTCTCTTTTCTTGTGGTAAAACCCACGCTCCTGTGCCAGTCTCTACCCTCGATGGTAACAATGTCGCCCACCCATCTCGCGGCCGGACGACCGACACTTCGTCTTTCCGTCCAAAGCCACCACGAATGACAATGCATACTATAATCTTTATCTCTCACATATTGAAACACCATTCTTACGAATTGACTGACTGTCTATATTTCGCGTTGTACTTAGTTCGGGTTCCGCACCAAAATGGTAAAAAGAAACCCTAAGGAGCAACTTCGTCCGTCTGTCTGTTTCCTAACCTCATTTCTATTGGGTATGTTTATGCTTACTGGCCGTATCATTAAAGGATAACGAATCTGAACCTGTTCAATAGATACATTACAGACATTATCTACACTAATATCTGGGAGCAACGCAGTGCCATCCGCCAAGTCGAGCATTATAAAGATGAAAGATTTGTATTTTTGTTCGTAATGAATAAAGTCAAAAATTGCTGGATCGATTTTAAAAACTCTTTCACCAGTAGTATGCTATATTATAACTGAATAGGGTATAATTTATAAGGATATAACGCGGACGAAGCCGCTGGTGGAAGCTAGTAATTAATATAAAGACTTGTTTACGCATTTAAATGCCCGCTGTCCGCGATGACGCAATTAATACTGTTCGCCCTTTGTCATAAACCAATATCAGCCATCAGTACATAATTTGTTTACCTCAGCTCTGCTACAAATGGTGTAATTATTTTAAATTACTTACTTCATTTATATTAACGACTTTTAAAATTAAAAACTAATGTATGCTCGGAGACGCTGCACAGTAAGTACCTAAATGCATAGACAATGAAAAACATATTGCACAAAATGGAATTCTAAAATTGTAGAAAATTACGAGCATTATTTTGTTTTTCAGTTTTTCAGGTGCCAGACCAAAAGTGTGTCACTAGTTGGACAGAGATCAACGTTATTTGCATGCATCGGTCAAACATAGCTTCAAGGGGATTTGAAGACAAAAATAAAGCAACCTAGGAAAGGGCAAACAAGAAAAATCTTATCAGATGAATTTAATCACCAGAATATGTATTCAACCAACCATAATTTGACTCACTGTTAAAATAAAGGTACTCGTTAAATCCAGTCATATTAAAAGTATAAAAGCGTCACCACGTAGAGAGTCTGTCGCTAAACTCGTGTCAAGATAAAGGGGGCTATCTCAGATAGTTACGATGTTTTATCCACGTCCCAGTCTTTGTGTTCAGTGCTAACAATTTTCAGTTTACTTGTCAATCATGGACGATGTCATTGAAGAAGATATAGAATGGTATGTAAAGAAACTAATTTCATTATCGTTTTAATATATTTATTTGTTGAAATAATGTTTCAAAGACGCTGTCTCGATTTTCAATCATGTATCAAAATGTTTGACACTTTTTGCGACTCAAAAGTGGTTTAAAATTTTAAATGTTTGTACTCGCTAATTAATTATTTACTTTATTGTGATACGGGCCACACACACAAAGATAGGTTGATATTGGTAGTTGCCGTTGCCATGTAGGAAAGGGCCATTGAACATTTTACTGTTGTTATAATAAAGTGTGATGTTGATAGAATAAAGTTGCATGAAAGACATCTAAAACTTTTGAACCTCTTTTTGTTCCATTCCTATAAATTGCGCTGTCCATTAATTGGCAGTCTTGTGTTTGTTTAATTAACAAGAAGAGAAGCGTATTCTATGATCTGTCTATCTAAGTATCTAATGAACATCCTTATCTTTTTTATCGGTAAATTGCAAAGAATCCTACTATCCTACTAATATCCTACGATCCTACTAATATTATAAATGTGAAAGTTTGTGTGTTTGAATGTTTGTTACTCAATCACGCAAAAACGGCTGAATGGATTTGGATGAAATTTGGCAAACAGATAGTTTATAACCTGGATTAACACATAGGATACTTTTTATCCCGCTATTCCCACAGGATCGAGACTTACGCGGGTGAAACCGCGGGGCGCAGCTAGTAGAATATAAAACAGCTGCTGGAAAAACCTTATAGGTACTGGAAAAAACAATTGGTACAATCCCGATCTCACATATTGAGACAAATGACCCAGTTTCAGTGCATAGCTAAGATCGTCGCGTGGATAAGAAAACGCAGGGAAATTATCTCTAGAAGTCTAAAACTAAGACTGGCTTTATGTGTTTACCTAAGGTATATTAACAGTTTTCCACAGTTGAGAGAAGCCAATGTTTAAATGTGGATTACGAATACACACAAATATAAGATATGCAGTAGATAAGCCAAGTACCTATAATATGTAGCTCGAACATTAATTAGCTCTGTAAATCGTCGACTAAAAAGTATTTGAACAGATTCTTGACGAGTTAAAAAAACACGTCTATTATCGGCTCGAAGCTATTTGACTACTAACTCTATCATCCTGTCAGTCAAACTAACAAATTAAAAAGAAACTTTCGATTTTAAAAACCATGTCATCTATTTAAATAAAATTCATAGGACATCCGACCGGCGAGACTCGAGGTCATTTTACGAGCATGGGTTACATCACTACCACCCCATCAGACAGACAAGCACCACTCTAGAACGAAAACTTCGCCACAACAGGTTTGTGTCCATTTTCAGTGTTATAATTAAACTTCAAACGCACAAAAAGCGCCGTAGGTAGTGGGTCTTCATTCTCATTAATGCTTTTTGGAAGGGTAGTTCATATTTTATTTGATTCTAGTCCACATTATTGATTGGTGTGTCTAAAAGAAAGTCTAAAGTCTTTTAAAAACATAAATATTATGTGGACTTGCTAATCACGCTATTGTCTCTTTCAAGTATCAAAAAAATATTTCACTTTGTCTAAATTACCTACCTACATAAGTAAGCTTCATCGATTCGGTAGTTTTTCAATAACGCGATTGCCTGTCAGTTGTTTTAATATCGGTAATATGGTATTAATTTTACACGCATTTTGAAAGTAAACTTTTGAAAGCACTGTCAAAGTCAAATTAAATAAATAAAAAATTTGTTAACCGCAATGATCCATTTTATTACAATCTTTAGCTAATGTCCGGCATGTGTTGCAATGCCTTTTTAACCGACTTCTTCAAAAAAAAGGAGGTTCTTAATTCATCTGTATGTATTTTTTTTGTGTTTTTTACGCGATTACTTCGCCATGAATCGATTTTGATGATTCTCTTTTTGTTTGGTAGGTCGTGCTTCAGAGGTGGTCCCATATAAATTTTATTTACTTTGCTTGCGTTAGCTGCAATATTACGTATTTTGCTCACTTAGTTTATGTAAACGATGTTCTATGTGACTCCATCACTGTTATTTACATAGTGGTATTCGAATTTGTGTGGGGTAGGTACCACAACAAGGTTTTTTTCTTTTTTTTACAACAACTTACCCAATCAGTCGGGCCATTTTCGAGTTTTTGCGAGACTAACGCACGGCAATTGACTTTTATTATAGATAGCTGGATGGAGGCTGTGTCATACATTATTTATTACATGCCTTTTTATGTCTTACAGTTACAGAACTAAAGTTTTTCTTCCATCTTAATCTTTACCTTTACTTAAGTCTAGTCCCGTTACGGTAAAACATATCTGAATAATAATATAAAATAGTCCAGACTTCAAAAAAAAACTTTTAAATCTGACATCGACATCTGCAGAAATCGTAGAAAAAAATCATGTAAGATGCCTTTGAGATGGGGAACTAATTAATCGCTTAGAGATGAGCAGAGGGTAGCTATGCAGCATCGCATCTGCATATATACGGCCGGCTCGTTAGGAGGCCCGTCTGAAAGTGACACCGCCCGCGCTAATTACCCATGAGGACAACATCTTACCGACTCTAACCGATGAATATTTAGCGCTACAATATTTTATTTCTAGGACTATTTTTTAAACCATTTTATTCTTGACTACTTAATTACCGTGCAGTTTTCTAGGATATGTCTCTGTATGTGACAATTAAGTTAGATGAACATAATATGAAAAACCTCAAAGCAAAGCATCTTTCATGTGTAGGTTATACTAATTATCTGAAGCAAACAACACATAACAAAGTAATACCTACTTCTAGAGGTTAGTGGGAAAATTATGTCCCCTGTCCTTGTGAGGTAATCTTTTGATTCAATACCACGTTTGATAGGTTTCGATTTCAGACTATTTACCTTTCCAGGTTTCCTCACACAAAATCTCGTTAAGAATAACATAGTAAGGCAAGGTTCGAACACGTGACGGCGTACTCGAGAAGCTGGTGCTTTAACTTCCGGGCCATCATTTATTGAATTTATACTATTCCAAATCTCTTCAATTTTTATGACGTAATCACGATTACAATTTGTCACGATCTACCTATAATTATTAGCTACATCAAAGAAAACGTGTCGACCACTCTACGTGGCAAGCAAGTATCTGTACTTGCTAATTATAGTTTGTCTTACTTATAACTTACTAATAGTATGTAAGTGTGTATATTCATATGACAGTAACCTGTATTACACGAATCCTGAAAAATGTTTTAGATGAAAAAAAAAATTTGACAGCTACTGTTTCCTAGAAGAGCGGTGCCCACCACATAACGGCCGCTATGACGGCTGTCATGAAAATAATGGCAGCGGCAAAGATTTAAATCGTTAGATTCGCCATACTACGTCAAAAGATATTCGCGTTTCTGTTTCGTTTTGACACCTCTGACAAACAATGACGCAGTGACTTGACTTGTTTGTCATGAAAACGCTATTTATTAATGTGTGAGCTCACTCGTCTCAGTGAGTAACTGTAACAAAACCCCACGTGAGAATATTTATCTTACGAATAGGGTGAAGACAAGAGAAACCTTAGAATATCGGAACTGCTAATTTGATTGCACCAGGGATCAAAGACTAGTCGTCTTATGTAAAATACAGTTGGTCAACCACATGTAACATTGGAAATCGACTCTTACAACTTTATGAAAAGGCTAGGCTGGTGAGGCTGCACTCTTGTCTAATAAAGTTTAGCATTAACGGCCTTTTCGCTGTAGATTTTTTCCATTAATTTTTGTGAGTCACTAAAATCAATACGGTATAAGCCATGCCAAAACTTATATTACCAAAGATGTATTAGTCGGTTCAGGGTTCTCGGAAACAATGACAGGGTTCCAACCAGTAAACCTGTTTCAGCATTGATTGAACGCTATACAAAAGGTGAGCAGGGTATATAGGCAGAGCTTATTGTTATGAACTGTGCCGATTGTTGCATCTCTATGTATTGATCGCTTTGCTATAGGCACCTGTAGGAGCTGTTATGAAATTACCTGTAACGAGGTCAAAGATGTGTCTGTTACATTAATAGTTCAAGGGCATTATTGAAATTAACTGTTTGGAACTCTTATACTTTCATGAGTAGTTAAAGATCAATGATATTTTATGTTCTTGTTTTGCGCGCTTCCGTCAAAAATTATGGAAAAAGTCTTACAAAAGAAAGACAAGAAGTTATTGGACGAACAATATTAAAATCTACGTGAAGTTTTCTGCATAATGAACTCCATAGTTCAATAACGAACCGATCATTGTGGCGACCCTTGGCCGGCCTATGTCCAGCAGTAGACGTCTGTCAACTGGAAATGACGATGAAAGATAAATAATCTTTTTCATCTCTCATAATTTGATATCTTGTCTTTATTTAAATGGGGTCCTAGAGTGAGTCAACTCAATCTTAAATGCATAACAAATTGTTAACGAATTATGAATGTTTCTGAATTTGTTAGTTTCCCTTTTTTTTTTCAACCTGAACATGTTATGCAAAATGACAGTTTAAAAGACTAACAAAACCTTTGAGGAAACCATTACAGCATAATGCTTTGCAATTTACTGAAAACATGATTCATCTTATTTTCGATTTTCTGGCTGGAAAATTCTAGAAAATATATTAATTACCACATCCTTTTGATCCGGTGTTTTTTGTCAACAAAATAATAAGATCTGTAACACAAATAAATGTACCAAATATTCATAAGTACAAGTTCAACCCTGTCACAGTTAGAAACTAATTACTAACACACACGGTTGCGACATGTCGCTGCGTTTTGTATCATGCTGAGCAGTTCGTGACTTGCTTTACAACACACAACATCTATGATAGACAAAAATTGTGTAATAAAAATAACTTTAAAGGTGGACTATTAAAAGGCGGGTTTACAAAAGTGTTTAAAAGAATTTGGTGATGAAAAATAAGGAGAAATCTAATCTAAATGCATCGAGGGACTGGCGACGGCCGTCTGAGCCTCTCATCGCAGTGCCTGAAGATGAAAGGTGAGGCAAGGCGGCAAGGGTGGCGAGGAGGTTCATTAAAACCCACTATTAGAAGATAAGCGCCGCTTCAAACAAAACAACTTGGTGTAACGTTAAATCGACACCGCTTTATGTAACAGTTTTAATATTATTATGTACGGAATTTGCTTTCAGTGTTTATTTTGTAAGCGGCTTCGTGTAATTAGATAGTGAATTATTTTCAGCGCGCTTTTATAGTTTCGCGTTTAATCATTTGTGTGAAACTTTTTGAAGGATGGTTTTTGTCGTGAAATATTTAAAAGTCTACCTTATTTTATACTTGTTAAGGTTCCTCCTTACATTCCTGAAATCACGAAGAAACATTTTTAAGTTTCTCTCTTTCTTTATATTATTAGGTACTAGCTGTTGCCCGCTACTTCATCTACGATCCAGGATAAAAAGTAACCTATTTCTTTCTCCAGGTCATGGTATACTCATGTGCCAAATTTCCTCCAAATCCGTTCAGCTGTTTTAGCGTGAAAGCATAACAAACATACAAACTCATTTTCACATAATATTAGTTAGGATATCAAGAAACTTATACAACCCTTTTAGGAATTCTAAATATGTTTAGAATAATAATATTTACAATTCGATTCGACATTCGATGGAAAATCAGTTATTTAAGTAATTCAATTTTAACACCTATGGTTGTTTAACTTTTACCTATGTTTACAGAGAACACCCACCACACTCGCTACCTCGTCTCAGCGTGGTGATGCCAGCCAGTTCAAGCTCCAGCATGGAACACATTGCCACACCCATTCCCAAAAGAAAACCACTTTCACACGGCGAGTAAGTTCTATGATATCATCTGTAAACTAAGCTTTTATAAGGCTTTCTACGTCTCCGAACGGCAAGACGACGCCAATTTTATTGAACTTTTTGCCGGATTGTTCCCGAGCTTTTAAAACCCCTTCGAAGTAGGAAGTAAGAAATTGTCTTATGCTCTAAAAAGAAGCCATAATATCCGCATAAACTTTAGCTATAACACAAGTCTGCAATCTGCATCTATCTATACTAATGCTGCCGTTCAAATGCAATTTTAGGCATAATTTATTCATGTCCAACCATTTTTTTTTAGAGTATTCTATCTATCTATCTATTTTTGGTTGGTGTCAAATTCCTAAAATAGCGTCAAATTCGAAACATAAACTAAAACAGAAACTAAGCAATTAATTAGTTAATTTCGTAAACCATTCACTAAATACCTAATCCGGATAACCTAAACAATAGGTACTGGCATCCTCACTATAATAGGTACTCACTCGACAATTTTCATTAATTTTGTTGGCGTCATAATTATTAATTTTCACAAGCTTCGTGCTTTAGGTTATTTACAGCTAATTGATTTAATATATCATATTGTTTCAGTGAATCGATGACCGTGGTCCTGTCAGCGTTTTATGCTAAATTATTAATAGTATTAGGAATAGCTTTACCAGTAACGAGCACCATACAAAATGAAGTTTATACTAATGTTATATCTGATGTAAGTATATACCTAGATTATTATTTCAAAGCTGTAATACATTATAACTCATAGCTATAGTGACACGGACCTATTACGTTGTTCTCTGCGTGAATTCACAAAGAATACATTGTTTGTGATAACTACACTAATAAGAAATAAGTACACCGTCACAGTAGGTTACCCTGTAAAAATAAATATAAGAGGGAAATAAATATTTAAGGGTGCGTCCATATAACCATACTGTGCAAAATCATAGGTATGTTGTACATCAAGGGCTTCGCGCGGTTATCTTTGTATAAACAAGAAACGCATGCATTGCACTTCTAGTAATCTTTTATATAATTGTTTTACTTCGTACACACCCTTAAATCACTAGGTACTCATTCTACTCGAGACCCGCAAGTAAATTATTAAACAAGAAAAAAAATATTGTCCAGGTTTAGGACTAGACACATAAAAGGTTTATTACATAACAAAAATTTTGCCACTCGTCTCAAATGAAAAAGTAAGAAAGACTTTGCAGTAGAAAACAAAATTAAAGTAAAAAATAGACATAATAATTCCTTAGCGGATTGTTGTAATTTCCTGCCCACAAAACTAACAAATTAGAAATATTTCGGTGAGCAATAGATTAACATAATTAGTACAGTTTACTCATTTGTAATGTTAATTTTATATACAAGCTGTAATAGGAGTTCTAATAACCTATCATTATACAAAATAGTAAACTATACTTCAACGTATATCTCATGTTTTTTCCGCCGCAAATCTTATAATATTTGGGAGAAAAGTATGTACCTACTTATATTTAAATCAGGTACATGAAATACAAGTAACTTTTCAACAAAAAAAAAATAAGTATTGCAAAAAAGATAAAGTGTTCGTATCACGATTGGACTAAGATTCGCAAAAACATTCCAGTATCTCAGGGTCGTAGCTATCCCGTAGCAAGTGCTACGAGGGTCTACGCCTCTACGGGGCTACGGGCCTACGGGTTACGATCTGAACTACAGTTAAACGAGTAATTATAATGATTTTAGTGTTATAAGTACCTATAATTAGAATTTTTATTTCAGGTGTTCACAATGTATTTATACATAGTCAGTATGCTCTTCTTGGGGTATACGTTTTATCACCTTCGATTAGCTAGAAAAGATAAAGATGGTGAGTATACATTTGAACCTTGAAATATATCTTTAAATGTTAGTGTTGCAGGAAAAGCCTGAACTTTTGTACGCTAGTCCAAAAGTTTACAAGTTTGTAGGAGAATCAAATTCCTGGAATATTATCAAACTCATGATCTCGTATCATTTTATACACGGAAATATATTCAAATTGAAGTGACAAAAAAACATTTTGAGAAAAATTTAAGTAAGAAAAGATTTTAAAATAATATTACTACAAATTCTCTGCAGAAAACGTGATACGCACCCGTTACGGCAGTTTCTATCTTCACATGGGTGTGGCAGGGTTCGGAGTAGGATCCATCATCTATTCGTGCCTGCAGTTTGGAGGGTACTTCGACCTCTCGGGGGACTGCCAGATGGCCATCGTAGCCATGAAACCAGCCCTCAGGATCTTGTACTTGGTTGCTCAAACAGTCTTCATATTTTCGTACACAGATGTGAGTAGTAATCCCATTGAACTTTTATAATACGTGTTTTTTTTTAATATCCCCTCTAGGGTATTAATGTGACCATGTTAAAGAATCAATTGGCATTTATTTAAATTTTTTTATCATTCAAAAATTGTTCGGCAATGTCACGATTAATACATAAATATGTAAAACTAAAATAACAACACCTTACGTGCAAAAAAAAACATTTAATATGACAACGTCGCATTTTCTTAGCTTTTTAAATATGAATGATTGGTTTGAATGAAAATTATTAACTTACTCGTACTTATCAATGAAACGTAGAATTAATAACCTAGAGATAAGGGATATAAATAAACACGTCGTAGTATATTATTTATATTAAAGTCTTTTATTGTGTCTGTCTGTGTGATCGCGGTGTTCTTCTAAACTATACAACGGATTTTGATACGGTGTCACCATCCTGTAGAGAATTTATTCCGTAAGGTTTACGTGTAATTTTATATTTTCGTCATTTGTACACGGTACTAATATTTTTAATTTTTGGGGTGCCATTAAAATCGCCGGCGAAATTCATCTTTTTTTTTATTCAAGTTTTTTTGCAAATTGCTGCAACATTGTAAAACAGTGCCACAATTTGCAAAATCGTAAGAAATTTTGAATTCCGCGGGTTATTGAAGGTATCCTTAAAGAACACGTGTTATCCTTCCCTCAGGTGAAGACAATAGGAAATAGTAATTCGTGGACCTGTGGCACTTTTACATTTACACTTGTATGACCCGCAATATCCTAACGTGGCGCAGCACAAGTGACGTCACTTTGTCAGTCCTGCTAACAACTTCGCTGACTGTATCTTCATATTTTTGTCTTTAAAATACAGACAACATTGCACTAGCGCTAAACGAATTTAATCAGTTCCATTTCTGTTAATTGTTTGAAGATGACAGAGGTTATGCGTATGCTGAGACGCAGGTGACGCAGGTCCACGCAGCGCAGGGCAGAGCAGATTTTGTAATGTTGTTTTAAATAGGTTAAGCGTTACATGCATTTAGTGATTTGTGTTGCAAGTGGGCTTGTGACGACAGGAAAGTAAAAATAAAATGAGTTGACCGATCGTGTGATGATATGCAAGAAGTAAGATCACCATCAGTCGGTTGACCTTGACCGTAGGCGCACCTGTCAGACCAGCAGCTAATAAGTGAAACATCACGAAGTTTTCTATTGTGTGGTTGCTCATATTTTATTGGTCGCTAACAAGCAAACAGTTACGGGCGCTTATTTCCCGATTTGAAGTATTTCGGATATTCGGCAGGATGCATACCTACTGTAAAAAGTCGATACAAAGATATATATTTAACTTAACTTAACTTTCGCTATTTGACTTAATTTTGTATTATTCTAATTTCTTAATTATTATTTAAAATTAAACTGTCTTTTTAAATATGATTTGCATGCACATGTGACGGTAGAACATGGAGCACTATTAGAAAAAAGCGAAACATCTATGTACTTATTACCCATGTTTGCAAACGAATAAATGATTTGATTTGAAGATCTTTCTAATGAATGAACAAATAAAGTATATCTACCTAGTGACTTAAATAAAAATGACAAATCAAATAAACATCAAAATAGTTATAGGTTTCTTCCTATTGTAAATTAAAATCATATCATTCTCCAAAGGCTTATGCGTATGTGTACCTTATTGCTGTTTTACACTCATATTCTTACAACAGCTTTCAGGCAGGTATTAATGTTGGCGAGTCTATTGTCAGTTATCGGAAATATCCACTTATCCAGGCTACTACTAAGAATTTCCACGGTAATACTCAGGAACAATTTTATCAGTCTGGGTATGGAACCCACACAACGCTTTCGAAATGACTACGTAACTCTTACATAGATAATGATTCATCTATTCTCGGTATAAGATCCGTGACTATCGATACAACTTCACAAATAGTTGAACAAGCGCAGAGTTTGGCTGTCGCTACGGGAAATGTTTTGTGGGTTGAGTCTTGCGGAAGGTTAAGTTCATTTTACAGTCTTCATTATACTAATCACTCGCTAATTGATGCTCAGCCGCATCGTGGCTTCTCAACGGAGCAAAGTTCTACAAAATGTTCGTAATTTTGTGGTGATCATGTTTGTTCAATGCTGTACAATGATTCTTTGAGGTTAATAAAAGCCTTCATTAAAACCGCTGAAATGAAAGATTACTTACAAAGAAATCGAATAGACATTATGTTTAACTCTCCCGTAGCTACTACAGGTGATACCTACAGCCAACGAGAAGAATAACTATCGAAGATTACGATACACCTATAATTAAAATAATTAAAAGTTTATCAATACCTAATCAATTTTCAATCAAGCTTATTTTTTCCAGATATTGGATCCCATGCGAGGGGTTGTGCTTGATAGATTCGGCCTCATGCACTTAATAGCTACAAACGTTTGCGAATGGCTGAACGTCGTCGTTCAGGAGACACGAGATGATATCATGGCAATGGCCTATGACCGCCCAGCATTCATCCGATACGCCAACGTAACCGGCCCTTCGAAAATACTTATAAGGGATCATGTGGAAAATACAACTTACATACGAAAAGAAAACCTGCCTACTGGTGCCGAAGACGGCTATTTATCAAATTTGACATTAAATTACCTGAATTTCACAACTCACAATGTCAGTTGGACCTGCAACGTGTCTGATATGATCACTCCTCTGATTCGGAGCGTGAACCCTTATTTGAGGCCGTGTGGTGTAGAATACAGCCTTCTATGTTCCATCATCATACTCGTAATCTGGAATGATATCTGTACAGTTCCAGGATCTGTAAGTTTGTTTTTCCAAATACAATACAGACATTACTCTCCCAATTCCGAGTGCTTTACCCAGTATTTCAAAATTTATTTTGAAAAAGGCTGAAAAGAAAAGAAAGAGAGACAGAGAGAAAGAAGATACAGAAGAGAGAGTTGAAACTTGTTATAATGTAGTACAAAAAATAATAGTTCCACAGCCAGTAACACAGATTCTACGATTACCTACTAGAATTAACTTGTCAGTTTGCATCCTCGACCTACTTTCAGGCCTCACATACCTATGTCTAATTGGTTCCGAGAATCTGCATCAGAGCTAGGAATATTAATTAGGTCAGTGAAATAACTCAAACCTTCGTTTCCAGAAACCGATAAAAGACAAAGTTTCTATTGTTGCTAAAGAACGTCATTGCTGTGCTCGAGCCAAATCAAGCAACCATTTCTCTGTTGACTGTGGAAGTGCACATAAGGGCCTGTTTGTGGGAGTAGCAGTCTTGGCTGGCACTATTGTCAGTCTAATGCTGTTCAATGGACTGTTCCAAAAACCAGAACATATGAATTTAGCTTTACTGCAGGTAGGTACGCATAATAGGCGTTTAATTTAAAACAATCTTATGCCTGCAGCTTCGCCCGCGTGGATGTCGGAATATATCCCAAGGGAACGTAGAGCCGGGATTAAAAGTACCCTATGTGTTAATCCAGGTTATAAACTGGCCAATCTGGAACATACATCAAGACAAACAGGCAAACGGCCAAATTCTAAAAACTGTATTTTCGGCACCCGTCTCACACCTCGTAGCATTTACTTTTTTTCTAAAATATTCATTGTACAGTATTGACTTTGTTACTATTTTATTATATGTACCTATAGAAGATAATAGTTATAGATCGGATCTCAAAATGGAGGACGTGTAGCCTACTATTCATCGTGTTTCGTTCTGTTCAGATAAACATTTGGGAGTCGATCCTATTCCTGTTAATGACCATCGGATCGGGAGCGTGCATTCAAAGGATGCGGACGCTGCCGCTAAAGCGTGCTGTCTCAGGCTTGCCGCTAGAACATGCCCTGCTATTGGTAACGCAGTGTGGGGTCTACTTGTACTATTTGTTTCAAATCATCGGCGCTGGATATCTAATTCAACAATATCCCGGAGAATCACAAGCAACTCGGTAAAAATTTGCAAATCGAACAAGTCAAGTCTTTTTGGACCAGTCTTTATGAACAGTTTTATATTTGCAGGGTAATATCACCTCTATGTGCTGTTATTCAAAGTTCGTGCCAGACGCTGTTAGTATTGGACGCTTGGTCTCGGCGCTGCGCGGGCACTGGCCGACAAAGACCGGGCAGACAACTAGTAACGTTCCTTCTCGTCGGAAACTTCGCTCTATGGCTCATAAACAGAGTTAAAAATTCAAGAGCAGAGTTTCATCCTCTACAGGTCTGTAGTTTTGCAGGTGTGCTGCACTGATGAGTTCTCGATCGTTAACCTACCACGCACGATCGTTTATCAGAGCACACGATAATAGTAATTTAAGTGGCCTACATAAATTACAATTATATTATAACAATCCCAACCTTAGAAGAAAGCATATTTTTGTTTTTGTAGATCATCTTTCTTGGAGATACCTACAAATTATACAAATTTGCATCTCGCTAGTGTTGCCTCACCAATAAACTACTAGTCCAAGTACCTACTAAATGTAAACCCGACAGGCCCATTTTTTTCTTCTTATCTAAATCTAATATATACATGAGCGGTAGGTAGGTATTCAGAAAACGAAAATAATTCATTTATATTTCACAGATGGAATTTTATGGAGTTTGGGCTTGGACTCTCATTACGCACGTGTCAGTTCCGCTTCTCGTGTGCTACAGATTTCAAGCCACAGTGTGTTTCTACGAAATCTGGAAGAACTCGTATAAAAGGACGAGGGAAGCCAACCACGTTGATACGGATGAACTAGAATTAAAAAACCACACACACACTGCTTAGATACTTAGTTACTCATCTAATAAAAATGACTGAAAACATTAAAGATAAGGTTCTATTTTATTTTGTGACGAGCATCAGTACACTATTGTCACACGGTGAAAGTAAACGTTTTGAAAAAAGTCTATACCTTGGTAAGTCTGAAATCGCCAACACGCAATGAGCAATCGTGATGATCGTCGTGCACGTGTCTTCTGCTTTTGAGAAGTGGCGTAGGTAAGTGTAGGTATTACCATTTTGGCTAAGGTAATTGAATTTATTGCTACACACAAACAATAAATCATTATTTTTGTTGTCCTTTACAACAAAAATAATGATTTATTTTTTGTTACCTACCTTAAAGGTTTCATACATACGCACTTGCAATTTGAAGTAAGACCTACTAACAATAACTCGGCAAGCAACTTCTGCAAGTTTTGGATCAGACTTAGGGACCATACCTATGTACTTAGATACCAATTACAAACCGCAAGCATGAACAAATAATTGTGATTCAAATTGATAAAACTTTTATAAAAGAAATCTGAAAATTGAATTTTCTCTCGTATACAAACAAGAATACCTCGTGCGACAGAAAGATGATCAAGAAAATACCTAAACGTGGTTGGTGGGCCTGTCAGGATAAAGATAAAGGTACTTATTTCATTTATAAAATATGGGTACAAGTACATTACATGGTGATATAGGGAATAGATACATAAAGCCATAGTTTACCAGTAGGCATGCACAATTACAAAATTATAAACTATAACAAACCGATCAAAAACAACACAAAAGCAAACATAATTCTATAGTGCTTGCACTGGACAGTGAAGCTGTGCTGTATGATCAGACAACGCAACCTCTAAAACATCAGTACCCTTACACGATCAATAACAAATTGGAATCGGTTTGAAACATTGTCTCATCCATTGTTTCATAAGTTCTAAAAAAAAACTGCTTTTCAACGTAAATGCCGCAATGAATGTTGTTGAACTGTCAAAATCAAACGGATTAGTCTTTCGGTTACGAAAATAAATTACGCAATTAGACGCAACAGATAGCATTATTTACTCCAAATAACGATGTGTGTGATTCATTATCTCTCCCCCATCCAGTAATGGGGGAGAGATAATGAATCAATACAATGAGAATACTGTTTAGCTTTAAAACAAGATGGCGACGTTAGTTCCGATTTTGGCTACGCGCCAAAAGAACCTTGTGGGCAGGACGATGGTGATAGCAGATGGTGATATCAGATGCAATTAGTAAATTATCCACATGGAATTCATGAGTACTAGTATATAGTACAAAAATGAAATTACAGATAAGTACATAGGTACTATGCAATTCCACGGATTACAGTAAGATTTATTCAAGCTTATCGACTATCCATCCATGCTGCAGCAGGCAGTCATGCAGTGACTTTAGTCACCAGCGGCTCGCTAGCGATTTCAAAATCTGTGTGATGTTGATGATCTTAACATTTCAAAATCGGACGTGAGATCCACACCACACCACGTTTCTTTCAAAATAAACATTTGTGCTAATACGAAAAGCCCGATACCCACTACCCAGATTATCGAAAAAAATTGCAGTACTTAACCTCGGATGCGTTTGTCATTCCTGTCAAATTTGTGTACAACATTATCCTCGTTTTAGAATTAAAAAATAAGGTATTTCTGAAAAAATATGGCTTCTGTAATGGATGTAGATGAAGAAGAAGTCGAAATGGCTTCTTCTAGTAGTGGAAAAGGTGACAAAAAGAGATTCGAAGTCAAAAAGGTAACTATACATTTCGCAAACTCATTGTAACGGTGCGATATATTTTCTTTGTTGTTGTATTTGTTTCTGATTGATTTTATTTCGATTTCAGTGGAATGCTGTCGCTTTATGGGCTTGGGGTAAGATGTTAACGTTATTGAACTAGCGACTGATCAGTCATATAAAAACTCATGTTACAAAATAATGTTTTCTATACCTATGTTACAGATATTGTGGTCGATAATTGCGCGATTTGCCGTAACCATATAATGGATTTGTGCATAGAATGCCAAGCCAATCAGGCATCAGCTACCAGTGAGGAGTGCACAGTAGCCTGGGGTGTCTGTAATGTAAGGCCAGTCCTCAAATTATATGGTTTTCGGGTGTCGCCAGATGGTCTTACATACATTTTTTGTTTTCAGCATGCTTTCCACTTCCATTGCATCTCACGTTGGCTTAAAACTAGGCAAGTTTGCCCTCTAGACAACAGAGAATGGGAATTCCAGAAGTAAGTAGATGAAACTTTATTTTGTTTGACTGCTCAACTGTTGATCGGCCTTTAGAAGGCCGATAACAATAAAAATTCTAATGTGTCTCGTTAGTGACAGTTGTAGGTTTATTGTCAATTTTCTCTAGTTTTTTAAAGAGAAAACATAAATTACCCTCTATCCCATAATCTTGTTTTTGCCCTTTACTGCCACAATCCTCATTGTCTCTCTCATAGGCCTCTCAGTTAACACAATTCCTGACCAATAGTCAACTCATCCTTTACCTATTAGATTATTATTCAGCAAATGTAGCATCTCTGGATACATGAAGCGAGCAAGGACAAGGATACCTATTCTAGATACCTATTTTGGGATGTCCTACACGACCCTGCACTTGAGACACCTCACCATGACATACCTACTGATAAGCATTTGTATCACTTGATTTGTGTCAGTTGGTTACTAAGGCTTCAAGAATAACTTGAGTTATTGAAATAGCGGATCTTTAAAAAAGAAAGAAGATATTAAGAGCACTGTCTACAATATTTAGGTATGTTTTAGGTTGATTTACATTTTACCGGAAGCAATTTGATTGCCAGTTGATCAGCTCAATAATTTGATGCAATATATAGCTGTTGTGTCTAAACAATTTTTGAATGATGCAAGTTCTTTTATTGTATGCAACAGGCAAGAAACTTGCATTGTGTAAATGGGCCTTCATATTATAATCGAAATCTTCATATTATAATCAATTTTCACAAGTTGACAAAAATACAGAATGTTAATAGTTGTCTCACTTATGGGTAGTGGTAACATCCCAATTTTATTGAGCACTGCCTTATGTGTGATATTATTGTTTCAGGTATGGACACTAAAGCAGAACGACAATAACAGCCATCCCCGCAAGAAGTCACAGCTTATATATTGAGAATGGGCATACCAATGTCAATATTGCATTAAGTTGATAATAAACTAACTCAAAAGTACTAAATTTTTCGTTATTAATTACGCGATTATTTGTAAATTGTGATTATGGAACTCTTGTAATGAAAATAAAAAACCCATAAAAATAGAATCCTGTCTTCCATGAAATGTTTATTTTTTAGGGAGATGATGGATTTTGTCATCAATAAGGGTCCTCTAATAAATTCTCAAATATATGCATCAAATTAAACAAAATTTTAGAAAGAAACTTGAGGCAATTTATTGTGATAATTATTGAAATGAAAAATATTTCATGTTTGTCAACAATATGCAACTTGTTTTTATCTAAAGTACAGATTTCTTACATACACTATTCCAATGAGGAATATCACATCAGCTAGTCATAAAACCAGCAATTCACAAATAACTGCAGAATTACCAATCCAGACACATAGATAAGTTGTGTGCATCATTTTTCTAATACAGCCAATACTTGTAAATTATAAAGTACACAAATTATTCTACAATTTGTAAAAATGACCACTCTTAGAGGTAGGTACATGATGTTATTAATATTTGTGGGTAAGTATCCTAAATTGACCCATTGTAGCTATCAATATACATTTTTTTGTAATAATAACAATTATAATATGCTTGATAAACTACCTAAATAAAAATATGAATTTAATTAGTTTTATATTTCATTGAACCCCCAGGTGATCATGGAACAACAAAAGTAATGATAATTTAATTTTGTAATTTAAATATTGCCTGTGTTCCATTACCAATGATGCTCTACAACATTGTTCCATTTTAATTACTTATCGTTAAAATAAACACCTTTTCCCTTTGAAGCTAACTATTTAATGAATATTCAGTCTGTCGCGTCTATAGAACTAGCCTTAGAACACTGACAAAAGTAAGATTTAAATGAAATCTTCCTCGTTTCAATCTTTTGTCAATACGGATCTGCGTCAGTTCCTACTCAACTGAACTCCTGTTTAGTCGTAAACGTACCCACACTCTAAAGTTGTCGCAAAATTTTATGTATTTCAAATACTTCAACATTATAATCATTAATTTTACTGTTATATACAAACTATTTTCCTACAACTGCTGAACAGCTTTTTACAAGCGTAACACCTGTCGCGGCTACATTTCTTTCCCATACCTATAATAAAAATCAACATGAAACTGTACACATTAACAGTAGGTATTCACATTTTGCTCGTGAAAATTTATCAATATTAGAACCAAATTGGATTAAATGTTATTTCATCAATTCAGCTCAATTTAATTTATTCTATAATGTGGAATTTTAACAATTCATAATCCAACAGATTTTCAATAAAGCTCTCTTCATACCTGCCTTCATGCATACTACACAATCTTGACTTTGGAAATGATTGAATCCTGTGTCGAGACTAACCCTTGTTCAAATTGAAGATTTACCACTACATATTACTAATAATAATTATTACTCTTTAAATAGAGAATTTATTTTACTATGCTCATCGAAATATCCATACATATTCAATATACACATTTCATTAAGACATTGATACAAGAACAAATAAATTATACAATGCAATGAGATCTACCTGTAGCAAGTCAACAAAGTGTCAACACAAATAAAAATAGTAAGAACTATGCTCCCAATTATAAATAAAATATTTCCAGCAACAATGTATTTTTCTTACCAAATGGCAGTTTAATCCACCAGGAGGACTTATTTCACTGCAAGTCAAATAAGTCGTATCTGGCTTTCAATAGACAAAACCCAGTTTTTGTACATAATTATAATAACAGAATAACATTAGTTCATATAACAGATACCAAGTCTAGATCAACTTATTTGACGATCGTGAAAATGCCTGACAATCTATGGGATATAATGCAGTGAATTAGCCCTAATGAAATCAATAAAAACTTGAATGTCTGTTTTAATAAATAGGTATATCATGGAATCATCAAATTAAAATCTGATGCTTATCACACATTACTCAAATGTCAGAACTTCACGTCACCAAAATAAATACTAGATAAAATAATCCTAATCAGTGTCAATTAAACTAATAATTGAATAATAACGGTGGAAAAATAACCATAAGGTAGTTGCGGCTGTCAGTCTGCTGAAATAGCAGTTGGCAAATCAATAGTACGACTCTCATTGCCAAATATCAATCTTAAGCGCTTCATTGGAGGCAGAGGACGGATGGGGCTGTGCTTGCGGTGACGCTCCTTAGACCGACGTCGTTTTTTCAGGCGCCGCGCCGTCTCAGGGTCAACGCCCTCTAGCCGTAATACTTCATACTCAGTCGCCTCAGTCGTATTACCACAATCCATTACTTCCTCCACTACAGGGCTCCTTTTCACTCGTAATGTGAGTTTTAGTCCTCGCCGTGGAGGTGTACACGGGCATTCACTACTTTTGTTTGAATTATCTGCCAACCATGGTGGTCCTGAGTCAGTTTCTTTTTTGGACTCCTCAGTCCTACTTGTAACTTCTATTTTTGGATTCTTGTTCTGTTTGCTATCTTTTGATTCACTTGGATTCACATTTTCTCTAAAATCATAAATCTCACTTTTCACACAAGCATTGTCACTTACACATTTATTATCAACCTTTTGTTCTTGAACATTGGAATCGCTTACAGAAGTTTCAATCTTTTCTTCAGTAGTAGGAATACCAAATTCTGTTCTTTGCAATAGAGATTCTTTTGTATCACAATTATTCTCTGGTTTTTCTATATGTGTGTCTGTAATATCAACAGAATTAATATTCTCATTTTGAATGTCATGTGTTGGTTCAGTTTTAATATTAATTTTATTTGTATCTAAAACATTCAACTCTGTCTCTTCTTTTGGTGTAGTAAGATTCCTATCAATTTTAACATCAGTACCGTGTTTTGATGTGTGTTTAGGTTTAGGACAAGTAGAATGTGTGCAGGTATCAAGTAAGCGTTTGTGACTTCGTAAAACTATGCCTGTATGGGAGTCGCGACTACTGCGTGAACTAGTGGTGCTGCAGCAGCGGGACGGAGGTGCTCGTCGTTTAACATTAGCGGTAGATACCATTGTCATCCCGTTCGTCACTCGATTACTATCCGTCCGCCGCCGCAATCTTTCACCTCGACTGGAAGCTGAAGATTCTCTACTGCCCTGTGCCTCTTTACTGACAGTTGCATCTACAACATCTGCAATACAACCTTGGGCTATTAAAAGTTCAGCATCATATTTTGTTAAACCTTTTTGTTTCATTTCCTTCATGCTAAGTGGAGAAACTATGTCAGAATTTTGCCTACTAGATATTCGAGATTTTTCGGGGATTTTGCCATTTTCACTTTTTTGTGACTGTTTTGCTTTTGTTCTATTTATTCTATTATCAGTTTCTCGAAATCGGTATCTAGTTGCTTGCTCATCATTGTGTGCATTTTGAACAGAAAATGCACCTTTTCCCCTTCTTTCACAAGTCTCACATTCACAATAACAGTTACCATTTCCAAAAAAGTCCTCTCCATAGAAACAAGTTATCTCTTCTCCAACTTCAATATCTCTCAACACACGAACAAAAGCCTTGCCACGATCAGTAGCTTCAAAAGTACAAGTCGGTCTACAGTCATGATTAATGTATGCTGCAGGACCGAGCCACAACTGGGCACAATTCTTTCTACAGCTATACATTACAGAGAAATCATTTTTTCCTGGATGAAGTAATTGTTTTTCCTCTTCTTCTGTCATCTCAGCAATACATCCAACAAGAAAATCAATTCTTTCATGCTTGAAAAATTTTTTGGTTGTCGAAATTTTGGCTCCCACTCCACCTTCCAAAGAGTACCTATAACATGGCTCGATAACAAAGCCCGCTTTTTTATCGAACACTCGCAAATAACGATAAATCTGAAATATAAAAATTTAAAAAAATTAGTGGACAATCTATAAAACAGAAAATAAAGTTTTTGATTCTCAACAATTACCTAATGAGTTAGTAACAAGAGCTAAGAAAATTGAACCCAATGTCATAGTAAGATCCTAGCAATTTTATTGATAATGGTTTTGATAAAAGTTTAAATTTTAAGTTAAAACACAATACAGGCTCAATAAGATAAATTAAATATACACAAGATTAGGAAAACTACAAAATTAAAATACTAACATGTTCTCTTAGCTTGCTCTGTTGGTGTTTATTTTTGCTAAAATGTCTTGGCATCCATTCACCATTTGCTAGTCTACTGTATGCTTTATTGTAATCCTGTGTTTGGATGAATTCCTTAATAATACTCTTCAGCTCTTCTTTATTTGTTTTTAGTGGTCTATATCGAACATTCATTTTGTGTGTGGTGATACCAAGATACGGGTCCACTATTAGTGCTGTAGCCAAGTCATCGTACTCTGACAGCTCACGCGGAGTCATGCCCATTGGTTGCATCTTGTGGAGCACTTGCCTCCCTGGGTACGTCGCTGATCCAACAACCATCCTGAATACCTGAATAACAAAGGACGCGAAAGCTGTAGTTACACACATAATTTTTTCATGTTGATGAACACGGTAATGATTGGAATTCTTCAATAATATATAACTAATCCTAATACTAGCATTCTCATCAGCAGTAAAAAGTAATATTCTATTACCCATACAATCTCTCAATTTCTAAATTATAAAAGGACAAACATGGCGGCCGAACACGAAAACCAAAAACCGACACGTCAAAATGTTGACACTGTTTTTTATTCTTTGGAAATACTCAAATATTAAAAAAATACTAAACAATAAAGAACAACTATTCAGCTAATAATAACACTTACTTATATCATTGAATGTAGGTAAAATTCATGATTATTTTTAATAACAACTTCACTATCTAGAAGCACTTTCAGACGCTAACCGCTAGGTTATTTACATAAATCATACATAACTAAATGTTTAATTTTAAATTATACTAAATTACTTCATAATTATTTAGCAGTAATCAAAACTGAATCAAACTGATCATATTGATATTCAAATTAATCTCCAAGGAAAGCTGAAAAACAACCATGTTTTCGTGCACTCCATTCATTAGTAGTGATGCACAATTGTATAGTAAGAAATGATCCCGAGAACGGTAACATATAATTTTATCGATAGTTTCCTTGGTCACATCCCTCAGAAAAAACAGACTATTGCCATTCAGAAAACGGGTAGTTTGTGTTATACACATGGAATTAATAAGTTCATTTTTAACCGACTTCTAAAAGGAGGAGGTTATCAATTCGGATGTTTATATATTTTTTTATGTTTGTTTGGTCATAGGTTCGTCATATTTATACGGATTTGCAAAATTCTTTTTTTGTTTGAAAGGGTATACTTCCGAGATGGTCCCACTGTTATCACGTCAGGATCAGATCCAAGATAAAACGAGGGCACTCTTTAAATATGGGTATTTTTTATAGTAACTCGTGCAGTTCCTCTCGGAAAGCACAATTTGGTGAAGTGGAACCTGATGATGAAGACCACAGATGGCCACCGGAACTACTTAATGATCAGTATTTCACGGGTTGCTATTCGATTACCTACTTATGGTTGCTAAGCAATTTGTGCTCTTCACAATGCCTATGGTGAAGTGGAGCTGATGGTGAAGTACCTACCAGGAGAACCTCAACGATTGACGTCCCTGCATCGGGAAAAGCAATATTTTGTAAAAGTAGATGAGCAGTTGACCGAAGGCTATTGTAACCTGGATAAATTACAATAACCCACTAAAAAGCGAGAAATAAAAACTGTTTTACAAAAAAACAACCGACTTCAAAGAAAACAATTTTTCACTTTGTATTGTTTTTTTGGAAGTCGGTTGTTTTAAAAAAAAAGTTTTCATGTATAATTAATTAAAACTACAGAACTTTGTGCGGGCGATAGATACCTTCAGGCTGGTAATATGGGTCCTACGAGCGGTGGGGATCGGGCGAGACCTGTTTCTACGTACCAGCATAGCCTGGTGGAGTCGGAGATTTTTTTTACAGGGAAGACTATTCATATCTTTAAATGGTAACAGTGGGCTCGTGACTAAATAATGGCAGCCGCATGGATCAATCAAAAGGTATCTTATTACACAGTGACTGTGTTGTGGAGGTCACATAGGCAGTCCCTCCACGTAAAATACTGATATTCAGCTGCATCCTGTTAGACTGGAAGCCGACCCCAATATGGTTGAAAAAAGTCTCAATTATGTTCAGAGGTATACTGGATAGTAAATATGCAAAAACACTACCCTCCTTCTGGAGCAGATAAAAAACGGTTACAACGACGACACCCGTTCATCTGTTGTGTCTGCTCTGTAGATATGCGATCCGACTTCATCAAACGCTCGTACAGATTGTTTTGTCTGATCAGACTCAGACCATCATAAACAAAATCGCCTATTCCCAACGCTGACACTTCTGCCCCCCTTTAGTTTGTCAACTTATCGTACACGTATTCCTGCGTTTACTCTAAATGATATTTTAGTCTATTCTATTTTTTAAATGTAAAATTAAATGATGAAAACCGAAATTTAATCTGTGACGTGAATAGCTTGCTACATATTAGTAATCTGTGGACGTGAATGAGATAGCATTCGTTCACCTGTCCTTTGTATTTTCAATTTTGGTTAAAACTTGTGATACTCGCGCACATTAAATTCATTGACCAGTGTACAATACTGCTTCGAGTCCTATCATAAATTCCAAGGTACAGTGCTCCTCAATTACTGTATCTCATACTGTAATAACTGTTTGAGACACTATTTATAAAATAGCTGGGAACATTGTAAAATGGCGTCCCATTTTTCCTTACCCTGGTATGTTTATAAGTTTTTTTTTGGATTTGTTTTAGATGCCTAACATAAAACTGCAGTCTTCGGACAGTGAAATTTTTACAGTTGATGTTGAGATTGCAAAATGCTCGGTAACAATCAAGACAATGTTAGAAGATTTAGGAATGGAAGATGATGAAGAGGAGGTAGTTCCATTGCCCAACGTGAATTCTGCGATACTAAAGAAAGTGATTCAGTGGGCCACGTACCACAAAGATGATCCACCGTTGCCAGAAGATGACGAGAATAAAGAAAAACGAACAGATGATATCTCATCATGGGATGCAGATTTTTTAAAAGTTGATCAAGGCACTCTTTTTGAACTAATTTTAGCTGCCAACTACTTAGACATAAAAGGTTTACTCGATGTTACTTGCAAAACTGTAGCCAATATGATAAAAGGTAAGACTCCAGAAGAAATTCGCAAGACATTCAATATAAAAAATGATTTTACTGCAGCTGAAGAAGATCAAGTTCGTAAGGAGAATGAATGGTGCGAGGAGAAGTAACTCAAGAGCCTTAGTATTATAATTTCACTGTTTAGATTTAATTGGTATCTAAAAATGTTGTAATTATTGTAAGTTTATTGCTATTTAATTTTTTGTCGATTTGTAATGTGAAAATTTTCAGGGCTTTGCTAAATAAACGGACTAATATTAAAAAAAAAAACAATTGGAATAACCAATAATGTGCACAGTAACAACATGTATAATTACCATACTATTTTAGGAAGTTTTTCCGTTAGTTCCACCTATGGCGAAATGCTTTTATTTGTATAATAGAATAAATTTCCTGAAAACTCTATTTTTAATTGATTTTTAACATTCTTCTTACCAGACTGATCATGAGTAGCCAGATATGTGATAACTTATCACATAATCTGGATTTTATAAGTCTGTTCTACACTAATGGAAGTTGTAAACATCAAAAATAATTTAGTAACTATGTGTATTGATGGCTTGCCAGTAGTGGCTTTACCAACAAATGCATTACCTATTATAATTTATTCCTTTGTAGTGGAGTGCCAACAACAAACCGCGCGCATGTCATTAGTTGTAACTAATGACTTGCGCGATAGATCCTGATGGATCTGAGGCAAAACGCTGATATTTATAAGCCAAGTCCACCGGGCCACATATGGATAGTGAAGTGAACATGTTAGCGCACGGGCGCTCTAACGTGCTCAACACTAACACAGATTAGTAAAAGTTCATTCCGCAAAATCATTTCAATAAAAAGCTACTCTTGCTACGACACTTTAACTGCAATTCAGGTTTTACAGCACTAATTAACTTCGTACCTAGAAGTTGCAGTTGAAGTCTTTTTCTATCGCATAACTCTTATACTTACCATTGTCTTCTGACTACGTTGGCCCGACAAGACGAACCCGCCTGGTACTTGTAGCTTCGTAGCAGGGATATTGCGGATGCAGAATTTTTAACATCCGCGGATGCGATCTCAAGTACTTACAATACCTACTTGTATTCAGCTGCATCGGGTTAGGAATATAGTTGGGAAAAGGCTAGGCAGATTGATTGGATGCGATCTCAGTTTTTTTTAAGGGATCAGTCAAGGCGAATTTCAAAATCTCTTACGTTTTTTGCAAATTGCAGCGCTGTTTCGTTGTATATTGATCAAATTTCAAATAAATTATGAAGCCGTCACCTCCTTCTGCGAAGCAGTAATGCTCGTGAAGGAGGAAGCGGAACGCATGAGGGAGAAGCAAAGTTTGCGCCCTCACGCCCCTAACCGCCGCCGCTGGAGACACCCTGGGCGTCGGGAATCCCAGGCGGATTCCCGGCCACCATAGGCTCGGGCTTGCGGATGGCGAGCAATGCGTAGCTCGCCTTCCAATAAGGACCAGGCCCGGGTCGATGGCGCGTCGTGTTCCACGCGCGCCTCAAAGAGATGTCAGCACAATTTGCGGGGTCCGCTAGGACCGATGCCTGCCAGGGTTGCGGGAAAGTCCGAAAGGGATACCGGGACCTTGGCAACGTGCAACTGAAGGAACACGGGTGGGTTTTAGTCAGTGAAAGTCTGACACGCCTTTGCACTCCGCCTAGAGCGGGAGAAGTCATTTGACGATTTCCCACCCTCAAAAAAAAAGGTACTAAATTATAATCATTGAAAAATCTATATTATGTAATACCTAGCTCTCGAAACTTTGATGGATATAAGACTATTTCGTGAAAATGTGAAGATTTAGAGCTAGGTACTTATATTGATGATTAATTGTTTATAACAAGTAGGTATCCATTTTGTTGATAAAAAAATTGATTTTGCATAAATTCACACTTTTCCACCCACATCCGCATCCGCATGAGCTCCGCATTGGGGATGCGATTTCTAAATAGTAGTAGGCAGGGGGGGTAGGCAGGCCCCCCCGAAATGCGAGAAACCAGAATCTCAATCCAGAGATCGACCCCCTAGGGTACCTCCGTATATAGATAATTGTAATCTATTTCGCATAGGCGTACTTTATAATCTACAATTCCAGTAAGAGTATGCTTAAATACTGTATTTTTATCGACTCTGACTTTGTATTGAATAAATTCCTGCCACTTCAGCATTCTCTGAGATATTGTAAACTCCACCAGCCTCTCCCAGGCGGGGTGCTAAAATTTTCGAGCTCGCTACGCTCGCTCTTGCATCCTTTTCTGCATCATCCTTCTCAAACTTTTCTGTATACGTCGATAAAGTTATTTCTATTTCTGTATGATCGGTCGAAGAGAAAGAAAACTTAACTTATTCGAAGCTGGATGCTAAAAATTTCGAACCCGCTGCGCTCGCAATATTTTTTTTAATGAATTCCGAAAAGTGGAACATTGCTGTTCTAAATTTTTTACCCTCAGAAATCAGATAATACCCCCCCCCCCCCCCCCCCAATGAATTCCTGGCTACAGCCCTGGTAGTAGGTATACCTATACGTTCCCTCAGAAGATAATTATATTTAATCGGTAACGTTGAATGTATGCACCTAAAATGAAAGGGAATTGGGAAAACTCATCAGAAAGATGTTTCGTAGGTACTTAGACATCTTTCTGCAAGACATCAGAAAACCGTCTTACAGAAATCTTTTCGATTTCAATAAAGACTCGTGCAAACTGGCGCGACAGGTAGCGCAACCCTTATCGCGCCCGCGATGTCGCGCCAGTCTGTACGATAGGCTTAAGACAGCAGCCGTGTTCAGATCGCGTTTTATGTTTAGTTCCCTGGCTTGTGCGGCTTGCGTACCTACGCGGTAGGTAGGTAGGTACTGAATTAAATTGAAACAATCCGACAGCAGTATCTATTCTATAATGATCTAAAATATTCTTATTGAAATACAAGATTTTGTAAAAAAAAATTACATGTAAGTATGTAAGTACCTACCTATATATTATAGGTAAGTATTAATGGTATAAATAAGTAGTTTCTAACTAAACAATGCTACGAAATGTGTCCTCGATTTTGGAAAACCTGTCGGAAGCAAAATAATTGTCGACACAACTAAAGATTGGACTGTTGAATCGACCGAGGTATGATCCGCAAGATGCAGCACCAAAAAGAACTCCCAGAATGAAACTGACACCAATTAGCATTACTAAGACCAGTCGATATTTATCTTGAGTCATTAAAATCTCTTTACAAATACACACGAAGTCGTATATAGATCTGAAACAATTACCACATTACTTTTAGTAAATGTTGAGGCAGTTTGCGTTTCCGGCCGGCCCTGGTTCATTCCATGGTCAGAAGGTATAACGCGTGGGATGTAGTCGCTTCATTTTGCAAGGAGTTGATGCATGCAAAAGAGGAGGAGATCCCAGAGAGCGTACCTTCCACACTCCACCCGCATAAGACCAACGGAGCGTCAACGGGCGCTAAACGATATTTAGCCACCATAGGAGGCCTTGGGGCAGTCTCGCTGCTCGACCAGAGTCAGGTCCGAACAGGAGGCTTTTGGGGGAAGTGTGGTCATAGGATTGGCCGCACATGGTGATTACGGTGGGTGATGGAATCGCTAGAGGTATGGCGGGCTAAAACTAGCCGGGGGTGCGCACGTGACGCGAATGTTCAGAGTATCTCCCGGGCGGCCAACTCATGGTAGTAGCAGAAACGTGGGGTTTGAGTTGAAGTCCGACATGGGCTCCTTTCTCGCCTGACGGTGGAGATTTCCCCAAAGAACAAAATGAGGTAAGAAAGACTATTCGCAACCGTATCTAGGTAGTTAGGTACTTTCACGATTTTTAACTACGGTACATAACTAAGGCTATTTATAAAAAACCGTACCAACCTGCAACATCTCGTGTTATCGCACAGTAGTCTGTCTGTTTCATCCAAGAGCCTAGCCAGTTGCTGTTGCGCCAGTGTAATAACTGGACATTTCTTATGGAGAATATTGGCGATTTCGCCCTCGGGGTCTATATCACAACTACATCCGGGAGCATCCAGGTTACCGTCCATTCTTCCATCGCTGCGAATATCACTTCTTGGTGACGTATCTGGCGCCTCGAAATTATTGTTTTCACAAACGTTTTCATGAGAGCCCCTCCTATTCTTTTTGAAAGATTTCCTAGAATACTTGTAAATGTTCTGTACTTGATAATCGTCTGATGACATGAGATAAAAATCTATAAAATTTTGTAAGTGGTGTTGTGACTTCTCTTTGAGGTTGGTTTGTTTTCAAAACACTTCAAAAAGCCATAACCCATAAACTTTGCTAAATTGAAGTTTTAATCATAGACATTTTTAAAAAGGTCCGGTAGGTAGTACAAACACGTTTGCATCAAAAAGTGTAGACATCGTAATCTAAGTTGTAATATTCTACTGCGTATACACACTGTTTATCTGATAACAAAATATATATCTGTTGGAAAACGTCCTGACTTCTTCCATATATTATGTTTATTGTTGTTGTAGATAACTATTTTACTATCAGTTAGTAATTTGTTTTTCTTTCAACTACGTAGTAATGTTATCATTAATCACTACAAAACCGATCACAAAGGACGTATTTTTTGCTTAGAAACAAGACAGTGCAGTAAAGTTGTATGAAATTTCATTATTGCACTGTTTTTCATTAATGCACTGTGTTTAGGGTTCCATACCCAAAGTGTAAATCGGGACCCTATTACTAAGGCTCGTCTGTCTGACTGACTCACTCACTCAGCCAGACAACGTATAAGAATAGCTGCAAATGAAATTGTAAATAACCTTTGCCGCAAAAGTCGCGGGATAACTTTGTTTTCATTAACTTGAATAGGTATATTTTATCACGGTAGGTACATTGGTAGTTGAAAGAAAAGTAGATTACGCACCTTACTAAAGTGAGTAATTAATGCACCTCGTGCATTAATAACTCACTTTGCTCGCTGCAACATTGACCCTAAAAGTATACCTAACATACGAAAATATCCCTGGCTTCTTTAAAGGCTCTCACAGACAGGCGCGACGCGACTGGTGAAATAATTTCTAAGCTACTAGTTTCTGACCGCGACTTCGTCCGCGTGTTTTAACTTAAAACAATATCCTCTGGCACTCGACAATAGTATAGTTTTCTATAAGTATGTTTTTTTTTCAGATCAGTAGGTTGTTAGATACTTCCAGAGATTTTCTTTTACGATCATAATTGTCTAGGGTATTGTCTAGGTGTAAAAAAGGCATTTGGAAAGTATCCAAATCCTTTTTTTACAACTAAAACTAAATATTAGGTGTTACGAATAACGATATTATTTATTGCATTTCATAATCAATATTTTAGACAGTTGTCTAACCATATTTTATATTTCCATACAGTACCTAATATTGCCAAATTAATCAAAACAGCGAAATATTTGACATCTATTTGCGACGTTGCCCACTTTCAGAATAAACGCTATTACTACTAGACTATTTGAATAACTTCCATACAAACTTAAATACATATAACTATGACCACACAGTTCTGATACACGCTGTAGATAGTAAGAGTTACGCGATAGAAAGAGAGGCAACTTCTAGGTGAATATAATTGTAGGTAATTGGCGTTGCGCGACCTGAATTGCACTCTATTGTATCGCAGGAAGAGTCGCTTTTTATAAATTATTTTACGGACTGAATCATAACCATCTGTACTAATCTGTGTTGATAATGACTGAGTGGTTTCGGTTTTAATAATCCGCAGTAATAAGCATGCACGCACAATGGCGCAGTAACTTTGTGCTATTCACCTTACCTACGCAATTATTTTTAATTTTTCATTTAATTAAATAATTACATATCATATGCTTGCTTTAAAAATAATTATAATCAGAAAAGATTAATAAAAAATATTTATTCGTTTTATACATACTTATTCATATTTATGGTACTTGTATATCACTTCGAGCACTCCTAGCTCTTGAATATTGCCACATCTGATAAATACTGCCTTGACCATAGTTAATAGGACTACCTAGTTTAAATGCATTGATTATTATGGAATTATTAAGTTTATTAATTTAAATTACAGTAATGGCTCAACAACTATTCGGAAGGTTTGTGTATGGGGGTGACCATCCATTACATACCCCCCCCCCCCCCCGTACCCCTCCGTGTCCCGGAAACCACGTCAAGTCGTTGATCCTGGGTGTCGTTATGGGTAGTCAGAAGCCCAAAGTCTGCCAACCAGTCTTACCAAGGGGGTATCGTAGTACTCAGTACTGGGTTGTGGAGGTCAGTTTGGCAGTTGCTACCAACATATTTAGGAAAACGCTAGGCAGACTTTTGGCTCGGCAACTACTAGCCTAGACATTAATGAATTATTTATTTATGACTTTATAAGTACTACTCGTAAAAAATGAAAGTTATAAAACTAAAACCCAACTATGACAAACAAGTTAATCAACTAAAAAGTTATGAACAAGATATCACAGACAGACAAATTAAAAATCCGGAGTCACACGTGTTAGGGCATAAATAGTGGGTAGTTGGGTTTTAGTTTTATAACTTTTATTTAATTTTTTGTGGGGTTATAATATATTTTTTTAATGTGCTGATTAAGCCCTTTCATTTGATACCAAACAAGGTATGATAAAAAAAAAAAATTTTTTAGTTCATTACATCTAGAGGGCGCCTATAACCAGCGGGCGATCAAGACGCTTCCAACGTCCCCATTTGTCAAATTGTGATGATTCGTTTAGAAGATATGAGGGAGCACATGAACATAGATACATACCGGTCAAAATCATAACCCTCCTTTTTGCTTCGCCGTAGTCGGGTAAAAAGGGATGCGATCTATTAAATACAATAGACGTAAATATATTTATGACCTATTCCGCTTAACTATTTCTCAAGATTCATAAAAAAGTCTATAGGTACAAACTTCTGTACGTACTCTGTTTAAAATTCGATCCTTTTAAACCACGGCAGTGCTTATCAGTTTGTTAAGTGAGCAAAATTCCTTAGAATCTAAATAACATTTCAAAAATAAATTACATATATTTAATTCCACTATAGAACTTATCACCACTGGGTTAGTCTCCAAAGGAGTGGTGCATCCATTTCTTTGAGTACTCGTAGACTACGAAGAGGGCGGCTGTTGCCGGGATTGTCCGCACTAACGTTGGTTTGAGTCCGCTGTATAGAACCAGCACACCTGGAAATACAGAAACATCATTAAGTCTATAGGATGAAGGCAGAACCTGCTGACTGAATCCGGTCACGGCGGCAAATCTCAACAGAGACTAGCAAACAACGAAGGAGATATTAGTTATGGCCGTAGATCTGTTAAACCCCGGGCTAGGAATTGTATCTGTATAGGAACTAGACAGCTGATGCCTGAAAACTCTGTTCACTCACAAACTTCAAAACTCCCCCGATAGGCCTGCACAAAGGTTTTATTTCCGAGACCGATAAAAAAGCGCCTGGGGGACTTGGGGAGAGGCTTTACGTGTTTTTTTTTTTCATTTGGTGTAGAAAGCTCGCGCGGTTGTAGCTTTTAGGTTTATTTAACCGACATGTAAAAGGGTTCTCAATTCGACTGTATGCTTTTTGTTTTTTTTTGTGTTTGTTACGCGATTACTCCGCCAATTATGAAAAGATTATAATGTATTTTTTTGTGTGGTAGTTCATGCTTTGGAGGTGGTCCCATATACATTTTATTAACTAGTTGCTTGCTTAGTTTTGGAGTTAGCTTAGTTCAATAATACGTATTTTTTCCAGTTAGCCTATATGGATGATGTTTTATGTTACCGTCACGGTTATTTACATAGTGGTATTCGAATTTGTGTGGGGTAGGTAGGCCACAACTAAAACTTTTTTATTATCATGATATCTAATGTTTGGGCAATGTCTGCCAGTATTTTTTTTTCTTTCCAACGAGAATGTATCGCGTTATCACTATTTATTGAACACCCCTAGTATATATGTTCCATCTGTTCCCTCATATCTTCAAAATACTCATCAAAATTTGACAAATGAGGTAAGTAATGAGGAAGCGTTTTGATTGTCTGCTTGTTATAGGCTATGTGACGTCACATTAAATTACACACACCCTCTTGAGGACATAAAGTAATGGACTAAAAAAATTATACTATACATATAGGACGGAGGTAGCTCATGTCACGGTGAAATCTGTTCAGTGATATACTATCAACAGTAAGTACATTAGTAAAAAATATTTCACTACAAAAGGGCTCTTACTGCTACGTAATAAAGGTGTTGTCAAAATCTTAAGATAATTATAATGATTGATTGAAAAAATGTCGATGTCTTGAAGACGATTAGCGTTCATTGAATTATGTTTCTTATCGCTTCCTATGCTAGCGAGGTCATACTGAATGACGAGATACTTTATATTATTGTGTGTACTTAATATTATCTCAAGCCAGTAAGTAGGAATTATCTTACGAATAAAAAATATGTTACAATTGTTTATGTGGGGCATGGCATATGAACGTTAGAAGGCATTATTTGCATCATGATAATTATTTGTTCGGTATAATATTTCAGTCGGACTAATTTTGAGTCGGTCCCGCCTGGCGGAAACCGTAATATTGTATGAAAGCGAATGAGCGATTTTGAGAGGTGTTAATTACTCACTAAAGTAGAGTTGCACTTTTGTGATCGCCCCGGTACACAGAAGCCATATTTGTACGTAGATAGCCCGTGTTCTAATACAAGCGACAGTCGCGCGAATATGCGATCGTCTCGTTCGTTTGTTCGGTTAAACGGTAGACGCTTTCTGTCGACGCGAACAGGCGTTCGGGTTCATCATCTGCCTAGCCTTTTCCCAACTATGTTGGGGTCGGCTTCCAGTCTAACCGGATGCAGCTGAATACCCACCCGTATTTTACATGGAGCGACTGCCTATCGGATTCGCCGAATAAAATAAACGCGATGATCGCATTTACGCGCGACGATCGCGTTGGTTAGGACGCGCCTAACCAACGCGATCGACAACGCGCCGCATAAGCCAATGTACGCCACAGTATACTTAATTAAACTATTATCAGAACATAGACGTTGTTAGTTGTAATATAGACATTCTGTGGCTTATATTTGCGCGTATTGGGCCAAGGTGTAGAGGGAGCACAAGAAAATGATACCCGAAGGTATTTTTTAGGACACATACGCAATAAGCTACGCACTTACCTTCGCCACGTGTGACGTGAACCTATGTACGAAAATAAATATTTATACAACCAGAGATATCGTAAAAGATAACATACCTTCTTTCTGTATAATTTCATATCCGACCGTCAGAAACTTCTGACTCTTGTTTGATATTTGTATTCTTGACTTGATAACGTCTGTGGGGAATATGATAGTCCACAGGACGAGACCGCCTACCGCGCCTGCTATCATTGTCCTTACAAAACCTATGTCGTCTTTGGTCTGACCAGGTTTCTTCAATAATTCTCTTGTTCCTGTAACATTTTAATTATATTTTAAGCCTTGATTCTTTGGTACTTAAATAAAAGACACGGAAAAGACAATTGGTTGATGAACCAGGCAAGCTTTTTGGGGTAGGTATAAGCTACTTGTCATAGAAGAATTGAATTACCTTCATATCCTCCAAAAAAGAAAAAGTATCCCGGCATTTCTCTCATGACGGTTGGCACCAGTCCTCGGAACAGACCTTGAATGCCATATTCTCTAAATATCTGTTGCGTGAGCTGCAGGGGCGACACTTTTACCTGCCAAAGGGAAATTCCATGTACCTAAACATCACTTTGCAATAAAATACAAATACCTATTTTGAAGGTCGCAATAAAAATATAGCGCAAATAAGATAAAGAAATGATTTACTGTGATAACATGCTCATACATAAACATTAGATAAGTAATTATAATTTATTGAGTTTTAAATGGCGTTAGTTTACGAAATATATCTGTAAGACGTTTAATTTTATAAAATTTAGGTTTAAAAATTGTTGAGAGCATTATGAAACATTAATTCATATTGGTTCCCCCCATAATGGTGGTACCATGGGGATTTCGAGAATAAAATTTAACATTTGATCAACAATTAATTTAAAAATATGCATGCTTAAATTCAGATAGCTAGGACAAATGAAATACCCAAAATAATCATCGTACAACAGTTTGTGAGGACTGCACATTGATTTCCCGCAGGGCTTGTAGCCGGCACTTGATTAATTCTGTGGGGCAAAGTGTGAATGAAGAGAAGAATGCTGCAAGGAAACCGGCCGACGCGTTACCCAAGGTTGATAAATTCTCCACTTTCTGAAATACAAGCAACATCTATAAGTTTAAATTGAAGAAAGTAATACTTTAAGGGAACTTTAATAACCTCTTCCATAAGGACATCCCTATCACGTAGTTGAAAAAAAAGAGTTGTGGTTGATTCAATATCAACGTATACATATGTGGGTTCGATTCCCGCACGGAACAAATATTTGTATGATCTGCAAGTAGTTGTTCCGGGTCTGGGTGTTTAGTGTATGTGAGTTTCTATGTTTGTAAACGCACCCACGATACAGGAAGAAATTCCTAGTGTGGGGCAAAGGTATAAAAAAAAAAAAAAAAAATTGTTTTTTTTAAATAAATTAATGTTAAATAAGACTCAGTAAATTAATATATTAAAGACATAGATATTTATTAGCCTCTGCCTGCCCCAGTGTTTTGTTACTTGGGTGTGCAATTGCACAAACAAGTGGTCAAATTAAAGGAAGTTATTTTTACTCTGTTAGTGAAATAATAAAACTATAATTAATGAAACCTCCAACTGTCACTAACAAGTCACAATAGAATTTAATTGTTATCGGCCTTCTAAAGGCCAATCAACAGTTGAGTGAATAATGCAGAATATTAATTTCCAATGACAGTAATTTTAAATATTCTTACCTCAACTCCACTAAGGTTACAAATAAACTTTTGACAATATCCATAAGCTGCAAATAGTACAGAATTTTCTGCCACATTGGCCATGATAGCTGGAGTAGTGCCTGCATATAAACCTCTTATTATGCCATCACTCTTTAAGGTTACCTTCAGACAATTATACATTCCTTTGTAAAGATGTGGGAATGTTTGCATCTTTACTTTGACTGTGTCTAGTGGCTGTCCAACATACACCAATGCTATCCCACCTGATCAGAAAAAAATAATTAAAATAAAGAAATAAAAACAAGAGTATGGTAATTACAAGTCAGACGCGTAGCATGAACACCGTAGAAACATGTTTTGTTGAAGAATCGACAATACGACAGATTGTGATTGTTTATTTGTCATTTTATCTATTCTTCCGTTGACAAACCCTTTTCTACGGTGGTCATGCAACATGTGCAGGTGTGAGTGATAACACCAGCCTATCCTTAAGAAAGGTCAGGTCAATAGTACTCACAACCGGCATGCATGTATGACCAGATGCATGAATAATGATGCTAAGCAAAAGGAGTAGGTATGTAGCAGGTGGTGTGCGGTAGTTTCTGCATACCTCTATGAGAAGAAAGTATGAGTTTTAAGTATATGTGTGAAATACAAACACACAGTGACTGTAAATATTATGTAAAATAATAAAAACACTAAGAGAGTACTGGATGCTTGTTTCATTCCATTTATAGCTTAAAATAGAATTTGGTTGATAATCAACATAATTATTACTTGTAAGTAAGTAATCTTACAAAAGGAAATCTTAAATAAAAGTACATAAAAAAGATATTTCTTCTTACCTAAAGAGCCAGCAGTGAAATCAATCAAGCCATTCTTTAAGTTTCCGGTGGAACCTGATGAATGAGCCATCGTATACGCTTTCCAATTCTTTTAGGATATAACCTGTAACAAAATAGCTGGCAATGATAACATCAGTCTGAAATTAAATTGAATACCTACTCTCTAGAAATCGAACTCTAATAAATAATCTGTTATGGATAATGATGACTAGGATTAAAAAGTATTTTAATAACAACAAATAAGTAAATTCTGGTTTAGGTTTCATCAGTGTGTTTCCGTTAAAAAATAAACTGATAACAGAATGTGCACCAAGATTGGGGGCTGTACCTAGGTACTCGGTAATAAAGTTAGAAAACAGTAAAGAACTTACTACTATTTCCTTCTTATTTCATAAATCCAGTCACTAAAATATATTTTGCAATCTTTAAATTGTTTTCCGGTTAAAACAAAACGGAAACACATGCAGTGCAGTGCGCACAGTGCAAGTGGTAGGCCGATAATTTAATGCTAATGACAGAACGAAAAGTTGACTGACACTGACATGACACTGACGGACCAGATGTTTCAAAAAAGGGTTACCATTTTTTAATTTTTGTCTAAATGCTGTGAAAGTGGAAATAAAAAACTCATAACTTTTTTTGTAAGCAGATTTTTCCTTTTTCATAGTTGGGTAAAATTATGTAACAAATCTTACATAACTATTTCAAGGGCATGTAATTGGTATAGTTGAGCATTAGAGAGATTAGGGTGCAGTAGACATTGATACATAAACATTAGTGGCATAATTTTACTGAAAACATGCAGTCTTTACTTCAAAGCCACTCCCTTCACGTACTCCAGTCACGTATAATTTGTGAACGCACACCTTAGAATACGTATCTTGAGTGGCTTCGCCTGTATTATGTTTATACATTTTCCCTTGTAGCAGCACTAAAGTACGATCCGGGCCACTACCCATAGCGCTCTCTTGCTTCTCAACCGTCGCAAGACACGGACTTTAAGTCATTCGTTTATTTTGTCCTTACCACCGAGACACCAGCTGGTACACCCGTAAAGCAAAATACATGGTACAAGTACATCCCCGGTCATTCCGCGGTTAATTAGTTTTATTTGCTAAATAGTGTAGGTACATTATAATAATTGTCACACACGTATTATAGTTTAAAGCTAGGTAAGCTTTAAACTATAATACGTGTATGACGATTATTATAATAGTAACTGAAGTTGGAGTTTCACTTCCACTCTTCAATCACAATTTAACCTCCAATATGCATAAGTGCTCAGGGACACGACAATAATTGTACGATTTACGTAGGTACTTATCACTTAACCATTTCCCTAAAAATATTCCTCACCACCAATGGTCACCCCCCCCCCCCCCCCCCAAAATCTTGGGCTGCGACCGCGCCTGTCTGACTATCGTTTACTGTTTTTTTTATTGCATCGCCGGCCACTTGCAAAAGTTCACGTGTTTTAGAAGTGATATGGCAAAATCAAGCGGAGAAGCGCGGAGGCAGTGCCGTGTACGCGAGCCCTAAGAGGAGACAGGTAGTAGAATACCTTCCACCTATGTCCCCAAACCACCATCTCAATATGATACCGACCCAGGGAAACAAAGTATTACAAAATAAACTGTATTTTAAAGAAATGACAAAAGTAATTTTGATTTCATGTTTATTTTGAGAAGAGTAAAAAGTTATCTAGGTACTTCCTGTGTCGCCGTAGGTGAGTATATGTTCTTTGCTTCCTGTACTAGAGGAAAAAATGTAACCTGGTAACCCTGCCGCTACATGCTGGGTGTTGATCAGTATTGCCAAATAAAATTTAGCTATATAGTGTTGCCACAAAAGACAAAACAATCAAAAGAAATTCGTAAAGTCTATTTTCAAGTGACTGATTGTTGTTTGTTTTTTACCCGACTACGGCGAAGCAAAAAGAGGGTTATTTCAATTTAGAATTTTACATTTGCACCACCTGTCAAATTAGTCTTGTTATCACTGTTATTGTGACAAAAAAATAACAGATCCAAATAGGTATCTGTAATTAAATCACATCATACGTATTTTTATCTCAATCGAATATCTTCTTTATTTAGTCTAAAATCGGATCTATCTGTTATTAAATAATAGCCTGTTATTTTTGTACGGATGATAAATCTCAATTGAATATCTTCTTTATATCGTATCCCAAGTTTTAACAATAACAGCCACTGTAACAGTATTGAGGATCTGTTATTTTAAGTAACAGATATTTTTTATGGTTAATATCTGTGACGATAAATACTCCTCCGCCTCACTCCTATCAGCATTCTGTATAATTATGTACGTATGTAGCATTCTCTGTCTACGCTTGCTACTAACGCTTGTTGTATTTGATACATTGCTGGCTGACTAATCTGTTTCATTTTGACAGTTCAACAACATTCATTGCGCTATTTACGTTATATGCAGATTTATTTTTCGAACTTATGAAGCAATGTATTAGACATTTGTTTCAAACGGATTCCAATTGTGATTGATCATTACCTACCTATAAGTGTGGTTAGGTTAGGTAAGCTGACTTAAAGTAGACCTAGACAAATCGATTAAGTTCTGCAGTCACCAGCAGTCACACATAATACAGATTTCAGGATAGTATAAAGTACTCTGTGAATACAATCCTCGCATCTGATACTGATGAGATTAGGTACGCGCCCTTGTTCCACTTAATAGATGAAGCGAAGCGCCGAAAAAAGAGCCAAGTAGAGTCGTAGTACCTAGTTGTTGCTGAATAATTACAGGACACGAGGTGCTTGCTGTTCTAACTGTTTATTGGTTAAGAAATACAGACATGCAATTATGCATTGATAAATGTATGAACATGAAGCGAAAATCGCGCTACACATTGCTGAATAAATAAGTATTATTTTATCTTAATTACTACATTTGTGACATACTAAAGAATATTTGGCACTATGTTAGTTATTATGTATGTCTACAGTAATACATTTATTGTATTCTTATTGTATGTAGGAAATATTATAAAATGAGATAAAAAGGTATCAATTAGTAAAATGTATAAAAAATATTGGAATAAAACTGTGCTTCTTAAGCTCCGAACTTTCAGTCTCTTGGCGTCTCAGATCATACAAGTCTGCCTTTGGCTTTTCCTGTGCCTTTGCCATTTGTGCTTGAAAAGTTTAGGTACTCCAAGTCTTCCATTAAAATTAAAAAATTGTGATTGATATTCATTACAGTCATGAAAACATCCTACAGGAAGAAGAGTTCTTATGTCTTATGTATTACACAATGACCAGACATTAGGGAAGATAAATATTTTATTTGCCTTACTATTTTTCATTTAATAATTTCATTTTCTTCATTATTGTACCTATTTTTTTCAGTAATGATAAGTAATAGGTATACCTGTGCCCATTAGACATAGAAAGCAACATTATTTATATTGAATATATAGTACCTATATTTTAATACACATATTAGAAAAAGTATATTTACAGGATATCTAAATAATTTATGATATCCTGTAATTTTATTTGAAAAATATTGTACACAATTATTATCATGATACTTACCTACATTTATTTGAATATTGTAAATAGGATAGGTGTAAATTATAAAATTCATAAATAATTACTTATAAAATAAAATCTTATAAGGTTTCTATAAAAGGGTAGAAATATTCACTATTAATAATGGAATCATATTACATCACACACACTGTTTTTTATCTATTCTACCGACTGTGCCTACTTCGATAAATATGTTTTATACACACAGATTACTCATAATACAAACTGATATAATAATTGTATAAACAATTATATGTTTTGATTATGTAAATAACAACTATGAAGACTCTTCTAAAACAAATTAACATTAATAAGTCTGCAGGAACCTTATCAAAAACAATAAGTTATTCTGATTACTACAGCATTGTAAAACTAAATATCACATACCACTGTCATTAATAAATCTTCGTAAGAAAAAAAAAACAATTTTGAGCCAGTTAAAATTAATTCTGGATGTCCAGTCTTTCCCTGAGACGAATGTATATCTTTAAAATGGGTCTCAATGTTGTGGCTATCATGCTCATCAAAACCAAAATGAAGCAAAGAACGGTCAACCATTCTGGATTCTTCCACCAGTTTGAAAACAAACCGAGCAAGATTGTTGTTACCCCCAAACAGAATGTCAGTAGACCAGCAGACGTATGTATCAATTTAGTATAGATGGGGGGAAGGTAATTTTTCAAGTTCAAACTGTTAAGAGCTCCCAAACCTCCTAACATAGTGAGCAACATAAAAATGAATGATGACAATCCAAATTTACCGTGGAAACTGGCAAAGTGTGGATAACCTTTAAGAAACTTGTTAGTTACTATTACAATGAATCCTGTTAACACTATAGTACCAGCTATCACTTGAAGGACCCAATGGCGAGCACTTCTCAATCGTATTGGCATCCATCCTGTGGCTAAGTCACCTGGAGTTAGAGCATGCATCGCAGACGTCATAAACATCATCCACTAAAAAAAATGCAACACAATATAATACTTATAACACTAAGATAACGCGCAGTATATTATTAATTATTTTGCACTAAACTTACCCCAAGTGTCATTAACGTCGGATGAAACGAAAACAGAGAGACGTCGTCTTTGAAACAGGAGTACATGATGATTCCCAGGAACAACAGTCCGCATATGTTAGATACGAGATTCAAGTAACTTGGCGATATATCAGTATTGGGGGCTACTAAGCGCGATGTTTCGGATTTTCTGTCTGATGGTCCCATTTCTCCAGAGCCAGTTTCCTCTCCGCCTAGTTCCATATATACTATCAAACTTGAAGTGTTCTTAGAAATGGCGGCTTTTATAGTATGCGGGAACGTTATAGCTTAGTTCATTTATATGCAAAAGAGAATATTATATTTATACGTGATACGTTAATTGATTTTTATTGATTATTTACTTCCAGTCAACTTCAGTTTGTGTGAAGTTTTCTGAACTGAAGTTCTTTTAGGTCAGGTCAGGTCACTGACATTGACATTGACAGAATGTATTAACCACTGGCTTGGAATCATTGACGTAGTACCTACTTTAAAGGTCTATGCTTGGAATACGTAAGTACTTTGTACTAAAAGACCATGAACGAATGGCAAAATAAAGAAATAATTACGTTTCGAGAAGATAAAAAACAGGGGAGAACTCTTCGATTGCCAAAACCAAGATATTTATTATTTCTTAGATCGTAGCAGATGGTATGATGGTAGGTGCTGTAGGCTGTAGGTGCTACCACCGCGCTTGAGTAGGAGGGCGTTGTTGGTAAACATTTTTGTAAAATTGGTATTGTCATGGAAATTAGTAATGTTGGAAAAACAAGGTGACGGTGTAAGTTCCGATTTCAGCCACGCTACAGACGACAGGTGATTCTTGTACAAATAGGCCTTTCCGAGTTATTCTATTATTAGACCAATAATAGAATAACTCGGAAAGGCCATGACAAGTCACGTGTCTGTTCCATGACAAGATTTTGATAAAAATTTAGAAAATAAATGTAAAAATATTTTTTGTTGGTAATACCAAAAATTGACATCAGAATAACGTCAATTTTGTACTGTATTTTGATTGGCCCGTGGTAAACCTCTGCTTTTGGCATTGGCACGAAAGCTTGTTATTTCTTTCTGTCATTTGCGAATAAACAAAGACAGAGAGTCAAATACAAGTCGGAACTTGTCTGCTCCCTCCGGCTCGCTCGGTTGTTTACCAAAATATTTTAAATGTCATACCACATTAGTCTAAAGTTTTCGGCTTTGTGTGGTGGTTGCCTCATGTGTTTTGCGAATCGTTTATCATACCAAGAACTGCTATTTTCATTCTACAGGAAAGATTTCTCTGAAAGACTATCCGATTGCTCATTTCAAAGGACTGCCTTGTCGCATTGCATTCGAGTTTCCAGCACTACCGTGTTCAGTTTTATTTTACAATTATTCTATAATTATTTGAGATTCATTAAAACGTGTGCGACAATATCATAGTGTTTTTGCTCAATTACACGTGCACTTTTGCGTGTCAGTTGTGACTGGATCAAACAGGAACAAGGTGATGTTCACAATGTTGAGGTAAGTCCAAATATTCAGAGTTCAAACACACTTTGAACTCTGAATGTAAAATTGTATAGATATTCTTTCCATGCACTTAGCCAAAGGTAAAATTAAACTTCCATTTAATTGAAACCTCAACTGGCTTTTAGATGTTTCTAGTACATGTGATAAATTGTCCCAGTACTTCACATACATTCCTATTTGGTATCTTTTTCTGGAACATTGCAGATTCACATGTGGTTTTCTTATCATTGTAATCTTCTTTGGTACATATTGTTAGTGCAATTTTTTTCAATAATATCTTATCCTGCGAGCATTACTCCCCCACATTTTAGAAACTTTAATATGTTCAACAGATTCAGCTTCTGAAATATATTAATGTTTTTGGAGCCATCGGTGGTTGGAAAATAGCTACTGTACTATTTATAATTCACAAATTATTCATACTTTGTTTCTTCGAAAATCACAATGTAGAAAATTTGTAGTTTGGCACCAGGATTGCCTTATCTTACTTTTATCAATCAATTGAAGGTTTATAATTTCATTCTAGAATAAATTTATGAACATAGAGCCTGGTTTTGCCTGAAGGGCTAGGCAGAGATGTAAGTACTAGAAAAAATGTGTGGTTTTGATATTATTATTGATTTTAATAATAATAAATAATAATAAATCTCATTCGGTCATTCCTATTAAAATAACTTAATTAAATAATTTTTGAAGATTGAAATTGAGTCATAATTTATCACTTTATGTTCTGGAAGTCCTTTCTTGGTCTTGGATGTTTTACTTTGAGTGTATATATTATTTCAGTCAAACTACCTATCAAGGGCTTCCATGCAACTTATTGAAGACTTTTTTCTTAAAAAGTTTTGTATTTGTTTATACTGTCAATGCAGCTGACCATGAATTATTGGGAAATTATTTCCTGTACCATAACTTTTTTTTTTTTTTTAAATATGGTTTATATGCTGGTCAATAACATCAAGGTTGAATGCCACTAAGGTCAGCATGAGCTGACCTTAGTGGCATTCAACCTTGATGTTATGTTATGATCCAATATTACACATAAACTACACCAACTTGCATATGCATTATTCTTCTAAACAATCAGTAGTATTGAAGGAACTACACAGGAACTTATTGCACATTATAGGTACTCTGCACACTTGGTAAATGAAAGCTAGACCAAAAAAAACGTGTAACATTTTGACTGTGACAACACTTTTGCTTTATGTTTTTTAGGGTTCCGTACCCAAGGGTAAAACGGGATCATATTACCAAGGCTCCGCTGTCTGTCTGTCTGTCCGTCCGTCCGTCTGTGACCAGGCTGTATCTCATGAACTGTGATAGTTAGACAGTTGAAATTTTCACAGGTGATGTATTTCTGTTGCCGCTATAACAATAAATACTAAAACAGAATAAAATAAATATTTAAGGGGCTCGATATTGATAACGTCAACAGGTCGACGCTAATGCTACGGAACCCTTCGTGCGCGAATCCGACTCGCACTTGGCCGGTTTTTTTGTTTCGTAACTCTCAAGCATTGTTAATTTATTTAATTGTGCCTGTTATCTATCACATAATATACAGTGAAAGGAACATCAGCGTCCAACTGGGTGCCCCACGAAACTTCCCGACTTTTTAAATGATTATATTTTACTTGATTATATCCCAGACCAAATAAAAACCAAGACAGACGCTACGAACAATATAGTGAGTGAAGCATGCCAAAACTACACCAAACTAAGTGCACACATGTTTACGAAACTGTCTTCACGTCACGTTGAAATTTTCACAGATGATATTGAAGGGGGCTCCCATACAACAAACGTGATTTTTATTGCCGTTTTTATAGATAATGGTACGGAACCAGTACTCACAGTTTGTCCAAATGATTTGCACTGTCACAAACACTTAGACCTCCCATAGAGAACCCTTCGTGCGCGAGTCCGTCTCGCACTTGGCCGGTTTTTTATTTGGTCTGAGACTGGAACTATGCAAACGCTATTATTATGACGTAACGATACCGATACGATACGTACGTACCTACACTTATTTTGAGTAACGTTTCAAGTCCCTTTAAATGTAATAATTAGTTGTCACTTGAGCGTCGGGCTTCAATCTAACTCCTTATTAGGTAATCTACTATAAGTTCCCTAAGAAGTTCGAGCATCATCCACCTTTAAAACTGGCTAGCTAATACTTCATTAAATAAAGTCAGTTCAAGAATCAAAAGCGTCTCTAGCACCCTTGCCTAGTAACTATATTCCGGACAATCGAGGAAAATTTGCTATAGTTTAAAACATAAATCCGCATTGTTCCGTTTATGCATTTGGACATTGCTGGCTTCCGTGTTCTGCTTATTTTGTGGACTTAATTATTAGGTACTTACATAGTTAGCTAATCCATTATGTTAACCTAACGCATGTTGTCCGCACTAGCACATTTTTAACTGACTAAAATAAAACCGGCTAAGTGCGAGTCGGACTCGCGCATGAAGGGTTTCGTACGATTATCTATAAAAACTGCAAAAAAATCACGTTTTTTGTATGGGATTTTAATATTTATTTTATTCTGTTTTTTAGTATTTGTTGTTATAGCGGCAACAGAAATACATCATCTGTGAAAATTTCAACTCTCTATCACGGTTCATGAGATACAGCCTGGTGACAGACGGACGGAGGAGTCTTAGTAATAGGATCCCATTGTACCCTTTGGGTACGGAACCCTAAAAAGGAGGAGGTTCTCAATTCGACCCGTTTATTTTATTGCGCCAGTTCACTGTTCTACAGTTTTGATGTGAATATTAGCGCAGAGCAAGTCTTACGCAATGGAATGCATTATTCTTTTCACGTTTTCTTAGGGTTTGTCGAGTACGGGCTTAGTATAATTATCGGATAATATGCGTAATATTACTTATAATACTTTGGCTTCGTAAAGAGATGCGAATCTAATATCTCCATGAACAAAGAACAGCAAAGCAACATCTGGGGATCTGGGATCAACATCATCACCCGACAAGATATTCAGGTGGACGTCTAAGTTTTTTCGACGATGTAATGATATCCGTTTCTCTTTGAGGAGTTGACGCACTGCGAGATTAACATGGTCCATCTATCAGTCCTGTCCTGACTCCGGAAGCCGCCTAAACGTTGAGATTTCAGCTTGAAAGCATTGTTTTAATCAAAGAGAACTAAACCACAAGAGGCTATATAGTCATTGGTTAATAGGTACAGTCATGTAATAACATCTAACTTATCTGGAAACCGATTTGTTTTGTAAAAAAATATCTCTGTCTCTAAAGTCTGTAGGTATTATTGCACCAATCGATCGTGTTCAATTTGTTGAACCTTCAAAGAAGTGTTCGAAACCTTTATTTTATTCCCCACGAGTCTTCGGGATTTCTCGGGACCATCTCGATTTAGTTTCAAAAGTTAAATGAGAATATTATCTTTAGTTAGTAAAGGTAAAGTATTGCACAGTATTGCGTCATCCGCAATTATATTAACCTTCTGGAGCTTGTCATAAGTCTCATTATCCTTCGTCCTAGCTACATATTACGTTTTATCGCTGGGCCCGATGTGCATGTATATCGGCCAGCCATCTCCATCCTGCTCTCGCGCTTGTTTTATTTTTAATTTCATTTCATTCGTTTTGCTTTTCAATCGTATCACACCGCGCTTGGCACTCACAAACCGGACCATGACTCATTCTCTATTTCACATAACTGAAGGCAAAACACTAGCGCATCCAAACAAAGATAAAAAACTTTGTACGTAATAGGTAGGCTGGGTAATGGCCACACGTTTGTCTCTTATAGTTTTTGTTTTTTTTTTCATCATGATGCCTGTTATTTCTTAGTTAGCCGGATATTATTTGTACCTATTTGTTTGGAATCATCTGGTTCATTAAAAGTGCTGTACCGTCTTGTCACTAGACGGTAGTTCTTAGGTTCTGTCAGATCAATAAAAAAGGTGGTCGACGATCTAGTGAAATCATCTCGACACTTTGTCTTGTTTTTCTTTACGTACCGTCATTTATCTATTTAATCTCCACTTTAAAAACATAGAGGTGATTAGGTACTTGAACACTACTTATTTTCAGTAGGTATGATTTCAGTAGGTAGCTTTTCAATCATTACTAGATAGGTAGGTATATTGGTTTAGTTAGTCGTTAATGAGTAATTTCCCATTATTTTTGTCACACGACTCACGACTAGGAGTAGGTACTCGCGAGTCGACCACGGAACGGAATTACGGAACCAAGGAAAATACAAAATGATTAGTGCTAATGAATAGATATTTAAATTATGCTAGTATTTTTAACAGAATAATTTCAAAGCATTTAAACCCATATCTTTAAGATTTCTGAACTTATTTACGATTTTCATTTGGTGGAGGAAACACAATTTTTTGACCCATCTTCATTAACGAACTTGCTACCTACGTAGGTAGGTACTAGGAACTTATACAGGGTAGAAAAAATCAGTTTTTATTATTATACTAACCTAGGTAATTAGTGCGTTAAACAAAAAAAAAACTTAATTTTTTTTAGTGACTTAATAAAGTCAGATTACATCCATATATGTATATACTTAGGTACATTTATTGTAGCCGTAAATAATTTTAATTACTTATTTTCATGTTAAAAATCCAAATATCTAATAGCTACAAGTACCCAAGCCAACATACATACAAACTATGAATAGGTACCTACCTAGATTTTTTTTGAGGATATCCATCCTGGTTGTCGTCAAAAAATCCTAGCTATACACACATGTTATTTATTAGATAGGTATCCCCGTTCAATTTACAGGCGTCAGCCACGAGTCCGACACGAAGGAAAGTTCAAAGTTCGCAGAGTTGTTTCGTTCGTCCTTTTGGTTTCAGTACGTTTAGCTTTTAGTTCGCTTACCAGTAACTATAAGTCGTATTTTTTTATTTCGGTAGTGCCAGCAACCCACCTTAAAATGGGCGTGTTATATTAAGACAATCGCCCTCCCACAAAGGAACTTGTACCTACCAGTTGTAGGTTGGTTGTAGGTACCTATCTGTTCGTGTTACTACTACTTAGCTACTTGCTCTAAGCGTCAAGGTCGACCACCATAAAGATTTTTAAATGATTCAACAACCAATAACTGAGTAAATTATAGGTTTTATGACTTTTATGTATACTTAACATAATGTTTTTGCGAGGAGACCTTGAAAGCCTCGCGCATCCGCCTAACGGTGCTTTCACTCTCAAGGACAAACAAGACTGCATGATCTCGTTTCACAAAGGTTTATCCTCAAAGCAATAATTATGTGATATTCGATGAATCAATACAATTAGATATGAAGTTATTTATTTAACATGTTTCCTTTGCTTAAAGTAACTTAAAATATAGGTACTTAACTATACCTTACATGCTACACAGTTCGTGGCCCTTGTGAACTCACCCAGTGTACAGGTGAATATATCAATGGTATCCGCCACCATGTTGAGAGTGCGCAGCGCACGAGTCAGCGGTTAAGTAGGTAGGTACCTATATGGCCGCAATGAATCTTATAATGATTGAAGTCTTATGAAAACCGGAAGCCCAATTCAAGTGGGAAGTAGCCAGTGGGGTGTAGCGACTTAGGATGTTCTGGAGAAGACCCAATCCATCGATCCCCGAATCCACAGATATTTTAAAAAAGCAGTGAACCGCGTTATGATTTTTTGCTAGTCGGCCGCAAATGCCGCGATAAGTAGGTAACTCAGTAGGTAGATTCTCTACCTGGTAAGTCTGGTAACTAAGCAAATTATCATAGGCCTTTTTGTAGGTACCTCTAAGAAGTAACTTGCAAATGTGCGTAATAGCTACTAATGAGAATCAACAATAGGCGCATGCTGCGACCTGTTGGCGACTTCAGCGTACTTGTATTTCTCAGTGTTTGACTATTTGGACCACAGTGACTCCGTTCCGCTCAATTATTTTAATATTATAAATAGTTTGTTATGAAACTGCAATGCACGACACACGTGTCTTGTAATTACGATTCCACTCCATCCATGTAAAGGATTTAATATGTTGTCATTGTGATGTTATTTACATCATTAAGTACTGTCGTTTAATTGCGTAGTAGTTGTAAAGCTAACATTATTCTACGCATTTATTATTGGTCCCATGTGGAGCCAAAACATGTAAGCAGCTCTTGTCGCAAGTCTGTTCGCAACGGAGTCGGGTTTAGCGTTTAGCATAGCAGTCATCGAATAAGGTCCAAGCATTAACCATTTGTTTGAAATCTTTGCATCTCTGTGATTTTAAATATTATTCTCAATTACCTACTCGGTATACGTCACGTCAATGACCTACGGAAAATATTCCTTATTCAATAGGCATTAAGTTATCACAACACTTAACAAGATAATGATTGCATCATCTCCAATTTGTGATTTTGAGGCAGGTCGGCCTGTAGCGGGCATGCTTTGTATTTAGAATAAATTAAAATAGTCCGGTGAATAAGCGAGTGACGTCGTCGTGGCGAGGCTCGGAGCTACTCGCACGTAGGTGGCCGTATTAACCGCATCTCTCGCTCTTCCTTGAGTGTAGGTTTGGAACTTGGAAGTTGGAACCATTGATCAAGATATTTAACTTGACTGTCGCTAGGTCTTAAATAGACGCTGATTGTCTATGACAAACGCATGGTACCTGTGTGTAAATTATTTACTTATATTTAATTTAACATGTTACATCGAGGTTTCATCGAATTAAGTAAGGTTAAATTAAGTTTGGGAACGTCATTCAAAATGGGTGTGCTTCAGGGTTTAATGCTTGGTCCTTTTCTATTGTTATTCATTCATGTGTTGTCTAACAACCAATCTGTTAGTAATTCATTATCCTGCTCAGAGTCAATACTCTGAGGTTACATAATTTTATTGTCTCACATACATAACCGTTAAAGACATTACAAAATCATAAGTAAAGTAAACACATTGCAGAAGTTCGTTGTAATACACACATGATAGAACTTCGTCACACTCTAAACTTACAATGCGAATTTATAGTGAAACATTACATCGAAACAATAAATATTTTTACAGACGGGACACTTTATTAGTCTATTTACTAACGACACTGACTAAATTAGTGCTTCGTTCTGGGAATTAGGTCTCACGGTTCAGATTTTATGTAGAATTTGAATCATCGACAACTCTGAATGAACAATAATTAATTGTGTATCTGAGTAGTCATAAAGTCTCGTATTCATGGTAAACATTTGTTTAGCAACAGTTGATCAATGTTGTTGATGAACGGCGAGAATGCTGCTGGAAACTTTGTTTAAATCAATATGGCTTGTCCACACACGCCGGTCTGCGTTAAAATGTTGCCCGAGGAAGTAGTGTTGTAGTGCTACCGCCATGTTTATAAACAGTTGCAAACACGTCCACACACGTCAACATTTGTTGATAAACTGATGTTTTCGCTCGCCGGGCGTCAACTCTGCAACATGGCGTGATCAACTCCGCAACACAAGTGTTGCCCGCAATATATTGACAGCAACTCGGCAACATGTTTATGCAACTATGTTGCTAAACAAATGTTTACCATGAATACGAGGCTTAAACTGTAAATAAAATGGCGTTTATAAAAATCTTGATTTGCCGATTTATGTGATTTTCTAGTGTTTGTAAATAATAAATTTAGGTTGAACGAAAACTTCAAAACACAACAACAACTTTTATCTATTAAAGCTTTAAAAAAAATTAGCGCTTTATTACAGTTTAAAACAAAATCCATAGATTCATTCTATTGGTACTTCCACCATTCATTTGGTAAGATCTTCAGTCCTTTTTAGACAGAATTTCAAAAGCTGTTTCTTTATTGTTTCAGGTTGCTGGTGTTGTGTGTGGCCGTGCTATGCCTGCCGGCGCGCGCTCAGCCCTTGTCCTGCAGGGAGGACGCACATTGTTCCGACGGCTATTACTGCGAGCCGGACGCAGAAATCTGCAGAGAGTGCCTCTCCTGCGAGGACCTCAAGCGAGAACCACCACTGGCTATCAACACCTGCATCAAGTCCGTCGCTGAATGCGGATCCTGTATCAATGGGTTAGTATCGAACTTGTACTGTAATGACTGGCTCCTTTTCACCATCTGTCTTTAGTCAGACTGGAATATTGTCGGTTTTCATCTAGCTACCTTGTTATATCTTTAGCTTTAAAGATGTTTTCTGTAGACTTAGGTACAGTTCGCGTCAAATAACTTTGCCGCTCTGAAGTTAGGCTGCGCCTGCGCACTACTGTTTTATAAGTTAGATTGACTACGACGTGGACTGTAGGCGGCTAGGAATTCTTGATTCTTCTTCTTCTCATACAGATTTTATGGTCCCAAGTTTTATGCTCGTAAAATTGTGTGACCCAACCTGGCGGGTGACTATGTGATAATTTGTTGCCTGTTAGATGCGTCACGCTAATTTGCTGACGAACTGACGACTCGACTTAACTTCCTACTGTGTAGTGCGTAAGGAGTGATAAAATATTGATGTTCAGTAGACTAGGCATATTTATTATCTAAATCACTAACAAAATGAGGAATATCAAGTGCAGAGGGCATAACAATAATATGTTGCACATAATAAGCTAAATTATTGTGCAATTACATGTTATCCTACTTTTTGTTTGTGTAAAAAGAGTATGCACCGTTTTAACTGATTTCACGATTGTGTGTTCGTGAGTAGGTATTTTTTATTAATACAGGGAGCTCAAAATTCCTCAATATATCAAAACGTGGTTTGACGATAGGCAAAGATCAGTCAGAGAAGTCCTCGTTTAAGGTGGATGCGCTAGGGCGGCCCGCTAAAATTCTAATTTTCTTACGTTTTTTGCAATTTGCAGGTCGATATCAGGTTGTATGTTGATCTAAATATTATTAGCGGCCGTAACAAATATGGATTTACAGAATTATAAACATTAGAATCAGCAATACAACTCTCTAAGTTCATGTAAGTGTATTGAATGAAAACTTCATGAAATCGTCAGTCAATACACGTACATGAACTTAGAGAGTTGTATTGCTGATTCTAATGTTTATAATTCTGTAAATCCATATTTGTTACGGCCGCTAGTAATATTTAGATCAACATACAACCTGATACTGACCTGCAAATTGCAAAAAACGTAAGAAAATTTGAATTTCGCGGGCCACCCTAGCGCATCAACCTTAACTATCGCTAGTAGATTCTAGACGGTAGCAAAAGTAGTATATTGTCTTCATCGTCACCCATTATTACACTTATCAATCGACAATATGTTTGCGATAACTTGCGCATGAGTGCTACTGCTCACTGATACGCCATGGATGCGCAGCAAGGTTATGCTGCCACAAAAATGTATACAGCTATGATAATATATTATATTGGCTAGCTAGATAATTGTATGATCTTTTTATGGGTCAGGAAGGTTGCATGGACATGCAACCTTTTATTTTAAAACAATTTAGACGGACGTCTAAGGCGGCGAGCTTTTGGTATTAGAATGGAATAAATCGAACTTGCAACCGCGCAATTGCAGTGCGTTGCGGCCCGTCCCAGTCTGAGCTAGCCTTTACAAGTACCTAATTGACGAAGCTAAATTGTATGACTCAGGGAATTTTATCATGATAGCGAGAGGTCGCGTGTTTTGTAGGCTTGATTGGGGAAAGCCCATGATTCTGAGATGCGGATTTTCAATTTTCATGCTAATGAGATATTTATTTTTCCGATATAAAAATAGACTTCTTTCGTCTCCTATGAAGAATATTTAGGTCAAACTAGCTTTCGTCCATTTTGGAACCGAGTATGGCCATGACAGGATTAGGTCGTTCAGTAATTAAACAATTACTCATGATATATTATTTGAATGACCTTATTTTTAATCTCAGTCTTGCTATAGACGGTACAGTCGACCTCCGCGCCGTCGGTGTAAACCACTTTGACCTGACCTATAGCTAGCCAGGCTAAGTATCAATATTATCTAGGGAGTTTCAAGAGGCCAGCTTATACTGGTATTGTTCTCTGATAACTTTGTTTACTGAAAGAGACTTATACGTTTTTGTAAATGATCGTCGCAATTATTGTTTAACACTGTCCTCCTCGCTCAATGACTTGTTTGCTGTTGAATGCAAGATGATAATGGTAGAATGTTTGTGGTTCTGTGAGAAGACAGAGTGAAAGATGAACGTTAATATATACATATCATAAAAAAGTAACGTTTGTTTGGATGTACTATGTTCCGGATTGGCGCAAAAACGGCTCAACGAATTTGACTGAAATTTCGTACATAGATTTTTTATAACCTGGATTAACTCATACTTTTAATCCCAGTAGTTCTTTTCCGTGGGATTTTCCGACATCCACGGAGGCGAAGCCTCGTTCCACAGCTCGTGCATGACGTCATCTCACATTCTCGTGTTCACCCCCAGGCTGGTGGTAGATCGTCGCGGCGACGTGAACGCGAAGTGCGTGCCGCCCGACTCCTCGCAGCTAGACCCGACGGCGACGCCCTCCTACGTGTGGGTGCTCATCGGCATCGGAGTGCTGCTGTTCTTAGCGCTCGTCGTCGGCATCATCGCCTACCTACTCCGCAACCCTGAAATCTTTAAAACTGCTGGTAGGTGATCAGCTCTTAATCTCTGTACTATCTTGATCTACCCCACGCCCGTATTCTAAGAAGGGTAAGGAAGAGATGTATATGTTATGGACCAAGTGATTATTAGGACATTATGAAAAATGCCCGGGCAGTTTGAAAAATGCCCAATATGAGAGGGCAATGTGATAACAACTATTGAAATAATCAAATTGACCGGGCATTTTTTATAATGCTAGTCACCTATGGGGCAGTATAATTAAAACCAGATTTTATTACTATTATTTTAATTTCAAACGTAGAATCAATCATCATTTCAGCCGAAAGACGTCCACTGCTGGACATAGGCCTGGTATCCTGCCTTTTTGCCAAAAATTGCTTGGCAGATTATCACTTACCAACCAACGTTTCGCCGATGTTTCACTTTGACAACTAACGATTAGCAAATTTTTGTATGACAACGTTTCATTTGGTAGAATTATTGTAATGCTGATTATTATAATAACACATAACGTTCGGGACATTTATCATTTGTCAAACATTTCAATCTTAGGTTACGATATGTTAGGTTAGGTTAGAGTATGACAACATTTATCATTTGTCAAACATTTCAATCTTAGGTTACGATAGGTTAGGTTAGGTTAGAGTATGACTAACAACGCACGAGCCGAGTGAGCGAAGCGAGCGTGCCGCGGCAGCGAACGGCGATGTGCCAGAAGCGAATCGCTTTTGTAAAAGGAAACAGTTAAGTTAGGTTACATCACATTAAAGATAAAGTAAAAAAACACTCACTCACTGAGCACTCTTCAATACACTCAATCATTTTAATTGAACTCTACTTGAAAGTTGGCATTCTGCCACTTAAGTTTGGCAATACTTCGGGCTATGTCGGACATGTCGGTTACCTTGGTTCTCCTACGGATCTTTTCATTTCAGAATCAATATTTAAAATCAAATAAAATATTTCCTTTCATAGACACTCTGCTGACCTATGATGACTTTACCATAATTAAATGTTAAACTGTTGTTAAAACTGCCTGGTCGGACTGGACCGGGCGCGGCTCCGAAATGCGAGCCCCCACCCCGCGCGATACGCGCACCCCGTGCAAAATACCTGTGTATTATCAGATTGCCCAAAGACCACAGGGCAATATTTATAATGACGAGGCAATGTGATAAATAAGGAAGTTCAAATTATAATTTATTATTTTGCCCTAAGTAGCTTGTCATTATTCATAAAGCGCGGGCATTATGAAAAATGCCCGTATTTATCACTTGGTCCATAACATATACAATTAATTACACACAATTCGCCAGTATGTTTAAGCCCTAAGTAATAGGAGGCGAGCCTATTGCCAATAACAATCCGGACTTCAGGCAAAAGAACTCGTGCACGGAATTGCCTTTGTGACATCATATTTTATGGATAATCTACAAAATGCGTTGTGACTGCGGCCTATTTTATGCAATCGCCAATCGATAAGTAGAACAGTAGATTAGTAGAATCGAAACTTCTACAGAAGCTGTCGGAAGCGGCACATAATTTATAGTTGCATACTTATATGTGAGTCAATACGTACACTACACATTCACAATAGCTATGCAGTAGTACCACAGCTGAATTCAGATGGTTCACTCCCACTGTCACTCCGCATTTTAGGTATGAAGCTAAGCGGCTGGCACATCTTGTCGGGCTAATTTAGTGAGTGATAACGTAGTCAGAAGATCTATGAGTTAAGGCTGCGCAAACCTTGTCGCACCCGCGATATCGTGCCGGTCTGTACGAGGCTTTACGCGATGGAATGAGAGGCAACTAGTCTTGGTAAATATAACTGTAGGTAATTAACGCTGTGCGACCTGAATTGCGCATTATTATGTCGCAGCAGGAGTCGCTTCTTATTTAAATGATTTTGCGGAGTGAACCATCTGTATCTATATTCATCTGTGGTAGAGGTTTTGTCATTTAATATTGGAAAAAGCGTTACAATAGACTAATCTTCTAAAACCCTCAACAGCAAAAAAAAAACTGTGAAGGTGTGTTATTTTTTTTTTTTTTCGTATAAACCCTGTAATATTGCTTCAGGTTCAAACCAGTCGAGTACAGTGACGGCTCGTATCACGGCGACGGCCCCCGAGGCTCCCCCGCCATATAATCCACTGCCACAGTCGCCATTCCATTCACCACCGTACTCGGACGTGGAGCCAACTGCCTACAATGAAGGTAAGGAAATTACATAAATACTTTTCACAAGTTGAAGGGGCTCGTGACAAAATAATATCAGCTGCACGGGTCGATCGAAGGATAAACTACGCTTGCCGCGGTCGGTTTGTGGATAGGTGACCATACATTAAATATCGAGACCCCTCCCTGTCTCGGAAAGCACGTAAAGCCGTTGGTCGCGGCTGTCATTCGTAGATCTTTGACAGTCGTTACGGGGAATCAGAAACCCGAAAGTCTGACAACCAGTATTACCAAGAGGTATCGTGTTACCCAGTAACTGGGTTGTAGAGGACGGATGCCCGGTCGCTCCATGTAAAATACTGGTATTCAGCTGCATCTGGTTAGACTGGAAGCCGACCCTTATATAGTTAAGAAAAGGCTAGGCTGATTGTCTTTTCGCAAGTTTCGACTGCCAGACCGCCAGGGTAAAGTAGGCCCAAGAAAATCTTGAATTTATTGAGGACCATACGTCATGTGGTACGATGCAAATGGCGACATCAAAAATGACGTCATAAAGTGATAAAGAGAGCCATGTCATAAATTGACAAATTGATCATCGTTTTCTTAGGTAGTTACTTAACGAATTTATCGATGAATGCCCTAAATCAGATTGATTAAATTTTTTCAAGAAATATTCTGGATCGGGGTCAAGGCAGTTTTATGCGTTTCAATATCGATAAGTCCAAGTGCTTCGACTTTACTGAAGGTTATTTTATTTTAGCATTCTTTTGTTACATGCTTGTTTGACGTCACTGCCATGCATATTTACATATTTCCTATGCTTTTACAGTTTTATATTTATAAATTGTCATTTTCTACTTCTTATTCCACTACAGCACACATTTCACTATTCCTTTCCTTGTAGTAATTAAATGTAACGAAAATAAAACTAAGGGTATCTCTTAGAATCTCTATTACGTTTGCGAATATGAATCGGTAGGTTCAGGTACCGCCAATTATTGATAAACTGAGTGGATGACGCATCACGAATGGTTTGCTAATTCATGAAGGAGTGCACCTACTTAACACCTGATATTGCCCATTATTTATGTCATGACACATTGTGTATTTTACCATTCGTCCAGATTTTGCCGGGCATGTCCGGCTTTTTGGCCCCCCGTCCGGAATTTGTTCGGCCTTGTCATTTTTTGGGACGTTCCGAGATACGGGGAAACGTTCGTAACGTTTCCCCGTATCTTAATCTTTGAGAAAATAAAAAAGTTCAATGAATACTTAAAAAAAAACTATTTAAAAGTAGAATGTCCGGTATTTGTCATTAAAATTATTAAATGGTATATCTTTTGTTGGAGATCTACATATTATTATAATAGCGCCCGTGACATCAGACAGCTTTATCTCCTTAGTGAATAAACTTCTATTATTTAGTATTTTACCGCGTCATTTTAATCATTCTGATTGAATCTACTGATGAGGTATTATTTTGTCAACAGACGAACAGTTCATCAAGCGTTCGCCGTCGTCTCGGCCGCAAGATGCGCGGGAGTCGGCAGGCAACCAGGCCGCCAGAGTCTATAACAAACCCTTGTATGAACGAGATCCACCAACACCCAGGTACGTTGACATTGCTGTAAGGCCGGTATGGCACTAGTAAAAACTTTTTACAAAAGAAAAAAACAACCGACTTCCAAAAAAAACACTAAAAAAGTGAAAAATAACTTTAATATCGGAAGTCGGTGTCTTTGCTTTTCAATTTCCGTTTTTTGCCACCGACTTTTCACTTTTTTAGTGTTTTTTTTGGAAGTCTGTTGTTTTTTTTTTTTTGTAAAAAGTTTTTATTTTTCACTTTTTAGTTGTGGTACCTACCCCACACAAATCCGAATACCACTACCTGCTATGTAAATAACAGTGAAGGAGTCAAACATGATATCGTCTAGATAAACTAAGTGGGAAAAATACGTATTATTGAAGCTAACTCAAAAATTACGCAAGCAAAGTTAATAAAATTTATATGGAACCACCTCGGAAGCATGACCTACCAAACAAAAAAAGAATCATCAAAATCGATTCATAATTGGCGGAGTAATCGCGTAACAAACATAAAACATACAGACGAATTGAGAACCTCCTCCTTTTTGAAGAAGTCGGTTAAAAAGCCTGTTTCATTAACTCCGGATAAGTTCCGGTTATCTTACTCTGGCAGATATTTTCATAAAAACGGTGGAAAAAATCACCTGTCCCTACATTTTTTGTTCGCATAACTCGTTAACATGTAGGGAACAGCAGTTTTTTTTTTTTCGCGATTTCAGGATTGGTCCCAAAGTGAAAGTTGTTCATAATGATGAGTACCATAGAGTACCATAAAGTACGTTCATAATGGTGACACCCCTTAAGAGATTTCGTGTATGAAAAGATACACCTTATATAAATGTTAAGTTTGTATGGTTATCAAGGTTAAGTTTGTTTTTGGGATAAATTCATCCCAACTACGGATCCCTTCTTTGTGCGTGGTCCAACACGCACGTGGCCGGTTTTTTTTTTAATAATTCGCTAGCCTATTTATGAATTCTATTCTATGAAACAAGCCCCATACGATATTTGATAGATAGAAATTAAATAATGTTGTGTAAGAAATGAGAATCTCTTTGTTCGAAACGAGCTACGAGAATACATTGAAAGATATTACCTACATGTTATCTTTCTTTGACGAATATCTTTAGAGTACCTACTTAAAAAATGTATGTAATACATAAATAAATAAATAAAAATCTTTATTGCACACCACATGATCCATCCATAAAACACAATTAAAAATAATAATTATTTAATACAATAAAATGACATACATACCTACACACAAACAAAAACTCACGCCTTCTCATATTTTTTTTTTTTTTTCTACTAGGTATGTATTTGTATAATACTTACGTATATCTGTTTATTTACTTATCTATCTGCACGCCAGGTCTTGCAAGGAGTGAACTTATAAAAGGTCAGTTGTCAATATTACATTCTTCGTTTTCAAGTACTTATTCTTTTTTGCGCATTTCCAGGCGGTTTGGGGTTATATCGTTGTTTTCGCAAAAAAAGTATAGGTATGCCTTTTATTCCATATGTAGTTTCACGGTTTTTTCATTCTGTATCCTATAAATCCACCACACGTTGGTCCCAATTTTGGCATCACCGCGACTCGTCCAACGAGTGGTTCGAGAAAATACCATTGGCCAACGTTGGGAATAGGTTATTTTCTCAATCCACACGTTGCTCGAGTGCGCCGTTGGGGCCAACGTTGGGGCAAGCCTATTTATTCTGCTCTTGATATCATACAGATCGTCTGTGTTAGGTGTAGCCTGTGATTATTTTGGGTTTGTAAAGTGAGCTGAAATCTTCAACCTACATTAAAGTTAGCAGTATTTATCGAGTGTTTCGTCCACTGTAGAGGAAAACACGTAGACAACTCTCAGATATAATTATCAAACATACATAAACGGTGCTGCTTTAGCTAGAGAGATATCATAATTATGTACATGAGTTTGATTCAAAAATGGCTACACTACGACTACGAAAAATTTGTGTCATGTATGACGCGTTTCGGGGATTTTTCAACAATTTCCCCGTTTTTTGCAAAGCGTAAATTTTCAAGCATGATTCACGATGAGGCCACAGGATCGCAACGTCTGAGGAATCCTTATGATAAGGCGTCTCACTCAAGCTTCTACATCCGCTAATCTTATATATCAATCACACGCACACATATTCAGATTCCACCAGGTACCTTGTCCTTGAAACAGTAGATAATAGTGATAATTTATTTATTATCAACATTATCAGACATTATTTTTGCACATGACTTTCTTTTCTAATTTATTGATGTAGTTCAATATTGGTGCGATCATCCGTTTTATGTGACAAGCTTTATATTTTGGTGTGTTGTTGTTCGTAGTGCTGAGTCTCCTGTGCCTGAGTATACAGAGAGCATGACGCTGCCCATCCATGACGAGGACACGATGCCGAGCCCGTGGATGCCCGGCCCAACCAACAACGAAGACGTTAATGCCAAGTTTGTATTTTTATTTTAAACGTTAAGTCGACTTTACAGTTTAGAAGGTGTCTGATACTGGTGGAGAAAAGTGATTGATGTGAATTAAAAGGGAAGTGAACGATTCTGGCGGCTGACAGGACAGAATCTATACATATTGTAAATAAATAGACGCTTTGCGTGTCTGTCCGTGTGAAGGCGTTGTTGTTCGAAACTACACAACAGATTATGTTGCGGTTCTCACCATTATTTACAGAATCTTCCGGAAGGTTTGTGCGTCTAACATATTTATAATAAACTGAAATATAATAACAAAATCTTGATGTTTTATCAAGTCGTAAAAACCGTCGAGGCTGGGGCTGGTCGCTAGTGAAAGATACAAAACATTTAGGCCCGTATGCTGAGTCTTGAGTGAGGTTTACAGAAAAACCTCACTCAAGACTCAGCATTAAGTAATTAAAACTAGTTTCAATCAGTCAAAAGGCTTTAAAGAAATTGTAAATAATGTTTGAGTTTTGAGGTTCTGTAATACGGACCTTAGTGCCGACTCCAAGTAAGATATCAGGCAGAAGTCTCTGCAGTAGCCGGCGCGGTGGCGTGGTTGTCAACCTCTGATTAGAATTGATTAGACCTTAAGGTGGATTTGCAATGGCAAACCACGAAATTCAAATTTTCTTACGGTTTTTGCAATATCCAAGTCACTGCTAGGTTGTATCTTGATCAAAATATGATTCTCGACCATAACATATTTTATGTATATTATTTACATAATTATAATCCGCTCTAAACGCGTTATTGTACTGGACGCCGATGGCGCTGTAACTTCCTTATAATTACATCTCCTTAAGTTAGAATAATCCTCAAATGTCATGAAATAGTCATTCAATAGGATTACATGAACTTAGGGCTCCCACACATACCTGCGAATTCGCAACGCATCGCAAAAATCTGCGACGGTACCCTAAGATTTTCTTCTGCGCTTAGCTTCTGCGTTGCGAATTCGCACGAATTCGCAGTTTTGCGTACAAGCCAAATAACAATACAACTCTCTAAGGAGTTGTATTGTTATTTATGATTATAATTCTATAAATAATATTTGATACGGCTGCGATCATAATTAGATCAACATACAACTGATACTGACCTGCAAATTGCAAAAAACTTAAGAAAATTTGAATTTTGCGAGCTACCTTGCTTGACGCTTTCGCCTTTACTGCTAATTGTATACTACAGGAAATTTTATACTTTTCTCAAATTCATAATTACCTACTTATTTTACTTCTGCATTATTACAGTCATTGTGCTTTTAGTTATTAAAACTATCGTCTTTTGTCTAAAATTTATTAAAAGTTCAAATTTAAAAATAATTAATATTTTTCGGTCAAAAACGAAAGTTGCCGAAAATGCATATTGCGACCGAAAACGAAATAAGATCGGACTCTGCTAACAAGTAAAAAATAAATTTCGTTCTGCAGTGTCGTGAACGACAGCAGCGCTCAGCCCAAGGGCGCGGGCGCGGCGCTGCCGGCGCTGCTGTCGGCCGCGCGCGACACCACGCTCGTGGAACACTCCGCCGCCAAGAAGCGATGTGTGCGACAGGTACGTACTGTTACTAAGTAGATATTGACTCATTGGTTGCTGGAACACTACAGGTTTTCTCGGAAGTGATATAGTAGTTTAAATAAAATCAAAAGGTATTTCACTGTATTTTATTTGGACCTATGTAGTATCTTTTAATTTTATTAGGACTCCCGGGAGAGCAACTGCGGCGACAGCAGTAACAGCAGCTTCCCGCGCTCGCCGTCGCCCAGCGCGGGCGGCCCGCCCTACAGCTTCGTCACACAGATCAACGTGGTACAGATCAACACCACCAAGTGACGTCACTCCGCCTTCACGAATACTAGACTACTCTTACTATAAGTTCACGTTATGTAAGGAGAAATGACCACGTGTTGCACCTGCTAGAATTAGCTGCCTCCAACTAGCTAGGGTCTAGCAGCTAGATCCCACCCTAGTACCTAGACCCTAGATCTAAACTTGCACCGCAACACATGGAAACTGTCATTTTCCTTTAAACTTAATCTTTTAACGTTACAATTTTAAATTAGTGTAATTGTGGATTTTGTAATTTTATTGTAAAAATTCAAATAAAAATGTCACAAAAAAAGTTCTGAAAATAGGTAAAAAAAGGTTTACGTAAGGTAGGTTAACGTCAATTCTAGATTGATGTTTATAAGGTGCCTTATTAAGAGGATTCTCACCCATTTTATTGTGATGTAGTTTTATGTACGTTTATTCCTGTGCATACCAGTCATGTGAGAGATCTGTTCGATCAATTCATGATCTCAGTAGCATATGTAATGAGATTTATCTTAGATACGCCTAGGTGAACAGTCGGTGGCTTAAACGATCGAGAGAGAGAAAAGACATTATTTAATACTTGCTTGCTCAAGTAACATTAATTTAGAATAATATTTGGATCGTTTACTATGTAATTCGTTTAAGGAACCAGGCTTGTAAGTATTTAGTATGATTCAGATGTGCTATCAAATTTAGGAAATATAATATAACTATATTAAATAGTGGAATTGTAAAGAAAACTGTGTTGGGCTCAATATACCACTGAATAATTTAACTATTAAATGTTCCATGTAATTATTTATTTCGCATAATATCTTAATTTTAACGCTTTCAAGGCTTAAGATAAGATAAAAATATTTTCCTAATCAATATCTAGACAATTTTATTATAGTAATGTATTTTTGTTTTATTAAGTTAGAGTCAAAATAGGGGGTGAACACACGGCTACATATCAAGCTATTGGGTGTTAGGGTAAACACCGTTATAGAACGTAAAAAAATTACAAATAAAAAAATAAAAAAAAACTACATTTTGCCACTAAGAGTATTTCAGCCTTTCACCCTAGGGCGCTAGGGCAACGAACTTATGTCTCAACAAGGGTGGGTGGCGCGGGACATGACCTGAACAGCCGCGAGCGCGACCCCTCCCTCAGTCAGTCAGCTGTTTCGCTAGTGGGCACGGTGTCGAATAGAAACTTTTTTAAATCTTTTAATGAAAATAAAGGTTTTTTTTTTGTTCATTGTTACTCGGTCATTTATTTTTATATTTAAGTCGACTACCCATGGTTTGAGTGACAACGGTGTTTACCCTTACACCCTGTATACATTTCCAGTATAAGCTGACCTCACATTGTACGGAAATCCTATAGAATGTGAGATCAGCTTATACTAGAAATGTATAGCTTGATATGTAGCCGGGTATACTTTAACTAATCGAATCATCTCATTTACCAAAAACATGTATCTAAAATGTGCGATTAGGTACCGAGGTTTAAAAAAAATTGTACCTGCAGTACGAAATTGTATCAAAATTTAGGTACACCCGCCATGTTGACATCAGGATGGCTTTGTTAATATATCAATATTTATCCATTACTCATGTAATTGAATCGAAAACATGTACCTAAAATATACCCTAAATAACAAATATTTAAATCGGCCGTATTGTACATTTCATTATGAGGAATGTAATTTTTTTTTAAACCTAGGTACTTAATAGTACATTTTAGTTTTTGTTTTTTTGGTAAATGGTGTGATTCGATTAGTTAAGATACACCCGCCATTTTGACTCTCACTTTATTAGAAATATAATATGTTCCTTTCCGTTAGAAAGTCAGACAAAACAATGGTCCAGAAAATTATTTTATATCTATTATGATATGGTTGTCATTTTGTTTTGTCATGTAAATATTTGAAGTATTATTTTAGACGGAGGACCTTTATATCGTATGAACAATTTATGAATTGTGATAATTTAGTGTAATATTTTAATAGTAAAGGCCCATTTACTCGATGCAAGTGTCTTGTCTATTGCATACAATAAAATTGAAGCAATAAAGGACTTGCATCCAAACAGTTTAGATGGTACAACTTTTGCTTCAACTAATTGCATTCAACAGCCAATTAACTTGATCCTTTGCTCCAGCTTTTCCTGCATATAAGGTCCGATCATGCAAAGGGCGATACTAGTAGGTACATTTCAGAATACTTTTGTTAATCTGGAAGAAGCTGGAATCTGGAATAAATAATAATAAAATAATAAGCATGCAAAAATTAATTAAATACTACAATATTCGTTACAACATTCTTAGGCAAATAAATCTTTCGAAACTCCGATTAGATTGCAAAAGTTCAAGTAATCACAGTAGAAGCAAATATTGATCGAATTAAAACGTGTTTCTTTTGAAATCCCATAACGCTAGAGTATTAATGAGACCATGTCAAAGAATCGACTGGCATACGAATAATTTTTCAATAATTTATTTATTTTGATTTCGTTTTTCATACTAAATAATTCGACTAAGTCCTGATTGTTTTATAACACACATCGCTAACCCTTACTTGAATATAAAAATCTTAGCTTATGAATAATTGGTTTGAATGATAATGATTTACGCAATGAAACACAGTACACACATCGAGAGTCTATTGTTATGTTATCTTCGAAACTATTCATATTTGGAACCCTTATTACAGGATTTTTCGTATAAATTTTACTTATAGTACCTCGTAACCTTAGGAGTTATGGGACATCAAAAGGAACACGTTGTTTAAAAAAGATTTAAGCAATAGTCAAAATTATTTAAGATTATTTCATAATTTCATATAACATCTGCATAGCACTGCCAATATAATGTTAGAATTATTAATTATTGTCTTCTCTTGTGAAATGCTTTTTTGTTTTTGAAGAAGTTTCGTTTCAATACTTTCAATTAGGAATTCTGATTGATGATTTTATCAACAGCACCATTTTATACTGTGGGAAAAGTTAGCAAAAGTTATTTTCATTTATAGACCGTATCGTTGATTCCAAAGCACAGTTTATTTTATTATAATTAAATATATTTTAGCATTTATCTAAAACCAATACTTATTGGTCAAAATATCTTAAGTATATCAATATAATATTCGAGTGTGCTATATTTGCGTAAAATGCTTCCATTATTTTAGTTACTTGTATTGCATGTTTTTTTGTTCTAACATTGTTATTATGCGTGCGATTAGGGTTTGAGATCGCTAATTAGTTCAGTTTTAGACAATTTTTAATGTTCGAAAATATCTTGCTTTTATTATCTAAACATAATTGGGCTGCTCATTAATAATGTGTTGTTGATTAAGTACTCGGATATGATCTTAATATTGTAATTTTATTTTACTAGGTGGCGCAAAAGTAATGACATAATAAGAATGTGCAACATTTTTTTTCAAATGACATCGTAATGTGATTATGATTTGAAACTTATGTTGTAGACATACCTATAGAGAATTAGTTGACATTGCAAAGGAGCGATACACACAGCTCAGGCAATGACGGAGATTTTGAACACCAATTTGCGGGGCCGTTTCTCCTGATTTGGTGATTTGAACTGGTCGGCCAGATCGCTAAATCTGACAGAACCAGGCTTCTACCTTTCAATTTTTTTAAATCTCGTGTTTACCAACACAAACCACATACCTTGCAAGTCTTGAAAGCCAACATAGAACAAGAAATCACCAAATTGGGGCCAGATTAATTCAAAATGCCGTAAAACGAACACTAATGTCCATTAACTCAGGAGGTGGCCAGTTGACAGATATAATTTTTCGACAGTTTTGTTTTACTCCTTAAAATAATCTTTCCGTGAAAACAGGGCCCATTTTGTTTCATTTTAAACAAAATGGCAGCCAATTCACATTATGGCATTACTTTTGCGCCACCCAGTATTTTGATTGTAAATGGTTTTCTTTTCGGATATAAATATTAAAATCAAATACTCGCTGTAACTCACTGCCTGATACATTTCCTACATTAAATATTATGCTCATTACTTAAGAGATGTAACTAAAGGCTGTGAAGCACTTATTAAAGTTACACAAACTGTTAATGTTAAGTCATTAATGAACTGCTGTAAGTTACACTATTCATTAATGAGTTAAATGAGATTTTTGTCTCTTGTGAATAAAGTTGTATGTAAATATTAAAATGTCTTTTCATTTATTGACTCATGGTTGGTCTAAGTGCATATTCACATATCTCCAAGTAGTATTGGTAGTCAGGTCCAGTGTGGGTAGAAGTATTAGAACTCGTTTAACAGCGGAACCTTACTAAATAAATGCAGGACAACCGCAGAGTAAAAGTATTTGAAAGCCGTTTTAGGGACCTGTATCTTGTCATGCAAAAGCCCGTAACTTCAAGGCCAAGGCCACGACAGAGAGCAGTGCGTCTTGCGGCGCGAGGCGGCGCTGGAATGTTCCAGGTCGCTCTCTCCTCTCCATAAGTTGCACCTCGGCGAATCATGCATGACACGCACTAAATTTATCTTCTAACATTTGTTCTCGCTGCGGTCGCAGACGCAAGACGTAGGTCGTGCGAGCGTTAATGTCGTGGGCAAAGGGTCAGCGTGTACGGTCGCGTCGCGCGAATACGCGATCAGTCGCGTGCATTTATGTCACTTTTTGTTCGGAAAACCGGAAAGCGCCCGCTGTCGGCGGGACAACGCGTTCTGGTTCACTGAACAAAAAGTTGGACCGATCGTGAATTCGCGCTACGATCGCTTTTAATAAGCGGAGACGAGCGATATTATTATTACTAAGCAAACGCGCAAACGCCGCCGCGCCTGTCTGCCCCCGTAAGGCTGTTTGGGAGTTGAATCCGTTATCCGTGGCTGAATCTTATAATAACTGAACAGGTAGGTAGATCAATTAAAGATCCATTAATAATTTTAGCTAGTTGACATTTTCATAGATTACGTGTTAGAGAAGTGTTATAGCTTGTCCACTCTGAAATCACGCGCCCACTACCGCATTTAATAGGTAAACTAAGTAATAGCTTTGGAGGTACGGAACTCTCTATGCACGAGTCCGTCTCGTCTCGTAGTTGCCACTTGCCAGGTTATGAATACAATAAATATCTAGTATTATATTGTTCACTCATTGTTCATTCATTCTCAGTGCCGTAAATAGGGCGGTGCCCAGGCACAGGGCGCAGACCCTGGAGGGGCGCAGAAATGACCAGCAGGGCCACTGACAAATTAAAAAAAAACGAAATAACCTATTATTTATTTTTATAGACAATCCATTTTATTGTCAGAACCGGTTATGATTAGAAAATATTTCAAGGGCGCGGATATAGCAGCTCGCACTGGGCGCATAAAAGGCGAATTACGGCACTGCTCATTCTAAATGAGTCATTTTCTTTCTGGCATAGTTTTCCGAGAACGTCGCACGATACACAGCGAGCTTGAAGTGGGTTTCCGCAACTAATCAAAGTGTCATACATATTACCTTACCTACCTATCTTCAAAAACCTCTTCAATTACCGGAGACATTGGTATAGTTGTTGAGTAGTTACCCTATTTTACCTTGAAATACGTATTACCTTTGTTCATAGCTTTCATTGTTTTGAATATTGTGAACGAAAATCCCCATTGTCACGCGTGACATGTTTTAACTTGATTGAAATGTGCTTGTTCTATACAAGTTCTTACTTGTTTTTTTAACTCTGGAAAGGACGTATTGTTTTATCATCAGTTTCATGGTTGTCGTCACGGGAATGGGATAGCTTTAGATTGCGTGTTCACTTTCCTTTATGATGTGAATTTTATAAACAAAAGTAATAATCTTGCTTGTGAGGATCAGTGAATATTTTTTATATAATTACATTTGTGCGAGTGCCATTGCCCATAGTAGGTAATACAAAGAAGGGATATCAGAGAAAACTGTCTAAAAATGCTCCGGTAAGATTACCTATCGATCATACCTACGTCCTACACTACGATATGCTTATGATTCATAACATATTTATTAAGTATATGAGGTAGGTACACATCGCTACACACATACCTACCTACTTACATAATTGCTTGTACAAAACATATAGATACCTACCAAACGTGCATCAAAACTAACTAACTATAAGCACGTTGGTACAGTTTGTTGTTCGTTTATTACATAACCTAATCCTAGGTGTATTTTTCTGTTACAATGCCAATAAACGCATTTTTCTTTCTTTCTTTCTAATCATTAAAATTAACCAGCTATACCAAATGCTTTTTAGGCTCCGTACCTATTTGTACCTACCCAATAGCCGTTCAAAAACTTAGTAGGTGGGTACGTACCTATGTACAGTCCGGCCGTCGAGAGAATGCGTTCCTAATCCTAACACCTGTCAGTTGTTAAAGTTTTTTAATAAATTTAATTTTTAACCGACTTCAAAAAGGACGAGGTTTTCAATTCAACTGTATGTTTATTTATTTTTAGGCGATTATCTACTCCGCCAATTATGAATTGATTTTGATGATGCTTTTTTTTGGTAGGACATCTACACTAATATTATAAAGAGGAAAGATTTGTATTTTTGTGTGTATGTTTGTAATGAATAAACTTAAAAACTACTGCGCCGATTTCAAAAATTCTTTCACTACTAGAAAGCTACATTCACCCTGAGTAACATATATTTATTGCTAGAAAAGATTAGGGATCCTTACTAAAACTCCAATAATGTAACCCAAGGTGTAAAAAAATTATCTTAAATATTCTTAAAATCGCGTACACTGCGAAAACTATTGATGATAGAATGAAATAATGTACTACGACTTTGCAGAACACATCATTATTTACAAAAAGTGTCGCGACAGCAAATGTTGCTATTGCATGCAGCAATGCAGCTATTATAGTTGTGCCACAATAAGTGTTATTTTATTTTGAAAATTTAATTGAAATGACGCCGCTAGAAAAGGCTCTTTATTTGTATCTTGGTATTAATCCTTATCAAAATAAATTACTTCATTATTAAGACTGCTTCAATACCTTCATATAACTTTTTGAATTATTCAATTCAGACATTCTATTCGAAAGATATCACGAGTTTAAAAATGTAAGTATAGCTCCAAAAAATACCGGCTCATACATTCAGTATAGAATGGCTTTTTTCTTGATATCTCGGTAGATAGGTAGGTAGGGTAGGCAGGTGGGTAGGGTAGGTAGGTAGGTAGGGTAGGTAGGTAGGTAGGGTAGGTAGGTAGGGTAGGTAGGGCAGGTAGGTAGGGTAGGTAGGGTAGGTAGGTAGCTAGGTAGGTAGGGTATGTAGGTAAGGTAGGTAGGTAGGTAGAGTAGGGTTGAATGGTAGGGTAAGTAGGTAGGGTAGGTAGGGTAAGTTGGTTGGGTAGGTAGATATGTTGGTAAGTGTAGGGAGGTAGGTATGTACAGTAGGTAGGTAGGGGTAGGTAGGTAGGGTAGGTAGGTAGGGCAGTAGTAAGTACATTTTCATTTCATTCTCGAAAAAATCTAAGAAAAACATATGTTGAGGTACCAATTTACCTCAACACGACGCTGGAAAGCGATTTTGTCGTATCTCTTGATTTGCGTCATTGAAATCGGAAAAAATACTGCATTGGACGGTCTGATCAACGTTTTCCTACGATGTTTTTTTTTCATGATATGACGTAACAAAACATACTTCAAAATGCTGTAAATATCATAAAATCAACAATTTTATTTTTAATAATACATAGATACTACAAAAATGCTATAAGTATTTTTTTTGCAGTCAAATTACACACACTTACAGCATTATGTATTTGTCACAAAATAATGTTCTATTGAGATACAGCAATTTCGCCGCCTGAGTATTTTATGCCTGCTAGAGATACTGCAATTATATCGCTCGGGTTTTGAATGTGCTTTAGACTTACTACGTTTTATTCTACCCATATTAGCCATAAATCATTTATAATAGAGTTTAAATTTTCTCACACTTATAATTGCGCTAAAGAAGCCCCCGTGTCTTCCCTTGGATATGCCGTTTCCCCATCGTATCGCAGACATCGCAGTAGTTGCGCGAGCGCTCAAGCGAGTAAGCGAGTACGTAGTCTGCGAAATTCGGGTGTGTTTTACGTGTTCAACTGAAGTGAATCCTAGGTAAATCATTGTATTTAACAATTTTAATTACTTTATGTTAATGATAAATTAATTCTAGTCATTTCGTTTTTGAACATAGGTACCTGATACCAACACAATAAATAACTAGTAGTTTGTCAAAACTGAGATCTCACGATGTTTCGTTTTGTAGTACAGTAATTAGTAAATAGGGAGGTACGCTAATAAGCTTCCTTCAAAGTTAGACCACCTAATCTTAGTTAGACTGGCTTATCGCGTCTTCCGAAACACGAATATTAAAAAAAAAACAAAGTTTTCTTATTTAATTACATTCGCAAATTGGTGGATACTCTAAACCTAACCTAATAAAACAATTATTTTAGAATAATAAATTATCCTACTATGTATTCCTATTAAATCAACAATCAATTGAGACGTAAGATCAGAACTATCTGTCCTGACTTCACGTCTCACCATATCTCACGTCTGTTTTCGTGTTTCGTGACTATGTTTGGATACTTTTTAGGGTTCCGTACCCAAAGGGTAAAACGGGACCCTATTACTAAGGCTCCGCTGTCTGTCTGTCCGTCTGTCACCAGGCTGTATCTCATGAGCCGTGATAGCTAGAAGCTATTTCGTTGTGCCTTATGTTACAACTACCAAGATACAGCAAAATTGCTGCTTCAAATTGAAACAAACTTCAAATTGCTGTAACTAATATAAAACGCATGTTAGATTAACTTTAGAATGCTGTCATTAGTGCCATCTGATACATTTTATTATAAGAAATACGTGTTCCAAAAATTACCTGTCTGAATTAGCTAGTTTATGAGTTATGAATGTTTTAAATTGTTTTTTGGCTCTGGTGTAAAGTTCAACTTTTCGAGATACTACAAGATTGCTTTCTTGCGTCGTATTATGTTTTTCTTAGATTTTTTCGATAAGCCAAAAAAAAGATAGGTACCTACACCAAGAAGAAATTTTGCATGTAATCTGGTCTAATTTATAATCATCATTTCGATTGAGTGAGATGAGTGCTGAGAACGTGTAAAACAAAGATTTTCAAACTGTATATTTTCAGGCCGTTCTATATCTCGATGTTCTGTTTACTGGTCGCTAATGCCCATCCGCTATCTTGCAAAGAGGATGCACATTGCTCGGAGGGATACTTCTGCGAAACACGAGCAAATGTGTGCCAAGAATGTTTGAAATGCCAGGATCTGAAACGGCTATCGCCAAAGCTGGTTGTAACAAATGAATGCATCAAGACTATCAGCAGATGTGGTCCTTGTGTTGAAGGGTAAGTTCGTAAGTAAAGTTTCTTTTATCATGTTTTATATCTCAGTACCTCGTCGACCAATCTCTGCTCGGGTGAAAATAGATCAATATAATATTCACATAACTATTAAACGTAACTATCTATACCTAGAGATGATAGATTTATAAAGTTTAATTGACCTCTGTTGCCAGGTACTGACTATCCGTAGTTTCTTTTAAAAACTTCTATGTCGGTTGGTGACAATACTTTAAAGTATTTTTGATATTAATTATCCACACAACGAAAACGTTAATAAATATTTATGGAAAATGGCGCGCTCGCTGGTTTTGTTTTTCCATAGGTGTAAATAAAGGCACTGGCAAAACCGTTAGACAGCCTATACAAAAAAATAAGATCTGAAAAAGAAAAAAAAAAAACGATAACTAAATGTACCATGACGGAGTCAAATCTATTTATTATTATTTACTACATGGCTCGCCATGGACTGGCATACAACTATTTTAAAGAAACCAAGTTCCTTATAATTATGCAACTAGCATCATTGCACATAATTGTTCACTACCCTAACCCCATTTGCGTATTATGTAGGTATTATTAACATTATTATATTTTTAATATAGGCTGTTCAGCGGTATTACCACTGTCTTTATTTACACCCGCGCGCGCATCGCTAGCGGAAAAAACAACACCAGCCGCCATTTTCCATACATATTTGCAAACTTTTTTGTAGTGTGGTTTAAATCATTATTAAAAAATGCCGATTTCTCGTAGGGGGAAGAGCTTAAATAATAATAAATAGATTTGACTCCGCCATGGTACCTGCGTTTAGTTATAGTTTTTTTTTTTTCTTATTCAAATAATAGCCTGTCTAACGGTTTTGCCAGTGCCTTTATTTACACCAATGGAAAAATAAAACCAATGCGCCATTTTCCATAAATATTTATTATCGTTTTCGTTGACTTCGTTGTGTGGTTAATTATTATCAAAATACATATTGTCACCAACCGACATAGATGTTTTTAAAGAAACTCCGGATAGTGAGTACTTGGCAACAAAGATCAGTTAAACTTTATAAATTATAATTCTATCTAAATCTTATCATCTCTATAGGTACGTTATTGTAGCAACAAAGTTCTTACAACAAGTCTGTTTTTTCCTCGCAAGTGTGTTGAAAAACGTCGTATGAAACGCGTGTGCATTGATTATTACACTCTCGGCTACCTTATCGCGCTCGCCTGCGGCTCGCACTAATAATACCGCCTCGACTGTAATAACCAAAAGAGCACACTCGTATCACAATGTACCTACTATTAATAAATCATATTGACTATTTTATTTCTATTCCTTAATTCAGTTTACTTTGAAAAGCTTATAGAAGATACAAACTAGGTGAAATTAGTTCAGCGTACAAGTTTATCCTAAAGCATGTATATCTAACTAGGATAAACCGATATAACCTAGGCTAAACTGGTTTATTCTATCGGTAACAGGATGAACGATTTTGGCCTAGGCTATATTGGTTTGTCCTATTACCGCGTTTAGAGAGAACTGTTTTTGCCTAGGCGAAACTAGTTCATCCTAAAATCGGGTTTAGCCGGTAACATATACATAAATAGAAATATTACTCATATAATAGTATGGGATTATCTAGTGGAGTCTTATCGATTCGGTTTCCGCTAACCAATAAGTGACTATAATGGCGTTCGCCAGTAGTCCGTGTGCGGATAGCCTTAGTGCAACATAGTGATAGGTACTTATTTTAAATTTCCAGCTTAATCAATATCTACGGAAATGGCATTAAAGGAAAGTGCGTAGTACCAGAATTCTTTGAGTTCGAAAGAAGACCACATTACGCCTACGTGTGCATGACTGCTGCTTTTATTGGCCTGCTCATCGTGGCCACTTTTATATATGTCATAAAACATATTGATGTCTTCAGAGTCCTCGCTTATTGTAAGTTTGTACCAATATTTATGTTAAGTATAGGTACTTATGCAAAATAACTTTAAAGATTTTAACAAATAACAAATGATTTCACGATATGTCGGCTTAATTACAACGACTGTGGTCACAGGTACACTGCGTAAACTGCCGATCTATGAAGCAAGAGTTTTTTTTAAATAGGTATCCTTATTTTGTATCGAAAGCGTACTTTATTATAAACATAGCTGATACCCGCGGCTTCGCCCGCTTGGATGTCGGTTATTATATATACTAAAACCTTACTCCAGAACCACTCTATCCATTGGTGAAAACAGCATGAAAATCGGTGCAGCAGTTTTTGAGTTTATCGCGAACAGGACGACAGACAGACGCGGCGGAGGACTTTGTTTTATATGTAACGATCTCGTTTTTAGGGTTCCGTACCCAAACGGTAAAACGGGACCCTATTACTAAGGCTCCGTTGTCCGTCCGTCTGTCTGTCTGTCTGCCAGTCTGTCCGTCAGTCACCAGGCTGTATCTCATGAACAGGGATAGTTAGACAGTTGAAATTTTCACAGATGATGTACCTATTTCTGTTGCCGCTTTAACAACAAATACTAAAAAACTGAATAAAATAAATATTGAAGGGGGCTCCTATACAACAAACGTGATTTTTTGCCGTTTTTATAGATAATGGTACGGAACCCTTCGTGCGCGAGTCCGACTCGCACTTGGCCGGTTTTTTCTTTTTGTCGACCATTAGGTAGGTGTTCATAATTTCACAGTGGCCCAATTATAATTTGCAGACCACCCAGTGTCGGGAAGCCCACCAGCCGCTGAGGTTCTTGTGCCCAATAAGGCGTCTCCTCGACATCTCTTGAGTATTTTTTTTGCTGTGTTTTGATAAGGTAAGAAACATCAAAGATAAGATGCAATACTTCACTAACTTGTAGAACAAACATGTAAATATAATTGTGGTAACAATTTCATTAGTAACAGCGAATCAATTTTCCCCAATCAATTTTGCTCGGGGATACCGCACGGTCTCCCGTGAGGCAGCGAGCTTCCTTGCCGGATTACCGCCGTGGGTTCTGGAGGCGAGTCCGAAAAGGATACTGGGACCCTTGGCAACAGGCAACTGAAGGAACACGGGTGGGTTTTAGTTAGTAAATGTCTGACACGCCCTCCCGCTCCGCCCAGAGCGGAAGAAGTCAGTTTCCCACCATCAAAAAAAAAAAAAAGGGCAGCTACCTAATTACTAATTAAGTCTGATCTTGTTTAAACATTATTTTTTTCCTTTTAATAATCTTTTCCTATTTATTTTTTCAGAATCCAAACTAAGTAACAAATAATAAACTTACCAACGTGAGAGCAAATTGAGATGAAAGTTAAAATATTTTTTTTTCCAAATCCGAAACAAAGATTGTTTTTATTCGATTCGATGGATCAAAATGGACATAAATCCGTGCGATTTCGAGATGTCTTTACTTATTCTTTTTTAAGGATATCGATAACTTCGTGTGTTTTATGGAACACGCTCTCAGTATGCTTGATGTAAATATGAATTAAAATTACCTTATAATTGCGATAACTGTTCCTATTATTATATTTTTCAATAAAAATACGTAGTAAAATATGTACAATATTGTTATTATTAAAAAAGAACCCATGTCATGTGCAAGGACAAATGTGGAAGGATGTGCTGAAACATTATAAATTACATTATCTTAATTAATTTGTTGAGTCTATGCCGGGTTCTTTATTGAAGTAAGCACAAAAAAAAAACATAATTAGTGGTGAACATAATTTATTAAGGCTATCCGTCTCAAAACTAGGCCTTTACAATTAATAAACAAACACATATTCTAAACTTAATTAAAATGCTTTATATTTACTTCCATAAAATAATAGCAATAATTTAACTAAGTAAATGCAATGGCAGTCGCAGTCACTAAAACTGGGAGCGAGACGACAAGAGACTCACTATATGTACAGGGTGATTGGTAATTGAGTGCATTCCTTGAAATGGGTGATACCAGAGCCAATTTGTGGCATTTTTAACCGATAACTTGGGGTCCAAAATAGGTTGTTTTGGAGATAGGTACCGATTTTTTTTTTGGTTTCGCACCTTACGGACTTATGACGTCTAATTACTAAAGGTGCTTTTTTGATAAATTAGTTTTCGAAGGATTCATTCGTTCATAGGCTATTAGAAAAGTATCATTATATTAACGTCAAAAGTCAAGTTGATTTTTCACTTTCAGCAATTTATTCACTTTCAAAATATGTATCTAAAAAATTTTGACTACTCGTAAACGTCGACGGAAATGACGCAATTTTGTCTAAACTACTTTTTTTGAAAACAAACAGTAAATTGTTGTTGGAGCGCATGTTATGCCGACGTGAGGCTCGTCTCACAGTTTGCTCTGAACCGAAGAAGCTGGGTAAGGTATCGCGGGCTTCGTAAATGATATGCATACGGAACTACCTCCACTTTGATATTTCCATGACGGTGTTGTAGAATTTCGATACTACTACTTTCTAGGTACTAACATTGCTCATATCCCTCCCCTTTTGTTTAATGTGCTTTTTTCCCCTCTCACCCCTCTGTATCTCAAGAATCGTTTCCAGTTTCTTTGTGACTCCCACACGAAATTCTTAAGGTCATCGGATAACTTAAAGCTTAAAATGCCTATGCATTCCACAACTTTCCTCGACAAATCCTTTGCCGTCCAGGCCGCTCGTTTGTGGCATGCATTGCCAGTAGAAATAAAACGCGCGCAGTCGATACTAGTGTTTAAAAGACTCGTTAAGGAACATTACTTGTCGTTGTGATCTTGTTTTCGTTACTGTGTAGTTATCTATAGTCATCATTAATTTTTCGTTGCTTATATACTTATTTCGTATGTATGTATGTATGTATCTATTATTATTTAGGATATGTATGTATATGTGTATCTATTTTAGTATATTGTAGACTTATTATTTGCACCTACGACAGCCCCATTTTATGTCCAGGCAAATCACTGTCCATTCCAAGGTTGCCTGGAAGAGATCGCGGATAGCGATAAGGCCGCCCATTGTATATTTTGTAGTGTTTGTTATTGTTTTTTGTTATATATTTTTGTGGTGTACAATAAAGAATATATAAATAAATAAATAAATAACTTTTTATTTATTTATTGATAATTTGTTTTACGAAGAAATCATGATTTACTTTTCTAGAAAAATATATACAACTAGCTGTGCCCCGCGGTTTCACCCCCGTAGGTCTCGATCCCGTGGGAATATAGGGATAAAACGTATCCTATGTCCTATTCCAGGTCATGGTCTACCCGTGTGCCCATCCTCTCCTCCCTAGAGTAAGGAAATTCGCAGCGGCGTGGCGCAGCGCCGGCGTCGAACGGTTCGCGTATTGCATTTTAATACTAGTGATAACTTTGAAAATAAATATCCGATTCGAATGAATTAAAAAGTATTTTAATGCTACATAAATAGCCTTGATGTTAAAGCTATTTGTTTGAATAAGAATTAAAATTATGTTGATAAAACTCTTTCGCAAATAATGCTTTAATTCTAAACAAATTTGATTACCATAAAAAAACGGTTATAGTGAGTCAATCTTAAAAGATAGACATATGCTGTCGCGGACTTTTTTTTAGGACTTTTAAAGAGGAACAATTCCATCATACATGTTATTTGCGTAACTTAAACCGTTTACGCAGCGCACGCAACGAAAGCTCTCAAAAAGGAATATTTTTTCCCGTTTTTGCAACATTTTTCATTTATGCTCCGCTCCTATTGGTCGTAGCGTGATGTTATATAACTTATTGCCTTCCTCGATAAATGGACTATGCAACACAAACAGAATTTTTCAATTCCAATCAGTAGTTCCTGAGATTAGCGCGTTCAAACAAACAAACAAACAAACTCTTCAGCTTTATAATATTAAGTATAGATATAGATATGGATAAACGTACTAAATCGTAAATTAAAATGTAGTTTCTACGTCGGGTAGTCGATATTTTTGCCGGCAAACGTAAAGAGCCGCACTTTTTCACAGACGGTGATGATTTTTATATACTTATTAATTTTGCTATTGACTTTGAAGATGTTTGGGTCACTGTATAAAACAAGTATGTTATGGACCAAGTGATTATTAGGACATTATAAAAAACGCCCGGGCAGTTTGAAATATGCCCAACATGAGAGGGCAGTGTGATAACAACTATGGAAATAATCACATCGACCGGGCATTTTTTTAATGCTAGTAACATAAGGGGCAGCACAATTAAAACCGGGTTTTATTACTATTATTTTTATTTCAAACGTAGAATCAATATTTAAGGGGATGCGCTAAGGTGGCCCGCGAAATTCAAATTTTCTTACGTTTTTTGCAATTTGCAGGTCAGTATCAGGTTGTATGTTGATCTAAATATTATTTGCGACCGTAACAAATATGGATTTACAGAATTATAAACATTAGAATCAGCAATACAACTCTCTAAGTTCATGTAAGTGTAAAACAAAAAAACATCTATGTTATTCGAATTCGAAAAATTCGAATTCACGTGCGTCGTATCCCTCCATTTTTGTTGGTATTGCAAAGTACCTTTTATAGAGGATTCATATCATGGGTGTAGACTTGTATGCAACTGTAAATAATTAGGTATTGAAACACTCATGTGATACTATTATCACATTCGGCTTCGCCTCATGAGATAAACACACATTCATTTAATTTTTCACATTATATAACAGTTGAATAAATAACTATTGTTGAGTCTATTACGGGTTCTCTATTGAAGTAAGCACAATAAAAAAAAAACATAATTAGTGGTGAACATAATTTATTTAGGCTATCCGTCTCAAAACTAGGCCGTAACAATGAATAAACAAACACATATTCTAAGAGATTATTAATACTAAGGCATAACTAATAATTATTTAAATCAAACATGTACAACACTGCGTCAAACCGTAATTAAAATGCTTTTCAACACACTTGCTCGTAAAGTGGCTCTTATTGAACCGCTTTTAGGTTCATAATGCAGTGTAGTACGGAAGCGTGCTTTTTACTTTATATTACCGCACTAGTGCGGTAATGTTCGCCACAGATTACTATTTATTAATCGGAGTAATGACATGGCAGTATGGAATTAGTAAGTACTATCATGGCAGCATGGAATTTGTTTTTGGTTAAGCTTTTTACCAAAGACAAGCGCTCAAAAGCAAGTTAATATTTAAAACAAAGAACCATAAGCAAACCAGTGGCGTTTAGTTATGAAATAAACTTCATTGGGATACTATACATTGAATTAGTATGAACTATCCTAATATTAAATGAGCATTCTCTATTGACGCCCGAACAGAGACTTGCGCCTTTTTTGAATCTCATCAAAGAAACTTCTTGCCTTTTTATTATGCCTACTGTATAAATTAACGTATTATGTTAATTTATCATAATTATTAATTACAATATGATTAAAATTTCATCAAATTATATATTGTTCACTACCTACATTTGCGTATTATGTTAACATTATTATAGTTTTATATAGGCTGTTCAGCGGTATTACCAGTGCCTTTATTTACACCTGCGCGCGCATCGTTAGCGGAAAAAACAAAACTAGCGCACCATTTTCCACAAATATTTGTTCTCGTTTTCGTTGTGTGGTTAATTATTATCAAAAATACAAAATTTAAAGTATTGTCACCAACCGACATAGAAGTCTTTAAAAGAAATCCGGATAGTCAGTATGTATCTGGCAACGAAGGTCAGTTAAACTTTATAAATCTATCATCTCTATAGTTAGGTACGTTATTGTAGCATAAGTTCTTACAACAAGTCTGTTTTTTTCCTCGCAAGTGTGTTGAAAAACGTTTTATGAAACGCGTGTGCATTGATCATTACACTCTCGGCTACCTTATCGCGCTCGCCTGCGGCTCGCGCGGATAATACCGCCTCGAGTGTAATATCTAATAGAGCACACTTGTATCACAATGTACTATTACTTACTTCCATAAAATAAGTCACTGAAAGTTCCCGAGCGAGACGACACAAGACTCACCTTACAGGGTAATTGGTAATTGAGTGCATTCCTTGAAATGGGTGATAGAGAGCTAATTTGTAACATTTTTGACCCTATGTGGCGGCAATGTAGATAACATTGCCACATGCGAACTACGCATCAAAGACTTGACGTCACACAAAAATCCTGATGTCACATAAATCGTGAATCGCGCAATTAAAGTTTACTGTGCAATGGACTTAAATACAAGAACCCAACATCAATCGTTGGGCAGTTGCCCGCCAGACACAACACCCGTCTGGTCGGAGGATCCTCCCTTTTCTATGGTGGATGAGTGAAGTTTACACCCTGTTCCTCATACCTTAGGGGTATATATACTTGGGGTCCAAAATAGGTTGTTTTGGAGATACCAATTTTTTTTTTGGAAATTTCTCTGCTTTCGACCATAAACTGCTAAATCGACTTCTCTTTTTAAGTTAAACTAAAACTTTTCTGGTGAACGAATAAAAAAAAAATCATAACATGAACAGGCGACGTCTAATTACTAAAGGTATGGGTTCTTTTTTGATAAATTGGTTTTCCAAAGATTCATTAGTGCATAGGCTATCAGAAAAGTATCATATTACCGTCCAAAGTCAAGTAAATTTTTCACTACCAGCAGTTATGACCAAGTGGTAGAAAATTTCCAAAAGATGTATCTAAAAATTTTTGACTACTCGAAAACAACCCATTCTAGACCTCAAGTTATCGGGGACAAAAAATTTGCAAATCTCCCATTACCCACTACCCACCAGCTCTAGTTTCACCCATTTTATGAGGAATGCACACAGTACCAATTGGCCTGTACAGTTGCAGGTAGGGTACAGGTATTTAGTCGTGTGTGGCTATAAAGAGCGCGAGGGCGTGCAGCGTGGCGGTGTCGGGCTCGTAGTGCTGCGACAGCGGCGCGCGCGCACTGAACACGAGCGACTCCCGCGCTTCGCTCGTGTACGCCGGCATTTCGACGCTTCGCTCCCAAGCACATGCGCTTTCCGACTCCTGTACGTGATAAAACAGTTTCGTATTAATTTTTTTTTTAATGATTAACAAGTTAAAAGATTATGTGCTTAAATTATAAATAAAATAAAAAAATTCTAGGAGAATATAATGTAGAACTGAAAAGGAAAATTCTAGATGCTAGTGAAAAGTCAATTTAAATTAAAACGATTCCGCCGTTTTAATTTAAATTGACTTTTCACTAGCATCTAGAATTTATTCATCTAGCATTATATTCTCCTAGATTTTTTTTATGAACCGTCGCGTTAATTTAGTAAAAATAAAGTTAACATCGCTGTTATGTAAATTACCTTAGAAAGTTAAAGGTTTTTTTTCCTATAAATGATCTAGCGCAGACTAATAAAAGTACAAAGATAATGTAGATTGGAGTCAGAGATCAAGGCCAATTTCCGTATCGCAGCAGTAGCGGCGGCGCGGCGGCCGCGCTGAGCGGCGCACAGACGTGCGTGGGCGGGAGGCGCGCTGGGCGCCAGCACGCCTCCCGCCCACGAACCTCTGTGTTACAGTTACCTGCGGCACGTATCGCAGCAGTAGCGGCGGCGCGGCGGCCGCGCTGAGCGGCGCACAGAGGTGCGTGGGCGGGACGCGCGCTGGGCGCCAGCACGCCTCCCGCTCACGAACCTCTGTGCTACAGTTACCTGCGGCACGTATCGCAGCAGTAGCGGCGGCGCGGCGGCCGCGCTGAGCGGCGCACAGAGGTGCGTGGGCGGGACGCGCGCTGGGCGCCAGCGCGCCTGCCGCCCACGAACCTCTGTGCTACAGTTACCTGCGGCACGTATCGCAGCAGTAACGGCAGCGCGGGCGCGTGCGGCGGCGCGGCGTCCGCGCTGGGCGCCAGCACGTCTCCCGCTCACGAACCTCTGTGCTACAGTTACCTGCGGCACGTATCGCAGCAGTAGCGGCGGCGCGGGCGCGTGCGGAGGCGCGGCGGCCGCGCAGGGCGCCAGTGCGCCTCCCGCCCACGCTCCACCACATAGTCGCAAGCCGCGCACTACTATACCGTCATGGGTACTCTCGCCTTCATGAAAATTAAAAACAACATCTATACATATCAGGGATTTTGCGGATGCAGATGCGGATGTTTAGATATTTTTTTATTTGTGTGGAGTGTGGAGTAATAAAAAAAAAAGATATTATTTTTTCATTACATATTTAGTGAGTAAAGTAAAAAATTGGATCATAATATTTAATAAAAAGTAACATTGCCGCCTTTTCGGAGTCAAGTCTGTTAGAAAGAAAGAAAAGATACGCAGAGGTTCATATTATATTAAACCCGCGCTATTGAACAATTGTTCGCTAAGAACACTGGCTGTGTCGATAAAAATCTGCGTGCTATTTGTCAATGAGAAATCCTCATTGACCAATAGGAGCGAAGGTTTCGTTCGCATACGGCACGCGCCCATTATCTTTCTTGTCGCGACCTGTGCTATATCCGTATCTGCATAAACATCCGCACTAATTATTGCGGATGCGGATGTCCAAATCGATGCGGAAGCTCTGCGGTTGCGGATGTCCGCAACATCCCTGATACATATTATAATAAACTAAAAGTCGCTTTTCGTGTCTCTCTGTGTAGACAAACAACACGGCAAGCGTTGTTCATCAAATCCTTTTCAGGTTTGTAATTGAAATATTATCGACGAAAATGGAGGTAATTAACTTCAATTGTTAAATGAAACAGATCTAGAAGGTGATTTAAAATTGTTTTAAATAATTTCATGGAAGAGCATTGAATGAAAATTTAATGAAATCGTCAGTCAATGCACTGACCTGCAAATTGCAAAAAACTTAAGAAAATTTGAATTTCGCGGGCTACTCTAGCGCATCCACCTTAAGTATTCAAATAAACAATTTAAAGTACTCAATTTATTTACTACACAATAAATCAAATTTATTTACTACACAATAATGTACACGCGCTGCGCAGCACCGCGCATCTCAGCGTACTTTGACACGCGTCAACCCTCGCACTGAAATTATACCTTATCGTGAAGAAAATAAATTCCATAATTGTTCAAAAGTCCGCGCAGTGTCGCGTCGCGTCAGGTCGCGGTGTGAACTGACCCTAAGTGGCACTACAAATTGGCATCCACAAGTATGATTTCCGATTCATTAGTTTACATTTTCATCAGATAGTTTTGGATCAGACCATAGACAGATAGGCTGGTCGCTTACCTTCCTGCCAGTTCCACTTGACGGCCAGAGTGAGCGCGTGCACGGGGCAGGCCAGGCGCGCGGCCGTGCGCACGCGCAGGGCCCACACCACGCGCGACGGACGCAGGAATGAGCGCAGGTCCACCTCTGTTCACGATATAGTTTTTATGGATAGTAACATAATACCATCCTATATTATTGTCGCACTGCAGAGCAAAGGCTTTTTCTCATAAAGAGAAGGTACGAGCATTGATCAACACGTTTGCTCAAGACGGGTTAGCGATTTCAGACTTATATTAATTATATTATACAAGTCCAGATTTCCTCACGATATTTGTTTGATGTTTCTTCACCGATGACAGTAATGTCCAATATAAACTTGAAATATATTTAAATATTACACCGTAGAATGTATCGCAAAAGCTGCAACTTTTAAACCTGGATGCGACACAAAAGGTATTTATTTGCTTACACGTCTAAGGGCCTCTGCTCCCACTGGTGGCGCGGCACGGCAAGGGACTTTTATGCGACGAATGGGAATAACTATAACTTAGTAGTATGACACTATCATTTATATTTCAATGATAATGCCCAAGGACGTCGCGTCATGTCTAAGGATACCGCGGCATCGTTGCAGTCAGTTTGCGCTTGCGTGTAGTGATGCTGAAGGGTCCGCTGCCGGCCCGTGCCGCTAGGGCACCGCTTCTCCAAAACGTGCGAGACGCGTAGGGCCACGCGTCTCGCACGTTTTGGAGAAGCGGCGTCTGTCACTGTTTTGAGTTCCATCTCAAAATGAGTGTCCCCATAGCATGAACTATTGGTCTATTCTCCATTCTTGCATAGCTTGTGATTCCACAAAGTTTGTTTTAAAGATTTCGTGAAGGAGACTATTAAGCTGTACCTGTGGGCATATAGTCCGGCTTCAGTTGTGTAGTATCAAGTCTGGCACTTGCGGCGCGCGCTCGCATTCCAAACTCGCGCACGTACGCGTCCACCGCATTCGGACCACACCATAACATCTGCCACTCGTCGCTTACCTAGACAAAGTTAAGATTAGTATTTATGGACAGATTGCGGAAATCAGAATCTATTAGAGAAACGGGGAAACTGTCTTAGGAGGCTCTACGATTTTTTTTTATACCAGAGCTGAAAAACGCACGGTTACTGTGGTATAGACCAGTAGAGCCAAGTCGCGGGTTGCTCTTTCCACCAGAGATATGCGAGGAAAAAAAACGAGCTAAGGTCTGTTTTCGTACTTCAAGACTTCAAGTAATACTACTGCGTTCACATTTTTACTGCCGGACAGTAAAATTCCTTGTAGTGCACAAACGCCCTTAAGGGGATGAACTCAAAATCAAAAGGGGACTTTCTGGATTCTTTTAACATTAGGGTCCAGGTTCTCTCAGGGGGGAATAGTGGAATAAGCCTGCGCTTACCTAGCCCGCGAAATTAAAATTTTGCTTGTTGGTCAGTTACAAATTGTATGTTGATCAGTACATGATCCGTGACTGTAACAGTCTATTAGTTTATTATTGATGATTCTAAGATTTCTAATGATTATAATCATTAGAAATCTTAGAATCATCAATACAACTCTCTAAGTTAAAATTGGCCTCCAATGTCATGATTTCATGATAATAATAGCTTCATAATATGAACTTAAAAATTATACTTACTTATTAATAATTTTTATGATTATGATCCTGTAAATACATTTTGTTACGGTCGCGAATTGCAAACATTGTAAGAAAATTCGATTTTTATAATTAGTATGATAAAGTGAAGTTTTATTCACCCGCAACAAGGCGCGCGCGTGGTCCCGTGCGGCCGCGCCCAGCTGCGCGTGCAGCAGGCGCGCGGCCCGCGCCGCGTCGCGCGCCTCGCCCTCACACACGCAGCTCCACCAGCCCGCGCCCGGCTGCGCGGGACAAACTCACTCTAATCATGTATTTCCAAAGGCACTTTGGAACGTCAACATTTAAGTACAAGAAAATAGAATTGATTGTAGGTGGTTCATTCCAAAAGCTAGTTTCGTATGGAAATGGAGAAGAATGGACACGATTTGATGCAATTTTAATATCACTACATAGGTTACCGAAGTAGGTATATCTGGCGAAACGTTCTTGTACACTCAGTATATAAGAGTTAGGTAAAAGCTCAATTTTCTGATCGGAGCAGTCGGTGGCAGTTATTTTAGTTGAACCTTATATAATGTCATGCCATCAGACTGCTTGAAAATTGAGCTTTAAAAACTTTTTGGTTTCAATCGGTTTTTTTTTTCAACTGTTCTACTTCTTAGAGTGTTATGTTTTTGGTTATTATTTTCTCTAAAAATATTTGGAGTTTTGTTATTATTTCTTTTCAAACCCTTTATTTTGATACTCCACAAATGGTCATGGACTACTTTTTTTTTTCATAACATTAATTATTGACATTTATAATCCGCCAGTTTGATTTTTAAACACCTCTTGTATTAAATTCCATTCAGCCGATGATGCTTTGAGAGTATTAAGAATCTGCTGGGGAGTTTGTTGCGCCACTTCTTCTTCCCAGCTAAAGCACTAGGAAGTGGTGAAGGGTGGGCGTTTTGGGGGACTACCTTATGTAATTTTGACGTTCGAAAAGTGCTGATTCTCAGCCTAGTTTGAATAAATGACTTTTGATTTTGATTTTGAATCCCACATACAAAGATACGCGTGAAAATCATAACCCTTTCTTTGCTGTTACACATTCGGGTAAAAATATTCACCTTTCCAATACGCTGTCAATATTAATTACAAACTTTTTAAACTTTTCAACTTCAAACAAAGCGTGAGTCAAAGTATTATTATTTTTAAAGTGAAAACTTCTTTAGGTGCGTTGAGCTGTTTTTGGTGGGGGTAAACTTTTGGATTCGCTAGTGCTTTATTATAGAATATAGATGCGCTAATACCAGTTTTAAGTTTTCACTTCAGACGGCAGTCCCCATGACTGCCTATTTTTTTATATTATAACAGGGTTCTCACTAACCTTTTCAACTTGGTATTCTCCCTTTATGAAAGGACTTCCCGACATAAGTTTCTTCCACAGAGAAAGAAGCGACTTTAGTGGTGTTATGTTATCGCTCTTGTTGATCACAGTTACCGTTGAGTTTAATTCTGAAAATGAAACAGTATTTACAATAGTAATTACTTGAACAGTCATAATAAGGTTGACTACTATCACAATACATGAATTAAAACTTTGAAAATGGAAAAATCTGAAAATAGGAGTTTTGCCTTGTCGCTCAAAACGGTTACTATGGCGTTCCTACCTTGTGAAGTCAGATCTTAGTAGTGGTGTCTCTTTCTAGCATAAACTTTAAAACGCTTACATCTTTGCCTGTAAATGTGAGTGTAGTCTACCTCTGCTTCCTAACCCTTCGGAAAATACAACGGCGTAATGTTATGTATGTTTTTTACTGCGGCTTAACATTTTTAACGTTTCGAAAAATCGAATAAAAAAAGCCTGTCTAATACCCTATTCAGTTCATATTACAAAGGTACTCTCTACTACCTTTGAGCCGGGTGATAATGTCGTTGGCGGCGTTCTTTTCCCAAGCGACGCGGCAGTTGGCAGGCAGAGCCAGAAGTTGTGGTGAGTCGATGTCGGGCAATGCGTCAAAGGCTACCGTGTACTCCTGTTGAACCAACATTAAGTTATTTATGTCTTTAGGATCTCCAGCAAAAGATATACACAATGCATGATACATAAATAATGGGCAACATCAGGTATGTTTTGTTAATACAATGTCATAAGTTAGAATTTTCAAGAGCATTAGAACTGAAACTATGATTGAATTTAGGACACTAGTTGCACGGACGATGAAGTCATGGTATAAAAATATAATTATGATGATGAGAATCGAGAATTTACATAGTAGGAAATTAGTCTGAGTCTGTAAGATGATGTTGTAGACTTGTAATGTCACCGCTCTTTCGTCTTGATGATTACAAATTTTAGCTATAAAGAATGGATTTAAATTAATTATTGTATAGAGTTATAGACTATTCGTTCATGTTGCATTGTACTAACAGGGTAGTGATTCCAATGACATAGAGTAACATGACGCGCGCTTGTGAGGGTATTTAACTACTATGAAAAATATGAATTGATACTTATTTCCTTATTCAAACGCGAGCCTGTGGAGGAGTTAACAAAAAAGTAAGATACGTTCCTGGGTAATTTTGGGTCGTAGATTTCAAAAATACACACAAAAGAAGGGTTAGTGGGGGGGAAGTACCCTTTTTTTGGTGGGAAGTATATATCCCGTCGTCTGTTCTCTCTTGTAAAAAAGTTGGAAAGGTGGGAACTATAGCTCCCAGTGTCCAGTATGACATCAATAATTTAAAACACTAGCTAGTGGCCCTGGCTCCACTTGTGAATTAAATTTTAACGTAAAAAATTACATAGATCGTGTTTTTTTAATAAAGGAGGTAAAAGTACTCATCAATGCAAGTTCTTTTACTAAGGGAAGAACTCGGAAATTTAAAAATGAATGACTTGACCATTCATTTTTATTTGTTGTTGTCTATTTGTCTGATGATGAAATGATAACTAATAATATGCTTATACCAAGTTTTTTTGGACACACGGATTTTATATATAGAATTTCCGAATGTAGTGTGCAGTGACGAACACTGGGATGATATCTTCCCACATATAGACTCAATTTCAATCGACTATACCAAGGTATAAAAGAAAGATTCGGGGCATATTTTACGTTTCACGCAACCGTAATACAGTCTAGTTTATATAGCTAAAACTCAAATCTGCTTACCTAATTTTTTTTCAGCACTACACAAAAAACAAAAAAATTACGGTCGTTTTCGGCGGCAAAATCACGTCAACTGACTTTGACGTGTGTTTACCATGACATGTAATAATTCTCTGAAAAGTGTTGCCATTAAAAAAGATTCTCTGAAATGTTAAGATTGCGTAGATAAATATTACATTGCATTAGGTTTAAGCATATAAAAATAAAACACGATTTACTTCAATCTGAGATGTGGTAAGTATAGCTCCCAGCATTTTAATAAGGGTTAAAGATGTTACGAAAAAAAAGGCGAATAGTGAAGAAAATATTAAAATCTGTTGAAAAATGGAAAAGTTCGACGCTTTCCAAATTATTCTTGTCACGCAAAATATTTATTGTGGCGTCAGATGCTAGTAGTGATGTCGCATAGACTTTAAAACGATCTAGCATAGACTTTAAAACGCTTACAAAATCTTTTTTTTTTTGAAAATTGTTATTTTACTCCGACAATTTTTTTTCTAGGATTTTAGAAATCTAACAAAAAAATGCGCCTTACCCTTAGCGAAGTCGAGTGCGGCAGTGGCTCGGTGAGCGGCGCGGGCTGCCAGCGCGCGGCGCGGGCGGGCGCGCCCAGCACGCGGCGCCGCAGCGCGCCCAGCACGCGCGCGTCGTGCGCGCCGCACACGCGCGCGCCGTACAGCGCGCACACGGCGCGCGCGCCGCCGCCGCCGCGCACGAGCCGCGCGCTCGCCTGCAGCTCGCCCCACTCCCACGCGTACCACTGCGACCAACCTGTACAGACGTTGTTTTATCTCAAATTTATGAGTCTTAAAGCCGGTACTACTGAATACAAATCAAACACTGATTGCAATGTCTGTGTATTAGATTAAGTATCAAACTTGATACAAATTTCGTCGCGCCTACACAAAGCGTTTATCGCGCGGAATCTGAGTCCGCATCTCAGAAGAGCACTGTAGAAAATGACTTAAAGAGCAAAATGTATGGAATAACATTAATGGCCGCCGAAAAATGCACCTTTTTTGGTCATAGGCTTTTCTGAATCTTTACCTACAAACTAAAGCATCTCAAGGTTATTGAAAAACTAACTAACAGTGCCACTGTTGGTACAGGAACAGCTTAGCTGTTACGCAAGAGATAGATAGAATTCGATTAATTATGTACACCATACAAATTACAGATATAAGAAAGAAACAGGACAAACCTTGTGGTATGTAGGCGCGGCGCTCCTGTACTAACGCGTGGAACAGCGCAAGCGCAGCGTGTAGGCGCACGGTATTAGCGTCCGCAGAGTACGCGCCCCATGCGTATAGAGTGCCCATCACGTTGTTTTTAACTCCTTCCGGCGCCTGATGGCCAACATATTCACAATTTTTAAACACAAAAGATTACAAATCTCTAAAAAAAATTATACTTTCACAATTTTCAGATTAATGGGGAAAATTTTGTGTGGAAAACACAATATTTGGATGGCTATAAGGGTAGGACGATCACCAAAGAAACGATGGATGGACTGTGTGAAAGAAGACATAAGTAGAAAGGGGTGACTAACGAGATGTCGACTAATACAGAAATATGGAAGAAAAGACATGTTGCGCCGAGCACAAATAAATTGGGATAAGGGCAAGAGAATGTGACGAATTTTCAGATCAAAACGAGCAATTGACCTTAAGACTAGACAAGAGGATCTGCTTACTTGAATGATTTAGACTTACCTCAAGTATGACATTAACGCAAGCATTCGATATCAGTGCGGGAATTTCACGGTCTTCGGATAATATCCACAGCCTGAAATCCTCATGGAAGTGGTCAGCCTGTAAAATATTTATATCTATCGCTTTTAATTCATTTCTCACGTGAAATTTGAGCGGTCATTCAAGTAATATACATACCGGTGACTCAAGGAATGCTGCGATGAATGCCTGCAGATCGTTTGTGAAGGGCGAAGCGCCCACCATGATGGCTAACCAGCTGCCACTGCGACATGCCTCTAGTGCAGTCTCCCATGCCGACCTTTCTTCTTCTATTCCCACCTAAAATTATACATCGTCGTGTGTCTGGCAGTCAGTTCATAAACAATTTTTTAAACCTTCAGTCTTTTTTCAATAGCATAATTTATTCTCAAAAGTATATATCCTTTCAAAATTGACTCGATATAATCAATCTGTGTGGCCAAAATGCTGACTAGACATACATATAGTGCTACAAGGATCTTTTGGTGTTTGAATGACATAAAAAGGGGGGCTGTTAGTAAAAATTTGTGAAAAAATGGAATTAAAAACGAAATCAACGAGGAGGACGAAACAACTTTTGACGACACGGTTGGCGCAGTGGCTGAGCGATGGACGGCTGCGCAACGTGTCGCGGGTTCGATCCCCGCACGGAACAAATATTTGTATGATCTGCAAGTAGTCGTTCCGGGTCTGGGTGTTAGTGTATGTGAGTTTATATGTTTGTAAACGCACCCACGATATAGGAAGAAATTCCTAGTGTGAGACAAAGTTTAAAAAAAAAAAAAAAACTTGTATTCAAAAACAAGATGGCGCTATTCGTTCAGATTTTGGCCACACGCTAACGGATCCTTTACAACTTTACGTCCTGGTTCAGTTTATTTTTGGAATAAAATAGTGTGATTTTGGTCAAGTGGACAGCTAAAGTCGAGTAAAAAACACAAATATGTCGGTAAGTATGATGAGTGCGAGTATATGAGGAATAATTACATGTGTGAGTTGTCGATTAGTAGCAGCGGCTGCGAGCGCATCATGCGCGTGCGCAGCTAGCAGCAGCACGGGCCGCGCCACGCGCCGCGCGCGGCCGGCGCACGCGCGCGCGCGCCCCACGCGCTCGCCGCCGCTCATCACGCCTGCACCTGTGCCAAAGAATAATAAATAACTCTAGTACTTATATTATGTTTTGTTCCAAAAATATATAATGAAAGCGAAGTTAAAATCTTACGCAATCACTCTCTAAAGGGAATTATTAATATATGTATTTAGAATGTTTCAGTTGTATATCTTGTCACTTTATCCAACATTTATACTTTGAATAATATTGTAATTGAAAAATTATCGACGAAAATTGAGGTTAGAAAATTAAACTCCCTTGTCAAATAAAAACTATCTTAAAGGTTATTTCAAATTAGAATTTCGAGTTTAAGTATTCAAATAATCAAAACAAAGCACTCTATTTATAAGTGACATTACAAATTGGGATCCACAGGTATGTTTTCTGATCATAACAACAGAATATCTACATTCGTATACGTAAAGAAGCATAGATACGTGCTTCATACACACGAACTCATATACTAGGTACAGTATTTCTATCTCACGCAGCGACGCGCGCTTTACTTGTGGTAACTAAGTGTACAAACACACTGAATGTTTACGTGAAGACGACTAGCGTCAGCACATAACACACACACTTCCGACTTCGCCATTGTCTCGAGCAGTACCGAGAGCTCCTGCGCTTACACACATATTCACATCGTTTTCGTACACTAGGTAAACACAAGTAATGTGCGCGTCGCTTCGTGCCTACAAGTAAATTAATATTAGGATGGAGTGTCGGGAGTGTGCCTGTACGCAAGACGCACATTATTTACTATCAATTTCTGATACGTTCTAGTTCTGATCAGTATATCTGCTGTCATAAATGTCAAATCTGATGATAGAATATTATCTCTCATCTTTAATCTATACTAATATAAATTAAAGTCACATTTCGTATTTGTCTGTATGTCCGCGTTGTTCTTCTAAACCACGCAACAGATTTTGATGAGGTTTTCACCATTGTGTACAGAATTGATTGCGGAAGGTTTATGACTGTGTATAATACGTTAATATTAAAGTTACATATAACTATGAAATCTCGATGTTTTGTCAAGTCGTAGAAACCGTGCGAAGCAGGAGCGGGTTGCTAGTTAATGATATTATATCGAGCGTACCCAGTAGTTGATCAACGAAAGCCACAACAGCTCGGTATGCGCTGTCTGGTCGAGTCACTGCCACTGCCACCACAGTTTCAAAAGCACTCAATTTTAGTCTGCTTAATATATTGATATCCCCTGATTGGAGGAACTCCTTCCAAACATCGTCGTTTTGCAGTGACAGCCTATTGTAAAGATCTTCATTAACAACCTGGAATTAATTACCAAAGTTATTAGTGTCCGTTTCGACCGCGCGGCCACGGCGAAATTTAAAAAAAAATCCACGCCAAGATTTTGTAAAAATTTGTAGAAGTTGATTCCCAAAACCATAAATTTGTCAAAGTTATGGTTAAAAAGTTATAAGGGTTTCAACGTGGCCGCGCCATTGAAACGCGGCGAACCGCGCGGCCACGGAGATCTTTAAAACTAAGCGTTGCAGAGATCTGAAATTCAGGTAAATAACAGATTGAATTTGTAAAAAAATTGTAAAAATATAGAAAAAAATCCTAGGTTTATATTTTGGGAGCTATAAGACTCTATAGAAACTCCATGGCCGCGCCATCGAAACGATGAAAAATACGTTGTCGCCGATATCTCGCTGAAAAAGCATCGCAGGGGTCTGAAGTTTTTTGTAAAACGTAGATTTGAATTTGTCGAAACTTGTAAAAATACTACAAAAAATCCTAGGTTTATGTTTCAGGAGCTGTAAGACTAAAACTCCATGGCCGCGACATCGAAACGATGAAAAATACGTTGTCGCCGATATCTCGCTGAAAAAGCATCGCAGGGGTCTGAAGTTTTTTGTAAAACGTAGATTTGAATTTGTCGAAACTTGTAAAAATACTACAAAAAATCCTAGGCTAATATTTCAGTATTTCATAAGTCGTGATTATTTATCGAAGAAAGTAATTGTAAAGCGAGTTTTTTGTAAACAACACCAATTAATATGTAAAACTACCGATACTAGGCAAAAAACACGCGAAAAAAATATCAGCTGTTCCATACATGTTGACGAGTTATGCGATCGTAAATGTATGGAACAGCTGATATTATTTACAACAATTACTTTCTTCGATAAATAATCACGACTTATTTCTACGCGATACCGTACTACAGCTCCTGAAATATTAGCCTAGGATTTTTTGTAGTATTTTTACAAGTTTCGACAAATTCAAATCTACGTTTTACAAAAAACTTCAGACCCCTGCGATGCTTTTTCAGCGAGATATCGGCGACAACGTATTTTTCATCGTTTCGATGTCGCGGCCATGGAGTTTTAGTCTTATAGCTCCCAAAATATAAACCTAGGATTTTTTTCTATATTTTTACAAATTTTTTACAAATTCAATCTGTTATTTACCTGAATTTCAGATCTCTGCAACGCTTAGTTTTAAAGATCTCCGTGGCCGCGCGGTTCGCCGCGTTTCAATGGCGCGGCCACGTTCAAACCCTTATAACTTTTTAACCATAACTTTGACAAATTTATGGTTTTGGGAATCAACTTCTACAAATTTTTACAAAATCTTGGCGTGGTTTTTTTTTTTAAATTTCGCCGTGGCCGCGCGGTCGAAACGGACACAGTTATTAACAGTTTATCGAGTTAAATAATAAATTTAACTCCGTTAGTAGAAATACGAAGTCTGTCTGTATGGACTGACCTTTAGTTTTGCAATTTTCTTAATGCATTCCTGTGGTATCCAGGAGTGTTTGCTTTTGATTTCATTAACATTACCAGTATCTTCTAGTTCGTGACTTTCTATGAATATATGCCATAGCTGGAACGAAGCAACAGGAAAATTAACACAGGGCTAATTTTAAAGACTTGCTAAATACTCTGTATAAGTGAGAGACCTTACCTCATTTGGCATCAAATCCTCATAAACTTGCTTCAGTAAGTATAAAACGACTACGTATTTATCTTTCTTGTGCAGACTCAACAGGACTCTCTCCACAATTTTCCTAGTGACACACTTAACAACATCGGCGTTGTTTATTTTTGTATGATCCTGGAATAGTTAATTAATTATTTTACAGATTTTCTTCGTCTTTAATCGGACTTAATTTGTACGCATATTTCAGACATTTTCTCTGACTAACCGAAAGAGGGATTTTTTGATTCAGCATCTTTATTTTTTGTGTATTTTTTCTTGTGTGATATTTTGGTGTGCGTGAGGAAGGGGGAAGCGGATGTCAAAATCAAAATATTTTATTTCACATAAACCTACATGGGCACTTATGAAACTTCAGAAGCTAGGTGCACGGTTCAATTGGTCGTTTCCTATGCAGAAGAGCCGGCAAGAAACTCCACGGTTACTCTTTTAAAAATAATTGGCTGTTACAATATTTTCGAATTACAGATGTAATGATGTATGTTTCTTACGACACAACGATATCTCCGTATACAGCTTTCGTTATCTTTATTGTAGATACAATCTCTGTTTTACTTACGGGCTGTCTCCTCACAGCATCAACGAACACATCGAGCACTGCATCAACGGGCAACGCAATGAGTGGCCAGCGTGTGGCCAGCCCGTTTGCGGCCAGGGCCAGCATGGCCGCGCGTTGGGCCGCACTCTCATACATCTGACAAGCGGCCTGGCTGGCTTGTTCCACCTCTCGAGCGGCCGCTAAAGCTTCAACTATGGTGTCGTTAGTAGCCCTAGTCTTGCTTAAAGACGCGAGCACACCCGCGTCTTTTAAGATGTCGCCTTTGTTTGATAACTCGCGGAGGAGGTTTTCCTGTTAACCAGTTATAAATCAGTCAATGATAGGTCATTTTGCATAACATCAAACTCACTCATTTAACTCAATAAACTGTGAGACCAAGTGCCTCTAACATGTAATGTACAAACCTGCAATTCATGTTGTTGTTTCTGTAGAGTAGCTTTCTTCAGTTTGATTTCTTTGGATTTTTCATCCACCTCTGGATTTTGCTGTTGCAAGGCGTAGTAGACTAGTTGGTCTAAAAAAGAGCAATGACTAAGTAAAGACCAAGATTACAGGAGTTTTTTTTTACCAATAGCCGTTGCCGCGTTGTTACCGAAATCATTTTCATTTGCACGCATTGTACGATCAAAAGTTAATTTGTTTAAAGTAAGAAAGAAAATACACCCAAGAATAAAACAGCAGAAAAATAAGAATAAGATATTGTATTGTGGCATTTTGTGCGTCACGGCTGCGCCAAATACATGCCACATATGTCGCCAGTACTACCTGACGCTGGTTTTCCACTGGACCCTATGTTGAGAGGACGTCTTATATCGGACGTCGTATGACAGTCTTCGTTCTAGCTCTTTCCTGCTACCATTTAACTTACCAGTAAGTGCATGTAACGTAGGGGTAAAGTGAACCGGCGACAGTCGCGCGGCCTCGTGCGGCGCCAGCGCGGGCGCGGCGCGCGCCTGCAGCACGAGGCGCGCGCCGCGCCACCAGCTCGGGTGCACGCACTCCACGTCGCTTATGACCAGAGTGCGGCCCAGCCTGCAGAACACGCAATGTGTGAAAAGCTACTGATATTCTCTATTCTATTCTTTACTAACGACGCGCTTCAACATTCTAGGTCTGTGCCGGTAGAGTTTACTTTGCCGGAACAGGTCTAGGATGAGGAGCCAGACCAAGAGAGATACAGAAACCCGCAGGGCGGCATGTGGCGAGCTGTTAGGCAGTAGCGACCCCACGGACCCTATCTCCCGGGAGAAATCTTGCTCCTCATCTCTGGCTTGCCTTTATTGATCGGCTGGAGTGAACACTGACGATGAACAGAGCTCCCACCTGATTCTTGCCTTTATTGGCCGGCTTGAATGGAGATTTGCAAGAGCAAACGTGCTGCAAAAATACTGTACCCAGGATTTTGTAATATCTATACCCATATTTAAAAGAGTGTCCTTGGTGTTTCTTGTCCGTTCTTCTCCATAGAGATCTACGTTTTGGAATAGACAACTAGCTTCAACTTTCTGACTAAAAGACCTTTTTGACAATTCAAAAGTGCCTGTAAATTGTTTAATTGAAATAAATACTATGAGTTATTTTTTTTAATTCGCGGAGGAATGAATTATTCCAGTAAGTGTTCGTAGGGATCTTGACCATCTACCGGGCTCTGGGATTGTTCTGAAAGCCGTGGAACTCCACTCCTCAAGCACCTCAAGATATATTGCCCCGCAGTCACTACGTCACTACGTGGTAGCGACAGTTTACGGGGGCCCATTATTGAGTGTGCCAGTCACCCCGTGCCATCTTATCCATTTATATGATAAATATTGGTCAGGCATGGGTCATAGTCCTGCCATAGTTCCTGGTAACCATTCCACTATAGCCATCCAAACCCATAGTCCAATATTTTGTTTCCATGTACTGCAACACCAACCGGGGATTGTCCTTGGGTACACTTGCATAGTGCGTACGAGGATAATCGTCGGTTGGTGCCTCCTTCCAATTAAATTTGTCTAAGGGGCCTCTGTGAATTAGCTTTTGCCCCTCGTATGCCGTCCAAAGGCTGGGATACATACTCCCGAGATTTGCAAATGAAAAATAATAAATTGTAACAATGTTTTAAATAATTTGTATTAAGGTAAATCTGAAACCTTACCTGATGGCATATTGTACGGTGGTCACCAACTTCTCACTCCGCTGCGACACGAAGTCGCACTGCGAGTCTGCGAGCGTGTTCTTTAGCCAAGTCAGACCCTCCCCGTCGGGGTCCACGATCAATGGAATGAACCCGCACTTTGGACTCTCCAAGAACTACGATAAAATGATAGCTCTTTAGGCATTTCATTTACCTACAGACACAAGGGTAGGGGAACAATATTACTATAACTAGTAATATTGTTCCTTAAAATATACTGGGTGTTAGGGTAGACACCGTTATCCTTGAAACTAGTGGTTTGGTGTCATCTATAATATACTTTTATAGATTTAATCGCGAAAAAAAAATCTGCTGTTCCATACATTTGTGTTACACCATACATTTAAATCGACAAAATGTATGGAACAGCAGATTTTTTTTTTTTGCGATTTCAAAGTTGGTCCCACAGAAAAAGTATATTATAGATGACACCAAACCACTAGTTTCAAGGATGACGGTGTCTTTAACACTCTGTATCTGAGGTTTTTAGGTTTCCCGTTACTCACACAAGTCACACATAGGACATGGGAAGACATCCTTGAAATGCAGATAGTGTCAAGTTTTGTGGCTTTTAGAGCGACAATACGGCCTAATATAACCGTTCAAGGTTTTTCAACCACTTGTTTGCCAATTTGCTCCCCGCTATCGGCTAATGACAATAGGCCACCATTAGAAGGAACTTAAAAAAAAAACTGACGAAATGTATGTATTCTAAAGAATCAATCTAATATATAAAATTCTCGTGTCACAGTGTTAGTTGCCATACTCCTCCGAAACGGCTTGCCCGATTTTTATGAAATTTTATGTGTATATTCGGTAGGTCTGAGAATCGGTCGTAATCAAATTTTTATCCCGATATTCCCACGGTATCGAGACTTACGCGGGTGAAACCGCGGGGCGCAGCTAGTCATTATATAATATGTTAGGATATAAAAATGCTTACCTGGTCAATCAAAACACCGTTTTTAATCGCTGAAGTATCGGACGGCAACCCGTCAGCTTCCCATTTCAACTGCTTTTCAGTTGGCGATAGGAAGTTTATTATAGAAAACAACGAGTCTTCGAATCCTATGAGGCCACTCCATTTTGATACATAAGTCCTGTAAATAAAATCAGACTGTATTATAATACATATTATGCGTTTTTCGTAGTATTTAATAAAGTTTTAGCAATAAATAATACCTTGCTTGTGGTTCCGTAACATCTGATAAGTACACGATGTATGCGGCTGACAGCAGCGATCTCTGATTGAGTTGCGATATTTCTGTTGATATGTTTTCCAGCTGAAATCAAAATCACCATTTCACATCCATTTTATTTTGTTTATTATTAAATAAAGGGCAAACAGGTATACAAGTCATAAACAGCCTAAGCCGTGCATACTGCTGCAACTCAGGCATCCTCCCTTTGAGAGAGAGCGGGCGGAAATCCATCATTCGGCCCCAGTGAGGGTTGATATGTCGCATGTCTTCGATATTTAGGTTTTAGTTCAGCATGATCGAGATCCAAGTTTCTTTATCGTTTTTTAAACTAGGCACGTAAGAACGTGGCGTTGAAAAAAGGTTCGCTTCACGCCACAACTCTGGAGGAACTGCAGGTGCGTTGATGACTTTTGAAGGTAATATGTTTAAAAAAATGTCTATGCTATACACAATATATCAAAGCTTTTGGCCTTACATCATTCTCCCACGCAGTGTACTCATGCGCGAGCTGGTCTATCAAGTTAGTGGCCGCCGTAATAGTTTCATTAGCCTGCGTCAGTCTCAGTTCTAAAGCGGCGGCGTCACGTGTGTGTTGTCCTAGTTGCTCTTGCAGGGCTGCGACCCGTTCTTCGACAGTGGTAAGGCCACTCGATAGTGCTGCCATCTGCTGCTCTGCATCAGTTAGGTTTCTGACAGCAAATAGGAGAATAGAAAGCTTTTTAAAATAGAAATGAACGAAAATGCTCTATCGTTCGGTTCTATTCGTTTTCCTCTAGTTCGTCATAGAGGATAGTTATTTATTTATTATATCCTCGTTTGTGGAAAAATGGAGGAACACTCTACACTTCGTTCGTACAAGTTATTGGTGCGGGAATTTCCTATCTTCTACACACGTAATGGACACTGTACAGAGTGGAGAGGTTACGGGTGCATTTTTTTTTTTGTAATTTATTTATCTCTGTAAAAATGTTTAAGCACCTCAATAAAATAATAATATTATTTATTAGTACAATATTATCCCCTTTAATTATAAAAGTTGCTTAAAGTTGAGAGACGTATTAACGTCGAAGAGTTAAGTAAAACATCAAAAGTTGTATAGCTAAGCAGACGTTAACAAAATTTAACGTTAAAAAACATTTATAATAACCCCAAATGTACTGCAATATAATTCCGGATCGCATATTCCCGTTACCTGTGCAGCGCGGCCTGGTGCGCCTGCAGCGGCTGCACGCGCTGCAGCGCGGCCGCGTAGTGCAGGTTGGCGCGCACCCAGGCCGCCAGCGGCGCGCACGCCGCGCTGGCGCGCTTGGCCGTCGCGGCCGAGAACGAGCCGCCGCGCGTCTCTAGCAGCTTGTTTACGCTTGCTAATGCACCTGGACTGATTTGACTCGCGTCCATGCATCTGGAAGAGAACATCGATATTGTTGTTGCCAGGGCTGCGGGAAAGTCCGAAAGGGATACCGGGGCCCTTGGCAACAGGCAATTGAAGGAACACGGGTGGGTTTTAGTCAGTAAAAGTCTGACCCGCCCTCCCGCTCCACCCAGAGCGGGAGAAGTCATTTGATGAATTACCCAGCTTCAAAAAAAAAGGGATATCTATCTAAATGCAAAGTAAAAACCCAAAATGATGCGATGTTTGCATGTCGTTCGATGACTTCGATTATCTTCATCTTCTACAAAAATTATAATCATCTTCTTGTCCTTTTTCCATGTTACTTGGGGTTGGAGCAACACGTTTTTATTTTCCATTCTCCCCTCTCAATAGTCGCGGTATCATTCAGTCCCTTGTCTTTAATCCTCACACAAATACAAAAAAAAATATTATAAACATATTATTAATATTTTATTTACCTAATATCCTCCTTAACTCCTCGTTTGGAAAGGAAGTTCTTCATGGAATGCCATGAGGTATCAGCGATGCCCATGAGTCGCAGCACACCTTCTAATACGTCACGTACTACTTCTGGTGGGGCTCGCAGAGATCGGACCTAAGACACGTCGAAAATAGTATATTATGCAATTAGTGAATAAAGGACGGATTTAAAGCGAGGGCCATAGATGAGTCACGAGCAAGTGAAGGATTTTAACGACTGTATCACGACCGTAGGGAGTGATTCAAGTGTTAGAACCCTGAGCGACGCAAGTGATTCATGGCCCTCGATATAAATCCGTTTTATTCAAGAGTTGCATACTATACTTATACCATGACTACGAGAAAAAGAATTCGCAACTTCGAGTATGTTGTTATGTCAATGTTATGCCTTGTTTTTTAGTACACCGTAGCATAGAATACATACTCCATAATGTCGATGTCATTTTCTTCGACAACTCAGTTAACTCAACTAAGTTATGAAAACAGTAAGTCACTTAAATGTATTTTCAATCGATTTATTATTAAGTAACTCTAAACTTTGTTTTCGTACAACTTAAAGTATTTAAATAAAATAGCGCTAATTTACTAATGACAGCAAAGAACACAAAACAGGTTTTATTCTAATGCTAAACTCCTTGTCGAAAATGTCGACCAGAGATTGTATTGTGATGTAGATTTTTTTTCGCAAAGAGATTGTATAGCATTGAGATGGAGTTCGATTAAATTGGTGTGTTCTAAATTCAAACACCAAAACAGTGATAGCTTTTTAGAATGGCATATTTTTTTTTTTTAATAATGTATAATTATAATTCTCTGTATTCTAATATTAAAATGTAGAGAAGGTATGGTAAAATGTTGTGCTAAATACTTACTTCGCTTAGAGACTCGGGTCGTATATCTCCGACAGCTGATCGAGCTGCCGCTATAATGGGCTCTACAGCAGCTAATTCAGCTTCTATTTCTTTTTTCCTGAGAAAAAGATCAGTACTTAAATAATAAGGGTGTTACCACAAAAACTTAGACACTTGTTCAACGCGTGTTTAATGTCAGTTTTATGTCAAACTCCATACAAAAATGTCGTGTTTAACGGCCAGAGGCCCTAGACAAAGTGACATTCTATCAGCGATAACGACGATGGAAAAGGCAAAAATGTATAGGACTGACATAAGGTATCGAAAAGCTTATGTCAATCCTGTTGAAAGTCGTTGTATAAATACGAAACGCTTTCGAAGCGATTGTCACTTATCTAGGCCCTCAGTTTCTTCATCAAAAGTAACAGCCAAAGTAATAGTCAACTGTTCGGTAGTGAAGAACAATGTAACAATGAAACTGGCCGTAAAAGGCTAAACAGCTGATAGACACGGTTTTGTGGTAATAAAATATTCACATCTGGGAATTCGGTGGTAAATATGGCACATTAAGTTTTGGGAAATGTTGGACAATGCAAAATAATTTAAAAAAAAACAATGACCGTATTTCGGCCATGGCGGCTAATCTCAACGGAGGTGCGAGAGATACGGAGTGGTCAATTTAGGAAGTATACTATACTTGTGTACAACTTCAATTAATAATTATTAGATAATTTTTATTACAAACGAAAATTACCGGATATTTTTTATAAGTATACTAATCTGGCTTGGCAATTATATACGGTGAATAAGATCTGCCTAATCTGCTCCTATTTTATTCTTAAAAATGCAATCGCTTTTCATTAAATTTTCGCATACTTTATAATATGTATCCCACTAACATAGTCACAAATATTCTGCTTTTCGTATTCAAGCTTGACCATGGCACGATAACCCCACAGAAAAAAAATCAGGACGTATCTCAAAATCCTCAGTGATCAGAATGGTAGTCGTGACTCTAATCTTAACGATTTGTTAGAAGAATTGGGTCGTTTTTAAATTCGTTTGAGAACTTTAGGATAAAATAACGGAAATTATTGCGGTGGTCATGTTCTTATAGAATAGACTGTGGATAATAGACAACAAACAACTGTAAAATTTGGCGTCAAATCAGAATGGAGGCTAAAAAAAGTTGTATGCATCCAAAATGGCCACCCGTTATGATGGTAGCGAACCCAGGACCCCACGCTCAGCGGTCGCGTTAGTTGGAGGCTTTGTAGAGCTTCGTCTCTGTCACTCATAAATATGTGACAGTCTCATACTAAAATGCTGTCTCTTATGATTATTAGAATATTATTTTCATATTTTATTCATGACTTTATTTGTTGCTTTTGTCTTACATGTAATTGAGCTTAGTTAAATTTTGGATTACGTACAATAAATTATATTCTACTAGCTTCCGCCCGCGGCTTCGCCCGCGTGGTATGTCGATAAAAAGTAGCCTATGTCCTTCCCCGGATGCCATCTATCTCCTTGCCAAATTTTATCGAAATCCGTTCAGTGGTTTAGGCGTAAAAAGGTAACATACAGACAGACAGACAGAGTTACTTTCGATTTTATAATATTAGTATGGATTTAAATCTATCTATTAACGGCAATGGTGATCCCTATAAAGCTGGAACTATAAGATAGAGATGAAACCTTACTGTGTCTGCAGCTTCTCATTCTCAATCTCAATATTTCTCTTCAACGTCTGCATCTCGTCCTTATGATCGGTATTAGCGCGCACGGTAGCGCTAATCTGTTGTAACGCATGCGCGGCGGCAGCCTGCTTCTCTCTTAATGCTATCTCTTGTTGTCCCGCTTCCGCTTGTAGGCGGGACACATCGGTGCGAGCGCGACGGAGTGCTTCTACGCCCGCCTGTGGGATGAACGATCGGTAAGAATTTAAATTCAATTCAAAATATGTTATTTCACATAAACCTACATGAAACGTCAGAAGCTAGGTGCACGGTTGGTCGTTTGCTATGAAGAAGGGCCGGAAATAGCATTTTAATAAAGTAAATGGCTTTTACAATGTTTTTAAATATATCTGGCAAAATGACAGTGTACTAAACACGGGGAACACGGGTGTGGTGTTCAAAATCATCATCATCAGCCTATAGCAGTCCACTTCTGGACACAGGCCTCTCCCTGCACGCCTTTCAGCTCGATTTTCGGTAACTCTCATCCAGTTGCTACCAGCCACCCTGCGAAGATCGTCGCTCCACCTAGCCTGAGGGCGTTTGCCGATTCGCGGTCTCCACTCAAGAACACGTCTACCCCAACGGTCATCGGTTCTACGGCTAATATGGCCGGCCCTTTGCCACTTCAGCTTGCTTATTCTGTGAGCTATGTCAACAACTTTGGTTCTCTGCCGCATTACCTCATTCCGGATTCTATTTCTCAGAGATACTCCAAGCATAACTCGTTGCATATCTAACTGAGCGACCTTGAATTTATGGACCACCCGTAATGTGAGTGTCCACGTTTCGGCTCCGTAAGTCTTGACAGGCAGGACGCACTGATTGTAGACTTTAGTCTTTAGGCTCTGCGGAATACCTACGCGACGAGAAGACTGTACGGGTGTAGTGTTATGTTGTGTAAAAGTGACGTTTTGATAATTTAAATTTGCATAATTATGCTTTTCTGTTGTCACTACCACGTAAAGTCGAAACAGTTCTTTATTTGCATCTAATTTGATATTTCAGATTGGTCTACGTTTAGAAAGAACAAAGTCATAAATATTCACATCTCACCGACAGCATAGTTTGCCTCTGAAGAAGCGCTGCTTTCTTCCTATTCATGATATTGTAGTACGTCTTGACGAAGTTGACGTATCTGCATGGTGCGCGTTTCCACTCCACATCTATACTCTTGTGAATGTTCACAAACCCGTCAATGGGTAAGGCGTCCAATTGATCTTTTGATGATTCTACTGCATTCTCTTTCAGTAATCTAAAACATGGAGGTGTAACATTAACAACATCAGACTATCAAACGCTCGGTTGTATTCTAAACACGGCAAACTTTTAAATGAAATGTAGCGTTTGATTACGGGTAAAAGAAAAGTATAACGTAAATTATATATAAAAATATATATATAAAAATAAATTATGTAAATTAATGTGCTAGTGAAAAAAATAACACAAACGCTAATTTGTTGATATATGCTCGGTTCTTAATGTCTTTCTGACTTACATCTACACAAATAAATATAAGCTTAGTTTAATAACCAAATTAATAGTAAACCTTTATTCTAGACCACAGAAAATCCAAATAGTAGCGTTTGTAAAGAAGTTAGTATCCAAATAATTCCAGTTTATTGTGTCGTAGCAAGAGTCGCTTTTTATTTAAATGATTTGAAGAAGGCCCAAGGAAAGATGGATGGATTGTGTGAGGAATGATATTAAAGAGAAAGGAGTGAATGATAGCGTTACGGTTGCCAGGGGAGAGTGGAAAAACAAAACGTTTTTCGCCGACACCAAGTAACATGAGACAAGGGCAGGAATGATGATAATGATGCGGAGTGAATCTTCTGTACTATTCTGTGGTTAAAGCCAAATTGCCTCTCAAACTCAAACTCAAAGCATTTATTTCAATTAAACCATTTACAGGCACTTTTGAATTGTCAAAGAGTCGGTCAGTTAGTCAGAGAGTTGAAGCTAGTTGCCCATTCCGAAACGTAGATCTCTATGGAGAAGAACGGGCAAGAAACTCCAAGGACACTCTTTTAAAAATGGATATAGATATTACAAAATCCTCCAGAATACTTCCAAAATACCGTATTTCAATCATTCAATTTTGAGACCATAAGAACCGGGCAGTACAAAACAATACCTACACAAAATAAATATTAAATACACAACAGACAGTGCAAAACAAACTACCTACCTTCACCAACGAGGTATATAGTGCAACGTGTCTCAAGTCTAAGTGCAAAGTGTCTCTCGTCATTAGACCCCTGTACCTCTGCACAATCAGTCGCGGACTCTCGCGCAGCGTGACATCAGACCAGCGGTCCAACCAGACCACGTTACCATCGTTGTATAGCAACGGATACTTGTCCATTAGATCTGACAGGTTGTCTTGGTTCTTGTCTAGGCATATGATGATGCCGAGGTTTTCTTTTATGTCTGTAAAAGATTATTTTTAAGGTATGTGGATAGCGTACGAAAAAATGGGATATGTATCTGCATCTGGCGTCGAAGCTACATGACACCACGTTAACTGTAAAAAGGTAATTGTATCGAAATAACGTCTTATTTGCGCTGCGTCTACGCTACGTTATCGATACATTATTCAAACTGCACTTACGAAAGATGCCTACGTTACAACGTTACGTTACGTTATACGGTTAAAGAAAACTGACGCTGTCAATTCAAAGTGATCTAATAAAATGATAGAAAATCATTTATTATGATCCAAAACTTTTATCCTGTCAGCTTTTATAAGATCAAAATTAAAACTCTTTAGATTATGGAGGTATGTATGTGTAGTACTAATGTATTTAAATAATAATCAGTGTCTATTGAATTACACTTACAAACATTCAACACACATAATCATTATTCATTTCCCCATTTCCATTTTTTTTTAAATGTTAATTATTATTTTATTTTCTTATTTAGAATTCTGTTTCTAATTGTTTTCAACTATACAATCTTCTGATACCTACAGTTATACATTATCTTGACCCGACCTACTAAGAGAGCCGGATGATCTGTAACTCAGGATCCTCCTACCACAGACACCTTTCTCTATTTAAGATTGTGCATCTCATTACTGTGCCTGTAATATGATGTTGAGATAAATAAAGATTTATGATTATATGATTATGATTATTCCGGTGTACAATTTTTGGTAAGATTATAAGGTAGGTATATTTGTTACTATCGTGGCCAAATAAACTTATTATTTAGTGAAATAAAAGTTACTTCTGAGCGCGTTCTGTTCAGCGTTGGGCAGCAGTTGGCTGGGCAGAGCGTGCGGGCTGCGCGCGCGCCGCAGCGCTTCAATGGCCGACAGCGCGTCCCGCGTGGCCGCGCTCTCGCGCACGAGGGCCAGGGTGCGCTTGCCTTCGCCGGCCGACGATAGGGCCTATCCAATGTATAACAGATTAGCCAGAATTTGTGAAATGTTTTAACCGACTTCAAAAAAGGGAGGAGGTTATTGAAACATTCGGAGAATAAAGTGACGCCTGGGAATTCATAATTACAAACCATCAATTAGAGTTCGATCAGTAGTTCATTGATGTCATTTAGAATAAGGCCTAATAACCTTCTATGGCGGTATTTTTAATGACATCAAATGGGTTCGGCATGTAAGAGCCAAGGCTTTTACTTCCTAAGCCGACAGTCTAGCCCAGGGGTGGCCGACTTGATTAGATCCAAGATCTACTGTTTACTGACGAAACCCTGTGCGATCTACCAATTACATACTTCTTGAGAGCTTAAATGAAACCGCATAGTTCAGTACACAATTATGTAGTATTTTTAATTTGATTAAGAGGGAAAACATAAAACTGAAAATTATTTTTAGTAAATACTTAATTATATTAGTGTGAGTATTGCGTCTGAACATCTTCCCCCGCGTCCCACACGCTTCCCGTATTATTGTTCCTCGCGTGCCGAAATAAAAGAGAGCTATGCTGCGTAGAAGAGAGGATAAATAACGTTGCGCAGTTTGTTCTACGTATTTATATTTTTTGCCGTCTACACGATCGACTGGACTAATAGTCGCGATCGACCGGTTGGCCACCCCTGGTCTAACCCATAGCGAGCCTTAGCGCACGTCAATCTGCCAGGGCTGGGGAGAAGACTGCCAGGGCTGCAGGAAAGTCTGCCAGGGCTGCGGGAAAGTCCGAAAGTGATACCGGGGCCCTTGGCAACAGGCAACTGAAGGAACACGGGTGGGTTTTAGTCAGTAAAAGTCTGACACGCCCAGAGCGGGAGAAGTAATTTGATGATTAACAAGCATCAAAAAAAAAAAAAAAAAGCGCATGTCATTTCTTAAGTACCTACTCCAGGCACATCTGAACATTCAGGTCCATTATCACTGACTGTTTTTTTTCTGGCCTATGTTTCCCTTAGCTCGTGCTGAAACGAGAGACGAACTGCTCATTGAAAACAAAAATCTACTTACATTTTTGAACTGCGTGTTGAATTGTGTATTGTGGTTGATAATGAACAAGGAGGCGGGCAGTGCGGCCGCAGTGACGTGCGCGGCGGCCAGGCGACCCACGCCCGCGCTGCCCACACACACCAGTAAGCCTCCATTGGTCTGTCAAACACCACAGGTAAGTATATCTTTGTTTAACAAGGTATAGGCAAGATAGGTGAGAGGCTTGTCATAGCCTATTCTGATCAAATTAGAAGTGTTAGTCAATCCGACCTAAATATACCATAAAATAAATAAAGCAGGATATAACAATGCAAAATTACCGATCGCGCCATCGCTGGGCACAGTATTGCTAACTCGGAGCAAACCTCAGCACCGGTATCTCCAAATACATTGTGGTCGTTTTCCGACACTGAAAAAAAGTAAGACACATTTTTTTTTTTGTTTAACTCGCTAATCTCTGGAGGTACGGATTTCAATCATTCTTGTTGCATTTGATAGCCCAATTCTTGAGGAAGGTTATAGTTTATTTAACATCACGCTACGCCCTTTAACAGCTGAGCGAAAGTCCATAGTAATATTATAAATTTGAAAGTAACTATGTCTGTCCGTCTGTATATTACCTTTTCACGCCTAAACCACTGAACGAATTTCGACAAATTGGCAAGGAGATAGATGGCACCCTGGGGAAGGACATAGGCTATTTTTTATCGACATACCGCGCAGGCGAAGCCGCGGGCGGAAGCAAGTAAAAAATAAAAACAGAAGAAAACGAAGTAATAACGCTAATAAGTTTCTAACCACACTTTTGATTATAATACTTACAACACTGGGTAATAAGTTGCTCCGTCCTATGATGCCAGTCGTTATAATCAGTATGTTCTAAGTAGACGCCATCACCGCGCAACTTGCACGCAAAGAACATGTCTTCCTTGTTCACCTTCAGATGTTTCCGAGATATAGAGCTGAAGATGGCTTTTTCTTCATCTGATACCAGTCTTTCTCGGAAAATGAAGTTTGCTTCTGCGGTGACGGCCTAGGAAAGGTTAGAAAAGTTAACAAACACATAGTTATGACGTCAGTGAAATTTGGGTACTTATATCAAAATTGTCAAGCTATAGTTTGACCGTGACCGCTGCTCCGTGCCTTAGGAATACGCGGCGAGGCGGAGGGCAGCGTTCACGAATGAGCGGCGAGTGGGACGCCGCGCCGTTGCATCGCCTCCCCGTGCCCCCTGTGAGCCGCGCACAGAGGTACCTAAGTCGCGGAACTGCTGTCTCGGTAGAACTATAGTAATCAAACTGCAGTGAATTGATCCGATTGTACATCCGTGACAGTGGCGCGGATGGTCGTTTAGATTTGCAAGACTCCATATCGTCATACATATAACTAAAAGGCCGGATAATCAGTAAGGTGGTGAAGGGAATATCACAATTACCAGTCTACAAGTTGTTATGACCATCAAAAATGATTGTAAAGTAGTTCTTACCATGATAAGTTGTTCAGTATTAGTCGGCGTGTACCACTTGATGTTTTCGCACAGCCGTTTCAAGTGTGATGCGTTCCACTTATAATGTGTTTGGGAATAGAATGACTCTGACACCTAACAAAAAAGATAAATTGAAACAATTTCATTCAGTTTTAGTACTTTTGTTCGCCCCTTCATATTTTTTTACAGAACGTAAGTAGTTTGTAAATATTTACCTCTTTAAACATAGCGAGAAGTTTTTCAGCCAGATTTGATATTTCCTTCATCGGTATGCTTTTATCAACGCTACTTCTTAAATAATGTGTTGCTATTTCTGACAATTCCTCATCATCCGGCTCGCTGAAAAGACAACCACAGTTTGAAATTAATTTATTAATTCGCGTGAAGTAATCTACTGCACGACAAAGCGTAGCAAGTTGCGTCATTTGCCAAACAAAATGTAATAACACTGATTACTCGGTCAAGTTCATACCGATCAAACGCAAGCCTATACAATATGTCCATGTTACCGATGAGATGATATTACCTCAAAGCTCTTAGCTCTAGCGCAGCGGCTAGTCTTGGTGAGATGGCGTTGAGTGTGGTGGCAGTGGCTAACACTCTCAGTCGTGATACCTGGCACCACTGTGTGCCCGTACCACCCTCTTCATCGCTTCCTCGGGCCCAGAAACCGTTGTGTTGTATCAACTGTAAACGTTGACATTTGTGTTGTCATTTTTCCCTAGATGCGACAAAAGATGTCTAATGGTAGTAAATAAAATAATAAATGTATGTACCTTTCACAATGACGAATGTTTTCTCAATAAGAAGTGCACTTAGTTTCAATAGGCTACCTATGGACCTTAATTTTGACTTGTTCTGTACCAGTGTGGCGTCCTTAAGACGGCTTTTGGCACAGTTATTTTTCATGGACTTACCTAATATAAACTAATTATAAATATTAACTTGTATGTACTTTTTTATCAACTTATTCTATAACTACATGTGGAGGCTTGTTTAAAAAAAAAAAAAAAATTACTTTCTTATATCATTGGTTTGTTAGTCTGTAAGCCTTCTTTAAAATAAAATAAATATTTCATCGGGATTAGTTTTGTCGTGCATGCAAAATTATTGTCTGTCAATCCTCAGGGACCATTTAAACCTTCATGATAATTTAATTTAATCAATAACCAATCTGCCTTGAGCAAGCGTGTTGATCAATGCTCATGCTTTCTCTGTATGAGAAGAGGCATTTGAAAGAAAGAAAGAAAGAAAAATATTTTATTTGGGACACGCACAGGAAAAACAAGCAGTAACATAAAGTAAGAACTAAAACTAAAAATAATAATAATAAAAGAACAATCAAAACTAACAAACTACTTAGACGACTGTGCGAGGCCAAAAAGGCCCCTATCTCAGCATAATGCTGCGATATTTAAAAAAAGAAATGAATACCGCAGCGCTGGTATTCTGATAGGGCCCGCTGTGATGCCACGGACACGCCCACAGACACATAATAATATAAATCCCATTATGGGATAACAACATAAATAAATAAAAATATAATAGGTACTTAAATAAAAACCGTAACTATAAACATTCGTGCATCGACTCACGCCAGACGTTCCGAAATCACTTATCCATGGTGACAAGCGAAGGGACGCCGCGGCGCGCGGGCGCATTCACACATTCCGAATCTGTGATGCATTTAGCTGTCAAAGTGTCATTTGCCCTGTCTGTATATTGAAAAAGAAAAGCGTAGTGGTAGATGTTACCTGTAGCAAGAACGAATGCACGGGGCTAGACTTCCAGTCATCCAGCCGAGCGCGATGTAGCGCGCGGATCAACAACGTGCCGCGAGTGCCGCCGCTCGCGCCGCGCCCTCCCGAGCGGACCATGTTGTTCTATACAAGATAACACTTATAAAATAGTTTACTGTCCAGGTAAGGTAGTATAGTATATAACGGGCTGGTATACACAATATCCGAGCACGTGTTTTGCGTACGAGTGGGAAAATCGATCATTAGATCCATTAAACAGCAATATATTGTTTATTGTATCAAGCAAGTTGACAGGTTTACACAAGTTAAGACGACATGAGTAGCTTAAAATATAACCGACGGCTGGGATACAAAGTATTATTTGCCAGTGAGCCCTAAACTTAGGTCATAATTTAAATAGGAATTACTACAGTTTAAAATGCTTTTGGGTTATATTTCACAAACAAAATTTCATCTCTTTAATGCTACACAAAAATCTTGTATAAGTGTCTAACAAGTATAATAAAATAAGTATTTATTCCTACGGTTATACACGTCACAAAGCGCATCTATAGCAGATTAACGGCAAAAAATAAATGAAAAATCTAAATCTTACCCTTTTCAGGTCTGCGATGATGTCAGCTGGTTCTAAAATCGGCGTGCAGTCTATCGTTAAGACAGCTGAGTTGCATTCCTTTACTATGTACTCCGCTAAAAGGCTGAAATGTAATCGTATAAAATTGATTATACAGGATGGGTTTTATTTTCTTCTTATTTAATAAGTAACACTCTAGTTTAAAGCATCTCTTCTTTCTGTAAAGCATTCTCGCACAAACAGAAGACTTGTTGTTTGCAAATAAAAACGCTATATACTGTACGATTATTGTTAATTTATTAAAATATATATAAACACTTTCAGTAACAGCGCACAGCGCAGTTAACCTAGTTCAGGCATATAAACAACTGTGTTCTATTTAAAATATGAACTCTATGAAAATTACACTTTTATAAATAAAACATCATATTTATCTACAAAATTGCAATGCTGAATGCCTTTTATATCGGCCATACTTACTTCTTAGCACAAGCATCAGGTCCTACCACAAGTAAATGCGCGGAATGTGACATCACGCATGCGCGCAGCGTCGGTTCACACGCGATTAAACGTCGCGACATAAGCAGCGCGTCTGTTACCCACTCACTCACACCTAATGGGGCTGCTACTGGCGGGCTCATTAGTGCTGATAGCTGTATATAGAAATAGTCTAATTTTATATAATAATAAGATCAAGAGTAAAAGGTATAATTATGACTTTCACATCGACTCAGAAAAAAGAAGAATGGCCTTCACACATCACTACGTTACGACGTCGTCGGAACGTATGAATGACGTATCTTCTTCTGGTAAAACTTTAAACCAGAAGACGAATCCTAGTGATGTTTATAGGCCCATAATAATACAGCTAGTTTTGGCCGAATCGGAATAGTGATAAACTGATAACTTACCTCATCATGAAAACTATCGATAGCACTTTCTTTGATAACGTCAACCACACTGCGCTCAATGGCAAGGTAGACCATTTCTTCAGGACTGACACGTATTGTGTTGAACCCTGTATCTTGGGCTATGTACTCGAACTGAGTTAGTATTTGTTTGACCTGTAAAGAATGACACCATAAGAATCCCACGTAGGTATGTATCTATTTATGCCAATACGCCGCCGATCCAACGCAGTTAATAGATTTTGTAATGCTATTTTTTTATATATTTTATTTTATAAGATTACTAGCTGCGCCCCGCGGTTTCACCCGCGTAAGTCTCGATCCCGTGGGAATATCGGGATAAAAAGTCCTATGTGTTAAGCCAGGTTATAAACTATCTGTTTGCCAAATTGCATCCAAATACATTCTGCCGTTTTTGCGTTATTGAGTAACAAACACACAAACTTTCACATTTATAATATTATAAATTAACCAAGGGGCGAATCATCCCCTAAACTTAATTTTAATGCCTCTGTGGGTAGGAGCGCGAGGGCATTATCCACGCGCATGAGACTGAGTGACACATGTATATATATACATATTAATCACGTTGATAACGTGGTAAAATAAAATCGAGAAAATCATCTTTTTATAGGGTAGATTATTGTGTATTTTATCTATGGGCCTAAGACGCCTGAAAATAAATTTCACATGCATAAAAAATTAAGCATGCAAATACTACTAACTAAATTAAACTAGACTTTGGGTACTTTAGTCTTTAGAAGGTAGCATCTATCGAATTATAACAGAAACTTTATAAAGTTTTGATATTATGTAAGTTGCTCACTACACTTACCACAGTAATGTTGTGTAGTTTGAGAGCAAGATCAGGCTTGTGATCCGTAAGCCACTGAATACATTTCTTGATAACTTTTTCCAACAACGGCAGCGCCATTTTTGCACTTTCGTTATCAAAATCAGCTTTGCGCATCCAGCCCTCTAATACGTCCAGGTCACAGCTAACATCGTCACTGTAAAGTATTTCATGGGTAGGTTAAACATTACATTTTGTAGTAAGCCTTGAAGTGACAAGATGTCGTTAATTTTTCAATTTTTCAATATGTCATATAGTCTGATTTAATCACCAAGCCTCACTCAAAAGTGATCTTAATAATTCAAATATTAAAGCTACTCGAAATAAATGCTGATTACAACATCCAATAATTGCTGGTAAATAATAAATGATTTATTTCTGTAAGTAGGTTTGTACAAACACTTTTACACGTCAAACACATTTTTAAAACTAGTTGAGGTCGGCGTTTCGTATCTGACTACTCTGAGAAGAAAGGCCGAAACAGACTCAGAGGTCACAGTCTTTTTTAAAGTCCAGACATAATCTTGGTCAGATTATGTGAAGACGATGTAGATTGGTGTCTGAAATGGTCTTTTGAGGAAAGAACCACACAGATTGAGTGGACCTGTCCAGTCAGTGCACGCATTTGTCAGTGATCGTGCAGCTCAACTCAGAATTTAAGGAGCTCAACGATTTGAGGAACAATACCAAAAACAGAACATTTGGGTAGGCCGCATAAATTACCCAAACTGCCAGACCATGATTAATTAAAACTAAGGAAAAATAAATAATAAAAAGAAAAGAATGATCCACATAGCCTTCACATTCACAATAATTAAAATAATGTAATACTTTACAAAGTACATAATTCATGTCATTGTAGGTATACATAAAATGTTAATGTGAATATAAAATCCAGACATAATCTTGGTCAGATCATTTGAGGACCATGTAGATTTGTCTGAGATGGTCTTTTTGAGGGAAGAACCATACAGATTTGAGTGGACCTGTCCACTAAGCCTTTACACTTACCAGCCGACCAATATAATACCTACGACAACTGGGTATGTGACAAATGCAGCCAACCTGCCTGCTTACAGTTACAGAGCCCTTGTTTGAGTTCCGTTAAAATCCACCAAATATTTTCAAAAGACATCACTACTGACAATGTATTGTTAACCGACTTCAAAAATGCTGAGATTCTCAACTCGACTGTATGCCTTTTTAATTTTTTTATTTATTTGTTCGGCTAGTGTTTTCTACTTACCTTAACAATATAATCCCCATACGCGACACAGTAGCGGGCGAGGCGTGTTCCAAACTATGCGTCTCGAACAGAAAGTTGACGTTGGAACCGAACTGTATCCTCCACCCTGACGGCAGTGTGAGCAGCCTATTGTCATCCAATACGGAGTTCAGTGCCTCGATCCACTCCGGGTCGATGTCACCGTCGCAGACCACCCAAGACCACACGTCTTGAAAGAATACGTAAAACAAATTAATCAATAGGAAAGGATTTACCGGCTCGTAATACAAGGTTCAATAAGGGGGCGTCTTAACTACTTTTGCTTGAGTGCATCACACTATGCGTTCGAGAAGGCCCCACAGGGTCAATTATTTATGTTTATTCTAGGTTTAGTATTTCAACATCTTACTGATTTAATCTACTAAACGAATTCGCAATTTGTAAAATAGCATATAACTTCGAAGTAATTGGCAAAAGTATAAAAATTCAGGCCTAGTTTTATTCTGCTACTTACCGGCCGGTTGGTTTGATATTTCAAGGGCAGTGGAAGATATGACGCCGTCGGTCCACTGCCGCGTATCATGGTCGATGTTCCCGAGCAGCCAGTCGCGACTCATTGCCTTCGGGCATATTATGTATTCCACCACGTTCTTGCCTTGGTGGGCAAGTGCCTTTGGGAAATCATGTAAGTAATAAGTAAGGACTTAAAATTGAATTTAAAAAGGAAAAGAAGTTTATATCGCAGTGCGGATAACACTGCGATATAAACTTCTTCCTATAGACTGCTGTAAACTTTTTTTTTTATAAATAAAGGAACATAACATAATAAGGCATTTCTTTCGCTTGCGACATAAGAGATTACTCACAGATTTTAGCAGTCGTCTGATTGTAGTTTTACCGGATCCTGGCGGCCCTACTATCACGACTCCCATTCTTTGCTGCATTTGCTCGTACAATTCCACGCACTTTTGTAACTGTGACAAAAAAAACCTCTTGAGGCTATATCTGTATTCCCAAGTAAGTAAACCTGAAACTCTATTTCTTACCTGTAATTTATTGTGCACCAGCTTGAGATTTTCCACGGTAGCTTCAAGAGCTGCGTTTATCGGATCTGAACTGGATTCCTCAGTCGGTACTTCAGCGAAAACCAACGATAAAATATTTTCGAATCTGCGGACACAAGGCAATATTGAATTCTAAGCGCAACTTTGTTAAAAAATCACGTATTTATGATATACAGGGTGGCAGGGACAACGCGCAACCTGTTAGCTTGGATTCTGGACTCCCTGCGTTGAAATTTTTGCTGTTCCATACATTTTGGTCGCGTAGGTATTGCACTTTTGTCGGTTTTTTTATTGGTAGGGGGTAAACTTATGGATTCGCGTCACCGCGCGCCGTAGTGCTGTAACTTATAACATAGATGACGATAATACTAGTTTTAAGTTTTCACTCCTGTCTGCAGTCCCCATGACTGGTTAGGTTTTATTTAATAACCGACGAAAAATGTCTGCTTAACTTATCAGGAAAAATGTAAATTGTGTATAAACCACCAAATTTTTATAACTATACTTTTATAGGTTTTATTTCTTCATTATACTATACCTATGAGCATCGTGTCGAGTCAATTTGGAGAGGTTATTGAGAGTGAGCACCCGTCGTGTGGCGGCGCGGCGCGCTGTGACGTCACCGCCGCGCGCCTGGCGCAGCGCGGCGCAGCTGCCCACGGCCGCCTTCAGGGCGCGCAGGCCCCAGTCGTAGTGGCGCTGGTCGCTCAGCAGAGAGCTGTACGAACAAGAAGGAGATTTTATTAAAGGATTAAAAGGGAAGTGACTGTACTTGCTCCATGTTTATACTGGTATTCAGCAGCATTCCGTTAGCCGACCCTAACATAGTTCAGAAAAAGGCTCAGTAGATGATGATTAAGGGCAGTAGGTAACTGTAGAGAACTAGAGACATACATATAGTCACCTAAAATAATTAGTTTTAGGAAGAGTGGGATGGAAATAGCTACGTCGCAGCTGCGAAGTTCTTTCCTCTTTTTCGTGTAGTTAGTGACGAAGTTAGTCAGAGATTTTTATGCAGCAAAAACGGCCTTTGACTTGGTTTCACATGCCATCGAGAAATATATCTCAAGTACGCCGTTCCCTCATGATATTTTACTTTACTATTTTTGAAGCAAGTGTTACAATACAATACGCACATGAATCCGAAAAGTCAGAGATTCGTGCTTTGGGGTTGAGTTGAAGTAACTAGCAATTAAGTTTTGGATCGATAAAACAGCCATTTAGCCACTAAGAAAATGCTTTGTGTTTATTAATCACATAACCTTTAATAAAGAAGATAGGCTGAAATCTATAACAGCGATCTATAGGTATGGTATGACGTCACACATCACCTACCTAGCGAGAGTGAAGACATCGTGCAGGTCCTTAGCCAGTAAGTCGGCGTCCGGCACACAGGCCGCGGCCAGCAGACGCGCGGCCAGGCGGTCGGCGCGCGGCCGCAGCATGGCCACGGGCCGCAGCACGCGCTGCAGCGCCGCGGGCAGCGCGCGCCGCCCGCCGTAGCCGCGCCCCGGGGGGTTCATCGTGACTGCTACGCCGCACCATTCCGATACAAGCACCTTGAAAAAAATGGACCAAGTAATCTATCCGAGCCTTTAGAAGACAATCTCTGTTAAAAACGGTTTAACAGATTTAATGAATTAACAACTCTTCTCAATAGAAAATGTTTCTCAATTGAAATGTACCTACATATTTTGTCAATGCCGTTATTATTTTATTTCCATATTTTAAGGCCTACTGAAATGCTTACGTCGGCTTTTATAAGTTATAGGTACTAGTAAAAAAACTATAAAAAGAACTCCATAAATACAACATGACACTTCTGCTTAGCCCCAGGTTATACGAGCGTGATGGATGGAAAAGAGACCACCATGATGTACTTTCCTTAAATGCATATTCGTTCACGCATTCTTCCTAGAATACTCGCATTATTACCAAAATGTGTAAATAAGATTAATTACAAAAATAGTATACATAAATATTTTTTACTTGTCATTGAAGTTTGAAAAATAACCAGAGGGCAAAATAAAAACCGAAACTGGAAATGAAAAATGCAAAAAGATTCTCTCCGGCGGGGAATCGAACCCCGGTCTCCCGCGTGACAGGCGGGGATACTTACCACTATACTACCGAAGACTTGCGTAGAGAAAGCGAAATAAAGGCTCTATTGATATGTCTTATTATAACCTTGAATAATATTCGTTATAAATTCATAATCTTGTATTGAGCATTCGAAAGTTTTTTTTTTTTTTTATTATGAATGTATTACCTATTATATTTTTTTATATTAGTTCAGGCGATCATAAAAAAATATGATCTAAGATTGATTTCGTTACAAAATAACACTCCTTTTTGGGCGCCTAGGATATAACAATAGTTAATGTAATACGTTTTTTATTTTGATTGTTGCAGTTATTTTCGCAGCAGGCTCGTGTTCAGAGAAGGTGAAATGCCACAGAGACGCATGATGTTGAACAAAAACCTGTTGGGGTACAAAAGCGAACTTGTATGTAAAATCTGAATCTTCAATGTCATAACTGTTTGACACATAGTATCCAGTATTCTCTTGATCTTTGTAAAAATAACAATGTTCTTTCTTACATGTTTCCCGTTGAGTAGCGCAGTGGGTTCAGACCCAGGTGTCCGCTCTGTAGTGGCAGAGAGCAACGAAGATAGTTGGTGTGTCACGGCGGCTAGTGTGTGAGCCGCTAGACGATTGAACTCGTCGAAACAGCCCCAAGCCCCACATAGGGCTAGGCCGCTCAGTAAGCGACCCATACATTCCGCGTCTAGAGCCTGGAAAATAGAATAAATATTTATTTAGAAGATAGAAACAAAGAAAAAAAACTCCTTTATTCGGACCGGATTATATGACTATATGACATAATCGTAGAAATTGGCAGAAAAATCCTAGCACTGATTTGATTCGTCTCCTGACAAAGTTTTTTCTGTTTAAATTTATGTATCTAAGTATCTATGTATTAGTATTTATTCTTGTATTTTATATTTATTTTCGAGCTATAAAAACCTTTGTGTTGCGATGCATCTGTCATATTTTGTCTCTGCATCACCCAAAAGTCCATAACTAAGGTTGATTGGCAGAAAATGCCTCGAATATTAAGTCACATATATTATAAATCAACTCAAACTCAAAGCATTTATTTCAATTAAACCATTTACAGGCACTTTTGAATTGTCAAGGAGTCAGTCAGTCAGAAATATGAAGCTAGTTGCCCATTCCAAAGCGTAGTAGGTACCTATGGAGAAGAACGGGCAAGAAACTACAACGCAAAACAGGATAAGAAAAAATTAATTAGAGAAATTCCAAACCAATAATCCTAACTAAAATTATAAATGCGAAAGTGAGTTTGTTTGTTGGTTACGCTTTCACGCTGAAACGGCTGAACCGATTTGGATAAAATTTGGGGTACACACTTGACCTGGAGAAGGACATAGGCTACTTTTCATCTTGGATCGCAGACGAAGTGGCGGGCAACAGCTAGTAAGTTATAAAGCCAAACGATAAAACTAACTCGGGGATTCCTAGTGTGCATACTCATCATATCACGTGGGTGATAACCAGAAGGTCCTGTTTGCCTATGATAATGTTGTGTAATAAGTAATTAAAATAGTTGATTCCGTAAATAGTAACTATATCTTTATTCTTATTGATTTGTATGCACGTTTATAAAGTAGCTCTCCTGTTCTAGGTAATTCTTAACTTAACCAACGTAAAAGAGTTAAAGTAAATATATTACCTCATCGCAGTTGAAGATTAACACTAAACGACCAACAAGGCCACCTAATGCTTTCACAGATTCGGTCTTCCCAGTCCCCGCTGGGCCGAAAGGATTTCCAACTAACCCCAGATGAAGAGACTGAAATTGAGAAGAATATTAAATACATTGAGTTAGTATTCTGCAGCTGCATCCAATTAGACTGGAAGCTGACCCCAACATAGTTGGGAAAAGGATAGGCAGAAGAATTGAGTTAGTAGTCCACTTCGTGGGACGGCTCCTTACAAGGTGGCCTTTCGACTTATTGAAGGTCGCAGGAACCTGCTGTATCCGGACAGCGCAGTACCGGTCGTTGTGGCATAGTTTAGGGAAGACTTATAAACAACTGTGGATGTTCGACAGAGATAATAAATAATGATGATTACACCCACAGATAATACTCTTCCCAAACAGCTTGAATTAAAAGGTTATTGCACAATAACTTAATTAATTACCTGTGTTAAAATAAAAAAACAGTCGTCAGCTAGTTCGGTTCGCACAAACTGGCCTGTGTTGACTCCGAGGTACTCGTATGAGTAAGATATCTGAGCTAGACCCATTTTAGCTACAACTTCCTTTGAACTAAGCAAATAGAACCTGTAAGCAAACATTAAAATCTACAAACACTTCAAAACTGCATATTATGAAGTAGCATGTCGGCAAATAATTTTAATGCGATTATTTACCTCCGCCTTTATAAACATCAAGTTACTTACCTCAACTGTTTTTGCCAAAGCCAGTCGCTAGTTGACACAATATTGTTCTCTATCAAAATTCTGATGACCGACAAATAATGAGCACATTGTAATATGAGTGCCTGCCTTTTGCGTCGCTCACTTTCGTCCTCTATTTCGGCTGAAGCGTAGAATGAATTCTCTTTTTCAACATTCGCTTTTAATTTGTGTAATTCTTTTGAGGTAATGGCCCTTTCTGCTTGCTCTGTGAAGCGTATGTTTTGTGCCAGACACAGTATTTGCGTTGGTAGCGAAAATGGATCCTGCTCCTGTAGCGAATTAGTAACTATACATTTCAAGGTCATGCTCTTTAGTGACGAACGCATCTCAGCTTCTAAATTCTTCAACCATACCTATGAGCAAAAATAAAATGGTTAAATTGTTCCTTATCGGTAGATTATCCAAAATCATGATAAGATTTTAAGACTGATGTCTTGTTAAAGCATACCTCTACCGGACAATCGATATCAACAGGGTGGTCCAACTGGAATGTTTCTTTGTAATGGCTACACAATGCGGTAATAGACATGTCTCCTGGCCCGAGACGCACGCCTGTGATTCCCGGGAACAGTTTCTTGAGATGGGTTTGCATGACAGCTTCCCTTCCTTCAGCGCCGGCGCGAGCTTGGCCAAGTAGTTCTAACAAATCATCGTCGCTCAGGAAGTAAAGCCTTGGGAATACTGAGCGTTTTTCCTAGAAACATGTTTGCATAATAAATTATCTTTTGGATGTTGGTAGGTTCAATGACTTTTAAGTTAGTTTTTAAACTGGTGTATCTATCTGCTACTCTTGCTTACTAGTCTAGAACTAAAGTTACTCAGAAGTATATATAAACACTGACTGTGTTCACTAGTTTTATTTGATGTGCGTGTGCACAGTGTTTATATATTTTTTTAAATAAAAATGAAGGTAGTTCTATTGTAGTACCCTCCATCAATCGCAAATTTATGGAAGGTACTGCAATAGCTATCAATCTATACTAATATTATAAAGCTGAAGAGTTTGTTTGTTTGTTTGAACGCGCTTATCTCAGGAACTACTAGTTGGAATTGAAAAATCCTTTTTATGTTGGATAGTCCATTTATCGAGGAAGGCTATAGGCTATATAACATCACGCTACGACCAATAGGAGCGGAGCATAAATGAAAAATGTTGTCGCTTTTTGAGAGCTTCCGTTGCGTGCGCTGCGTAAACGGTTTAAGTTACGCAAATATCATGTATGATGGAATTGTTCCTCTTTAAAAGTTCTAAAAAAAAGTCCGCGGCAGCATATGTCTATCTTTTAAAATTGACTCACTATAACCTTTATTATAGTAATCTTTTTTTTTCGAAGTTAATGCATTATTTGCGAAGGAGTTTTATCGACATAATATTAATTCTTATTCAAATAAATACTTTTAACATCAAGGGTATTTATGTAGCAGTATAATACTTTTTAATTCATTCGAATCGGACATTTTATTTCGAAGATAACACGATATAAAAATGCAATACGCGAACCGTTCGACGCCGGCGCCGCGCCTCCAAGACGTTCCCTACTTTAGAGAGGAGAGGATGAGCACACGGGTAGACATGACCTGGAATAGAATAGGACATAGGATACGTTTTATCCCTATATTCCGATGGGATGGACATCTATGCGAGTGAAACCGCGGGGCACAGCTAGTATCAAATAAGTAGTCAGACTTGTGCCTATTGAGTCAGCGTAATAGATGACGTCACGTAAATAAAAACTGCCTATCCATACAAGTAACAAAACCTGATTCGCGAATATTAACTTCATCTAGTTGTAATTGCTGTTCAATTATTCACGGTTTAAAAGTTTGCAAACCGGAAACTGCACATTATGATAACATATTATTTATATCAATCGTTTCATTAGTTTTACTTACATCAATGTAAAGATTTAAGGCTGACTGGCAAGCTAGAAGTTGCTCCGAGATAGAATCCAACATAGGCTGGAGTCTCGAGGACTGGAGAAGTGCAGATAGTCTCGGATCTGATTCCAAGATCCTAGTCACTTGTCGGAATCCCTGGTCTACTTTCCGGAACTTGACTCCTAATTCACCATCGTCGTTGGAGAGTATTGGTTCTAAATACAACCATCTGTAAGTAATGGAAAATAATAGGAAATCTACTATTTTTAAAACTTACACTTAGTACCATAGATCCTACTCCCAGATAACAAAGGGGCAAGCAGGGACTTCGGACACTACCAGTTAAAAAAAAAAAGTATCTCAAACTTTTAAATTCAAGTCAGCTATTTCTACCTCGCTATAACTACACTCCATTTGAAATAAGACTTGACATTTAAACAAACCTTTTTACTGTCCGTTCAACCGATTTTGACTTCTATACAGTAGACATAAGGATGGCATGAAAAGCAAAAAAGATTACACAATACCAACTGTCTACTGCAGCTGCCATTTGTCATGCCACTAACGCAATAGAAGTCTAAATCGGTTGAACGGACTGTAAAAAAGGCTTATTTAAATGTCTAATCTTATTTCAAATGGGGTATAGGTCCTTATAAAGGTTTCTAAATAAATAATGACAGTCAGTGTTTTTATTACAATAAATTCATAGTTGTACAAAGTCGATTAAATGACGATGAAGACTAAATGAAGTTATGATGTAAATTATGATCTTTTCTAGCCTTTGTCCGCTACTTTCATCGGTGTGGGTTTTTTTGACTAGGGCCGAGGGGTAACTCCCGTATTTTCTTTTTTTGTATCATTCTGTCATTTACCTTAATTTTTCACAAGTTTTTGACATTGATTATCGGTGAGATGAGATTGCGACTTGAATTTGAACGTTTTTAAGTACGAGAATTGTTGTTGTTGTTGTTATAGTTTATGAAGTTCATGTTAATCTGTATTGACATTTTAATCCTATTATCTCGACTAGGTAAACTTAAATAGCTCTTAGAATCAAACCCTAAACCTACATGAGCGGGTAAAATAGTTATGTAGCCGAAAGATACTTTAATTAAACTCGAAGTATTAGAATAAGTCGGGTTTTGTTAAGCGTTGTCCCTGTCACTCATACCTGTGCTGTGTAACAATCTCTTTCTAACGCTCGGGCTCGACGCTCCTACTATAGGTAGCTTAGGTTTTCAATTAATAGTTAGGTTAGGTTAGGTGGGTTCATTTTATTGTTTCTGTTAACAAATTGTTATTTTAAGATAACTTACAGCTAGAAGAAAGAAAACAGAATCTGTGCACACCACATGTACACCACACACCAGTCACTATGTTCAATGGTAAAAACTATTGAAATTTTACGCAACAAAACTACATAGCTTGTTGAAATAAAGTAAGTAGGTATAGTTTAAATAGATCATAGATTGAAGTAGCTAAAAAAGTTATCATTATCAACTAACTAATGTTCTGATTCTGACCTGCGACATTGTTACATACTGATAAGGAGTTATGAAGTAGCTATATTAACGTATGTAGCAACTATTTGAGATGTTCTTAAGCTCCATTCAACCAATTTATTTATAATTAGATAAATATTGTTTCTAGTACATAGAATGTACCTATAAGAAGGGTTATATGCGTAGTAAATGAAAACTAAAAACAATTTATGGCAAAGTTTTATTAACAATTAAGTATTGGTGCCTCGTATATTACAATATCGTTATGGAAATATAGAATAGCGTCTCAAATGCAATACAATGACAAAAAAAATGGAATTAAAGAAACAATCTCAATGTTTAAATGCATGCTTTATCAGCCATAAGACTGAGACTTAGATATCAATATAAAATAAGGGAAAAGTGTAAACTTAAATGTGAAATTATCTGAAAAAATATTCAAGATAGAAGAAGACTTTTTAAGTTAGTATAGGCAAAAAGGAAAAAAGAGGGGATCGATTTAACGAAAAAAAAAAAAGATCCCTTGCTCTCTATTCTTGGCTATTTCAAAAAACCAGATCTTTAACGACGTTACATCAATAAAAGCTCTTTCATATTTTAAGTTTACACAATGACCTACGAATACGTATTTATAAAATACTTATGATGGTACAATATACCTAGTATTATCTACTCTGGCAGTACAATAAGTTTATGGTAAATACAAACTATAAAATTAATTATTTCATACAGACACACAGAAATAATATTTTATGGCAAAACAGCACAAAACATAATATAATGCTCATAAATTACCTATAATTAACAATAGTTGTAGAGAACCCTATTTCTTTCTTTTGAATTAAATGTAAGTTACATTTTTTATATCCACATTATGTCAACACATTAGAAATTATACTGTAATTCTTTGGAATAGTTGTCTAAATAATGATACAAAATATATTTATACTTACAATCAAATAACGCTAATTTTATTGATGATATTAATTATTTTCGGAAATATATATATTACACGTAATTTGTGAGTGCCACTCACTGGAAATAGCTCATGAATTGCGTTTTTTTTTTGGGAGCACTGAACTAACTGTTTAACAATGATTAAATTATTTTTTAATTCTATCGCCTTTTTAAAAGTACCTACTTTAATATCTGTAAGCTTTTGCATATAGAAGTCGAAACATTGTACTATTTAAAATGCATACAAAATATTATTTGAACCGAGTTGTCATGTAAGTACAGTAATGAAATCTTGAGATACACATCATTTTACTTTTGTTGTTTACAACCCACACTTCTTTGCATTATAATACAGACACAATGTAGTTAAACTACACATTATATCATTATAACGAGCAATGACTAACACTGCAAAACACCCAGCATTATGGCACAAATGGAAACAGTAACAACATTCGGAAAATATCTGTTTAAGTATACTTAGTTACAATTCCGACGACAAAAACTATAGATGACCTATTTACGTTGTGCAAGACCTGTAATTATCAGACCGTTTTGAGATTTCGGATAGGTAGTAGTTCATTTGCGTATTGAGTTCGCCTATTTCCTTTTCTAATGTATTTAACTGTTCATTGTGATCGTTATACAATACTTCCATGTTAGCTAGAAGTTTAAGTTGCGATTGAGTGTCACTGGCTAGCTTTGTAGCACGTTTTAGTAAAAGTTGCGCTCTTTCTCTCGAATTTGAAGTTTGGCTAGCACGTTCAGCAAGAGACATATTAGTATGCTTGAAATCTTGCCTTAACTGCCGTGCTGATTGCTCAGCTCCTTCAGCGCGACTAACAACGTCATTTGCTTCTTGTTTCACCTGTTCTGCGTCACTTTCTATCTTCAATATATCCTTCTGTAAGTCAGAAAGTCTCAAACGCAGGCCTTCAACTTCTTGTTTTGTCTCATTGGCTTGTTTCTGGGCTTGTTCTGTTTCTGTGGCTATAGGAACTAAATCATTTTTGGCTGCCTCGATATCATTGTTGGCTTTATCGATTGCATTTTCGGCAGCATCTTGGGCTGCTTGTGCTTCATCTAAAGCGTCCAAAACTTTATTTGCCATCTCCAAAGTTAAATTAGCTGCTTTATTGATGGTGGTAGCGTTTAGTTTCAAAGCCTTAGCTCGTTCTAAATCTGGTTTAGTTTCGGCAATTATATTTTCAATGTTTGTTAATTGCGATACTGACGAATTGATACGCTGAGACAATTCCGTTATTTCTTTGGGCTCTATACTTATAGACAAATTAAGTATATCATTAGCTAAAGTTCTGACGTCTGCAGGAGTGTTTGAGGTATTTGATAGGAATTCCTTTAATTCAGCAGTTAAATCTTGACTTTCATTTGTTACTCTTTCTGCGGAAGTTTTAAAGTCATACGCTTTGCTGAAAAGGTCTTTTGCTCTTGATCTGACATCGACGGTATCTTGTTTTACTGTAGATATTAATTTAAACAAATCCTCTGCTGTGAGTTCATGTTCTTTAATTCGATATTCGGTCTTGTTTGCAAAATCTAAAGCTTGTTCTGCTTTAGTAACGGCTCCTTGGTCACAAGATATACCACCACATTTTCCACATCCAGCACCACCGCAAATATCACAACTATCACTTTCTTGACCACACATTTTTTCATTTAACTTTGGCATCTGTGACTCCAACTGGGACAGTTGATCACGGATATCATCTAACTTTTTATCATTTTCGTTTTGAGTGTTATTGAAGTTAGCATATTGCATTTCAATGAGACGATCAGTATTTTTAATTTGTCGATCAGTATTTGCGATTACAGTTTGTACATTTTCAGCGTCATCAGCAGCTATGACAGCTCTTTGTTTAGCTTCACGTGTCAAGTTAAGAGCTCCTTCTAAGTTAGCCTCCTGTAGTTTGGTTGCGTTATTTCCTAAGTCAGTAGTTTTTCCCTTTAAGTTTTCGATACTTGCTCTTAGACCCTCTAAAGTAACGTTACCAAGGTTGATTTTAGACGTAAGAGCATTAAGATTTTCATTGCTGTGTTTTACTTTCTCGTCAGCTTCAGATAATAAGTTTTGTAGGCTGGTCACATTAGACAATAAGTCAACTACTGTCGTTTTTCCTTGCTTCGCGCTGTTAAGCATATTTTCTACTTCAGAAAGCTTTTTAGTCATTTCATCAAAATCTCTTGTGTAGGCTCCAGTAGCTCCGACTACTTTGATTTTACTAGCATTGCCGATAGCGTACTCTGTTTGTGAACGTAAGTCGTTGATTAATCGATCCCAATTATCGAAACATTCACCACAGGCGTAGCACCGTGGGGCCTCACCTAAGTAGCCTCTAGCGCACATGTCACATTTATATCCACCGATGCCTGGTTTACAAATACATGAGCCATTTTCTCGCATGCACTGGCGTGAAACAGAACCATATAAATCACAATCGCATTCATAACACTCAATGCTAGGAACACCCCAATGGTTTTCTTGACATTGATCACATTGTCTGCCTCCGTGGCCTGGTTTACATTCACATTTTCCTATGTATGGGTTGCATTGTGGTGATAATGACCCAATAGGATCGCATTCACATGGATCACAACCTGTTCCTAAAGCTATTCTCCAATGATTTTCTGTACATTGATCGCAATTCACACCCATGACATTCTTGAAACAAGGGCACTGACCTGTGTTCCTGTCACAATTTCCTATTGTGAAGTTAGTACCCAACTCAGAGCAGTTACATTGATAACATGACTTGTCTAAAGCACTTCCGTAGTATCCTTCAGCACATACCCCACAATGGTCTCCGGCAGTATTATGAAGGCATTGTAAACATTTTCCAGTGTAAGGGTCGCAATTGCCAGGTTTAGTAATATCTATGTTTTCGTTACATTCACATTGTTCGCAAGTACCCTTAATTGGATCACCATAATAATTGTCAGCACAAACATCGCATAGTGGTCCAGCATAGCCTTCTTTACATTCACAGACTACATCCTTTGTATCGGGGTCTAATTCACACCGGTCTGCGTGACTGCTCTTATTTGGATCACCTATTATTCCTGGACATGGGCATGGTCTACAAGGTATGTCGATACCAAGTCGAGGATCGCCGTAATATCCTTCAACACATCTTTCACAACGGTGTCCTTCCGTGTAGTCTCTGCATTCTCTACATGCTCCTGTTTTATCATCACATTCGACTGCGTGTCCATTACAGTCACATTGTTGACAATTCGGGAAATTGAAATATCCTGGCTGACACAAATCACACGCTCGGCCATACGTATTGGCTCTACACTTACACTGTCCACTTGTTGCATCGCAAAAGTTATCAAGAGATCCAATACTGTTACAGTCACAACGCTTGCATCCAAATTTGCTGAAACCGTAAGTGCCGGGAGCGCAGCGGTCGCATCGAGCTCCAACAATATTTTCTACACATTGACAATAACCAGTATATTGATCGCATTGATGGCTCTTAGACCCTGTAGGGTCACACTGACAAGACTGAGATCCATTTCTTATGTAGAATCCGATACTCGCATGATACTTTTTACAGATTTCAGGTACATTTTCTCTATTCAGGTCGTAATAATATGGATCACCACAATTAAATTGATCGAACTCTTCTCTCATGGAACTATTATTTGCCAAAAATGGAAGGTCATCAAAAGATGGAATAAGAACAATAGAATCAATTAATATTGAAGCTCTAGAATTTGGAGAACGACTGTCTTGACGTCCTAAATAAATACGAATTTCGGTTTCTTTGCCTTTTTCCAAGCATATTGGAGGTTTCACCAATACACTGCGTTGATTTGCTGGCAGGTTCGTTCTTATGGTGTCTTCCTCAGGTCGTACATTTGCACATGGAGAGTCTGAATCAATCGGTAATGGTCTCTTCACTAATATAGTTGCCTCTTCCCAGCTTATAGGCGATTGCGGTTCATACCTAATTAAAACATTGTAATTCATACTCTTCTCTATGTTATTTATAACGAAAACAAGTGTGCTGCTTTCAGGAAGCTTCATAAAACCAGGTCCGGTCCAGGTCTCTTTCCTACCATCCGGATAATTTTCCCTAATGACAACGTGACACAATTGACTTTGAATAGCATTATCATCAATCTGGGAATCGCATTGACTCGATTCGCCTTCAATAACAATAGAGTCGAGTGCCCCGACAAAAAAGTTTTGAATAGGTTGATCACAACGGCGACCAGAAACATTTGGTCGACATTTACATTGTCCTGTTATCACATCACAATCCCGGTCTAATGAACCACCAAAGTCGCAGTCACAAGGTTGACAACCATCATCACTATCTGACAAACCATAGAACTCTGGCAAGCACTGATCACAATTCCTTCCAGTAACATGTCGTTTACAGAAACAATTTCCAGTTGCAGCGTCGCAACCTCTTTCGTTGATTGTACCTAAGTTGTTACAGGTGCACGATTCACATCCGTCTGGATTACTAGAATCAAAGTTCCAAAATCCATCGCTACATCTGTCACACCTGGCGCCGTCGACATTTGTCTTGCAAAGGCAGCGTCCAGCAGTTTTGTTATTAGCAGTGTCTGTTTCATCATCACAAAGGATTTCTTTATCTGTGGTGCCCTCTGGATCGCAATCGCAAGCTTTACATATGTCTGGACTCTGGATGTCTAAATTGGGGTCTTTATAAAACTTAGGCTTACACCGTTCACAATTGACACCCATAGTATCGTGTTGACAGTTATCACACACGCCTCCACTAATTTTACCGGTTTTATTGTAAACAGCAGGATCGAAATGACAAGTTGTTGCATGATTATTACATGTACACCTCTTACAAGCATTTGAAGTTTTCCCAACAGCTGGTTGCCAAGGAAGATCGTTGTAAAAGTCTTCACAGTATTCACAGTTTAAGCCACGGGTATTATGAGTACATTCGCAGCGTCCGTGTACCATATTGTTCTTGGACTCCACTCCTGGCATTGGTAAACAACGGGATGCATGCCCGTAACAGGAACAAGAACCTCTCACTGTCATTTCATAAATAGAATAATAGTACTTCTCTTGAATTTCCGCTCTGTTGTCCAGTTTATCATCTCCAAGAGTATGCAGTTTTGTGAAATTTATTCGAAGATTGGTCATACGTAATAAGTTTTGCACTTCTTCCGAGTATGGGTTGGTCACATTTATATTAGGTGGCAAAACTCTAAATATCACTTCACCTTCCGTCGATGGGGATACACCAGAATAACGCGACTCACAAACTACTTCTGTCAAAGAACGTTGTGTATGCTTTGGAACGCCTGGGAAATGTTCGTCGCAGTTGTGTGAAAAGTATCGATAGACGCGCCAGGTCTTCCCAAAGTCGAAAGATCTCTCTACTAACATAGCTGCAGGCCGAAAAGTTTTGAACTGTATTATCAAATGCGTAAGATGGAATTCCGCCTCCATATTGAGTTGTACCGTCACATTTTCTTTGCCATTTTCAGACTGCCACCAGGATTTCGTTCGCGTTCCTGGGTAGTACTTGTAGATGATGTTTTGTATTCGATGGTTGAGAAAGGGGTTGTGAATAGTACTGTTGGTCGAGTCACACCAAAAGCATTTCTTCGGTTCCAAATGCGACACGATGCAGTACCGCTCACGTCCCTGTCCCCCGCACGTGGAGGATGCAAAGAGTCTTGATTCACGGCCAATAAGCAGGTTGCCTGTAGCCGGGTAGCAGGAACTTAGTTCACACGAGCGGTCGTATAGACGGGGATCGGCGCGCAGGCGGTCGCGCTCCCTGCTGTACACGGCGGCGCCGCCGGCGATAAGCGCCGAGAAGATAAACAAAGCGCGTAGAGCCATGACGCGGTCTGGGCTCTCCGCGCGCCGCTCACTGCACTGGCGGCCGCTGTGGGCTGAGACACTCTCGCGCTGCCTCGCGCCCCCCGCCGCCCCTCTGCCCTATATACACAGGACCGCACTTGGCTGCCAAACGAAACATTTGTTATGAGCATAAAAGTTCCAATATAACTTTTGCTGTAATTTCCCTGAAATATTATTTAGTAACAATTTTTTGTGGTAACATAATTATAAATACAACCATCGGTCAGTTCTTAATGATTTAACTTAGCCAAAAGTAAAATCTTGCGCCCAAACTTGATGGTTTTTTATCATAACAACTTATTTTGGAATCAAATTGTAAGAATTCCATTTGCAAGTGGTTGTTGCTTGATCTCTAATGTTTAGCGGGGTCATAACACTCGTGGTATTTGAGCTTAACCGAAAAGCACACTCTGATAGAAACAGGTACAAATGTGCGTGGAATGCGGCCCTGTGCGAGGCGACGACCGCTCCCGCCCGCACGCCCGCTCGTGCCGTTCTCCGAAACGGGCACTAAGCAACAAAAATAACATCGCATTTCGGGATGCGCTTTTTGTTTTGGTCATTATTATGGCAACAAGCTTCCTTGTAATCTCACTCACCTAACAACTAGGGATATTTAAGTACCACGTTGTTTATTATTCTCAAATTTGGAGTTCGGACTTATAACTTTATACTGTCTTGTCCTCAATAACAGTCGATATTTTGTAATTTGACGTTTTGATGTTCGTGTATGATGAACAATAAAATGCGTACATATGAGATCCCTTTGGTTAGGTCACGCTGTGTCCGATACGGCCACTCGGTTCGTCAGAGCCGGCCTTCCGCCCTACACATCCGCCGCTGATAATACATTCGCGATCTAAATGACCGACCACCCAGACCGAAAACATTCAAATATTATATTATTTAAAAATCCCTGCAAATTACTCTGATAAAGCATTTTTGAAACACTTTGCCATATGACTCTACCTATATATATCGTAGTTACCTATGCACCTAGCACAGTATCACATGACTAAAGAGACTAAAAATGTGATTACAGTTTCATACTACGATTACGAAGATTACCTACTACAGCACGAACCTATAGGCTGCTATGGGGCTCAAAACAAAACAATAAGGCTCGAGTAGTGAAGGGGGCCTCAAATTGTTTAGTGAACTGAACACAAGAGAATTTGTGAACGCTTCAATAGGTTTTAACAATTTGAAAGTTTTTATGTTTGTTTACTGACTCCATACTCCATACTAATTACTCTTAATATGTTAGAATTACAAGAAATTTAAAATTATCTGCACTATTCTTGTTTTAATTACAATAATCGGTTAGGGCAGCGGTCACCCAGGGCAGACCGAACGCCATATGTTCCGACGGATTTAATGTCATACATTAAAGAGACCACAGCTCTAGTTTGAATGTTATAAACCGGAAATAGAACAGAGAGGCAACATTTCGGAGAAGAGCATAATTATGCGTGTAGATGATTGTGCATTGATAAAGCTGAAGAGAAACTCCAATGACATCATTTTGTAATTACTTCAAGAGTAAGGGTAAGTACCTATGTGTAATTAACATAGTTCTGCGGTTTCTATACAATACAAAATGTTGACCTAGGTGTGATGCAATACTTAGAATCTTCAACGATATTAGCACCTTTATGGTCTCGTTATGATTTGTCCAAGCCACATCATGATGGTGAATATAATAGAATACTTTTTATTATAAGTAAACCATGCGAACTATAAGCTTTGAGCTATGGAGCTTTTTATTTCATTTTCTCTGGACAACATAAATCCTAACTAATATTATACATGCGAAAGTGAATTTATTTGTTACGCTTTCACGCTAAAACGGCTTAACGGATTTGGATGAAACTTTTTATCCTGGATCGCAGACGAAGTCGCGGGCAACAGCTATTAGCTAAATAAAGATAATAAAAATGTGACTGCCAGACAATTAAAAGTCTTATAAAAACAGAATAATAAAAAAGAGTCTGAATAGTATAGCAATGCCAACAAAAAAAAATGCCAATGTCATTAAAAAGGTAGGTTACTCAAACAATTGAACCAACATTTGAATACTATGTAGGGTTTGGGTAATACCTAGTAGTAGCATTCAAATCTAATGGTCATCCAATTTGTAGCTTCTATGAGTATTATGGTAATCGATAGAAAAGTGACACAAACAATTGGTTTAAAGAACATGGAGTAAGACAGACAATGGGACATCTTTAGCAAAAAAAATGTTGGCCAGACATTTGATGGAACACCGCCCGACCAGCTTTGTTCAGGGGTTGTAAATGTCATACCGCAAATGTTTATGAAGGAAGTTACTAAAAGTTAATTGCTTTGTTTGAAACTTTAGCTGTCTCCTCTGCTGGACATTTTCTAGCCAAAGCATGGATGAAGAAAGTCTTGATTTAAGTTATGTATGTAAAATTTTTGGTAGAGTCGCTTCTTCTTATTAGATATAATTAGAATAGACTTTATTGTACACCAAAATTGTAACGCAGCTCTTTTACAATTTTATATCTAAGTATATCTTTTTTATATTTAATTTAAGCTGAGCAAACTATACAGAACTTTCATGAATCCCTGATCTGGGCTTCACCTCTTAGGTGGGATGTTTTTAATTAGGTACCAACTGCCAATAATAATTCTGATAAGTATAGGCGACAATTCTTGGTCACAAAAATAAAGAATGGAGCCAATGTTCAAATTATATGATACATAAAATGACGTCATAGCCGGGTGAGTTAGATTTAATAGCCAGCGGCCTCTTAACTAGTCAGATAACTTGTTACAATTTCAACAGTTTTAACGATAACCCCTTATCAGTGCTAAGACTAGAAACGTCAAATAATATAAAAGTACCGCTATTGAGACCAAATATCTATTTGATGACACATAAATAATATTCATTTAAAATTGGGATAGCCAAAACTTAACACGCAAGCATTGATAACTCAATAAACGATTTTAGATTTTTGTATGTAGGTACTGCCAACAGTGCCAACGCAACGCTAGAAATCCTATAATATTATAATTTGAGCATGGCCGTCAATCAAATCGAAATATTAAATACAGATTTACTTTAGGTAGTACCTCATGCTCCAGATAAATTCAGAGTCTATCATATCAGCAAACAAATTGAACTTCGCTGCTATCACAACAAGGAACTATTAAACTATATATAAAATAAGCTTACAATTGAGGCTAGTATAAATATAAAATTAAACATTAAGAATTAACAAGAATTCGGTTAACAATCTTAAATTAAAGAAGACGACGGTGACGCTGTGAATGAACGCTTTCCCGCCGATAAGGGTTCATTCTCAAAAGGCGGTTATGATGTCAAAGTTCACACAAGATAAACACTTGGCTACTGATCCAATCTATTATGTTTCTGTTGCCGTACGTAGATGGACATTTTTAGCATTTTAGTCTGTTTTTTGCTTATTTTTATTAGTCCTAAAATCCCCTCGACTGTGCCATTGCCTTGTTGGCGGACGAGGGCTTATATATTTTATCATACCAATCCATGTCATGAAAATAGATTGTATTAAATTTTTTTTTTTTTTTTTAATTGGCAAAAAATTGAGATTTAAATGTAGGTACTTAAGTAGGTACAGGATAGGCTACATGTAACATACATGTATCCTATCCTGTACCTATTTAAGTGATAATTAAAGTTTTTAGACTTTCTTATCCTAAAAGAAAGTCCAAAAACTTTTCTGATTCAAGCAACTATGTATACCTATGTCTACCTAAACTAAATATCAAACAGGATGGCAGTTCCAAAATTATCCACAGACTTTATGGTGTGGCAAGGAACAGAATAATCATAAAATTCTCGTTTGACGTATTACCTCACTGCGTACGTCGTTGACCGAAGCCAAAGAAAGGGCTCTATGGATCGTGTGGCATTCCACAGGCGATACAAGAATACTTTCATTAGATAATCTTACAACTATATGCTTGTTACAGCGTACCTAATAGGTATTTAGATAATATAAATCTATGGTACCTACTATTATAAGATAGGATGTCATGAAATTAGGTTAAAAATAGTTATCCCTCCAAGTTTGCTTCGACATGGCCCCAGAATAAAAAACGATAAAAGTTTACGACGTCATAATAATAAAATAAACAAAGCGTATCATAATTTTATTTTACTACTCTAGTTGTTCTTCTATTTTTCGCCTGGCTGTAAATTCTGATAATATCGCCGACTTTGATTGATTAGTAAGTTATTAAAAAGCGATTTTAAGTCGTCGCTCGTCATGAATCTGCATCTTTACTATAACGAATGCAGCAGTTTGTATTTGTATCAGAAGTTTTACAGTGTGTAGTATAGATAGTACATGTAGTAAAAAAAGTGATGTAAGTAATGTTAAAGCAATTTTTGTAATAGAAGTTGCTCTCCATTTTGTTTTGGATCATAATTTGTATTGAATGGAAATAAGGACAGCCGATATGAAAAATCACGTGGCATAGCAAAAGAACTAACTGCTTTGTTCATTTTTGTACACATACCTAAAGTTTATTGAGATTATTTTACATCTGAGTTTTTGTTTCGGTAGGCAATTAAATCGCACGCTATCTTTATAACTTGTCGCCTAATTTTGTAACAGTGATGTTGGAGTCAGGACAGCGACCCCGTGTTATCGAAACAGATTTACATCCTCAGTACTTAGGTAATCTGTACAAGCTTACAGTCTACTAACTAACATCTACTTGCTTTTGTTTCATTATCTCCCACATTAGGTATGCCAGTAAGCACGCAGTGAGTTTCTACGCTCTCAGCACATTTAAGTACTACGCTATACTCAATAGCTGTCTGTCTAGATATTTTTATATGCGTCTTTATTACCTATTGTGATTTAATGATCTTTAACCATAAAAGGTGAAACTTTTATCATCATGAAGCCAACACGGCTTTCAAAGTTGTTCGGTAGTTAGTTTAACATTATGTAGGTTGACTAAATTATAAGAATAATACAGGGTGGATTTTTGAGATGGGGCAGTATGGGCAGGTATCTGTGCCGTTGTAGCTAACGGAAAACGGTCTAAGGATTCGGGCATTCACAGATTTTGAATTTGCGTAGTCAGCAAGAAAATGGTTAATTTTCACAAAAGCTTTTTTGATGCCAATCGATTCTTATATGGATCGAAAAACTCTGGACAAACTTTTGTAGCTACAACGGTTCAGGTACCTGCCCTTACTGTCCCATCTCAAAAATTCACCGAGCCATTCACGTACTCAGTTTGAGCCATTGTATTTATTGGGCCTACTAGCTGGCTACTGCCTTCCCAAATCGCACTTAGTCAGACATCTACCTACAAGATTCATCGGTAACTGGTGAGTCAAGCGCTCTAAGTTGAAACTTTCAACAGCCACTTGCTCGTTTATTACCAAGGTACAAAATGCAATTTTGGTTTCCATGTACCTATGGCATTTTAGTATAGTCAGCAATGAAATAGGCAAGGATCTAAGCTACTCGTAAATGAGTACCTTCATAATAAGTTCCCATTAATTACAACTGTACCTATATGGTAGTAGCCCTCACCAAATATGGTAAAAGAGAGATGGCAACTCAAAAACCGCTCTGGCGGTAATGATTTGAAAGCATGTGTTTGCTTGTTTTGTTTTAACAAACCGTCAATAAAATTCTGGCAGTCTCTCTCTTCTTCTGAGTGTGACTTCTTTTGCTAAAAATAAGCGCCCATGTTTTTTTTTTCTGGGTCAATAAATTAATATAATAATATCAGTTGCAAATACTCAGATAAGAATTGTCACAGCACTGCTGTAATTACTGTAAAATGTGCAAGCTCGTATGTACGTACGCCTTGATACTGGATATGGATTAAATTACCTACAGTTATCTCTACCCTCGAGTGATGAAACGAAGGGAATCCCCTGAAATTTAAGATAAATGTTACCAGGTTAATTAATAAACTCTGTTAGATTTAAATTCTGTTAAATAACTGAATTTAAAAAGTTTTGCGGCTCTGATTTGTGGTTACGCAACCAAACTTTTTATTGACGTTTTAATATATAGCTATGTGTTCAAGACTGTGTGTGCAAAGACTGTGAAGTGCCTTGAAACATTTCTATGCAGACCAAAACCATAATCAAAACATAACAAACTACATATTTAACACAAACATAAAAGAACAGTGCAAACGAGAACTACGCGGAATAGTCGGTCAAAATAGCTGGCGCATCTGTCGCCCATATGTTTACGGCGAAACAAATCCTTAGACGTGCACCAACCGATTATGTTACCCCCTGTTTGTTTTTTATTGTTATCCTAACTTTTATAAGTATTTTAGATTTAGTTGTTCGAGTTCGTGGCTGATTTTCTTGAAAGCTCATCTTAATTCGGCATATTTTTTTGGGACTATCTATGCTAAACAAGGTTGGCGAGCTGATTGCTACTACGGTTGCGATATACATATAACTATTCATTCATAGGCACAACCCTATATTCTATTTCGTTCAATTGTTTAGTACTTATGACTATTCAAAGTTACCAGTGGTCCTAAGAAACTTGTTCTGAAAGCGAATTGAATGACGCAATAAGGTGCAAGCATGTTTATTGCGCGAACATAGCTTAGATACTTGCAAGATAAGACTGAGCGCAGCTGAAATCGGAACTAATAAGTATTACCGCCGCCGTCTTGTCGTTGATTTAAGGTCAAATTAATTATAGAATTAAATAATAAGATTAATTATTCATATATAATATTTTTGATATTAATATTTTAAATATTACAGTATAGAATTAAGCACACCAGCGCCACCAGTCGCGCGCAGACTTATCTTGCGCGCACTCTACATACCAGCAGTATTCCTCATAATTTGAATCCAATCCCAAAATGCATATCAGCTAAAATATTATAATCATAGGACATACTTCTTCCTGTGTGGCCTAATTCCACCTTTCAGTTGGATACGACAGATAAATGGGCGATCAAGACCGCCCATTGTGTCAGCTTAAATAAAATTTATATATATTTTTAAATTCGCAATAGTTCTTATACTTGTTTAGGGTGCTGACAGACCTGCGTTGTGCGTGATGCGTGGCACGTAGCAGCGCCCGCGCCGCCCTCAGCCGCGCTTCCCACGCACCGCATGCGTCCGAGCCGTTAGCGCCGCCCGACAGCGACGACACCACCCATTGTTGTTCTTCGATCTACACATAAATAGTTATTAACTCTGTTTTATAATAATAATAATAATAAAAACAGCTTTTTATTGCTCCCCTGCACTGCAAAGTCCTCTTCTCATTCAGATAAGGCATGAAAATTTATCACTACGCTTGCACAAGACGGGTTAGCGGTTTCCGACTTACATATTAACTATAAATAAGTCCAGGTTTTCTCAAAAAGTTTTCCTTCACTGATGTCCAAGACAAACTTGGAAAGTACTTAAATATGAGCGTGTACCAATGTTTGTGACATTGTTTTAAAATAAAATTATTATCAACAAATATTTGAAGTTAACAAGCTGGCTCCCCGTTTCTGAAGGACACAGCCATCTTCATCTTCAAGATTTACTACAAAACGACAGCGTGTTTAATTTAATCTGTTGTTAAACCGCATCCCGATTGATTTAATTTGCTGAGACACACGTCAAAATGAATATAGGTAACTAGACCAAAACTAAAACAATGTCCCACAAAATAATGATAGCCAGTAATCGGGCAAGGTTAGCCTTGGAAACAAAACACGACATCGGCAAAAAAAAGCGGTTTCAAGGAATTTTATAAAGATGAGACAAAAAATTTGAGGTTGAATCGGAGAGAGCGAGACACTAGAGTAAGTTCTGCGCTGCCGCGTACTGTGGAACCTTTGTTTTAAAAGAAAAGAGTACTCATTCACATTTTTTTGCCCGCATTGTCGCTGAATGTGTCTCAATGAAATAATACGCTCGAGTTCGGTCCAGAGGATCATAGTATTCTGTTGTAGTTTTCACATAAATCATAGAGCTGAAGTTGAATTTTACATACACCACACTGCTTATTTATTTTTAGTAGGTATTCATTGTAAATTCGATTTCAATTCCATTACTTTACCTCACATTTATGAACGAAGTGAACGAGCTAACTGAATATGTTACGTAGCCGCTACACGCGTTGTAATCACACTGGTGCAGCTTAGTAACAGTTTTTAAACTCTAGAAAACTCATCAAAACTCACCTTACTAAGTATTTCCTTAAAGTCTTTCACTATAGGTGTGGATCGCTTCGCTTTATCGTTGTAGTACGTAATATTAAATCGAGCGCCCGCGAACCAAATTTCAAGCTCGTTGAGAGCATTCCTAATTGCAGACTCGCTGGATGCTGCTGTACAGATTTTCTATAAAAGTTATAAGCATAATGTAATCAAAACAAGTCATTATGGAAATTAGTGTTTTTATGTATAAACTGTTGCCTTCTTCCAAGAGCTCATTTTGACCAATACCAGATATTATCTTTTATCCGTCTGTGGAATAAAAATGACGTCTGACAGTTTTTGTATGAAAAAATGGTCAAAAAGTCACAATTTATTCGCAGGATAGAAGACATATTAGTACTAGGTATAAAAGTTTGGTTCTTTTCGCCGTAAGAGTCTTGCAGAAAATTGAAGTCGTGTTTATTTTACTGACACATACATATTCGAGGGACACAGGATATCATTTCCAATTATTTTAGCTATTAATACACACCATAATAAGAACATAAATCAAATCCGTTATTGCTGTACTGACTTTTTGGGCGTCTAGAACATCTTGAAAACATATGAATTTTTTGTAACATCTGTACTTTTAGTTGTTGACCTGAAATAACAATATTGAAGGAGTGTGTGACGGCTGTACATTACCTGTAAGGACTTGATATGTTTCTTGATATTCATAGCAGAAGTTAAGAGATCTCTGACTTGCAACGTGTCTGGTTTCTTGTACTCCATTTCCAGAAGACTAAAAACCTCATGCCAATGTCGTTCGGTAAACTCGTTGCCCCGAAGATATTTTAGTAGGGGAGCCAAATCCTGTTCAAATAAGAGTGAGTATTATTTAGTCTGTTATTTGACAACGAACTTTTGAATCTTTGAGAAAATTATTATCATCTGCATAACAGCTGAAATGCATCTAAGAACAGTTCCATTAATATAGGTTTTAGTATCCTAAAGCTTCGCAAAAAATCCGAACTATGTCTGAAATTAAATCCACGTGTCGACTTCTATGGAGGCTGATGATATCACCAAAGTCTACATTTTGAACATATGTGTAATGATGTCATTGCACTAGCTCAACATGTATGTGAGCTGCAATACGCCGAGGTTATATAAATAACTAGGTGGTACTCAATAGTGGGACACTTAGGAGTCACGCTGACAATAATACGCCGAAACCGACAGGTTTCAGACGTAAATAATGCGGCCTCAATACGGGTGTAGGCGAGAGTATGGAAATACTTAGGTATAATTATGAATTACATAGGCCACAGTTAGAGCATCATGGCGTAGATCTCCTTCCTCTGTATGGGAATTAGTTTTTTTTTTTTTTTTTTGTCATCCAGGTAATATACATATAAGCAGATACACTGGTAAAACACAAGTTGCGATGTCATAAGTGGTTTAAAATATTACCTACACCTACGTCACATAGTTTTTTAGTTGCCAGTGAGTCCCAAACTTGACAGTCAGGGTCGAAAATAAGTAACTTATTTGCTAGCTATAGCATCAAAGCGGCAGATGCAAAAACACATCATCTGCTTAGCTTTTTCCCAACTACTTTGGGGTCGGCTTATCTGACCTCCACAACCCAGTTACTGGGTAACACGATACCCCTTGGTAAGACCCCCCAAACTAGACCGTATTAGTCTGAATCTGTATTCAATCACTAAATATTACCAAGCAGGTATAGGTGACGGTAAAAATAAGTCAGAGTTTTTCACTCACCTTATGTGTCATATTTTAACTTAGGAGTAGATAAGTATCCAAAATGAATTACCGAATATTTCTCCAACTCCTGTTGTATGTATAAGGTAACCATAGTAAATGGTTCCAAACGACCTTTCCATTTCACTGAAAACTCTTCTATCAAATGAATCTTTTTCTGAAATACTATCCACTCTTGGTCTGCGATGGATTCGAACTCTAAAATAAAGATAGATTTGCAAAATGTTAATGGATACTGCTTCATTGCTAAAATAGATGATTTTCAAAGTACCATGAACAAAAAAGGCAGTATGTATTGCTTGACATGAGTGTGAACAGTTTTTTTTTTTTCAAAATGCCTATTTTACCTTCATTGTACTCTTTTAGCGGAGTCCACAATTTGACGTATTCAGCCATGAGCTTCTCGGCTTGATCCCATGTTTCGGATAGTTCTACATTCATTTGGAATTTTTCACACTCTTTTCTGTAAAGGATAAAATATTTTATTAAGGTTCAATGATTTTATCATTTTATTGTAACTATTGGAAGAACTTTGTCTCAGTTAACACAACCTCTTTGGTCTAGTGGTCGTAAGCGCTACTGCTGAGCATGAGGTCCTGGATACGATTCCCAGGTCGGGCAGTGTTATTGGGTTTTCTATTTAGAATTTCTCAGTAGCAGTCCGGAGTCTGGATGTGTTCCTGGTTGGCGGCAATAGGGTCGCCCCCTAGTACATGGGACTTAAACATAACTGGCGAAATGTGGGTGCACTATTACACCTCTGCCCAACCCTTTGGGGAAACAAGGCGTGATGTGTAGTTCGAGATCTGTAAACACGTACTTTGGCTAAGCGTTATTCCTGTCACTGTCGCACAACTGTCTAACTACAAGTGCAAGATAGAGACGGGAACACGTCTAAGCCAACGCATCTGCTGAGTAACGTTTACAAAAGTAAACTAAAACATACGAACATAATACAGAAACTTACATCAAATCATCTCTATCCGCGACAAACTTGTTGAAATTCTCATGAGCTTCGAACACGGAGCGACATCTATCGAGCATTTCTGCGTAGCTCACCCCGTGAGTATCGTCTAAACGTGGCTTGGCTTGAGTCCACCGAGATGTCCACGCTTCTACACTTGTGTTCAAGTTATCCCATTCACCGCTCAAACTTGACTTGACTATTTCAGCCTACAAGTAAATATAATGGAATGTTAGAACGTTGTAAGCCTTGTATACTCATAGATGCTTCGATTTGTAGATTTTTATTTTGTTAATTACTCTTGATAGGCCTGGCCTACACACTGTTCTCCCATACTTATTAACCAATTATTTATTAAAGAGTGACGGTGGAGTTTATTGCCGGCTCATCTCTATAGAAAATTACCAATAGGAACCGTGCAGTCGTGCTGCGTGCACCTAGCAAGCTCATGCCATGGTTAATGTGATATTTAGCTTTTTTATGTATATTTCTTTAGCAGCCTGCACATTTGAACATAGCAACAATTGGGTAACGTGTTATCGCCTACTGTTTTATTCATACCTGATGTTCAAACATTTTCTGTTGACTAAGCATCAGTTCGTGTATCTTCTGCCATTCTTTCATCGTTCCATCCACAGATGAATCTCCTCCCCACGTTCGCAGCATATGACCTTTTCGTTTCAGCGCCTCTACTGTATTTTCCATCTGTATGTTAATCAAATCTTGTATTAGTAAAGTTTTTGCATTTAGCGTTTATCATCGTAATTTAAACATGTATAAGGTACATAAAAGTCACATGAAACGGGTTCGTAGTTAGCAACGACTATAACTGGGATTTTCATCTTATATTATTTAGTAACATCCTTATCCCTACCTCGGGCATTTGCTTCTGCAAGGCTTGCTGCGTAGCACTCATTTCAGCAAGTTCCTTCGCATTTTTAGGCAAAGATTGGTTCTCCAACATAACAGCTGCAGAGGCCACGAACGCATCTATTTTTGATGCATCTGATCTACAACTGGCCACTAGTGACGTCATCAGACAGCCCCAAAGGTTTCGCGCTTGAGCTTCGAACTCACGCCGTAAAGTTGTTGTACCAACTGATATCCATTCTATCTTTTCGTCCTCACTGAAAGTTAATTTGATTATTTATTTATACACCGTGTAACGGACGCTGGTGGGCTTAGAATCATATAACTGCATTCACCCCTTACATCCTGTATGATCATTAAGTGCAAAGCTATAGTTTGGTGGTTATAAGAGAATCCCCGTCTTGGCATAAAATTTTTAGCCATAATATTGTTTGGCATAACGTTTTCTCATAACTTTTTTTAGCATAATAGTACTGTAGCATAATAATAACTTGGCATAATGCTAAGGTTAACAGAACTGTCATGTGGTCTAATTTGTTTTAGCATAATTTGGAGTTGCTAAATTTTTTAATGCATAATTTATTTATTCGTCTATTAATCGTAAGCTATAAATATAAACATTATTTATTATAATTAGGGAATTACTCCATGGATTAGGTTAAGGTACGGCGGGTTGTGGCCCTCGGGCCATTATGCTTTATAACATTATGCTGCATTATTATTATGCCAACAGTATTTATGGCAATTAACATTATGGAAAAACATTTAAGCCTAATAATATTATGCGTAATGATCATTATGCTAAATTTCGTTATGCCAATATAAATTATGACAATCTATTTAATGCTTAACATTAGTAAATTATACAGGCTGATACTTTGCAAAAAAAAAACAGCTAGTTTTTTTAAACTAAAACAACGGTTTGGTTTTTCTCCTAATTCCTTTACCGTCTCTATTTTGAAATCTCGTCCCAAAAAATTACACTGTAAAATGCTTCAACTCACAAAGTCATCTTAGCGACCGCCTGTCCATACGCCTTGCAGGCTTTAAAGTTGCTCTCCCAATGTGTCGGCTCTGTAAGATGTTCCTTACATAACGCGTCGAGGTCGGGTACGCACGCCAGCGCCGCGCGCCGCGTCCACGACACACATGCTGCTTCCAAGGATGATAGGGCTGCTTCGAGTTGGGTTACTGCTTTGTTACCTAGCCAGCTGTGCCTTAACATTACAAAAAGAGTTTAGTATACAATTTAGTGGTTATACGAAAACGAAAACATTTTATTTAGACCACGTGACTTGTGGAGGTCAGATAGGCAGTCGCTCCAAATAAAATACTAGTACTAAGTTGCATCCGGATAAACTGGAAGCCGTCCCCAACATAGTTAGGAAAAGGCTAAGCAGGTGATGTGTGTTTTCCATCTACCGCTTTGATTCTCTAGCTAGCAAATAAGTTGCTTATTTTCGTCTGCAATGTTAATATTTTTTGGCAGAGTTAAAAGCGCTAAAATGCATTTTCCCTGGTGTGGGCCAATCCCTACTTATAGGAAGAACATAAATGACTATAAATGCTGCAAAGACAGTTAGTCTAGTTAGTCTTAAAACACAGCACTGATAATTAAATTACAAAAAATTAAACACTGTCACTTACTTCTCAACGATAGCAGCAAAGATGGACTGTTTGTCAGTGATATTGTTCTGCAGGCCGACGAATTGCGCTGGCATGGAGACGAGGCGCCTCAGCTGATGATAATGCTGAACCCGAAGCTCTTCTATTGTTGGCTGCACGCGAACTGCGTAACCTCTGAACAAAGATGTTTTATTGTAATTTGAACCTTACATCAGTGTTATAAGGATGGATTCAATAATCATTCTTACGGTTTCCCTAAGGTATTAATTTGTGTCCCTTATGGGGCACATAAAGTAACTACTTAGAACAAAGAATTATACGAAATCGTTTTTCAGAAATTCGAATTGGTTTCCTATAGCCGTATACAGAATGAAAGCTGGCAGCCTACCAGCGCTTATAGGAATCGGTCCACACAGGTAACCGGCGCAGGCATTTATATGAACAAGCACCGATAAGCGCCGAACGTCGCCGACAAGTTCCGACAATCTTCGACACGCGCCGGTCAGCGCTGGCGCCGCCCGCCATTTAACTAACTAACCTAACCGCTTGCTTTATGTAACTGTTACCAGAATGGACCAGCGCCGATAAGCGCTGGTAGATCGGCGCCGGCTACCAGCTTTCTTTCTGTATACGGCCTATCATGCAATGATCAATTTGTTTACTTAATAACAACAAGTACATTCAAAATATGGCGGCTCTGAAGTGGGCTACTCGCTGCGCAATACCCCAACCCTCATCCCCGATGACACATGAATTTGTTACTGCGTAGCGACTCGCCTCATGTTCCGAGCCGCCATAATGTAAGAATCGGGCTGTACCTACTTATGGCATGTGCAGAATTATGAGATAGGCCTATAGTCTCAGAGATCGATTTACGTTTGATTCGTTACACGGCTGAATGGATTGTCAGTAAATAGTTACTGAGCATCCATTCAGCCGTGTAACCAATCAAATGAAATAATTATCATTCACCTCAACATAAAATAAAGAAAGAAAAATATTTTATTTGGGACTAATGGGAATATCAATATTGCATTTGACATTAGACCTTACCGTTAGACCAGCTCTAAGCGGGGGCGGTGAGCCATATTTATATTGAAACAGATGACTTAATCAATAAATATTTCATTAAAGTAAACATCGTGCTATTTTCACATTGAATTATGTATAAGTCGCTTGCAACTGCTAAAAAAGAAAAATATTTAATACTAGTTTCCGCCAGCGACTTCGCCCGCGTGATGTCTTTATAAATTACTAGCTGCGCCACACGTAAGTTTCGATCCCGTTTGAATATCGGGATAAAAAGTATCATATGTCCTATTCCGGGCCATGGTCTACGCCTGTGCCAAATTTCATCCAAATCCGTTCAGCCGTTTTAGCGTGAAAGTGTAACAAACAAATAAACAAACTCACTTTCGCTATTATAATATTAAGTTAGGATTAGGATAGCCTATGTAACTCAGTGATAATATAGCATTCTACTGGTGAAGAATCTCCTGAGTTCATGCACAACTGTGCTCGTTGTGTGGCATTTTGAAATGTTTAGCTGGATCCTCGGCCCCTTTCATCCAGCTGCTGCCATACCCTTTTAAAAACATAACCCTGTCTTTGCAGTCGCGCAGTGGGGTTATAAACCCGACCCAATCTGACAATTTGTATGTTTTATTCCATAATTTTCTGCTTTATTATAAGTAGCACCTGTCGTGAAAATGTGGCAATTATGTATTTTTTTGTCAATTATAGCGCGTTGTCCATCATCAGCCTAGCCTTTTCCCAACTATGTTGGGGTCGGCTTCCAGTCTAACCGGATGCAGCTGAATACCAGTATTTTACATGGAGCGACTGCCTATCTGACCTCCACAACCCAGTAACTGGGTAATACGATACCCCTTGGTTAGACTGGTTGTCAGACTTTCGAGCTTCTGACGACCCGCAACGACTGTCAAAGATCCACAAATGACAGCGGGACCAACAGCTTAACGTGCTTTCCGAGGCACGGAGGAGTCTCGATATGTGAAAATGGTCACCCATCCACACACCAACCCCGGCAAGCGTAGGTTAACCTGATGGATCGATCCGAGCGGCTTTTACAAGCCACGAGCTTCTCGAATTATAGCGCGTTTTCCGTAAAATTAATATATAGGAATTAGCCAACACTCCATATCATTTCATTTCTCAGTGTCTGATATTCCAGCTTGGCTAGTAACATGCATATAAACTAAACTCACTCTCACTCTCTTATAATGAGAAAAACATGATCAGTCGTACGACTGATAATAATGTTTTTCTCGGTACCTATAAACGTGTTTCGTAATCCCATGTTTAATATAATATGCGTTGGTTATTTACCACGAACAGATAAAAGAGGTCAACAAAGCTACCTCATGCAACATGTTATTAACTGATGACTAGTTGCAACTCGGTCTGAGATCGTAGTTTCAGATTGATTAAATGGTTATTGACACGTGATTAAAACAATAATAATTTAATACAACTGCCAGACAAACGATGTACTTGTAACCTTTGTAGAATATTCTATCATAAATAAATAATATAAATTGATTAAATATTATCTAATATATTATCTATTGTCTGCTTTGCGGACAGCGAAAGTGTTAACCTTGCCTTTTACGCAACAGCTCTTTCTCTTTCTTACGCATAACTTTGCTGATAGTCTACTGACGATATGCAGACAAATTTTCCCCCAGACACTCCGACAGGACTTTTAAAGGCCTAAAATAATGATTAAATCTACCTACAAATATGAAATATTCAAGTTACTTAAAATTAATTATTTTTTAACCGACTTCTTCAAAAAGGAGGAGGTTCTCAATTCGCCTGTATGTTTTTTTTGTATGTTTGTTACGCGATTACTCCGCCAATTATGAATCGATTTTGATGATTCTTTTTTTGTTTGGTAGGTCATGCTTCCGAGGTGGTCCCATATAAATTTTATTAACTTTGCTTGCGTAATTTTTGAGTTAGCTTCAATATTACGTATTTTTCCCACCAGGTAGTGGTATTCGGATTTGTGTGGGGTAGGTACCACAACTAAAAAGCGAAAAATTAAAAACTTTTTACAAAAAAAAAAAACAACCGATGTAAAAAGTTTTTTTGGCCCTTTCAAAGGTTCCGTCGCAGTTACAAACTACGAGTAAACAATTGTCTGTGGGCGATAGTTAATTTGTGTTTTTTTTTAGATGACTAAGATTCTATGAATCGTTCTATACCTACAAAAATATTAAGAAAGCAAGCATACACATAATAAAAACTTGTAATAATTACCGTAAAACCAAATCAACTTTGACATGCGGGAAATGCTTGTGTAGCGAAAGCAGCGTCTTTATGTACTGATACTCAAGCGCCTTGTACAGCTGCCAGTCCCAATGAGATCGCCACAGTTCTGTGTTCTTGTAACCGTTAGATTCCGCCTGTGAAAAAAATAACAAGAAACCATTGTGAAGTAGGTACTATACTTGTATGGGAAAATAATGATGGTCATCAATGACGCTGGACTATCCGATGTCTATCCACGCTTAATCATCAGTTTGTAGCAAGGTGTAGTGTATGTAAGTGAGTTGAGCATGTTCAGATGAGGAAGGGAAATGTTATAATGAGTCAAAACGTTACAATGGCAATAGGTAGGTAGGTAAAATTTAGAATGGGGGAGGGGTCTACGTGTGGGTCCATTATCAGCCAAAGTCGCCTGTGAGTAACGCATTATTTTTGATAACGCACAATCTTACTGAAAAAGATTAAGCGTTATTGTACTGTCAAAATATGAACGTCTTTTTTATTCTGAAATAAATAGTTAGTTTTTTTTTTTTTTGTGATTATAGGATCTGTTTCGTGAAGAGCAAGGGGTCAGAAGAAAGGGCCAGAAGTGTAACCTTCATTCTTTATGAATCAGAAGAATACCCACCGTGTCTATAATATCTCTCATTTCTTTGACACCTTTCTTCCATTCAGATTGTTTGGCCAAAAGTTCGGTCTCTATCAGCTTCTGAACAATATTTCTGATCGCTACATGTTGGCCAGTTAAATAAGTATTCTGAAATAGAACGATAAAATAACGGTCAATGAACTGTTACATACAAACTTGGAAGAAAATATTTTACAAAACCGTCCTTGCCTGTTAGACCCTAATCAAACTTGTAAGATATATTAGACACGCAAGGGGATGCCTATGTCCCGCAGTGCCTGTCTTTTGGCGGATGAAGCTAAATATTATATCAGCACGATAACCAGTCGGTTATCTTTTAAAGTATAACGTTCTGAAGAGTCAGTACATTGTTTTTGAGGCGTGGACCAAGATCCATCTTGATGTGCCTCCCATACGGCTAAACGGTGTTCCTCTTGCGGGTGGATCAATTTAAATACTTAGGTCACTTGGTCACCACCGACCTTAAAGACAATGCGGATATTGAAAGGGAACGGGGGGCTCTGTCCGTGCGTGCGAATATGCTTGCCCGCAGGTTTGCACGTTGTATTGCGGACGTTAAGGTGACGCTCTTTAGAGCATTCTGTACCACCTTCTACACATGCAGCTTGTGGGAGAAGTATTCGCAGGCATCGTATGGAGCCCTTCGTGTCCAATTCAATAATGCGTTCAGAAAACTGATGGGGCTGCCATGGCGTTGCAGTGCATCAGGGATGTTTGCGGCGGCGCGTGTAGATTGTTTTTATACTATAATGCGCAAGCGCGCTGCAGCAATGGTGGCACGAGTCATGGCCAGCCCCAACAGGGTTCTGAAAATGATAGCTGGCAGAATGGACTGTCCCTACATGACACATTGCTGTCAGCTACATGTGTCACCGTATTGTGTTGTTTACTAACTCGTAGTTTTAAGTAAAATGTTACTAACCCTCTATGAGTCTTGGCTCGAAATAAAGAATTTGAATTTGAATTTAAAGTGAAGCGCAAGCGCTGGATTTCTTTTCTCCCGCAAATGATTTTTATTTCTCATTATAAAGTTTTTTTTTTCAATAAATGTACATGTATTAGTGTTTATTCTTGTATTTTATAATTATTATCTATCTCGTATGTTGCACGTGTCATGTTTCGTCTCAGCGTCACCCTAAGTTGGCTGTCGTTGGATGACTGGTAGAAAATGCTTCAGGATTCCGTTTTTGAACAATTTGTTTTTACTTGTGCATAAAGTTTGAATAAATAAATAATTATTATGAAGCAAGGAGTTTGTAATGAGAGGAAGAATTACCTGTGTTTCCAACTTTAAAACAATTTTCTTGAGTTTTTCAGTGTAGTTAGATAGTTGTTCGACGTCGTCCCAGTAAACCGCCTTCTGATCCTGCACTAAGTTGGACAAGTCCAGTGCTGCTTGCAACATCATTGGACGGGTGGACGGGATCATGCGCTCACCCAGAGTATTGTGGAATGATGCCACCTTGAAACATGATAATAGGATAGAATAAGGTATCTATTTTTAGTGTACTAGAAAACCACGCTTGAAACAAAAAGCATTCATTATCGATCCTGGGCTTTTTTTTAAAACTACATACAGTCCCAATTACGTTTTTTTTAAATATCTATACTGTCATAGAAGTGGTTTTTTATATCAATGAAAGTAAATTCTACGAAAAATATTTACACACAATGTGAATTTTTCGCATGAGTTTAATTTCTAAAGAATAGCATAACATATCATCACGCCTGTAATCTTCAAAGGGTAAAGCAGAGGTGAACCTACAACCACTTATCGTTCTGTATGCACGTGTTTCTGTGACAAATAATCCTATATTTCTTTCCTTCGTTCTAGTTGTTCTTTTATTAATTTAATTAAAATAATAGTATTGTACAGGATAAAATTAAATATTTGCACACCATAAGTAATGGTAGAATGTAAAGGGGCCAAATAAATGTATTTGATTCCAAAGGCAAGCCAATTATTTGAAGCATTTTACCTGTTGCAACGGCCGTGCATGCGCTAGCGCATTGCTAAGCGTGTCAAGCGCAGCTGCAGCGGGCGGCGGCGGCAGATGCATCGCTGCAAGCGCACGCGCCTCTAGTTCAGCACGAACCAGACTTGGGTTGAAGTTCACCACCATCAGACGAGTACTGCCGCTGAATTCCACTACCGGCTTGTCTGTAGATATTTGGAGGGACCCGTTCTTTGCTTGCGCCTAAAGAATATTTTAACTGTAGTTTTACTTAACCCGTTGTAACAAAATCAATCACGTGCAAAAAGTTACAATCAGCCAAATTCAAAAGTGACTATCATTGTTCGTACAGGACATTGCCTAATTTTGTATGGAAGTTGGACCAAGTGCTGCCTAGAATACTCACATAGTGCTCCTCATTTTGTTCCTCAGACCACCACTAATCTGTATTTCAAAGGGCATAAAAACTATCCCAGGAGTCCAAAGAAAAACAGTCTCTTATTATGAATATTTTTATTGGAAAAAATGAACTTAATAGCAACAAATGTTCAAAATCAACTATTGAACAGTTATTGTGCGTTCAATTATAATTGTATTAATTGTATTTTGATGTTGTAGTACATAATTGTTAAGTATCAAACAATTCATCGATAACGATGAGAACGATTAATAAATAAATACAATATTATTGTATTAGTTTTGTTAACTGGCTAATTAGTTGTATTTTAGTTAATGGCATTGCATCATTTATAATAATAATACAACTAATTAGTCAGTTAACAAAACTAAGACAATAATATTGATTAATCGTCTTCATCGTTATCGATTATTATTGTGTCTAGGGATAAAGCAGGACACCTTTTTTTTTTTTTGTGTGGTAAATCATCAAATGACTTCTCCCGCTCTGGGCGGAGCGGAAGGGCGTGTCAGACTTTTACTGACTAAAACCCACCCGTGTTGCTTCTGTTGCCTGTTGGGCAGGCTACCCTGGCAGGCATCGGTCCTAACGGACCCCGTCAGGTGTGCTGACATCTCTTTGAGGCGCGCGTGGAACACGACGCGCCATCGACCCGGGTCCTTATCGGACGGCGAGCTACCCATTGCTCGTCGTCCGCAAGTCCGCGCCTATAGTGGCAGGGAATCCGCCTGGGATTCCCGACGCCCAGAGTGTCTCCAACGGCGACGGTTAGGTGCGTGAGGGCGCAAACTTTACCTCTCCCTCACGCGTTCCGCCTCCTCCTTCGCGAGCATTACTGCTTCGCAGAAGGAGGTGACCGCTTCCCATGCCCTCTCGCTCCGTACCTCGGCCTGGACCAGGGCCGGACGCGAGAGGTCATTGCCGCCCGCCAATCGCCTTGTGGCGTGCCCAGCACTGGGTTGCGACATGCGCACTCTCCATGCTGCCATGAGATCCTGCCGGAGCTCTGTCCGCTGTGCCGCGATTTCTCGCGGCAGCGGAGTTACGCCCCGGCGCTTCATCTCCTCGCGCCACTCCCAGATGTGCGCGAGGACCTTCGCCTCATGGTGGTAGTCCGACAAGGAGGCTCGCCGCCTCACGGGAGATCGTGCGGTATCCCCGGGCCAGCCATATAGCCATGACCCTTTGGGATGCGTTCAACCGGCGGGCTGGCCGCAGCCTAAGGGAACGCGCCCACACCGGTGCCCCGTAAAGGGCCATGGACCGCACGACCCCCGCGTAGAGCCTCCGGCAGGAGGCGTTTGGCCCCCCAAGATTGGGCAGGACCCGCCCCAAGGCGGCCCCAGCCCGGTCCAGCCTGGGAGCCAAACGTCGGAAATGCTCCACGAAGTTCCACCGGCTGTCGAGGAAGAGTCCTAGGTACTTCATCGTCGACTCGACGCCGATGTGAACCCCTCCTATCGTGATTTGAGAACCCGACGGTGGCGCGTTCCGAGGGCCATGAAAACACATGACCTCGGACTTGTGCAAGGCCACCTCGAGACCCAATTGCAGGATTCTCTCGACGATTATCGCAACACCGCGTGTCGCAAGTTCGGCCGCCGCCTGATGCGACCTCCCTTGCGCCAGGACCAGCGTGTCGTCAGCGTAGCAAACTACGCTGACGCCGCTAGGGAGGTCGGCGCGCAGCACCCAGTCGTATACGATGTCCCACAGATGCGGCCCCAGGCCCAATCCCTGTGGGACACCGCATGACATCTCTCGCCGGTTCCATACTCCCTGGTGACCGGGGTAGATGACGGCCCTGTCCGTCAAATACGCCTCGACCACACGACAGAGGTAGGTCGGCATCCGGTGGTACCGGAGTGCATCCCTTATGCAACTCCAGGGCAGGGTGTTGAAAGCGTTGGCGATGTCTAGAGACACCGCCAAGACGACCCCACCCCGGGCTACAGCATCCCCCATCGTGAGGGCCCGTAGGCGCATGATGGGGTCCACCGTAGAGCGCCCTCTGCGGAAACCAAACTGGCTCTCCGCCAAATCCGGCCCCACCCGCACCAGCCGCCCGACGAGGCGGTTTGCAATTACTCTTTCAAAGAGCTTGCCCACCTCGTCGAGCAGCACGATGGGCCGATAAGCGGACGGAGAGGCCGCAGGGCGCCCCGGCTTCTTTATGAGGACCAGTTTCTCCGTCTTTCAACGAAGTGGGAACCTCTCCATACATGCGCTCAGGAGACCCCTCAATCGAGGCCCGAGAGCCTCCATGGCCAGGATCCAGGCCTTCCCAGGTAAGCCCAGGACCTGGGGCGGTATTCTTGGCATTCAGCCTTCGTACCGCCACTCTCATTTCTACCTCGGTCACCTCCGGAGCATCGTCGTCGTCGTCGGCGGTGTGGTCCGCATCGAGCACCGCAGTAGGCGGAGCCATGAGCGGGGAGGCATGTTCCCCTCTCGAAGGGAACAGAGCGGTCACCACGTCCTCCACAAGCTGAGGCCGGAGACTCTGCGTCAGCTGGGGAGCCCATGGGCGGAGTTTCTCCCGCACCATCTTGTATGGGCGTCCCCACGGATCTGCGTTCAGAGTCTCCAGCGTCTCCTCGCGGGCCAGTGCCCTGGCCCGCAGGATCTCCTCCTGGAGGGCGGTCTTCGCCACTCTGTACCCCTCGTACAGCTCCGCCTGAATGGCTACCGTACCCGGAGGGCGGATACGGAGCCTGCGGTGCCTGGCGTACCGGCGTCGCGCAGCAACGCACGCATGGCGCAGAGCCGTCAGCTGCTGCGACCACCAGCTCACCTGGCGCGAAGCACATCCAGGCTGGACCCGGGGCATTGCCACGTCACAAATATTGGACATGGCCTCCCGGAACCACTCCGCGTCGTCGTTGATGTCGGCAGGTCTGTCCGGTGATGACACCCAGGCCTGCACGATCGAGGCTTCCAGGAGAAGCTCCCGGTCCAGCTGCTTCAGCGCACACCGCGGACCACTCGGGGCCTGTCGGACCGGCGCGCTCGAGGTCTGCGCGGAGACGTCAAACCGGATATACCGGGGGTCGGAATACGTCTCCACCCCCTCCATGACGCGCCAGTCAATGACACGTGGCGACAGAGCGGGGCTGGCGAACGAGATGTCCACCACCGACTCACCCTGCATCCGCACACACATGGGGACAGAACCCCAGTTTAGGACGACCAGGCCTGTTTCCAGATCCCAGTACTCCACCATCCTGCCCCGTGTGTCCGTATACCGGGAACCACAAGCCACATTCTTGGCATTGAAGTCCCCGAGGACGAGCACGGGGAGGGAACGGAACCCGACGACGACGACTTTCAACTCTGCAAGGGAGTTGTGGAACTCGGTGAGAGTTCGATTCGGGGAGAAGTACACCCCTACCACGACAATCTCCCCGAACCGTGCTATCACGCAACCCCGTCCCCTCTTGACAGCTTCGAGGGACGAGGTACCGGCGGCGGACGACGAAATAAGGGTCACTGAGCCGCTTAGGTCCTCCACCCAGTCATCCCTGAGTGGGACAAAGTACGGCTCAGCGACCACGGCGATATTAATCGACCACTGCGCCATGCTTTGGAGCAAGAGATCCTGAGCGGTGGCGCAGTGGTTGATGTTCGCCTGGAGGAGGCAAAATGGGGCCATTATTGGCACTCCATTTCAACCCCCTCCCGAGACCCATGCGATGGCCCTACCGCAGCGGCAGCGGCGGCGACGACGACGGCGGTGGTGGCGGAGGGCTTGCCCTTGCCCCTGGCTTTGCCAGGCTTCGGTGGAGCGCAGGCCTTACTCCCGATCAAGCAGGACACCTAATCATGTCTTGGTGCCTGGCAAGCCCAATAAACCAGACCAAGCACATAGTGTGCGTGCAACAACCAAATTGTTTGACAGTTTTTTTTTCTGGGAATTCAGAAAATGAAATTGCTTTTAGAGGAATTGCTAATGTGGCCGGTTTAGGCCCCCACAACGGATCACAAATGACGTGAGACTGAGTAAAAAGTAGTCGGGTAACAAAGGGACGCTTATAACCGCAAGCGCAGGTGAGGGATCGCGACAGATGTATAGGTTTTTGTCTTCGTTCTAATACAAAAGAATAGGTTTTTGTCTTCGTTCGACGATACAGTCGATGTTATTGTAACCGAAATACATTTTCCAGAAAAATATATCAAAAACGTTGTTTAATGCAAATTATTCATTATCACAAAAACTGGAGTTAAGTATATATTTTTCCTGGGATAATTTTTTTTTAAATTATTTTTTTATAGTTCATTAGTATGCTAGAGTACTACTAGACCTACTCACATTCCTAGGCAGCACTTGGTCCAAACAAAAACGTTGTTTAATTCAAGATTATTCATTATCACAAAAACTGGATTTATTTATTTTTCCTGGGATATTTTTTTTTTTTTTTTTTTTTTTATAGTTTCTTTGTATGCTACAGTACTACTAGACCAACTCAAATTCCTAGGCAGCACTTGTTCCAAACCTAGGCAATCTCCTTTGTCAAAATTACAATCAAAGATCAATCCTTGAAGAGCATCGCGCTTGAATTTTGCGAAAGTAAGTTTTTTTTTTTTGTAGTATATGTTTTTGCAAGTAATTGTAATCAGCTTATTATTTTTATCACCTGCAGATCGCGACACCACTCTTCATGTAGTTGTGTGTACATATTTTTGAGATCTTTCAGAACTTTTGTAGCGAGACTGTGCAATTCAGAACTACCATCAAATTCTTTCAAGTACTTTTCCGCACATATTTGGATTTCTTTCACCTGAAATGTATAGTTTAGATTTAACTGATTTAATTAAAGTAAATAAATAAATAGGTTTAACGCCAAAACGTTATGCCTTTTGGGCTTTACCTTCGCTTCCGTAAGTTTAGCCCACTGTATTTGCAACACGACAGTAGACATTTCAGGGGGCTGGTACATCTGGACATCTAACTCGTCTGCATCCATCTGAGTTTGCACACTCTTCAGCATTGATATGAGAGATGACACAAATATCTCTAGCTCATTGTGGAGCGCGTGTTTTACGAGAGGTCGCTCTATTAGTGCACTGTACCTCATGAATTCGTACAGCATCTACAAAGAAGAAAGCTAACATTTATGATTATTGTCGAAATATTGACAGTAGCTATATAACAACTTGTTATGATTTAATTAATTTTAATTTAGATTTTTTATTCAGTGGTGTTTTATAGTAGGTGATATGGCTAAGTAATAACAGCCGCACGGGTCGATCCATCAGGTTAAACTACGCTTGCCGGGGTTGGTCAGTTGATGGGTGACCAACTTAACATACTGAGACTCCTCCTTAACTCGGAAAGTACGTTAAGCCTTAAGGTCCCGGCTGTCATTCGTGGATCTTTGACAGTCGTTACGGGTCGTCAGAAGCCAAAAAGTCTGACAACCAGTCTTACTAAGGGGTATCGTATTACCCAGTTACTGGATTGTGGAGATCAGATAGGCAGTCGTTCCATGTAAAATACCGGTATTCAGCTGCATGCGGTTAGACTAGAAGCTGACCCCAACATAGTTGGGAAAAGGCTAGGCAGATTGATTGGGGTATTATAAGTAGTAGGTTCGGTTCATCTTACTTTACCTGTTTAGAAGACATATTATGCAATCTAGGTTTTAACTTTTCAGCGACTTTTGTTTCAGCGGGACGTAAGCTTGTTGAGAACTTGGAAACTGCTGTATCCCATCCGGGATTCGGCCCGTTACACATCCAAATATTAATACCTACAAATACATACGAAGGTCATTTAGAAGAATCAATAAGACACATATTTCAGTGGAACGAAATGGCGGTACTAACTTTCGAAAGGCGCGAATAGTTGATGAGTCTGCAGTTCTGATCTTTCGTTGTTAGAAAGTAATTTATTCAACTGACAATGTGTAGACCTAATGTCGTGAATCTGAAAACAAGTTTAAAATAACGCGTAATTTTACTCAAAAACGTTATTTTCTTTTTGAGGTAAAGGCATTATTTAGCCAAGAAAATTGTAAAATGATAGAGATACCAACCTCTTTCAACCTATTTTGAAAGTTCCAACAAAACGGTGGCACATAAGGTTTTCCATTCCACGCATGAAGCGCGTAGTTAGGCCAGTATGTTTCAGTTAACGATTCGCAGGCGCTGTTCCAAGTCTGAATCACTTTGAAACTCTCAGCTAGAAGGTTTAGTACTTCACTATCTTTGGCTACATTGTGGACTTTCCAAAGATCATCGGTAGACACTGTCTTTTGTATAATTGAACATATTTCATGACCTTAAAACGATTTATAAATAAATAATTAACATTTAACAAGACAACCTAAACGAGAGGGCAGTGCAATGAAATTAATTTAGATAGATAAATCAATTATTAATATAAGGACCTGGCTGGTTGCAAGTTCAACCATGTAGTAAGTATTGATTCATACCAATAATATCAAACACATGAACCATCCTATCTTGAGCATATGGCGAGGTAGTGATCCGCCAAATATCATCTAGAATTCCACCTATGTTTTCTGCTGACTCTCTGATTTCATCCATTGGACTGGAATGTATAGTCCTGAAAAATATCGAAGGAATTTTATGAACGGATTTATAAGTGTTCTGTGGAATGAGAACAGAGATTTCATGGGTAATCGTCTACCTACCTTCTACTGTAAGTACTATGGGGTTTAATAGTTAATGCATAAACGATGATTAAGTTAAGTGACGTTCAAACGTAAAAAATTTAGGGTTAAGCAGTCGCTAAGCATTACTTAACTATAAGCAACGTTTTTAAATAAACCCCTTTATGTTAGAAAAACCTAGATCATACTACTTACTACGATAAAAAATATTATGACCCAATTACCTACCTTACTTCTTCCATTACATCTTCGAAAAGTTCACAAAAAGTAGATGCTGCCTCCTTCTCCTTTTTATTAGCATCCCTCTTTTGTTCCAATGTTTTCCAGTATTCCAATTCATCTTGAATTGACAGCACAACTGTTCAAAAAGGGGAACATGGAAATGTCAAAACAAAATTCACCAGTATAGAAAGGAGGGTGTGTTTCATTACTGATTTACTGCAGCATTGTGATAAAGCTCTAATTATTTCCCCCACGTTTTTGTGACGGAAATTTCTACTCAAAGTGCTGGTGCTCAGGATAATTTATTAGAAATAAGGAATACGGCATTCCCAACTTCTAATAAATTATCCAAATGCTTCAATATTTTGATCTTTTTTGGAAGATAAGCATAATCAGCCAATCATGTACCAGGCGTTCTGTCGGTGAGAGGAATTGGCTGTAATGGATTACGGCCCACCCCGGGTACGGCAACCCCGTTGGTGGATATCACATAACTCTATCACATATCTTCTAATTTTCGGTTCTAGGATATGCCGGTTTCCTCATGATGTTTTCCTTCACCGTTTTGCGAGCAGTGGTGATGAAATGATTTACACAAAGTAAAGCGCCTGTCAGGGTTCGAACCTACGACCTACAACTCGTAAGTCGCACCATATAAAATACCCACCATTTATGTTAGTGTTCCCTCTTCCGTGGGCCAAAATCCTTAAGTTAGATTCTAGATCTGACAGATTCTTCTGTAGTTTATTAGAATATAAGTCACTTCCCTGAAAATTTAAACTTTATTTATAGAATAACAATAATCGTCATCATTCAGCCAAAAGACAACCAACAAGCAGTGGCGTATTAACCCTAAGGCAAACTAGGCATGTGCCTAGAGCGCGAGGATAAAGAGGGGCGCGCGCGGAAGATTTTTGACAAAAAAAAACAATGTATATAAAATTAATTGTTTTATCATTAATTAGTATCTTACCCAATTATTTTATAAAATCAGGCGATGTAGGAATAACCAAGAAGACGGAGCAAACTTCGAAAGCTCTACATCTCTATAGAATTAAATAATATTTTATATTGTGTAAGTAGGTGCATACTTACACAATTAATTTTACATAATTTTCATTTTTTTTTTGTCAAAAATCTTCCGCGCGCGCCCCTCTTTTTCCTCGCGCCCTAGGCACATGCCTAGTTTGCCTTAGGGTTAATACGCCACTGACTTTGATCGATACCGCTGTACCGCGCCTTAGGAATCCGCGGCGAGGAATGGGGAGCGTTGGCCGTGAAATGGCCGTGAGCGTTGACGAATGAGTGGCTTGCACCGTCTCCCCGTCCCGCCGCGCACATACAGTCACGGACTTTAATTGATAAGCTTTCAAACTTTTCAATTTTGCAGTTTCATACATTCACGAGATTAAACGATTAAAACACGAACTTAAATCGCATGCTTGTAAACAAGATGACAAATTACTAGTAATCGGAAATAGTCTTATTCATAGAGGTTGACTAATAAGTTCTCAATAAAAAATAAATAAAATGTTTATCGAATCTATTTGATACTGACCTCCTTTGAATCAGAGCTCAATAACTCGATAACTGAAAACCTATCCGAAGACAGTGACAGTTGAAATGACGAAGTCAGAGACGTTATTTTCGAATTAGTCGGAAATTACTAAATAAAATTTCTCCGTACGCTAACGTTACTATGGCTACGCTAAAACAATCGTCGCTAGGTTACGGTTGCTAGACCTGCAATTGGTTGACTTTGGGTAGTCACTCTGCTGTCAAGTTTGTAGTTCTGGCTCTCAGGTTAGCCAACCGGTAAAGATATTAAATATAATTTTCTTCTTCTATAATACGAAGACATGACTTTCCGTGTCTGGACGTACGAGTATAACCGACTAAGCCCGATTTGCATTACAAGGCTAAAATGCGAACAGTGCCAAGTGGCTCATCAATTAAAGTCCGTGACTGTACCTAAGGCACGGTACAGTGGTATCGGTCAAATTATAGATGAAACTGTTTAGAAATAATTAACTAAGCACTCACTGCAGCCAGCAGAGGTGTGTAGACTTGTCTCCAAATCTGATATAATGACTCTGCTGTGTTATCAGATAGAGTCAATATATTAATATTGTGAACAGCATCGTCTTTCAATAAGTCTTGTGCAGAGTTTTTGTAAAATACAATAGATTTGATTTTATTATCTTGTATCTGAAAGTTGAGATTATGTGCAATCAAATCTTATTAGTGTTTGATTTAAAGATATAATTTGTTCAGTGCTAAACTCTTTGTTGCCATGGGAAATATTTTAACAACAATAATGTCTGATTTATTTATTTAAACTTTTCACACTCAAAAAAGGTACACAGGTAGACCTGCCCTAGGCTTTCTCTACCAGTCAACCAAGGGTGGTGAAGAGATTATAATGGCAGGTGCTCTATATAAGAGGAACAAAGAAAAAAAAAATAATAATATCATAATGCTTTAAAGATAAAATATGTTAAGTACATAAATAGGCTATAAACTTATAATACATATATAATTACTATAATATATACCTAAATTATCCATAGGTACTATAATATTATAAATTAGAAAGTAACTCTGTCTGTCTATCTGTATGTTACCTGTTTTTTACCGGAATACGACTAAATTTGGCAAGGAGATAGATCGCACCCTGGGGAAGGATATAGGTTACTTTTTATCGAAATACGCGCGGGCGGAAGCTAGTATATATACATAATATACAAATTCTAGGGAGAGAGATGTTGAGATGACTCTATTCTATTATTTTGAAAATAACAACATTAGGTATCTCAATTTTGTATGAACAAAACCTGTTTCAAATATTATCATTAAGTATCTACAAATCTAATAATATCTGTTATTAGATCTTGTGGATTATTGAAGTATCGTAGAATTATGATATTCCATTTCCAATTCTAATACGTTCTTTGAAAAGACTCACTTTAGTATGAAGAAATATATTTTCATTTTGCTTAAAGCCCTGTATTACAAGTATTTGGGGGTTGTTGATGAAATCAGATAATGCATCTTCTGATTTTTCATCCAATTTCAAATCCAATTTGTTGTAATAGTGCTCTGAAAAATAATAAAGAAAAAAAAAAGATAAAGACCGTGAAACCCGCAAACCTAAAAGTGAAGTAATTACTGTAGGTAAATCTGGATAAAAAAGAATTTATTCTTGCTTCATGTCAGTGAAAACTTTATAGATTTTTAAGGGATTTAGTTTAGCAAGCCTGCATTAACCATGTTTTAGCAGTTAAGCCAAGCAAGGTTTGTGCAGATTTTCTGTAGGTTTTGCTTTATGTACATTACGTACGAAATGCAATTACGATCATGCTATATGTTCAAATGGAAAAGGATAGATCTCTTGAGATTGGGAAAGATTAGGTAGCGAAGTCACAGATCGAAGTGTACTTCCGATGCGATAACTAGGGCGGTGCCAGCGGTGCCCAGACACAGGGCGCAGAAATGACCAGACCAGGGCCACTAACAATACCTATTATTTATTTTTATAGCAGCTCGCACCGGGCGCATAAAACGCTAATTATTATTGCGCTACTGTGTACTTCTACTTACCAATAGTAGTAAATATAAAATCACGTATCGGTAACATGTTTTACAAGAGCAAAACTAATAACAATTCGATAATAGTTCTTCTAACGTAAATAACATCTTTCAATCAGTAAAAGATTTTATAAGAGTTCATTGCAGTTTGTTGTTGAATTTCAAAATGTACAAACTACACAACATTGTTACCATGGCAACCACAAATGACCACAATGACAATACCATATTCCCACAGACTAAGTAAGTAGCACAGACTACAAAATTAATAAGGGGTTAGTAATAGTCTCTAATAATTGTTATTTTCTCTCAAACTCTCTCTAACGATTCTCAAATGATTAGCATTTTCAAATGTTCAGATTATTTATATCGGGGGTTAACTTCTCAGAGGTGGGCTAACATCGTATAGATATACGTTTAATTTGTTAGCAAATTAATAGTAATTAAAAATAAAACTAGAAATTGGAATTCATTGTTTATGAAATGGCTTTTACAATTTTAAAATTATATCGCTGAACTCGGACGCTTGAGTGCTCAGTCATTGCAAATGTATGAGTATGTAGGTACACACGGCTACACATCAAGCTATATATTTCCAGTTTATGCTGATCTCGCATTTTGTAGGATTTTCGTATGTACAATGCGAGGTCAGCCTAAACTGGATATGTATAGCTTGATGTGTAGCCGTGTGTACAATTCAAGGTGAGAACAACACACAATAATGTCCTGTGTCAGATCAAGATGTCCTAAAGAAAACAAGAAACTACAAAATGTTTTGCTGTCAAGTTTGTCAGCTGTCATTGTCAAATCACGTTCTTTTATTGATTGAGCTATTTTTGTTTTTCTAGTTTCCTCGAGAGTGAGACTTGAGAGAAAATCAAAAGCCCGAGAAACTAACAACTTATCAACCTATTCTTTCACTTTCTTGTGTATGAAAAGCAAACAATATGTTTCGGCCTGTAAGAACCCTTAATGCTGTGAGTAATAGCTAAACTATGATTTACCATCATTCGGTTTTTAAATTCATCGGCTGAAATGGTCTTTCTTCATCAATGTCCATCAGTCAACACCTGAATGTTAGTGATAAAAAAAAAAGATTATAACATAACCTTACATGTGAAAGTATCTCCAATCTCCAAGTCATACAGATGTTCTAAAATGAATTTATGCATTATGACTGCTAAAGGCAATTCATTCGCTACAGTTTCGCCTATCTTTTCGTCTTATGAATATTTTTTAATTTTTTACCCACTCTGGGTAAGGCATTCTTATGTCATACTTACAATATTACAGATTTATGCTTTAGACATGACTAGTACACACAATAACATAATAAGTACACATTTCAAATATAAGCTGAGCTAATTTTAGAATTGTAGCTTGTTATTATATTGTTGCACATACATGAAATTATGTAAGCACTAGCTTTTGTCTGTGGCTTCGCCCGCATGGAGGAATTATCCCACGGGAACATACTACCTGTTTATTAAGTATCATATTATGTGTTAATCCAGATTATGAACTATCTGCATGCCAAATTTCATCTAAATTCATTCAGCTGTTTTTCTGTAATTGTGTAACAAACTGCAAACATACTAACTTTCACATTATATATATTTTTTTTCATTATTGAAAATATTAATTTCTTTTTAAATGATAAAATTATACATTGATAAATTTCTTATACTAAAGTAACTAAAAAACGAAATTAAAGGTCTATGTATTTATAATTAAGGATGTATTATATCCTTTTATTTATTCTTTTACCTTCATGATTTATATTTCAATGTTATTGCTTCGCTTTCTTTTCCAGGTCTGCAAATTAGCAAAAAATCTTCCCAGTGTCGCTCACATGTGTGACAAGCCTATACACGTCGATTATTCTTACATAGAAATACCTAAATATGATATTGATAAACCACAAACATTGGAGAAACGTAAGGCAAGGTGAGAAAATATCTTAATTAAATTCTTTCAATCCTTACTTATATTATAAATGTGAAAGTAACTCTGTCTGTCTGTCGTGCTTTCAAGCCAAAACTACTGAACCGATTTAAATGAAATTTGGTACACAGATAGTCTAGAGCCTGAAAAAGGACATAGGCTACTTTTTATCGACATACCATGCGGGCGAAGCCACGGGCAGAAGCTAGTGTTTAATAAATTGTCTGCCAGGTAAGGCTAAAGTATCTCAGCATATTGCTGTAACAATGTTGCACAACTTTTGTTTACCATTTATCAATAGTAATATAGTCCAATAATAAAAAACGAATGAAAAAAATAGAATATCCTAACTCCTTTAATTTCCAATGCACTGTAAAACTGCTATGCAAGGCACGATGTTTACTAGATCCCGAATGTGAAATAAAACTCTAAATAGCATAGATAAATAGTAGGAAGAGCATGCTGCTCCCTTTAATACAAGTACAGAAAAATCTGGCAAAAAGCCAGAAATTTTGTGAAATTTGCCAAAAACATGGGTTTTTATATTTAGTTTTTAATGTGTTGGTAAGTGGTGGATCTTAATGTGGAAATAGATGTAAGTAAAACAATCTATTCTTAGTGAGTGAAAAACTTCATTATTTATAGCAAAAGGTAAAACATTAGTTATTGCAATAATTAACAATGTTTAACATGAGCCCAGTCAGTCTGTTTGTTGTAAATTTTTATCAGATGTATTACCTATCTGCTGCTGTTTTATTCACATATAAATAATAAAGTACTGAAGTATAATCTGTATTTTGGAATATGTAGTACCTACCTTTGGTACCAGCCCAGAATGAATTCTAGTTTCTTGACTAAAGCTGGTTCCTGACGAAATACGACTTCTCGACATGACACAAGCAAATGAACACCAAATTTAATATTCTACCATTTTAAAGATCAAAATAGAGTTATACCATGAAACTTAAAATTTTGATGTTATCTTAATTTCCGACTTAAAAAGCCCGTTAATTGCCTAAACCAGTATTGAACATACCTACTTCCCTTTGCTCATACAGTCGTAGGTATTGTCATTACTTTGTTGATTGATATTCCCTATTATTTACCATAACATAAGGCTCCATCCAGCATTCCACCTTTAAAAAAAATGTTTTCGTGTTGTCCCCCATTAAATTGAAACATTACAAGGGTTGAAAGTATTTTACTGTCACATATTATTAGCAAAAAAACCGCCCAAGTGCGAGTCTGACTCGCACACGAAGGGTTCCGTAGGTACCACCACCGTACAATATTTACCAAAAATTGACGAAAATATCACGTTTCTTGTATGGGGGGACCATACAAGAAACGTGATATTTTCGTCAATTTTCCCTCTTCCCTCAGACCAAATAAAAAAGCAAGACAGAACACCGTCAACAGTGACGTGAGGCCGGTTTCGTAAACATGTGTGCACTTAGTTTGGTGTAGTTTGATTGTGAATGGGTATAAATGTGTGCGTGTGAGCGTGTATGCATAGAGCGGTGGTATAGTTTTGGCATGCTTCACTGTATTGTTCGCAGCGCTCTGTCTTGGTTTTTTATTTTAGTCTGTGGGTCCCTCTTAAATTTTTTACTTTATTTTATTTTTATTAATGTTATAGCGGCAATAGAAATACACAATCTGTGAAAATATCAACTGTCTACCTAATTCTGGTGTATGAGATACAGCCCGCTGACAGACAGATGGACAGCGGAGGCTCAATAATAGGGTTCCGTTTGGAATACTTCGGCTATGGAACCCTAAAAATGGGTTGGAAAAATAAACCACTTTGCAATCACTTCTATCTTTGAAATTTTGAATTTATAGTAGTTTCATTTCAACTTGTTCTGTTTTACGATAGTACAACGATTACCGACGGCTATTAGGTAGCCTCCGTAAACGTGATAGTTGTCGGTACAGTCACAAGCACAAATATGTATACACTTAGCAACTTTTAAAAGTGATTTTCTCCTACTGTATTGATTGTAATTTTATGTTATTACGAACATAGTATTTTGGAACCCCGGTTATTATGATATAGGTCTCATCTCAAACTTGTAATCGTTATTCGATGAGAAAATCGCTATTGAATTTTGCTGAGTGTATACATGTTTTTGCTCGTGACTGTACCTAGTTCTTTGGGTTGCAAGCTTGCAAGTGTGCCATATTCTTGAACAAGATATATTATACAACAGAGATTATAATTTAAAATATATACATTCATCAATGGTTCTGTGTAATCGTAATGAGAGCAATTATTGAATTAATTATCATAACATTAACATGTTATTGCTTACTGCAAAAGTGGAATGAATCTGGAGTTACGTAATAAGTAGCAGTCTTGTTTATAACCTACCCTACACAGGGTGAAAACTATGAATAGCGCTCAGGTAGCCGACAGCTGCAATACGATACGTTACTTTATTGGCCGGCCGTGTGAAGCCTCGATGCGTAAGCAACTGACTAAAACCCCTATTTTTACGCGGGAGTACTAACGGAGGCTTTAGAAATTATCGCGCATACGCTACGTGTCCTCTTCCTCTTATCCTACGCGATAAGCTATTTATCTTTTATCTGTTACATAATTGAAGGTATAACGATGGTTTATGGGGTTTTCATTTATTATGTATGACAATTTTAACCTCTTTCTGATGCCCTTCCCCCTCTATGTAAGAAACAAGTGCGAGTCGGACTCGCGCACGAAGGGTTCCGTACCATTATCTATAAAAACGGCAAAAAAAAATCACGTTTGTTGTATGGGAGCCCCCTTAAATATTTATTTTGTTCTGTATTTTAGTATTTGTTGTTATAGCGGCAACAGATATACATCATCTGTGAAAATTTCAACTGTCTAGCTATCACGGTTCATGAGATACAGCCTGGTGACAGACGGACAGACAGACAGCGGAGTCTTAGTAATAGGGTCCCGTTTTACCCTTTGGGTACGGAACCCTAAAAATAAGCCTTGGATACCCGCCCCCTTTTCAATCTTACGTAAGATCAGTAGGTATATATAATACCTACGGGTATCTACCGGATAGCCGCACGATCCGCGTCTGTGGGATAACACAAAGCGCGGCAGTAAAAAATTAGAAGCTTTGCCTCTGTGGGGGGTTTATTCCGTGTCGGGAAGAACGTGCTACTAATTAGGAAAGCATACCTTTTTCTGATTTATTTGTATCCATATTTTATATCCAATAATAACTTAACAATTTTTACTGTTTCAGGCTCGTGTACCAATCCCGCAAGAGAGCTATGTTGGAGAATGATCTTCTGCTGAGCACTTTCGCCAAGAAGTACTTGAAGTCTCTGACTGAAGAACAGACAATCATGTATGATCGCCTTATCAATTCGGTGAGCAACGACTGGGATCTGTTCTACTGGATGGTCGGCAAGCAGCCCACGCCAAAGGAATACGACAATGAAGTTATGGACATGCTGAAGCAACACGCTAAAAATGAAGACAGACTTTCTCTGAGGATGCCCAGCTTATACTGAATTCTGACTTAAAATGTTTATAGATGAATTTTATTAGATAGCTTGTTATATCTTCGTAGACATTTATTGAATCTTCGTATACATATAATTCAGTTACACAGTATTCGATTATTTTATTAATAAAATGTAAATTTATTTGTTAGGAAGTTAATAATAACGCTGATAATATGAAACTGGTTTGTTTTGTTTTAGAAATAGCTTTGCGTCATAAATTCACAATTCGGATAGGTTAACTACAACAAAAATAAAACAATAACACACTTCATGACGTCCGCCTTGTATTTCCATGGCGTGATCCGAGACCAAATAAAAAACCAAGACAGAGCGCTGTCAACAGTGACGTGATGCTGGTTTCGTAAACATGTGTGCACATATTTTGGTGTAGTTTCATTGTAAATGTGTGCTTTTGAGCGTGTATGCACAGAGCGGTGGTGTAGTTTTGGCATGCTTCACTGTATTGTTCGCAGCGCTCTGTCTTGGTTTTTTATTTGGTCTGAGGGCGTGATTAGAATTCACACGAAATGATATATTTTGGATGCTTTTCTGCACACGTCAATGCCGAAGGCAGACCTGTTGTCCTACAAAATATTTTCACATTATTTCGTAATTTCACACACAGCATATTGCACTTTCATGAAATTGAACATCTTATCGAACGAGTGTTTGTATTGTAATTGTTACCTTTACAATGGTCTATAGTTATTTGGATGATTTGGTCTTTTGTCAGTTTGAGTGTGTATGTATTATTATGTAGAATAATTCTTAATGTAAATTAGTTTTCGTGCGTAAATAAGCATTTATTTGCCAGGGGTATTAACATATTCATTTAAATGTGTATGAACGTGGAAGCTCGGTGACCTAATACAGGCATTTCACTCGACCTTACGACGCCGCCGCAAGGAGCTACGCAGTGGAGCTCCTTAGTTTTGCGTGAACTGCCGGCCGCTCGCCAATCGCGTACACGTCGTACCGCCAAATAAATAACTCTCAGTGCGTAATCCTTATTTTGATTAAATACTGCCTTATCAAATAATATTTTATAATTTGTGTTGATTATGAATGAGCACGTCACACACGGGTCAGCCACAATCTTATCATTTTCTGTTTAAATGTTTGTGCTTTGATCCAGTGAAGTCAGTTAACTTGAGGCAAGTTGTGAATGTACATTACATATCGAAGAGTGCACACTAATTCGAAAAAAATACTTATTTTTGCAGTACTTTTAAATAAGTGTTTTGTGATCAATATAATAACAATAAATTGTGTTGAAGTGTTAATATTTAGTGATAAAGATGCCTATTCGCCGCAGTCAGGTAAGCTTTTGTTTTTGAAATAATAATGATTTAAGGAGACAATGTACCTAGTATTTTAATTAGTAGGAAAGTAATGTTTAGTACATTACTTTCCTACTAATTAAAATACTTTAAATCTAAATTAAATATAAGAATTGGTAAAGCTAATTTCAAACTTACCGGTTGTTTATCGTAGTTAGGGAAGGCATTATTAAATTCTCGATTGATAACAACGTTGAACCATTATATTTTGAGACGCCGTGTACGGTAAAAAAGACGAGGGTTAGTATAATCATTGAGTTTCTAAGAAATAAAATAATTGAATAATAAAATGGAACTAGCTACGGACGATAAGCTCAAAAACAAGAACGATTTTCTGCAATGTATCCCTTGGAAGAACAGCATTCAACAACTCAAAAATATTCAAAATAGTTGACAATTCAAATTTATTTAATTATGTGCTACAAGCAGCATGCTGTAACTATCCATTACATTACCTAGGTAAAACGGCAAGAAGCTAGAAATTTGTATCGACCGATCGATCGAAACCGGGACCTTTTGGGGTCGATACAAATTAATTAATTGTATTGTCTCAAGCGACAATAGCGAAACTAGGCAGAATTGGTTCATTACGTTTACAATGTTATTTATTTATGTAAATTTTTGCAGGTATTAGTGAAATGGATCTTCGAGAACCAGCACAAGTTGCAAATGGTTCGTTACTGCAGTTCTTCGCTGCGCTACAAAGAGTTGGAAGAGAATGCGGCGCAAGCGCAGCCGGAACACGTGGCGCCCTCTATGGCCACGCCTGCTGAGAAGCCCCGCCCACATATTACGCCTGAAATCTCGTTCAAGGTAAGCTCGCGATTTAATAAGAATTTCAAACAAGGTATTAATATCAAACTTACGAAAAACTGAAACATAATTTATGATTCATTAAGTTTATGTCTCATATTAATAATTACGATATGGTTTCGATTTTAAATTATACCGTCTTGTGGAGATTTGTGTTGAAAGCACTCTAAGATAAAACGGTTTTTTCAGAAATGTAAATCTCACACATGCCTACCAATCGACAAGATTTTTTTTCTTTTAATCAGTCAGCCCAGCCTTTTCCCAACTATGTTGGGGTCGGATTCCTTCTTTTATTCTTTAACTCGATGTCATAATCAAATAGCTAAATCATGATGTTACTAATTTTCTTTCAAGGTAATTCTATTTGTATTATATATGATTTCCTGGAATAATTTTACTACGCAACTGTTGACGTATTTAACAACATGAAAGCAGATAATTCTAACTACTTAATGTATTGTTTTTAAATCGAATGTACGTACGTCGTAAATGTCTGTTTTGAACCTTTATCTTGTTTGTTTGCACTCAGTAACTATACTTCTAAACGGCTATCTACTTGTCTGTTGTCAGGAGGTAACTGCATGATATATGTATTGACTTGGATCGACCATGCCAATTGACACGTGACCGACGACGACGATGTTACACTATACTGTTACAGTATTAAATGTTTACATAATATACTAATTTAAACACATTATGTGATGTAATCGACTGACGCTCTAACTAAGCTACGAGGCGATAATGACTATAATAAATTTCCCTTATAAATTATTACACTTATTATAAACAATTCAATATTATCAATAAGTTTACAAAACAGTAAAAGTAAATAAATAAAGTACCTATCAAGTCACTTTAGTTACGTAAGCAGAGTTCAGTGCTCAGTTCAACGTTTAACTAGTCATATATTTTTCAGCACGAGGACTTACAAGTGAGGCTTGCAGCTCCATACCAACTCAACCCGAAGCCCGAGGTGACAGACCTTGGCTTCGGCAAATTTTTCAGCGATCACATGCTCAAAATAAACTTCTTCAAGCAACTAGGAGGATGGCAGAAACCAGAGATAATGCCATTTGAAAATTTGAGTTTGCACCCTGCTGCCAAAGCGCTACATTATGCAATACAAGTATGTTAATTACCTACTCACATTTCGTCGGTTAAATTCAATTACTTAGAAGCAGTACATATATATTCTTAAATGTCAAAAACACCGCAAAACACCGGGACTTGAACTTTTCCTCAAAGCAGTCATTTTTGTAGCAGAGATAAAGGATGCAAATACGAAAACAAGTTAATTTATTTTATGATTCGGGAAAATATTTACAATTTCTAGAATTATAGCTCTTATTGACGTTACACGCTTTATCAACGCAGTATTGTTACATTAATATATGCGAATGATGTCACTAGGGACCTTACTGTTTACATGCGTGCTAAGAGATAAAGTGATTATAAATATGTTACAGTTGTTTGAAGGACTGAAGGCGTACAGGGGGGTCGATGATAAGATACGATTGTTTCGGCCAGACTTAAATATGGAAAGGATGAATTTAGCAGCACAGAGGTCTGGGTTACCAACTTTTAATGGAGAAGAACTAATTAAATGTGTATCAAGACTGGTGCAAATAGACCAAGAGTGGGTACCACATTCAGAAACCTCCACCTTGTACATACGACCTACGTTAATAGGCACCGAGGTAAGCAGATTATTCAATTAATAAATAGTGTTAGATTGTATATTTATCATGGATACATTATTCCAAATAAAGTCCAGGTTAAAATATCTGGAAAAACAGTTATGAGCAATATTTGTATATATATATATATATACCTATATACACCGTGTTTTTTTTATTTCCCATTTGGCATGGTCTCATTAATACACTAGATATATGAGATTTAAAAAAAACACGCTGTATATTAAATTTTGTAATCACGTTCTCTAAAACGGCTCTATCGATTTCGATGAAAGTTTCAATACGTATAGTTAGTTACAGGGGCGAAAAATTGATCTAGCTGGGTCTCAAATCTGGGAATTAGTTTTCACTATTTTCACAGCCTCGGTGATACGACGTTGATATACCTGGACGATATGTTTATATATTTTCAGCCGACCAGGTACTCAATTATAATCAGGCAGCTATGTATGTAATAAATACGTTTAATATGTAAATACGTTAGTAATATACTGGTGAAATCAGCTAGTACCGTTACCAACAGGTTCTCAACATTCTTGAGTGAGTCATAAGGAAAATTGCATTACTATGAATCAAGCCAATCGTCCGTTTAGAGTAACGTCAGATTTGTCAGATGTGTCGCATTTATAAAACTCGAAATTGATTTTAGTATCTAACCTAAAAAGTTGAGAATATGCGGAGCTAAGCTGTATTAGGCTGTAAAGCTTAGATAATCATAGTAAAACGAAGCCATACTGAAATATGAATTAAAATACATACTATTTAAAAATATAATTAATATGTAAACAATTAAAAAAAGGAAATAAATATATGAATTATAGAGTGTGCGACATGCTAAATAAAACTTCATTATAGGTTTATCCAATAAATAAATAATTTCAATGATAAGGTTTTGGACACTTAAAGTAGGTAGCTTATCTTCATATAAATAACAATCAAAAGTAAGCACGTTCAAGTTTTTAATGGTGGCAATAAAATCAGTGCACACGCGGAAAATGATGTAGCCCACTTGTACTTATCTTTTATAATTCTAAATGCCTCTTATTGATAACATTTGGCAAACAACAATGTTATCGTAAAATTCGGAGATATCTCGAATAGATTTATTTAATCATGCTATAATTATCTTTTTTTTTATTGTGTCATAGGACGGACTCATGTGAATGTTTTCGTATTATGTTTAAGGCGCTTCACTTACCAATATACGTAAATGTAGGCATGTATCGATCGATATTTAGTTATCTTTAATGAAGGACGATAATATTACAGATCGGTCATTGTTGTCAAGTAGGTATCGCTTGCTCTTATCAAATATAATGAACATTTACTTTTGTTTCGGACACAAATTTTTGTTCCAAGTTTGCCTCGCATCTTTTTTTGCTTTTGGCTTAATTTTGTTAGTTATATACATTTCACTGATAAGTAAAACTTAAAAACTGAAAGAATTCATTGGTGTATTGGCGACCTAAGCACTACACAGTCGTTATACTTATACCTATATTTTATTTAGCCATACGGATTTATTAAATAAATAATACCTTTTATTTAACCGTTAAGGTATTTATTTAATTAATAGAATTTTATTAACAAAATTATTTAACTAACACTTTAAGGTATTTATTACATTAACAGAAATGTTTTAACAACATTATTTAACCATTAAGGTATTTATTACATTAATAGAACTTTATTTACAAATGCTGCAATTTTTTTTATTGATGGCAAGTGTTGCAATTTTTTACTGATGCCTATTTTTCTTTATGAAGATAATTATAAACATATTGCTTTAGATAACAGCATTATCTATAGCACACGTTTTCAGTCGTGTGGTGTGCACGTTACATAGGAACAAACATTCTACATCACTTATCTTATTTTGCTATAGTTTGGATATTGAGTTTGGGTCACGTTTCAAGTCTGCACATAACTTTCAACGTTTACGCCGTTATCTCGGCTTATTATAGACTGTCACTTGATTTGCAATTTATATATTAACATGATCAATAAAAAGTAATACCTAGCGATATTACTTTACTATAATAATAATATTTTGGGCAATAAAGATATGCTGAAAGCCAAAACCAACTATGCTAGAATAGATTTACTTACTCATAAATAATGAAAATAGATCGTAGGTACTTTCGGGAAATCACATTTCCATATTGATGAGCTATCTTATTTTTCTGTTTGTTTTTATCGCTTGCGTACCCGTGATATCGGTTCAAGGTAACTTTAATTAACGGTACAGCTCAAAGGTAATTGCTTTAGTAAAGATTAAGCAATTCAAAGACGGACTCTAACCAGAACGACAACACGAAAACTTAATAATTATGTTATTATGTTATATGTATTGTATATCGTATATGAATAAATTATATTATGAATGAAAGTGTGGATGATTTACATTTTATTTTCCATACAGTGCAACTAGCATAAATTATATATCTCCATCATAATAGTAGGTCACAATCTCTAGAATGTATAAAATAATAATTTTATTCAAACTAAGTTGAAAATTAAAATTACTATAGGCAATATATACATAACACTACTAACTATTTACTAATAATAATGTTTACTTCTGGCTTGTTTGATTAATCTTTTTTATTTTTCCAACAGCCAACGTTCGGTATAATGGCACCTGAAACGGCGCTTTTGTTCGTCATCCTTAGCCCCGTAAGTACGTACTACAAGACGGGCACCGATGGTGCCGTGTCAATATACGCAGACCCCAATGTGGTGCGGGCTTTCCCCGGAGGTGTGGGTAACCGAAAAGTTGGCTCCAACTATGGACCCACGATTGGTGAGTTCTGTCTACATGTCAATAATCCTATTAGTTTTTTTGAAGAACTTGTCTTCTTGTCTTCTGCTACAGGAAAAATATGCTGACAAAATATTTTGGGACCAAACTTTAGAATATTCTGTTTTAAATAAACAAGGCGTAATTCCATACTTTTGCCGGAATGTTTGACCACTGTGCAATCATAGTCATAGATAAACCTGTTTGTTGAACCATATCATAGTTTATCAATAATAGAATATAACCGGTGTGATCGGGAATAGTCATGTTCTGATTATGTTTACAGAGGCCACAGCTAGGGCAGCTAAACTAGGTCACCATCAAGTGTTGTGGCTGTTCGGACCTAACCATGAGCTGACCGAAGTCGGCGCCATGAACATCTTCGTAGTTTACATCAATGAACAAGGAGGTAATAATAGTAAACACTATAAATTGTTCCATTATTATTTGTCTGTAACAATAAAAAATAACGTACGATCATGCGGTTAATGGTTGGATATCCGTGTGACTGGCTGATACTGTCATGTTATCTGGTGCGTCGGCACTCTGACCTTATGACCGGTAAATTCTTGTCTCGTATCTGAAGCAACAATTAGGTTCAGTAACATCAGTTCCAACGTTTTTTTCCAGATCACAGTGTTTTTTGTTTAACTTTGATGAGAATTATGCAATGAAAATATTATATTTGCAGATAAACAACTAAGTACTCCGCCATTGAATGGCCTCATCTTGCCTGGAGTGACTCGTCGGTCTATTCTGGAGCTAGCTAGCCAGTGGGAAGACTTAGTCGTGACGGAAGAAGCTATTACGATGGACAAAATTGTTGAGCTAAATAAGAAAGGACGGGTAAGTTTCAGCGTTTAGCTTTCTCGATGTGATTTAATTGAATAGTTTCGAGTGTTAAATACAATGTTTTATTTCAGTTGCTAGAGATGTTCGGTGCGGGCACGGCTGTGGTGATCAGTCCTATCAGCAGGGTTGGCTTCTTGGATCATGAGATCCAAGTCCCGACTATGACGCAGGCCCAACCAGTATACCAGAGGGTTAAGGACACGTTGCTGGCGATTCAATATGGCCACATAGAGCACCCGTACGCGAAAGTTATTTCATAGTGTTGAGTAGGGGCGCACTGCCGTCGTGCGAACATTGACTATTTAGTTGTCACGTCACTGAGAGACAACTACTGTGAATTTACATATCAGAAACTGTCCTGTGCTGACGAATTATCAGAAAACTTTCTGTGACTAAAGTGTGTGGACGATAAATTATATTATTTAAATGATAACGTTTATTGATAAGTTAAGGTTACATTGAACAGAGAGGCGAAGAATGTATAAATGCTGCGCATTTGGTACCCCAAAAACTCGCCTAATAATATTGTTATCGTTGGCGCTATCAGGATGTAATGTACGTGTTTATTTTATTTATTTATTCATTATCTACTATCTTCGGGAGGACGTAAGTAATAGGTATTATTTTACTTAGTTGTGACATGCGATTGAAGTATCAAGTGAAGTAAACGCGAACATTTTAGACCTTACTATAACTATGTTGTATGGTGCTATCTTAAAACCGTAAGCAACATAAGCCACCCAATACAAATTTTGACTGTATTAATTTTTATAAAAAATATTGGGTTAATCGAAGTTAGGAATATTGTAAATATAATTTAGTTTTCAGATAGTAATATTTAGCAAAGAATGCCGTTTTTACATTAATAAAGTCAGTCATTCCGTAGTAATCAAAACAAGCGACTAGAAAATAACTGCAAAAAAATAATATATAAACCGCCGTAAAATGACAAACACATGACAGCGACAGACTTGTAAAATGATGTGATATTATCGTTAAATTAATATAAAGCCGAAGCTTACTCTGTATATAATTGTATCTTGTTAAGTTTAGACGTTAAACACTGGAATGTCCGAACGCAAAACAAGGCGTTAAGACAAATTCAGTGGTTGGAGAACTATTATGAAAACAAAAAACCGTCTTTAAAGGTTATATAATGTAATTACACTGCTTTGTTACTGGTTTGTGTTTCATAAAAGTTCTCGTGTGATATTATTGCCGATTAATGTACTGAAATATTGTAAATTAGTTTCAAGATTCCATTCAGTGCATTTAATATGGTAAATCACTTTTAACTTTTATCAAAAGTTTTGAAAACAAAAGAGGAAGTAAGCTAACAGATAACGTGCATTTCTCTAGTCTAAGGTAAGAATCTGTATGAATTCCTTTATTATTTATAAATACATTCTTTATAAACTTAATTTGATATTTTTATTTCCATTTCTTATTGTGTTTACAATAAAAAAGACGAAGAAGATTACCTACAATTTATGTAAAAAAACACTCCACAGCTGCACATAATATGAAAACAAAACATTTACAACTACTGACACAAACAAATGCCATCTTTAATAAAATGCAAATTGGGTTAATTTTAGAATGAATAATGATACATAATTGAGTCTCAATTTTTTGTTTAGTTCGAAACTATGCATAGTTGAATATCTAAGATTCGTAACATAAACAATGGAAGTTTCGAAAATGTCCTTTGTGTGGTTTGGGACTAAAAAGTTAGGGGTGCTGTGCTACACACATGCTCGAGTCGGCATGATTCGACTCATCCCGGGCGGCAAAATCGAATGTATATTTTGCCTGCCGTGCCGACTCATGCCGAACCGAACCGAACTGAACAAGTGTGAAGCACGCCTTATTTATGTAACTTTTATTGTTGTTGTGTGTTTACGTTTATGCAATTCTGCGTATTAGCTGAAAAACCGATTATGTAACTTGTCAGTGCATTAGACTCGTCACAATAGAGAACTTGCAGGAACCGAATGGAATACAATATTTACAGTAAAAATCGATAGAGTTCACATAATACCTAAACAAGGCTGAGTGTGACTGTTCTCAATTGAAAGTTATGAGGTTATTGTATTAATTACGTTTCGTTTATGAGATAAAATTAATTGGTCTTGATTTGGGTAAAGACGAGACGTGAAGAGGAAGAGAACGATGAGATTATAATTACCGGGTTGATGACTAAACTGTCTTCCGCATACCGATCATGACGAGGTATAAAGGATAAGAAACTCGCCGTTAGACATCAGATTTACCTTTAAAAAAACGTATTACCTGAAGGGATACTAGAGAAGATGTTATAGTTATGATCCCGTATTATCGCTACAACGGTTTGGAACCTACACACCCTTTTTTTTTTTTTTTTTTTTGGGTGGGAAATCATCATGTGACTTCTCCCGCTCTGGGCGGAGCGGAAGGGCGTGTCAGACTCTTACTGACTAAAACCCACCCGTGTTCCTTCGGTTGCCTGTTGCCAGGGTCCCGGTATCCCTTTCGGACTATTCCGCAACCCTGGCAGGCATCGGTCCTAACGGACCCCGTCAGGTGTGCTGACATCTCTTTGAGGCGCGCGTGGAACACGACGCGCCATCGACCTGGGCCTGGTCCTTATCGGACGGCGAGCTGCCCATTGCTCGCCGTCCGCAAGCCCACGCCTATGGTGGCCGGGAATCCGCCTGGGATTACCGACGCCCAGGGTGTCTCCAGCGGCGGCGGTTAGGGGCGTGAGGGCGCAGGCTTTGCCTCTCCCTCACGCGTTCCGCCTCCTCCTTCGCGAGCATCACTGCTTCGCAGAAGGAGGTGACCGCCTCCCATGCCCTCTCGCTCCGTACCATGGCCTGGACCAGGGCCGGACGTGAGAGGTCAGTGCCGCCAATCGCCTCCACGAGGACACGGCGGTGCTCCGCCCAAGCAGGGCACACCTCCACCGTATGCTCCACCGTGTCCTCCGGACGATCCGCACAGTGGTGACACCCAGGCGTTTCCTCCCGCCTAATCCTGCACAGGTACCTCCCGAAGCTGCCATGTCCGGTGAGGACCTGAACCTACACACCCTGAGTTGCTTATTCATCATCCCTCAAGCCTCGTTCACATGTCAAGGAGATTGTATCGTGACTTCTGCCGGGTAAGTTCTTATGCCAGATACTTATCTGTGTACCTTCATGATAGGTATTTACTAATCGCCAGTTCTATCTTTAAATTACGTGGCGATACTACAGATGTCTTATATATATATTACCTACTTATGTTCTCTTCACCCTATCCGAAAGTAAAGATTATTATCTATTTGCCTAGCTGGCAGTATCAATTCAAGAAATCAAACGAAGTTATCCGTAAAAATTGAAATGTATTACTAAAACTTATAAAATGAAAGTAATAAACATGGAGTTTATTTATATTTATTCCGGTGGCAGAGGTAGATCGTCTTCAAATTCATCGATATGCTTCTTTTTGGTCTCCGAACGGTTTATTGACCTGCTGACTGGCTGCAACCCATCCTGATTTGGCGTGGTCGAATACCTTCGGATGAAAGAATGCGATATAAGTAGTGCCTACGACATTCCCCACAACTCTATGTATTTGTCGTAGATTGATTTTAGAATCCGCGGTTTTAAAAAACCACTAGTTGTTTTACAAAACGAGCCGTAATGTAAAACAGCTGACTTGAGCAACGTTCAGTAGCATTGCGCTACTTTTAACAAAACCGCTAACCACGTTTAGACGAAATGCAGAATGCAGCATGGCTTATCTGCAGTCACACATAATAAGCGTTCGGTGTGGCTTCGAATGCCGAATTGGTTGCAGTAACTAAGCTAGCGCACCCTGACTTATTGGTTTAGGTTAGCTTAGGTTAGAACTGTGACAAACCGCGCGCGAGCCGAGCGGCCGGCAAGCGCTACTTCCAAGTCGGTCGCTATTACTTGGCTATTTTTTAGTATTTTTAGGACTGACTTTCATAAAATTATGTTTTCACTTGAGTTAGCGTTGTTTTCACTCATATTACTCGTTTTATTTATTTCTGTTTCGGACACTATTATTGTTGTTATGGCACACAGAGCTAAATAATATGGAGCTAAAATCTAAAATCTGTCGTTTATGTTCAGGCTGTTCTACATAACCACTAATCGTTGACCCGCTGCATTAATAAATGCAAAACGTTTATGCAATTCTGCGTATTAGCTGAAAAACCGATTAACGTTTTTCAGCTATTTTACATAACGGAGCTGTTTTGTAAAACAACTAGTGGTTTAGTAAAACAGCCGAATATTCCCGATCAGTAAAACCTTGTCGTCAACACTGTTGACGATCGGGAAAAAATGTTTCATTCGTTCACAGTGTTGACAAAACGGAACTTTTTTTCCCGATCGTACATTATGTATGTTTAGTTCAAGAGTCAAGGTTTAGAAAAGTGGAGTTCAATTAAAGATGACACGAATTTATAAAATGCTTTAATTACGATTCTTGAACTAAGCATCCATATCTGACCTCCACAACTTAATTACTGGGTAACACGATACCCATTGTTATAACTGGTTGTCAGACTATTGGGCTTCTGACTACCCATAACGACTGTCAAAGATCTACGAATGACCGCCGGGACCAACGGCTTATCGTCCTTTCCGAAGCACGGTGGGGTTTCGATATGTAATGGATGGTCACCCATCCTCGGACCAACCGCGACAAGCGTATCTTAACCTTCGATCGACCCGTGCGGCTGTTATTATTTAGCCACGAGCCCCTCTATTAGATACATCCATGGAGCCTTGCAAGTTGTGTTACCTTCCACAAAACGTTAAGTACGCATTGAATGAATTGAATTGATTAAGGAATCAACCCAATAAATATTCAGACGATTGACCCCGCGGTGCCACAGTCTTGAGTTTTTTTAGTATATACGTCTGGTGCGCAATAGCGTTAATGAGGCTATAGTGTCGTTCTCATATTACATTCACCAAAGAGTTAATTTGTTAACAATAGAAATTTACACCCTGGATGCAGACATGCAAATGATATAAAAGCCATTTTTAAAGCCATGTAAACTAAGCTCACATCAAAATGAACAAACAATTTGCAAAATTTTCAAATGTGGCACCAAAGTAAATGAACAAAAAAATTGCATCTGCAATAAAATGCAATACAAGTAACTTACGCGTATGCTCTGCTGTGACCGCTGTCGCCTCGCCCGTCGCTGGAGCGTCGCGAGCCGCTCGGAGGCACGCCGGGCGCACTGTCCACGCGACTACCGCCTGTACAGACAAACGTCATACCTTCATTTCCTTTTTCATTAAACATTCATGAAGCAGCGATTACGCGCATACACGTGCACAGTGGCATTGTAAAGAAAAAGGTGGTAGTTGAAAACGCGAGAATGTGCGCGAGACGTAGGTATGCGACAACGCAGCTCAGCATGTTCTATCTTTGAAATCATACGCATGAATCATGAATGAGTCCTCAGAAGATATTTTCTGAACAGGTCTCATAATAGCATTAAAATAGTCCATGGGAATCACTTAAACAGGTAGCATTACGTTAATATAATATTAAAAATAACGACAAACACATCGAAGTGATAAAGATTTTTTCTGGAATTTCCGCGATTTAACCTAATTGTAAAGATAACTCCGATAAAAAAGAAAATAAATAACGGTGTCACAACAGAAAGCTTATGCAATATTTTGTAGCAATTGGTTCATTGGATTTCGTTTGATTGACCTCTTATTTGATCGATGGGTGATTGACTGGCCCCCGAGGAGACACTTCCGGCTGACGTAACCGATACTGAAACAAAATAATCACTACAATATTGGGGATTACCGTTATACGCTGCATTGACTTGATCTAATTTCTTAGATAAGACTTATTGCGATGCTTTTCGAACGAAATACATGCGCATTAAAATGTCTCATTGACAAACAAGGAGTACGTAGTATTTTTCCGTCGTAGATACTGCTAATTATTTTTTAAAGAAATCAACAAACTTTCTCAAGGTCTTAGATAGAAAATAATGACGTATTGGTGACTGTGAATTCTATAATAATACGTCTTGATTTGAGACCTAAGTTGCATCTAAGTGGTACTAGTCAATATTAACTAATTACTAACCTTGTTGTTCTTTCTGTTTCACCCTGGCTTGTGCACGTTGCAGTTCCTTGGTCCACGAGGTCGTCTCGGACAGACCCTGGTCTCCACACAGCTTCACAATCAATTTCAAACCTGCACGAATAGTTATTGAGACTCACAGTAGGTACATAGTTTTCACCAGGCGCGGCACCATTGGTGCCGAGGAATATTTTTAGGGAAATGCTTATGTTGTTAAGTACTCAAAAAACTTTTTTTTGTATATGCCCATCGGGGTCACTGTGGCTCAAGTACCTACAGTTTTTAGTTAGTAAAGCACGTAAATCATTCAGCCTCTCGATAGCTTGAATGATTTGGGGGGGCCATGACCCCCCAGGACCCCCCCCCACGGACCGCGCCTGGTTTTCACCCGTGCAAAAAAGCAGACAGGTCGCTAGTTTGTAATATGAAGTAAAAACCTAATCATAATACATAGTTATTAAACTCTACTAACACTGAACGTTGTCAGGGAACCGTGCGTTCATCTTCTTGTAGAGGGAGAGCGCCTCCTGATACCGTCCGCTGGCTCGTAGGCACGCTCCCATCAGCAGACCCCATTGAGGCTACGAGAAAACGGCTGTTATACTTCTGAGTTCAGCTGAGATCAGAATGCTAAGAGGGATGTGTGGTGTTACGCGAATGGATAGAATATGAAATGAGTAAATAAAAAAATGTTTGAAATTGGCAACAGTGGCTGAAAAGTTGTGTGGAAATCGGCTGTCGTCGTATGAGGTGGGCATGTGATGCGGAGGAATGAGGGAAGTTTTGAGTATGTATGTGGATGGCTATAAGAGTAGGGCAATACCAAAGAAACGATGGATGGACTGTGTGAAAGATGATATGGCTAGATGATAAGATGATATGGCTTCTCTATTAGTCGTCATCTCGTTATTCACCCCCTTGTGACTAACGAGATGACGACTAATAGAGAAGTATGGAAGCGAAAGACATGTTGCGCTGACCCCAAATTAATTGGGATAACGGCAAGGGAATGACGATGATGATGATGATGGTGACTTTTGAGTTACGTGACATCTTATTACATAACTTCGATCGTTGATGTTTTTTTAGCTGATTTTATTATGAAAAATAGTGAAGTAAATGCGTAATTTCATATCCGGAATAGGTGCTTGGTATTTTACGCTACCCACAGCACCAACGCCGCGAATATCACCTATTTCTGAATAGGCTTTTAGCTCTTTAACATAACACAGTTTCACTTCTTTGAACGATATGGAAGGTTCGTACTGGACTAGTGGGCTATCGGAGTGTTTTAAGTCGAAAAGTAAGCTATATTTTAAATATAGCTGTCATCACTACATATTATAAAACAAAGTCCTCCGCCACGTCTGTCTGTCTGTCTGTTCGCGATGAACTCAAAACTACTGCACCGATTTTTATGCTGTTTTCAACAATGGATAGAGTGGTTCTCGAGGAAGGTTGGAGTATATAATTTATCAAGTGGGCGAAGCCGCGGGCATCAGCTAGTAAGAACTATAATAATGAATGATATATAATGTAGACCTTAATAACAAGTTTGAAATTAAATGTTTTATAAAATAATTACTTATATAGTATAAAATCGAATTAGTCAAATTAAAGACCTCTTCCTCTCTCCTCTCTTTGCTTTGCCCGACAGAGTCCACAATTATCATGTCTTTGTAAAACCGACCACCGAAGTTCACATTGTGGAAAGTACTCCACATATTGAGTACTGAGAAAATAAAGCATTTAGGTAGGTACGATTTATTGTATCGTTTTCAAATAAATGTTAGTACTGAGAGTAACGTTGTTTTCAATAATATAAGGTCATAAAGTAAGATTACTATATACTATCTCTGCGGCACATTATTATTACATTGTTGTACACATTAATTCTGAATTGAAGCAATCATTCGGAAAATTAAATGTTCTACGATAAGGAGTAAATAGAATACCAATGTTTTTGTATTAGCATAAGCATAACGAGCCTATAATATTCCCATGCTGCTGGGACACAGGCCTCCTCTCTGTGAGAGGGAGTGAGCCGTTATCCACCACGCCGGACCAGTGCGGGTTGGTGGATGACTTTGATTTTTTGTTCTAGGACATGCCGTTTCCTCATGATGTTTTCCTTCACCTTTTTGATAGCAGTAGTGATGAAATAATTTACACAAAGTAAAGTGCCTGGCTGGGTTCGAACCAACGACCTACAACTCGTAAGCCGCGGCCGTTTCTACTGGGCCACTACTGCTCACTGCTGTTTTTGTGTTAACGAGTAATTTAGTTTTGTTCTCAAGTTTATTTATAGAGATTGTATTAAATGGCGTATCGCGTTACAATCGAGCTGGATCGCTCCTCGTTTACTTACTTAAGTTTACTATAAAGAATATTTGTTAAGGCGCATTCATACTATGGGCATTCGCAAACAAACATTCCCGTGTTGGGAGATTAGCGGCGGACGCTCGCATACAGTAAAAGAAGCGCAGCGAGCAGGCCGATTTCTGTTCAATAAAACGTCCTTATCTACTCGCGGTGGGGACACACTTTTATCAGGTGTATCTCGCAAATACGATTCTACGGACTTGCGGAGTCATTCTTTTTAATGGCTTATTTATCATTATGTCCAGTTAATCAGCACGAACAAATGTGTAAAGATTTTGGACGAAATTAAAAATTCAGACTCGAGTGAAGTCGCGTGAAAACACTAACTATATTCTATGTTTATGCGAAATTTCAAGTCTATATCTTTAGAAACAAAAAAGTTTAGAAGGAGGAGGAGCAGGAGTTGTTAGATTTGTTATCAGCAAATGACTCATTCGTTCCATAGTGGCTCGGCAGCAATGCTGCGCGCTATTTCATGATAGTTTTCTATGCAATAATCTGTTTAGTGCCGTACCTTCAAAAGGTATTGTGTTCTGATCTGTTTCTTTTCTTAAATACCACTTTATAATTATGTATAATTATTAAAAAAAAAAAATCTAATCGAGTTTATTATTATTATTTGCTACACATATCTATCTATTTTTTATTTAAACATCTACACACACTATAAAACTGATTTACATCCGTAAGACGTCCTCGTAACATAAGGTCCAGTTGAAAACCAGCGTCAGGCACTAGTTGTCTGGCATGCATGCTGAACTGGGCCTGTTTGGCGCAGCCGTGGGGCGCACAATACTTTTTTCTTTCTTATGTTCTTTGTTTGTTTTTTGTATAAAATATTGTGTGCCTTACCTGGGTCAAATAAATTTATTTTCTTTCTTTCTTTCTATAAAAAAAAGGAAAACAAAGGCAAGAATTTGAAAGCCGACGACAATTTTGGAAACTTGACAGTACATACATTACTGGGCTGCAGTCTCGCAGCTCGGCGGTAGTACTGCAGCGCTACGTCGGGCTGCGCTTCACTGGCCAGCCACTCCAGCGCAGACAGCTCACATGGCCACACTGCTTCTACCTGCACCAGATTTAAATACACCAGTAAGTATAAGTGAAGTTTTACTGCGGGTCTTATCCACGTAGACAAGCCAACCTGTCCGTCCGTTACCATTTCACGCTTAAGCGACTGAACGGATTTGGATGAAATTTGGCACACACGTAGACCTGGGTACATTGGATACTTTTAATCTCGTTAGTACGGTGCCGTGGGATAATTTCCGACCCCCACACGGGCGAAGCCGCGAGCAAAAGCTAGTCGTAAATAAATGTTGATTGCATTTGCGTACACAGGATGTAGCTGGCAGCAGTAAGGCTGGTATCTATAAAGAGTACTATGACTTTGCTCTAGCTAAGCACGGTAAGGGTTCCATGTGAACCATGTTCGTATGAAGTTAAGGTGGATATTTTTTCCTATGAGCTGATCAAGATCTGAATGTAATCAAGAGGTTTAAACTTCTATAGTCCCGTTTAGTGTTTTTGGTAGGGGGTAAACTTATGGATTTGGTAGTGCTTTACTTTTAAATATAGATGGCGCTAATACCAGTTTTAAGTTGTCACTTCTGTCGGCAGTCCCCATGAATGCCTATTTTTTTAACTAATGAGCAGAGCAGCCTTTTGTATGACAGAAAAACGTAGAGGGCAAAGAAGACGGTTTTGATTGTGTCTTCCGTTGTAAATGATCTGAGAATTATTACAAAAAGAGTGTCTGCTTTTCTGTTTAAAATAAGTAACTATTGTTACACTTATAGTCTTTGTACGTTAATCGATGGAATTTGTTTGTATATTGGGTATCAAATATCGATTTAGGCGAGTGTTTAGTGAATAATGTATAAGAAACGCCAAGGTCGACCGTTTCTATGAGAGTACACTAAGGAATTTTTAGAAAGCCGAGGTAAAAGTGGTCATGAATATGAAAAAAAATCACTGGTGCAACTGAAATCGCGGAGAAATGTTCGATAGAGTACCTATCTTCTCAGCTTTAAGGATTCTTCTCTTCTCCTTCATTTCGTGGGGTTAGAGACTAACCTGGTGGTAGGATTCTTCCGACTTGAAGCGAGATCTGAAGGCCAATTCCCGATTAAAATGTAGTCGCAAACTTAGCGACAATCAATGTCAAAAAATATATGGAAGTTAGAGTTACTTTTGACATATTATAATGCGAAGTTTTTTAAAAGACGGGAATTGTCCCTCAGAATATTTGGCAATTTAACGGAACTGGAACGCAACCATATTTCTAGATTGAATATAGAACGTTTTACTGCTCGTCATTGACGAGTACTGCGTTCTAGACTCATTAAACCTACTGAATGAATAAACGATGTGTTCTACTTTAAATTTGATTAGAAAACGTTTTTTTTGGAATTGCTCGTCTACTGCGGAATACAGGATGTCATTGACTTTGAAACCTATTATTTGCCTACGTTAAGTCTCACACGATTTCAATGACTTCATAAGCATCATACTGGATGCAGAAGGAGGAGAATCCTATCACCAGCAGTAAATGGCGGTAGGATGAGTTGATTGAATATAATTAATGCTTGCTTACGTCTTGGTAATGATGTTTGGCCGTTTGTGTGTCACCCATCTCGCTGTGCAGATGCGCAAGCGCACAGGTCACCCCCGCGTCCCAGTTGCCGATGAGGCTGTACCTAAAAATGATAGAAACATATATGTTATGGGTCTAGGAAACCTATCAAGCAATTTTATTTTACGTTAGCGACAGTAAGAAACAGTCTCTGTAAAGCTACCAAGTTCAATTTTATATCAAACCGTCGTATCAAGTTTAGGCAGTCTAAATTACAGGCCTATTTAACTTTGAACTTCGGCCCTTCATTAGACTAATGTGCATGTTAGACTACGCACTACGAATGAAATGCGTATCATCCCTGAGCATATCCATTTAAGATTATACTGCTCTAAAAACAACCTTAATAAGAGTTATCGAAGGTCGATAACACAGTACAAAACATTTTCTCAATCGTGATTTGCATCAAGATTGAGAAAATGTTAGACTCAAAGCAACTGGCAAAATGTGGGTGTACAGTTACGGGCATAAATATGCCGGCTATGGGCAGATCGGCAATAATATCTGTTTTTTTTTAATTTTTATTATTTATTCATTTAAATCAAGCAATTTGTAACTCATAGTGTTAGTACAAAATATGGTAGTAAAACATTAAAAACAACACAGAAATCATTTATGACATCACTGCTGCAAGGTGACAGGCCCAGCCGATACCTTGCAGCAGTGGCTCACAAACACACAATCTAGCCTGCTTGCTACCATAGCCAGGATGCTGTTGGTGCTGCCCCGCACCCTACTAACCAGGGATGCGCAACGCTTCCGCATCACGGTGTAGAAGCAGTCAACGCGAGCTTCAGCAAACATCCCTGATGCGCTGCAGTATCGAGGCAACCCCATCAACACCCTGAATACGTTATTGTATTGAACGCGAAAGGCGCTGTATGATTTCTGAGTATAATGAGCCCACAGACTGCAAGAGTAAAAAGACGTGCAGTATGCGCTAAATATAGTGCGCCTGACCTCCTTAGAGGCACGCCTGAATCTGCGGGCAATCATGTTAGCTCTCACACACAGCGCCCTCCGCTCCCTTTCAATATCTTCATCATCTTTGAGGTCAATGGTCAATATGTGACCCAGATATTTAAATTGGTCCACCCTCACAAGGGGCATACCGCTTAACTTCACTGAAGGTATAACTTCTGGGTACCTACCCCTGGCCCCAAAGACCATGACCACACTCTTCTTAACATTATAGGCCAGACCATGCAGTCTGGCATATTGCTCGCACGTGGCTACGAGTGTCCTAAGCCCGCAGACTGACGCGCTCAGCAGCACCATGTCATCGGCGTAACTTACGTTATTACGTAACAAACGCCATCAATATGACACCCGACACGCATGCTGCTAAGCGCTTCAATCAGATTATTCACGTACTGGGTGTTAGGGTCGACACCGTTATCCTTGAAACTAGTGGTTTGGTGTCATCTATAATATACTTTTTCTATGGGACCAACCTTGAAATCGCGAAAAAAAAATCACCTGTTCCATACATTTGTGTTCACTTAAATCGACAAAATGTATGGAACAGCTGATTTTTTTTTCGCGATTCGTATATTTCGCGAAAAGTATATTATAGATGACACCAAACCACTAGTTTCAAGGACAACGGTGTCTACCCTAACACCCTGTATAGGTTAAATAGCGTAGGCGAGCATAACCTCCCCTGCCTCATCCCGCACTCGAACCCATACGGCCTAGAATGGGCACCAGCCCACCTCACCCTATTGACTTGGTTTCCATACCAGTATTTTAGAGTATTTGTCACCTCTGGCGGCAAATTTAGCTCTTCCATCTTCCTCCATAGAATGTCGTTCGAAACCAAGTCAAAAGCCTTGCTCAGATCAAGGAAACAGGCGTAAACTGGAGTGTGGCGATCCGTGTAGTATTTCACAGTGTGCTTCACACTCAAAATAGCGCTGTCAGTGGATAATCCTGAACGGAAACGAAATTGGTTATCGTAAATACGTACACGATTGCTAAGTTCAGCATTAAGCACACTGTCAAACATGGTATGGATAGATGATATATAGATGTTATGTACATGAGGTAGCTACCAGTGCTCAGCCGCGGCCGCGTCCCGCTTGCCCTGGTGGCGCCTGGCGAGCGTGGCGCCCGCGCCGCCCGCGTTACGTACTAGTTATGTACATGAGGTAGCTACCAGTGCTCAGCCGCGGCCGCGTCCCGCTTGCCCTGGTGGCGCCTGGCGAGCGTGGCGCCCGCGCCGCCCGCGTTACGTACTAGTTATGTACATGAGGTAGCTACCAGTGCTCAGCCGCGGCCGCGTCCCGCTTGCCCTGGTGGCGCCTGGCGAGCGTGGCGCCCGCGCCGCCCGCGTTACATACTAGTTATGTACATGAGGTAGCTACCAGTGCTCAGCCGCGGCCGCGTCCCGCTTGCCCTGGTGGCGCCTGGCGAGCGTGGCGCCCGCGCCGCCCGCGTTACGTACTAGTTATGTACATGAGGTAGCTACCAGTGCTCTGCCGCGGCCGCGTCCCGCTTGCCCTGGTGGCGCCTGGCGAGCGTGGCGCCCGCGCCGCCCGCGTTACGTACTAGTTATGTACATGAGGTAGCTACCAGTGCTCTGCCGCGGCCGCGTCCCGCTTGCCCTGGTGGCGCCTGGCGAGCGTGGCGCCCGCGCCGCCCGCGTTACGTACTAGTTATGTACATGAGGTAGCTACCAGTGCTCTGCCGCGGCCGCGTCCCGCTTGCCCTGGTGGCGCCTGGCGAGCGTGGCGCCCGCGCCGCCCGCGTTACGTACTAGTTATGTACATGAGGTAGCTACCAGTGCTCTGCCGCGGCCGCGTCCCGCTTGCCCTGGTGGCGCCTGGCGAGCGTGGCGCCCGCGCCGCCCGCGTTACGTACTAGTTATGTACATGAGGTAGCTACCAGTGCTCTGCCGCGGCCGCGTCCCGCTTGCCCTGGTGGCGCCTGGCGAGCGTGGCGCCCGCGCCGCCCGCGTTACGTACTAGTTATGTACATGAGGTAGCTACCAGTGCTCTGCCGCGGCCGCGTCCCGCTTGCCCTGGTGGCGCCTGGCGAGCGTGGCGCCCGCGCCGCCCGCGTTACGTACTAGTTATGTACATGAGGTAGCTACCAGTGCTCTGCCGCGGCCGCGTCCCGCTTGCCCTGGTGGCGCCTGGCGAGCCCGGCGGCCGCCAGCGAGCGCAGCGTGGCGCCGGCGCCGCCCGCGTTACGTACTAGCGACCACCTGGCCATGGCACCTCCCATCGCTGTGTCGTCACCACTTCGCTCTAGAGCTAATGCTGAAGAAGAAATGTGAAGTTAGAGGGTTCTTAAAACTTAGTTTAGTTGTTTCGCATAGAATTGCGAGTGTATTGTGATGATTAGAGACCCGAATAAAAGCAACTTAAAATGCTCGAAATATGCAATGAAATATGCAATAAAATCGCCATAAAGTGCCAAGATCGCGCCAAAAAGTGCAAAGGTGACATCAAAATTTTTGGCTCATTATATTGTAGTGTTTTTTTTTAATATCTTTAAAAGTATTTATTTTAAAATTGGATAATTATTTAAAAAAAAAATTGAAATGTATAATAAAAGAAAAATTAACACACGGTAAAGTTTGCAAACCTTTTTTTTTTTAATTTTCCAATTTGCCCCCGAAAAGTGACCCCCATATTCAAAATTAATTTATTTACGTTACATATCCGTGTTTGGATCACAGAAATTTATATGTGTACCGAATTTCAACTAAATTGGTCCAGTAGATTCGGAGCAAATTGACTTTGACAGACGGACGGTCAGCCAGCCAGCCAGACAGACAAACAGACACACGAGTGATCCTATTATATAATATATTCCTTATTTCGGAGTACCCATACAAGTACACACAATCCATATATCCCGTCCCGTTTTTTCCTTTTGAAATGTATTTATTTACTCTACTTAAAACGGTTAAGAACCAATTACAATAGTTAAATATAGGTACATACCAAAAAAAGAAAGAAAATAAAAAAACATTAAAGTTTAAAAAATAAAAAAGTTAACAATGGTGCCGATTCTCTTGTACACCAACTAAACTAACTAAACTATCACTAAAATTCCTAACTATGGACTATGGGAATCTTGGAGCTATTCTGCCAAATAAATTCTCTAAATTTAAAACTTATTTTGACACAACTAAAATCGAATTTGACAACCGCGCGCCTCCACTTGGTACTTGTTTTCCCTACCCCGTGTTTTTGTTTGTGTAGTTTTTGTATGGAAAATAACGAAAAAAAATAAAAAAATCTCTTTTTATATTACTGTGTGTACATAAATAATAAATAAATAAAAAAAATTACCAACATGTTGAGAATTAGGGGTTTAAAGGTTTCCTAAAGGGGATCGAAATTTTCATAATTTTTTCGATAGTACACACCGTTTTCGAGATATAAGCAAAAGAAAATAAAAAATAAAGTACTGTTTTTTGTAACTGAAGTCGAGTTGTTGGTTTGAATTTTAGTTCATGACATCTAATTTTATTCCACACATTTTTAATCGCGATTAAATATAGTCAGATTTAGTTAGAGGATTTTAGATATAGGACAAAATTTTAGGTTAAATCGTTAAATTCAGAATAGCATTTTCACTAAACTAATCTCAGTGCCATCTTAGTGCTGTCAAACTAAATTATAGTTAAGTTGTGTTATGTAAAGTCTATTTCAGAATGAGTTTGATCGTTTGACAGGACTAAACTAAATTTTAGTGATTTTTAGTTTAGTTTAGAGAATTTTGTGACAAGAGAATCGTCACCAATAGTTTCTTGAATCCCTCTCACATTACTTCTGACATGCCAATAAATTTTTTATCCATACATTCACAAATCTTTTGTTGGATTAGAGTCCAAGAGATCATTAAAAAGTGCAAAGTAATGGGAACTTAGCACGTGTGACGGTGCGTTACGGACGCAGACCAAACAGCCCTAAGAAGCGAGACAGCACAGCAAGCAGATCAGATCGTCAGCGCGTCAATAGTCCCACGGAGCATCTTAAGCCGATATCAGATGCTTCACTTTTTGTTCATTCGGCATCTTTCACCCGAAGTGAAACGTCTGAACACAATATGAATCAAAAAGGAAAAATATTTCATTAGGGAACCAATCCAACGATGTTGGATTTCGGCACTCGACAACTATACTGGCGTACCAAATGATCAAAAGTAAAATGGAAGGAGTAGATGAACTTTAATTCCTATATAATATCGTCGGTGTCGTGTGGACGAGAAATAAAACAAAACTAAACCTTCATTCGAGTGAAGCGTCTTATATCGGCTTCACAGGCTATATTTATGGTGAGCTAATCTCCTGCTCGCCTGGAGGCAATCTTAACAGAAACTTGTTCTAAGACTAGTGATCGAAGCCAGTTACCCTGATCGTGTGCAGCTGCACACGATCAGGGTAACTGGCTTCGATCACTAGTCACATAAGGTCAGCGGGGTCGAGATGCGTGGCGGTAGACAGTTGGTCGGCCGCGTCGCGCCAGGCAAGCGTGCCCGAGTCAGACGCGCGTGCGCTCTCTAACACGCTGGTGACGTCACTTATTGACTCTTTGTTCTAAGACTAGTGATCGATGCCAGTTACCCAGATTGTGTGCAGCTATAAGGTCAGCGGGGTCGAGATGCGTGGCGGCAGATAGTTGATCGGCCGCGTCGCGCCAGGCGAGCGCGCCCACGTCAGACGCGCGTGCGCTCTCTAACACGATGGTGACGTCACTTATTGACTCTATGTTCTAAGACTAGTGATCGAAGCCAGTTACCCAGATCGTGTTCAGCTATAAGGTCAGCGCGGTCGAAATGCGTGGCGGCAGACAGTTGGTCGGCCGCGTCACGCCAGGCGAGCGCGCCCACGTCAGACGCGCGTGCGCTCGCTAACACGATGGTGACGTCACTTATTGACTCTATGTTCTAAGACTAGTGATCGAAGCCAGTTACCCAGATCGTGTGCAGCTATAAGGTCAGCGGGGTCGAGATGCGTGGCGGCAGACAGTTGGTCGGCCGCGTCGCGCCAGGCGAGCGCGCCCGCTTCAGACGCGCGTGCGCTCGCCAACGCGCTGGTCACGCGCGCTGCGCAAGAGTACGGGTCGTCGCGGGATGCTGCTTCACTCAGTTGTCGGGCTTCCGACCAGTTACCCAACTGGATATTGTAAAAGAAAATAAATAAAATACATTTATTTGACCTTTACTTCATTCGAAATAAGATTAGAAATTTATCCAAACCTTTTTTACAGTCCTAGTCCAGTCGCCTATAGGAGTGAATTTTCAGAAATCCTGTCTTAGTACTCATCTTCGTTATATAAGGAACCGTTGTGCAAAATTTCATTCTTCTAGATCCAGTCGTTTAGGCTGTGCATTGCCTGTCAAAGTATATTTTAGATAGAACACTCCACTCACAGCATAAGCCACAAAAGCAGCATCAGTATTAGCTTCAGCGCGTAGCACACGGTCATGAGGATGCGCGCGCGCCACCGCCTTCAGCCGCTGCAGCGCTCTCTGCGCCGGCGCGCCCGTGGGCGGCCGCAGCGAGCGCAGCGCTGCCAGCGCTCCGCCGAGCTCGAGCCGCGCGCCCGCTGCGCCGCCGCTGTAGCCACGTAAGGCTTCCACGCACCATGACATGCCGCTGTAACATTACAGTTGCACTAGGACTTGTTCTGAACCACGGATTGGATAATTGTGACTGATATTGGTCACGTTGGCCTATTGGACAGGGCGAATTTCACCAATGAAACTGAACGCGATCTCACACATCTAAACTGCGATCAAGATTTGTCAGTGTCCTTGCCTTGGGAATATTGACACTGACAGCTCTTGAACTCAGTTTAGGCTGCCATCAGACGGACTGCATCGCAGCAACCGCGTGCAGTCAGTCTGATGGCAGCCTTAGATGTGCTGATCGCGTTCAGTTTAATTGGTGAAATCAGCCCTTAGAATATAACTACGTGTACTGTACTAGCTTGCTCTGCCGAAACCTTTGGAGATTATATTATATAAAGTTATGTTATTGGTCAGGTCTAAGCCGCAGCAAATACAGTGAGTAGCAAGTAGCAAATGCACTTAATCACAAAACAAATTCAAGAAATTGATTGATTTCTTTTTTCTGCGTTATATGTGTAGGTATATTTCATATTTTAGTTAAGACTTCGCATAATCATGTTTTTCTTTTCTTGTTCTCACACACAATTGTCTACATTTCTTTCTCATTTCTCCTTTAGCCAGTCTGCTGGAAGAAATTTCTAAAGAAATAAGCAGTACCTTTGTACTTATATTATAATTATTTCGTATCTTTATGTATTACTGTGTGTACATAAATAATAAAATAAATAAGTAAACAAAATATGCTAAATAGGATTTTTCCAACGATTCATCCCGAAATTCTGACGCCGACTTCTCGATATCTTCGTCAATTTTCAATTTATTTTCTTTATCAAATCAGGACCATAAAACCTTTTGAAGCTACGATACTGAGCAGACTATTGCATCGAAAACTATATTTAATTACTTGATAACAATAATCAAAATAGCAATTTTTTAAATTTATTTGTGATAGTCTATCTGTGTCACATTTTGATTTCGGTTTGACTTGTAAAGATAAATATCATTCTTCGGAACTGACATTACGACGGAATATACCTATAATGCTGAAGTAAAACACATAGTAAGTAAAGCACATTCTATCGTTCAATGAGCAGACAAAATAGCCCTTAAGGTGCCGAACATATTCTGGATGCGACTGTACACTGCTATGAACAGCCAATGAAATATTTTTATACCCACCCCGAGTCAGGTCCTCTAGAGCCAGGCCTCTGCATGGCCGCCGCGGCCGCAGCTAGCGCCAGGCATCGCTCGGCGTGCGCGGCGCCCCGACGCGACCATCTGGACAGCCGGTCGCCGCGGACCACGTCGCGGACTACACATTCGTAGGCGTCGTTTTCCTGAGAAGATAATGTAATAAGTATCAGTCAACTGAATACTCAAGGCATGTTTCCTGCATAACTCTAAGCTTCGAAGTGATCCTTAAAAAGTTAACCCGCTGGGGATCGAGTCCAGGACCCCATACTCGGTAAGCTGGTTGACCAGTAATATCCGAAATATAAAGCTTTGATAAGGAATTTCTGACCTCATATTTGTAGTGACAGTCAGTCGCAAAATGACATCATGTTGATAATGATAATTGTTGCATTTCAATCGAAATTGCAATCATTCTGTATAAATAGAGAGTAAATGATAATTTGACAGCAGAAATAGGAGAATGACCGCAAGAAACATGGGACAAGGGCAAGTAGAAGATGTAAAGAAGTGATTGCTTACGTCATCAATAGTGATGTCCTGGTGAAATGTAGGCGGCTCTACATCGAGCATCGCGTGGAAGGCCGCTTTGGCACCTTCAGCGTCGTTCAACGCCACTGAACACAATACAAGATGCAGGCCTGGAATAAAATAGACGAATATGTTGTAGCTATTCATTAATTTATACACATTAGTAGTAAAATTTCACTATTATAATGTTCAATGCAAAACGCAGACGAAGTGGCGTCGAAAAGAGTAAATCAACAACATTTGAAACTTAACTTTTGCATACAGTTGATATTCGTATAACGAATGATGACAACAGTCCCGAATTGAATAATCACATAAGGACTGTTGTCATCAAATGGAAGAACATAAATTTTTTTTGACTCACCCGTTTGAAAGTCTCCTTGTTCATGCATAATATGTTGAAAGTTGGTGACAGCGTCTCGAAACTTGCCCATGCGCACCAGAAGTAGACCGATGTTGTGCATGACTTTCATTCTAAAGAAAGTCAAGTTTTCAAAAATAATTAAATAAATACTTAAATATTGAAATTACCATTTATTTAACACATGTATACTGCACACATACATTAAAACCTCATTTCATATAGACCTCTCATCTATTTAATATGTTTTTTTAAGCTTATTGTTGAAACAGATACCATATACTCTGACATCTGTCTTTGGATTAATCAAAATAAAATATTCTACAAATAAAGGTGTGAAACAGTTTTTTCATCAAAGCAATAGAAATAGATCCTTATTGCCTTCAACAACAAGAATATGGGACGTTTTACCTCAAGTCTTTCTCAGCCGTTGGTGTCTGGTCTAGTGCCATTCTATATAATTTTAATGCTTTTGGGTGCTCTCCCATTTTGAAGTAAATATTTCCCATGTTCACCTATAAATGCATAAGAAATATTTAGTCAGCTTTACCGCCTGTACCATGAAAAAATTATAATACTTCACATGCGGGACCGGGAGAATTACGCCCGCGGTCGAATGCCGAGGTTTTGACCGCGTTCGAAACGAGAATAGTACTGGTTTTATTGTATTAAAATTTATTCTGCATAATAATCGAAATTGTTATTATATGTAATGTATTGTAATGGAAAAAATGGGTTTTACCTGAAATAGATAAATTTTATTTTAATTATTTTACTTGTACACGAAGCTTATTATCTTTTTTTGTGCCCATACAAATTATTATGATTTTGTACATTACCTTCAGCCTGTTGGCGTGTGGAAACAGCTTATTCCTGGTAAGTAGTTGGTATGTGTTCAATGCCTCTGTATACATTTCATTGAGCGCATATTGACCTGCCAGATTACAAAGAACCTGAAACCATTTTATTTTGGCTTGAATTACTAAAAATTAATGGAGAAGAGTTGGGGGAAGTACGACTATTGTTGGATAGTATTTAAGGAGACTAAAATAATGATAAGTTAAACATTGAAGTAAAAAAAATAGTAAATAAGTACCGAAGAACGCATGAGGATTGATGACTCTTTGTAGACGTGTACTATATATTGGGTATCAATATGATATTAATGTCAGTACTTACAGCAAAAGTCAGGTCCAGATTGTGTGTATCACCAACATTTGCTTGTTCCTGCATACGAATCAACTGTCTTTCCATTGCTGACGCTTCCTGTGCTTTGGCTAAAGCCTAGAACATGATCAGAAGATTGTTATAACATACATAACGACATGGAATAGATTTTTTTATTCGTGAAATTGACCAATTCATAAAGTTGACTTGCATGACTCACCTGTCCCAAATCGACTTCCTTCTTCGGCGCGGTTTCATCATCGGGGTCGGTCCGTGCGCTCAGCATGCACGACTCTTCAACAAGCGTCATAATGCGCGCTTCGGTTTGTTTTACCCGTTCTTCGATACTGTAAGCAGTACATAGTTAAGTATAGTCGACCTCGTAATTGCTTTATCATTTTTACAACAATTCCCACTAAATTCAAACTTCACTAAAGTTGAAACGGGATGATACTATCCAACAGACTGACACATAGACAAATAGATATTGTCGTTTTATGAGGTGCAATGTACATTTAACCTCATTCCCCCAATCCCAATCATTAAAGGTGACAAAGCAGTTAAGAGGTCGCCTATACAAAGGTTTACCACTTTATATTTACAGTGTGCAACACATACAAAATATCGTAGAGGAATACCTATCTTCCTTGACATCATCCCTGGTGGGTATATCTCTGGTGGTCGAAGTGTACCCAGCAGCTCGTACGGCGGTGACAGGTCGCGCGGCAGTCGCAGCACGTGAGCTGTTGCCGCGGACGCTCACTGTGCCCATGCGCATCATCTGTACCATGGTCAAATAGGTTCTGAACTCATAACAATGTTATTAGTGTGGGACTGATTGTAAGGATAGGCTAAGTTTATTGATGTGTCCATAAATAAATAACTGTAAAATGTTGTATAAAATACATCTCTTAGATATAAAATAAGTATAAAACAGTAATTACCCGTTCAAAGCAGATATTTATTGACCCTATAAATATTTTTAGCGAGATTATGTACTCTTATTTATTTTATATAGTAATATCTAAGCTGATGTCGTCATGCACATTACAGGTTATCTTCGGTCAACAGTAATTGAGACTCACCCCTGTGCCCATTCTGCTTGTACTAGGCACTTTCCTCCCAATACCGGCTGTGCGCAGAGTTTCCTGGAAGTCCTGGTCTTCTCGCAAGTTGCGCGTGTCCAGGGCAGGAGCCACATCGTTGAACCCGGCGTACAATTCGTCATCTTCGTCCACCACCATCGCAGTACGAGGCTTCGCGTCGGTACCGAGCCGAGATGCGCTATAATAACGCGAACTCAACATTCTTCCTCTTACCAATTAGAAACACGTCTCTGATACAACACGTCTATAAAATTTTAGCAACATTTGTTGTGACGCCGTAACCATAGCAACGGATGTCATATCAACGACCGAGGTCGACGATAATAGGTCAGAGTCAGAGTTATTCACGTAAAATATGTCGTGTGAATGTTTATTCAACAGGCGGCAGTAAATAATAAGCCATATTCACGTTCAATATTTATTATATACTTCTAATACATACAATCAAGGTCCATCTCATAAAAGTCACACCAATGAAACAATTTAATAGTTTTAGCTAAATAAAAACAACTGACTGAAATAGACATCACATTAAATCATCTTTCTCTTTTATAAATCAGTGCTATTGGAAGACGGTGAAAATATGATTCGCTTGTTCAGTTAACACACGAGATAAGGAAACGTAATATAGCCTAACTTAAACACTACGAAGTTATAGAAAGAAAACATCATTACAAACGACCGAAACGCCACTGCGTCACCGAAGCCTACTCCTGATTCTGACTGTTAACCTTTTACATAAACATTCAAAATATTGGGTATAAAAATAAATGATTTTCAAAAGTTTTATATTGTATCGTTATCCAACGTAATAACAATGATCTCTTATATGTACATTTATGATTTTCATTATGTATGCGATTTAATAAACTACCTACTGTTATGTTAACAATGAAAAATTATTTCGTGACCCTAAAAGACTAGTAAGAAATGCAAGGTATTAATATTTTTGTACACTTTTCACTTATTATTAAGATAACACCAGATAAACATAATAGAAAAGTCTATTAACGTGGATATGACTTAGATGTTAACAATGTTATATTTACTTGTCATCTATAAAATTTTATTATATTTACATACATTTAACAATACTCACTGACACCAAGACACTTTCGCACGTACATTAATTAATGTTTTATAGGTACCAAAGGTCGACAAGAATTATTTCACATTAATATGGCATTATTATCTTAGGTCGACTTAATAATGTTGTCACAACTCTATTTTTTATTCATTATTAAACTCTTACATGGCTAGATTATATGTAGTCGTTACAACAAGCGTTCGAACATTAAGCACAGAAATATAGCACTATACTTCACCTCCCCATTGGTAAATGTTTTAATTGACTTTGCATTAATTGATGGTCACCTATGAATTATATTCTAGCCATGGATATATTGAAATATATCAACATACTGCACCCATTTAATCACAATTATAGATTTATTGTTCTCGATATTAAAAATGTATCGCAAACTAATAAAATGGCATAACTTAATTAACTCAAAATGATGTACCTACTGTTGGGACCTGCGTCTAAATTAAATAATAATTACTAAACTGCGTTAGAAACGATTTGGTGTTTATCTTTTTAATAGTTACTCTGCTTATAATAACATTCTATAGCCTCTTATAATCTACTTTCGTTCTCATATATTTATATCTTATTCCATAATATTAAAGGGCTCCCAAATATTCATTTTGTTAAGCTTTTTAGATTTTAATATAGCTGCCATATTATATCTGTTTGTTAAATGTAGCATGTATTGTCACTTGTTGTTAAGTCAAACATAATTTGGATTTAGGGTCACTGTGATCACATTATGAAGCACCAATGTGTGACAAGTGTATGTATAACTCAAGCACACTAGTCATGCACAACTCGACGAGATATCTTTGTATGATTTAGTATTGTAAAGCGGGCGTTGTCCGTGTATAACGTTTGGAGCAAATCTTACGCGGACAGTTCAAGAGATCGGTGTGCGTGCCTCGCTAGATCTGGGTGGAGAAGCGCGGGCGCGGCAGCTCGAACACGTCGCCGTGCACGGAGCGCGCCAGCGCTTTGATACTTGCTGCTATGTCTTGCGGCTCCTCCTGTAATCGATACACAATACTTTTATAAGAATTTTTATGAAAATCCAAAGCTGCGTTATGGCAGCATACGTGAGCAGCGGTCTGTAATTCTCTACGCACCACATACCTTCGTTTACAGTGCTATTTCTAAGGTGAATTATACTTAATTAGATGATGTAAAGGCACGGGGAAAATGAAATCAGAAATGGAGAAAACAGACAGGCAAACCGACGTAAAGCTACAAAAAAAAAGATAGATAACCAGAATTTGAGAAGCAACACTATAGAAATGTGACATATTCTTACATCATCATCTAAGTCCCGTTGAGAGGGGCGCTCGTTGGGGAACTTTGGCATATTCATGGGGAGAGAGCGCGCGATCACCTCCACGCTTCCGCCGCCGCGCGGCCGAGAGATGTGGATGCCTTCGTCGTTACTGCCTTCTGCGGAAGTTTTTAATTGGGAAAAATGTATTTCTCAACATATTATGAAGAACCAGTAACTTGTAGTGGGCGTGATAACAATGTAGCCTTATCTGTGTTTTCGTTAGAGACTTTTCGCGAGTGAGGTCGAGAATAAATATTTATATTAGGTAGCCTTGGCGTCCAAGGCTCGCTAGGCATACTTAACTCGCCTGGATATAAAACAAATTACACTTTAAGAATTCCGTATATCATGTTTTAGACTAGGTGTCATCTTTTTAGTCATCTGAACCGACGACTTCGCGATATCTCTATAGTATAAGGGAACTCCGATCCGACTTTTGGCCGCAAAATATGCTTGAACTACTTTAACTTGGGATCTAAGGACAAACCACGTATTTAAATTAATGTATTAGTAGTTGATTATTCAGAAAACAATACTTACGATCAGAATCGTAGTCGTCTTGATCAGAAAGCATGTTGTTCCGTGAGTCAAAACCTTCTAAGTCAAAAAGATCTTCCGTATCTAACGAATCTTCTTCGGGCGGCATATTTCTAGTGGGCTGTAAACGTTAACTTATAGGAATAAGTATAAGCATTGCAGTAATATTGTTGAAAGACAAAACATGTAGATACATCTTCCAAAGTTCTAAACATTATCTATCACCAAAATATTTATAGAAAATATTCCAAGCTTTATTTTTATCAAGTACCTACTTGGATTATATAAATAAAAGCTGCTTGTGTAAAATAACATAAACAGAATAATATATAAGATAGAATAAAGCCACTGACTTCGAAACCAAAACTGGTTTCAGTTTGGTGTCATAACAAATTAACAAAGCTGTGTGAATGGCACTTGTAAAATAAAAGTAAATAATAACATGTGTATTGGGTCACATGTGCTGAGTTATATAAGAGTTATTTAAAGTGTACCATTGTATGTAAACACAATATAATCAATTATCGTGTACTTTTCCTCTGTTATGGTGGTTATATGGTAACAAAACAAACAGAGCTGTAAATTAATACTGCTAATAGCAATTATCTTTATCATAGTAGGATAATAGAATATTCTACAACAAATATTACTAATTGTGCAAAACTTCTTTGTATGTTAGTATTCTAAGTTGAAGTTATCCTGAAACTGTAAATGAGTATGATTTTTTGTTACAAATTAAAGAACAATTTTATGAGGCCCAGAAAATTTGATTAAAATTTGTCATGCAGGTAGGTAGGGAGTTGATAGTGTCTGGCAATCAGTTTTACAAAGGAAAACTTTTATTTTTACACACTGTGGGCTCATTAAGAGGAGTTCCATATTTTCCTTATTATTTTCAAAAGCAATTAAATGTTACTCGCCAATAGAGGTTTTTAGGGGCTGGATTATGAATGGTAAATAAATACCTTAACAATATTCTGTGAGACTTTTTTGGCATCTTTGAAAGACGACAGTCTTCGTCTCTGTAGGGGAGGTAGGTGGGGGGAGGGCAGTCCATTGTCGATGCTCGTGTCGATCCGCCAGCCGTCCCTGTCGACGTTGTTGCGCGCCTTGCTTATGATACTGCAACAACATGCTTGTTGTGAACATTTATACTTTACAGTAGATAATACAAGCTGATAATGGTGGAGTTCATAAATAAACATGTTGAGCTTTTAGGCGAGTTACCAAGTGACAATTTAATATTTAAACAGCATACCTAGCTAAAATTTTATGGTCTCTTTGTGCTCTCTCTCTGTAAGCTTCAAACTCTGCATATTTCTGATCTCTGAATTGTCTGACAGACTCCTCAACCGCCTCCAGCTGTGACTGCAGGGTCTGATTCATCTGTTTACTGAGAGTGCCTATCACCTGCTGGGTCGGCAGCCAAACATTCCTATCACTGTTAATAAAGTTGTTTGTATCCACATTTTCCTTCATTTCAATGTCATTTGTTACTTCTGGCACTAATAAGTTAAATACTGGCGAATAGTTGTTTGATTTTTTCAAATTGTTTATCCGCTCTTGTGTGGTCTGTAACATAAGCAGGTGAATCCATAAGTCAGGGACGAAGAATTATCTTTTTTGCTGATAAGATTATGATGTAAACATGTTCTATCTAGTTTTAACATAGATTAGTAAAGACACAGGGCTACAAAAAAATGATACATTTAATATACATAAGGGGCCCTTAGGATAGTAACTTGTGGATCATTAGATTTTTTAATTCATATACAACTTGATACCATTTAATTTTATTACATAATTTTATTGCTTTTGAAGTTGTTAAAATAAAAATTAAGCACAATTGTATTTAAAATCCCTTGTAACCTATTTTTATTACATGTTTACTACTTTCTTTTGTTTGCAGTATAAGATAATCAGCAAGGCCACAAAATCAATCCCAATGATTAAATACAAGCCTATGTGTGCATGTACTAAATAGGTATTTTTAGATGCAAAACAGATGGCAGTTATTTACATTTCGTAATAAATCAATCAATAGGTAAATTTCAGCTGACTGACTGTAATTAGATATTGAAATTAACACTGACCTGATTAGATTTACAAACAAGCAGTGCGTAAGGTCCATTTTTGTCATGTGATATGGCGTGAGTGGGCTGGCCACAAGCCAGGCAGGAGTGTATGGTCCACCTGCCAAGTGGATGCTGCTCCACCAATGCAGGCTGAGCAACCTGCCTCTTAAGGCTGCCTAGGGAGCATGATAGCAGTTTCTACAACAACAATTTGAGATTATTAACAACTATTTTAAAACATGAAGTACTAAATATTCATGATACATTTTAGTTCCAGTAAAACTGGTTTGCATTCTTTTTAATACTGTTTTGTACACAAAACAGGAAAGCAACAAGATGAGTTTGGAACATAAAAAGCTAAAAATAAACCAAGAAGTTATTATAGAGTTTAATTATGAGGATATGTCATATTATTATGTATCAATAGTATGATCGTAAACAAGTCAATACATTGCCGAACGCACATGTACTTGTGTGTTATGTATAAATTAAATACAAAATAATATCAAAATAAATGTGATCACAGTGATGTTGATAGGGTTTCATTCATATTTTAACATATCAAGCTATGAAAACCCTTCCTATAAGTCAAGGTCAAGACATGTTTATTGACGGTACCTCACTGAAAAAAATATCCCTTTGTTCCATGGATGTTAACTCCAGTTTCCCAATATCGACATTGTCTTCAAGTTTATCACCTTCAAGCGTTACATTTAGGCATTTACAAACACAGAGAGCCATGTTGTCCGGAAGGATTGTGTGTTTTGGACGAAACAATACAAAAATACACAAAAATTTAAGTAAATTATGAGTACAGTAGTCGCAACTTTCAGATAAACGCGTAGAAATAATACGTATAGATAGATAGTTATTTTTGTTCACAACACACACATTCACAAATCAACAAGGAGTTTTCACAGGCAACTGAATTAACACATATCGATAGCTTCGTCTCTTTTGTCAATTGACATATACGCCTAAATTTCATGTAAGAAAGAAAGAAACAAAATGTTTTCCTTGGTTTCTGCTAGCTATTCACAATATTTCATTGTTATTTCTCTAGTGCGGAGTAAATCTAATCGACTAAAGAAAAGAAAAGCAGATAGATTCGACTCTCGGGTATAACATAATTATATCTAATTGTATTTGAATTTGACACTCAATCTAATTAGGTCCCACAATTAGCCGTAAGTATCATGTGGATTATTGTGGATCGTAAAAACAAATAAAACGTCAGTGGTTCAATTGTCACTCTCTGAATAATTGATAACAGCCGCACGGTGGTAGGTATGTTTCTATGTTTATTATTATTCCAAAAGTCTCTATCACAATATTTGGAAATTACCATCAGATTTTATAGTGATGTTTTTTATAGGTATGTTTTTAACCTGGATTGAGCTTGGATTGCTTGAAGCTACGCTTGCCGCTGTGTCGGTTCGTGGAAGGGTGACCATTCATTACTTATCGAGACCGAGACCCCTTCGTGACTCGGAAAGCACGTTATGAAGTTGTGACGTTATTCCCACAAACAGACGCGACAAGGGTTGCAGAACCTGCTGCACCCGCGTTATTTTTAATTTGATTAAATTGTTCGGAAAAACTGGAAGGGCGCTCTTGGCCGCCCAGCAAATGATCAGTTGATCACGACGAACGCGTATACGCACGACGATCATTCTTTAATTGGACGAGGACGTCGCAGAAACCTGCACCATTTAGTTTACAACTAAAAAGGGCTTGCTGTTTTGGGAATCAATTTGAATTACTATTTTTAGAATGGACTTCACTATAATTGTCAACCTCAAAATCCCACAGATGGTTGCTGTCAGATAGATTGTGTGCTGCAAGTGTCAAAGAGTCGTGCATCATACTTTCAGTACGTGGCGAAAAACCTTTTTTCTTAAGTTATAACTTAAGATTTTAATGAAGTTTCTTCTAAATTATAAACTATAGTGCATGCGCTAGTTGTATACAACTCTTGGAAGGTAGTTTTATGTGAAAAAACTTACAATGTCGAAAAGAAGTCAACCCAGTTGGTCCCCACCGGCTAAAACTGAGAAGAGGCCGGTGCTAAAGCTTTATAACAGCTTGACACGACAAAAAGAAGAATTCGTGTGCGATAATGGTAACCGTATCAACTGGTACAGCTGCGGACCTACGGTGTACGATGCCTCCCATATGGGCCATGCCAGGTACTTAATATTCAGTTTACTGATGATCTCTTTGTGGTCTAAAGATAATGTGTCTTTCATTACATTGAAACTCATACTATATGCACCTAGTGTCATTTTCAGTCAAGCTAGTATAATCTAACTTGTACGAAAAATTGTGCTGTGATTGTAAAATGGGTAGTTTTCTGTTTATAAAATTACTACTTAATCGAGGTTATTGAATACACAAATTTCTTCAAAATGCTCCATCGTACAGTACTGGTAGAATATTATAATTATCTTAATTTTCTGAAATCAGACATATATATGTAATCTGAAGAAATTGCCTCTTAAATTGACACGGTTTAGAGAAGCTTTTCAATGTTTATTTTTATCCTACATAATGACTTCTTTAAATTCCAGATCATACATATCTTTTGACATATTAAGGCGAGTGATGGCCAACTACTTTGGCTACGACATCCTGTATGTAATGAACATCACAGATATTGATGACAAAATTATAAAAAGGGCAAGACAGCACCATTTGTTTGAGAAATACATTGAAGAGAAGAAAAGTCTGAATTGTATCATAGATGATGCAACGTCAGTAGTGAATTACTACGAAACAATTGTTAAAGAAGCCACTGACCCGGATAAAAAGAATGCAATGCAAAAGACATTAGATTGGTAAGTGGTTTTAACATTATGTGCAAAATAAACAGGTCAAAGAAACAACAAGTAAGTTTATCAGCATTTCTTCACTACTGCAGTGAAGTATTATAAATTAAATTAATGCTTTGTGTAGAAGTCAGTTTTATTACTTACTGCTTTAAGATAAGCAACCTAAGTATATGCAAGTCCTTATCAGTAAAGTATGTCATACCTTATGCTAGTTATGTTATAAAATAGTTTCCACCCTAGTATGTTACTTATGCCACAGTATAAATAAGTAAGTAACAGTATTGTATCTTAATAGAAAACGGCCGAAACGACACTCTTCGAAATCTCGGTGTATCTCAGTAGGCAACAGTATAGAGATTCAGATTAAGATTCTTTTATTTGTAAAAAAAATTGTAGATAATATACATGAGTTAGGTTAGTTAGGTTAGTTAGGCAGTTACGCATGGATGCGGAAGGTTTATCTATCGAGTGGCCTAGTCACTGCCGAGATATAATACTGTTACTTTATTATACTGTGCGTATGCATATCACTGTGAGTAATCTTAGTTACCATTTATCAACATCCTGCCTTAATATGACTTCTTTTACTAATATTTCCAAACAAAAAGTTTGAAGTAAACTAAAGAATTCACCAAACATTAATTAGTAACCTATCAAAAGATAACAAATCGGCCAATTAGTCAGTAATCAATATTTGCATTAATGTTTTTGGAAACATCATGATAAAATTTGATTCTCAATGAAAACTTTAATTAAAGTGATAACCAATATCTAAACATCAGTACAGTTAACTGCACATGCACAACCATGATAACAATTTGACTTTGATAACCTGGTCTTCATTGTGTTACCACTGATGTGTGGTTGACTTTACAATGTCACTTTCAACAAAACTTATGAAATCATATTTACAGCATAGCCTCAGCAGTAAAATCTCTGAAAGCAGCAGTGGAAGGTAAAGATGAAGCAAAGATCACAAATGCAAAGTGTGAACTGCTACAGTCTGCTAAAAGCCCCATTTCAGAATGGCTAGACAACCAGTTTGGAGCCACAGTTACTGATAATGCTATATTCACAGCATTGCCTAGGTATTGGGAGAATGAGTTCCATAAAGACATGAAAGCATTAAATGTGAGTAATTTTTAATTAGTAAAAGTAGTTTAATAATTTAATTAGTTCAAGAAATCTATAGTTCAAGAAATCTTTTCCAATGTAATTTTTCCTATGTACCCAAATATTTAATATATTCAATTTCTTACAGGTATTACCGCCAGACGTATTAACCAGAGTAAGTGAATATGTACCACAGATAGTAAACTTCATTGAGAAGATAATAGACAATGGTCTTGCGTACAAATCAAATGGTTCCGTTTACTTCAGTGTGAGCGAGTTTGATAGCAAAGACAAGCATTCTTACGCCAGATTAGTACCTGAAGCTTATGGCGATACGAAATCATTACAAGAGGGAGAAGGTAACAAATGTCTTTATTCAGTGCCGTTATATAATTAATGTATGATACAATTTTTGCAGAGCTCAGTCCTGTTTGTATAATAAGTCCATGGTCGAGACTGAATGATGAACGAATGAATGAAACGAATGTTGACCGTCAGCATTTATATTTTATATTCATAGTCGAACGAAATGCAAGACCCCTTATCAAAGTGGCGCCAACTCATGGCGTGAATTTTAATGAATACCATTCAGGCAGGTCTCATAAGGGTAGTTTTTATCCTCTCCAGCGTTTATAACATAACATAAATTCTACTCTGTTGATGAAGATTGCGTATAGTAGTCACTGCATTGACATACTTTTCAGTAAAAAAGATCTCAGAAGTAACATTAGGTAGTATAAAATCATTTATTTCCTCCTCAGGTGATCTTACCGACGACACAAGTGAAAAGCGATCACCCAACGACTTCGCCCTATGGAAGCGCAGCAAAGCGGGCGAGCCGGTCTGGTCGTCGCCGTGGGGCGCTGGTCGGCCTGGTTGGCACATCGAATGTTCGGCTATGGCTTCGGATGTGTTCGGCGATAAGTTGGACATACATACCGGGGGCGTTGACCTTAAGTTTCCTCATCATGATAATGAGCTGGCTCAGAGTGAGGTAGGTTGATTGTTGTTATATCTACTTTCTCTTTACTACGATAAACCGGTTTACAGAATGCCAGCAGGTGCGTGCAGGGTAATATGCGAAGATAGTTGGTCACCAAGGTAAGGAGGTTCCTCTCTCAATAGCCCTGACCACCGTTAACTTGGACCCTGTTTCCGATACTGTTGGGCTACATTTTATTTAATTTAGATTTTTATTAAAAAAAATAAAAAAAAATTGTTGTGTGTATATGTATATGTTATGTATGTAATATATATATGTTCTTCTCATCCCAGGCCCACTTCGACCAACCTGGGTGGGTGAACTACTTCCTCCATACGGGCCACCTGACGATAGCGGGCTGCAAGATGTCCAAGTCGCTCAAGAACTTCGTCACGATATCCGAAGCATTGCGCCGCCACACAGCCAGGCAACTGAGGATCGGATTCCTCATGCACGGATGGAAGGAAACCCTCGACTACTCCGATAATACCATGGATATGGCGATACAGACTGAGAAGCTTTTTAATGTGAGAATGCATTTATTTCTATAATTTTATATTTTATGTTATCAAACGTCACTCATCATATCACCATCACAACAGTCCACTGCTGGACATAGGCCTCTCCAATTGCATGTCATTTAACCAAACTTAAGATGCTGAATAAAAAAAAAAAGTTTTTAAAACAGACCTTCGATTCCATACGGCATGATAACTAATACCGAGCCACTAGATTGAATTAGAATTAAATGACCATATTTTTATTTTAACCTATATACACCATTATAGTTATCTTTGGAAAATAGAAATTGTGTCTCAATTAAACAAAGGTGGTATAGATCTGTGTTTGGTACTAAATGTTGCAAACCTGTCTCAGTTGATCTAGACCTTAATCTCTAATAATATAATATTACATGTAATATTTCAGGAATTCTTCCTAACGGTAAAAGACGCGTTACGTAGTGGTTACGACGAAGGCTGCGGCGGCGTGTGGGACGCGGAGGAACTGCAGCTGTCCAACAAACTTACCACTGTCAAGGAACAAGTGCATGCGGCGTTGTGCGGTCAGTACTTTGAACTTAAAACATACCTGTGTTTAAGCCATCATTTGTACGGTTAGGGTTGAAATATGAGATGAGACGTAGTCAGTAGATAAAGGGACAAATAGAAGAAGAAACATCAACTGAACTCACCGGCAAAAGGTCTAAAATAATCTCTTAAAGTTTCCCTTGTTAAATATGGCCACATCTACATAACAGTCTATAATATTGAGGGTAATACCGGAAGCCGGTGGAAAAATGAGTGCATTTGACTCTATAGAATTCACTCATTTTTCAGGCTTCCATCATGAAAATATCCACCCCTAGTCACTGCCGCCGAAACTATTTTATAATATCTTGGAAACGTTGAATACATATTCATACAATTTGTCCACAGACAACATCGACACCCGTAGTGCACTAGACTCCCTACGCGAGTTAGTAGGTGCAGCACACGTATACCTACGTAAGACCACACCTCGCAACGCTCCGCTGTTAGCGGCGGCTGCTAAGTACGTCACAGACATACTGCACGTGTTCGGAGCCGTGGAGGGGCCGAGGGGAGGGATCGGCTTCCCTGTCGCTGATGTGAACAGTGTCTGTGTGAGTATCATAATATATTATATATTTACATACATTATGTAGTTCATGACACGTCACCACGCAACGCTCCGCTGTTAGCGGCCGCTGTAAAGTACCTACTACCTACATCACAGACATAGTTTGCGTGCTACGAAATAAATAATATAAAATAGGTAGTCCCGGGGACTGCTGACAGAAGTGAAAACTTAAAACTGGTATTAGCACCATCTATATTTTATAGTACAGTACTACGGCGCGAGCATGTCGGTGTCGCGAATCCATAAGTTTTCACTTCGAATATTATTGTGCCCTTGAAAAACTGAGTGACGCTTGTTTTCTTTACCACCGCAGCTAGAAGAAACAGTGATGCCGTACCTAGAAGCACTGAGCACGTTCCGCGAACGCGTGCGCGAAGCCGCGCGCGCCGCCGCCGCGCCCGCCGTGCTCGCGCTGTGCGACCGTCTGCGGGACCTCGACCTGCCCGAGCTGGGGGTTCGGCTGGAGGATAAACCTGGTGAGTGGAAGCTTCTGTTGTCGTTGTCTTGTTCCGAAGAGAGTCGAAGAATACTCAATAGTTGCGAAGTTTGTACGTGAGGCGGTCCTGTACTAATTGACTGGTCTACCCAAACTTGATGTGAGATTAGACGACAAATTCGGTATCAGGGAGTCCAGATATTGATTTTGTCTATTGCCGTTGAAGAGTCAACTTTATTGTTGTTGATTTAAGCTACATTCAGCAGGCGTAGTGATTGATGCCCTTGCCTTCTCTGTATGAGAAGAGGCCAATAATAACAGGCTGGTATTATTATTATTCTTCTTTATTCATTTTAAAACATAGAGATTACTTTTTAAATAATTATTAGAATATAAAATAAGAATATTTAGTTAATAAGCTAAATTTCTAAATGGCAACTGTCACATTACAAACATGTGTGAGTTTTATTTTGTACATATTCATCTTACATTCTTCCTTTTTAGATCGCACAGTAGTCAAACTAGTGAGCAAAGAAGATATAATGAAAGAGAGAGAAGAGAAGGCTCGGCTTGAAGCGGAGAAGCAGAAGAAGAAGCAAGAGTTGCTCGAAGCGCAGCGCGCTAAGGAAGAACTGAAGAAGATACCGCCTGGAGAAATGTTCAAGCGGGAGGCAGACAAGTATTCCAAGTTCGATGATAAGGTAAATTGCATTTAGGCATGTTTTTTATAGTTACTAGCTGCGCCCCGCGGTTTCACCCGCGTTAGCCTCGATCCCATAAGAATCGGGACAATTATCCTATGTCCTATTCCAGGTCATGGTCTACCCCTGTGCCAAATTTCATCCAAATCTGTTCTGCTGTTTTAGCGTGAAAGCGTAACAAACAAACTCACTTTCGCATTTATAATATTAGTTAGGATTAATCTTTTCTTTGTTTTTGACTTTAATGCAATGCTCTCCAATCTATCTTGTTAAACTGTTATTGTTTTAAACATGTTATTTTAACCCTTATTTCAATGTACCGTCATGCATGACATTTGACAATACTAAAGTATGGGCAAAATGCAAAGTCAAGTCACCAACAGTTACCTCGTTTCAGTCTCATTTGACTATATTGAGTGCTATTCAATCCAACCATTTGAATCAATATTAGTGGAATACGACTTAGGGCCGATTTAACCAAAGCCAGATAACCTTTATTCGAGGAATAAAATTGACGTCTGACAGTTTTTGTATAGAAAATCTGTCAAAAATTTAATATTTACTCGCTGGATTAGACTTATACTAGGGATAAAAGTTTGGTCGAATTCGCCCTTAGTAGGCAAACATGAGTTACCATGATAGCATTATTCCAACTTATAGAATATTAATTTTCTTTTAGGGTCTACCAACACATGATCATGAAGGCAAGGAACTCAGCAAAGGTCTCGTGAAGAAGCTGCAGAAACTGCAACAAGCGCAGGAGAAGAAATACAACGAGTACTTAGCATCCGTCAACACTTGCTGACAAAACTATGTTTGTACGTCAACTTCGTCTCAACACTCTAGACTAGTATCATCTTGATCGTACTGTACCCCGTCGTTAATGTGACACGTCGTCTTATTACAGAGTCAGGTCTATACTTTCGTACAGAAATATTTTACTTATAGCGTAAAATGGTAGCTTGATGGATCATCGTTGAGTGTGTTTGGCGCCGCCTCAAAATTAGTTACCTACTTAAATTACTTTAGGAGCTTAGTTAAACTAAAAGGTTTATTTTTTATTTTTCGCTTTTCAGTTTTTGTTTTCGTCGGTTTCATTTTTTGTAAAAAAGTTTTTTATCGCTTTTTAGTTACGTCGTGGTGGCTAAAATCTACTATCTACCTAATTTTTAAAGCTCAAACAAGATTTAGCTGCTGAAGAGGAGCTCTCGCGACTGACTTCCGTCTCCATCATCAGATCAACTTCAGGTTCAAGACCTGGAGTTGATGATGTGGTTTTGTCATCAGAACTACATATAGACGCACACATTTTGTGCGAAATTTCTACAGAATCTGTTCACAGTTGAAAATTCAGTAGGTGTAAAATCCATCAACCCCAATTTTTGTACCCTTACGGGTGGTTTTTTGTTGTGGTGGTGGTATTTTAGTTTTCAATTTGACATTGGACCAACTTAAAAAAAGAATCATTAAAATCGGACAGCTCAGTAAAAAGTTATGCGTGGACATACATAAAATATATATATATATATTATATATACGTGTCGACTTGAGAACCTCCTCCTTTATTTTTAGTCGGTTAAAAAGAGGGTCGGCTTTTATAGAGCGTCGTCTTTGCCACTCATACTTGTGAGACTGTCTCTTTGAAAAGCTCGATTTGTCATGTTAACGCCCTGGTACTTACTGGAAAGTGCCGATGTCTCGATACTGACGATGTGTTTTTATTGCACAAGCTGACTTCTTGACAGTTTCAGTAGTAGTCGAACTCTTATGTGAAAGACACTTAAACTTTTTGTGTCGTCAACGATTTTGTTGCCGGTGCGCACACACCGCGCCTGTGATGCCTCTGGTATTCTGTAAAGCCACGTCAGCCGATCTATTTAAAATCTGACCGTGAAAACTTATACCCCATTTGAAATAAGATTAGACATTTAAATAAACCTTTTTTACAGTCCTTTCAACCGATTTTGACTTCTATTGCGTTGGAGGCATGACAAATGGCAGCTGCAGTAGACAGTTGGTATTGTGTAACCTTTTTTCCTTTTAATGCCATCCTTATGCCTACGGTATAGAAAAATCAAAATCGGTTGAACGGACTGTATAAAGGTTTGTTTGAATTTCTAATCGTATTTCAAATGGAGTATAGATGAAGTGAGCCGTAAATAGTGTCAACCCTAGCATGAGATGGAATGATAGCTCACTTCATAAGCCGAATAGATCGGGAGATGTCCATAAGCGGATGTAACTATTTACCATCAGGCGATTGCTTGCCAGGTTTGCCGTCTTAAAACAAGTCGACTTGCTCTGAATATTTTGACAGTGCCAGTCAACTTACGCAATAAAAACTCAAGTGGATATCGTACATAGTGTTGTATATTTTAAATTAGGTCAATTTAAAAGAACACAAATCTGTGCCTCCTGTGACAAGTGATACAAGTAAAAAATCAACACTTTACAGGAGAAAAAAACAAGATTTAAAAAATTCCAGTTCGTGGACTAAGTGGGGTAGCCTAGACACAAGTACCTTATTTTGTAGATAAAAACATTCACTTTCACTGTGCATTTTAATTTTTATGTTACATATTATAGTTCTAAAGTAATTTATGAAAAACCTGTAAGTTGTACCTTTTTGTATTTCTAATATGTGCTAAAATTACGTTATAAATGATGCAAGTACAGTTATATTATGTTGCACCTATAAGTTGTCGATAAATTACTGAAAAATAAAATATGAAAATTAATATAATCGCTCTTATTCCATGAAGCACGAAAAAAAATGTGTGGAGCAAACTTATAGGGGTTACAACTTGACATATATCTAAATTCACGATTTTTTGGCCAAAATCCTGGCAGTTGTATCCTTTTGCACCCAACTATCTCCGAAACTATAGCAGATAAAAGAACGTGAGTTAGACCAAAAAAACCGCAATTTTTTTCTGATAATTTCTATGTAAAAATCACAAAAAGGGTACAACTCGACTAAAATCACTCATCACAGGAGGCACAGAAATTATTGATGCCTTCGCTGTATATACATGATAGGATAAAATACTCTAAATTATACTAAATATAAATAAAAGAGAGTTAAGCTATTGGTGAGCGAGAGTTTTAAATTAATTATTTTGTTGGTGGTTTTAAATATAAGCGAAACTGGGATTAGTATTCTGCCTTTCATAATTCACAATGTATTACGTTCTTATTGATTTCGATTATCCATGAATCATTCTCTCATTATCCATGGAATTGTTTACCTACATTCCGAGTATCGTAATCGATTCATTTTTTTACTTGCATTTTTTATTAACTTTTATCTTTTTATTAGATTGATTATCATTAATTATGTTATCATTTTTACGGAGTGATTGAGGATTTTGATAAAAATAATTAGCATTTTTGGAGTTAGATAATTAATAATATCGCCTGTTGAACAAAAAGACTCCATAAGTTTCCACATGTTTTGTTGCGGCTCAGGTAGAGCATTCTTTCGATTAATGTAAATATATGTAAATATATTTCTCGAAAATGTTGTCGTCGAATGATGTTTTTAACACGTTTATATTTGAATTTGGGCCCATTTGATTTGTCTGAAACACTGTGCAGTTATTAAAAATTGTAAAGTGTTCCCTTATTTTTTAAATAGATAAAGTAATTGCCGTGGACGGAAAGCTTAAGTATTTTTTAAATTTTCATAATAAGAACATATAGAACCGTATTGTTTGTCTTGAATTGTGTGCGCATAGGAAAATTCTGAACGCATCCGACCAATGGAGAGAATGTAATATTTTGAGTGATAAAAAGTCACAACCAGAATTTGGAATTGGAAAATAACATTACTTCAGTATTAAGGCTTTTTATATTAATACATTACATGCATATTAATTATCATAATTTTATTATTATTCATGTACCGTTGCATGTTCTTTGCAATAAATACATACCTGAGTTCTTGAATATGAATTGTTTTATTTATTCTGCTATCCCTATAATAAAATACCTGAGCGACCGAGCTCTGTTCGGGTAAAAATAGAGAAAACAAATTTTCCCAGTTATGAGACCACTATACTCCATTTGAAATAAGATTAGAAATTTAAACAAACCTTTTTACAGTCCGTTCAACCAATTTTGACTTCTATACCGTAGGCATAAGGATGGCATTCAAAGCAAAAAACATTACCAATTCACTGTCTACTGCAGTTGCCATTTGTCGTGCCACCAACGCAATAGAAGTCAAAATCGGTTTGAACGGACTGTAAAAAAGGCTTATTTAAATGTCTAATCTAATTTCAAATGGAGTATAGCTACGTCGATTTGTCGCCCCGTAAACCCAACTTACAACTTTCATCGAAATCGTTAGCGCCGTTTTCGTTTTCAAGAACGTGATTATGTATATACTTATCTACTTATATACAAATATTGCTCATTTAATAGTATAGGATAGGGCGCCGTATACCAATTAATGTGTTCCGAATGCTGGTTTAGCCTAGGAGTGCGTGTCTGTCCCATACTAAGGACCTGTTCCAGTTCCAGTTTCTCGAACGAAAATTAGCGCGATAATAGGTATTGCGATAATTTTCAAACTCGAACTCAAAGTATTTATTTCAAATAAACCAATTACAGGTACTATTGAATTGTCAAGGGGTCGGTCAGTCAACAAGATGAAGCTAGTTGCCGATTCCAAAGCGTAGTAGGTTCCTATGGAGAAGAACGGGCAAGAAACTCCACGGACACTCTTTTAAATCAAAATAATGTTACAATATAAGTATTGGTTACATCATTCATTTTGAAATTTGAAATGAACAAGCAGTGCACGTTAAAAGCGTCCGTCATTAAAGATGTGTGTCCGTGATTAAAGATCAAAAAAAATTTAAAAATTAAAATAAATTAAAAATAAGCCGTGGCAGCTTAGAGATGACCTGACTGGCGGATCAGCACCATTCAGCTCAACCATTTTGAAGGGAACTTAATGATCCAACACACACGCCACCACCATCGAGACATTTGAGTGAGCATGGCATACTCTCCGCCGCCAGGGCACATTCAAGTCAATGAAAGACGTACCTACCTAGTAAATGGTAGCTTTAAAGTAGGTATGTACATGTGGTCACATAAATGTGCTATGAAATTATACAATACTAGGATATTGAATTTATACAATGTCAAGATAGTTTTTACAATCTTCAGCAGCTCCAACAATATTTTCGAATGCCAATCAATTAGGTTATCCGTCGCATTTAAATCTGCGATAGTAACTTTTGAAGATCCTTCAATTAGTTCAGCAACCAAACAGCAAATTACTCTGTTTGTTTAGTTGCTGCCTAAACAAACAGAGCAACAGAAGCTATGCATCGAGGAAAAATCTGCCGTGCATTTAAAATATATGGTCAGCAACGAAAGTAGTGATTAACACTCACTTTAAAATTGACACGAAATAATTTGTCTTATTGCTTTTTACATTTTACGTAACGGCAAGAGTTTGTTTTATAATATCATCGTTACATCGGTATTCGGTCCCGATTTTTTAAAACAATAGGTACATATTTTATTCAAAATGAGGATTTAAAAAACTGCCTCGCTAGTCTAGTGCTCGCAAGCGTACTGCTGAGCAAGAGGTCCTTTTTTTTTTTCGAGGTTGGGAAATCTTCAAATGACTTCTCCGGACTTCTCCGCGGGAGGGCGTGTCAGACATTTACTGACTAAAACCCACCCGTGTTCCTTCAGTTGCCTGTTGCCAAGGGCCCCGATATCCCTTTCGGACTTTCCCGCATCCGTGACAGGGAGCATGAGGTCCTGGGTTCAATTTCCGGGTCGGGCAAAGTGTTATTGGGTTATTCCATCTGAAATTTCTCAGTAGAAGCCCGGAGTCTGTATTTGTGCCCGGTTATCGGCTTGCCCCTATTACATGGAACTAAAACATAACTGGTGAAATGTGGGTGGTGTACTAAAGGTACCTTCACCTCTGCCTAACGCTTCGAGAATTACAGGCTTGATGTTATGTTATGTTGTTAAAATCTCTGGCAACATTTTGCGCTCATTGTAAAACGTGATCTTAGTTTTGAGGAAAAAAGGCTGGAAATAAAATAACAAGTCACGTAACCATTGAAATGAAAAGACAAAGTTTTAATAAAAATGTTTCGCAAAAACTGCATTACAGAAAAACAAATCTTTGTGGTCGCGATACTCTTGATTGAATGACACCCGTTATTGTGGCTTTACTTTTTAATGGTATTTTTCCATCCTTCCTATACCTAGTTATTGTATTTTTTACTCTCCTAGCGGGAAATCTTGCTTTTGTGGTTTTAAAGTTTCGTAATAGTCTCAAGGTCTCTTTGACGGCTTATACTAAATTAAACTCTCATCTGAATTCCTCGATGGGATAGGACCTACCTATACCATCTAAAACCTCGTCCGTTAGGTATCGTAATCGAGTAGGTATCTACTACCTACCTACATAACCTACTTACCTATAGATAGGTTTTCGCCAGTTTATTCCCATGTAATAGGGGGCGTGCTTGTTGCCACTGCCTTACACGGGCTCAAATCTGCAAGCATCCTACCTGAAGCTGAGTCTTTTTTTAATTCTCAGTAAGTGCAGCATTTTTCGAATCTGGTAAACTTACGAACACTGCCAGACTTAGGACCTCAAGCACAGTCGTCACGATTGCGACCACTTATCACTTTTCTATGGGTAAGTACTTTGGTATAATATTATAAGTAAATGTAAAAGTAACTCTTTCTGTCTAATTTTTTTTCCTTGCTCAGTAGTTTTGAAGGTATTCATATATGGGTGGGGAATGGTCAATTTTCTTCTACTTTATTAATATCTTTGTATTTATTTTAAAATTATAAAAAAGTGTATTTGGGATCCTCGCATCAAGAACCCTTTCATTTGATATGTCACACAATACAGTTTTCAAAACTTTGTTTTTAAATTTTCTAATTTGCCCTCTGGGTCACTTTAGGTATGATATTTAAAATTCTTTTTTTTTTCGTTACACGTCCGTGTTTGGGTCACAGAAATACGTACATACATGTATCTCAACTTAATCTTACCATTGGATTCGGAGGAAATTGGTTGTGACAGACAGACAGACACACGAGTGATCCTATAAGGGTTCCGTTTTTCCATTTGAGGTACGGAACCCTAAAAACGATCAAACTACTACATAGATCACCATCCTAACCATTTATCCAATGTAAAATTCTCTTTTCTTTATAAAACATTCCCCATCTAACAAGCCCCTATATAAGTTAACAGACAAAAATTATACAAATTAAATTCTAAATATCGAGGTCTTCAACAAATCCACCGATTATCTGTATTTAAATAAACATTAAAAATGAATAGCCTTGGCGTCTCGCATCACAATAGATCGCGCACCTATCTGTAAACGCTTGAATGATGTCTCTATAAAGGCGGTGGCCGCGTGCTCAGCGACAAAAATACTTATAAAAAGCTAAACAGTAGTTTAAAAAAAGGTAAAAAGTGAGGTAAACAATCTGGGCGCGTTTTTTGTGTAGTGAAGCTGACAATCATGTTTTGGTGGGGTGGCACAAGTACCGCACGCGAGTGGGGCCCAACATCTGCAGTTGGTCATGAGCGCACTACTTCATGGCATCGTTTTGTTAACTTGATACATTAGAGGTGTGATTTTAATGGGTTGGGTGGTAGCTTTATGCAGTCTTATTGGTATGGACTTCATAGTTCTAAGTCCACGGTAAAGCGTCTGAACAAACATTGAGTGTAAAAAGGTGGTAAATAGAAGATAAGACCTAAACGTAAAAACAATGGTGCTTCATAGAACGATCACCAGTAGCTAAATCGACAAAGACTTTCTATGTTGTTCTATTCTCTATCCTTGCCCCACATTGAATTTGTATTAAAAAACCAGTTAATACATGACAGCCAATGAATCGGAACAGTTGCCTAACTCATAACGGAAATTCCCAGCGAATTGTAGAAAACAGCTTCTGGTGGTGAATGAAATTTAAATAGTTTTTGGATTTGATCACAATCGCTTTGATCGTGGTCAGATTTACAATAGCTCCGGTAGGGCGGATCGGGCGAAGGGAGGCAAATCTTGCAAAACGTCGGGCCGCCGGCTGACCGCCCGGCGAGATGTCAATCACACACATTTGAATAAGAACATTGTTCCGTTTACATATTCCGTTAGATATCGTGATAACAAGATTTCATTATTATAAAGTCAACGAACTGAAAGTTGCATTTTTGGTGAAAAGTAAGACTTTTACAAGTAAATTATTTTGGAATCAATCATCTGGAATCTCGACTAACGGTCGCGCTTTTGTATCCAATTGGTATGAGTGAGCCTACATCATACGGTATGTAAATGTGATAGGGTGCCCTTTTTGGGGAAATAACGAAAATTTACTGTTCAGTAGATATGTGACATTTGATAAGATCTTTATACGTTAGCACATAGGTATAAATAAGTGCCCAATGAGGTTAAACTTGATGTGGGAAAGAAAACCAGTAGGTAGGGACTTCTATTGATTCTTTAGAATTAGAATTCGATCAAGGCTCAGTAAATATTTGACAAAGAATTGGAAATAACTGTTATTTTAGTAACGGTGACTAGGAAATAACAATAATAATTAAGGTAGTTGCGACCTAAATTAAGTGACGACAAGAAAATACCTACCAATAGGTAGGTATTTAAATACAAGGCTACCCAGTCAGGTTCCTACAAGTGTGTTTATAGTTAATAACGTTAATTGACGAATAATTCTCAATATTTAAGCAGTAGCTTACAAGTTTAATTGGTGCCCTAATAAGATTTATAACGATAGCAATTAAAAGTTTTACTTTATAAATTATGATCGGCGGAAAGCTCCCTCGCCGGGTAATATTTTGCGCCAGGCGCTGTTAGCGCTTGTCCCCGTCGCGCGGCGGTCGGGGTTGCAATTATGGCTTGTTTTTCATCGTAGCCCCCGAAGCACTCCGCTGCCTGAAAAAAGAAACCAATTTTGCACGCTCATTAATTATTTAAATCTCATTAAACAACCGCAAGTTTCCCTCTCTTGTTTTGTAATTTTGCGACGCTATTCTCCATCTACATTACCTAATTTAAGCCGTTGGACACCGAGGAAATTTCTTTAGAATAAAAACTCGCAAAACAGCTAAATTGGTGGTGAATCTTAACACTGTCGAGTTTTTTAACATCGTTGATTAGTCAGACAAAAATGCTGATGGACTACTGTCGGAGAAATGAATTGAATGCTGTGGAAATCCGTTTTTTTGGAAATTGAATTGAGAACGTCCAATTTAGCTATCTGTGTATAATCAAATAGACATACATACCTAGATATGGGTGAATATCAGTGAATTTGGAAAATGATAGTGTTAAATAGTATTTTAAGTAAACCTACCTAGGTTCAGGTTCAGGTACTTACCACATGTGAAAAGGCTCAAAGGATTTTATGTAGGTAAATATTTTTAGTAGAATGTGAAAGAGACTAATAGGAGGTACAACGAAATGACGAACTGAAAGGAACTGTCATATAAATCCATTTACAAGCTTCAAAGCTATTTAGTAAAACAGGAAATTATACAGCGTTGTTGTATCTTCGTACCGAGTGTTTGTGTGTTGGCGTCGGCGGTGGCTTCCTATTAGATCATAAAGTCTGCCAGGACTGTCTTGTCTTTGGAGAATATTTTGAGAATTAGGAAATTAAACTGTGCGTTGGCACATGAAAGGTGCGGAAGCGCGGTGCCGGGCGGTCGGGCGGTTGTTCGCTCAATTCGCGTGGCTGCCGTTGACGCGCGATTCTCGCTCCACAATGTGCCGCAAACTCAATTAATTATATTTTCAAACGAATTTTCCATAAACTGATTTTTATTTCTCAAATTTTTATTAATCCGTTTCCCCACAGATAATGAAAAATTAGAACTCAATTACTAACAATAAAGAAAAAACTAGTCTATGACACATGAAAACTTCACGATTCTTCTAATACTACTTAGGACCAAAACAAGTTAGTCCAACCTGGTTTTGGCGCGAAATATTTGTAGAACAAAATTACACTACCATACACTATATGTGTGTGTGTGGCTAGTTAACGTAGCTCTGTAAGCTCAACAGGTTAACCAACATGTGCCTCGGCAAAGTCCTTTATCTACTTCAGCAAAAACCAACACTATGTGTGTTTGCATCATAACATGCTCTTTTACGAGTTAGTAATAGTCGTGCCACCAGCGACTCGTTACACGCTGGACAGTGGACATCTATGATCGTAAATGCATATAATCGTGTTTATTATAATATCTATTTTGTTGATCGAATGAGTGTCGAGGTGGGCGGCGGGTGCCCCGGGGGTTGGGAGATCGGGGTGGTGGAGATCACTCGCCCGTGCTTTAATTGCTTTTCACTTAGCAACCGCTCATGAACAGAGAAGGCTCGCGAAAATGAAGAAAAAAATCATTACATCAACATCTTTTAGAGATTGGCCAGATTTAGGACGTTCAGAAAGACAGCGACCTTCTTATATAACGCTTTCCTCTTTCTTGTTTTTCCAGCGCGCCTCATTTCCGGAAGGGGGTCGGGTCGGCGGTGCGGGCGCGGGTGGCGAGGGGCCTAAGTAATTTCGCTTAAGAACTCTAAACGTAATTAGTGTAGGGCGTGCAAAGGGAAGGGCTTGAAACTTGGAGAGGGTTGCGTCCCGCGCCCGCGCCGCCGCCTCCGCGCGCCGACTGAATATTTGATCGCGCTCGTCTCGCGATAATATTTGCCGGAGGAGCTTTTCCGTAAACACGGCCACATTTCCCCACCTAGGTACTTATACTTTCCTTCATTCCGCTTTCAAAGCTGTCGCGCGCTTTTAATTGGAGCCGGTGTTATTTATAAGTAGACTTGTGATAGAATTAAAATCGTTCGCAACGTCGCTCTCGAATACCTATACAGAGAAAATGTTTTAATATTAAGTTTTTGACGAGTTATTTTTCCTTTCAAGAAAATCCTCTTTATAGTACTTCAAACAAATTACAGCCTCTTCGTGAGCTCATATAACTGATAGGTATTCAGTGAGTTTATATTATATGTTTTAATTTTATTTATTGCGTCATTGATTCCTGGTAAAACGCTTAAGTATACAAATATGACACAGTTTTATGTACGTTTGTGTTGCGTAGGCAACATTGAATGGAATGGAAATACCCGAAAATATCTTATGACTGTATAATGGACACTTTGATACCGTTCTTCTACGTTTTATATTATAAAACAAAGAGAACTTTACAATCTTGCTTTTACGAGAGTATCAAAATGAAGATTGTAACTTTGTCACATTGAAACTTGCTGGTAAAATTAAAGAGTTTCATTGTAACATGTAACATTCTAAGTAGAGGTTAAATATAAACATTAAATTTTAATTTACAAGATCATAGACCGAAGCGGGGCTCGGGGGAACGACGGGGATCGAACACCCCCGAAATGTTGTAAAAAAAGCTCTTCATTTCAGTGTACCTACCTACTGCTACGCAAACGTATAATTCCATAAAATCAATTAATACTAGATCCAACTACAACTTTGTCAAGATCGTTTCAGTTAAAATGTTGCTACCTTGACTAATTAATTAAAAATGATATAAGTAGGTATAAGATTTCCATTTTCAGGGAATCTTCCTAGCAGCCTCCTCTCTCTTGGAATATTTTCCTAGGTACGGCTTTGTATCCACTTTATTGGATGCGTACCAAGAATCCAAGATATAATTACAGAACTAAGAATTGAGAATTCATTTGATAGCTTAAGGCAAAAGCAATAATTTACAAATTCAAAGGGCCTATGAAACAAGAGAGGGAATTAGAATTTGTAATTAGTACAAAGCGAGCGGCCGTGCCGACGACGCGGCTACTCCTACAACATTTGATTAGCAATTATGGTAATTTGACTTAGAGCAGGGTAAGATTTCTCCTAATTTGTTAGTTAAATTATTATCACGACTGTTAGGACATGAAAAATTTCCTCTAATTTGAATATCATTAATTTGTTAAATAAGCGCAGATATAAATAGACGCAGGCTATTCAAGGTCATCAGTTCTCATGCTTAGCTGGCTTACGAAACTTAAATATATCTTGTAAAATGCAACAATTAGTATAATAGTTGCAAAACAAAGATACAAAAATACTAACACTGCTCTAGAATATTAATGATTTAATCAGCAAGTTTAATGTGCCGTGAGTCTATAATAAAAGCGCCGCCGGCGCGCTCCGTGGGTGCCAGCCGGCATCGGCAGGGTGACTACAAAGTATCTGTGGGCCACAGTTTTAGCAGCGCTCCCGCGCTCCGGTGCAATTTAATTATCAGCGCGGGGGCCCGCTTTACCCTTTTGTATCTTAACCCCCGGATGAAAAAAATACTCACCCATAAAATAGAGGACGGGTACGAAAAAGGAGCGTATGCAAATTCAGGATAAAATATAGCCCGTAAATGCCACCGTTTCTAAAAGAATATTAGAGACGTTTTTCAGTGGGTGGCTGGGGTGCTACTTTATACTTCTCCTCGCGCTAAGTACTGCACGGCCGTGTCCGCGCTACGGAATCCGCCTTCATTTGCGACTGTTGTTCACTTATAAATCAACGTGTACCCTCTGCTCGACACATGTATTTTTATAATCGTGTGGATATCTGATTAAATTCGCGAATGTATTTGCCTAGGTATGCGTATTGAAGTTTGGTTTCGGCTTAGTATTTTGATCTTTGTAGGTAGAGTATACATAATAATCTTGCTAGTAACATGGTTCAATATTAGTTAGAGAATGCTCAGTTATACTATCAGGTTAATGTCAGATTCGACGAATGCACGTCTTTATGAATGAAAATAACAACATGTTAGGTATGTTATTGAGTTTGTGCTACGAACTTTGCTACGCTCGTAGCACTATGCTACCAGTGTTTTAGGTTCTAATGATTGCGATTTTACTGCAATCGAGAGGCGTCTTAGTATTTGTTCGTCAGATTTTCCGTTCTTCCTGATCATAACAGCTGCTATTCTGTAGGAGTGTTGCTACATGCGAGTGGAGTTTACGAACCTCGACAATCTATATCTGCATTGTCACATCGATCATACGTATTTAACTTAATAGGATTTATGTAACTTAGTTAACTTAAAAATGTATTTAAAATTTCATGAAACCTGATTGATACAGTGTGTTTGAGAAATGTACACCTGTGACGTTGGACACGGTGAACAGATAATACCAAAAATGAAACTTAATCGTGAATGTATAGTGATACTTTAGTGGGGATTAATTAAGTGGGGTGGCACTTGGCAGCAATCACTATGTATACGGCGTGTTCGAAATTTTTTATTCGGGACGTAATGAGGGGTCACCTGAAGAGGAATGAGTTAATAGGCGTTTTAATTATTGAGGACGCGGCCGCCCCGCGGAGCGCCCGCCGACCGGCCGAAGAAAGAGACAGCATCAAATATTTAGCGCGTAATGCCGGTCGCTCTCTCGCTTGTAATTAAAGCGTTCTTTCCTTTTTTCAGCGGCCTGATACAATATTCAGCATGAGAAAGAAGCGCTCCGGTGGCGGGGTGGCGCCTCCATTGTATTCGCTAAGGAAGATAAATTAAAAAATATAATTACAAGGCGGCCGCCATAATTCTCGGCAGGCGGGTTGTGGGTGGCAGGCGGCGCGGGAGGGGGATAGTGGAGGAGCGGGCGCTCCCGGAGGAGGCTTCTTAAATATTTGGGGATAGCGCGTACCTACGCATTACGTAAATTAATGACACGGATTCGAGGAAGGATGGCGCCCGCCCGCGCCCGCGCCCGCGCCCGCTCCCGTCACCGCTGTTTGTTTTGTTTTAATGTGCGTTGTTAACGACGTTATTAGACGCGAATTATAATACGAGAGCGTCCGAGCCGCGCCCGCGCGCGCTCTTCTGCCGCCCAGATTGATTGGACTAATGACTTTCTTTTATATTCTTATAATTGCACAAATCCGACTTCACGGTGCTTCGTTGATTTCTCCAATTTCTAACTTTTGATGAAATATAATAGTCATTCATTTGCGGAAATAGCAGGCTGTTATGAAAAGAATTTCGATGTTTTATCTCTCGTGATTTATTAAACTTAAAAAAGTCGATCAAGTTCCGTACTCATTATATTTAATAAGCTGTGCCTAACTACGGAGTTCTTACTTAAATATGGTTAGTATTATATTTTATTCCGTTCTAACATTAACTTGTAATAATGTTGTGTTTAACATCAAAACTCAATGTCACAATTGAGTCAGGCGGTGGTGTAAGTAAACAGGAAGCGTGAGTGTCGGTCATGTGTCGCGAGGTGAGGCGCGCATGCTCACACATAGACTCAACAAGTGTCTCCATGTGCACACGGGCTCACCTCCCCCTCCCCCGTCCAGTCGTCCGGCATCCGGTGCCGGTTGACAGCCTCCGACACCGGTGTCCGACCGTGTTACTTACCGCACTAATGCCTGACATGGGGAAAATACCTCAATGACCCATTACGTCTATTCTCATCGATATAAGCTCCTTCTTTGATGTCCTCTGAAAAGCATTTCAATAACTACGAGTTAAAAACGTGTGACTCTGGATTTTTAATTTGTCTGTCTGTGGTGTCTTGTTTATACCATTTTAGTTGATTAACTTTCTTGTCGTAGTTGGGTTTTAGTTTTAATTACTTACTTTTTTTTGTTTGTTTTGTGTTTATAATTTTTTTTTTTTTTTTGAAATGTGCTAATTACGCCCTTTCATTTGATACCCAACATGGTAAAAATATTTTTTTTAGTTCATGTCTTAATTTGTCCTCTAGAGGGCTCCATATTCAATTTAAATGCGACGTCACATAGCCTATAACCAGCGGACGATCAAGACGCTTCCAAAGATACCTCATTTGTCAAATTGTGATGATTCGTTTAAAAGATATGAGGGAACAGATGGACATACATACATACCAGTTAAAATCATAACCCTCCTTTTTTTCTTCGCCGTAGTCGGGTAATAATAGGTAATCATCATGATTAATATTACTCCTACGCCGTGACAGTACCTACTTAAACTTAAATAAAAATCTATTATGATTTGTAAATAACAACACTTACAAATGTGTCGTAGGTCCACCGCATCAAAATAAGGAAGTAATTTTGATAATCATACAAAACACCTATTTATTGTTGTGTTCCAGCATAACTTCTACAGTTACTTATCCCTAATTATCAATCGCTACAAGCAGTCACGGACACGATCTCCCTAAAAAACATTGATCTTCAAAGGTTCAAATGTAAAAAAGAGACGCCCACTCCAGCCCCATAACCCTGTTATTTTTAAGGAAATTCGCCAACTGGTCGACACTTCACGTGACCAGAGGGCTGGCTTGTTCTTTGGCCAAAGAATTAGCATTGCTATTCAACGTGGCAATGCTGCCAGTCTTCTGAGCACGTTTCCGGATGACAACGATGCGGACGTGTACTTCGGCTAAGAGTCCTTTTGTTTTTGTTGGTATTTATTTGTATAGTAAGCTAGTTAGGCTTTTAATTTGGTACCTAGTGTAAATAGTTCGTTTTTTTTTATATTGTACTAGCTGCGTCCCGCGGTTTCACCCGCGTCGCGTAAGTCTCGATTCCGTGGGAATATCGAGATAAAAAATATCTTATGATAACCTGGATTAACATCCAGGTTATAAACTATCTGATTGCCAAATTTCATCCAAATTCATTTAGTAGATTTTACGTGAAAGAGTAACAAACATCCATCCATCCATCCATCCATACTTACAAACTTTCGCGTTTATAATATTAGTTAGATAGAAGAATTTTAGGTATATGATTTTAATACCTACCCATCTCCTGAAGACAAAATCCGTAATTCAAACTCAAACTCAAAGCATTTATTTCAATTAAACCATTTACAGGCAGTTTTGAATTGTCAAAGAGTCGGTCAATTAGTCAGAGAGTTGAAGCTAGTTGCCCATTTCAAAACGTAGATCTGTATGGAGAAGAACGGGCAAGAAACTCCAAGGACACTCTTTTAAAAATGGATATAGGTAGATATTACAAAATCCTGGGTACAGTATTCATGTTGCTTCTATATGTGAGAACGATGTAAACCAAAAAAGAATCAAAAGCAATTCAAAATTTAAGATTAAAAATAAGCTCTTGCAAATAAGAGGTGACCAGTCTCAACTGACGTTCACGAACATGACATGTGGATCAGCACCATCCATCTCAACCATTTTGTAGGGAACCGAATGATCCAACACACGTGCCACCATCAGCGAGACATTTAAGTGAGTATGACATACTCTCATCTGCCATGCTATTTCAAGTCAACATACATCATACCATACTAAACGGCTCCATGGTACTCACATTTACAAAAATTGAAAAAATGCTTCTAAATTATACAAAACTAGTTTGCAAAGAAATTGAGCAATTAATATAATATTATTTTCAGATAAGTTAAATAAGAATAAACAATAAATTCGTAAAGTCAGAAAAAAAAAATAGTAAAAAGGGGGAAGCAACACTTCCAATTATGAAATTTTAACTAGTGAGCCCAAGTGCCTGTGGAGCAGGTCCAGCGTTAAGCCAAGCATTTTTATCTACGATATAATCATCCAACTTATAATATGCTTGTCTACATAGTGTGCGTTTAATGCATGTTTTAAATTTCTTCTTATTACTTCTTATTTAGTTGAAGAATATCGAGTGGAATTTTATTATAACATTTTACACATTACCCCATAAAAGAAGTATGTACTTTAGACAATCTGAAACGTGGTTCATCTAATTTTTCCCTATTTCTAGTGTTAAAATTATGCCTGTCACTTATTTTACTAAAAAGATGTAGATTTTTCCGAACGTACATAATGTTTTCATATATATACTGACAAGGTACCGTCATGATGTTAATTTTTTTTAAAAGTTCCCTTAGAGATTTGCGTCTGCGGAGGTTGTAGATGGCTCGGATAGCTCTCTTTTGCAGAATAAAGATAGATTCAATATCTACAGCCCGTCCCCACAGCAAAATACCGTAAGACATGATGCTATGAAAGTAACTAAAATGGACCAGTCTCGCGGTATCCTCGTCTGTTAGTTGGCGGATTTTCCAAACAGCGTAAGCGGCTGAACTAAGTCACCCTGCAAGTGATGTTAAGTGAGGACCCCACTGTAATTTTGAATCAAGCGTAATCCCCAGGAAAACCGTCTTTTCGACGAATTGTAGTATCTCCTTATTCTGTACAACTTGACAATCACTACTTCTAACATTCGGTAACGCGAATCTAATGCATTTCGTTTTCTTCTCATTTAATACCAAACTATTTACAGTAAACCAATTATGGACCTTAAGCATAGCGTTATTTACGTCGTCAAACTGCTGTGCATGTCTATTTACTTTAAAAATCTGTGATGTGTCATCAGCAAATAACACCATTTGTGGTCGGTTTTTCAGTAGATGAGGTAAATCATTTATATATACAATCGATTGCGAATTTACATTCGATTGCGTAGATTTTATTGAATAATTAAAAGAAGAACGGAAACCGACGGTAGCACACTGAGAAAGGAGATATTAATACTGTATCTATTATATTCCGTTCTGTTTTCCCCGACTCACCCCCGATACTATTTTGCATAAAGAAAGAAGATAACCGAGATTAGAATAACACGCCAGATAACGAACGATTGGAGATAATCATACGTACAGTTACTACGTGCATACCATAGATTAAGAACTTTACGTAGCTGTAAGGGTTCCTTATATTTACAATTAGTAGTTTTTTTTTAGGAGCTCGTGGCTAATTAATAACAGCCGCACGGGTCGATACATGAGGTTAAGCTACGCTTGCCGGGGTTGGTCCGTGGATGGGTGACCATTTTCACAAATCGAGACTCCTCCGTGACTCGGAAAGCACGTTAAGCCGTTGGTACCGGCTGTCATTTGTGGATCTTTGACAGTCGTTACGGGTCGTCAGAAGCTCGAAAGTCTGACAACCAGTCTAACCAAGGGGTATCGTATTATCCAGTTGCTGGGTTGTGGAGGTCAGATGGGCAGTCGCTCCATGTAAAATACTGGTATTCAGCTGCAACCGGTTCGACTGGAAGCCGACCCCAACATAGTTTGGAAAAGGCTGGGCAGATTCTTTTGTTTTTTTTTAACAGTTGGCCGCGGGCGCTTCTTCTGAGTATGAGATCCTGGGTTTGATTCCCGGGTCGGGTAAAGTGTTATTGGGTTTTTCTATCAGGCATTTCTCAGTAGCAGCCCGGAGTTTGGAAATCGCAATAGTGCACTTGTATATTACATGATGTTTATACATAACTGGCGAAATGTGGGTATACTATAGGTGCACCTCTAACTAATCCTTTGAATACAGGCGTGATGTTATGTAAAATAAATGAATAAACAAAACATCTCGTTTATGCGATAATTATGTCATCTTCGTAGCACGTAGCACTTTCGTAGCACGAAGGCGACGCTGATCTAGATGGTATTATGAATACCTGCAAGTGTCATAATTTATGGAAAGTTAAAACTATCTACAGGTCTAACTTTAGTATATAGTTAATGGCTAGTAGTGTAGGTCGTGTAGGTCAGATGGTAGTACGCCTGTTCTGTGTACTTACAAAGTTGATATTATTCTGAATGTGGACAGACTGGAAGCCGACCAAAATCTTGTTGGATAATGCTATGCGGATGTGTTCATGATGTTAATTATTTTAAATTATCTACAATATCTGAACGCGTTCTTCACTAAAATTCATTGCTTTTGTATGAAAATGTAGGTGTTCCCCTAGACATCAAGAAAATTAAGACATGTATAAAATACAACATTAAATAGCGTGACAGAATAGGTACAATATTATACTGGCATCTATAAGTATTCGCCGACCGCCGTAGTTCCAAGGACCCTCAAAAGAAAACTTATTAATTTTCGTCATTATGAATTCCGCGAACGAAACTCGAACGTCTAATTTCAACCCTAACTTATCAAGACGCGAATAAAAAAGTTCACCCCCCGGCGCACCCCACGCTCACCCCCTTGTTTAAAACGCCGGCGAAAAAAGAAGCACATAAAAATGCATGAGGCCTTCCTCGTTATAAGGAAAGGGTAGCGTGCCCCCCTTTCCCCCCACGGGGAGGTAGCTGTAAAAATCGTCTCTAATTTAAATTTGGGAAGTTTCGCGTGGCGCGAGGCAACGTTGATGTCTTGATAAATGTAAGGGAATTCCACTAATTTCACGTCTTCAGCAGTGGCAACTTTTAATTGGGAGCACATAAATCTGCCGGCGGGAGTAATGGCACGCGCATTAATATCATCTTGCGACAAAAAGCCGCTCTGAACAGGTACATTTAGATAATCATCGCTCATTGTTTCCGGCATCTCGCGACTCGAGATAGCGTCTGCTCGCCAGCGGCGGCTGACATGTACGATTAATGCGATTATCTTATCACACCTCTGAATGAACACCTTTAGTTGGAAGTTAATGCGGCGTTTACGCTTTGTGCCTTCACAAAATTATTTTTCAGCAAACATCTTTACCAAGTTCGCATCAACACTGACAGACTATATTAAACTCATAAATCATCGTCAGTATCTCAGTAGGCAACTACTTTGACTCTTTCAACTCGAAGTGAGTGTAACTCATGCAACTCTATTAACATTAATGCCTGACCAAACGATTCACTCGAATCGCCCCATTTTTAACCGACTTCTTCAAAAAGGAGGAGGTTCTCAATTCGTCTGTATGTTTTTGTATGTATGTTACTCGATTACTCCGCCAATCATGAATCGATTTTGATGATTCTTTTTTTGTTTGGTAGGTCATGCTTCAGAGGTGGTCCCATATAAATTTTATTAACTTTGCTTGCGTAGTTTTTGAGTTAGCTTCAATATTGCATATTTTTCCCACTTAGTGTATATAGACTGTAAGCTTTCTGAAGAATAAATAAATAAATAGATATATTGTTTGACTCCGTCACTGTTATTTACAATAGCAGGTAGTGGTATTCGAGTTCGTATGGGGTGTGTACCACAACTAAAAAGTGAAAAATAAAAACTTTTTACAAAAAAAAAAACCGACTTCCAAAAAAAAAAAGTGAAAAAAAAAGTTATTTTTCACATTTTTTTTGGAAGTCGGTTGTTTTTCAACTCACATACACACTATTCACAAAAGTCCACAGCCCTGGTCGTCTGATTATGGTCGTATGATCATACTCATTACGGATATTTAATTTTAGTACCTAATTAATAATAAAAAAGTCAACGACGCGACGGTTTGATAAAAGTAAACTTTCAGCTGACTTTGTTTTCGTAGGCGTGCTACGCGCTACGAAAGTGCTACGTGCTACGAAGACGGAATGTGTCACATGTTAGGTGTACACATTGTACTTATATAGAAGTAATCATTAAAATAATTGAATTTTATTGGTTTTGTTTATGAATGAATGTTCTTTTCTTTCCAATAATTTATTTGAAACTTCATATTCAAGATAGAGAAATGTGCTCATTGTTTGTTTGCTCTAAGAAATATGTCAGGGAACAAAAGAATATTTTTCTTAGACAAAACTTTTCACTCGATGTAATTAAAACAGAAGCCAAGTTTGTTTTGAGTGAACAATTATGAACGCGTGGTGAGTATCGCGTTTTCTTCTTCCTCATTAAATCGGAACAAAGCAAGCGCCGGCAAACTTCGACGGGTGTAATGTTATTCATTTGGGAAAGTCAAAGGTTGTATTTACAAAAAAAAATAAGTCGCCGGAGAGCGGACGGTGGCATTTTTTCCATTCGGCGCGTTCCATTAGCGTGCCTTTGTTTGGCGGGAGCGCGCAAATTAATTTAGCTCTCCCGCCATTTCCTCGCGCCGCCGCCCGCGCGCCGCCCGCACCCCCTGCCGCGCCCTTTTTTGTCTACGCCTTGCTCTACGTATCGTTTTCTTCTTTATGGCTCATTAGGCAGCATTGTCGCCATTGTTTTTTTCGCCTAACCCACGAGATCTAATTATTATGATCAGCAAATCTCGTACATTAATGTTATTGGGTTAGTGTGGTGATACTGAAGCAATACCTAATATCTTATGTATGCTGCTAGTCAAATCAAAAGTTGATAAACAAAAGATTTTTGTCCATAATAAACATATATTACTTAATTCAATACGATTTGGTTAAAAAAGTTTTCAACTTTCAATATGAACAGTTATTTTATTTTAGAAATAAAATATAGGCTCAATCAATAAACTGGTGAACCTTTAATTGTTACTTTCATTAAAAGCGTACAAATAAAAGGACAGATTAACGAAGCTTCGGAGTATCAAAAACGTATAAAAATAAATTGCTCAATAGAGCAGAATCGACAATTGTCATCGGTACTTATCCTCTTTGTAGTAAAACCGTTGAGCAAAAGGGTGCACTACAATATTAGTAGGTAGGGTAACATCAAGGGATACCAGAAGAATTACGTTATTTTTATAGGTAGTAGTAGACTTATGGTTAAATATAATTAAATAGTTTCTAAGGCAAAAAGTAAAATTTGTTTTCGAATAGCGTTGTTTTTCTAGATTTTTAGATTACATTAGTACTAAATTAATTTATGTAAATAAGTTACAACTGCGGTCATTGCAAATTGACACGGAATCGATTTGGCTTACTATTTTATGAAGGGTGTCAAGCTGGCACATTATAGACTACATTATTTTTGTCAAAGCTATCCAAAGTCTATAGTAACCAGACTTCGTTCTGTGAGAAAAAGAACTTGGATACACCGACAACTTTATTCATAAAGGTTTTAATGACAAATAAACAAACTCACCTCACTTGTAGCTGTAGTAAAAGCTGCGCGGGCGCTGCAAGTAGTGTGGGACGCGCGCTCAGGGCCACAAAAACCCGACAACTGACTCGCGGCCGTGACCCACAGTTTTTTGAAACGCGCGTGCCCTCGACGCTCGGCTAAACAACCCTTGCGTATTCATAAACCCACACGTCATACGTCGGGGTACGTCTCGACACAAGTATTACTGAACCATTTTTATAGAATATTAAAATGAGTTGTATTTTAACAGATTTGGTAGATTTTAGTGTCGTATCGAGTGTATTTTGCACTGATAGGGTTGTACGTTCTTTTACGTGAGATTGAAAACAATATTCCATAAAATGCGTGATTTGACGATATTAAAATTCTATCTATTATAAAAGTTTGAAAAGGCCCACGAAATAGTAGTCATACTCGTTCCAAGAGAAGCTCTTTGTTCTACGTTAATTAAATTCTCACTGCCTCTACAGCAGAAAATGTGCGTCATTAGAAAAAAAGAATTTTATCTCGCTCTCTAAGTTGGTGGACTGAAAATTTATAATTAATTACTTAGCAGACACATTTTAAATTCTTAATTAAGCAATCCGTACTTTCTCCCGCCTATAAATTAGATCGAGCCGTTTCCATAGAGACTACTCATCCTTTAAAGCGGGCCGGGGGGAGGAGGGGGGGCTTTACAAAAAATATAACTTAGGGTGAGTAAAAAACCGTGGGGTGACTCAGCCGGCCGCTGCACCCCACGACGAGAAATCTACGATCAATATTAACTCTTTTTTTCAACGGGGAAACGCTGAATTTTTAAGTCGTTTTAAGTCACGACGAAATGTTGAGGAAATTATGCGCGTGTTGAATGTATCGGGCACGCTTCACGCGAACACGGCGAGTTACTGCTAATATTTGAAGTTCGCGATCGTCATAAATCAGTGTCCATACGAGTCGTGCACCGTACGATTTAAGTCACATGCATTTGTCAAGGTCGGGCAACACATGTTAGTGACATCGATGAGATTCAATTGTTATTTTTAACCAAATTGTTATTTTTTCATGTGAGAGTCAATGTTTTTCGGAGCTACGAAGGTTGTTGTTTAAATTATTTCTTTAAATATTTTATTTCTTTAAAAATCTTTAAGAAAACAGCTGTTAAGTCTTTACTTAACAATAGAAAACTTGCACGATTATAACTAATATCATAGAAAATTCAGACAAGTCGTATGTGAAAATTATTTAAAGAAATATGAATGGACCTTTTAAAATCGTACTTAACTTGAATAAATTGTTAGTTTCGTTCATAGAATTCCTAACGCTAAATCTAGAATTTAATACCTAAAGAAAATAATTTCGCCCATGTAATAGGCTCGCCTATTGCCATCAACCGGGCATTAGTCCAGAATCTGGGATGCTACCGAGAAAAGCCCATTATCACTTTGTCCAAGCTGTGAGTCGAACCCAGGACCGCATGCTCAGCAGTAGCACTTGCGACCACTAGACCAACGAGGCAGTCGAGTCGAGTTTTAATTAAAAACAAAACAAAACATTACATTTCAAGCTTTAAAAATCCCTTATCACAGAAATTCATGCTTGATTATCCAGTTTACTTTTCCATTATTATAATACAAGGTGAATCCTAGCTTTTTACGAAGAAAACTAAAAAAAATACTAACATGCATACGTAATTAGTCAGAGTGCATTAATAAAAAGCTGTGTTCGGCCCGGTGTGTGCGCACACGCATAAAAAACGTTCATTAGAAAAAAGCTATTTATGACAGCGGCCATTATCATCCAATAAATCAGCTGGCCGCTCTTCTGTTTTTCGATAATGATTCTATTATTATGGAAAAGCGTTATGTAACTGTAACATTTTTTTCCTAGTGGTAAGTAGTGTGGAGACGGAGCCTTTAAGGCATCGTAAGCTAACGTTTTACCTTGTAACATATCACGGTGAACTTTTGAGATCATTTTGATCGAAAATTAAGAAGAAAAATTAATTCTAATTTATTTGTAGAAAAACTAGCTGCTCCCCGCGGTTTCACCCGCATAAGTCTCGATCCCGTAGGAATATCGTGATAAAAAATATCCTACTATGTTCTAACCCAAGGCATGGTCTAGTCTAGTCATTTTGATTGATTTTGAGTCTACCCATGTGTCAATTTTCATTCAACTCCGTTCAGCCATTTTACCGTGAAAGCGTAACAAACAAACAAACTTAGTTTCGCATTTATAATATTAGTTAGGATGTAACAAAAAAAAAAAAACCTAGTAGTCGGCACTGATCAAAAAATGATTGATGATGCACCACTGTAAATATGTATTTGGATCCACACAATTGTTATTGACTCTATGTAAATGTACCTATCCTGTTCTACCCTCATAAAGGTTTTATTTTTATCTCATTATAATAAATAACTCGTAATTTACACTGATCAAATAATCTTCTTGAACAACTCTTGGCATTTTTAAAGCTTAGCTACGAAGAAAGCCTTCTCCACGAGTGTGAGCGGTCGTAAGTTTTTATGCGTGTCGGTCGGCGCGGCGCCCACTGTACGGGTTACAAATTGTGGGGTGAAAGGGGTAGTTTTTTTCTAATCGACTTTCCTAACAGTAATAAACGATATTTATCTTTGTTAATTATGGTTCGCTCCGCGTTTGGTAGCTCTGTGCGTGTTTTCGCCTCAAATGTTTGTGTTATTATCGAATTACCTATGTTTGTCGTTAATGTTGAATTTGTTCGTATTATAGCCGCGGGCCATGTCTTAATAATGTTCCAAATAGAGGATTTCGACGTTTTTTATTTTGCGATACTAATGATTTTGGGGCATCGTGCAACAAATTATCTACCAGTTACATACATCTATGTAATACTCATTTGTTTTCGATATTTTATTTCAAATAACACTTCCTAAAATTCTAACTTCTTAAAAATCTTCTTGTAATTAGACAAACAGTCATAAACATGAATTGAATTGAGACAAATAAAATGATGGACTTACTTATTCATTGATTGTGTGTCAAGATATATAATTTTGGAACTTGCACTACAGGATTATTGTTGTACGCTTATTAAAACATTGAACATGCGAAGAAACGTTGAAAATGTTGGTAAAATAATAAAAAAGAAGACTCCTGCCAAATTAACTCACCTACAATTACCACTTTGGCGGATATTAAACGCACATAGACGTAATAACAATAAAACTTCAATTGTGTCTCATTCACTGTCCGCCTAAGTGTTAACTTTAAATGTGGAAGAAGCAAGTTTAAAATTAAATAAGAAATATTTCGGTGCTTCCTGGGAGGAATCACGGTCTGCAAAACAGAGTAAAATTGTATAAGGGACTTACAAATTTATTTTCGAGTTCATAACTAACTTGTGCTTACTAAAATGTGTCTAAGTATTGATTCATGTAATAAGTTACGCCGTTCACGATTATTAACCCTCATTATTGCAACCCTGTCATAAATTAGGGCTGAAAAGAAAGAAAAAAATTAATCGAGTCGAAAAAAAATGAAATTTAAAAACAGCTAAATGTGCACTTCGAAATTTTAAAATGAGAAACGAGGGCACTGATCTCGCGGGGCGCATGCGTAATATCAACCCTTTTTTACCCTTTCGCTTCCCTGAGCTTTTTTTTGTAAGCGTTTTTGTAAAGGGTTGTATGGGGTAGGTACCTGCCACGCGACTCAGCGGTAGGGTTGAATTTTTTCATAATGGACCGACACGCTGTTTTTAATGATGCAGTTTTTTCTGTATAGAGCTCGCGTGGAGAACAATAAAAAGTGCATTGACCTTTAACAAGAGATCAGCTGACGCATAATGGTGCACTTGTGAACACATGTGCTATTGATTTTTACTGTCGTTCAAGGTCGCACTATTTTATTCATGCAGCAACATTGCGATGTCATAGGAACATAGGTCGATTTAAATTGCTTTGTACACTGCATGCTACTTGAACGGTTGGTTTAATTATTTAATAAAGAAAGGTAGATCATGTTAATATATTTTGTTTTTTGTATTTAAACTGAAAAAAAAAGAGTATGTATGTCAAAGATACTACAATGTGTACTAACTACAAAGGCTTGTATAAAGCCGGTTGACAACAAAAAAAAAGCGAATGTCTGTGTTTTTACCTAACAGTAAGTACCTAACCTAACCTAACCCACCAGTGAGCACTGTTAAAGCTCGTAGCAGTAACGTTAGCAGCAAATGTTTACTCCTTACAGTTGTTACAGCTTATCTACCACCGCAACAGTTTTACAGACGACACAGAAATCTGCTTCACACGTCATCATGATGCGCTCAGATCTCACTGAAGTACTAGAATACAAAACAGGGCTACATTATGTGAATGCACGTCAAGTCAAGTGTCAAGTCTGACAACCAGTCTTACCAAGGAGTATCGTATTACCCAGTTACTGGGTTGTGGAGTTCAGATAGGCTGTCGCTCCATGTAAAATACTGGTATTCAGATGCATCCGAAGCCGACCCCAGCATAGTCGGGAAAAGGCTAGGCAGATTGATTGATATGTGAATGCACGTGTGGATGTGGATGCAGTCTAGATAGCTGCGAAGAGCTATCTACTACAGGGGTAGTACTATGAAGTATTAATGCCATCATTATTCCACTGCGAAAACAGGATGGTGCTATCGGCCTTGTCTAGCTCCGTCTCTCTCTCACACTGGAAAAATGGTGGCATTAATACTTCATATACGGCACGAGACCTAACTCTGCATGTTTAACCACGATATTTTAATAAGAGTATGTTTTATTTTTTCTAGTTTTACTTGAATCAATTTTTATGAAATAAAATTAATCGAAACACTAACTCTAACTTGTTCCGTTTCTTGAAGTTCTTCTTGTGTGTCCGTGCATTTGAATTTGACCATTTTATGGGAACCTAAAAAAACCTACGTGTCATAAAAATAAATAGGAACATTATGTGATTTTAATCCAGAAAATAGCCAAGCTAAACATAACGCAATTTTTTTATACATTTCAACTGTACCCTTTATGACAATACAGTCAACACTAAGCGGGCGGATGGTGTCGTCTTTCGGCGCAGCAGCCGTACATTTTTGTGCAAAATCTGTAAAAAGCGTTGCACCGGTACTTATTAAGTTTAACCCACCAACACTGTAACCCACATTGATCAAGGTGTTAAGGGTTATCAAGTTGCAGCCCGTTACGCGTTCTGTTTATCACGCTTTTGTTAAAAACTCTTTTTTGATATTTAAAAAAACGTTGCCCCTTTGCTTTACTCGACGCTCGTTTTTTGCGAATATGAACTTGTGCCGAATTTGGCCTGGGTGGAACGAAGTATAGCAGTTTATAGTCTTTGTATTATTGAGATAGTTAGCCACATGGTTAGATTGAGGATAGATGATAAAATACTAGTGAAAGCCCGTACGAAAAATACACGCTTTGACGTGGAGCTGCGGACACCAACACGTATTATCTACCTCCTAGCGAAATACTTATTTAATTTTCATGTGCATAAGTAAGCATAATTTCAGTTGACCCAGACAATGTAAGTTACACGAAGTGACATAACTTTACTACTGTAGGTACTTTATTAATAATGACATCACACTTGTACAATAAGTACAATAACTGTTAACGTGTGAATATCAATCGATGTTTTTATTAGTACAACCGTCACGTTGCCGTCAAGCATATTAAGGTATTCGACATATTATTTTCTTCACTCCTAAAGGACCGTAGGTACTTAAAGATGAAATTAAACTTAACTTCTTTTTACAAGCGTTATTTGTTCATAGAGTAGTGGGCATATCTACTAGTATGTCCAACAGTGAACTGTAATGATAAGCTATAACAACCTAAAGTGTAAGTTATTTATCAAACTGATTCAAAAGCAATACTATTTAACCTAACAAAATATTGACATAAGGTAAAGGTTCAGGAAAATAAACCTACGTAAAGTCCAGACTCAAAAGTCATAAAGGCAGGTGTCAAAGGACCTTAATTGTCCCTAAGTTATGAATAATAATTATTATCATTACTATATTAATATTATCTACCCGTAAAACTACCTTATTAAAGCAAGCAACGTAGACCTGCTGAATTAAATAATGATGAAATTAGAGCGTTAATAACAACTATCTAGAAAACTAGTCCTAAACTCTGGGACTACTTGTTAATCATAATTACACGTAATAAACAGCTGGTACAACCTCTATCTATCAGTTCCAGATGAGCAGATTTTTTTTTACATATAATTAGTTATCTAAAGTGATTAAGTTTGTTCAAAGGGTCTTTGTGAAGAAACTACCCATCTAGGAGCACACCGCATTCGCGATTCTAAAATTAGTGGCAGCTGTCGTGCCGCCCCCGTTTTACCTACACCTTACTTTTTACCAAGAATGAAAAAAAAACTTGGGATCTTTTTCTTCGTAAGTTGAGAGTGAGCCGGCCGAGATCTGATTTCGCAAAGATAGAGTTTCATCAGTAGACAAGGCGTTTTTAAGAGTTCTTTTTAATTATTTCTAGGTCTGCCCGAAAGCGGGTCACGGCTCGGGTGACACGTTTATTATTCAAACAAATCTTTTATTGAATTTAAGAACCACCCAAGAGAATACTGGCGCGTTGATTCCATTTCCTAAATTAATTAGCTTTCATTAGATTCTTGTTGATTGTTTTAATTAAATATTAGGTACGTAAGCTCAATTTAACTATTTCAGTTTCAAGATTTTGTTAGGTCGTATTTTGTCAAGTACAAGATTTTGTAAGGTCCTAACTTATTAAACTTGTAAAAGATATATTGTCCTATAACCGAAATTGGATTTCGAGATCGCAAAAACTTTGATGGTGATGATACTTTCATATGGCAGGTACCTACTTATTATCGCGTTGGTAAGTTCATAATATCGGTCTAAAATAACCCCATAACAAAAAGAATTACAAATAGATTCTATTACTTTACACTCTGTAGCGTGTTTACTTTAGACTACCTTAGACCAGCACCCTTTCTGAATACATTTCAATAAGACATACGAAAAACCTCATTGTAATATCTGTCGCTCGCTATGCATGTAACTGATGTAACGTGCCGATGGACCTTTGTCTCTATTATGAAAACATGGAAGAAAGGGCATTACAAACAGATTAAATGCAAACAGACCCAACGGCTACTGTGCGGTAACACAAACAACTAATGCTAAGCGGACGAAAACAAACTCTTTTGTGTGGCTTCTTTCGGAACGCACCCTGTATACGATTTCAGTGACAATTAGGTTCTGTGGAGGACTAAAAATGCCGCTCTGATACCCGCCAGTGATACTCCACGGATTAAAGGATTACGTCTTCGTGGTAAACAAGTTCGCGTGTATTCTCTACTCCTTTCTTACTGTGGTAAGCGGTCTGTGTCGCCGCAATGTTCATGGAATCTGTGTTTGGGAGAAAGTAGGTGTTTACATTTCTTTGTAGTAGTGGTAACTCGTAATCTATCGAAGTGATTGTAGTGGACGTGTGTATTACCTACAGTAGATCTATTGTTCAACAATCTAGGATATTTGTGACTCACTATAAATATAGCATGGATATAACTACGTAGATATAAAGTTTTTTGCTTGTCCATCTACCATTGTGGGCTCCTGCAATTACTAACTTTTTGCAAACGAAATAATGTCAGTAGGGTTTAATAAAAATAGAATAAAAATGACTTGCAAAACTCATAACCAACCCCGCGAGACGCTCCTGTCTCTGTATGAATAAGGATCACGTGAATCGCGACAAGTTCCATACATACGGGTTATTAATGACATTGTACAGATACGTCCTTTTGTTGGCAATTAAATACATCAAAAATGTTAAAGGAAGCTATAATTGCGTTGAATAGAAATTTCCAAAAAGGGGACATTTAGCGTAAAAATCAATAATCAAACGTCGTAGCGACAATGGCCGGCGGTTACCCGGACTGACTATGAAAATAAATGCTGCTGCGTGACGAGGCGCGGGTGGAAGTTTTTTTAAGGTTACTTCAAACTCGAGTGGCGGGTGAAACCGTGTCACCATCCACACTTGAACTGCCAATGAAATAAATAATCGAATTGTGATCGCTATGGAAAATAATAGCTTATCCTTTAAAAGTTTAAACAAAAGGCTTTTGCCATTGGAAGTAACCAAAAAAATTTATTGAATGTTATTTTAGTAGATCAGAGATGCACTTAGCATAACTTAGTGGTTTTCTTAATTTTAAATTACTATCTTTGCATACCTACAATACCCAGAGCTTGAAGGTAACATCGAGCTATGATACAATATTTTGTTTTCAGTATCGTGTTAACTTCCATGTAGGTCTTGTTACTAGATTTCAAATGAAACTCAATTGAGCGTAAAATTCATGCACTCATGTCTCAAGTATATCTATGGAACACCTACAAGGCTCCATACATTCAAGTATCCTCAAAAAGGGTAAACAGAGCGCAATAATTTATTGTCATCTATGCAAAAAAACTGTTCGAATGTATTGCACACGTGCATAGGCTCATCTCACAATGCGTGTCCAATGCATTCACATATATTTGCTTAGCTCCACACGATTTCTTCCATTCACACTCAAATAGTCCTTTGACTCCTTTGTGACATTCATAAGGAATACTGTCAATAAAAATTGTAGCATTATACTGAATACTTTCACTAGTACCTAGATTAAAAAATATAAAGAGAATATTAAGTACTTATGTAGTAAGGTACTTCTTTTTTAGAAATAAAACATGTCCACTAGTGTTATGTATTCGGAATACTAGAGACAGTCTCGACGAAAATCCTCTTTTTGAGTATTGTAAGAAACAAATGCACCTAGCTTACTTTCCTTACAATGTTTTTTATTTACTCGAGCAAGATTATCACACTTGTTTTTTATATTAGGTAGGAGTCTGCGAATATGAGTATCTTAAATTGATTGATAAATCTTAATTAATCTTAAACCAAACAATAGTGAATGAAAACAGTCAGTATTTGCTGAAATTATGAAAATTAAGTGTGTACATACCGTAAGTTAAAGTTTACTAACATTTTACGTTTCTGTAACCGTTTCTTGAAACTTTTTGCTTTACTTTTACTAACGGGTAAAAATGTGTCGGTGTATTCGATGCAACAGCGTTAAATTTTGGCGTCGGAATGTGAACAAAAACCATTTTGTTGGTTTCGACATTATTAGTCCATCCTTCCTGATGTCTTCCGGTATTTATGCCATTTGGCTGAATGTTCTATAATGTATTAGAGAAAAATAATAATGTGTTTTTTTTTTAATTAGCTTCTTTTTTATGTAAACAATTTAACGATCATAGTATTAATTAACCAATAATGCAATCGTCTTCATGACTTTCTCAATTTGGAGGCAGTAAGAAAAACGAAATTAACATATTTTTAACCTTTGATTCTTGTGTTACCTCAGTTATTTTTAAATAGCACATCTTTATGAAATATTTGTAACCTCACAACTGTTATCTATTTCTGCGCGAGCGCCTTAATGTGCATTCTGGAAACAAAGTGCAACACCTGTCTCCGCAGACGTAATCAATAGACGGCTTCGTTTCCGCCACCGCACAACCGCACAAAAAAACAAATGAATGATAACTTATTACAAAAAACAATAATAACAAAGCCGAAAGTGTTCCAAGCAGCAGATTATGAGCACGTTCAGTTATTAATTTATACGTAGCATCGCGGTAAAAAAAACTCAACCCTCGCCTCACTTAGAAAAAACGTAGCTCGCGTCGCAAAAGGGAAAGGGTGCCTCGCCGGAGTCGCGACTCGCGTGCTGCATTCTGTTTTTTAACCGTACTCTGCGGTTTGTTTTTTCGGGTGATGCGTTCCTGTTTTTTAACAACACAATACCGTTGTTAAGAATTGTTTTTTAAGTGCGTCATATTGACGCGAGGCGCGAGCTCAAGGCGCGATCGCTAGTGTTTTTGTGACGGATCTTATTTTTAAATCTCATCGCTTCTGGTAAATGGGGTATACAAGTTTTCAGTGTTTAGTCACGGATTGGTAAAGGGGAAGACTTTTGTTTTTTATATAAGACATGTACCTACATTGTATTTATATCTTAGGAGCGGAAAGGAGGTGGGTAAAGCACGAGCGGCGAGACATGGTTCGTTAGACAAAGCCGATGTTTTTCACGAGAGGCAGGTGTTGCATATGGTACAGCGACTGCTATATGTAAGTATGTCAATTTACTAAACAAGCGTACAAGTGAAAGAATACGGACATATTATAACATTAATATTAAGTGGGAACTTTGATGTAGTTTCTTATTATTAACAATGGCCAATATAAAAAAAAACTTCCTACCTGAACGTTATGTTGTAACTTTTGAGTAAACAAGTGTAAATATGTTAATAACATGCAACACTTAAATCTCTGGCTAGATAATAGCACAACAACGTTGCTATAAAACAACATCAATAATGTTTGGAATTTGTAAGTGCGCTATAAAAAATGAGCTATGAAAATGCCATTAAATATTAAAAGTGGAGAAACAGAGAGCTTAACAAGAAATAAAACATCGTTATAAGAGGCTAGGAGACGACCAAGTCGCCCCCGGCCGGGCTAGCTATCGGCGCGCCTCAGTTAATGCCTACTTATACCTTATTATATAGCGGAGTTTGCGTTGAGGAACAAAATTAATTGGTTAAAACTCCTCTCAGTATCCAGGGCGGGCCGCCCCCCTCCTCCCTCTTAATTCCGTCGTCCCCCCCGCAGGCCCGCCACCTCGCCCCGCGCCCCGCCAGCTCCTTTGAACGCAACCTACCTAGAGAAAAAACAGAAAAGTATAAAGTTCACTCCCCAAGAGTTGCAGCTTAATTAATTATATTTTTTTCGTCCTTTTAGTTTTTTTTTCATTTTTATGTTTTACGGTATCAATATAGTTATTGATCAAATAAGTAACGATCAATTAAAAAATCTTCAGATGAACCAAAATATATAAATGATAGGGATAACTTTTGTCAACGTTATAGCGAATAAAGCTGACTAGGTTGCAGTATTACTTGTGCATACTGACTCTATGTTAACCGATGTATGCTAGTGCAAGCTAATATCTTGTTTTTAATATTTACGTAATTTGATATCAGGTGATATGTGATATCTGAAAACTTATTTTAAACTTTTGAGTCCGTGTGACTGTTTGTTTGCAACTCGCCTTTGACGTCGTATGCTACCGATTTCAGCTATATTATTTACTCTTAAAAAATAAATACCTATTAAAAGACATATAACCCCTGCAATCTATTGAGAACCTGCAATTTGGGTGTTTTTTATTCTAAAGTTAGTCGGGTTGTCAGATTTTCCTGTTTTTAACTCTGCTTCCGTTAAAAGTAGCGCTGTTCTTATACCCCGATTTTTGATAATTTAATATAGGTACTTCCCAAGGTCCTAGGTGATCTTGAGTTTAGTAAAAATATTTGAAATCCAGCGAAGAAATGACTATGGTAAGTATTGAGTATGTACTTTTCGTATAAATCAACTAATTTGAGAAAAAAAAGCCATATCTTGCCTCACGTGTGTGCCGATCACTTCTATTTAATCATATATAGATATTTATGCCCATTTAAAAATAGCCATAATTTAAAATAATATTAGACTGCACACTTATTAAAACTACAATAAAATTCAATCATCCAGTAACTTTACAAAACCCGAAAACGTGTTAAGTTTCTCAAATTCTAAAATGTTAATTTCCGAGTTACAACGCTTGGAGTGTGCGTCCGTAACGAAGGGCGAAAGCAAAGGGTAGGTCGGGCTTGCGCGGGGAGCGCGGGGTTCGTTGCCACTTCTCCAAATAAATTATAATTCGCCCGCTCGTCCTCTACCCGAGCGTTTCGCGACTACTGTTTCAAACATGCCTATTACTTAGCTATTAATCTTGATTTACTTTATAGATACCTTACGACGGTACGTACTCTCTTTGAGCAGATACGACTGAGATGTTTGATAAAACGCCTTTTTATTATTGTCTGAGAGTGAGGCTGTTAAAACGTTGTTGTATATAATGCACTGATAAGGTAAACTTATTGTACAGTGTAACGTTATCTCTATACTCTGTGGTGTCCAAATTTACCGATTTTACTCTAGTTAAATTGGGTAGTAAAATGCAAATGAGTGTCCTTTTATACAACATAAACCTAATTTAACTTCCTGATTGAAGAAGCAATTAAAATACATATTCCCTACTCCGTCTTCGTCTGTGTGATTTCCAACCTCTAATGAAACAGTCGGCATAATACATCCCCCACATCCACATCCACGTAATAGTTATAAAGGATATTTCGCAAGAAACACACGAACTAATCGTGGAGTGTGACGGTGTGCGGAGGGGGGGGGGGGGGCAGGTCGCGGGGTGCGGGGTGAACGATTAATTTAATAAATACCAACCGGATTCCGGTGCGTTTGTCTCCCAGCTATGCGGTGGCGTGAGGCGGTTCTTGAATTACGACTCTATCTTGCCCTACATATTGTATTTATAGCTGATAGCATAAACACTATTAATCACTTAGGAATGACCACGTTTTCGGTGAAAAGAGTTTTTATTACAACTACCACTCACATTCTACTTCTATACGCATAACACGACTCATTATCATCATTCAGCTTAAATCCGCCCACAGCTGGACATAGGCTTTCCCCAAGCATTGCCACACACACACACGTAAATAGTTCAACGCTAAAGACTCTTTCAAGGACAAAGTAATTTTCGTAGCAACCGTAGCAACCGTAGCTCGTAGCCCGTAGGCCGTAGCGCGTAGGCCGTAGCAGCTTAAAGGTTAATTTATTTGTCACTAATTGCGATTACGTCCAATAAATGTATTAAAAGTTGTAACGATTTTGTAACTTCATCAAGCCTGTAATCTCCGAAAGATTAGGCAGAGGTGTACCTATAGTACACCCACTTTTAGAATTTCTTGTAACTTAGCTTATAACATATTATATAACATTACTGGTGGTATCTGCCCTTCCAAATTATGAATATATTTGACAGTAAAAACCGGTTCATTTAAATTGTAAACTACTTGTGTTTCCGTCTTCTATTAAAAATATCACATGTGCCAAAGAGATCAATGCATTACTTTTAATAAAAGTAAATAAAGCTTTTAGAAACGTCAATGGGTACATCTACGTTTTACTATGGCCCCTGTGAGAAGGCAGAGGTAATTCAAAAGCTCAATCAAAAAATTCTCTCCGACACTTTGTGTAATACCAAGACCTTGAATAAAATTTCGTACAGTTGACATAAAAAAACCCCATTCAATTTTTACTATTTTGCAAACGCAGTCGTATTTTCGCATTCATTATTTTACACCCTCACCCTTATTTGTTTGAGAGCTATTTTGTAATGTTATACTCTTAAAATTCTGCTATGAATTTAAATATTAGATAATTTTTCATTTTAGGACGACGACAAGTCAGGTAGAATACTGTTTTGTTGGTCTGAAGATAAGTGTGTAAGGTTCAATAAAACAGTATTTTAGGACTGATGAAGATGAGCATCACTGGTTCTAAGTTCTAATTCTAAAATTTCCATACTATATTTCTATCTCTTTTTAAATTAGGATTTTTTCATTTCGTCTTCTATTTCCATCCGTATCGTCAACAAAGAAGTATTTTAGCGACAAATCTTTTTTTAAATTGCTATCAATTTTAATTGGTGTCCGGTTCTTCTGTGTCTCTCATAAGGAATCATATCAGTTATCAACAAAATACTCACTTATATAAAATGAACACGTCGCCTCCATACAAGGTGGCTCGACCCTGAGCATGAAAGAGGGACGCCGTGCCTCCGTGTGCGTGTCGTGTGCGTGCGACTCACCGATGTGAGTGTATTAGTGCGACAACTCATTACTTACGCCCGATCTTAGATAAATTACACACTTTTCTTACTTAGTAGATACTACGAGCCTATCGCACACTAACAACAAATTAGTTTTATTGAACACTTACCCTGTATATTATTGGTAGATCGATGGCCACTGAAAAGTATCGAAGCCTTTTACTTTTTATGTCTAGTAAGATGTAAATTATGAAGATTGTTAGGTGTAGAATTACGATTTCCAACTATTTGGAGTTTAAAATGCAAAAAAGTAAAGAGTAAAGAAATAAAGTGTTTCAGGGTGTGAAATAACAAAAAAAGAAATAAATAACAAACATCTCTTTATTTTAATAATTATGTACTGGACATTGATAAAGAAATACATATATAATATCATCGTACCATAATTTATGTCACATTTATATCTTATAATATTTTGTACAAGTACAGTATAATTCCGAATTAAGTTATTATGATTTTTTAAAGAATACCTGTATCTCGATTTTACGTGAGGTAGATCGGTTTTGACTTCTAACAGAAATATTTTAGTAGACATCAATATTAACTAGTGTGTTGCTACGGATTGGTCTGTGTTGTGAGATGGCACTGAATAATACATCGCTAACTAATCATTATAAACAATATTAAGCAAAACAACACTTCAAAATATTTAATTAAATAGGAACTCAAATTAATTGCAGCCATAGTGTGACTGCGTGTATGAATGTGTCTCTTTTCGTCTGAGAGAACGCAAAGATGTTTGCGAATGTTTGATTTTTATTGAAGAAGAAACACAAACATACCCGTCAGTGCAAAGGCAAGTGCTCACAGGTACCGCACGAGCAGTGACCAGCATAACGAATAAAAATCAGTCTCAAACTAATCACCCGCCAATAACTATACAATCCTGTCACTTGTACGTTATCTCCGAGGAGATAAACAATAGAAAATATTTCCAAGAACTTTGGCTCTTTACCCTGGCGTAGTAACCGTTGTTAAATGAGGTAGATAATGGCCGACCCGCCTTACTTTACACTAACTACCAATATTACAACATTGCAACATGAAATTACGACTCCTAATCGAAAGTTATCATTAAATTTGTACACATTTATATTTGTACCAATATTTTCTTTGGAAAAAATATATCGTTACTCCTACACTGATTCCTTATACCTAGACCCTATACTTCGAACATGACTAAAGAAAATAAAATAATAATAATCAACAAACAGTACAGCCTAATTATATAATTACATACAATAATTATAAATCATGTGCGCTAAAACGTTCAGAACAACTACTATGACATTAAATTATATTAAAAACATGGAAAATAAAACATTACATCTAGTAGGAAACTAATACCCGTAGAACAAATTGCAATAATGCTCACTACACCGCTCTCGTGTCAAACGAGAGCACACAATTATAACATAAGGGCAATGTGCACAACGAGGTGATCATAATTTAACACTAAGAATAATTATGTACAACACTTTAAATATTTTTGACTGTTGCCTTACAACTACAAGTAAATATTTACCTTAACGACATTGAGTCATTGTGCACATGGCCCTATTTAGAACATCGTTTCTATTAACACATATATTCACTTGTCTCAATGTCAATACACAGCCCGTCGAGAGTTGCTTCGGTATCGAATTTAAATAATTTGAAATATAATTTTCGAAACACCAACTTCTCTGCAACGTACTTTACAACACTACATAAATATGTACACGTAATATTAACAATACCGTATTCGGATTAGATATCGTAAAGATATCGAAACGTCTACAAACTAATAATAAATAATCTTGTAAGAGACAGCATTATGTACAGAAGCACGGTGCGCGCGGTCGGCGGGACCGGCCGCCGCTCGCGAGCCGGAGACTGCCTCGCTCACATTCATACTTAATTATAAAAGCTCCAATGATTCTTTACAATTATCCCGTATCATATACCTATTCAAAACCAGTATAGTTATTATTTGGTATTTTGCCAAAAAAAGAAATGTCCAAAACGTGTAAACTTTTCAAAGAGCTATTGAATGAAAACTTAAGAAATGTATAAAAGAGTGATTACGAACCGGTTATCGCGAGTCGCTACGAATCGGGGCTCACACAATAGCGACAGCTTTGTCAGTCGCTACTCGATATCGAGCTCAATACGTAATAATTACCGCTTGTGAAGTAGCCTTTGTCGCCGAAATAATGAGGCAATGTCGCGACCTTCTCCGACTAGACCATATTCCAGTTTCCGTTCGTTAAGCGCGAGGGAGGACACCGATTGAAAATCAATAAACGCCAAGCATAGCGAAACATATTTTTTTTGTTTTTATCACGAAACAATAGACGATACCAATAAATCAAAAAATATCTTTTGTGCAATATGTTCTTTAGGTGTTTAGCAACGTTGCAAAACAAAAGAACAAAACATCGTCGTTTTTGCCTCACCTCGCCTTGCGATTATGCAAATAGTACAACAATAAACTTCTAAACTGTAACGTGGATGAAAAAAGTACTTTTTATGGCGAACATTGCAAATGCAAAATCGTAAAAAAGAATAGAGGACTACCTAACGAGACTGCGTCGGTAGTCTTACCGTGAAAAGCAAAAAATTGCTCTATAAAAAAGTAACCGTTGCCGTATTTAGAACAGCCGTAATTATTTTTACTTTGCAAGGAATTTGCATAGAATCATGGAGTTGGCGGTGAGCGTCTCCGGAACAAGCGAGTAGAAGAGCTTCGGCGTCGGCGGCCGACGGCAGCGCGGGTCTACGCGGGAGGAACTCGTATACCGGCTCGGCAGCGCGCGGGGCGCTCGGGGCGCGCGCGTCCTACGCGGAGTGGACCCGCAGGTCCGTGGGGGAATCCGGCGTGGCCGGCCTCCGTGGCAGCGACAGGTCCTCGGGCTCGGTCTGTTCGGGCCACTCGTCCCAGCGCCAGTCGGCCGCGGCGGCCACGGGCGGGCTGGGCGTATCGGGCGTGCAGCCGGTGCTTGCACATCTGTGCAGCGCGGCCGCTTGCCGCCGCCTGAAGCGTGCGCCACAGCGACATGCGAAAGGTGCATCACCCTCATGTACTAAAGCGTGAGCTTTTAGTTGGTTGGAGTCTGAGAAGCGCGCTGGACAGCGAGCACACGCGTATGGCCGCTCGCCGGTGTGCACGCGGAGGTGTCGGCGCAGATTGGCCACCTGCACGAAGTGACGCGGGCAGTGCGGGCAGCTGTACGGCTTCTCACCCGTGTGAAGTCGCAAGTGTGTCTTGAGGTGGTGATCGCGCGTGAAGCGCTTGTGGCATTCGCCGCACTCGAACGGTTTCTCACCAGTGTGAGTACGTTCGTGGTTTTGCAGGACGTGTTTGTAGCCAAAAGAGCGTGAGCAGACCTTGCAGGTGAAGAGTTTGTCTCTCGGTGGATCCGCGGCACCGGGTGAGGAGCCTGATGATGGCGGGGAGGGGGGTGCTGTGGCTGTCTCGTCGAGCTTGGGTGTGCGGCGTCGCTTGCGCGCACGCTCCATGTCATGTGGGGGCAGCAGCGGTGCGGGGGGCGAGGGGGGCCAGGCCGCGAGCAGTGCGCCGGAGTACAGCTCGGCCGGCAGCCCGGCCACCAGGGCGGCGGCGCGCGTCGCCAGCAGCCGCTCTGCTAACATGGGCAGGGATTCTTGACGCATGGTCGACAGCGGTCTCACTGACACACCTGAACAAGAAAAAGTTTGGAGTTATATTACATGTTTCTTCATAACAATAATGTTTCAGAAAAGATTATTGTCAGAGGTGTTATAATATTAGATTGAATTAATCTACGCCACTTAAAGGTTTTCTTTCACTCTTGGCCTACTTTCGTCAAGGTGGCGAACCTAAAAAATTAAGTTATAGTTTCTTTGCCATCACTTCCGTCACGAGTTAGTTTCGACCTAAACAAACAACATAGTCGAACCTATCGATAGCATACTTATCAGCGAGAGAGGACAAAAAACAGAGCAAAAACTAAACCAGACGTTGTAAAGGAAACATTTGGTCGCAATCACGCCGCTGCAGGTCGCTTCCGCCCCGACCTGTTGCGCAAATTGTGGCTGCCACACTACCACTACTCGCTACCGTTCCACCAGGTTCCAATTCAATCTAATTATTTTCTTTACCTTGATCATTGGTGTACATGTATTTCTATACCTATCTCCCTAAATAAATATTTCCGGAATAGCCGTCAGTTTCAAAATGTCAGGAGTGAAAAGCAATCATTTGGTGTGACGAGTTTGTATAGTGTCGCGGCGAGCCACGGACCGGGCGCGGGAGGGGGGCAGAAGCGACCAGACCACTTACCTATATAATGGAATTAATTATTCCTCGAGCGGCAAACTCCGCCCGCCCGCTCCGCCCAAATTATATTCAAATATTAATTTCGTTGAAGAAAAGCCTTTTTGAGAGCACTTAATTAAAATTAGACAAAATCATAATTGAAAGTTCTCCTCGAGGCGTGAAGAGGCGGCACGAGGAGGGAGCTCCTTACATTATCTACTTAGCCGTGGAATTAATTCCCGGCCGGGCTCTGGACTCAGCCATCGCGCTTAATTGAAAAAGGCAAAATATTTTGTCGTTCGCGAGTGCTGACATAAGGCACTTTACACTTTTTATTAAAACGAACAATTTATATCACGAACGTAGAATGTTGAACGTCAAGATTTAAAAAAAAAAGTCCTATTCTAATTGTTTATTGAAACTAAGTATTATTAAGTACACAAACTCAATATAAGATAATTTTAAAGATTGTGATTAGGCGGGGGCGTCGCGCGCGGCACGTACCGGCTTATCCCATAACTTTTTAATAACATTCCTCGTTATGTTTGGAGGACGAACAGCGAACCGCACTCGTGATGTGATCAGAATTATAATACTAGGCATAATGTAAAAGTTTAAAGAAGTAAATACTGACTTTTTGTTGTAAAACAATCTTGTATTCTGACGTTGTATCTAATTAGGTTTGAAAACAGATCAACAGATGAATTTTCTTTTTGCAGTGGTGAATGTAGTAGATATAGAATATTTTAGAAAAATCGACATTTGGGCTAAGTGAACATATTAATGGAAAAAACAAACAAAGTCAATACATTTTTGGTAATAGTCCTCAAATGTTACTCCTTTTACATTATACGTAATCGTTTCGATAAAGTCATTGAACAACCACTTATCACATAATCTTACAAAGGCTACTATATTATCGATAACTTATTGAGTACGTTTTTTGTGCAGAGCAGCGTCATAATGTATCATTTTTATTAGGCGGCCGGGCCCGCTGGGTGACAATGTTAGTGATAAATTTTTACAGCGCGCCGCACCCTTCCGCGCGGAGCTTTTTATGTGCTAAAGAGTTGTAATTATCCCCTCTTTATACGCCATAAATATTTGTCAATAACCCATATTCAATACTTTTATGGAGTTGCCTGCGGCCGCCACTCCATAACTCATTATGTCGCAAGGGTTCGCCCGATAACGGACGTGTCAATGACGTCCTTATTGCCCCGCACTTGCTACGAGCGGTACATTCATATGAGCTTTTAGAGAAAACCTTACAACTTTATTTGAAGATAATATTTATTATAATAAATTATTAGCATTCTTTTTGCATACCAAGTTCAGTCATAAGAGCTTTCGTGTTTTATTTTTGTTGCACGATAATTTCATAAGTGATGCGAATTCTTTCAGAAATTATGGGTTACCGATATACTTCTTGAGTCAGACCGTGTTTCTTGTGGTCAATTAAACGTCAAGTCGGCCAGTTTAGGACACGCCGGATATACCACAGCACTTGTAGGGGCAGTTAATGTATTATTTTTGTTAATTTCAAATATAATATGAAACTTCCCAAACCTTCAGAATCCCTTCACCTTCTTTCAGAATGACCTAATTACATTGTGTGTCATATAATGGGATTAACCTGCGGCTACCGGCGGCTTTGGGTACGTACTCACTCGCACAGATTACAGAGTTCGTACGGTTTCGGCGGTTTAGGGTTAAGCGGGATACCGCGCCGCCTAATGGGGCTTCTCTGACATAACAGTAGCCGTAACAAGTAACTTAACTGATGTACGTACTTTATTAACCTTGGAAATGTGTACCTTCATTATTGGGAGAAATTATAGCAGAATGTATATATAGTACAGCTTTTGAAGTTATATTAGGCCCTTCCTCTTTTTAACATGAAACATGTCTGTTTTTGAGAAACGTAACGATTTTTTTTTACTTTACCAATCTGAGTACCTACTTTGATTGTAAAAGAAAATGAGCCTTCGGTATTCGTGGAAATGACGGTATCTACAGTATAGCGATAGAACTTAATTAGGCCATTCCTTTAATCAAACTTCCTGTTTTTCTTTCCATCAATGATTAAACGATAATTTTTTGACGTTAGCGATCTAGGTACTTTAACTTTAAAAGAAAACAACCTTCATTGTAGCTAGAGAACTTAAATAGGCAATTCCTCAAACCAAACGTTCTCTTTTCTCTTGATCAAATCAACATTTAATGAATAATTTCTCAATTAAGAATTGGCAAAAATCTGTCGATAAAAATTCGGGTTTACAGATGTTTTTCAACATATTTATTAAAAAGCATTAAGATTTATGGTCCTTGTAATGACTTTAAAAATAGATTGATGACATCATATTTTTATTTGTACAAAGATTTGTAAGTAGGTACGATGGATTATAATTTTACAATTATCATTAGTTATGTGTGGTTAAGGTGAACGGAATAATTATCTCAATAAAAGTGTGCCAATAAAGCAAGCATTATTCAAATGAATAATTTGGTAAATGAGCCAATAAATATAAAACAAAAACATAGTTAAACTTTATGACAGTTGAGACAAAGAGTTGCAAACTACCTTCCAAACTACCATAATATTTGTAACGTATGTTTACGATTTGCTTTGAAAGATTTTATTATTTTATTGGGTTGTATTATAATTTCATTCAAAGTTTGCGAACAACTGCTGGTAAACTTTGAATATATGTAACTTTGATAAATACATACATTTATTTAACATATATCTATCACATGTATTTAACATGAATATAAATTTATAATTTTTTTTTAATTATTATTAATATGAAAGTTCGGTTATAATGTTGATGGATAATTAATTAAGTATTGTAATAAATAAATTGATGAAGAATTTTAAAAACATTGGATTTATACCATTAATCAAGAACAGTTATTTTGTTCTAAAGTGAACAATCGTTTATTAAATTAAATAAATATACGTACGAAACACTTCGTAAAATAAAATGAATTAATTAGAGCATCGTTTCCCATATGCGCCACTAGATGGCGTTAGCAGTTAGCCCCAGCAAACAGGCACCTAACAGTTAGCTTATGCTGAGCTTAGTTAACTACAACAAATCCTATAATAAAACCAAATAAAATTCTTTAACGAAATAATTAAGGAATTGGTAAATAATTATGTGTAGTTTATCGTATGGCTTACTAATTACTTACGAGTATTTAACCCACCGGACGGGTAATTACCATATATTAACAGTATATGTAGGTACATACGTTGAAGTAATTATTAGAAACGAAACTTTCGCAATTACTCCAGCCATTAATACCTATACAATTATCGTCAGTAAAAACTCTTACGCAATCTATAAATTATACGTGCTACAATTACTTAGATAATTTAGGGATTCAAACTGAAAGATAACGAATTTTCTCGAACAGGACGTTCAATTGAAAATAAGAAAATTGTAAGTAACCTCTAACAATAATAAACAATTTACCTTAAACGAAAATGATCCAGTACAATGTTTCTTCTTTATTTACCAGCATTCAGCATTTTGTGAGAGTTTTATGTTTATTTGGTGTAATATACTTATTAACTCTTTCTCAAGAAAACGATATAAAATCCAATTTGAACATTATAACAAGTAAAATTTACTCACATATCACAAAATACAAACAATATGGCAAGTATTACATAGAACAACAATTAATAAAATCTCGTAGCACGTACTACGCGGCGCTTCGTAGCGGAGCCGTAGCGCGCGGCTACGCGTTCGCTACCGCCTACGGTTCACTGAATCTGCAAAGTTCGCTGAATGCAAATAAACATGTGTGCGGCGAGCGCGGGCGTGTGGGCGACCAATCGCATCGCTCGCACCACGCATGCCGGGCGCCGGCTACGTTTGAAACTTTATACACACATGCACTTCCAGATTCAGCGGACCGAGGAGACAGCGAGGCGCACTAAACTAAAAACTTCACAAACCTCTCGAATTCTGCGTCGACTGCAGCGACAGGGCCATCTCACTCCAGGGTCACGGCAAGATGCATTTATTTGCACTAGTTTGTTTATAAAGTTTATCGTTGTTCAACAACTTGTTATCAAAGTCCTTGTAAGATTGTCAAGAAAAAACTAAGTGATAATGTTTATTGGAGAGCGATTACATGTTATGTCGGCGCGGAGTCGCGATTGAGAATGATTCGGGCACGCGGTGCGGGCGCGCTCCGTGTGACCTACCACAACACTGGCGGTACAGCGGCGGAGAGCGCGAGCCGCGGCCGGCCGCCCCTCCGCGCGGTAAACACACCCCCACGCCCCTCCCTGCGGCCCCCCGCGCGCCCTGCACCCCCCGGTGCACTCCACGTGCACGCAATGCATTCACTTTTTATGGCCGCTACTACATTATGTTCCTTCCTGACGTTGTTTTTTAGCCCTCGCAGCGAGCGCCACATAAGCACTTTTTATGTTTTACGAGCGCTCCCGTGCGCCGGTCGGTACTTTCTTTGACTGCAACTAATTTGAGAACATACCTACTCAGCTTTATCTCGCAACTGTTTGTTCTTCGGTTGTAATTATAATAATGATGGCGATTAGAACTCTTTGAATTATATTTGTATTGAATTAAAATAAAATAAGTAATATGTACGTTAGTAATTCATAGAGAATGTGAAATGATATGAGGTCGTCTTTTCCTTTGAAGTATATTTATTACGTTTTGTGTTTATTTCTACCACAATGACATGTCTAAGTAGAAACTTACACATGTCATTGTGGTAGAAATAAACAATGTATTGAATGTACAATTTTACAGACTTAGAAAAGTCTGTAAAATTGTTTATTTCTACCACAATGACATGTCTAAGTAGAAACTTAGACATGTCATTGTGGTAAAAATAAACAATGTATTGAATGTACAATTTTACAGACTTAGAAAAGTCTGTAAAATTGTATATTCAATCCCATAAAAAAAGAACAGATATTTATGATACTTTTATTGATAAACAACCCAGATTGTCTATCGCCAATTATAAAGTGCAAATCTTTGTGTATTTAGGATCAATTCCACAATACTAATTTTCCCACTTTACATTGGCCATAGAACATCTTCAAACAAGTAACATTTTTGGAAAGCAATAATTGATTCATTGTCACCAACATTTTTAAGATCTTGCTAATACGTCCGTCCCACACTTCTGAATAAAGTCGATTACCATGATCTCATGCCTCTACTTGTATTTTCTTACAAATCACAGATTTTTTTAATTCATTGGTTTAATAATAAAGTTCCTAAGTAGAACTCCGAACACTATGTCCTTATGATTAGTGTTGTGTCATTCACTTTTCGGCAATAGGTACTTACACTTTTTTATTAATTACAGCCACCATTACATCGCAATTCAAAACAATAGAGCTAAAAAAAAAAAATTCGATTAGTTAACGATACTAATAGTTATGATAATTTATAAAATACTAAATACTTTTCCGGTTAAAAAGTGTACCGATTCATAAACAGGTTAATCGATTAGGAATAAATTACTAGTAATTAGGCCGATGTTTTACGATACCAAATCATTCTTTAAATATTTTTTAATAAAAAAATGGCCATTATGTCACATTAATTCCTTTGCTTTGTTGAAATTGTTTTTTTTTTGTGTTGGAATGTTAATAGCTTCACTATTAATCATTTTAACTTATAATTACTGTCTTTTTAATTTTTTGCTGTATGTACAGTTGCGAAATGGGTGATATTTTAAACGGATTTAGTTATCAGAACTTGACTATGTCTGATACTTTACTTCAATTTATCATCAAGAACTGTTTAGTTCTTGCTCTGTTCGACATCTCTTGATCATTTCTCCTATTCTGTGCAAACTTGAAACAATTATCTTCATAAAATAAACATAAATACTTACTGGGAATATCTGTTTATTCCTCAGAACATTATATGTTCTTCGAAGCCTCACATTACCTGTATAAATAGATGTTTTACTACGAAAAGGCGATTTGCCTATCAATATCTCTGAATGGAATTTCAGGAGAAATTGTTACCTATTGTACTTTAACATCTCCCACATTGAATCTCGCCATAGTCAACTTCTGACGTAAGAACTGGAGGAGTTCATAAAGATTCAGAATAACTCAAGAGGAACTGATACACTATAATTACACAACATAATGTTAGCTTCGTATGCGCATCTAATTTGGTAATACATGTGTAGGCGTAACAAGTTACCGGTCCACAGAACTTTACCAGCGGCCTTGCAGCAGTCACGAGGCAATCATTAGCCAAAGACAACACGCATAAAAAGCATAAGTGTCGACCATAGACGGCGGACCGCGTAAATTTACCATTTTTATTGTACCCGCTATTTTTACCACTTTATTTTTACCATTTTAGTGAGCACGCGCCTCCCTAGTGTTGCTTTTTGTCCCGACTTAGGGAAATAAACGAGTGGCTGGCTGCACCTATTTTAGAGTTTTGTGTTTTTTAGACAATATTATGTGAAGTTATTTCGGGTTATATCATTCGGGGAGACACAAATGGGTTTAATAGACGATCAACGTCGTAGATATATGGTAACTTGTGTAGATGTAGTCCATCTTGATGGATCAGTCCGAACATAAAAGTATTCTCACAACTTTTTAATTGAGCTTGCTATACAATTCCAAAACCTCTCGAGAAAGTTATAAGTTGAGAACTATTAAAGGATTGAAGCATTTCAGACAGAAATAACATAGTTACAACATGCATTTAAATCACCTGTCTTGTTTAGATTATCTTATTCATGTAGGGATAGGCGCCTGAAAAATGAAATGACTTATTTAAGAACCGATAAGATGAGTTAGATGGGCTAATTTGCTGGTCTAACAAAAGTCATTTCTTAACGACTAGTAGGAATATTACTGACTACGTCAACTATTTTAATTAGTTCTATTTATAAAATGTATTTTTTACCGGAACTGGTGTTATTATGGAGCAGCACACTTATCAGCATCAATAAATCAAACAAGACTAAAGACACCGTTCTTTAACAATACGACGTACGGCGAAAAAGATTCTAAGTTTTTTAAGAGCATTGCTCCACCTGCTTCTGTCGCGTGCCCAAAAATGTTACACGAAATGCACCCCTATAACTAGGAGCTTTAAGCTCGATTGCGCTTGCAGGAAATATGTGCAACTAAGTTTTTTAGATAAAAAACTATGTGTCTGTCCCTTTCCCTCGTAGTGCATGGTCCTTATCTGTCAGGATGTTTAAGTCTGTTATCTGGCACACGTCTTGCCACCTTGCCTCGGTTTCGGGGGCAGGCGGCCGTGTTTTACCAGGGTTAATAAATTGGGCAACAACAACATCGTTGTCCCCTCAACATTCGCAGGCAACTATAAAGTTTGCCAACGAGACAGGTGGCACACTATCTGACATCACTACGACATCGTTAATTAACGTAAATATACTCTTAATGCTAAATTATAGTTTAAGTTGGCTGATGCCATCTCGCTAATGTTGATTTAGGAATTCTTGTTTACCGCACATGACAGATGGGAGATTGGACATAAAGTTGATCTACCATTTTATGTTTGTGCTCTCAATTTTATGAGTTTTGTCTACACACAGATATAAAATTGTCGTAACATGTATGTCGTTACCTATAACGTTATTCATAAGGAAGCCTCTGTCCAGAGTGAAAATGAGCGCTGAGATTCCTTTGTCTCGAGAGCCGGCGCACCCCATCCTCGGCGCGCTCTTCAAAGGACCCAACTCTTTGAAGACGAGAAACCACAATTAAGCCTTGCCGAAGTGAATTCAAGGACGCATCACTTTTGCTCGCAAATAAAAGGTATTCGTGTAACACTTTTACTTTTTCCTTTCTTTCGCGCAGGGTTATTCGCATAAACGTGTATTGTTTGAAAGGCTTATTCAATGTTGTAAACAAAAGAACCCTTCCATAGTCGACGCAAGTATTGTTCTTCAGATAACCCTTTCACTTTACTTGAGTCACTGTTATCACTGATATTGATAAAAATGTAGTAATGGATACAGTAACAATGTATAGGGATAGACGTCATTATGTAATGCCGCATTCTTAAATGGGTTATTCATAAACACTATTATGTCTTCATGTATGTCTGACATAACTATTGGTCATTAAGTTTTCTTGGAACTAAAAGAGTCACGTTATTATAATGGCTTGTGCTTGAAGCAATTAAAATCGAGAGTATAAATATTTTCGTCGGGTGCTTTAGATATAATAGTGAAGCGAATAGTAAAATATCGCGCAAACCTTATTTTGCAAACTTGACGTCATAAAGCGAGCATTAAAAGCGAAAGTAAACAAAAAGGGTCCAGAACAAAGTGTTCCGACATGCGCAAGTAATTTGTCCTATTGCGTTGTTATCTGAAACAATACATATTTTATACCCGTTTTGCAAACTGGGGCACAACGACGCTTTATGACGCCTCCGACGCATTGTACCATATAGATAAAGCCTTGCGAAACTTTTTGCACCAGTAGTTAACAATTATTGACAATAGACATCGGATATCGAGAAAAATCACCAGGTTGCAATAAAAAAGCGAGGCCACATTTTAAGTCTTCTGTTTCTCGCAAAAAGTTCGCCGGTAATTATTTTTGTGCGACCATTTATATTGTTTTCAAGAAGTCATATTTTTAGGTTGCCAAAAATAATTGCCCAACATAGGTAAACTAAATCATTGTTTGTGTACAATTGTGATTCGATCCCTTCCGTGTGACCGACAGATGTGCGCTTGCCACGGAATTACAAAAATTGTGAATATTTTTATTCACATTAAAGCGCGCTCGGCCGTTACGAATTAATCGCACACAATGAAGCGAATTTCTACCAGTTTTTTTTGTGTTTGTGTGCGATTTTGATGTAAATTTTTAGTAAACTTTGGACAAAATCTGGTTTTCCTTTATTATAATAGAAGGGCGGTTGATCAAGAACCGATATCGTTACAACAATCTTATGATTGATTACAAACTTGTTTGAGTAGATTGACACCTCAATAGAACGTGACAAAGTTTAAAGTGATCATTGTGTTAATTGCAACGTTTTTATATTTAACAATTAAATCGATTTTCATTAACACGCCAATCAATATGTCGACTTTTGGAATTTTAGGGAATCGTTGGGTTTTCGATATTGCAAAGTTCTTTTGTATTAATTACTTTTTTGTCAATTATAAAACCAGTAGGATCAGTGATACAATGTAATTGAGGTTACTTCATACTATCAAACCATTTCACGCTCAATGGATAGTAATTAAATTCACCTATTGCTTTTAGGGCAGCATGAGTAATCTATTCTTTTGATTTTTTTCTAAGATCCCAAAGTCCGTTACATTTATTCGTCTCAACCCCAGCAAAGTAAGTTCTCATATAAAATTCTCGGCTTTTACGAGAGCCTACATCGTGCAGGTGAGAGCGACAATCGAACAAGAATAAAGTATAAAATATCGCCTCCAAAGGATTCGCATTGAATATTTATCCCTAGCCGCGTAGCCCTGTCCGACTGCCCTTTGTTCTCGACGGCCGTTTAAACTTTTGATTCTGCAACTGGCAACAGTCAACTGGACCCTCGGAATTGATCAGGATAGCCGACAGGGTGAGGGAACCACTTCAATATAGACTCTATGTTCGTCTACATTTGGTTCAAAAAGGATTGATTGTGCAGGGGTGGATAGGCCGTTCATAGCGCGGCAGGTGGCTATTCCATACTTGCGTCACGGGCTCTCCCCTTCCGGGTGTGATGAATAATTCCCTTTTCTCCGGGAGAATTGTCGTTGCGAACTATCCCGGCGACTCGATACGCACCGTCGGCCGCTCCGCATAAATGTGAATTATATCCTACACTATCCCACTTACAGAAGTCCTCTTTTTATTTCAACGCTAAAGCTGGATTTATGTTTTCCCCCAACTGAACATTACGACCGGTTACGTGTTATTTGGCTACCAGACAAAACATATTCTTGTTATATAACAGTAGATGTTTATTTATAGAATTACCTTTATCTATTAACTATTTTAATTTTTATGTGTATCTGTAACATGTCATTGTTGTCTTGGAAATGTGTTGAGCTAAGCAGAAAACCAAAACTTGTTGACTAGAAATGTTTCTATCAACTTAACAAAGCTTGCGAATTAAATAAGTACATAAACCTGCTTGTATGTTGATCAACAAAGTGTCATTCCGATTCCAGTAAGTGAATTAAAAACAAGTGAGTTATAAATATATCTTGAATGAAGGCCATTACCTACAGATATGTAAGTTCCTCTAAAACCCATATTACCTTAGGTACATATGATATGTACAAGTTTAGATAGATGGACCGTATCCGCAGTGATCGGAAGACGGTGTACATTATGTAAACCGTTCATTTGTAAATGTTGGCATTTTCCCGTTCACAAAGGATTAATGCTATCGCGCGGGCATTGTGGCCGCGGTCCGGCGGCGGACGGCGGACGGTCACTGCTCGATCACTCCTTCTTTCAGCCTATTCATAACGTCTTTCAAACGTCTCGGCCCCTTTGTGCGCCCGTCGCACTCCTTCCAGTCGAAACTGTCACCTTTTGTATCACACGACTCTTCGTCCGCTGTCAAACGCCTTGCACAAATTCAAAAATAACATCGACATACATTTTTTGTAATATCCCTGTACAAACTTTAGATAAGTTCGCGTTGATCTTTGTCTGATGCAAACAACGGACGTGTCCTGTCGCTTATCTGTGAGTATTGATCATGAATGGCTATGGAATAACCATAAACATAAAAGTAAACTGAAAAAATGTTGCATATCTGATCCGATAAGCAAAGATTCATAACTCCGTGTATCCTTTCCTTAGAAAAACATTTCGAATATTTCTCAATAATCATAAAACTCAGAAACTTCTAACCCGTATTTGCTTTTGATTATAATGTTTTAACATTCACAGCACATCTTCAAACGACTAAAGTGATAAATATCATAAATATGTTTTATCCTCTAACGAAAAGATCAACAATTTAAAACCCAATAAAACATATAAAAGATTATTGGAACACAAAACCAACATATTCAAAACATGACAGGTCACATTAGGACAATGTGGAGAGTTCACGAGATGAAACTTAAAGCAAATCATCTTACGCGGTGTGAGGACGCCACACAATACAATAGGTGCATAGCTTGACATCAATTCGCAATTTTTTAAATATATAATAGTTCTGCACTCGTGCCGTCGCGCACGACACGACATGACGCGTGCTATTGTGATGCAGCCAAATGCATAATTTGTGAGCACATGCCGTTTTTTACCAAAAAATGAGGATAAAAAGTGACCTACCAGCGACTATGTAACGGGAATCCGTTGGACGGTATCTATTGAATATTTTTTGACCCGTGGACATGGACAACAAATAAAACGTCCAGGTGCGAGTTCGCATAAAAGATATTATTATATACACTACCCATTGTTAATAAGATTAGAATTTTACATTTTGATGTGATGTTTTTTGCTGAAATGTACGAGGTTGGGGTCAATCTTTCCAGTAATCCTTAGGGTTGTTTGTCTACGAGAATATTTACAAAGTCCCAACTTTAAACACGATAACCATAGCCATTCAACATAATTCAAATTCATTAATTCATTGGTCGCTAAAATTAGAAAATTAACATATAAGTTTGATAAATACAGGATATATGTCAAACAACCCACTCTCTCACACGAGGCTAGGGTTCGATAGGGTGCTATAAGCAATTTGCTTCCCGTGGCGCTAAGGTCGCGCACACAGTTGAGACCAAATCTCTGGCCTCAGTATAAAATGTTTATGTATTTGTGGCATACCAAAAGATCAAAATATCGTTTCTAAACTAAAATACTTTTTTTTTTAAGAAAGTCTGAATGTCGTTCTCTATTTCAATTAAAATTTCCTGATTAGGCCTTCGAGGATTAGGTACTATATTAAAAATAAAAGAAGTGTGTAATTTTTTGTGTAGGTACATATTCGTGCAAGCTTGCAACAATCTTCCACTATAGATCAACACCAAAAAAACAATTATCAGATTTAAAATATTTTTTCAAATAATTAGGTACTCGCCGTTCTACTGCTTGAAAAAGGCTCTACGAGTAGTGAGAATCAAAGCGCACATGGTCAGCCTCGCCAACCCCGGCGAGGTGGAAGAAGAAGAAAAAATTCACTACATACTTAGGTATGTCTCAAAGCTTTCAAGAAGAAACCCTTACATAGGTGTCAAGGAAAACATTCTTCTTCAAGGTTAAGGTTGTTCGTATTTACATAATCTCAGACTGTTACCTAAGTTGACAGAATCAAACATAACGTTTGGTGTTAGCATTCGAAGCTCTATCGTAAAGTAAAGTCGCGGACACAGAAAATCCTTCTAGATACGTTATCCGCTCTCCGTTATGCCGATGCGCTATGAAAGTACACCGTGTGACCAGAAGTGGAAAAATGAATAAAATAAATATTATTACTTATACTTCACCATATTAATAATTATCGTTTTCACAGTTACAGTAGAATCGCGATAAATAATTTTCATAATCAACAAATTATATGCTGTGCAGTAACTTTCAATATTAAATAATTCTATGCATACTTATTACTAAACTTGTAAAGACAAGTCTATAGATACAGATTGTTATGTGTAGCATTATCAATTTATTTATATAGGTTTTTTTTTCCAAGTTTTCTTAACCTTATTTAATGTGACAGATTTAGACTACAATAACACGATCAACCAAAAAGTACAAATAAAAGAGAACTCCTAGAAAACCAAAAAGTCTTGTAACACAGTCAGCGTCCAGCAGAGTGCCGATCTCCGCAGCCCTCGCTCCTGCCACTGACAACACCTTTGACGCGATCCACACAACAGCCCTTGCGTAACCTCTCGCAAACCCTCCGCTTGTCCAATTTCATACACAAATCGTATTACACACAACAAACTGTTAAAGACGTTTCTATTTAGAATTTTGTACTTGTACTTTACCCATTTCTAGAATTTTATGTCTTTGGATTCATTAAAAAATATTTTTTTTATTGAAAAACTGATTTTTCTGTCCGAAACTCCTAGACATCGTGAAATAATTTTGGTCGAAATTTAATATAAAGCTTTCCTCTAGTAAACGCCCCCCTTACATGAGAGCTTTTTCTGTACGTTTTGCGTTACTTAAACAGCGTGCATCCGAAGGGATGCAGCACTCCTTAGGCAAGTACCCATAACGTGATTGACGTCCGATATCTTCCTAAAAAAAACCTAAAGGAAGTAAAAAATATTGATCGGATTACTCAAATTGAAGGGCAGCTGCGGGACAGTTTGCGGACGCCGCACTTTTTTCAACGTTTCGCAACAATCCATCAATACTGCACCATTCAACAACTTCCGATCTCAAAAGTCCAATTTCATTTCAATTGGGACGTATCTAATTGTGAATTCATTAATCTTTAGCTTCACATCTCCTGCCACTTGTGTCTGGTCAGTTGTTGACAGGAAATCGATTTATGTTTTTTACTAACAAATTAATAGAGAGCTACGAATTCCCAGAACAATTAGCTTGGTCACATATTGTCTGTGCCCCTCTTGATGGGATAATATCTGCATTGCTTACATGACTTGCTAAATTAGTATCTATAAGTTAGGAGGATTTCAGCACACAATATTAGTTAATCCGTGTATTTTATTTTTATTTATTAAGTGTAGTGTGTGTGTGTGTTATTTTTTAAAGAAAAACAATAAACACCGTTTTTAATCTTATGCTGAAATCTCGTAGATACGCTGACGAGGATGAAATCTGGCACAAAATAATTAAATAAACATTAATAATGTTAGCAAACATAATTTTGCACATATAATATGTAAGTATATTGCTTGAGAAACATTTCGCAATGTTTTTTTATCAAGCTACCCAAATCACATAAGCGTGTTTCACGCGCCCATAAAAAGTGTTTCAGATAACTCCACTTTTTATATAAATATCGACAAAATTGACATCTCGATCCTTTGAGGTTTTTAATAACCGTTTCCTGTCCAATACGACACAGAATAGAATGTTATAGAAAACATTAGTGTCAAAAGAGCATTTAATACAGATTTACCATTGTGTGGGCGACGTCACTCAAAATTATATCAATGTCGAAGTTTGATCATAAAAGGACAACACACAGTAGGTAGCTATTAAATATATTGTGAACATTAGCAACGCGTAAACACGTGCAAGATGTTTTGGTAAAATTAGTTTTTATCACAATTATTCAGAATACTTAATTAAATAGATAGAATCCTCTGAATGAATGAGTTGGCCCGTTTTAACTGATAGCTCTGTGTCTAATTTATCTTAATCTAAAGCTAAGCAAGAGCTTTTGCACTATTTTTGGATACTCTTGCTCGATATTTATGTAAATAGGCGGTGGCGGCGGCGCTAAGACTTTCGTTAGTTAAACTGATATCATTGATAGGTAGTGTACTACAGAAGTTGTTCTACTATTTTCATTCTTTTGTTTTATTTTTAGTATTTTTTATAAGCCTATAATTATTGTGTCCTGCTGGCAAAACGCCTCCTCTTTTTCCCTTAAAATATCTGTGTGTTGTGCGATTTCTAGCCATGTTGTTAATAACTATTTTATTTCTATCAAGGAGTTTTGTGTTATACTTACACAAGCGAAAGGTACACCTTCTACATATAAGTATCAAAAATTGCACAATTATTCCTGGTTGCAAACTTTTTGCATCGGGTCAACATAAAGCCACAGAATATTATATTTCTCTCGAAAGAAAATATCCCATTTCCGCATCTTCCTACAACAATGAGTGCGCCAACAAACTATTCAAATACGACACAGGCGTTCGTACACCCAAATATTTTTTGCCCACAGCGAATTAATGGATAACCAAAACCAATGCAAAATAAAAAATAGCCTTATTAAATGTTGGTTTCGCGTAATAACACGTTGGTGGTTTTTTCTTTGTTTCCAAGAGCCGCGCCAAGATATCCGGTTACGGCCGTTAAATATTTTGCCTCACGATGAAAGGGAAACTTGTAGTTTTTTCTATGAGATTTCGTTTTTGCTCACTAAACGCGGAAGTCGTGTACACTTATGCAAAAGCTGGATTTCGGAATCGGTTTCGCTTTTATTCCCTCGACGAGTTCCAAATAACATACAATTACACACGTCCACATTCAGAGTAACGAACTTCTACTATAATTGCCATCTTATTGTTAAAACTTTATAATTGAATAGCTTTTTAAGTTTTCGCAGATATTCGTAATTCAACGTATTAAGTCAAATATCTACATTTTGCTAAATTCAAAGAATTTTTGCAAAGGAACATTTATCAAGCCCACAAAGAGAGTGAAACCTCTCTCAAAAGAGGCCTGCTCCGGACAGATTTAATTTGTTGCGAAGGCCTTTATAATTGGAACATAAAGATTGCGAGTAATTAATTTTCGCAGCGAGTCAGAAGCAAAGAGGCCGCGCATTGAGCCTGAGCGGCGGCACCACCGCGCCTAATTAATATTAATGACCCCAGGAGGCGCCGCGTCCGCGCCCGCACCCGCACCCGCCGGCCACCTCGCGCTCAGCTTCCTTTATCTGACACCTACGCATAGGACAATCGCGTTAATTTCTGTCTGATGCCTTTATATGCTTTTACAGGAATGTGAGAGCGTCGCGATGTACGTGGGCGTAGCAGCGCACACGAGACATTGTTTGATTAGATATGTGCGACGATAGATGGGCGGCGTGCGGGCGGCTTGCGGGCGGGGCGCAGTGACCGATGAGACTCCGCTAAAAGCCGGACGGAAGCCACGGACACCCGACTCAGGTTACACCAACCGTGGGAGACGACGCAACCATGCCAGGGTTGATAGCGAGCATGTTTCATATTACATAATGTTTAATGTTTGCAAACAAAATCATGTTTACCAGTCTGTTACCGCAAAAACAAAATAAGTGTACCTTGTATTTCTGTCTTCTTTTTGCATATTTAGAAATATCTTATCGTTCGGCTAGCAAGGTGAATTAATTTAAAAACGCAAAGAACTATTGACATATGCAGTTCGCCTTTACAAATCAATTAGTAGAGTACGTGTCCCGCGCCCGCATGCAGTGACCGCAAACAGTCGCACTTTCTGCTAGTAAGCAAATATGCATCGTGAGTTACAAATTCTACCACGACCAATTCGTCATGAGTACATTACTTCAGCGAATCCTTTTATAAAAATGTTAGCCTCAAGTATTTTAGTAAGAGCAAAAGTAAAAATATAGGTAAAATGAAAGAAACGTAAATTGTGCGATGTGGCAGCCCTGGTATTATTGCACAAGCAAAAGATGAGCGATATTCCGCGAGTTCTTCCTGCGGCTTCCATATGCGAGCCGTCTCATCCACACTTAGCTATGTATAAACAAAAACCACCGTCACGTCACACATCGGTTTTTGTTCACACTCCGATTCCCTTTTGTCTACCGAAATTACCAAGCAAGGTTCCTATCCCATCCTATCTAATAATGAACTCGTGCACCTTGTATAACAAATAAATGATTATTTGGTCCTTCAGAAAGATTCTAGCACAAGCTCAAAATTATTTATGGGTTCCTTCCTACCCTCTATTTTAGATCAAAGGTAAAAACAAGTGTATTTAAGTGATCTTTTAATGGTCCAACAAGAGGTACGGTCCGCGGATCGACTATACTTAAATGTGGAAACTTACCGAGAATTGAGACCCCACAAAAAACCAAGGAACATACATACTGTTCGTCTAACGTATTTTTACTTAGCGATCGTGAATTATGAATTTTAATTATTTTGAATTGGTTTGTAACTGGCGTAGCACGTCGTAGCACGGGTCTACGAAGTATTGGACAAACACTTCTTCAAAGCTTTTCGAAGTAAAATATTTTTGCTGAACAAACTATTTTAACTTGTTTATCTGTTCATTATCATAGGGATGTAGGTCAATAGTGCCGACAGAGGTGTGATTAAATAATTTTCAAAAAAGCGGCTTTTATCAATGGGAATGGTTAAAAGCAGTTAAGAGTAACATTTCGCGCAGCTTCACTTGTACAAAAACCGGAGCAAATGTAGGTAAGAAGGTTATAATCGAGCTTAAAGTGGGTTAAGCAAAAAGCGGCATATGTTTTATTGTAAAAAATCCTTTGAATGTGCACGTGTGCGCGCGCTCGAGTGCAGGCGAGCGAAAGTCTTCGCGTGCGATACGCGATGCACCACTAACACGTCACGACTTGAGTATTGACATTGAAGCTTACAATGTTAATATAATGATGTGTTAAGTTTGCTTTTAAGCTTAGAGTAAGTACTATTTTGGTCTTATTACCCCTTTAATTGAGGGATCGACAACGTTTCTATAAGTTGGTGGTGCATTTATCTGATAAGAGAAATGCATTGCCACTATTTTCATATGTTTCAAGCAAGATGCTGCCCGAAAATTAAGTAGTCTCATACGCTCAATGCAAAAAAACCATTTTCATCCCACCATCTCGGAAAGAGTATTTTTAATCTTCAATATCTGAGTGGAAAAGCCGTTTTTATTCTCTAGAGGATAAAGTAAATTGAATTTAGAACATCGTGTGCACTAAGTTTGTGAATTAAAAAAAACATTAAACCTATTTACTGCTACCTCTATGGTGCCGAATATATCATACAACTTTTTTTTAATTTGTTAAAAACTCAGACTCGGAACCTTCTTGGTGTTCTTTTTTCAATTTGCTTTGTACGCGGTTCTTTACGCGGCATTTTTTCACGTCATTGTTAAACCTTATATTAAAAACAAGAAACTTGAAAACAAGTGAAAAAACTAAAATGAGTGATTCTAGCGACGAGGAAGTTTGCTTGACGCCAACAGAATTAACTGAAACTGTTAATAATGCGCAAATGAGCTTTCTCCCTCAACAATCACGCGAGAAGTATTTAAAACAGTACGATATGTTCAACACGTGGCGACTAGCAAAAGGAGCCAAAACTTTCTCAGAAAACGTTTTGCTGGCATATTTTATAGAATTATCCGAGAACAAGAAAGCAAGCACTCTATGGAGTACGTATTCGATGCTAAAAGCAACAATAAAGATGAAAAAAGACAAACATATCGATACCTATCCTAAATTAGTGGCATTTTTAAAAAGAGCCTCATCTGGTCATCAACCAAAAAAATCGAAGGTTTTCACAGTATCTGATATTGAAAAGTTTCTTAACGAAGCACCCGATTCCGTATATTTGGCGGCAAAAGTAAGTCAGTTGCACATTCAGTATCTACTTAAGTATATTAATCTCAATTAAATAGTATACTTAGTAGATGTTGATAGGCATAATTATGCGTTCATATCAATTTTATTCATTTATCTACTACAATACTCTTTACGTTACAGGTTGTTCTTATTATTGGAATAAACGGAGCATGTCGAACTAATGAACTAACACAACTTAATGTCAAAAACATTGAGAAACATTCAGATGACTTACTATTAATTAATTTACCTAATACAAAGACAAAAAGAGACCGCAACTTCGTCATTCGCAAGGAATACGTAACGATTGTTGAGAAATATCAAGCCTTACGCCCGCCTAACACTCCAATCAATCGATTTTTTCTACAGTATCGCAATGGAAAGTGTGTTAGACAGCCTATGGGTACTAATAAAATTGGCAGTATCCCACGAGAAATAGCAACATTTCTTGAACTTCCAGAACCCCTGTTGTACACGGGTCATTGTTTCCGACGAACTTCAGCCACACTTTTGGCTGATTCCGGAGCTGATCTCCTGTCCCTTAAGCGCCACGGAGGCTGGAAGTCCAATGCAGTTGTAGAGGGATACATAGAGGATTCCATCCAAAATAAGTCTAAAATATGTGAAGGCATCGTAGGAGCCATTACACTGAAAGAGCCTCAATCGGATCCTTGGACTGGCCCTTCTACATCAAAAATAAGCCGTTATGAAACACCTAACCATCTCCCTCTCTCTCCAACATTCACGCCAAGGGAATCCGATGAATCGGTACAACTATTAAGTATGACAGATAGTTTACCGAAAAACAGTACACAAGTGACTAACACCAATATTACAGTACCAAACAAAAATATTACACTCAATTTAAATAACTGTAGCAACGTTACTTTAAAATTTTCTTAATTATACCTTAGTAATATTTTGTTATAATTTAAAGATTATTCTATATTACTTACCTGTCATAATGTAGTAATTAATACCTAAACTGAAATAAAAGTGTACCTATCTTGTGATTGTAAACGTTTTTTTTTTTGCATTTAGTCATTTCCTCGCTGAGGTGGAATGAAAAGTTACGTGTTGCACTCGAGTGCAAAGATTTTTCACCTCGTGCTCTTTTGATTCCCTCGCTAACGCTCAGGATTCTAATTTTGAATCACTCGCTACGCTCGTGATTAAATTTTAGAATCCTTCGCTTGCTCGGTCATCAAAATTGAACACGCGGTTAAAAAGCAACTTTGCACTCTTGTATAACAAATAACTATTATGCATGCAGAAATAACTTTAGGAAGGGTTTAATGAAACAGATAAAGTCTAACAAATTGAAACTTTTCAAATCTAGCGTTTCTTTTGTATTGCAAGTATTTTGACTAACATATTGTAAGTTCTCGTTTGCTTACGATTCTCTGCGGTCTTGCAGTGCAATGAAGCGACGGTTTGCTTGCGTTACCCGGGGCCACTAGAGTGTGAAATCACCCGTTCACGTACTATTGTAAAGGGCTTGTACACATGCCGCCAAAGTCCTTTTAGGCATCACTGACTGTACTAACAAGAACTTGAACAGATACATGTTTAATAGAACACTCGACTATTATCCACTCGAAACCAAATAAAATACATTTATAAAGGAATTTGGTTGAACATAATTTTAAGTACCTACATAATTTATCAGGAAATTGTAGACAGAGTTTGCGGCTGTTTTATTGTGAAGCGGAAGTGAAACAGGGCTGTTTGGACATCCATCTTTATTGTAATCTTTAGTGAATGTTCAGCCTTCGTATGCCATACTAAAATTTTGTAGTAGGTACGCAACTGAAGCATTTTTTCTCAGCAGTTTGTACTTTACTGCTACCTACTCTAAAGTTAATATTTTTACGATAGCAGCCTTCATTCAGAAAAATATTCGTAAAGCATCACTGGCAACAAACAGGTAGCTTGCTAATAAACGCCTCAACGTTACAAGTGTTTTATTTACTCGAACCGAAAATACATAGAAGAATAAAAGACATCATGTATCGAGTCATATGTAACCACGTGTAGGTATGATAACAATTGCTTTGAAACCGGAGCTCTCGCAATCCGATCCGACAAAAGACGCCATCGAAAGTGCAAGTGTTGCAATAATACTTCATTTCCACTCTTCCAGTTACGCATTCCGATTTTTTTTCTATCATTCATTTTGTTTGCCCGTCAGACGCGAATTATAAATGATCGAAACTTGCGATATCGATTTTCAATGCTACATCAATATGTAACAAATAAAAACATCTATGTTGTTTGAATTTGAACTCTATATTAATGATTTTACGTTTAAAATGTCTCTCTTGGTCCGTTTTTAGGACAAAAAATAATCCTTACCTGAATACAAAGGAGATATTTACGTAAATTTGCTTGCAAAACTATTTCTATTACAGCAAAATACAATCAAATTGTGCAAAACGGTTAAAAATTATATTCTTGGATGCTAAATGTGATGATAAGAAACTAAAAAGAAAACATATTGGAAACAACAAAACAATCATTTTAAATCATATATACCTGAAACTGCTTGAAAGCACTTTACATAATAAATTCTAGTAATTTCTACAGCTGTTGCAAAGCTACAAGCTATCGATCGAAGTAATAAATTTACGACAGGTATTTGATGTAGGTACTTATTCCTCCATATCGCTATTGTTACCTACACGGTTGTAGTTTGTATATCACTTTATAAAATGCACAAATACCAAATTTTTGCGCAATATTCCTCAAACGTTAGGTCAAAAACATTTGGTTCCTATTCGTTTTTATAAAGACAAGATAGAAATGGATACCTACTGCATACTTAGTGAAAAACGATACATCCTTTCATTGGAGTATCCCAAAGGCGAGTAATTAACCCGACTTTTTGTGACTATCCCATATACATTTGATTTATTTTTAGGCTCATTCGTAAAAGAAGAATTTGCGAAATATTACAGCCCATTCGGCGCAATAAACTCTGTTTCTCAATCTTTTTTCAAATGAACCCTGTTTAATTTTCAAGTAGGAATATTATAAAGCTTTTTGCATCTAACAATTAGACCATAAAAGGCACAGAGTGGTCTTTATTTTAACATTCTTAAAACATTTTTTTCAATTATTAAACATTTCAGACCTAATAAAATCTACAAAACCCTTATCTTATCAATCGTCACGTTTGATGCAAAACTTTGAGACACGTCACCATTCGGTGGTCGGTCCCTTCAACGGAGGCGATTCCGGGAACGCAGTAAAAAGCGCAGGTATATTCGAGAGTGAAAGGGTCTGTGCAATACGAGAGCACCGCAGTTTCTCTCGGATACTGACCTTCGGGGTTCGGTTTTTGTCCGATCAGATGCGCCACACTGATCCTTTGGCGAATGTTAAGCAGAAACACGTGGGAATATGCGCCCTTCGCCTAGATTGACGGAGATTTCATTATTATTTGCATTCTATGAATTTCTGTTGGAAGGTTGCTATCATTTTGTATGCATCCTGATCGGTATCAGTTCTTCAGTAAGGTGAGCTTTGATGGGTTTGGGATACGTGAAACTACGTGCGAGAGAATCTTTATGAATAACTGGTAGGTAAAAAAAGCATTAGAGCTTTAAAACAAAATCACTTTCTTGTTATATTACCATCAAAGCTTTTAAAACATCAATTTCGTAGCACCCCGTAGCCGTCCGCTACAGAACGTAGGCCCACTCGTAGATCACTATTGTACCACTCTGTCCTTTCATCTAAAAAGTAGGTAAATAAACAATCGAGGCACCTATTATTAGCTAAGGCAAGACAAGAAACAACAAATATATATCTACTTAACACGACGTGTGTAGATACCTACTGTGCACAAAGAAAGTATTAATAATTCCAATGGATTCCATGCATAGGTGTTTATAGTCCGTTCCTTCAAGAAAAAAAGTATGAAAGTAGTCACAATAACCCGCCGCCGTCAATACTGTAATAGTTGACGTAATCATTGCCAGGAGTTAGTTCCCACGCACACATGGTCTATTTAAACAGCCTATCGAATCGGACCCTTTCCTACGTAAAATTTGAATGTTTGACGTGAAATTTTATTTGCGCAAACTTTTTTTCTATGCAATGCGTCGATGCACTTTCTACAGAACGCATCGTGGGAATGCAGGTGAGGAAGGGTTTGGTACAGCGACACATTGTTCGCCCCCGACTTCAACCCGGTTGCACAAAAGTTAACTTAGCCTATTGTGGACACGTCAAGTGATGTTCGCCTAATAGATAATTTATAGCCGCCGCAGTCCGCCTCAGATGATTGAAACTTTAAAATATTAGGGTTGTTTTGGGTCCTGCGACATACCATATATCTTGGATCTCATATTTAAAGATTTCGCAAGATAATTTGCTTCGGCCTCTTTGTACCCAACCTGCTATCTTTCTGCGTACGTTTTGTTTAATTGCTCTTTTGTTTTTTTAATCGATTTTATTCGTACAAAGGACATGACAAATGAATGTTGTAGTTTTTTTCAAGAGAACACATCGATTGAATATGTATAGGCATTTGTATCCATCCCTATCAGAAAATGAAAATTTATAGACGAGACCTATTTTCAGTTTGTTATCTTAATACAAAGTCTAATTTTAAATTCATACCAATAAAAACCAATAGCGGCAGAACACCATGACCAGCAACATCTATATCACCAAATAGCGCAAGCATAATCCCTTTAAATGTAGATGTGTAGAGGAGTATTATAACCGCGTTGACAAGCCCTCGACGCTCACAAACGAGCAAGGTGTTACCTCTCTAATCCTCGTGTAGGTCCCAGCATCACGTCACATCTCTAAACTATCGCACACTTTATGACACTTGCATAAACGTAAAATCAACAAAGGTTAATTTTAACTGTCACCGGATTAACGTCTATGTTCAAATGTTTCGTACAGATTAACAACTGCGATAAATTCGCTACGCACGTGTATGTTTCATTTGTAACGCTTAATTACACTGGGTGTTGAATTCATTATTCCTAAATATAGAACTACCATTTTTTTTTTTTTTTTTTTTTTAATAATATGATATGTTATCTTAAATTCAGAACCACAATTTTAACATTAACACAGTTATTACGCCAACTAATGTTAGACGTAGCGAAAAGCTTTTTACTAGAGGTGGATTCATAATACGATCGATCTTATGACCGACACAGCCCATTTTTAAATGACACTGCCATTATAGGAAAACTCACTATGTATGTCTTATCCATTATAAAAATTCAATTCCTGCATAGCAAAATGCTTTCAATATTATCATGCGGTGAAAGTTACGGGTGACATTTCGTAGCAACGAGCCGCATATTGGGGATCATATTTCTTTACATAAATGCTTATGTACAAACGCCATCATGATTTACGCTTCCACTTAACCCCATCCGATAACCCCTTACAAAACAACAATTAAACCAACCCTTTCTCTGCCGAAAGGGCACGCCCTATGTAAAGTCGCTGCGCGTAGATGCCGCCACGGATTTATTTATACCCTAACCCTTTCACCCAATCAAACCGCGTTGTATATTGATAAAAAAAAAAAAACCGCAGCGGTAAAAAACTTAAAAGAAGACGCGAGGCGGCGCGCGCGCGGCTTTGGAAGGGGTCTAATAATAACCCTTTCGTGGCGGTAGGGTTATCAACCAATCCCGTGGAAGGCGGGGCACATCTCTAAGTGAATTCTTTACGTTTTTTATTCTGAATCGCTTGTGGGCTTTTGATTAAGATTAAGGATCTCGTTTTTTTTTGTTGGATATCGAATTACGAGATCAAGAAACCTGTTTATGAGAATCAAACTTGTATGGCTGTTCGGGAACTAACGGTTTTAAATGTCCGTTGTACCTTTTATTTGCTTATGAACTACATGGTATATTGTTATAAATAGAACATGTGATGGAATAAAGTTGCTAAGTTAACAACTTTTTAATTAATGAACAAAAGTATTTCCACAAATGCTCACATGACTATATTTAGGTACTTGCGTTGAGTAACCATATATATACGAATGCCCCACCTACAAAGACCACTATTCGGACCGTTCGGATGAGTTATAAACGCAATGGCAGCAGTGTGGTGATGTGGTGTATCGTGGTGGTATAAAATGATCCCGCATGCGAACACAAATGAATTTAGTACAGTCACCCTCTCCCATCAATTGAACACAACCGGCCATATTAGTCTAGTATAGTTGCCGAGAAAAGTGATTTCTTAAACAAAAATATGGTATGAAAATGATATAGAGTTAAATTATTTTCTCTAAAGTGTTGAACAACTATGGCATTCTTCGACATAAGAAACATGACAATAAACGAAAGTGCTTTTAAAATTGAAGTCTTTTTTAATATACAACATAAAATCTTACTAGGTTGCTACGTTTCACGTAGTTAGCAATTATTATAAACTGAAAGAATTTATGCGTTCCCAGTAAATGTATGAAAACTGGGCAACTCTTTTTATGCCTCACGGGTAAAAGATGATATCTAGAATTGCCTTTTGGTCCCGTAATATTTTTTGTAAAGCCTACAGCTCAGTTTACTGCTTTGCAAATACTACTTCAACATGATACTGAACAAACAAATGTATTTTGATAAAATAATGTTACTGTACCAGTTTTACTAAAATGTATTTACAAGAAAATCTAAGTAAACCCCGCGTTTCTAAATTTTGCCAAAGATGTAAATATTTATATAATAATGGCCGCTCGAAATTATTTTTTTATTTGATTTAGTAATGTGGTTGTATGAATTTTAAGGCCAGGGGTAATCGATGTTGAAATTATAATTATATTATTTCCGCACATAGAAAAGATTACATGATTTGAATTTTGATAGTTTCCGTTTGTTTTGGTAATGATAATATTTATAGTTTTATTGATAAATCACTTTATATACCTATAAAAAAATATTGTGTGGAAAGAAAACTGCTTTCTACGCCAAAGGCTTTTTCTCCGCCCTTCTATTATAACCTATTTTTCCAGACGCTTAATAAAGTCATCCGGTAAACGTAAACACCTACGACATTATTATTTTTTCTATTTAGTGTGTATTTTAAAAACTCATTGTCAATTTATTATTATGTCACATATTTCAATTACAAAAATAATTGTCCATCATTTGAAGTTTTGTATAAATTCAAGAATTGTCCCCTAGTTTCGCTATTATTGATGAATATGTAGTATATTTAATAGTTTTCTGGTGATCCACAGGATAAAAAGTGATTATGATAATAAGTATATCTGTGTGTTATAAGGCGCGTTATCCATCAGGGTCGCGCAGATATCGCATTCATACCTAGGCAAGTTCAATGTGGTTTTGGTTCCTGAGCACCATCTCTTGTATGGTTACGTAGTTATTGAACTTTTAATTTCAAAACCTTTTTGTTCGTAACTGTACTCTCAATTTGAGAACATATATTTACAAATTATCACTTATTCCTTTTATGGAGATACATATTATTATCATTGACACGATATCCTTGTTAGTGCTATTAAAAGCATTTTAAATTTTAATCCGTAGAACCCATAAACTGGACGATTATTTTTGATAGCATGATAACGTTTAAAGACTGGAAGACCTTTAGACATAAACAGAGCCTACCGCATGTCATGTTTCACACGGACTATGGTAATGAAAGGGGGATTATTCACCAAATTACTTTAATGCCTCCCAAACAATGTCCGGCAACTTGATTGAATTAAAATAGTTACAAAACATGGCCAACACAAACTACGCTGAATAAGTAATGTATTAGCGACACGTCACGGACTCATGATACTCCCAGAACAACAATAACTGTATGGAAGCATAAATTGTCCCCTATGAGTGCAGGCCAATTACGAATGAGTTTTGGACGAATTTTCCTTTTTTCTGTAAATAATGAGGTGCCTTTTAAAACGTCATAAAGCGGTGTTCGGCCGGCGCACTGATAGGGGCGTATTCACACTGTAGTGGTCGCTATGAGGGCGATTGTTTCCTCCTAATTGGTTAAGTAGAACGACCTAATTGTCGCTGGACACGACACCTTCTGCCCAGTGCCTAATTGCCTCTCCCGCGATTATTTAATTTATATTTATCATCCGGTTGATGCACCCCTTCTTGGTCATTACTAAGCAGTAGTCGACTCCAACTATGTACTAGATGTGGCAGTCTATGTCTGTTACAAATATCGTCAAATATGTATTTCAAATTGTAAAGAATTAATTAAGATCGAAAATACATTTTCGGTCGACTTCGGTCTTTTGGCAGCTTCATTACATATTTTTTAATTTGCCGTTAAAACTATTGCTACTTACGGTGTTAAAGACTCTACCAAATGACATCTGAATCAGATCTTTATACAACGTTTTACATGCCTAAATGATATGTTACAGCACAGTATTTAAATGAAATAGATGACTATTTAAAACACCATAATTCATGGCTATTACAACAAACAGCAGTAATCGTTCGTGTAAACAAATTAAGCATAAATAAATGACGGACGCGCGGTTTTACGTCGGTTAGGCCAGTTTATCACTGTTGTAATCCGACGCGCATTAGTCAAATTAACACGGCATAAAGTTTGGCGTGCCCAGTGATTAGTTAGCGGACGCCGCGGGTGTGACTCTGCCTAATTGACCTAAAAGTACTGGACACGAATCGGTCGAAATTACAAGCCGCGAGGGCTGTCCACTGAAACAGGGAATACTTTTGTAAGTCGGCGAAATAAATTAGTTGATGATTTTCCCTGGCAACGCAGTCAACCAAACAAAAAAGACATCAATAACATCATTGGTCAAAATCAGTAAAAATGGTCATATGTTAATCGCACAGCGTTTTCGATTTATTCACAGACTACAATGACAAGTTACATCACTATCACACTACCAATACTACCATATCTTACACCTAAATGCATATCAAGTAATTCCGCAGTACATTAACCAACTCTACAATTATCTACCTTCTACAAAAACCATAACACTTATAAAACAATCACAAAACATCTACAACAACGCTACGCGCACTACGAGTATAATAACAGTTCGTAATCTTATCAGTGACTACCGTATAACAAGCTTGATAGCCCTGTTAGTGGCCGGCATGGTAATGTGGCGGATTGATAGGCCCTCGCCCACTAACCCTAATCAAATTAATGGCAACTGAATTCTGATTAACGCCAGTGGTCGCGCCATACATTTCTATAGGAGCCGCGACTGCCGGGCGTGGCCGATTTATCGCACCTTTTAGCCCATTCAAATAGCTATCAGTGGAATCCAGCCGTTTTATTCATTGCTGTTAAAATAATTGATAACTTTGAATCTGGGTTCTGTTGTGATGCTTTTTGTGGAAGGTATTTCTGATTTTCGATGTCTATAATGATGGAATCAATAAATCTTTGATAAAATCTAGATTCTAGATTATGTTGTACAAATAATTGCAAGACATAAACTAGCGTCATCTAAAATATATTGTGATTCTTCTCCGTGCACAATTAAAACACAATACTCCTAAATATCGGTTACCATATCGGTTACCCAGTTTTCATAAAAACTTTCACACAATAAATAACCCACTTTATATGATTAATCTTAATCCAGTAAATTATAATTCTATACCATTCGGCAGAAACCTTTTTCTTTCAAATTTCAGTTAATCCAACAAGAAGTATACTTTTAATGGACTTTTGAGTTGGTTTCGTCAGATCGGGGTGAGCTTTCAGCGAAGCGGGCTTAATGCACAAGTTGTAACGAGAGAAACAATGTAAGTACTGAAATAAACGCGGAGCACTAGAGGGTCATTAGTGAGTGTTCGCACTCTAACGATCTGTGCTAATACCACACGCGGTAATGGCGGCCGCGTCACGTCGCCAACTTTCGCTCTAAACTTTGTTTGACATAATTAAAATCCATCTCAGCGAACGTCACGCGGACACATCCGACGTGTAATTTTCCTTTCAAAGAGAACTTCCGTTTTAGCTCCTCCCCCGCCTAATGAAAGATTACTTTCCTCCGCCTAAAAAGGCTTTTAAGCAACGCCAACGAAATGACCGAAGTTTTATACTTTAATGACTTAGTGCAAAATTTGCCGATTCTCGAAGAAATTTTAAACTTAGATTAAGATTTCGATGTTTGAAACTGCGAGATGTTTTCGACAGAATTTTCCAAAGCTTACTTTGAGTGAGAAGTATGAATTTTAAGCAATCTAGTCTAATTGCTTTTTAATTGCTTTTTATGAATAAGAGACTCAGGACGAATATTAAAAGATGTTTACTTATAATTACTTATTTTAATGAGAGATATAACAAGAAATCATTAACGATTGTTATCATAGAAATACCTAATAAACATAGATAATCTATTAAGTAAAGTCGATTCAAATAACCTTGAAACGAAAACTAACATTGCATTGATACTATTGAATAACCAAAAATTTTAATGGCTAGCATATCCCTGCATGCAGCTCACACATACGCAGAAAAGTAAAAGTAATTATAGAAGAGGATAAGCAATAACAATTTATCTCGTACAAGAAAAAGGAGTGTCCAATGTTTGTAAGGAGGAACAATAAGACCAGTCGGGTACAGAGCTATACCGAGACACGGTGGTCCTCGGACGCACTTATTAATTGCGAGCTCCCTTCGCGTGGCCGCACGGAGGGCGCAAAAACGCGTCCTCCCGAGCCCTGTCAGCGAGGGAAAAAATCAGTGAGCGATCGTCCCCTCGCGGCCGAGTCCATCATATTGATTGAGGGAGGGACTACCATTGGTCAGCGTCCCCCGCGCCCGTTCATTTATTATAGACACTGTGATGCTGCCTGCCGGACCACCGCTCACCGACTCGGTACGATACTTACAATCTTGCCTGTTCATTGTAACGCATCTTTGTATATTTTCAATCAATATTTATGGCATTAAAGAAAGTAATGTCTATCTATACTACTATAGAATATCTTTGTTCAATATACGTACTTTAAAAAAGAAACCCCATAATATTACAATGTCCTTAAAATAGGTGGTATACGAATACGGATTATTCTTGAAATTCTAATCAAAATTCCAATGAATCCAACTGGTTCTAAACGAATTGTAAAACATTATAAACGGCCTTAATTTTTCGTAGCAGATAGATTGATACAAATTACGCAGAGCCACCTACGTAAGCAACTTTTAAATGGGCTACAAAGAAATCGTTTAAAAGATAAGTTAGAGTTGACACGGGTAAGCGAAGTTGATTCCCAACAGAATTACAATCTTCGAGATAACATTTTTACATTAGAATGTCTGAAAGCAGCCGTCATCGTCACGATAACGAGACAACTAAGATTCGTGAAGTGTCTCGAATCCCGAACTGCCGAATCTCACCGGAAACGAACTGTGACCGCGACTCTATTACAATTCCGAAGAAAATAAAAGCGTCGGGGGTGAAGGGAAAGTTTTATTCTCCTTAAAATATGTTGAGAAAGTGAAAAGTAAGAGAGGGTGGCGGTGGGGGCCGCTCCCGCCAGCGGTCAGCCGAGGGATGATGGATCACCGCGCCGCGCGCCGTGCCAACCGGCCTTCTCTTCGGTTCTCAATTACACCAACACATAACAACTCATTTCGGATGATATGTTTGCGTATATTTTTGTACTTACGCCCATTTTATGTAAGTATCTGTGAATATCGACAGATACGTCGATATCTTGTGATATAAGCACCTTGTTTTGTTTTTATATCTTCAGACGTCTCAGACACGATTACAATATGTTTTTTATACGAGCAACGCGTAATGTTCTTTCGTAGTATGCGAATTTTTAAACAGATCACACAATACCAATTTACCTAGATAACCTTGTGTACCTACAATAATAGTGTGAAGGATCATCCAAACACGGCACAATCCAAGAATCTTGCGTGACATTGCAAACTCCACCATAGTACAGGGTCTCGCACCCGTTCATAGATCGAGTGAAGTTTGTGCATCGTGCGTGTGTGTGTGTGTGGGTCGTATGTGTCGTGTGTGGGGTTCAGCGATGCGGTAGCGGGTCGGTGTGGGCGCCCCCGCCCCGGCGCGTTGCTAGGCAACCGTTTGTTTTCGCGCCGACACTGGGCGGGATAGAAGGGGTAGGCTCATGATTGATCAGCCTATCCCGCCACCGAATGCCTACAGCTACATATTTTCTTGCGGATAACAAGCTCTTGAGTCTTGTTTGCAGTAAGTTTATCGCAAAATAGGAAAATGATAGAGACATATATTTTATACTTACAGTGATATAATAATGCCTAGTAATCTGAGATATACCTACAAAAAAAAATCTTAATGTAAATCCCAGAGATGTTGCGAAATAGCAGCAACGAACATGATGCCGCTATTTCGCAACATTTCTGGGATTTACATTAAGATTTTTTTTCTACCATCAATACCAAAACCAACTACACAAAAAGAAGCTACGATATACTAAAACATCGACATAACATAAGTTGTAATACTGAACAAATTACCACAATAAACAGCCTCATCTGTACGAAAATAAACCTCGTCCGTATTGGTACTTAGCAGTCCACAGATACGGAGAGGCTCTCAATTATCTGAGAGGACTAAGACCTTGGCAACGACAATTATTTCACCGCTGCCCGGTAAAACGGGCTTCTTGGTAACCAACCTATTTGGACTACTTACGGTCCATATTTTAAGGATTTTTTGCGAGACCTTTTATGTCGACCACATTATTTGTAGCTGTGCAAATTGCTACAATTTGCTTGTTGGTTATTAAACAATTATTATCTGGTGTTATTTTTATACCTCCTAGGTTAATTCTCGAACCTTTTTTTTTTCAGTGTTGTGAAACAGATAGACGTGAAGGTTAAAATTATGTTAAATAACTGATTGACATTGCTTGAATACATCTTGGAGATTATACATAGTTAGAATTTTCAATCGAACTGTATGCTGGCTGCTTATAAAGCGCATACGAACTAATTCTTCCTTATTTTCCTTTAGACATCAGCAGAAAACTTACTGATGACCGATCTTGCCATTTCAAGGGGAAAATGAACCTTATGAACACCGCTACGTCACCGCTACAGCACCGCTACAACATGGCTACGGTAGCTGCTACGAGCAGTAAAAAATTCTAAATTCAAATAACCACCGGTTTTTGTGCGGTGGCATTTTGAATTTGGGTTGCTGAAGGTAAGATGGATGGCAAAGTAATCACACTGTATAAGATAATATAAGTTTAGCTGACCCCGACCACTCACTGCTGCGAAACATTACCAAAGATGACGATAAAATCTCAAAAAGAAACTCAAATATAGTTTTAGAAAGTCCGGGTCAGTGTCTGGCGTATTCCGTCGTTACTCTGTGATCATCCTGAAGTCAACATTAAACCTTTCCCTCGAAATCCCCAGCATATTATGAAAACTATGAAAAAAAAAAACTAATAGAATTACACAAACTATGTCGTGTTCTTTATGCAGTCCTTTCTTCAAAACAATGCATGCTACTTTATAATGACATTTCTAAAGAAACAATACTTATCTAAAAAAAATGGGTCCATGTTTTATGCGTCATATTTTTGCTAATTTAGTTCCAGTGTCGTTTTGAAGGGAATAAGGCAATATCATTTAAAACTGCTCCTTTACAAAATGACTTCTCTTTGTATTTTCTGTTACATTTTTGCTCAACAAAAGAGTTTGTGCCAATATTCAAATTCGCAGAAGTGCGACGTTCACAGTTTGCATAACCGTTTTGCGATGCACAAAGTATTTGTTCTCTTATTATGCAAAACAACAGTTGATAAAAACTGTTACTCCCACGTTTGAGACTTTTTACTAGGAAACTTAGCACTCCTATTCAGAAAAACCCTTATAATTGTACTCTGGATAATACAATATTAATTTAGAAGGAAAAAACACCGACTCACCCTATAATTACATTTTAAAAGTCAAAGTAGAAAATGGGACTGAAATTAATTTATATTACTCGTTGGCTCGAAAAAGAAGGGAAAACTAATAAGGTGTAATTACAACGCGCCTAATTGCAGCAGTTGACATCCTTTTGCCGAAAAAACTACTGCTCTAATCGAATTTAATGATAGGGTTTACTTCGGACTACTAGCCGACGACAAATGGTTTAGGAGGAACTTGTAATGGGCAAAGTTGGTAGCAACGGAGTTTTGTATACGAGTAGGTAAGTTTCTATTTAGATTCAATAACAAATCGACTACCCATACATTTTTCTTTTGCAAATATTAATTAAAAATATTCTCCCCGAGGCGCATATTTTCATCAAGCCCGAAGTAAATACGGGACAAAGAGTCAAATATGGGGCATTATAATCTAAGTTAGTCACTTGAAAAAATGTAATAAAGCCGACATATTTCCATGCATATCTTATCAAGGAATTCCTCTCGTAGGTGGTGAGGTGCGGGGTGCGAGGGGGGCGCGTGCCGCTCCAAATTACTGCTATTATTTTATAATCCCTCCTAGTTACGTTTTGAATATTAATGACATTCCACAGTTTTCCTTCCAACGATCCATTCTAAGCAAATTTCGTTTAATGTCACGTGCTTCCGACCATGGCTATTATTCCTTAATACGACTTTCTATATCCGGCAGCTTAAGTATTACCTATTTAACTTAATATGATGATTTAACTTTACTCTACATTTTAAAGTTAACTCGAAAACATTAAACGAGAATGATTCCCATCAAGTTTGTAAGCTCCACGTGATACATTTGATTCACACAGCTCGGCTCCGGTAGATGACCACCCTAGGAACGTCTAATTGATAAAACCCCTTGACTGTAGCAACCGAGAATGATATTATCTGCCTGTACACGCAACGGTCTGTTAAATTATGCTAACAAAGTTATAAATGAACGTTCACAATTATTAGGCGCTAGCCGCGGGCTCCGGGAGGACTGACTAATTAATACATTCACCTACCGCGGTTCGACGGAAACTTAAAAAAACATGACCCCAACGGCTGCAATAAGGTGGATTTGACTTTTTATTAAGACGTGTAAAAAACGCACACGCGCCTTCGAAATCCGATTAAAAAAGGGGTAGACGCGAGTCCTGAGAAAAAAACGTCGGATCGTATAACCCTAATTCGAAAGGATACTGATAGAGCTATTTGAGCGCCGTTAACGTCCAAAAGGCGATTGTTTCGATATCAATTAATTGGATCGTGTTTAATCGATAATCTTTCTGAAAAGCAATGTGTGTTTACATCTGCCCTTATAAAATATGGTAATTTACGCTATCGTTTTCCTATAATTTGGAATATTTTAAGTTATTAGCAATTATCGTATGGACCGTAAGTGGGACTGAACTGAACAGTGCTGCAGGTTCCCGATACTCTTCAGTCTGAAAAGTTTGGTGTTCGAATCGTACCTACCTACCTAATGGTGTTAAAATCCAGATATAAATAAAACAACGAATTTCAATTCACTTTAATAATAACAGAGACACACATGCGCAAAAACTACCTTTTATAACAGTTATTAGGCGCCCACTTATAATATAAGTTAGTAACATTACTAGAAGACCCACACTCATTTTCTACTGTTTATAAAAAACCCTTTTTTGTAGGGCTGCATTAACGCAATATGTTGTTTTATCAAATTCAATAATCCTGGACCAACAGGTGTCGGTATAAAAAATTAACCGTGTCCACGGAAAGTTGTTTGCTGCCTCAACTGTCGCACATATCTGATATTTTTTCAGCTATACAAAAACTAACCCGATACAATATTCGTAACCGTTATTAAAATTCACTTAACAATAAAGAAAACCGGTTTGTGTGTCTGTCTGTTCTTTGAAGATCTTTTTAATAAGTCTACCATACAAGAGCACGCATGTTCCAAGAAATCTATACAATATACCAGTGGTGGGTGAGGGGAGCGGCTCCTGAACCAAGTCGACCATGACCGTAGAACACTGGAACTTGCCTCGGAGCTATAGGCTGATTCTGCCAATGGACAAGATACATTAAACTGGGTGATTGGAGGAAGCAACAAAAAGCTGTTTTGAACTATGTATATGGACTATGGTTAAACTGTCCAGCAAGTATAGAAAAAACATTTCAATCTAAACAATAACTGAAATTCATTGAATCTCAGAAGTGCTACAAAAGAGTGCTTAATTACAGGCGAAACCAAAGGAAAGGGTTGTGTTTTATAATCTTTTTTACGCCCACGCGTGTCACAGAAAAAAAGGGTTGAATAAAGAAATATTTGAAAGTGAAACTTTACGCTCACCTGATGCGTCTACGCAAGTTTTTTGAGCTTTTTATGAGTGGAATGTGCATATGTTTTAAGTCGAGCTCAATTACGAACGCGTCCGGGCCGCAAGTGCGCGCGCGCACAAAAAACTCACAATAGAAGGGTTGGGGAAGAGTTGTCGAGGAATAATGTCCGTGTAAACATCGTGTAATTGCACACAACAGGTAAAAGGGTTCGGTTTAATTTAAGTTTTCTATGCTCAGTTTAACGCACCTCGTTCATGGTAAACGAAAGTTGCACAAATGTTACAGCAACATCATTTTCGAAAACGTTTCATTCCAAAAACAGGAAGAACATGTTTCATTCACATAACCCCAAAACATGTTGCTGCAAAAATGTCTTGTAACGTTTGTTTACCACGAACATGAGGCATCATAGACAAGAAAGACTTTATAAAAAAATCCTGAAGTAATCCTCTTTACCTTCCTATAAAAAAAAAAAATTATCTCAATTTCCTGGCAGGTATTGTTCAACGCGTTTTCTATTTTCTACTAACACCATATTTTCTAGGAAGTCTCTTTGAAGCTCCTTTTATTTAGATTTTCTCTGAAAATATTATGTAAGGTATTTTAGAAGAATTCGCTACGGCTTAATGACTGCGTTGCCATCTTTACCTAAGAATAGACTGCACTAGCTTTTACCAAGTAAACCGGTACAAAATACCGGTATAAAATAATCAGCTATTTTTTTTTATAAAATTTACTTGGAACAATATCATTGTTTGAACAGACATATTGCATTTTATAACCGAATCTTTGGATGTAAGTAGATTCTGTATGAAATTAATTAGAATAGTGTACCGTACTGAAAAGTAAGTAGCCAAAAAAGGTAAGTTTAAAAAAAAAACATTTACACGATCAAGATCAGAGGTTTGAATTTTGTTGAGCATACGCAATATGTGGGTTTAAAAAAAGATTTTGAATGATCCTATTATTAGTATTTAATTTTTTATTGACACTTCTCACACTAGAGTAATGGTAGCACCAAGATTGCTGCAAATAAAAATAAACCATACCATTATACAGAACACGACTTCTACAGAAATCCTGGAAACAGGTGTCACAGAAGCTTTATCTACCCACATTGTTCACTACCTTTGAAACTACGATGGTGTATCTATCAATCGACTGTCATTCCTAGAAATGTTTGGCTATTTTAATAGCTAGTATACATCATGTACCTATTTAATTATTGTATCCATTGATACGAAGACCACATATTCTGTCACACGGAAAACCAGGAGGACTCAACGGTGTGGGATTTATAATAAATAAACTAAATATATAGAACTATACTAGACTTTCGGATAGAGTTTTTATAATCAACCTCTAATTCGAGGAATAAAACTATCTATTATTCACGCATATTACTTGCACCTACCTACTCTTGATTCAACAGATCAAGACATAAAACAATCTTAAGAAAACACTAAAGAAAGCACATAGAATTGCCGTTAATAATCTTATTCTGATGGGTGACTTCAACTGTAAGATAGAACAATAAATGATAGTGGGACCCTATATGCAATAGAAAGAAAAACCACTGAGGAGAGACTTATTTACTCTTATTCGCTTTTGAGAACAAACTTTAAATAATAAACACAATATTCAGAAAGAAAGAAATAAAAACAAACCAGTGGACTTAGATTTACCCAACAAAAAGACAAAGAATCAAATTGACTTTATTCAACTTAAAACTATTTAGTAACTTTGAGGTGATGAATACGAACATGTTTCCCTCATAAGTACCACAGACTCAATACAGGGTAAATTGAGTCTTCGAACAGAGAAAAATACTAGAAGACACACACAGCTACCAAAACGTCATATACAAAAATATATAAAAATCTCGTCTATGGAAATATTAACAATGTAGAGACACTATACGACACAATTGAAAACTTATTTTTATAAGACTGCCTAAACCAAACGAAATCCAAAGAACCACAAAAACAAAACGATGTTATTTTAATAAGTAAACACTAAATCCTTGATAAAAAGACGGATTCAGAGCTTCAAAATAACAGACCGCAATGCGTTGACGACAAAAAAGAAATTTCACAACTATAAAAGACAACGAACATGAACCATAAGAGAGAGACTACCACAGATATATGTAGAACCTAGAACTATGGAAAGACTATGGCCCATGCCTGACCAATATTTTATATATCCATCGGGGGTTAAGCTACGCTTGACGCGGTTGGTTCGTGGATGGGTGACCATCCCTTACGTACCGGGCCTCCTCCGTGTCTCGCGGTCATTCGTAGATTTGACAGTCGTCACGAGTAGACATAAACAAAAAATTCTGACACCCAGTGTTACCAAGGGGTATATTATGTTACTCAGCAACTGGGTTGTGGAGGTCAGACAGGCAGTCGCTCCATGTTAAATACTGTAATTCAGCTGCATCCAGTTAGACTGAAAGCCAACCCCAACATAGTTAGGAAAAGGCTAGGTAGATTGAATTAAGTCTAAGAAACTATTTCCTGGCAAAAGCTAAAAATATAGACAAGTGTATTTCTTAAAACGATTCCACATACTTCTTTAGAAACTCCTAAAAATAGCCAGCACAACTAACTGAAGCAAATCATTCCCTCTATTAGCGGTTTCAAGGGCCATTATCGTAATTCGGTGTGTCTATAGTCGCTGTCATAGAAATTGGAACATAAATCGAACGGTGACAATAAATAAAAAAGTATAAAAAGCTACCTCGACAATCAATCCGTACCCTTTTATTGTGGCCGATTGTAAAACTGATAAAGGGATGAACAGACTAGTTGTCCGCGAAGCTAATTTATAAATGATTGAGATTTCATTTTTTTCAGTTTTTGGGGTAAAATGTGCGATAACTATCGAAGTGTCGCTTTTATTGTGCTTTGTAATCTGTTTGTGTCCAAGTAGAACTGGTTCAGACTAACCCCTTTTTTATTAGAATAGGTACGGAAAGTACGTGACCAATTCAAATTGTAACTTTGCAATAAATCGGTACCTAAATTTACATAAAAAGTTGGAAATAATATGGTCATTAATTTGCAGTCTGCTTGGGTGAAAAAAGATAAAACAAATTTTCCCAGATATAAGACCACTAGCTAGATCGATTTTCGCCCCCGTAAATAGTTATAGCCGTTTTCGAGATCGTGATTACATATACAAATATTGCTCATTTAATAGAATATAATATATAGGATTATTTTTTGAAGACATACCAATTCTAGATAATACATGCACCCATCGGCATCTAGTCTCATATTATTATTTTGTTCTCCGCACAGTTCTTCTCTCCATGCGTGTTCACAGGAGCTGAACGGTAATCAGATCTTTTAATTATTCCCTTCTCAATAATTCAACTAGTTCACTTATTATTTTATCCCGTACCTAATAATAAAAGATCCTAATTCCCAACTGTCGATTCAAAAAAGGATTTTTTTGTATAATAACGGCAATCGATATACGCGAGGTAGTGATTACTAGTTTCAAAAGCACCCCTTTCTGACCCACTTTTTACCAGTTTTTAACAATTTTGGTGTTCCCTCTTCAAAGAGCTCCCTTTGAAAGGCCGGGCGTGAACGAGTTGATGATATTACATTTTTTGTGAAGAAAGGGAATTTACGAACAATCTAGTGTATTAACAACAAAAACAGCGATGTTGTACGCATTGTGAGAGTTTTTTGCAAGTTCGCGTGCGCTTGCGCGTCGGCGGGCGTCCGCGTCCGTGCGAACCCTTCCCAGCGCGCGGATTGAGTCCGGAACCCTTCCTATGTGCGCGAGGGTCGCCGTACATGCCGGCCGCGCCGCACCGTGCAACGCCACAACGTCTCCACTGGGACCCGCCACATACGACCTTTCTGCCCGCACCCGCTCCGCTACAATTCGCATGTGTGCCACCCGACAGCTGCATCAGTTTTTATATACGCTCTCATATTTTTTCACAATAGTGTAGCGCAGCGCACCCTTGAAACAGTTTGCGTAATCGATGACAAAACTAAATATTCCGCCCGATGATTTCCGTATTTTTGGAGAATTCTAAATCGTTCGTCGAAAGCTGACGGGTTCGAAAAATAAATCCATTGTGACAAAAACAACGGGTCACTGAATGAAATCTTTTATATGTTTATATAAATTATACAGATTTCACAGTTAATATTGCATTGTTTAAGTAAAATTGTGTTGCTACTGAATCTGATTATAGTAAACGATTGCCTGTCATCAAAATAAATCAATTTTTTCAATGGAATTGTAATATGTGTAAATTATGTGAAGGATATCGCGGCATCCGATCACTTTCCGAGAATTGATCTGTATTTTAATCTACTAATACGATCTAAGCTAGAGAGCCTTGTAAACTTTAAAGCGATTATTTGCAATTATAATCAGGTACCTATAACCTATATATGTTATAGCCGGTAGTACATATAGAAATTAAGAAAAAACCAGAGAAAATATACCTTGATTGTTCCTGATACGTAGTTCGCTCCACATCCACATTATAATATGAGGGTTTTTTGACAGGTGTGTCAATCGCCAAGAGAAACTTTGTTAAAACAACCGGTCATGTTTAGTGCATAACCAGACCTTAAGTTTCTGGATTGGTCGAATCGAAAGCTCTTAGCTCCCTAAAACTGACCATTCAATTCATGTTACTAAGTATTGCCGCAGGCAGTTTCATTGACCATTTTATTTATGCATGAAGCTAAATCGTTTGTGTTTGTTTAACAGTATCGAGATAGCCAGAGACCGTTTATGAGAGAAATATCCATAAAGCGTGGGAAGCATATCAAATCTTATTCATCTACATTTAAAATCTAAAATCTAGCTCTGAATCCCAGAAACTTTTTAACGCTATGAAGTCCATTAATGAGTCAATAAAAATTAACCATACAATCATTACACTGGCTATACGCCATCATGGCTACGAGCTCTCGCTAAAATACATTATTATAATCACAACCGAACTCAGTGTACGTATGTAAGGATTGAGTTTTTATATAATTCACCCCATGTGAGCTCACAATGATGGCCGATACTATTGATTATGCAAAGCGAAGAGCGAGGATGCAATTGTCCGCTTTTTGCGCCAAGGGACGGACGCGACGGACGCAGGGGATGGCCACGTAGCACCCCTATGTCTTGTACATGCATGCGTGTATAGGGCTCAGTGATGGCATTTTTATTATTAATTAGAATATGAAAATCATGGTGTCCAAGGCACTGTTTTAGTGGAAATAGCTGTAGGTACGTGCAATGATTAGTATCAGACTTCAGAAGTCAAGTATCTACTCTAACTCCGCATGATAACGTATGAGTGAATTGATTTACTCACGCGAGGAACATTCTTTTACCTTCAAAAAGAGAGACAATAATTTGTCGTGCCAAAAATATAAGGTGGAGCCGACAGTCAGAACTAGGCCCGTCAGTAAAGAATCCTTTACGAATTCCCCATCTCACCTTACAAATTAAATGGCGACGTCAAAGGCAGGACGAAAGCGACATTAGACAGACAGCAAACGTTCAATGAAAGATGGGCCCAAGAAACTATCGATTGAAAAGACACAATTAAAGTTAGAGTTAGGCAAGTACGCCGTTTGTTGTTCTGAGCCACGCTCGTGTGTGTAACCCCACGAAACTTTCATCTCTGGAGAGCGTGTGTGGGAGGAGGGGCGGCCTCCCTACGAAGGGAGTAAAAAGTAGTTCTGACTTGTTCACCTCTTTCGGTGTCGCCCACCGCGGCTGGATTTACTCGTGAGCTTTTTATTGCCGAATTTTATTATATACCTACACGGTTTAAATCGGTAACTGGCTCCGTAAATAATTTTATGGATGCCTACGAGTGTATGAGTATGATGATGTTGTATTTAGGTATGTTATTGTTTTGTGATTGATACCTAAGTTATTACGTGGTGACATGATGGTGAATTGAGACTTAAAAGTTTGAACTTGAAAGATTCTAAATATTTATTGTAATCTCAAAAATGAGAGTGGATATTATGATAATTTGCAAAAATCCTGCTATTGTTAAAATAAATAAAATTGTCCTTTTTCTGGTTGAACAAGAGGACTAACTGAAGTAGCCCCTAGTGGTTGTTACAAAATTGACCAAGCGGAAAACCCTAACTAATATTATAAATGCGAAAGTGAGTTTGTTTGTTACATTTTCACGCTAAAACAGCTGAACGGATTTGGATGAAATTTGGCACATTGGTAGACCATGACCTAGAGACGGACATAGGATATCTTTTATTCTGATATTTCCACGGGATCGCGACTTACGCGGGAGAAACCGCGGGGCGCAGCTAGTAATAAAATAATACCAAAATAATCAGACGGACCTACAACTAATTAGATTATGTTTTTTAGTTTTTTGTATTATAAACGAAACTTATCGATCGTACGGCGGCGAAAATATCCTTCGTTATTAGAACGTTCTTGAAAGAGAAGGAGCTCTTTTTAGAAAAAAGAACGTCTTGTTTTCAGATCCATAAAAATGAGGTACTTAGTAGTAGTAGACAATAGGTACCGACTCCATTTATGAAACCTATTTTGATAATGTAGTGAATCAATAAAATTAGTACGTGGAGTACGTGGGCTGATGGCAAAATAGAAGTAGTATTGACCGTGTATCAACTATTATCGGCATGTCACATCAGTTCAAAACGCTGTGACGTAAAGCCTTTACGTAAATATAAACGAGAGACAACAAAAATAGTGTTTGTATGTGCTAGTACAAAGGTAGTCACGCCCGCGGCTAGTGATGTCACATAAAACATACGCAGCCAAAGGGTTTGTGCGTGCAGACGCGTGTCAGTGCCAAGACGATGCTATCTGTCACTCGACCCCGCGTCTCCTTGCCTCTCACCGCGTGGCACACACCACGCCATAAAAAATCCCTTCCACACATAAAATCGAACTCGTGCTCATCCGACACGCAACAATTGGATTCGACTGCGGGGACACGTTTTCTACTTAAAAAGTGAATTTTATTTTTAAAAAATGCCCTTCCCTTGTACTACTGTCGGTTTAAAAAAGCCATAATACGGCACTGACGATGCGCGCGCGCCGGCTGAAGATTTGACGCGCTCGCGCATGTGTTTATAATCGTCCCCTCGTAATTTAACATTTTTTCACAAAAATTTAAACCATACAGTACACCGGTTACTGCGTTCACTGCATTTGATATAAAAAAACGCGAATTGTTAATGTATCGAGCGGACATCAAAAGAATAAAAAAATAAGTGGATCCGTATTTTTCACGTGATCGTGTCCGTCCGAGCGACCGGCGGCGGGCGACCGGGCGGCTGGACGTTATGGGCTCGGTAAGGGCGCAACGGTTTTTGTGTGACCCTCAATTTACAACACAAGAAGGGACATGACATCGTCTCCCCGTTGTACCTTGACATCTTGGTGGGCAAGGAATGTAATGTAAATTTAGTACAAAAACGGGAATTTAAATAAGTGTAGTGGCCCGGGAACTGGCCGGGGGCCCTTCGCATAAAAGCGGTCGTTATTAATACCGGCCTCTAACGACAAAAACATACATGTATGCTGGTGACAGTGATTACTTACGTGTCCACTAGCTTCCACCTTTTTATTACCTGCTATGATGTGAACGTTATTTTGCAAATAATCTTGTAGGCAAATACAAACACGGAGTTATGAGACAGGCGTATCAGTGCCCTGTTTATCAAAACTTACAAACCTTGTATTACCAAGTGTCATTATTTAGTTCACAAGTACTTATATTTTTACACTTTTATTCGTGATTTTGTTTATGAAACAATTATTTGCAACTTACAACTTAGGTATAGAAAATCATAGTAAATCCTGAAAGTGTCCGCCGACTCTCTATTCCGTCTTACAAGTTTACAATCAATTTTTGAATTTCATTTTCTTTTTTTAAATGTGGTCAAAAGAGAGAAATTACCTGATGCCCGTGTCCCAGCAGTGGGAACATTATGGCTGATTATGAATATGGAGATGAGCTACGAATTTAACGAAAAATTAACATTTTAGGTAACTTGTGAACGTGTATACTTGTAACTTTTGATAAACAGGGCACAGGTCTTTATGTAACAGGATTACGTTATTAATATTTTTAATGTCTGTATTGATCGGTTGACAGGCTCTGAGAAATACCAATTGAACGGCCTCCGACAGGAAATTAACATGATGTGAGTTTTCCTTCGGCTCGAGATACAGAAGCAATAAATAAGATTGGCTAAGCAGAGCAGTGGTGCGTGTCAGCTGAGGATGGCGGAAAAAGAGTAAAAAAACATTACGAGAAAATGACCACACTACCAAGTGAAGGGATAAATAATATTGAGATCGATAGTCTCGATAAAGACCCGATATATGGAACCGTTTCCAGAACTAATTGGAGAAACAACGAGACTGGCGATTTAAGCTGTTGCGAAATTCAATCGGCGTTCCTAGGATTAGGCTGCAAACTTGAAGAAAGAGCCTAAACAGAATTTCTTGATTTTTTTTTATATACCCAACATAACCCTTACCTACTATTACATACAAATTGATTGTTTCTTACATACAAATTATTAGGAAGTGCCTCAGCTGCCGGCGCCGGTTGCTGAATTGGCGGCCGGCTCTGACTTTGGTTGTCAGTTTGGTGTATGGAGTAGATAGGCAGGGTAGGCATAATTAAAAAAAAACAAGTAAGAACATTTTTTTTTTCCATATTCAAGTAATAAAGTCACAAAGTACTACCCGAAACCGAACTAGTAGGATAAGGTTTAATAATTTTAATCGCAAAAAAGGTTTGGTTAGGTTAGGTTAGAACTATGACCCCTTCGACCCAAAAACGACTAGAATATGCAGAAAAACATATTTTAGTAACGGTTAGTTAGTTGGGGTTCTGAATACTGGAAGGGTTTCTATAAACGCCACGCCACCGCGCGCCGGTGTCCATTATGCCGGCGGTGACATTACTGCCGGCAGCCGAGATTAAAAACATCGGCTGCCGGCAGTAATGTCACTGCCGGTTCCCAATGGCGTTTTTTTGGGAGCCGGCGCCGGCAGCGGAGGCACTCCCTAATAATTATGTGTAAGAGTAAACTGAAGCCTCTTAAAATAGTATAGGTACCTACTACCAACGTAGCTCACAAAACATTCTGTGTGATATTGACAGTTGAACTCTCGGGAGGGAAAGTGGAAACTAAACTAGGTACCTATTTGTGTGCAGTTGTTTAGTGTGTGTGCTGTGCATGACATAGAAATTACAGAAGCTCTATTTTGAAGCGTGCGCAAAAACATTAGAAATTGTTTAACGGATTCAATCTACTACAGTGGAACGAAGATCACTAGAAATACGCGCAAGATAAGCCTGCGCGCGTTTTGTGGCGCTGCCCTGGTGTGCTTAATTCTATACTGTAATAATTAAAATATGATTTCCATATTAATTATTAATCTTATATTCATATTAATTAAATAAATAATTATTACAATAAGAAACGACAAGACTGCGCGGTGGCATACTTATTAGTTCCGATTTCAGCCGCACACAGACTTATCTTGCGAGCACTGTACCTTCCGAACTTACAACTTCGTTTTTATTTTATTTTATTCTGTTCGGGAAACTTACAGCTAACTTAACAACATAGTCTAAAAAGTACCTATAACATTATAAAGTAAAAATAAATACATAGTACTAATGGTTTATATCAATGGATCGTCGATTGATACAAACCAATAATCGTTTAGACGCAAACTGCTTCTTTTTGACTTTTCCATGAAGAAGCTTGTCACCAACAAATGCTTAAAAGCCGAGAAACACTGGTATTTAATATATCTAAATCATGTTCACCAGACAGTTTAGTATTAAAACATTTGGCCCATTACCATACACTTGGAATGAGAAGTGGACGTGTTGGAGTGAAAGTGTTAACCTGTTTTTGTGAGCCCAATATTGGTCAATTAATCAACTCATCCTATCGCAGTACACTGATAACATGGTTAATTGGTTACTCTCTCATATTGTGCAACAACACCCGATTCTCCGCCTTCTGCTTCCAGTCTGTTCCAAGCTGCCTTTTTAAGGTTTTCGGTCCATCCAGCTGGGTATGGTGGGATATTAATAGATTCCCAAGAAAATGTGTAGGATTTCTTAGAGCATTAGTGGCTTTACTCAAATACTATAACTATTTACTTTTATTACAATGTTATATTATGAAGTGATGGTTTTCTTTATTAACTTTGCTGAAAGTTAAGTTGACGTTTAAACGTCTCTAACTATAAGCAAAGTTTTTAAATACACAATAATGTATCTACCAAATAATTTAAAATTTTTTTTAAAGATTTCTATATCATCTATTTTTGTAGGTACTTATTTGTACATGGAATGAAAAGGTTTAAAAAAATATATTATTATTGTCGGGCCTTCCAATTTTCGTAATGATCACAATTACAAACATTGCAGTGGTGGTGCCATTGCAACGTTTGTACCTAATTGTGGTAATTGGAAATGTTGTACTTCTGCCAGTACGTGAGTGTGGCAGGAGGACAGGTCGCGAGGGTGGCCGCACAGACGGACGGTCGCCGCGGACGAATGTCTCCCGCGCCCTTCTCACTACACCATGTTGCAGAATCTAAGCTTGTAAACTTGTAAAGAGATGCTGAGGTTTGAACTTGAATGCAAGTAGTAGTACTCAAAATTGAGTTTGTTAATTGGTGGTTATAAGAACTAAATGGTACTAATGTAATATTTATTTACAGATGCTGTAAAACCTCTATTTGACACATTATTAATATGGGCACTTATAGAAAATCCTTGTAAAAGATTGGGAGATGACTCAAATTATGCTGAACAACTAAACTTACTCAAGAAATAGAAACAAACTGTTTGTCTCAGTTTTCGTTCCTTTTCCATTTTTGTTTCCCTGGATGAATCCCGACAAGTCCCAGAAAATTGGGGGCTGTTTGCCACGCTAAGCCGGTGTGGGCTGCAGCATCGCCCGGGGAGCGCATTTACATCAAACTGTCGTTTCACGGGAACTTCGCCACGTCGTCATCACCAGTCAATTGCTCGCACTCGCCACAACAATGTTTCCCTCCGGACACACGAATTTAAACACTTCGGAAGGTGATTACTGCCAGAAGAAGTAATAAGGTTGCGATTTATGTCATAAAATGTTATAATAATGTCAGCTAATACAACCTAATACCATAGTTTCGGGTTTTTACTTCGGCAGAACTGAACTATCCTAGAGCATTTACTTTGAGAACTTATAGTACCTTACATCAATAGCTAAGCACATACATAGCAACGGTGACGAGGGTTAGTCGCCGTAACCCTTTAATGCGGTGGGTATGAGGGCCGGGCGGAGGGCGGCGGCGGAAGGGTTGCCGCCTCGACGGCCCGGCGGCTGGGCGGCGCCCCCCCGTACCCCTCGCACTTTTACGACGAGCTTTTTTATCGTGCGTGCTGTCGTTTTTCCTTTTCTATTTTTTATGTTTATTTCCCCGAAACCATAAATTATGTTTGAAAGAAGGGAACACTCGGACGTTCGACAGGAACCGGGGTGACGTCGACTAACTTTTCTGTTCTCCGCTTTTCTGTTTTTTTATGGTCTCTCGTGTGTAATGTGCGTAGGGGTGAGTGCATCGTTGCCATGACGACTGCATGGCATTAGGAGCGGGGGCGATCTGCGCCACTCCGCACTCCGCACTCGATCGTCGATCACATGATATATGTAGCCGTTATAAATAAACCGTATGTATTTGTTGTTGTAACTCGAGCCGCCACCGCAAACACGTTGTCTGTATTCATTCGATCCTTGTTTGTGAACAAACTAGCGAGATGGACGCCGCGACAATGTTTGCTCTATCAGGACTCTGCCGTGTAATTTTACCATGTGAACATTAAGCGATCATCTCTCTCCAGTGGATATACAATGTGCGTATTTTTACAGTAAATTAGATATACAAGCAAAGATTCTGTAAAGATTCTTAAAATTGTTTGGATACAAGTCAACTGGAAGGGAAAACTCACCAATCCACTCGTTCAGCCGTTCGCCTGTTCAAATTCAAGTTTAACAGAACAGAAAACAATATTAATAAGACGTTTGTGGTACACACATTCCATTATCAATCAACCGCAAAAAGTGAACAAAGCCGACGTTGTATCCAGTTAATTGCTCACCCTTGCCGCGCGACAAAAAACCGCGCCATATTGCGTCCAGCGCCCGCGCACACTAACCACCGCGAAAGAGAAATTTACGAATAAAGCCCCAATGGTTACACGCTGCATTTAAAATTAGAACCCTTTAGGGCGCCACACCGCCAGACAAAGGGCCGAATGGCAAATTGCCGGCAGGTAGCAATAGCGAATATGTCGAAATGGAGTCCCAATAATTACTAAGGGCTCTAGTTTAATAAATGGCTCTTTTTCTAAATTATGAAGGGCTGATCGCGCCATACGGACATACCTGACGCGAACCCTTCGCCCTTCACATAATGAGTTATAACTCTTCATTGCTTTTATTTGCAGGATTTTTTATGAGAGGTGAGGTTGGCGAGTGGGCACCGGGCAACCCAATTCGATCGTTTAGAAAGTGGCCGCCGCTGACCATAACTCGCCTCCCAAATATAATGAGTGCGGCACTGTTCTAAATCTAATAACACAATATATTTTCTGAACAAACATAAAAGTGAAATAGTTATTGATGTCCGAAGACAAAACACTCCGGTAATATAGAGCTCGTATCTCTATTTTACAAGTGTAGGTAGGTACGAGGATTATGTGTAGATCTTAGTGTGTAATATGCCTAACAGCCCACCTCCTAAACCCATTCAGCTCGACACAACACAAATACAGTAAACAACATTTGCTACTGACAAAAGGAGCTCCTTAGAAATGGGTTTTATGTATCATTGTTTGGATAAAACAAACTGAGAGGATACGTAATTGTATGACAACAAACCCTTTTGGCCGGAGGCAGCAGAGTGTGTCGCGATGACTTGTAATTCCGATGTTTTCGCTGTTAAAATCGTATTTCCTGAAGGCGACATTGATCGGAGCCAGTGGAGCGAACACGAGAGTATTTCTAATGTACGGGACAAAGCCTTACTCCCAAACAATGCCTTCGGAGACTATTTAAAACGAATCCCTTGACGACACCTACGCACACAGCATCAGATGATGTGTGGTGCAAATTGTAAACTTTTAGCTTTGATATTGATAGTTTATGATTTATTGGATGAGCTCATTATTAAAGTTTGACTTGTTACATGACCGCATTAACTTTACCCACTATGTAACAAAAGAGCATATTGATTTTCCCCATGATTTTTTTTCTATATTAACCAATTACAAATCATTGTTCGTCAGAAAACTTTACGATCCCGTGTACATACATTTAATAATATAAATAAATACAGACATAATAAGTTAAATGATAACAACTTTTTTAGTTGCGGCTACAGGTTCACATTTAGAACCCTGATTCCTGTAACTTGCACCACACACAGCGGAAGCTCACAGAACGCTCCGATGGGTTTAACCGTCGAACTATCGGCAATCCTTTACTAGTGCAAGCCTTTCACGAGCGATAGACCAGAAACATTATTAATATTGTCAAATATTATGGCGGCTTCTACAATGCACCCTTTATCCCTCTATCTCCAATTAGGCTGAAGAGAATATTGTCGCTAAAGTTTCTAAAGATTTATCGCTTGTCCTGGATTAAAACTTTTATTGTGACTCAGAAGAATAGATATACATACAAGTAAAAAACTTGTCTGATATCCATTACAAAGATATTTGTTAGTAGTTAGGAATAGAAGCGGACAACGAACCGCTACGTGATCGCGCTACAAGGTCAGTCTTACATAATTTTCTGTTATGGCCGAAGAATTACAACTATCAATATACAGAGATGTCTGTCTGGAGATAAATAAATGATCTATGTGTAGGATATCTTCGAAAAAGTTGCTCAGTAGGTGTGATTGAAAATAATACTTATGAAGGATCTTCTTAGTTCATTGTGGAGACGAATGTTATGTTTTGAATTTAATAATGGATTTTAGGTTTTTTTTACTACTTGTGTTATCCCTTTCCTTATTCCACTTATCGATGTTTATAAGACTGCTTCAACATTCGATTAACAATATTGTTGATCGAAGGCTTCTACAGCAAAGTCTGTAACTAGAAATCAGAGAGGTAGAGACTGAGACTCTATTTACCTGCTCTGATTTCCAGTGAGTGAGTTCCATGACGAGATGGTATTCATGAACTCTAGTATTTAAATTTTAGTAATTAGAACATTTGCTTCGGTAACTAAGGCCCGCTAGCATCACAAATCACTAAATAGGCACGTTAAGTGGTAACCGAATTTAAAACATAACATAATTCTATCCCTGTCAGCTTCAAACAACAAACAATTAGCAGACACGACAGAACGATATTTAAAATTCGTTTAGTGCTAAACGTATTTACTGATTGGTGATGCAAGTGGACCTTAGTCTACAATAGTTTTAAACCATTCCGGTCCAATTTCCAAAAGAATTCTATATCAGTACAGTATCGGCAAAAATGCGGGCAGCGCCGCGGGGCTCCTCACTAATACCATACAATAATGCAATATTACTCAATTGTTAACTTTTTACACGTAACGTGACCAGCCAGTAGGAATCTGGACACAAATGCGGTCCATTAATACATGTCAAGTAGCGACACTGAACTAAGATCACATCATTAATATTGAGGAGTACAAGTAGGCGTTGGTGGAAAAGGATAAATTTCATGGAGAGGTGCTTTCACCCTTTATGACTCCAATCTATTTGTCAGAGAAAAGGAAACACATTGAAGCAACTAAAGAAAGGAATCGTCTCTCCGGCGACCTAATTGTGTCCCTAATGTACGTACCACGTACGTTATTGCCTCTAACGATGCCGATTTCATGCTTGTCTTTACACTACTATAGTAAGTACAGAGGTAACGATATAATTTTCAGTTGGAAGTCCTTTAATTATTTTGTGGTGTCTATATTATGCGACTTCTTACGGCAAAGCCAGAAGGAAAGGTTTATGAATCGCATTGGCTATGGCAGTATATTCATTGTTACAAGGAACATACATTGATTTAAAAAAAAATGTGGTTTCGATTTGATCTCATAAGATTAAGGCTCGTGCAAACAGATGCGAAATCGCGGGCGCGACAGGCAGCGTTACCTTTGTCGACAAAGGTACCGCTGCCTGTCGCGCCCGCGATTTCGCGTCTGTTTGCACGAGCCTTTATCTAACATCCCATATCTCTACACAAAAGTGTCTGTAGTTTGAAATGAAATTGTTTATTCTATAAATAGGATGTTGGAATCACTTTTACACGTCATTAACATCCTTACATATTATAAAACAAAGTTCTCCGCCGCCTCTGTCTACGCGATAAACTCAAAAACTACTGCACCGATTAGCATGCTGTTTTCACCAATGGATAGAGTGGTTCTCGAGTAAGGTTTTAGTATATAATAACCGACATCCACGCAGGTGAAGTCGCGGGCATCAGCTAGTTTAAAAATAAAACAAGTTAGATGGAGACCGACATTTTCATAACTGACTAACCCTTGAGAAGAGATGGCGAAACCAACTCCCCCTGAGTTGGTTTCGCCATCTCAACGGAGTCTCATTTAAATTTCAGACATAATGTTGGTCAGATCATGTCGGGACCATGTAGATCCGTGTCTGAAATGGTCTTTTGAGGAAAGAACCACACAAATTTGAGTGGACCTGTCCAGTCAGTGCAAGCATTTGTCAATAATCGTGTAGCTCAACTCAGGACTTATGGAGCTCAACGACTCGGCGAACAAACAGTAGTTTAAGAGTCTGGATAATATACAGACTGATTATTAACGTAGAATGGATTGGCTAAAGTGGATCCTCGTAAACTACGTATACTAGGTGTAATTGAAACAACTGAAAACCTTAAAAGGGCTCATTGTACACATGATTATGAATTACTTTTACTATGCGAACAAATAATTAAATCGTTAAAAAAAATCTGTTGCTCCATACATGTATCTTGACAATTATTTTGTTGACACAATTACCACTTTTCAGGTTTTCAGTTATTTCATTTACACCTTGTATATGCATTCAACACAACTTCGAGTGTCATAGAATATACATGTGTCGAAGATTTCTACAAAGTCTGAAGATATACATTTGTTTGTAACCAAAAGCAGTGTAAGTAAAAAATGATATTTTGAATACAACAAAATATAAAACTGCATTTTTGGGCAGGTAGGTACATAGAATAGAACTGCAAACTATCCTTTGCTACAATAAATTAAATAAACTGTTCGTCAACAATGCGCCGGCGCAGCGCTACCTCGCACAAAGCGGAGCTGCCCGGTCAACCCATTAGCGCATGCGCGGCGGGGGCTCATGATCACTTTGCTCACTTTAATTTATGTACTTTGTGCCATTGTCCACCAACAAAGCATGCGTTTTATAGCGTTCGGCTGCCGGACACCCAGATTAACATCTATGCTTGGTTTCGCATTTCTCTCGTTTTGTGCAACACACAATGGATATAACCGGGTAGCCACCTGGCAATAATGGCTTCGATACAGGATTTTATGTCAAAAAAATCTGCCTGCCTATATCATTATTATGAAGAAAAATCCTACATTCTATCCCCTAATTTAAACAAAAGAATTGTTAAAGAATAGCTTTATTTAATTTATCAATCAATCTTATTATAACTAACGTTGTTTATTGAAACGCCATTTAATTCTATAATATTTAAAACTACATAGGTAGTACCTAAAATACATTTGTGTCTGAATTAATGCAATATTGAAACTACATTATATTTTAAAATAATTCATAATAAACTGTTTAAATTTGAATTTGTTTGTAGGTAAGTACCTATATTAAGAAAGTTCGATCTTAAAGTGTATACAGGCCGAAACGATACAGTGACACAGTTTTTTTGGTCTGCTTTTTAAATGGCTTCCTAAAACCTTCAATTCGCAATCAATATTAATTAATCCAAAAAATTTCAGCAGCCATTTATAGTTTTGATTATGGATTCAGGCGCGTAGCTGTAGCCAGCTAGGCATACAATAACCAAATGTAAGAAAAAAAACTATGAGTCTTTTTTTCAATTTACCTCCAAGCCCATAACAGAACCTACTCATTCCCTATCCGCGCATCACCATCATCGGACACCGCCCTCGGGTTATTCACAAGCTCGCCGTGAACCCGTACACGATACACGCACGTGTAAACCGGGTGTCCCCAGTTCGACAGCACCCTGACCCTCACGAGATTATAACCCTTGGTAGATGGATACAGAACTTCAAAGTACTGGATAGGTTTGGCATCTTTGTCGTACTCGAAGCTGCCGTAATCATGAGGGTATGGGTCGTTGCGGCTCTCTAGACCCTCGAGTTGGAAGAGGCGCGGAGCTGACGATATCTCTCTGTGAAAAAAGATGTTTAATTCGCTTTACTTCAAAATCGCAAAATACGCGCTCAGACGCGGGGTTGCGAACACCAAGCCCAATAATTATATACGGTACCTACATACATTAAAATCACTAAAAATGGTTAACACATTTGCAAAAGTCCTGAAAGTTGTTTAGACCAATTCAATTGTACTATGTGAAAACTAAGGTTAAAAATAACAGTTTTTTGCTAGGTTCAGCCTTTCTACACATCTAAGTGCCAAACTGATTAAGCGGCGGCTTTAACCATTGCGAGGCTCCGGGCGGCAGATCTTTGCGCGGCCCTTGTCTTTCGCGTCAAGTATATGAATTGAATCAATAGGTATTTGTAGGTATAGTGAAAAATTAAATTTATAAATAAATAATGCTCAACCGCCCCGATATTCAAAAGAATCTGAGAACGAAAATTCTAACACTTCACCTGGTTTGGAAGGGTTAGGTGTTCTTTTGACCATTCATACAGAAAGAGGGCTCGAAGATTTTTGCACTCCGTCTCGGATAGGTTTAATTTAGGTAGGTACTTTTTAACATTTACCTATACAGAAATAGGAGTTACTTTCCCGACCAATACATACATAAAAGTTAGAAAATGAAAATAATGTACGATGCAAGAGCGAGCGAAGCGAGCTCGCAAACTTGAGCTCCCCGTCTCAGATAGGTAAAGTCTTCTTTTGACCATTTATTACAGAAATAGGAGTAACATTGTCAATTTATGTAGAAACAATTGAGAAACAAGAGATTGAAGGATACAACAGCGAGCGGAGCGAGCTCAAATTTTTTTTTACCATACGTATATATTTTGCGTACTTATAGGGCCTGCAAATACATACTGTGTTTTACGAACTGAACTTTAGCCTTTTTTTAGTAGGATTTCTTTAAAAGTACTTGTCGTAATTTGGGTGGGGTCCCCCAGGACCAGTTTTTAACTAACAACTACCTAAGGATAAAATACAGTTTAAAATACGAACTGTTTTCTGCTCTGCACCGTAATTGCGTAATACACGATCAATCACAATCTGAATCTTTTTGAAACAGAATGCTAATCCATTGCTTCATAAGTTCGAAAAAGACCTGCTCAACAACGCAAATAACGCAATGAATGTTGATGAACTGACAAAATGTTTTTTTTTTTATTAGGTAGTCTTAATCGTTTACGAAAATATGTTACGCAATTAGATTGTGGTTGTGGTGCGAAACCCCTGCATGAGTGAGGCCCTGCTGGGCGGCCGATATTTTTCTGTAACATTCTTAATACCTAATTCTACAGCTAAGATGACAATAAAAAAAATAAGAATGAAAATTACCTCGTCGGTGAAATATGCGGCGGTATGTGTTCAATGCTGATACTCGTTATCCGGACGGTGCCCAGCAGACGTATTGTGGCCTCTCCCCTGGGCCCCTTGAATGCCCAGCACTCTCCGGGCAGGCTCCCCGGCCGGATCATGGCTCGAGCGCCGAGGCACTCGCGACAAACCCACGTGGTCAGCATGTGGAGCGCCCAGCCTACTGATGACTCGTAAATGACGTGCTCTATGGTGTCTCCCGTATCCAACACTCTAGCACCAGCGGTCTCGAGCGCGTAGTCTGCTAGCTGTCAACAAGTACCAAGGCTCCACATTCTCTTATATTTATAGCTACTGCACTACGTTTTACTTTTAATCTTTCAATTTAGAATGATTGGACGATGCGACGATGTTGTTATTCAATTTATTTCGCTGAGATGATACCGAAGTGTGGCGATCCTCGTGTGTCGAGATCTGCAAAGAGATATTCCTCTACATGCCATGTCCAGGGATGAAATACTTCAATCCTAGCTTCAATTAATTCTAACGATTCTTTCACGTGTAAAAGATATTTCCAAAATCTTGTTTCCAGTGATTTCGAATTTCAATTCTTAGAAAATGGAACCATTTTAGTTATTTTTATATGGTGGTTTTTATATGGAAATTAAAAAGATGAGTAGGTATGAGGGATGATAAATTTCAGAAGCAAACCAAAACGGAAACACATGTTAGTAAAATATGTGGAGATGATTGACAAAGATGTAACAGGCACAAACAAAGTGGCCATCCGACGGGGTTATAACGCCACATGTTTTAAGGGATAACTTGCTTACTAACAACCTGTATCTAAAGAACGAAATGTTCCAGTTTAGTTTTGTACAGAATAACGAATGCAATGAATGAACGTAAGCATCCTCCGCAGAATAGTACCTATGTAGGAATCTGATGAAGCAGATAGAGAAGACTACCAACATTACCAATATAGCATGAGACGTACTTATAAGCACTTTGCCTGGTTCAACGCAAAATCGCCTTATTTTCCGCCACAAGTTGCTGGTTCCTTGTGTGAACCAGAAGAGAATCGGGTTGATCGATGTCTACATCTATTTTTGTCTCTTCTCCTATCGCAGATATACCGGAATAGATTTCTTGAGAAATAAGCATCACTTTTCTCCGTATTTCTCTTTTCTACTGTCTGTTTGTATGTGCTACACATGTCGAAACAGACTAGTAGGAAGAAATAAATAAAATAATAAATAAATAATCGACAAAATACATTGCACATCACTAACCTGTTTATCATAATCAGATGCATCGCCAATCTGCCGGTTGTTGCGCAAACGCATCACGGGATCGACAAGTGCCTCCTTAGCGCGTCCGGCTGCCGCCGCCACTGCTGGTAATGCCGATGAGATGCGCTCCATCTCAGTCTGCAGCCGCTCGTGCTTGCGATTCACCTTCAAAAACATAACATCACGCCTATGCCTGTAATACAAGGAGTAGGCAGTGGTGTACCTATTACACCTTAATAATACTTCAATTATTATTGTCTTTTATTTATTTTTAATCCACTAGCGACCCGCCCCTCTTTCAAACAGCTTTTACGACGTTATAAATAATATCAAGATTTCTTTTTTATGTAGATTCTTCATTATGAATAAATTATACCTACTCGTACATATAAACCTCACGGAATAGAAGCTCTAAATGATGACGAAAACCTCGTCAAAAACCATTACCTACGTAGTTTAGAAGAACAACGCTGTCGTACGATTTTGCCTTTACTATTTATAGATTCATTATTTTAATGATCGCAATTGCTACCGGAACAATCTTACCGCAATGATGGAACAACAGCTAACCCAGGGCCGTAGGCAGGGGGGGGGCTTTGGGGGTTCAAACCCCCCCCGAAATGCGAGAAACCAGAATCTCAATCCAGAGATCGATCCCCGAGGGTACCTTATAAAGGTATAAGGTATTATGCGAAATATATGCAATTATCTGTATAAGGATAAGGTCCTTATACAGATAATTGCATATATTTCGCATAAGCGTACTTTATAATCAATATATAAAATAGCAGTAAAAGTATGCTTAAATACCTACTGTATTTTTATCGACTTTGTATTGAATCAATTCCTGCAACTTCAGCTTTCTCCGAGATATTCTAACCGCCCCCAGCCTCTCAGTAAGAGTATGCTTAAATACTGTATTTTTATCGACTCTCACTTTGTATTGAATAAATTCCTGCAACTTCAGCATTCTCTGAGATATACTAACCTCCCCCAGCCTCTCCCAGGCGGGGTGCTAAAATTTTCAAGCTCGCTTCGCTCGCTCTTGCATCTTTTTTGCATCATCCTTCTCAAACTTTTCTGCATATTAAGTCGATAAAGTTACTTCTATTTCTGTATACTCGGTCAAAGACAAAGAAAACCTAACTTATTCGAACCTGAATGCTGAAAATTTCGAGCTCGCTTCGCTCGCAATCATTTTGTTAAGATTTCCGAAAAGATGAAAATACTCGTTTTTTTAAAATCTGTTTTTACTATTTTCTACCCTCTCTGAAATAGGTACTTAAATTCTTTTAAAAAAAGTTTGTAATAATACACCCCCCCCCCTGAAATGAATTCCTGGCTACGGCCCTGAGCTAGCCCCATGGCGGAGTGGGTCATTCCTTGTCGACGTTTTGTAATAAAATGTTTCAGGCCAGCAGTAGATATATACATTGATAAAAACGGAAAACTACACTTACATGTATTTATCGTTGGCGTACTCGTGGGCTGCAGCTGAAAATCAGCGTCAGGTAGTATTACCTACTTACCTTGTGTTGTCATCTGACATTATGCTAAGCTAACGCCCTTTTGGTAAGTACCTATTGTTTAGGTACTTTCTGTTTTCATAGTTTTAAGGTGTTTTTGTTCGAATGCCAATAAAAACGTTTTTCGCAAAGAACCATGTAAATGTAACAAATAGCGGAAGAGGAGTCTATTTATTGCCCTCAACCAGAAACAAACTCATACTCCGGGTGCTGCGTAGTGGAAAAACCCAATTCAGAAACCTTAAATTTTTCCTATAGATACCTAATTACATAATATACGAACATTCGCCTGTAATGTAACAGTTAAGGGAGGCGAACTGAGCATTACAGTTCGCAACCTGTAATGATACAATTCTCAATTCGAGCATTACATCAGTGAGGGAGGAGTACCGAGCATTACAGGGCGCAGTGTCTGCAGTATTTTGATACAACTTAATGCTCCAAATCGAATCTGAAATGTTTCATTACAAGCGGATGTTCGTCAGTATTGTGCGTAATGTTCCAAATCGAATCTGAAATGTTACATTACAAGCGAATGCTCCCGGTGAGGAACCACCTTTAATCATTTATCTCAAATACTGGTGAAAACTGGCGGCCGCACACAGGCGAAAAATCGATAAAACATGGCAGAAATCTATTTGTATCTTTTTTATTTAGTTTTTTATTAATTATTATCAGTAATACATAGTATATTGAAAAAAATTGCTATTTTGTATACAGGGTGATAAATAAAACGCTACATTATTAAAATAAACAAAAATATTTATTTAAATATTAATTAATTAAAATAATAAATGCAATGAATAATAAAAATATATTCTCAATTTAATTCATAAATATTCATCACTCAAGTTTTCCTGTGTACACGTTTATTAATTTGCGTAAAACACTTTTTACATCATTCGATATTTCTGCCAATTTTAAAGCATTTTCCACCTTTTTTTAAAGGAATTGTTTTTTGTTGTTTCGTGAAGTAGGTTCTCTGTAGTACCCAATGCGAGTCTTCTTGCTTATGCAAATCTCTTCACAGTTTGATCCTTGTAAAAAAGAAAATATTATTGCTTAAATTTTACTTCAATAGAGAAATCGTATTTATTCTTATTTGCGCAAAAACGCGCACCTATTTCTACCTTAATACAATTATTGAAGGTATAACGCTTATTTTGAAGTAATTTTCAGCACAGGACTCGGCAGGACTTTATACTTTTACGCTGTTCTTATTTTTATTATTTTTATATTTTCAAAATATTAATTGACTGGAAATGAAGTGAAAAATTAATTAGAAATACATATAATATCCAGCTTATTAATACATATTATTAAAGTTCCTTACCTCCAGGAGTAGAATCCATCATTCAAGTTAAAATAACCACCAAAAACTTTAACAAAAAAATGGTTTGAAGTCGCAGCTTAAAACACGCAATACACATCCGCCGTTTAACAAGTCATACTTTGGATAAAAATATTGTGTAATTGTGGGTAACACGTAGTTTGCTTGCATAATATAGGTAGCCATATTCATTGAGATGATATCTAAACAATGAAAACCGGTTTCGGACACAATTTATATTTTGGATTTCTGCCAACAATTATGCATTTTTCGCCTGGGTGGGCCGTTATAATAAGACGGAACCGCTTTCCTAGGAAACCAAAGCTCCTTTTGAGAAACGAGATTACGCGGCCATATTATCTGTACTGTTGCTACTACGGCGTCGTCATCTCGGTCTCGTTGACGTCCCGTTCACGGTGCGGTGGACATACGGCCTTAGCGTCATTATAGTCCCGCCTAAAAAAGTTTACAAAACTTATAAATACTTCGACTTTCATGGAACCACTAACGCCATCTGATTAAAAATTGTCGCCATCGTCCTACTAAATCCGTAGCACTTCGTAGTCCGGTCTACGAACAGTTCGCAGCAACATGCAACGCCATCTATCTTATTGAATATGATCTATCGGAAAATATGAGACCGTGAGGTGAGTATAATTTTATTGTTCCTTGGATTAGATGGTGCTCTGTGGTGTGAGTGGTGGACGAGGGGACGTTTAACAATTTAATTTTCCACCCAAATTCTATAGGTACTTACATAAATCCAAAGTAATTTAAAAAGTTTCTATGAATTTTTAAGTCCGTCTACATTCTCCTCTGAAACCTGAAACTGTGTTTTTAAACCTCAAATGCCAAGATTCTTTCATTCAGATTCAAGAAAATAATGTCTTTGAATAATGTCTTTGGGATACTTCCATAAATAGAGGCAATCGGACCTCTCTAGAGTAAGTATAATATGTTCTGTGATTCAGACATGTCGGTCACTGAAGCAGGTCCTTTGAGTTTCAGATACTTTCCTATCTATATTTTTTTTTATCATACTACAACTTATTCGAATGTAAATTATAGCAACCTCAGACAGTCCTCTAGTAAGCTGCATGACGACGTATTTGATGTCAGAGAAATCTCCATCCAGCATCTCTTGCGTGGGTCCCCAGAAATACGCGTAAACATGCAGTCCTAGTAACATAGATAATGCGAGGCACACAAACGAACGAAACACGTTTCGGAAGCACCCATCCGGCCTGTATCCATAATCCATGAATTATTTAGCTAAATATGTTTGATTTTTGCACTAAAACTTCTATTTGATTTGTATTGTCATCAGAAGTCATCTTGACCATAGATAATCCTAACTATCTATTATTATAAATGTGAAAGTGAGTTTGTTTGTTACGTTTTCACGCTAAAACGGTTGAACGGATTTGGGTGAAAGGCACATGGGTAGACCATGACCTGGAAAAGGACATAGGCTACTTTTCATCCTGGTCTGCAGACGAGTCGCGCCTAACAGCTAGTACACATAAATGGTTATGTGTTAATAGTTTCTATAGTGTTAAAGATTTCATTGACAAAAAATGTTACCAACTGAATTTGCATGCTGATTATTATTTTGGCAAAACATGTTTTGTTCTAAATTGTACTTTTTTACTTTATATACCGTGTTTTTATGCAAATAAATATACTTATTACTAAAAACGATACGATCTTGACCAAGGAACATAATTATACTCACCTACGGCGATCTTGACAGAGGAAGGCTGATTCACACTGGAATGGCAGCGGCCGGCAACGCCGCGGCGAGCAATTTTTATGACAAAGCATTATAAACTTCATGTGCAATATCAAAAAATATAGTTACGCTTGATAGAATAGAAAGCGCCACGCTGGGCCGCGCGGCGGCTCGTGTAATCTCGCGGCAGCGCGAGCCGAATCGCTGCCACAGGCGGCTTGCCAGCCGATGGCTGCGCGGTCGTTTGCGCCGCCGCGAGCTGCCGGCCGCTGCCATTTGTGTGAATCGTGCCATATTGAAAAAAAATTAAATACTTTTGGATATTTAAATCGTATATTAATACAAAATGGCTACAATCCGCAGATTGTTACATAAAGTGTAACCAACAAGAGTGCAAATAACGTCCAAATTGATGTAGATTTATTTACTGTGACCTTTCAATATTTCCAATTATTATGGTGCCTAGAATTTGCTCGCATTACATGAAGAAATTTCGATCAACATAATTATTTATGTTATAATGATGAACTAAACAGATTATACAAAAATTATCAATATTGGACATCATCATTATCCTGCTTACCCCAACACAATTTATTTTAGATCAGCGTAGCACGTCTTTGCTATTATTAATATTGTTCAGTACGTTAGAAAAATTACAAAGCCACATTGAGCATATCTAGGCACCAACAAGTTGCAAGTTATGTAAAAATCTGCAGTAAACAAGTCTATGCTTTCTGGTTTTGCGTGGCGTATTCGATTTGCGCGGCGGCGACAGATTTCATAGCGTCATGTGCGGAGTGCACGTTGCCGCGCCACGCGAGCAGCACGTCGCGGAGCTGCTGCCACTGCGCGCGCCCGAACGTGCGGTGCATCGTGCTGGACACGCGCACTGAACGCTCCGCCTGATTCATGCGTGCACGTACCAGCTTGGTCTTCAATACTGAAATGGACATAAGAGTGATTTTAGAATGTCATATGGCTTTTTATGTTTGCATGTAAATATTTATCCCTCAGTCATAGCATGCACTAATGTCCGAAATTCATTGATATCTTTATTAATGTAACCTTCAATGATGAAAGTTTCAACATCTTGTTCTTCAATTTGCAGTTCTGATATAATCTCATCATAAGTGAGTTCAGGGTTGACTTCAGCCATTTGCATGAAGGACAGTATCCTCATTTTCTTTACATTTTGTTCATGGTCTAGACCTGAAAATAAAGCAAATTTGTAAATAAATCACAGCAATAATATTTACATCACAACAATTGGCCCAACAAAATTTTACATACCTTGAGATTGAACAAATTCTTTGTGATTCTGGTAAAACTTCTGATAGCTGGACAGTTTCTCTGATACGAAAATGGTGAGCAGGTCATGGATTAGTTCACCTTCAAGGAATCTTACAGGTTTGAGGGATAGCAGGGGATCCAGTAGGAATGTAGTGGGATCAGCCAGTGCCGTGGAGATGCATTTGATGGCATCCTCTCTAGCGTACGAGGCATTCTCGTCAGTGTATGTGCCAAGCAGTTCAATCATAACCTTTGAAGCCAGTTCACTGAAACCAATACAATTTGCTAATGTGAATAATAAAATCTTATTGGAAATCACACTATCTAGAGTTCTAGAAAGTTTTCCTTCATATTAAAATCTTAGGTCTGATTGGAAATTTGCTTGCAAATTGGAAATTTGAAGATTAATGGAATCCCTAAAATTGGAAAATCCTTATCTAAAACAGAAATTACATCATCAAATAATCATTATTTGTACAACTGGCAAGGATCCCAAACTTTTTATTATTTTAATGCCAAGGTTAGATGGGAATGAAACATAACTTGTGAAATGTGGGTGTACTTAACAACTTTGTGTATTCCCTGAGGGACACAGGTCCATCTATAGCTCTAGTGGCATTTGATGGCATCATGTGTTTATTTATTAAAACCTCAATGGCTTTGATGGCATCATGTGTTTATTTATTAAAACCTCAATGGGTTTGCTAATAAGTCAAACAAAATGTTACCTGTTCTGATCTTTTAAAACTGAATGCAACAGTCTGTAGAGTTTCTGCATTTGTTCATTAGTGGGTGGGCAGCCTGAGAACTCTTTCCTGAGTTGTTCTACACTGGTGAACACCTCACGTACAAAGCCAACGCGCGCTGCTAACTCAATGACGTGGTAGTATACATGGTAGCGCAGGGGGGAATTTGCCTCCAAGTTATTGTATAGACGCCATAACCTGTAATATTTAAATTAAACTACTTATTCAACTATAATAGCACATGTCCAAGCCACCAGTTAACTCACTATAGCCTTGTCTTAGATTGTCTAAATTGTTCCAATGATTAAAAACAACTTAATCTGTGATTTTGGCCAATAAAAATACTAATTTATGGATTCATTCAATAATTATGACTGAGAGTTGATTTAATTGAGATAAGAAAAGAAGGCTTTGTCAGTGCTATAACAAAAAAAAATAACTTACGACTGTAGCACAACCATGCCAAGTTTGGGCCCTGGTGCCTTTGTGAGCCTTTGACTAAAAGCCAAAATCAAGTTTTCTCCTCTCTCCAAGGGGATCTGAAATAAAATGAACAGCAAATGTTTACAAATCACACAGTGCCATACTAGACGTTGGGAATTATGTTTTTTATCTGGATAACAGATGTCATTATGTAGTTCAATAAGTTGAGTGGCTAGTACATACTTTGCACATTCAAAGAAGGCAGGCTTTAGGTATACTGTATAATGAATAACATAATCTACTTACAGAGACCATGATGGAGACAATACTGTTAAGTATAGCTTCAATCTCGGATTCATTTGGCTCCTTGAAACAAACATCACAGACTCCCACTATTTTGTGCAAGTCGTCCTCAATACCCTTCGGCGACTTCTCTTCCGCTATCTCTGCTCCGAGACTCTTGAGGTACTTCCTTAGTTCTAGTGCCTGGAAGCGTCAACGTTAATAATTACATCAGTAAGAACTAATTTACACTTTCCCAGACTCGATGACTAGGTTATGTTGACGTTAACTTACTTGATCTTCGAGAGATATATCCATAAAAACTGCGGGACCCTGCATTTTGAATGTTGAAAATTACTTGCGCTCCTTTTAATTCAATCGAAGTCTTTCTCTGGAAGAGATATTATTAAAAAATGCATGTGCCACAAGCAGTTTATGACACGGCACGGCTCAACAAAAAGAACTACCACAGATTATATTTTGACGTTTACGGTTTTTGAATTCAGTGACCAAGTAAAGCTGGCCTACACGCTTGGCACTCGACGCAACTATGAAACTTCAAACGAACAAACGTGTGTATGCATCACTAGAACACAAGCTTCCTTTGATTTGTGCACAAAAACTACAGCGGATCGGCAGCAAGTGCTTGCAAGCAAAACCGGCAATTATTTGTGTAGTATAGACTTAATTCTAAGGCCACATACATACGAATGAATTCCGAAACGGAACCGAAATGTTATTCCGTTTCGGAATATTGGAATTCGGATTTGGAATTCCGAAGGCAGCAAATCCATACTAAATCAAGGATCTATCACACACGTATAGTAGCTCCTTATCGTTATTCCGTTTCCGTTATTCCGTTTCGGAATAACTTTAAATGGCAATAGAACACAGCCGCACAATGACAATTGACACCTGACAGTGACACTGACATGACACTGTTCTGACGCCGACTGACTGACTGACTGATTTCTGATTTCATTTGTCAACAAAGTAAAAAAAGCGAAGCAGTAATAATTCTTGGAATATGTGAAATACATGATAGTAGCGGTGTAAAAAGTACTACTTCAATCCAAATTGCTTCAACATGAGTAGTTTTCATAAAACTAGTGATTCACGCGTCACTATAAGTGGCACTAAAGTGAAAAACAGTTTACCGATAGTATCGTCTGGTATTCCATCTCTGGACCATGTCATTGGTAAGTAATATTTGTTTTCATGAGTAATAACCAGTAAAAGAAGTATTTCCTTATTTTTTATGTAATAGATTTGTTCTACTTATATTGCAAATTCTTTTGTAAATATAACCTAAAAAATTATAGCAATGTGTCAATCAAATTATTATATCACCAAAAATTTGTACACTTAAATTATTTAAATTTTACAGGCGGTGGTTTACCGGCAGGGAGTATATTTGCTGTTGGTATGTATATAATTAGTATGTACTTCCTAAGGTTGAAAATTAAAATATTACGACTCTCTTGGAAAAATATTATTGTAAAACGACATTGACAGTACTGTTTTCTATTCAGAGGAAGATGTCCTGGCGAACTACAGTAGAATTCTTTTGAAGTATTTCTTATCTGAAGGTGTAGCTTGCAAGCATGACTTGTTTATTGCATCAGCAGATGAAAATCCAGTGGATATTGTAAGTGAACAAATAAAATAATAAAATAGCCCTATCAACATAAAATTTTGTAAGGTGTACTGTAATATGTATATAGAGTTATCATAGTCATGTCTTCATTCCAATTTAATTGAGTTTGGCCCACCTTCTTCCGAACATCTCTATTAGCAGACATCACAGTATCATCTTTGTTTAATTAAAAAAAGAAAAAAAGTCTAATATACTAACTTTTCAAGTTTTACAGCCAGTTTCTTCATCAAAAGTAACGTCAAAAAGTCAAATTAACAGTTAAATTTGTTTCTTTTTGACGTTACTTTGGCTGTTACTTTTGATGAAGAAACTGGCCATAAATGTCTGAAATAATAATATTCATTATACAAAGAAAGAAGTTGACTCCACAGATATATGTACTCTATCAGGTTTAATTAATTTTCAGTCCAAGGAATTACCCTTACCCACCATAATTCCTCAAGATGATGAGGTCACACCAATAGCTAGTGATGTAGATAAGATGAAAATAGCTTGGAGATATGAGGGACTCAGTCAGGTGGAGTCATCATTTGGTAGCAACACTAGCTTTGGACACCATTTTGATCTGAGCAAACATATTGATGCCAACACTATTGATAGCTGCAATATCAATTATTGCAAATTGGATATGGATAGTGTGAAGGTCAATGGTAAGTAACTTTTTTATTTTATAGGGTCTATTTTGCTGCTATTTTATTTCTTACACTTATGAAATTCATTTCTTGTTTTTCATTACAGGTTTTAAAAACAGTCTGTACCATAAATTACTGACTAGTATTAAAGAATTAGTTTCTAAGGATGAATATCAAAGTAATGTTAAGAAAAACAGCAATATTTTAAGGATTGGTATACACTCATTGGGATCTCCAGTGTGGATGGCAATGGATTGTGATGAGGAGACTAGTGGGAACTATGGACAAGATCTGATCAAGTTCATGTATTGTCTAAGAGTTATACTCAGGGACACTAATGCAGTTGCATTTGTTACTATTCCTGCTCATCTATTTGATGTAAGTGTTGTGATTAGGAAAATTACAAAAGGAAAATTGAAAAGACATCATGGACTGGTTTGAATTAATGATAGTTCTGTGTTTTTGTTTACAGGATGACCACATAATAAAACGACTTCTGTACTCAGTTGATAATGCAGTTAGAATAGAGTCATTTGCTGGTTCCAGTCGTGAAACTAACGCTGTGTACAAAGACTACCATGGTCTGTTCCATATTACCAAGCTGTCTGCTATTTACTCACTTGTGCCTTTCGTGCCGCCCAGTCTCGACATGGCGTTCAAACTAAAGAGGAAGAAGTTTGTCATAGAGAAGCTACATTTGCCTCCAGGTCTGATATATTATTTTTGGTATATTATATTTTTAATTCTTTATTAGTTTTCTGATAACATGTCCTGGTCTATATACCCAAACCCTTTCCACTAAATATACTGTCTGACTACTCAAAATCAAATTATACGAAGATTGGGGACTTCAGATTCCCCACCTCTCCACCCATCCTCTTTCCCATATTCTCTCTAGACCAAGTAAAATAAAAAGGATTGTATATAAAATTAGCTTACACAACTGGATAAATAAACTTTACTTTTGTTTTCAGAACTTCAAGAAACCAAAGAACGGGAACAAGATGACATCACAAGCGTACCAAGTGTGAACTGTGGAGGATTTAAGAAAAGAGACATTGAATTTTAAAAACGTTTAAAACCTACTTTATAAGTAAAATAACACATAAAACGAATAATATTTTTTGAGATAAAGTAAAATATACATATACTGTTTCTTACGATTTTTAATTAATGTAAACCCTTCATAATATTTGTAATTTTATGTTGCTGAGAGCCTAAGCGATGTCGCAATAATCGTGGCCAGTATGTCCATAACGAACCTGTAATTCCACAGTGTAAATGTTGAGGCATGCATGAGCGACTCATGCATTAATTTTAAACAAAAATGCCTTAACTCAGTCACCCCACCTGTTCACCAGAGCGTATCTCCCTAAAACCGGCGAATCTATTCATCGTCCGTTTGTTTATTCACATACTCACATTATTAGTTGTAACTATAGCGTTTTGACCACATTTCTCCGTGTCGTATTACACTGAATCCTTGTGCCTTTTGTATATTTTATCTAGTTTTATTCCATTTAAAAATGTGCAAAAATGAAACAAGTGCTAAAGTGCTCTTTGGATGTTTCAACACCGTATTTTTTGTAAGTAATTTATTTATACTACTGTTTTAAATTCTCTCTTATTAATTAGATGTGTATATAAAAACCTAGTTACTGGTATAATTTTTACTTCCTGGTTTTAAGGTACTGAAGATGATAAGTACCTATTACATAAGGAATTTATAAATAAACTATGTTATTTCTCCCGCAGGCATGCGGTTTTGTGGAAGTAATATGTGGGTTTCTATTACTCTGTGACTCCAAAAGAATACTCCTATCACGGCTTCTAGCGGCGCCTGATGAAGACTTATTGACACATCCTCCTTTCTACTACCTGTCCCTGGCTCTACTGGCCGCCGGCCTGGCTATGTGTGCGACCGGAGCACTCGGCTGCTGGGCCACTTACATGCCCAGTTACACGGTCCTCAGTATCGTAAGTTTTGTCTTTTCACCACGACTAGTTACTACTAAGCGTACTTTTAATTGTTACTGGAAGTTGCTATTGAGCAACATAGGTCACCGACCGATATAATGTGGTGCGTTGGCTTCAAGGCGAAACTAAGTTTTGGGTGTGACTCAGCTACTGAACTGATGATAAAACAGATGTTAAGGTAGGTGTATGTGTATACCACTATGTATATAGTGAATAGGGTCCGTCCGGCTGTTTGTTTGTGTGAGATTTAATCTTGTTAACACACCGTCAATACATGAGAAAGAATTTCAATTAGGTTTAAGTACAATAGTCTTTCTTTCAGTACTTCTTGGTGGTGTTGTCGATGTTGTTATGCGAGTGCGCTGGAGGAGTGCTAGCAGCCATTTGGCCGCGTTGTCTGGGCCTGCAGAGCTCACGCGGCGGCGCGGTGGGCGCCCTACAGACTTACTACGCATTACCTGACTTCGAACACTTTACAGTGGCCGTGGATTTAGCTCAAACTGAGGTAAGTTATGTTCATTAGAATTTTATCGGGGTGTGATCTGTCCCTTAACAACAACAAACACATGCTGCTTAATGCAGCATAAACTGACCGACAATTAGTTGTGGCAATACTTAAAAGTTAATTACTGAGAATATAATTAAAGGAAAGTTGCTGTGCAACATCCTCCCATCAGTGATAATCCCTTAAGCATCATTTTTACGTTTAAGGGGTAGACCCTTCAAAGAATACAGACGTGATATTATATATAAATATGTCTTTCAGTTGGAGTGTTGCGGCATGACGGATGCTCGTAACTACGACATGTCAATTTGGCAGCTTAGACGGCTCGGTCCTCGTGGGATGTCGGTGCCACTCAGTTGCTGCGTACAGTATGAAGACAACGTCTCGTACCTCAACCCCGCGCCGGTGAACGCGTCGCGGTGCCAGGAAGTGCAGCCTAATCCCACGTTTAGATATGTGCCGGTAAGATACACCAACTTTTTCTGTTAATTGCTCAATACGTTACTGATCCCGATCGGGCAGGCTCTGACGACTTACTTTAGAGTACTTTAGTTACTGTTACATTGCTGACTTTGACCTTGGTGACCAAATCGCCATTAGTAAGATACCCTGTGGCGTACATTCCTCCCCCTTGTTTGGGACGACATAAATTACTCAATTCATTTAGATAAATTACTCAATTTATGTCTCAATGTAACCAAAATACTGTTTGTGATGATGATAACCACATGCTTATTTTCACATTACTCATGCGCCCATTTATCCATTCATTATTCTATATTATTACAGGGTTGTCTAGGACCATTGGAAGACTGGTACCAACAGCAGTATTTAATCCTAATGCTGGGATTATTCATCGTGGCCCTCTTCAAACTGGGAGTCCTATTGAGCACAGTATTCTCGTGTATTCGGCTCAGAAGACGCCGACAAATACTACAAGCTTTCTCGATGAGGGCTCTAGATAATAACGCGAATGAGAATATCTACGAATGTAAACTGAGTCCCGTACATGAGGAGCCAATCACTGCGAAATACATCCAGCCAAATAATTTCTACAGTCCGCGAATACGAAACCCCAGAATTTTCCACAACAAACCGAATGAGGTTGTATGAGAATTAGCAACGGAGATAAATGCTTTAGAGAGGAAGTTGGAGAGGTTTTCTGATTATTTGTACAAGCATCAGGCTGACTCTATCATGTGGTGATCAGATTATCAGCTGAAAACCAGATTTTATATTCCTGCTGGCTCTTTTTCGTAACGATAGTAAGTTTTTGCTATGAGTCCGTCAAAAACAACAAAAGTACGAAATGTGTGCCATAAATTAAATATTTTCAGAAATATTAACTATTTTATAAGAGTAGAGGTTTTCATTTCTTCTCTAAAGCACTTGCTCCGGTTTTACGTTAGTACCTTTATTATGTGTTCGATTAGTATAGTTAGGGTTAAAAATAAATAAAACACATTCACTCAATATGCAATATTATTTTCAAAAGAACGTTCAAAAATTGGTCCTAAAGTTAAAACATTATTAACAATGGCTCTGGAATGTTGCTATCATTCACAATAGTTGGTTTTACAGCTGTAAACTATATCAGAGAGCTAAACCTTCATCGGTTGGATTGTTTTTACATAATGATTTTATTAATTTCATACCCATCTCTGGTATACATTGATCAAAAATTCCTAAAGTTGTTTAACAACAGTTTTGTATTTACACTACTATAAAATAACGAAATGGGTGAATATGCATTCTCAAATACATACTAAATAATAAAAAGAAAATGCACTTTACAAAGAATATGCTACACATTCGTTGAAAAGGTAAATAATAATGACACCAACAATCTATTAATTCCAGAATCTCTCAAAACCCCAAACTAAAATGATATCATGAGATCCTTAACAATAACAATAATCTATGTATAATAATTGATACTATTTATAATCTATTGACCATTGAGACCGACATCACAGTATAATCTACAATCATCTTAGGTACAGGAATGATCTTATTATATTCTTAGTTCATAAAATTTACATTTTGCACTATTTTAACGGATTAGGCTGTCTCCAAATTGGACGAACCAACAAAATATGCGTTGTGGATTAAAGATCAATTCGAATGTCGATAGAATGTCAGCGGCTGGGCCAAATGAAATTGAAAAATAAGGAAAGCCGCACATTTGCCTAGTTTTAGCAGACGACAATGTAAATAAAGGTGTGTAAGTAATGCTAGAATCGAGGTGATTAGCCTTTTGGCATCGAACACGCAATAGCAACGTAGTATACAGGCGGACGTCGGAAATGTTTGTTGTCTATCGCAATCTTGCCACACTTATTAATGCAATTAGTTGTTTCCAAAGCTATTGGAATAGTAACTAGTCACCAATGACCACCGAAATTACCTTTTCACAGAAGGTCGCCCAACTGCCATACATAAGCTAGTCACCTCGATGTATATTTTTAAACTATGTTTTAACATAGCAGTATCTATTGCCCCGTTTATTTCACGTGTTTTCATAAATAAATTCATTAACGTAAATAAAATATTGTCTTTTGTGCTTTTCACCTTATAAACTACAATAAAATCTGGAATAAATATACATTAGCCTACTCTGCAGCTAAATAATAATTATCATAAGATGAATAGAATGTCAGTTTCGTGGATACTCTGAGACTATCGGTAGTATATTTAGCTTATGCTTATTAATATTACAAACACTTTAAAATTAAAATATTTACAAAGGAATTATTAACAATAGTAAAAACTATAAACACTACGAAATTGATATTTTTCATAATAAATAGTCTACAAAAACAATGTGGTCCAAAATGTAAAGTGGCTTAATGTCGGTCACTTACAGTATACTCGTAAGTAGTAAGTAAGTTCTACTGGCCATACTCCACTCTGGCCTTGTTAAATTCCTGTGTAATAACTTTGGTCATCATTTGTTCCATATTGGTCGTACATTTGTATTTTTTAGAAGGTATAATAAACACATTATGTAGACAAAACCCGAATATGATAAAGTCTAATTGACTTTAAATTGGGTCAATTAGTAATTATATTACTCTAAAACGAACACATATAGCTGTGTCATTTATAATTTAAAGGATGTCGTTCAAGAACGAGTTGTCTAAGGAGTTGAGGAGCTCCTGAGCGGTGAGATTGCTGGCGTCCGTGGAAGGCATGTTGTCAAGGAAGTCAAGATTGAAGTCTGTAGTTTGTCCTGTGAAGGAAGACGTGTTATGGAGCGATGGGAACGAGTGCTGCGAAACGTTCCCATTCTGGTTTTGCATGGCATTCTGGGACATCATAGAGTTCTGCTGCATAGGATTGTTCTGCGCATGCATTGGTCCCTGACCTTGCATGGGTCCGTTCTGCATGGGACTGCCCTGATGGCCCATGCCCATGCCGCTTTGTTGCATGGACATGCTCTGAGACTGGCTCATGTGAATATTTGGCATCTGTAAACAAATGAAAATTTTAACATGTAAGAAAAGGTTTATTATTGAATAATATAGAAGAGTATGTAATAATAACAACAAATGACTTGTTACCTGTCCTTGCACGCTCATCATCTGGTTCTGTTGCATAATGAGATGAGACATGGGCGACTGTTGTTGGTTGGACCTACAACGTAAACACGATTATGAGCGACATAATAACATAACTGTGTGATAAGTATGTAATGGCTAGCACACAATATAACGGAATGGCTTTTAAAAGTACTTAAACATTACTAGTGAATGGAAAATAACACTCCATTGACGCCTGTTATAAATAAGAAAATTAATAACTAAGGAAGATTTTTAGATTCATATCGGCCCGAGTAAAAAAAATAGAACGCTGGGAAATCATTATAAATGGTATAATGCTGATAAATCATTATAATTCTCGGAAACAGCGAAGACACATACCGCTGTTGCTGCTGGTGTTGCAAAAGCTGTTGCTGTTGCAACCGCGCCTGTTGCAGTTGCATCTGTTGTTGCTGCTGCTGCGTTATGCCGCCCATCGTGCCCATACTGAAGCCTGAAATGTAGAATCATGATTATATTGGATGCCTTATTTTAGCATTATTTGCTGGAATTGGGTTTGCAATTGCAAGTTTCCAACTTGTCACCACAAATAGCTTCCAAATGTGGTGAAATTTAAAATCATCGTCCGCTAACATAATATGGCCGACTACGCCTAGCAACAGTCAGCCTTGCCACTGAATCGCTGATTAGCTAATATTTGTTCACAGCATTAGCTTTTCTTTAGTTCCAGCAGAAAAACAAAGGTTTTAAAACCTCACCTTGATGATGATGCGGGAACTGCTGCCTGGCAGCGGCTTGCTGCTGCATGAGCACGTGGCGCCACTCGGGCGAGTACGTGCGCGCGTGGTGCGGGAAGGGGCGCGGGGGCGCGGGCGCGCGCCGCACGCCCAGCGCGCCCGGCGAGCCCGCGCCCCCCGCGCCCCCGGGCCCGCACGCGCCGCCCGCGCCCACGGGCCCGCAGGCACCGCCCGCGCCCACGAAGCGCGCCTTGTACTCGGGCGGCGGGGGGCGCATCTGTTGCTGCTGCTGCGCGCGTAACATTTGCTGCTGCTGTTGCTGAAGCATCTTCGCTTGCTGTTCACGTGAAATGCCAGCTGCGGCGACGCCTGCGGTGATAAAGAAAGATATAGATTAAGGCCAAGTTCGAGCTTCGAGTTGTTTTCTGTCAGCAACACATGTGGTTCAGCCATGAAAAACATTCAAATTGCCAGCCAAATAAATACTCAACCCAAAATAAGTAGATTAACTTCAATAAATAATAATAACAATCGTTTATTTAAAGAAGTGGCTTAACAATTAAAAAAAAGAAAAAAAAAATTTAAAAAATTAACCATGATTATAAATAAAGTGAAATATGGGAGGGTAAAATCGGGCACTATACTCCATTTGAAATAAGATTAGACGTATAGATAAGCCTTTTTTACATTCCGTTCAACCGATTTTGAATTCTATTGCGTTGGTGGCATGACAAATGGCAGCCGCAGTAGATAGTTGGTATTGTGTAACTTTTTTTGCTTTTAGTGCTATGCTTATGCCTACGGTATAGAAGTCATAATCGGTTGAACGGACTGTAAAAGGGTTTGTTTTAATCTCTAATCTTATTTCAAATGGGGTAGAGGTGTACTGAAATTGGCCCCTGTTCAGATGTGATGATGTGACCAATATATTGTAACAAAATTTTGATTTAAAAGAGTGTCCGTGGAGTTTCTTGCCCGTTCTTCTCCATAGGAACCTACTACGCCTTGGAATGGGCAACTAGCTTCATTTTTTTTGACTGACCGACCCCTTGACAGTTCAAAAGTACCTGTAATTGGTTTATTTGAAATAAATGCTTTGAGTTTGAGTTTGAGTTTGTGGAAAACACCTAACATTTGCTGTAGTAGTAAGTAGCATGTTAGTGCGGTACTAACCAAGTGGCGGCCCGCCCTGTTGCTGTTGCTGCTGCTGCTGCTGCGGGTTGCCTTGCGGCCGCGCGCGCATCGCCTGCGAGAAGTTGATGCTCTGCGACTGAGACACCGAGTACGAGTCGCAGCCGCCACCTGCAACCATGACATGAACATTAATTTGTTAATCATCATTCTCTTGCCCTTTTCCCAAAGTAGGTGGGGTTGGCGCAACATGAATTTCTTTCATATTTCTCTATTAGTCGTCACCTTCGTCGTCACTCCCTTTCTAGACATATCACCTTGTTAACAAGAATGTTATACGCTAAACTTCGATTTTGTTTAAGTTAACTATGATTAGAAAACATTTCACCTTATAGACTATACATACAAACATGTATGTGTTTTTCGAGAACAGAATAAATTCGGGGTAGTAACCCATAAAACGAAGAAAATCCTACACTAAAATTTGAAGTGACATTGGTAAATTAAATTATTATATAGTTATTAGAGATTCACCTTCATTGGTTCTCGTCAAAGGTTATATTTAAATGTCTTTGGTTGTCCTATATACAAACTTATGTAAGAATGCTCCAATATAATCCACTCACTGTTTTAAAGATTGAGTAAGCAACAAACGGTACACAATACGTCAGTACCTACACGAGATCTGTACATAGGTAGTTATGTAGCAGAGGAGGTTTATTCTCTCGTAAGTACGTAACCGTCGCAAACAACGACGAGGAAAAATGTAAAGAACGCAGGTAGAACAGAATCCGAAAATATAAATACAACGGTTGATAAAAAGTTTTTCCTGAATAACAACATTTCTCATCAATTCATCATATTATACATAATCTTTAATAAAAAATATCTAAAGAATCTTTTGTATTTTTCAGATCAAGACTTGATAATTATAAATATGCAATCCTATTAATACAACTGAAATCCCCTGGCTGTAAAAATGTGGATGAATTAAACACCTCTGCCTTGCCCTTTCGGGAAATACTGCAGGCTTGAATGTTTTTTAGGGTTCCGTACCCAAAGGGTAAAACGGGACCCTAAAGACTCCGCTGTCTGTCTGTCACCAGGCTGTATCTCATGAACCGTGATAGCTAGTTAGCTAGACAGTTGAAATTTTCACAGATGATGTATTTCTGTTGCCGCTATAACAACAAATACTACAAAACAGAATAAAATGAATATTTAAGGGGGCTCCCATACAACAAACGTTATTTTTTTGCCATTTTTATAGATCCCTTCGTGCGCGAGTCCAAATCGCACTTGGCCGGTTTTTATTGATAAGGGGATCAATCGTACTCGTCTTACTATAACAATTCATACAATACTGTAGTTCGAATCGAGCTCAAACACCTCTACATACCCGAAGTATGTAAATAGTGATAAATAAAGTGGGATGCATCATGCAAGTGCAGCGTATTGCGTTGGTAATAAACACGTCAATCTAATGTCATCCTCATCCGAGGTGCGCGACTTGGCGCATTCTCGCAGAGCGTCAACCTCGGCCCTCCGCCCCTCGACCACTCACCACAAGGATTACGTAAAACTAGAGTTGCAGAAGCTCCACGCTCTACAGACCACAAAGAGACGCCGATTGCAATTAAAATATCAATAAATATTTTCATATTTGCTAAGTAGATTCTAGTTAGTTCTAAAGTGAAATCCGTTAAGAGCAGGGCATAATATCGCTATTCATGAAGAGCAAAAGTAACGAAAGATTGTTGTTGTAAAATGTTTAAGTGTTGCTGGAAACATTGCATACAGTAGTGAAGAATCTTTTCAGCAACACAAACTGCCAACTTTGCCATGAATTCGTGGCTTAAGTAAGACCATCCAATTCTTTTTATTATATTTTTATTTAATACATAGATGGGGCGAGAAATCTACGATCGCTGTGCTTAGACTGCACTGCGATCGATTAGAGAGAGACTATGGCGCGTTGCTGTTTGTAAGGATCATAGCAGAGTATGTTTTATAGATTTTGTCTATCATCATGAGAAAAAGGTGTGTGTTTATGGAGATTTGTATGTCAACTGGACCTTCTGCCCGTTCTAATTATGCAGTAACACAACATACACCACCTTGCATTTACACACACGCTATCACTTAACGCAATAGCATAAAGATGTTAATAGTTTGATTGTGGCTACATACCATGAACTATGTGCTTGTAACTTATGTACAATGTTTCCAACGCCCATGTGTGTTGTTATGAAAAATAAACTTAGCACGCGAGGTTTCTTTGCTTTTTAACCGACGATAAAAAAAAGAGGTGGTTCTCATGTCGACACGAATATACATATACTGGGTCTTAGGGTAGACACCGTTGTCCTTGAAACTAGTGGTTTGGTGTTATCTATAAAATACTTTTTCTATGGGACCAACCTTGAAATCGCGAAAAAAAATCAGCTGTTCCATACATTTATTTGTGTTCACTTAAATCGACAAAATGTATGGAACAGCAGTTTTTTTTTGCGATTTCAATGTTGGTCCCATAGAAAAAGTATATTATAGATGACACCAAACCACTAGTTTCAAGGATAACGGTGTCTACCCTAACATCCTATATATATATTTTTTTTAATACTTTGTTCCTGGGCTAGATATTTTACTAGATATTCATCGATTGTTGTAAGTAGGAAAGCAGTAATAATGTGCACACCGACCCTTTTAATATTATAAAGGTTTGTACACAATGTCACGAAAGGCCAACTGTCTTATCGGAGGTGTAATCATAAAGACGATCGAGTAGTTGTTTCAAGGACATATACCTACTGTAAACTGCATCCCCCTGTTCAAGTGTTGGTTTGCCCATGTAATTTTAGTAGGTAATCCCTCCCTACCAATTACGAAATGTAAAGGCTCGTACATACTGGCGCGACTTGCATGCGCGCATTGCGCATTGTTCGCCGTGAAGTTTTCTCAGAAATTGTTTTGTTAAAATTCGCGTCGCGCGACAAATCGCCCCAGTATTTAAGAGCCTTTATTCAGCTCAGCTATTACGATAAGACATAAAAACTTTTCACTAATAAAAACATTTACAAAAAAAAAACGACTTCCAAAAAAAACACTCAAAACTGAAAAATAACTTTAATTTCGGAAGTCGGTGGCAAAAAACGAAAATTGAAAAGCAAAGACACCGACTTCCGAAATTAGTTATTTTTCAGTTTTGAGTGTTTTTTTTGGAAGTCGTTTTTTTTTTTGTTGTAAAAAGTTTTTATTTTTTACTTTTTAGTTGTGGTGCCTACCCCACACAAATTCGAATACCAGTAGCTGATGTAAATAACAGTGAAGGAGTAAATGAAAACATCATCTAGATAAACTAAGTGGGAAAAATACGTAATTTTGAAGCTAACTCAAAAACTACGCAAGCAAAATTAATAAAATTTATATGGGATCACCTCGGAAGCATGACCTACCATACAAAAAAAGAATCATCAAAATCGATTCATAATTGGAGGAGTAATCGCGTAACAAACATTTAAAAAAAAAAAAAAAACTTTCAGACAAATTGAGAACCTCCTCCTTTTTGAAGAAGTCGGTTAAAAAGTGAAAAATAACTTTAATTTCGGAAGTCGGTGTCATTGCTTTAAATTTTCGTTTGTTGCCACCGACTTCCGAAATTAAAGTTATTTTTCACTTTTTTTTGGAAGTCGGTTGTTTTTTTTTGTAGGTCTTGCTTCAGAAATGGTCCCTTATACATTTATTACGTATTTTTCCCACTTAGTCTTTAAGGACGATGTTTAAAGTTACTCCGTCACTGTTATTTACATATTCGAATTTGTATGAGGTAGGTACCACAACTAAAGTGTTTTTTTTTTACTACAAAAAAATAATCGTCTTCAAAAAAAACACTAAAAAAGTTAAAAATAACTTTAATTTCGAAAGTCGGTTAAAAAAAACGAAAATTGAAAAGCAAAGACAAAGACTTCCGAAATTAAATTTGGTTATTTCTCACTTTGTTTTTTTTTTTTGAAGTCGGTTGTTTTTTTTTTTGTAAAAAGTTTTTATTATCTATGTCTTGATCTTGAATGTTTCGCCAGTGCAAACGCACGGAAAAGCCACAAAAAGTCAGTAAACATTAAAAATAGCACAATATAAACTATTAGGCACTCAATGACTCTCGTCTCGTCAATATATCAATGGACCGGAATTGAATCATCATTTTTAGCGTGTCATTAGCATGACTCGCCGTGTAGTTATTGAGAAAGCGATAATACGCATGCGCTTGATAACAACTCGTGAATTTGTTTATTCAGATAATATTTTAATTCATTTCATTCAAACTTATGTAAATTGTAACGATGGTTATACACGGTGATGATCCTGAAGAAATTAAATTCTTCTAATAAATAAAGTAGGTAATTACTTACTTTCCTGATCGATCCCTAAATAAAACCCAACTACGACAAAAAAAGTCAACTAAAAATGTATAATAAACAAGACATCACAGACTGACAAATTAAACCCAACATGGCAAAATATTTTTTTTTAGTTCTTGTCTTCGTTTGTCCTCTAGAGGGCTCCTTATTCAATTTAAATGTGACGTCACATAGCCTATAACCAGCGGACGATCAAAACGCTTCCAACGATACTTCATTAAAATTGACAAATTGTGATGAGTACCTATACTCCATTTGAAATAAGATTAGACGTATAGATAAGCCTTTTTTACATTCCGTTCAACCGATTTTGAATTCTATTGCGTTAGTGGCATGACAAATGGCAGCCGCAGTAGATAGTTGGTATTGTGTAACTTTTTTTGCTTTTAATGCTATCCTTATGCCTACGGTATAGAAGTCAAAATCGGTTGAACGGACTGTAAAAGGGTTTGTTATGTCTAATCTTATTTCAAATGGGGTATAGTTTAGAAGTTATGAGAGAACAGATGAACATACATACCGGTCAAAATCATAACCATCGTTTTTGCTTCGCCATGGTCGGGCGAAAGAATCATGTATTCTCTAAAATCTTACATTTTTAACCCATATGTTCTGTTTTACGCACGTAAGTAATCCAATTTTATATGAACATGGATAACAGTCTAGTAGGTAGGTGTTTTGAAACGGAGTGAGCCCCGTACGGGCATGACCTCCACAGATTGATCGATCCGCGGAGGTCACCTCTCAGCCCTTTATTGAAACCTTTTTGTTGATATTTACCTTGATGGTGTTGCGGCGAAGGCGTGCCCTGGTTGTGGAAGCTGGCGTACATGCCCTGCTGGGCAGCCACGGACACGTGCCCGCCATTGCCCGCGCCGGTCACTTGCATGTGCTGCGCTGCTGACACCTGAGACCAAGCAAAACACGTATTTATATGTATAGACACAAAAAGCAAATTGAATCGTATCATATAAAGTGTGTTGTTCCCAAATCTTTATATTCGGTATACTTACCGTATAGTATATTTCAGCGCATGTGTGAAACTGATCTACCGGCGATGGTGAATGAAAATTGCGGAAAATCATTTTCCTGAAAGTAGGTACCTACCGCCGCCATGTCGTACCTACTACCGCGCCGCAATACCGGTGAAGATAATATCGAATGAAAATAATAATTTTGTTTCTAGAGTTTATAATGCTGTCTGCAGTCTGCTCTATTGTTTTCAGTTTCGCACGTTCTATGAGTTCTATTTTTCATAAAACTACAGAAATATTTAGAGTTGTTAATTTTATGTTATACTAGCTGATGCCCGCGCCTTCGCCCACGTCGATGTCGGTTATTATATACTAAAACCTTCCACGAGAACCACTCTATCCATTGGTGAAAACAGCATGAAAATCGGTGCAGTAGTTTTTGAGTTTATCGCGTACAGTACGACAGACAGAGGCGGCGGGGCCTTAATTACACGACTGCCCAAAAAGGAGTGTAATTTTATAATATGTAAGGATAATTTTATATGATATCAATCGGCCTAGCCTTTTCTCAACTATGTTAGGGTCGGCTTCCAGTCTAACCGGATGCCGCTGAATACTAGTATTCCCTCTTATTAAAATAATCGACGAGAGACATCATTTGTTAAATTCATGGAAACTGACATTCTCATGTAAATACAATAGGTAATTTAGTAATGAGTACCTAGATTTTCTATTCGTGGGACATGACAACGTAAATATTGCGTAACTACTTGAGATTTATAACTATGTTGTAGTACAGCTGAGCTTATTATACTCAATAGATAGCTGAATGGTAATGCATGTTTGATCGGAAAATACGATTAAAATCTAATTTATCATAGACAAAGAATATTTTAGACGGACCAATCAATTCAAGACTATCTAAATTGTAAACTTAAAACTATACATAACTTCACGCCTGTATACCCCGAAGGGCTAGGCACAGGTGTACCTATATTGTACACCCACATTTCGCCAGTTAAGGCTCGTACAGACTAGCGCGACTTCTCGCGCGATTGTGCTACCGCATACCGTGAAGTTTTCTTATAAATTAACTATTTTGTTATAGTCGATTCCTGATGGAGAAACCCAATAACACTTTGCTCGACCTGGGAATTGAACCCAAGACCACATGCTCAGCAGAAGCGCTGCAATCACCAGACCAAGTCCAGTCGGATTTTATTTGAAGTTTTTTTTTGTATTTGTTAGTCCAATTCTTGAGGAAGATTATTGACTATATTTATACTCTGGTTAAAGAGTATTTAATATCACGCTACACCCTTAAGGTGGATGCGCTAGGGTAGCAGCCCGCGAAATTCAAATATTCTCACGTTTTTTGCAATTTGCAGGTCACTAAGTATAAGGTTGTATGTTGATCTAAATACAAATGAAAATTTCATGAAATCGTCAGTCAATACACTTACATGAACTTAGAGAGTTGTATTGCTGATTCTAATGTTTATAATTCTGTAAATCCATATTTAGATCAACATACAACCTGATACTGACCTGCAAATTGCAAAAAACGTAAGAAAATTTGAATTTCGCGGGCTACCCTAGCGCATCAACCTTAAGACGCGAACATAAAGAAAAAAGTCAGAAAGCACTCTAAGTGAAAACAAAGTAAAACCTCATGCAGACTGACGCGACGCGATGGCGCGATGCGACACCGGTAATTTATTGTTATACAAACAATACCGTGAAGTTTTCTCAATTGTTTTGTTAGAGTCGCGTCGCGCCAGTCTGCATAGACTTTAAAGCGCGGGCAGGCAATGCGATGCGAATGCGACGCGGTGGGTCGGGGGCCAAAATTTCACGCGGACGCTGTCGCGGGCAGAAGCTAGTCTTGTTTTAAAACATAGCGTTCTCGACTTGATTCTGAGTAACGATCGCACGAGTACGATACATTTTACAGTTTTTACAGCAGCAATTCCTATATCAGCCAGAGTGGTATACCGATAATAAAGTCACTGTTGTTTGAGATAACACGAGACTTTTATTAATTATTAGCAACTAACAGTTTTATCATTTATTTTCCCACTTCATTCGGCTCAGAAACAAAAAAACCCGTATCAAGTTTAATTTTTTTTTTTTTTTCTTGCTGTGACTGAAACCTTCGAAAAACTTACTTTTCTTTACATTTGCTAAGACAAAAGACGTTTTTTCGAATTTTTGTTTTGCACTTTTACCTAAATTGCCTGTGTCGATAGTATGTACGTCGATATATTCTTGATTAGCCGTGTCGAATTTGGGCTGTTTACTTAAATATCAGCATATATAGATACCTACCTATATGTTAATCTATTTATCTGAACATTTCATACTGATACGGGCATCAATTTACGTAATATCTGCATGGAACCAGTGAATAGTAGTAGGTAACAATTCTCCAAGAAACCTTAGCAAAATAAATCGAGATATTATGTTTACTAAAAGACGCGATTAAAGTTATGGACTTTAAGTTACGTAATTAGGTATTTATGTGAAATATTGATTCGCCATGGGACCGCCTTACGTCATCGCCAAACCAATGCCGTTCCTTAAGAGTGTAGGTACATGAAATCTTTTACAACAGCATAGCAACAAGGACCGCAGTAATGATGGTCTAGTGATGGCAATACCAAGAGTTCCAAACTTATAGATACTTTGTGTAATGAAGATGCAGACATAACCTTTATGAAATAAGTCCCTGAAAGCCCCTAAAAGGGACCTTCACACCTGCCGTCTGCACCCACCCTCGCCAGTCAAGCGGAAAACCGTAACATGCAGTGAGCATTATTCTCGATATGGTTCAGCAAGGTATTACAGACACATTATACGATGCCACGAGTATGGATGACAAAAGTACTAATGTTTAAAGCTATAAAGTTCCATATGTGAAAAATATAAGGCACTAACTTTTGGTATCGGCCTCGCCCGCTTAGTGGTCGGAAATGATTCCACGGTCCGAACGTATTACCGGTATAAAAATCCCATGTCCTAGTCCTAAACTCCTAACCCAGATAGCTAATTGCGTAACTTATTTTCGTAACTGATTAAGACTAATCTGTTTCATGTTGATCGTTCAACAACTTACATTGCGTTATTTACGTTATTGAGCACATTTTTTTTCGAACTTATGAAGCTATGGATTAGTAATTTGTTTCAAACCGATTCAGATTATGATTGATCGTGTATTACGCAAATATGGTGTTGTGTAGGTCAAGGTACATCCGAGTAGTGCGTGTACCCATCCAAATTAGTTCAGCCGTTAAGGCGTGAAAAATAACAAACAGAGAAAGTGACTTTCGCATTTATAATATTAGTACGGAGAATTCCTTAGCAAATATTCGCTACCACAGAACAGATAAGACCTCTTTTATCTACACAGCAAAAATTGCTGGGGAGTCCTGCTGGTGATAATGGACGAGGTAGGCAAAGCAACTCTAAAGCAAAATGTCTAAGTAATGGACTTCAACTAGCAATGGAAAGTTCCTGGTGACAGCCTGAAACATTAAATAACTTCGGGAATTGTACAATTGTTGCCATTTATAATGGAAGCCCTATTATGAAACTTTGATGAACTCTACATGTTGATATTCTCGGAAAATTCCGACTTTAACATAAGATCCGCGAGCGAAATCAAACTAAATCGATGAGCCAAGAATGGCCTACCTAGTGGCCGTAGAACTACAAAAAATATGATCATGCATCGTATTCGAATGAAACCACACGAGTCGCGAAGGGATTCGGATGTCACCCACCCAGCCATCGTACTAGGCGGCACGCGGCAGGACTATCGCGCCGTCCGTATTCAAGATGATGGACTCCTGGCTTTAGCGACTACGCCTACCGTATTTTTTTCGCTGGGTTTGTTTTACATCTATTTGAGAGTGTAACTACCTGTTCAGCAACTTTTTTTAATTGGGACGCTACCTTAAACATAATTAATAGGGCATATTACTCCGTATACTTACTTATTCGCTTTTGTGGTATATAACTCCATAGCACCTGTCAATTTGCAAATTGAAACGCACCGTTTATTTTATAGATACAATATGACATTTAGATATTTTTCTGCTTGAATAATTATGGCTGACCGATTGAGTACCTACCTAACTAATTCTTCATTCAATATTAATTTATTGAAAAACGGTGGTGGCGTGATTGGATTGATAGATCGATTAGTGGATATATTGACAAAATATTAGAGCGGCAAGCAGCGATGAGTGGATGACAGCTGCCATTCTAGCGGAGGCGAGCACACGTCATCGTCGCCGTCGTCGTGCTCTCAAGCCTCGACGCACGGCAAACCTGTTTGGAGCGGTCCGTCCGCCTGCAGCCGCGATTTTTGTAATTCTCCAACAATATCATATAGTTCTAAGTCCGCTAACCCGTATGCTGTTTGCACTATTGTCAAGCCAGACGACCTAACGGCACCGTTCTTATCCATCCGTACATCATTTTTTCGTATACCTTGGATTGTTATCAAGAACGCAGGTAGAAAGAAACACTGTAATATGAACAATCTTTAAGGTACGTGTAGAGCATTTGGTTTTGATATCTTTGGGACAACTCTACAAAATGTATATTTATTTTTGGCCGTTTTCCGGTATCTGTACTTACTTTTATTTTTGATAGCTACATTTGCTAGTCCCCGGGCAAATGAAAAGATGACCCATCTATTTTTAGAATGACAAAAAGAAATCTCCAAAAATGTTTTGTTACAACCTCAACACAAGGTAAATTATTGTTTTTAAAATGGTTCAGCATTTTGTGTTTGCATTAAACACATCTACTTACATCTACATCGCGTTGTGTGTGATTTCCCACGGAATAAAAACCAGCAATAAGTCAAATGATCCTGTGCCATCTTTCTAATGTACCTAATCACCCAGCAAATGTAATGATATGTGAACATTTTACTTTGAAATGATCTGCGCACATCAAGTACCTATGTATGTAGATTCTTATATCTCATTTGCGTTGAAACCTTCAGTATGTGATATCCTCTGATATTCTCAGAATCACATTTAAAGGCTAAAATGACATCACGGAACCATGATGAGGAAATAGGAAAAACGTAAGTATCGTCGCGGAAAATTTTCCATTGATTGTTTAGCATTTCTTTATGATGTACAAATTGATTGCTCATTGCTCCTAAGAACTCAATAGTAGTTCCTGATTCTGTGACCAAAGTCCATTAGGTATATGAAATATTATAGGGATAGTTCTGCAGCGGAATCGACCTCGCCTACCAAGAGTAGCAACCTACAACCACCGATTAACGTAGTCGATAATTATCTACTTTAAAATTCATTTCTAGTTCGCTTAAATTCTAATTCTAACTAACTAATTAAAATTCCAAGAGGCATTCTGAATTCGAATGCTTCCTGATTTCCCTTTTAACATTTATAAAATAAGGGTCGGGTATACTTTAAATATAGAGATCGTCGATATTGCTTTAAAGGCCAAAGGATGTCGTTGGGTAGGGCGCGTCAGGTATGACGTCACAAGTCTCTGGGTTCGTCACCGGTGCGCGCTAGCTGCGGAAATAGATCGGCCTACGCGCTTTCGTCACTTACATACACCCACGTACCAAGCGAGACAGCTTTCAGTTACTACGATTCCTTCCTTTTTCATTAATCTCCAATTTAGGTAAGTAAGTATCTATTTTCGGTTCTATTCATTGTTGCAAAACATACTCTGAAGCTGAATGGGGCTTGAAAAAGCATAATGGCGTAGTTGCGTAGCGCGTTCTCTCGGATCCTTTGTTGTCCGTCCCTGACTCCCTGCGCCACAACAACCCAATCTCGAGTAAGTAAGACAATCTCTTAGTAGGTGAGGCCTCTATGCGGCTTTCTAAAAGACGCATGTTGTATAATAGCAATTCGTTCAAAGGATTTGCCAATTAAATTAAATTTTATTTCAGTGTTCGTCGATAACATTTTAAATTTTTAATGTTATAGGTAGAGATCCAGATTTCGTGTCATAAGACGATTAAAAATAATTGCTTTTAAATGAATTCTCTCTCTGTATTACATAAATCTCTTTAAATCATCATCTATTCTACCTAGCCTTGCCCCAACGATGTTGGGGTCGGCTTCCATTCTGACCGGATGCATCTGAATACCAGTATTTTATATGTAGCGATACCCCTTGACCAGACTGGTTGACAGACTTTCAGGCTTCTGTCTGACTTCCGTAACGACCAGGGTTCCCAATTTGTGGGGATTTCCCCAAACTGTGGGGAGTCTCAAGACGATTAGGGATTTTGTGGGGAGATGCTTCATGTGGGGAATATGTGGGGAATTGGGGATTTTAAAATTTTACCAATTCAATCCATTATAAACAAACATCATTCTACTACATACTCGGATATGGATCACTCATCCAGTAAATTCCTGTCAACATTTTTTTTGCATGGTAACGTTACGTTAATTTTAACGAATTTTCGGGGAGACCCCTGCTTAAACGAGGCTGAAAATACAGAGACAATCTTTCCTACAATGAATGAATGACCGATAGCACAGCGCGTCCAACTTATCTGTACTCGCGGCTAAACACAGAACTAAAACTTAATGTACTGAATTTGTCATTTTCATCATCATTTTTCCTTGAAAAGCAGCGCCACCGTGAACTGCAAACTTAAACTGGTCATGCTACGAATAATCCTTGTTTTGTAGTTAGAATGCATTTGAAAAGTTATACTTTAGCTAGCTGGTTTCTCTTCGCTTTGTGGATGATTGAAAATTTGATTCTGAATCCTATTTTGAGGTAAAATTATTTTCAATTGTGTATTTTTGTAGTTCCTTAACTTGGAACAAATATTGTTGATTTTTTGTATAAAAATGAGTTAATTTTGTGGGGATTTTGTGGGGAATCAGGATTTTGCTCTCCCCAAATTCGGGGATTTTCACCAATGATTTTGGGGAATTTGGAAAATAGGCATTGGCAACCCTGGTAACGACTGTCAAAGATCTACGAATGAGAGCCGCGCACGTGTTTTCCGAAGCACGGAGGGGTCTTGGTATGTATTGTATATTATAAATGTACCTAATTGATGGTCAACCATCCTCCTTCGGCAAACGTAGCTTAACCTTCGATCATTATTTAACACGAGCCCCTCAACTGTTTAAATACAAAGTAAAAAATGATAAGTAACAGAATAGGTACGACACAATGATTCCAGAGCAGACATACATAAAAACATCAGGGGCCTCTTTATCAAAAATTACAAGTCTACACGTTCAGAATTTAGTTACGTAGAATGTTAATTTTCGTTAAATTCATAGCTCATCTCCATATTCATAATCAATCCTAATGTTCCCACTACTGGGACACGAGCATCAGGTGATATCTCTCTTTTGAACACAATAAAATAAAATAAAAACGACTTTAAACATTTATTGCGGTACTAGCACGACACAAGTAAACTAGTAAGACGGAATAGAGAGTCGCCAGACACTCAGGATTTGCTATAATTTTCTACAAATTGTAACTTACAAATTTTATTGCTAAACAAAATCACGAATAAAAGTGTAAAAATATAACTTGTGAACTAAATAATGAATGACACTTGGTAATACAAGGCCTGTAAGTTTTGATAAACAGAAGAATGCGTATTTCCTTGACAGAAGAGCTTTTTGTACGTATCCACATCTAGTCTAAAACACGACATTGTACTTGAGAGTGAAAAGCTTATAATTACGGGAGAGACGAGGTGTCGGGCGGGTGGGTATGGGGACACGTGGCTCACTCCCGGACCCGGTACAGGAAGCTATCGGGGCATCGGGCCCTACTCTTTTTATTCTTTTCATTTTCTAGTGTCATCGGCCGTGTCGTCGACACGACTTTCGAAACAACCGAGATTTGAATGTGATACATATTGTTCTAATAACACATGAAACCAGATTCTGCGTCAGCCGACTCATGAATACTCTGACCTTGTTTTGAGTGGGAGTGTTATGTCATAAAACGGTTTAAAGTAAACTACAGAAACACATGTACCTATACGGTCACTTTTAAGCAATTTTTTGTATAATATATTTTGGGGAGTGGGAATTTATTCACAGGAAATATAACAACAACAAAAGTTTTGCTAATTATAAGGTTTTCTTAGTATGAAAATGCTATCCATACTAACATTATAAATTCGAAAGTAACTCTGTCTGTCTGTATGTAGTGTATGTTATGTTACATTTTCACGCCGAATCCACAGAACGGATTACCAAGCGGGCGAAGCCGCGGGCAAAAGCTAGTAGTAGTATCATAAATGCGAAAGTGAGTTTGTTTGTTACGCTTTCACGCTAAAACGGCTGAACGGATTTGGATGAAATTTGGCACATGGGTAGACCTTGACCTGGAGAAGGACATAGGATACCATGTATACCGATATTCACACGGGATCGAGACTTACGCGTGTGAAACCGCGGGGCGCAGCTAGTTAGAAACACACTTAGCAGGTAACTCGCATTCGCATAGCTACGGTATGGTAATGTACCTACGGCTAGTACAAACACTGTCCACCGTTGTAACAGACTTACAGGGTTATCTCTCTTAGCGGGATATACTGATGAGCTTAGATTAAAATGAATACTTGTATGTTACTAGATAAAATCATGATGAGGTCATGATTCCAGACGCAGATCCGTGAAATGTTTAATTACCTCGCCATTATCGCCGAGGCGCTGTGTGCAATCGTGGCAATCGTACGGAGATAGACAGTATATATATATATATATATATATATTATGTACAGCTATTCAATTAACCGTCAAGCCATTGATACCCGAAAGGTTATGCTGAGACGAAACTTCTACTCAGTAACGAAAATACGATATTTTTAGATCTAAAATCTAGTCTAGTCATTGAATAAGTCATTCAATCAGTCTAGCCTTTTCCCAACTACGTTGGGGTCGGCTTCCAGTCTAACCAGAATACTGGATGCAGCTGAATACTTACCAGGATTTTACATGGAGCAACTGCCTTTATCTGACCTAGGCTCCACAACCGATCAGTTACCGGGTGATATGTCTGACAATGTCACCCCTTGATAAGTCTGGTTGTCAGACTTTTGGGCTTCTAAACTACCCGTAACGACTGTCTAAGATCTCACGTTTTGAAGCAGATACAGTGAAGATGATCTAGCTAGATATAAAAAAGCACACATTCTAAGGTTGAATGTCACTTGCACGTCATGAAACGATAAGGTTTATTTGTCTATGTGACAGGTAGATAGTTTCAACCTTAGTGAAGCGGCATGGATTGGCGAGGCCACCTACTGGACCCAGATCATGTAACATATATATTATTTATTATGTAATAATATGTTTACATTTACCATCGACTCGGAAAAGAAGGTCTTTGTGAAGTTTTTAATTTACTGGAAATTGTTGTCATCATTGGTAAAGGATATAGGTCGATTATTTATATGTCATCATCATCGTTTGCACTATTTATTTTCATGAATGGACTCGAAACGGCAGTAACTTCATAGGACCGTGTTCAATTCTAGCATAATCAGCCTATAACGTTCCCACTGCTGGGACGCAGGCTTCTCTGTGAGAGGGAGTGGGCCGTAACCTAGAACGTGGGTCCAGTGCGGGTTGATGGATGACAACATGACTTAGAATTTTTGGTTCTAATAAAGTAATAAGACATTCAAGATTCCTCAAGATGTTTTCCTTCACTGTTTTGATAGCAGTGGAGTGATGATGAAATAGTTTACACAAAGTAAAATCCTGGGTTTAGAACCTACGACCTTACAACACGTAAGTCTACTACGGTAACTTTCAAATATTTGCTAACCGAATATGACGTTGACGTGACGACACAACTAAGTACATAATTATTACATACAGGGTGTTAAAAAGGATAAACAGATTTTTTAACCCCCGACTGAAAAAGAGGGGTGTTATAAGTTTAACGTGTGTATCTGTGTATCTGTGTGTCTGTGTATCTGTGTATCTGTGTATCTGTGTATCTGTGTATCTGTGTGTCTGTCTGTTCCATCGTAGCTGCCAAACCGCTGAACCGATTTAGTTTTTTTTTGTTTTGTTTGAAAGGTGACTTGATTGAGAGTGTTCTTAGCTATTATTCAAGAAAATCGGTTCAGCCATTTGAAGATTATCAGCTCTTTTCTAGTTGATGAATGGATGTGAGCATCTTTCACAGGTCTAATCGATTGGAAATTTAGAATTCTGTTACTTCAATGATATTAGAAGAATATAGTAACCTTGAACTGATGCTGCAGCATCACCTGGATGCAGGATACCCAACTCCCTCACCAACTTACAGCAGAGGTATCGTGTTTGGGCTCATTGGAACGGTCTCAAAAAATAGGTTACAGATGGATGGTGATCAGGGTCTGATGATGGAGTAGGAAAGAGAAATGAGACTAAATTAGAAACTAGCTTCACTGTGGCAAAAGTACGTACAGCTACGCAGATATCGGCGAGCCGCGGGTTGATCATAGCGTTTCTACTAGTAATATAATATGCAATTTAAAAAGCTAGAAATAAAAGTTAAATTAAAAATTTAAAAACCCCCGACAAAAACAAAGCATTTAAAATCCAAGCGTCGTCGCGTCGGGGGACGGCTAATGAAAACGCCAACATACACTAGGAAAAATGAATATATGCTATTGTAGAAAGGATAGCTGCTGTTAATTTCCTATTTTCATGAGCCGTCCCCCGACGCGACGACGCTTGGATAAAAACATTACCTACAACTTTTATATTAAACTTAGGGCCAATACATATTATTTTTTTACTTTTTAAATGCTTTGTTTTTGTCGGGGGTTTTTTAAATTTTTAATTTATCATAAAATAAGTACAGCTGCACACTACATCTATGTAAACAGAAACAATACCCGGTAATTATCAGTAAACTAGCATAGCCATCAATTAAATCTCATTTGTATTATTATGTAAGTGGGTAACATTGTATTGTTGCAAGACACCATACTACTGACTACTGTACATACGGCTACACATGAAGCTATACATTTCCAGTTTGTGCTGATCTCGCATTGTATAGGATTTCCTTACAATGCGAGGTCAGCTTACACTGGAAATGTATAACAGCCGTGTGTACACCGAGTCTTGTTTACAATGGACGGCCTTTAAGTAAAACATGTGGCTTTCGATACATCTGCTTATTCGCAACACGCACGTGAACTTACATACTTACTTACATGTCTTGTCATGTCTATAAGTGTGTAAGATAGTCAGTGAGTTACTTACTTAAAACTTAAAAGACAATTATTTTTAAAGTACTTATTCGTATAACAATAGCGCGAAACCACCAAAGTTATTGTTAGGTACGTCAATCATTTGCGTTTGACATAATTGTCTATCCAGCTAGCTAGCCTAGAATATTAATGAAGCGCGTAAATAATATAAGTTCATATTGAAATGAGTAAGTATGTATTTCCATCTCTACCCAGTGGTACTTGTTATACAACTAGAAATATAGTTGCACAGACGTCACATTCGCCTCTAACTATCCGTGGACCGCGGTAGGTAAAGTGTAGGCGAGCTTCGCGGCGACCAGCGCGCGCACGCCCTCTCCGGTCGATACTACACCAGACTCCATGTTTTTTATGTCTTTTCACGTCACGAATTGCTCAACAAAAAAGACTTCTAATAATTAACTAAACGCAATTCACGGGCATTTTATGACGTAAATAGGAAACGAGAATATTCTACTTTTTCTTTTAATTCGACTGGTGCAGCAACGCCATTTAATTTGAGAGCGGGAAGACAATACCGACACTTGTTCTTTTTAAGTTTGGCGCCACGTTATGAATTTATTTAATCGGGGGGCATCGGGGGCCGTAACATGATAATTAATATGAAGATTAGGTATATAATTATAATTAGTCATTCTTCGAAGTATATTATGTATTATAACCAAAAATGGTAAACAGAAGTTTTCATGATGGTAGGAGTAGGACAAATTAAATACATAGTCGTAATACATAGTGCACTTGCATACTTTGCATAGTGTGTCTGCAAAGGGGTTCCATAGAAGATAACTCACGTTTTCGCGAATTTTGCCTAGTTTCAGTAGTTGGTATGTTAAACTATCACCATGTTAACGCAACTCTACCGGAGTTATTTTCTGTGAAATAGAAAAGTACTAACCTGTAGATTATGGTGCGGCTGAGTGAGATGCATCTGCTGCTGCTGCGACATGTGCAGGTGCTCCATGGGCGGCGCGGGCCGCGGCCGGTACCCGCCGTAGCCGCGGTAGCGCGCCCAGTCGCCGCCCGCCGCCTGCTGGTGCTGCTCCGCCATGTGCTTCAGCGTCTGCGCGGCCGGCGACATCTCGCCGCCGCCGTATGGCCGGGGAGCCGGCTCGCCCTCCGGCGGCTCTAGACCCATTCCTCCACCGTTCAGTTTACCGCCATCGATATCGAAGTCCTTCATAAACTCCGGATACTCCGATATCTCCGTGATAAGATCTTCAAACGCGTCGTCGCCGTCATCCTCGCCGATTAGATCGGCTAACCCAGGGAAAGCTGACGCCGCATCACGCTCTAGTGCCGCTGCACACTCATCCAGTCCGACGAAATCGTCATCGGCCACTTCCGACTTGCACTCAGCTTTGCATTCTCGCTCGCAATCTAGCGGAGTGGGCACCCTCGGCGGAGCTTGCGGTAAGGGGGGTGAACTTGACGTCTTTACGGCGTTTGCGAGGGCTTTCACCGTGACGTTCGTAGAAATTTGCTGAGGTTGCGAGTCCGCAGCAGAGGTGGTGAACTCCAACTGCTGAACGATTTCCACGGAGAACTTCGTGAGGGCCTCGCCCCCGACACCGCCGCCACCACCACCTCCACCACATTGGAGTTTAGCAGGTGGTTCGTAGTCACCACACCCAAACTTTTGTTGCTGAAACAAAAGAAAATATGATTTTAATTCAGAGGTATTAAAAATAATCTTATATTTTGTATGTAATACCTTACCTACATGTAAATATTGAGGCACGTGAGATAAAAGTGCTATAAAAATACCGATCAAATTGTGATAAAAATTCATTGCAATCACTTTTACACGTGTTAAAGTACGTAGCTTTGTATTTGTTCTTTTTACAATCTCGTTTTCTCATTGCGTCACGATGATTTTTCCAGGCCAAATGTAAATATTTAACAACACTAGGTAGTTCTTTTTTCCGATCCATAGAATAAAGAAACCAATTCAAGCTCCTTCTCATAGACAAGGTGGAATAATAAATTGCCAGACTTTTCTTAGAAAAGACCCTGAAGATGGAACGAGCAATAGGACAACGCGAGTGTGCTGTAGGTTCTGTTAACCTTGCTACTGCCACTCCCTACCCTATCCAATCTTGAAGCACATCACACACAACAGGTAAATATTAATTGAGTATGAAACAGTGGAAGACCTAGTACAAACGGCTACACATCAAGTTATACATTTCCAGTTTATGCTGGTCTCGCATTGTATACGATTTCCATAAAATGCGAGGTCAGTTTATACTGGCAAAAGTATAGCTTGATGTGTAGCCGTGTGTACAATTAAAATTTAAGTGTACCCAACAAATTGTAAGCCAGGCATTGATAGATAAATGCTTTATAATTAAGTGCGTGAGTGTCACGCGTCCACTATGCGATAGCAAATTAAATGTGCTCGCATTAATCTAAAGAATCTCAAGCAGGAGGTACATCCTTTTTCCATGTAATGGTTTCTCCATTTGAATGATAATATGATAATGATATTCAGCATCATTTCATTAAAAACTCGTATGATACATTTTCAAGTTGATTCCTGAATCTTGAGTATCAAAATAATCGGTTTTTGTCTTTATCTTTAAGATATGCAAAACCCAGTTCCCGCACCGACTATTTAATTATATTATCACTACATGTATGCAAAATGCAAAAAACTCGTGCAGTTCCTTCACAGTACAACCGCTGTTTATATCTTGCCTAATTAAAAGATAACACTTGACCATTTTGTCGCTTAGAATTTCTTCAGTAATTAGTGCAAGCGAGTTGAAGATCACGCATCAAGTGTTGTAATTGCATGAGCACGATAACGCCAAAGCCATGTATGTAAATATTGACCATTGGTGAATATTTTAATGTAGCGGACTGTGGGAGCACAGCGCTGTGGCGCCGCGCCGCTGCTCTAGTCTAGGCACCGTCTCACAGTTGCTAGTTGCCACCCTATGAACTATAAATTATATTAGAAAACGAAACTATATTCATACATGCTTTAGAACTTAGTCATTGGATGTAGTTTGTCGATGTCAGCAGATATTGTCATGGTCTGCTAGCTCGCCAGTCTGTGCTGCGAATTACATAATGTCAATTTATGGCCCAGTTTTGAGAAGCAATTTTCTAACATTCGAAATAGTTTCATGCTAACAAGTGACAGTTTATTAGCAAGATTTATTAGTTATTGACAACTGAATGGCTTTAGTAACCCTTCGGATTCCGGAATTCGATCGTAGATCTATGTTTGTAGTTCGTTAGATGATACACGTCTCTGATAATCTAGAACATATGGAGTTCCTGATCAATTCAGAAAGATTTCAAAGACAGCAACATTCCTTTAGCAGCAGCATTCCATTAGTGGTTTTGGGAATTTGCAAACAGCACTTGAACCGTACTAATATGTCAGTAAACTTCAGACCTTCAGCACCTCGGAATGCTAAACCATCGGGTCAGTGGTTTCTGCAACATCAAACTATGGTACCTACGTAATACGTAGTTACTTAATAAAATGTGTCAGAAAACAACGCAGGCGCAGGCGCTCGGAGGTCGTCGCGGTGAGCGGCGCGAGACAATGCGAGGCGTTTGTTGTGAAACTCGCGCAGTTTGCACAACCGCAGACCGCCCTACCGTACCTATACGTAGCGCATAATCTAGCGCAGGTAAACTACCTGGCTAGATAACTATCAGGAAGCTGTATAGTGTAGCTAGTAGCCCAACACACGTAGAGAGGAATTCAAACTATGGAACCTTTAGATAATATCCAAACGCAAGATTTGATAGGAGTGTACAGCACAGCAGATAAGACACATTTCTGTTTTTTCACGAAGGTCGTTTTCCAATGCAACACAGTGTCGAAAACTTGATTGGTTGAGAAAATAATTGTACTGATTTGTTTGATCGTTACCTAGCTAATATGTTATAATAGTTAGTAGTATGTCGCGTGCTGAGTAAAGTGAAGCGCTCGGAGGCACGGGATGCGGTGCCAGAGGGTCAAGTCAATTGACGTCGGGCAACATCCGGTGTGCGATGCGGCGCTTATACAGCACGTGCTGCCACTAATTATCTTCCCATCTGGACCTACTGATGCTCCATAAATTGTGTCTAGCGTTTTAGAACTAGACTATGAAACTCAACATATAACAATATTAACCTAGGTTAAAATTACATAAAATCAGACGTGGTAAATGTGGTGATGTAGAAGAAAATTTTATACAACTGGAAACAATAATAGAAAATAGCATAGCTATTGAAATCGAAAATTAAAATCGTCACAGGTTTTGAGTCATATCGTTTTAAATTTTATTGCCTTTCCAGTGAGTAAATAAAAGAAAAAAAAAATTGTAGCTAAGTATCAACAAAGGGAAGCCGTGAAAACTCTGCAAGAAGTTTAACTCAAATGTAGGGAGGCTGAATTCAAAAAACAATCTTCGTAATAACTGGGCTTGTACCTATTTGTAATAGAACAATACAAACACGTGTAAAACACAAACACGTGACTTATAAGTTATAACAGTAATGAGGAAGTTATCTTACATAACACAAAGCTAGGTAAGATAAGTTATAGAAGCAGGTAGAGTAAGCAAAGATCTTGTAAGTAAAAGAAATCAAGAGCCAAGAGACACAGAAAAGGAAGTTACTCTACGAGTAAAAATCTATATGTATTGATCGGTAGCATACATTTAGTAATAGCGCTAATGACGTTTAATAGCGTTTCAAATGCATTTCTTTAACTACGGTACGGTATTGTGCCCAAATATTTTATGGCGAATAACGGGAACCCTAAGTGAACATAGACAGACATAGATTCAACATGTGAACGCAACCGGTTTCCAAAGTGGTTATTCTTGTTTTTGGCCAAATTGTTTAATATGACACTTATTAGGATTTGCATTACATTTGAAATTATTAATCTGACATTATGTTTATAAAGGCTGTGCCGAACCCAATGGCAAAAATGTATCCTTTGTCTACGGTATCGACGTAATATAATAATACTGCTAGATTCTAAGCGTCTGAATAATGTTTGCAGTCTGCTGCATGTTTTCTCTCGTAGAAGATGGTAGAGTGATCATACTACAATTTGGAAATTAGATTCAACAAATAATCTTAGATTTTTTTTATGATGCTAAGTAGTAGGTACTCTATATGTATTTAAGGCTTGTGAATTAGTCTTGCACTGGGCGGTTCACCAATAAATTTCTAGCATCCCAAATAATAATATGATGTCACATAGTGGTAAAGTCGGGCAGTCGAAGAAGAAGCTCGTAGGCCCTACGATAGGTTCTAATATTCTTTAGTGGTCTTATAAACATCACTAATGAATCGACAATAGAAATATTTTCAGGCAAGAGGTTACTTTTGTGAGTAAAATGCATATTAGATTTTGAAGGTATTGGCACTATTGACAGGTAATCTAGGTTGTGAACTTTTAGTTGTACTTTTTAACCATTTTTAGGGTTCCGTACCCAACGGGTAAAACGGGACCCTATTACTAAGACACAGCTGTCCGTCTATCTGTCTGTCTGTCATCAGGCTGTATCTCATGAACCGTGTTAGTTAGACAGTTGAATTTTTCACAGATGAAAAAACAGAATAAAATAAATATTTAAGGGGGCTCCATACAACAAACGTGATTTCTTTGCCGTTTTTATAGATAATGGTACGGTTGGAACGGAACCTTCGTGCGCGAGTCCGACTTACACACTTGGCCGGGTTTTTAACAAGTGTATGGTAAGTAGAAATTTTTACTCTAAAGCGAAGGTAATAAAAACCTTTCTTAAAAGTGTAAAAAAAATCATTGACACGATAATCACGATATTAACTTACCACGTGGACGACACTGCTGTGCAGGTTGCCACTGATGGCTGGTAGGTCTGGCTTGCGATCGCTCTTCTTCGCCTGCCGCTTAGCTTTCCCTTCGAGGAAACGCTTCTGAAGTGCGGTGGTCTCCAGGTTTTGCTGCTCACACGAGCCGGTGAACGATTGGTCGAACCTCGGCACACATTCTGATTGGCGTCGTCGATACGTTTCTATCCTTCGTCTGTAACAAATTGAATAAGATATAGGTAGGTTGTTTTCTATTTCGAAGACATTGTATCTAATCCGGAACATACCTATGTTCATATAACATGAAGAATCAGGATAATGTTGTGCAGTTGTATTCATAATGTCGTTACGTACCACGGAAACCATTCCGAGCCTTAAAAATAATATATCCTTTTGACCTTTATAGAATGGGTAGGTAATTCCCTTCTAACATCTACGAATTCTACAATCAATTGCTGAGCATTAAATCAATGATTTGAATATGGTGGTGCTACAATCCTTAAATAAGATAGAAGAACCCAACCAGCTGATAATATTTTGACGACATGATTCCTGAGTCATCTCTTACGACACCTACTACAGGAAGTGTGTACCTAGTTAAGCGGTGTCATGCTTGGGTATGTACTATGTATCACACACAGTTCACAGAATACAGATAGAATTCTTACAGCTCAACACTAGCGCACCCTTCATTCCAAAACAATTTCAACTAAAGAGGCGACTTAAATGAGTCACGTCATGAACGAAATTCGTTTGAGCCCACGTATTCATACTGTGACCGTATTTGCGCAAGCGATCATTAGCCTGGAGCATCAATAATTAAATGCAAAGTTAATAATAACAAAGAAACAAATGCCGTGGTCATACAAAACAAGTGGCGGTACACAGTAGGTGTACAAGTACGGTGTACCTAACAAACAATATTTCAAGCGATGCTCAGTCAGCCGCAACTCCCGAGCGCGGTCACCTTGAGCAAATGTTAATGCGGACAGTCTGTCGGTTTTATAAAAAAATCATTACAAGCTTTTCATTTATTCATCAGTTTTATTCTCTGGCGATGAAATCCTCAAGGTCACTGTCGTTCTCCGTTTAGAAAACAAATTTTAAAGGCTTACTATGTAAATATCATGCCAGGAGCTCGTGGCTAAGTAATGACAGCCGCACGGGTCGATCCATCAGGTTAAGCTACGCTTGCCGGGGTTGGTCCGTAGATGGGTGACCATCTTTAGATACTCTATCGTGCCTCGGAAGGCACGTTAAGCCGTTGGTCCCGGCGGCCATTTGTACTCAATCTTCGACAGTTGTTACGGGTCGTCAGAAGCCCGAAAGTCTGACAACCAGTCTTACCAAGGGGTATCGTGTTACCCAGTAACTGGGTTGTGGAGGTCAGATAGGTAGTCGCTCCATGTATAATACTGGTATTCAGCTGAATCCGGTTAGACTGGAAGCCGACCCCAACATTGTCGGGAAAAGGCTAGGCAGATGATGATGTAAATATTATGCCAATAGAATTCAGACTCCCCTCAGATAGGTATTGCAAATAACAGCAGCATATCAAGCAAAATAATTTACACGTGTGTAGTGTGTAGCTATTCAACTCCCATGTACGAGTAGATAGGTACTTCCAAATCGTACAGGAAATGTAAATCATTTATTCTCAAATCTGTGTTGTTTAAAAAAAAATGCAAACCTATGAGGCAATGGATTAGGAATTTCCTTCAAAACTCTCGGATTGTGATTAGAAGTGTGTTACGCAATTACTAGGGTGCAGGAAAAATTTTATACATATCCAAAAAATATGATAAAGAACAATATTTATTTAATAATAGTAGCTAAAATTACAAAATTTCATCCTCTGTTGTTGTTTTGTCCGTTTAGGAGATGACTTTAAAAAAATCCTTCCCTAGTGCTCCCTTTCGTTGGAAAAGGAAATCAAGTGCAAAAGGAGATCATTCACCGTCCATAATTTTTTGGGCTATATTTGTAAAAGCCAAGCCAAACAAAAAAAAAGCTATATTCCGAAAGAGTACGTCTACATCTTCATTTTATTATATTACTACAAGCTATTACTTTAATTAGATAACTATTAATTATTTTAAATAAAACATACTGAAAACAGTATTTAAAAAAAACATATAACAGCGCAGGGCCCTACAGATTTGGTCTGATAGTGAAAGAAGAGAATGTGAAGAGAATAATATTTTCTAACGGAATATATACAAATTCACAGAACATTATTGATACCTGCAGTGAAAAAAGGGGGTTCTAAAAGGTTAAAATAATTAGGAGGATGATAAAATAATTCATAAGCTTTTCGAAATAATAAACAGAATCCAAATTGAGCCAATAAATAACATCTAAGATAAGTATGGCAAAAATGTAAAGCAAGGTCAAAGGCTACATAATAATAAAAAAAATTATAACATGAAAAATATTAAAAATACTTAGACTTTTAACTTATTTTCTATAATTTTTCATGAATATTAAGAAAACTACGAGCGGTCACATGCCCATGGGCGACATTGTATTGTGAGTGCTGAATGTTCTCGTCTTAAAATCCTAATAATATGGGAACCATAAAAAATGCGGGACATTTTTTTCACATTTTTGTATTATTATTTATAAATCCTGATTTATTATATGGAATTTTATTAAAATATTTAAGATTTTTAAGGTAGATTATATTTTTTGATTAATTATTAAACATTGACATTAATTGTAATTCGTAGAATCTGATTCTGACGATAAGTTATCTCTTATAGTTCCATTCTTAACACGTGTATCGTAAAAACCGGCCAAGTGCGAGTCGGACTCGCGCACGAAGGGTTCCGTACCATTATCTATAAAAACGGCAAAAAAATCACGTTTGTTGTATGGGAGCCCCCTTAAATATTTATTTTATTCTGTTTTTTAGTATTTGTTGTTATAGCGGCAACAGAAATACATCATCTGTGAAAATTTCAACTGTCTAGCTATCACGGTTCATGAGATACAGCCTGGTGACAGACGGACGGACAGACAGACAGACAGACAGCGGAGTCTTAGTAATAGGGTCCCGTTTTACCCTTTGGGTACGGAACCCTAAAAATAGTGTACCTACGTTGCGTTCGAACTATGAATAATTAACATATATCAATAAAATACCCACCCACTACACAAGTCTTAAACTACAGCAAAATCAGAATGTTAAGTAGCTACGTACGTATGTATGACGCTCCGTTATGTAAGGGAGCCTATGTGTAAGCATTTATTACATAAGCAGTATTAGTGGCGTACGTCACTGTACCGATATCAGTCTGTTATATTGCACCTACGTATACAAATCATCAACTACTACGGGTACAGTACCAATCGGACGCTGTATGATGCCGAATCATTAACATTGAACATCGCACTTCATCACCGGGCCAGTGTAAAGTCTTTGGTAGATATAACTACTCGTAGGTACTTACCTCAACTATACATTCACTTTCCCTAAGGTTATGCATACTGTGTTTTAACTAGTAGATACGCTTCGCAACATGGAAAAGAATAGTTAACTAGCTTTGAAAATCAATAAAATTAATTTAAGCTGTTGTTGCATAAAATAAATACAATTCTGCTAACCTCTTGAAAACGTTAAAACATAGAAAGTCTTGTATTATATATTATACTATACAGTAAATTTTCCATTATTTTATGTGACTTTGTTTGTTTGCTAGTGCAATATTTTATTATTACATACTTCCTTCTTCATCCTTGATTATTGTCTCAACCTGATAGCAATAAAAGGTCGGTACAAAAGTCACAGCGTTACAGAAAAGGACGCACGTAGATAATTTGTCTTCACAATCTACCTACGCAGCTTGTATGTACACCTATTATGTACGAAATAGAATAATAAAATTGTCGAGTGTAATTAATACGTCACAGATAAAATAAGCAATGATTTAGACGCCAACGGTGTGAACAATTTCATGAATATGTAAGTCGTAGTACTGGGTAGTTACTACTTACTTAGGTATCAAAATAGTGATGATCACTCCTTTTAATACAGAAAAAGAAATAGTCCGACACGTGTATGCTAACATTGTTGTTATAAATGAGTTGATGTAATGTAGGTATGAATAACATATGCCAACAAACATTAATAAAACAATGCTATGATATGCCAAAAATATTCCTATTTCACTATGAAAAAGGATAAATCCTCATGAATATCATAACCTAACCTAACCAACCCAACCTAACTTATTTGGAATCAATTTACTTAATTTGGAAGCCATCTTTTTTTTTTTTGTTGAGTGTTTTAAATTATAAATTGTAGCCAAATAATAAATACTTACTTTGTTCTTATTAATACGATTTATTATTGTATCTTGGGTTCAAAAAATTTTATTACATTTAAATTAAATCAGGAAGACTAGTACCTAGTTAGAAGGAATAACCAATCACGACTCAATACGATGAGTGTACGTAAATGCAGTTACTCAGAACTTGAAAGTCAACCGTATCGCAAGTGAAAACAACTGAATAGCTACACTACTTTCACGAATGAATACCATTTTAAACTAAAGTCAGATTGAGATCAGTGTAACATTTTTGCACAATTGAGCGTGGTGGTTAACTGCATAAACATCTGTCCTTATCGAGTGGGAAGCAGATTTATTGTAGCGAATGTGATCCACTGCTATTATCAGCACCTGACAAACTTTGGGTTATACTTAGGCGGTGTAACAAGGCGCGGTGTCGTGCGCACTGCAGTGCAGGGTTACCAAAAACATCACATCCAAGGAGCAATTCGTACCGAAAGGTCCCTAGCTGAGTCAACCAACCCATGAGTCATTCTTTCTAAGTGACTCCAACGACTGATACGGCGAACTAAAAAAAGAATAACACATTTCAAGACTTCTACGCTTTCAATGTGACTTAAGTATGTTGTGTGTGTGTACGCACATAATCCAGCTCAATCCCGAGCATCTGGCATCCCTAGCGCAATGTCGCACACGCCGCAGTGTGGCAGTACACTGTGTAAACTTGTAGGTGTTTTTGTTTAGTTCATTGACCAGCCGGTCACCGCGGCTGTGCGCTACGCAAACAACGCCTTCGATAAGTCCCGATTGTGTGTCACGCTATGTCACTGACATTGTACCCGACAATCCCCACATGCATAGGTACGACGGGATCATCTTTCTACAGATACAAAAATAAAGAACAAATATCTCATAGTCTCTTATTTGCTACGTGGTAAATTAGCACGTCGATCTTTGGTGTTAGAACATAGTTATGGTAACAAAATACGACTTTATTATTTGATTAACTCCCAATTTACTTGTATTTTTCAGACTTTGTAATACTTATTTGAATGCTATAAAGTAATGTTTTCGATACGTTCATACCTGGTATATTTAGTTCGTGTGTCTTACAATCCACATAGCAAGTACGAAACCGATCAAGAATTTTGCATACTTACCCACCACAACTATGGGTGTCCTGAATGCATTTCAATGAATCCGAACACGGACTACACACATTGCCAGTATAAAACCGTATACAAGGTGTATATTTTGAACCCAGCAAGAACTTGAATGGGGTCATTGAATGTCTTATTGCTAACCCAAAACAATAAAAGGATACGTCAATGCCAACAAACTGTGACCGATAAAGTCTGGTATTAATACGCTAATTAGCGTATCATCAATATAACTCACTCCTGAGCCTGACCATTTCATTCAAACAGTTGCCAAAAAAACTGCATGTAGTTTTTATCAAAAATATATTTTAACCTTGTAACATTTCAAGTGATTGGGCCTGAAGACTATACTGCTGTTTCAAGTGCCCCAGTCTTACACGCAACCCTCTCTATTAATTTGTATTAGGGTCTTGATGTGATTGCAACGGCAACGGTGTTAAAATAGTTAGAGATAAACAACTTTAAAGGTCTTTTTGAATCAATACTTGTCTATTCTTATTCTCTTAGTAAGTCAATAATAAAAGTGAGCAACGATGACGAACAACATTACGATAATTGCAGTGCAATAATAAGAACCAATAGATACTAGGTACTACCTAAACATTCATGTCAATTGCTTTGTGGCTTATTTTTTTAAAGTTTTTGTCAAAGCCATCGAGATAATAATAGTACAAAACAAACTAAATCTAATAATATTAGAAAGATTTAATTTAATCCTAACATTTTTATGGTCACTCTATTAGGGACGAAAAATAATAAACGAAAAAATAAAGTAAGTGAGGTTTCACAAGTGATGTCCTTGTATAGTAAAATAGGGTATCCTTATGGTGAGTTTAGGAGTCCGTCTCGCCGATCAGGGTGTATCCCTACAAATGATCCCATTAGCACGGGGGATCGTCCCTCCGAGCTACGGTGCCAATATCGATCCGGGCCGAACAACCAACGTAATGCATGTGCCCTCATAACTTAAGACTCGACTCCTATTTCCCCCATACGCAACATATTTTTCTACCGGCTGTGCTAGAAGGCTAGAACAGACTTTTAAGGTGAATTAACCAAGACTCTGAGCGTGTGTGCAAGGAGAATACGTAATGTTGCGTTACAAATTACAAGTTACAAGTTATCACGACAAAAACAAACTCTGTTGTCACAAATCATTCGTTATACTAACTCTCTTTTTCACGAATGAGTAAGTGTGAAAGTAAGTATAAAATATTTTACTGGCCTACGAGCGACCGCTCTTATTTAATTAGGACTTTGACTTTGATTCTTGAAATGCACGTTATCAATTCTGAAATTAATTATGTAATGATATAATTACGGAGTATTTGCATTTTAGGACTCTTTGCATAAAGGCTACGAGTACTACCGACTCCAATTAAATAAATCTCATAAATACTTGACTCAAAACATCACTAATGATGACGATACGTAGAACCGTCGTGATCATGATTAGTTGATAAACGACCAATTCAACGTGATAGATCAAATGTCAAGTATTCAACACTTTGATTGACACTCGATTAAGTGTCTCCATTTCTCCCACATCAGCACTTCATCCATATTTTTTATAAAGATGACCGACGACATACCTACCAAGTGCCGATGAACATTTGCACATTATTTAGTCTCAAACACAATAAAGAATTGCAATTTAATAATACAATGAGTGTTATGTCTAAATCTGAATTATGCGCAAAACAACTCCCTAAGTTCATATAAGTGCCAAACGTCATTTCATAAAATAGTCATTCAATATACATATAATTATGTTTGTTTATAATTCTGTAAATCGATATTTGTTACGGTCGCAAATCATATTTTAATCAACATACAACCTGATACTGACCTTCAAATTGCAAAAAACGTAAGAAAATTTGAATTTCGCGGGGTACCCTGAAGCTTTCGCCTTAAATAGATACAGTTCCAGTTATTACCATTTTGCGCCGTATATGCAGCGTGGATATGCTACTCCAGGTTATTCCATATTAAATTGTACGTACGATGTCTCTGTTCTTAGAAATCGGCCCAACAGTATTGCGTAAAAGGAAGGCACGAGAACAAAATGCAGTCTCTCTACTTTCTAAAACGCAACCAAAATTATTAAAGGATCTCTAAAATTGTAACTAAGTAATCTTTATGCATCGATGTATCAAGTTACAAGTTGGCTGCAATGTAAATAAAACACAGCGCAGCGCTTATGCACCGCCAACTGGGTATTCAGTACCGTTAGATACACACCGAGACCCCGACATAATTTCACTGAGTGCAAACTGCGATGCACTAACCTCTTCAGACATAAACTTATACAAAAGACTAAGGCGCTACTCTAGTCTGGAATTTCTCAGTCCAGTTTTGTAGCAATTGTAGCATATTTACGTAGGTACATAAGTGTGACTGTTTTGATTTGACCGAAGTTATTTGCTTACTCTATCAACAGCGACAATCGTTCGCGCTTAGAAAGTCAGATTTAACTTGAGCCAAGCAACGTCTACGAAGGTATTTTCAGATTATGCAAGTGCTCATTAGGGAGCAATTTACGACGCATACTTTTTATTGTTTTTGCATTCCGGCAATTGCATTTGCAGAACTTGCAGAGAATTGTCTACATTGAGGTGAGCACTTATGAAAAATCTACTTTATTTGTTACTTACTTTTAATATAATGATTTTGCTAGGTGTCAAATCTCCGATATTTTCTTACAGAAAATACTCGAGACAACACAGATGGCCACTTCGATCAATACTAGGCCACCCTACAACAATCCAGTTGGCGGCATCGACTGGTTTGTTGTGGGGTAGCAACTTGAGAAGATCAGATAATTTAGACAAGGAAGTTGTGGATGAGATTGACCACTTATGGGTATGCCAAATTAATATTTCTCTCTTGGGAATTGTGGCTATCGAGTGAGGATAAACGCTCGTGCAGACTGGCGCGACGTGTCGCGCGTCGCGGCACCGGTAATTGTTCTACCGTGAAGTTTTCTCAGAAATTGTTGTGTTAAAGTCGCGTCGCACCTGTTTGCGGGGAGCCTTAAGAAGAGTACGCAATATGGCACTGCTCAGGGTCCCCGAAACGATAAATTGCAATTGTCAATGTTTTGTATGTTTATTGTCAATCGATTCAATTGCATTTTTTACACGGTCATTTTGCGTAGGTATCAGTTTGTATCAATCACGTCAAAATTGATAATTGCAATTGATCGTTTCGGGGACCCTTTACGACTTTGTGCTAGTCGTTATCATTCGAAATACAACCTCTGCATTAGTTGCATTATAAAAGGCAAAAATATCGAAAGGTATACCAGTAGCTAGCCATTACTTATGTATGAAGGTAAGACGACTTTCATTAGGTACCTTTCATCTTTCATCCCATATTTCTTAACGACTGATGCAGTATTTGAGTAGGTATCTAAGGGTAAAGATTTCACCATAGTTTCGAGATTTAAGGCTCATTCAAACTGGCGCGAAAACCAGGCCGCGCCCATGCCCGCGATATCGTGCTGTCAGTCTATACGAGCCTTTAAATCAAAAAAGTTAAGGGGGATGCGCTAAGGTAGCCCACGAAATTCAAAATTTCTTACGTTTTTTTGCAATTTGCAGGTAAGTATCAGGTTGTATGTTGATCTAAATATTATTTGCGATCGTAACAAATATGGATTTACAGAGTTATAAACATAAGAATCAGCAATACAACTCTCTAAGTTCATGTAAGCGCATTGAATGACGATTTCATGAAATAGTCATTCATTCAGAATTTCGCGGGCTACCTTAGCGCATCCACCTTAAAATAATATTTATAATGTCGTGTTAGTTTCCTTCGTAAAGAAAAATGAAACAAAACTGTGAGCGCTATCAACAGGAAGTTAATCAGTAGCGCTTGTAGCAACGTTTGACAATAAACTGTTTTTTAGGATTGCGATAAAGTATTACTTAATTTTACCATTGCATAGGTACTTTAGTTACCTTTCGTTACTCCTTTGCCGATACCTACTACCTACCTATAATTACAGAATAAGGAAAAAAGTATTCATCCAATGGCATGGCGCCATCTGCATATCATAATCTTATCAGCTTTCATGAAACGAGGTGATGACCAAAATGCATGGAGCAGAGGTGTCGTTTAGGGTTCCGTAGCCAAAAGCCATGTAACGTCCCGTCTGTACAGACGGACATGACGAAATTATAAGGCTTCCGGTTTTGGCATTTGGCTACGGAACCCTGAAAAGCATTCTTTATTTTTATACCAGGAGTGTCCAAGAGCGATAGTGTCGCTGACAAGGATCAAATAAAATAAAAATAAAATATTATGTGTAAATTCATAGAAAGTGCCACCTTCTGCAATTCTACTTTTTTATAGGTACATATCCTAACTAATATTATAAATGCGAAAGTGAGTTTGTTTGTTACGCATTTTCACGCTAACACGACCTAGAATAGGACATAGGATACTTTTTATCCCGATATTCCATCGGGATCGAGACTCACGCGGGTGAAACCGCGGGGCACAGCTAGTATTAAATATAAAAAATTGCAATTTCCTTTGATTTAACCAATTATATTATATTAACAGATATGTTTTATACTCACAAGACAACCAAAAAAGTGTTCCGCGCAGCAGCGGCAACACACATACCCACTTTTCATTAATTTTACATTTTTAGTGCAAGTAGAAATGATAGAAAAGAGATGCCTTCATAAAAACAACAAGAAAAAAGAGACAGCTAGTGCAGCTGCTTCAACTAAGCGTATCACTCGTCGCCATGCGTGTCGCAGACTAGTCAATACGTCCCAATTAGGACGTTTTCGAGTCTTCACGATTGCGCGCTCACAACCTATCTGTTTAATATAATATCATTGGATTTAACACATTAATACAGCCGATACAGTACACCATACCGTTTTTGTAAAGGAAAAGACAGAAGAGGATCATTGTTTTTCATTTATTTCTTTTAATCTTCGTTTGCAACTGCGCGTAGTAACACACGCGGGGTAATTGCGTAACACACAATGGCAATGACTTTCATTTTGACCATTCAACAACTTTATGAAAATAAGCTTGATAGACATAAGAAAATTATTACTACATAATATGCTACATACATATTGAATATTAATTTTAATTAGACTAGATCTGAAATTCATGATAAAATACAATTAATAAAATTGCTTTGGTTTAGAACAGCACTATCAAAGTGCCTGCTTTTTTTAAGCTCAGGGTCACAGACTTGATTTCTGTCTACTTTGAGATAATACATTTTTAATTTTCTTCGTATTAGAGTAAATGATTATTTATGTTTTTCAGAGACACTTGATATTTTATTTAAATAATCCAAACTGTCACCAGCTCTGCTAATAGAGAATGATCATTTAAAGATATTTTAATATCAAATTAATTCCAACAGGATATTTCTATACTAACTCAATACACCACAATGCCGTACTACACTCAGCATTCTGCTTAATCAGTTCAGTGGAGTTATGCTCAACAAGATGCACATACCTCAATCCAGTGTAACAATAATACATCTGTATTCTGATATTGTTATGTTACTGAATAACTGCTTTAATGATCATCTTTTACATGAGTCTAAGAGATATCAGAATTGCCATAGAGTCATACTATTAAATTATTAGTAAGCATTTCAATAAGTATATTGTGCACCTTGTACCAATCAGAGTTGAAAAAATTTACATAATATCTAGATGTTTATCACATGTATGAATGATACAAATAATGGCTACTGATAAAAATATATGAGTGAAAATAACCTATCAGCAATAATTTGTAATATGAGTCTGTATAATATTATTGTAACATGAGTCATTTGAGATAAAAATCGGAAATAACATTTGACACTTTCTGCAGATGAGTTTAAAAAGCAAAGGTAATATTTTTGTTGAAAATTAATAGGACATTTATGTGAACTGCAAGAATTATACTAGCTGATGCCTGCTGCTTCGCCCGTGTGGATGTTGGTTATTATATACTAAAAACGAAACTAAAAAGTGAAAACAGCATGAAAATCGGTGTAGTAGTGTTTGAGTTTAATGCGAAGAGACAGACAGAGTGGTGGAGGACTTTGTTTTATAATATGTAGTGATAATAATGATATTTAACTATAATTAAATTCAATATTTACAAATATTCAAAGCAGTAAAAGAAGAACTATGGGCTGGTGGGTCCTCTTAGGGGCGGAGATATGAAACTGTTCCTTAATGCACACCAAGTTGTTATCACTCACATAGGCTAAATATATGAGATATACACACACAATAATGTTTTTTCCAGGTGAAAAAGTACCTACTGCAATTTACAATAACATTGAATAATATAAATGTTACACTCACCTCAGGCGATCAACAACAGCTTGTCGTTTAGGTGGCAGGATCATCTCCTCCATGGGCTGCAGCATGTTGGGCGGGTGCTGCGCGGGCGCGGCGCCGGGCAGCAGGCCGCCCGCCCCGCCGCCTCCGACCAGGTGCTCCACGGTGCCTGCTCACTGTTCACCTCAGTTCCGTCATACTCCTCGCAAGTCCTTAACGTGCCTCCCTCAGTACTCAAGTACTGCACCGCAAGTGCGACAGCACTATGAGAAACACACAATTCGTCCTGAACATCCTCAACATACTATTCATGTTGTCAAACTTTCAAGTCTCTATAACTCCACAGACTATTAACCAAGTTTCTTAATAACGATTCTTCTAAATAATCATTAGAACACTGTGACTTACACGTCAGTATAAATTATATAAATAAAGAAACACGTCAAATGATAAAAATGTTTTGGAACAAGTTATGCAGTCAACACATCGAAAACAATTTTGCGTATAAATCGTAACAAACGTTACAATTTTATTGGGCCCTGTCGTTAATATAGTTGCACAAAACTACAAATGGTTTAAATAAATTGCTACACTGACTTCTACAAAACAATTTTAGAAAATCTTTGCAATCTTTGGCTTAGCCAATCTAACATGAATGGCCAAACATCAACTAAAGTCTATCCCTGTCATGTCACTGACTGACTGACGCTTGCTTTACTTATCGCGTTCCAGTTTCCGAAAATAATGCTCGAAGAAGCATTACAAAGCATAAGATTAGGTTTGGGATAAAGTGGTATAGTATTAAAAAAAAATTGGCTCTTACATAGGTACCTTTTGTTAGCAAAAAATAAAAGTTTTAAACTGTCTAAAAATAGAAGAAGGCGTTTAAAAAATAAAAATTGAACAGACAAAATTGCGAGAACCATCCTTCAATAACTAAGAAAAAACTGACTTCCAACAAAACAAAATACCATAAAACAAGATAAAATACACAGACAGCCTCAAAAAATAAATATCTTTGTTCCTTTAGGTCATCATCATCATCTGCCCATATGCCTAGCCATTTCCCATATAGGTTGGGGATTGGGGTCGGCTTTTCAGTTTAACCGGATACAGCTGAATACCAGTATTTTACATGGAGCGACTGCCTATCTGACCTCCACAACCCAGTAACTGGGTAATACGATTACCCCTTGTTAAGACTGGTTGTCAGACTTTCGGGCTTTTGATGACCCGTAACGACTGTCAAAGATCCACGAATTACAGCCGGGACCAACGGCATAACGTGCTTTTCGAGGCACGGAGGAGTCTTGGTAAGTAGGTAAAGATGGTCACCCATCCACGGAACAACCCCGGAAAGCGTAGCTTAACCTGATCGATAAACTCGTGCGGCTGTTAATGAGCCACAAACCCCACTGTGTTCCTTTGTGTAGCTAATAATTTTTGTGGCTACACAAAGTGTAGGTACCTACCTTATAAGTTTTGTGGCTACACGTTCATAGTATGAATGAACAATAAACAAAAATATGACTTCCTGTCGATGTATACAAATCTATTCGACGCTGATTGTACCATCGTCTATGTTTGACGACGACTATGGCCCACGTTGGCTGATGTTGGACTATGCGGGACAATGTTAAAGGGGTGATAGTCGTGCGAGTAAGTACGCGTTCTTATGGCTCGGCGAGCTGACTCGCCCGTGTGTCATGCTAAGTAGGTACGCGGACTAAAGCCACTAAGTAAGTTCGTCGGCGTCCCGTGAATCGTCATTGATGACGTCAGGACATGCGCCACAACGTAGGCGCCACAGTCAGCGCTTTCATAAATTACAGTTGTGTTGTTTTGTTTTGAGTCGCATCTTATCTTTAAATGTGGCATTTTCTAAATTGTACTTCTGGCTACCTTCGCCACCTAACCAAAGAAGAAGAAGAAAGTGTTATACTGATACACAAAGAAATAAGTATTCTATGTTACGCTGCCCGCCCCGGCTTTGCACGGGTAATACCGTAGTACTAAGTAATTTTCTACGGTGCTCCTGCCTATCTACCTACCTACCGTACCTACCTAACTATCTAATTTTCTGAGCAATGTTCTTAATTTTTTTCACCGTGGCAAACTTCGGAAAGCGGCCTGAATAGCTGTCATGTCCAAATTGTAGTCTGTGGTCATGTCAATAAGGCAGCAGATGGTACTTGTACTTGTCTGTTGAAGTCTGTTCTGTGGCAGTCCAGAATTCCAGATCTTGGACAGTGACAGTGACTGACAAATGACATCTATCTTTTCACATTTGCAAAACAATTGCAGCTATTTGCAAGAAATAAACCCTAATCTTGAAATATATAACCTCTAGAGATTGTAAAACAGTGTTCTAACATAGCGAATTTCCTTAAACAAATCCATTTACTTAGTTTATAACCATATACAAATTGCACAACAATGTCTGCTTTGAGATTGAAAATACGCTACTCCACATTATGTGCGAAGAGGTTATTCGTGCAGCCGGTAATTAACGCTAGATATCTTTCCGCCAGTAACTTAATCACAAAACAGCCAAACGGTAAGAGACAGTTTTATGGGTAATTGTAAAGTTATATCATTTATATCACATTAGCTAAATATAGGTACAACATACAAGTTAGCGTTTATTAATTCAAAAGATATCAATCAGAGGATTATTTTATTCCCTAGGGCTCAAAAGCCTTTATAAATCCTGTTCACTAAAATAAAGTATTGTATAGAATTTTTAATTAGTGCAATTTTTGACTTAAGTACTTAAAGAAATTATTTAAATTTTGCAGGTTTATTTCTATCAACTTACCATACAAGCAGATGCTACAGTGCTGCCACAGAAGAAGTTAAGTGTGAAGCACAAAAAGGTTCTTCGGTGAAAGATTCACAGAAGGAAACTTTAAAAGGTCCGACAGAAAAAAGAGAATTTCAAGCAGAAACCCGCATGCTATTAGATATTGTAGCAAGATCTCTATACTCTGACAAAGAAGTTAGTATACTTGTCTTAACACATACTATGATTTACTATTTAACATACAAAACATCACACCTTGTTTCCCCGAAGGGTTGTTCCTATAATATGCCCATATTTGGCCAGTTATGTTTTGTTCCCATGTAATAGGAGGCGAGCCTATTGCCATCAACCGGGTACAAATCCAGACTCCAGGCTGCCGAGAAATTCCTTATAGATAACCCCAATAACACTTTTTCCTATCTGGGAATCAAACCCACAACCTCATGCTCAGCAGTAGCACTTGCAACCACCAATGAGGCATTTCGATTGACTATTTGACATATTTTTATTGTTCTATTTATTTATTTTGAACAATTTGATAGATTGATGTGGATGAGCCAGTGGGCGCATACCAAGAATGACTAAATATGCACACAAAATATACTGAATGTGAAAAGATGGACAGATTGCATCAGAAAAAGGATTTTATTTTTATTTTATAGCAATGCACACTTGTTTTTTCAGGTGTGCATTGTCTAAAGTTAAGACATTGGCAGAATGGTAAAAATTGGCTTTGATTGCCATATTAAGAAATACAATAGAACTCATAAGATGCCTACTGGATTTATATATTATTCTCCAATAAAAACAACTATCATTATGCTATTAGGTATCATTTTTGGGTTCCTTTCAAAAGTAGACAAACCAGACTTTTATTTTACTTACAGGTTTTCATCCGGGAGTTAATTTCCAATGCTAGTGATGCATTAGAAAAGTTCCGTTACCTGTCTGTCAGCGGGGACTCAGATACTTTAAAACTGGCTGAGATGGACAGGCCACTGGAAATAAGACTCTCGGCTGATAAGCAGAATAGGACACTCACCTTTCAGGTAGGTATTTGAAAATGAAATGATATACTTTATGTATGTAGTAACGCAATTCATCACTATTTATTTATCTGTAACGTAACTAATAAACATACACAGCTATAGATTTAAAAAAAATATGAGATGTCACAGCCTTCTTTTATTTTATACTAGCGACCCGCTCCTGCTGCGCACGGTTTTTACAACTTGACAAAACATAGAGATTTCTTAGTGTAACTTTATACTAACGTATTATACACATAAATAAACCCTTCGTAATAAATTCCCTAAACAATGGTGAAAACCTCATCGAAATCTGTTGCATGGTTTAGAAGAACAACGCCGATATACAGATAAACATGAAAATCGACTTTAATTTATGATACGTATCTAAAACCAATCTTTTATAGTTTATTGAAGTTAATGCAGTTAATAACGGCATGAAGCACATAGTAAATTTAACCCATATTCTAAAACAATAATAATTCAAATATGTATTTTAATATTTTTATTAGGATACTGGAATTGGTATGACAAAGGAAGAGCTAACTGACAACTTAGGAACTATAGCCCGTTCAGGGTCCAAATCTTTCATTGAAGAGATCAAAAAGAAGGGTGCGGACGAGGCTAACTCAATCATAGGACAGTTTGGTGTTGGTTTCTACTCAGCATTCATGGTTGCTGATAAGATTGAAGTATTTACTAGAAGTACCAAAGAAGGATCACAAGGGTACAAATGGACATCAGATGGGTAGGTTGCTCATTTGAAATGTATCTAAACAACACATTTTTTTTACCCATACATTGTTTTTGATATATTAAAATAAAATTGTCCACTTGTATGGCATATCATCACGTCATCAATTTTTTTATTATTAAATTCCAGTTCTGGCACGTATGAAATACAAGAAGCAGATGGAGTACCTATTGGCACGAAAATCATTGTTCACTTAAAAACAGACTGCAGAGAATATGCTGATGATGATGCAGTTAAAAGTATGTGGTTACATCAAGTCTCTTTTTAAAGATATTTTTACAGGTCTGTAATACAGAAACGTAATAATAACTATTACGTTAACTTAATTATTTTATATTAACACTTTCAGATATTATCAAAAAGTACAGCAACTTTGTCAGCAGTCCTGTCTTCCTGAACGATGAGCAAATAAACCAGATTAAGGTTCATATTTTTTTGTTATTTGTTAAAAACATTGCCCTGATAACTCTGGAAGTATGTATTTAATTATTTGTGCATGATTACAGCCTCTTTGGTTGATGGATCCAAAAGAAGTAACTCAGGAGCAACACATTGATTTCTACAAATTCATCAGCCAGGCTTATGATAAGCCCAGATATACATTGCATTACAAAACTGATGCTCCTCTTAGTATTAAGGCTATATTGTATGTACCTGAAGGAAAGCCAGGCCTGTTTGAACTGTCCCGCGATTCCGATGTGGGAGTAGCATTGTATTCACGAAAGATCCTGATCAAAAGCAAGGCTGAAAATATATTGCCAAAATGGTTGAGATTTGTTAAAGGTTTGTAAATGATTTCTCTTTTGTGTTTCTTAGTTAATTATATAATAAATCGATAGTTTCTTTAATAATTCTTTTAACAATTCCTTCGTGATTTCAGGTGTTGTGGATTCCGAAGACATTCCATTAAATCTTAGCAGAGAGCTATTGCAAAATAGTGCTCTTATTGTGTAAGTTACAAAAACATAATATACATTTGTGACAAATGGTATGACGGTCACATTTGAAGTGAACTGATAGGTGCTAGCTGTCTCTGGAGAATGCCTCACAAACGATGATGTCTTTACCTTTTCCAGAAAACTTAAGACTGTGCTGACCAATCGTTTCATCAAATTCCTGATTGATATGGCGAAAAAAAATCAATCTGACTATGAATCATTTTACAAAGAGTATTCTATCTTCGTGAAAGAAGGAATTGTTACTAGTCAGAGTGCCACAGAAAAGGTGAGTGCAATAATCAATATTAATATTGAAGTAATGTTTGCCGAAGCATAATATTTATAATTATTTATGTATATTATAATTATGATAAAATCGTGTCTTGTAATATTTTAGGAAGAAATTGCGAAATTGCTCCGCTTCGAGTCTTCTAAGCTTCCAAGCGGGCAAAGGACATCGCTTAGTGATTATGCCTTACGCCAAAAAGAAGATCAGACGTCAGTCTTCTACTTAGCCGCCCCTAGGTTTGTTAAACATTCTTTTCAATCACAACACTTGATAGCCGCTCTAAACTTGAGGCTTATCTTTCACTAAAACATGCACACTGGTGCCGGTGCCGGATTTTACGTATCGCTTACTTCAGTGCGGCCACAAAGTTTGTGGGAACTGGACTTCATTAAATTATTAATTTACATATTGTTCTCGAACATTATGAACACAAATAATAATAAAAAATCCTTGCAGTCGTGAATTAGCTGAAACGTCGCCTTACTACGAGTCCCTCAAGAAACGCGACGTGGAAGTGTTATTCTGCTACGAAATGTACGACGAACTGGTGTTACTGGAACTGAAAGAATTCAACAACAGGAAACTTGTCTCCATAGAGAATGATATGCAGACAGCAGTTAAGGAGGACACAGAAGACATTATAGGTGCTTAATACTTTTACACCAGTGACTTTTAGCATACTTTTTATTTAATTAAGTACATGGTTTAGTATGAATCTAACATGTATTATATACCTACATAAATTAATAAGTAAGTATTGATGTTATATTCTTGACTGGTCTGGTCATTTCATATTATGTCTTTTCAACAGGAAGCGAAACACTTCTTAAATCTCAAGTAGATGACGTTGTGAACTACTTGAAGGCGCAACTAGCTGGCAAAGTATTCGACGTAAAAACAACTACCAAGTTGGAAACTCATCCGTGTGTTATCACCGTACAAGAAATGGCGGCAGCTCGACACTTTATACGCACTCAAGCACAGAGTCTAAGTGAAGAAAACAGATTCGCGCTGCTGAGGCCACATCTAGAGATAAATGTCAAGTGAGTGTTTTTCCGTGAAAAATATTTATTACTAGCTGCGCCCCGCTGTTTCACCCGCATAAGTCTCGATCCCGTGGGAATATCGGGATAAAAAGTATCCTGTGTTAATCCAGGTTATAAACTATCTGTGTGTCAAATTTCATCCATATCCGTTCAGTAGTTTTTGTGTGAAAGGGTAACAAACATCCATCCATCCTCACAAACTTTCGCGTTTATAATATTAGTAAGATTAGCTGTAACTTGTGTTGCTTATCTATCTTAAGTTAAAAAAAATAAAAAAGTGTAAATAAAATTAATAAATAACTATTGAAAATAAGATGGATCTGCAGTGGTAGCCCGCGAAATTGTACAAGTGATTCCAATATCTTATTTACAGAATAAAGAATTTCATTTCATTTTCAATGGCACAAAAACTTAGAGATGTATTAATGATTCTAATGAATATAATTCTGTAGAAGATTTGTTATGGTCGCGAATCATAATTTAGATCAAGATACAACCTGACACTGACCTGCAAATTGAAAAAACCGTAAGAAATTTTGAATTTCGCCAGGAATCGAACCGACACAAATGCTTTAACTAACATACCTACTGTATTTTTTTGCAAGTCGCATTTCGCACACAAGTTGCGATTTACATAATTTGTAAGGATCTCAATGGTGCCGATTCTCTTGTACACCGAACTAAACTAACTAAACTATCACTAAAATTCCTTACTTTTGACTATGGGAATCTTGGAGCTATTCTGCCAAATAAATTCTCTAAATTTAAAACTTATTTTGACACAACTAAAATCGAATTTGACAACCGCGCGCCTCCACTTGGTACTTGTTTTCCCTAGCCCGTGTTTTTTTTTTTAGAGCCAGAGGCGCGCTTGCACTGCAGCCTCGACGTGTTTTTAATGGAATTTTTCAGTTTTTGTATGGTAAATAAAGAAAAAAAAAAAAAAAAAAATTACCAACATGTTGAGAATTAGGGGTTTAAAGAGTTTTCTAAAGGGGGTCGAAATTTTCATTATTTTTGCGATAGGACACACCGTTTTCGAGATATAAGCAAAAGAAAATAAAAAAATACAGTACTGTTTTTTGTAACTGAAGTCGAGGTATTGGTTTGAATTTCAGTTCATGACATCTAATTTTATTCCACACATTTTTAATCGCGATTAAATATAGTCAGATTTAGTTAGAGGATTTTAGATATAGGACAAAATTTTAGTTTAAATCGTCAATTTCAGAATAGCATTTTCACTAAACTAATCTCAGTTCCATCTTAGTGCTGTCAAACTAAATTATAGTTAAGTTGTGTCATTTAAAGTCTATTTCAGAATGAGTTTGATCGTTTGACAGGACTAAACTAAATTTTAGTGATTTTTAGTTTAGTTTAGAGAATTTTGTGACAAGAGAATCGGCACCAATATCTATTTAATAAAACACTTTTCATTTATTTTTCCAGGCACCCAATAATCAAGAAACTTCACAAACTGATAACAAATGATAAGGATTTGGCCAAAATGGTGTCAGACCAGCTATTCTCCAATGCCATGGTGACAGCTGGACTTTTACTGGACCCCAGAAACTTGATTTCTCATATTAACGATCTTTTAGTTAAAGCTTTAGAAAAACATTAGACATTGTTGTTAAAATAATTATAAATTTTTTGTTATTGTATTAGGAAAAAAAAAGAATTTTATTTACTTAGGTACTCCTTTCAATTTAATGAACCTGAACTTAATACCTAAATAAAAGCCTCCAGGCATAAAGGGCGTGCCCGCTTACATTTGAAATGCTATAGATTATGTTCTGTTGAAAATATAAACGTAAATTAAAGTTTGGACATGGGAGTATGGAACTTTATTATAATATACAGGGTGAAAATGAATTCATGGGCATCCTCTTAAGTGGTTTGTACTACTCATAATTATGAGCAACCTTCACTATGCGACCAAACCTGAAATCGCGAAAAATAAATTAGCTAAGTATTCCCTAAATTTTGACGAGCTATGCGAACACACTAGGGCAGGGGTTCCCAATCTTTTTCAGCCCGCGGCGCAGTTTCAAGTTTAGTATTTTGTCACGGGCGGCGCCCTAGCTAGCTATTTGAAAAGATACCTTCAAAAGAAATAGGTACCTACAATAATAGTAGGTAGATAGGAACAAAAATTAAAACATCCACAATATGAAATTGAGTTTTATTAATTATTAGGTACTATAAAAGCATTGAAACAGAAAACAACAAGAAAGAGAAAAACTAAAATAAAATACGATAGGTAGTTGCTCATTCACATCAATGTGACGGGTGGGTTTGGTGATATCCGCACGGCGGCGGCGCACAGTTTTTCAAAGCGGGAAACACGACGCGACAAAAAAGGTACCCGCGAATATTTGTGGTTTCGGATAGAGGATCGACTGGTATTGAGCTGCATCCGGTTTGACTGGAAGCCGACCCCAACATAGTTGGGAAAAGGCTAGGCAGATTGGATTTGATTGGATAGAGGATCGACTCACGGCGCCCCTCTGTACTTTCTACGGCGCACCAGGGCGCCGCGGTGCACACTTTGGGAACCCCTGCACTAGGGAATAATATATTTAAAAAATAAATAAATAATAATAAATATTTTTATATAAACATTACAAGAGAATGACGCCAAAGTAAAAAAAAAAATAGGGAGTCATGGGAACTGCAGACAGAAGTGAAAACTTAAAACTGGTAGAAGCGTCATCATCATTCCCACCAAGGAATATAAATATCTACCTACTCTCTTACGAGAGTTCATGATCCCCACATAAAGAATGGTACGGCCGATAAAACTCTTGGCAGGTCTGAACGTAACCACATAACTTTCGGTCTTTCGCGCATGTTCTTTCACTCCCACTCAAAATAACGTCACCGTTTAGTTCCTAAAAAAAATTACATAAGTAGGTACAGTATTTAGGCCCTACCTACGGTGAATTACACGTAAAAGTAAACACCTAAATACATAGACTAAAATCATAACACATCCTTTTGGCTTTACCGTAGTCGGGTAAAAATGCCTAATTTTTCAAATAAAACAAATATCAGCAACGGTTTTCTTTACGAGGGTTGCACACTTTTTTATTTTTTTTGAGGTCGAAATCCTAAAAAAAAAAATTTACAATAAAAAACAAAAGTCAAAAATAACTCGGTGTCTTTGGTTATGAATTTCAGTTTTTTACCACCGACTTCCGAAATTAAAGATATTTTTTACTTTTTAGTGTTTTTGTGAAAAGTTTTTATTTTTCACTTTTTAGTCGTGGTACTCACGGCTACATAATCAAGAGTGGTTTTGAAAATCAAAAGGACGTCTCGCTCATCAGCTTGTTAGCAATTCAAGCTATACATTTTCAGTGCCCAGTTACTGATCTCGGATTTCCGTTCAATGCGAGGTCAGCTTATACTGTACCAGTAATAAATAGTGCATTTTTTTAATACTGTTTGTACTTTTTTTTGTACTTTGTTATACTGGAAATGTAAAGCTTGATGTGTGGTAGCCGACTAGCCGTTAGCCGTGTGCCGTCTGTACCAAGTTGATAAAAATAATTTGGGACCACCGCACAAGCTTCCTCTACGACAGGCGAAATAAAAACAGTAAAAACTGAAAAATAACTTTAATTTCGGCAGTCGGTGTCTTTGCTTTTAAATTTTCGTTTTTTGCCACCTACTTCCGAAATTAAAGTTAGTTTTCAGTTTTTAGTTTTGGTACCTAGCCCACACAAATTCGAATACCAGTACCTGCTATGTAAATAACAGTGACGGAGTCAAATAATATATCGTCTACATAAACAAAGTGGGAAAAAATACGTCATATTGAAGCTAACTCAAAAACTACACAAGCAAAGTTAATAAAATTTATATGGGACCACCTCGGAAGCATGACCTACCAAACAAAAAAGAATCATCAAAATCGATTCATAATTGGTGGAGTAACCGCGAAAAAAATATAAGTACAGACGAATTGAGAACCTCCTCCTTTTTGAAGTCGGTTAAAAAGAATTTTTAACGGGACGAAAATATCGATGATCATATATAGAAAAAAGAAACTTACATATAGTCGAACATGGAACCTTTTTGGAAGCCTGCCCCTTTTTTTGTTTGTCTGAGAAGCCGACATAAAAAATAAAGGTGGCGTGAAATGGAATGTTAAACGAAACCAGAACGCATCGAAACACAACGTAAAATCTTGAAATTGAAAACTGAACTGAACGCAGCGTCTAGTGAGCTTGCTCTTGCTCTAGCGGCATTTTTCCACAGTGAGGGCGGCTTTTTGTTAAAAACTGTGTGTAGAGTAAACTTAAATTGTTTTTTTACTGTGGTTGTGTGCTATTTGAACATTTCATATGATACATAATATTCAAGTAAGTATTTTATGTTACGAAAGCCTATTTTACAGTGAAGTTGTAAAACACTTCCCTTATCCCTGTACCGTGAGTGATTTTAAAACATTTTGTAGAAGGACTTCTCGCTCATCAGCTTGTTAGCACTTACTCACTAACGTACTATAGGCTGAGTTATATACTGGTGCCGACCCTAGCGGAACAGGGCTTTGTGAGTGTGACTAAAGTGATACAATTTTGACGCCGCGCAGGTATGAGCACAATGGATATAAACAAGGTGGATTATGAGGACGATAATAAAACTCTGGACAAGAAGCAGATTGAGGCAGAAGAGAAAGAAGTGATGTTAAAGGCTGAGGTGGAGAATATCGAATCTGCGGAATTGAAGACCGATGACGGGCCCGTGAAGACAGCTCTCTCTGGGGATCTGACGGAACAGGGCCGCGAAGTGAAGCCCAAGTTTATACCTATAGGGGCCATCAAAATGCCTGGTTTTTTCACCAAGAACTCGGATAAGGATAAGGACAAGTCAAAGGTACAACAATGTAAAATTATTTTACAGTATTATTGTTCTTAAGAATTAACTCAGTTTTGTTTGGACATGTGTTCTTATTTCTGTCATAATATAAATGTTTTAAAGTAAGTCATTGTTATGTGATGCAGGATGAAGAGGCAGCTATTGAGAAGGATACTGATAATGAAAAGACTGATGACAGCTCCAAAGTCAAGGAGAATCGTTTCCAATTTCTGCAAAAGTTTACAAAATTCTTGCAACACCCTGAGAATGAAAATGGTGAGTTACAAGTTACAAGGACCCTGTGTCTATTTTTAAATAAACCTACCATAAAACTTACTAACTCAATGCATGTGGAATAATCCAGTAAGTAAATTGAGTTAATTATTGTACTTAAAGAATTTATATGGGTTCCTAAAAGTTATAAAGAACCAAATATTTGATATATTAGGAAAACACTTAGAGAAATTACTTATTTCAGAGGAAAAAGATCGCAAGAAGGGTTTATTTAATATAAGATATCCAAGGGTTTTCCAAAAACGTGGTAGTGCACCAAACAATGCTGATGCTACTCTTGCCTCTATGGAAACTTTAGATGACAAGTTGGACACCCCCAATGATGGTATGGAAACTGTGAAACTGGAGCCTGTTGTAAGTATTTGATTACTAAAGTGCCATTTACATGTTGCAAGGTTCTGGAATGTTCAAGAGCAATAGTTGCTTCAGTTTTATGGTATGCCACAGGCAATAAACTCCGTGATCCATGTAAATAGGGCTTAATAGTATGTTTCTTACTTTTTGGAAGACTTCTATGGTTATTAATTTGTGCTGTCTGTTGTATGCTCTAATCTCTTGTTCTTAGCTACAATGTAAAGTAGGGTGTTAGATCCCCCACTTCACATCTTGTAATATTATAATAATAGCTATCCTATCAAGATATGCCAATTGTCTTCACCCATACTTAATGTAAAAATTTCATTAGTTTTTCAGCTTATATGTATTACTAAACATTATTATCTAAATCACAATATTTTCACCACTGCACCATTTCAATTTTATTTGCTAAACTTACATTGTCTAAGTTGCATAGCATGTTTAAAGTTAATAACCATTTTAATTATCTTTTTGTTGATGGTTTAATCATAGGAACAGTTACGTGTGATGGAACTGCACATTTAAGTATATGAACAGATAATACAAGCAAACAAATTATGAATGTGTTATCAGAATAAATAACTGTGGTGTCTCTGGTAAACGCATTAATCTTTTCTCTGTATTTTTATCTCACGAAGCGACTTACTTGTGGTAAAGCAAGTTTACAAACACGCGTCAGCACTTAACGCATACATACACCACACTACCGAGTTCGCCCGTGTCTCAGACGGTACCTAGAGCTCCTGCGCAAGTGATTTTGTGTGTGAGTGTTGTTTGTGCACTTGATACCCCAAGTAAAGCGCGCGTCATTTCGTGACATAAAAATACTGTAGTAAAGAATGACCAATTCAACTTTTAAAGATCTTAATCAATTAACAATAGCATCATGGAATCCCCCACTGTACCAATAAAGTTACATTCTTACAATTCGATTGTATTATAATACAAGCTGTGTGCACAATGTGATTTCCTATCGACAATAATCACCCTATTAGGAGGTGAATTTTGAAAATTATTCCTTATGCTTTATGTTCACTAACGCTACCTACACAAGGAGTATAATGCAAAAACTGAAAACCTCTTAAGGGGAAAAAAACAGCATTAAAACAGCATAAATCGTGATTAAAGCAAAAAAAATCTCTTAACTCTCAAATTGAAAGGCCACCAACGCTATTTTATTTGATAGTGAATACGTTAACAAAACCAAGCGCCGTAACCAAGTGTTCTTAATCATCAAACAGTTATAAGATAAAACAAGAATTTAATGTCTCGCAAATACTTGCGATAACAAAAGCTTTAAGTGTTTCCAACGATTTTTTCTTATAACCGTGTCGCTTAGTGCATATGCATGCATGAAGATAAGAAAAAATCATTAAGCTTTTGTTTTGTAATTCTTATTTTTTGTTTAAATATTATTTATGCTGAGTTTTAAATTTATCGGACCGCGCGTTACGTATCTGTCTTACAAACTATACCCCTCTTAAGTATGGCGCTGTTAAATGAAATTTTATTTCACCTTTCGAAAGTCAGTGTAAATGGCATCCACTGGAATACGACAATCCTCATTGCCTCCCTCCAAGTGATTGTCAAATAATGATAATGAGTTACTAAAGATACTATGACATGTTATTTATATTTTATAGGAAGTAGAAGAAGGTAAAGTGGCCACTAAACTTCCACTGAAAGAAAGGATTCGCCAGAAAAAGTTTATTATTGGTAAGATATTTTTTTAAGTAATCATCTTAATAAATTTTTTTTTTGTAACTCTTTATCGCCATATTCTGGTGAAATTCTGCATTCATAGATTTCATTTTGGTTAATCATCATAATTTCACACATCAGTATCAGTACGCCTATTATATCATTATTAAGGAGGTAAATAACAATTTTGTTGATTTCAGATGATATTGTGGTCGTTGGGATTGTAATCCTAGTCCTGATAGTAGTTATTATTGGAATCATCATCGGAGCTCATGCTGGACCGCCAGTCGAACGCCCTCTGCGTCGCGGACGCTACATTACGACTTTCTCCAACTGCGGGCCTGTTGAAGGGTATGTGTCTGTTATTTATAATATACTAGCTGATGCCCGCGACTCCGCCCGCGTGGATGTCGGTTATTATATACTAAAACCTTACTCGAGAACCACTCTATCCATTGGTGAAAACAGCATGAAAATCGGTGCAGTAATTTTTGAGTTTATCGCGTACAGGACGACAGAGAGACACGGCGGAGGACTTTGTTTTATAATATGTAAGGATTATTTGATAATGTGTTAAGAATAATTTTTTTTAGTCAGCATTTTTTTCTTTCAGCATTCTCGATGAAGGAGTCTACAAGTTCTTTAGTATTCCATATGCTATACCCCCAGTGCAAAGACGGAGATTCACATATGCTCAACCCTTTAACCTATCAACATGCTGGAATGGAACTTATGATGCACGAACTAAAGGCCCGCTCTGCTTGCAATTCTTAGAAAATGCTACAATTACTGGTGAAGAAGATTGTTTAACTCTGGATGTGGTTACTCCTCATGTGAGGTATGACTCACCATTACCTGTTGTTATTCTGATTGGAGCAAACACTTTAGCTGGAGGAATAAGTCCTGCTCAACCTTCTGCACTGTATGCTCGCACCAAAGAAGTCGTTTTTGTACGTCCTAATTTTAGATTAGGTCCTTTTGGTTTTTTAGCCCTAGATATTTTATCAAAGAGTAGGTACCCAGCTACATCAGGCAACTATGGACTTAGTGATTTAGTAAAAGCATTGAAGTGGGTACACTTGAATATTAAGCATTTTGGTGGAGACCCACAGTCTGTTACTTTGTTGGGTCATCGAGCGGGAGCAACATTGACTGCGGCTTTAACTACCATTGGGCAAGCTCAGAAATTATACTCGCGAGTATGGCTGTCATCACCTTCCGTCATATTTCCCGGTGACACATTAGAACAATCTCAAAAGTTGAACACAAGATTCAAGGAAATGACTAAATGTAATGATGCCAGTTGTCTACGACAAATTTCTACTACAGAAATTCTAACTCCAGATATTTGGTTGGAAAATTATATGGGAAATCTACCCAGAAGTGATGAATCCAAGCATTCTTTGTTGGTGTTAGATGGCGAGTTACTTCGAGTCCATGCTTATGAAAGTTGGGATACTCAAAAAGAGGCAAAAAATTCTGGAAAGGACAAAGTTTTTAAACCAATGGTATTTGGTACAACTCAACATTCTAGTCACTCAGATCTCTTACAGAAAAAATATCTTGATTGGACACCTGATATTGTAGAAAAAATTGTCAATGATAGTGTGATTGGCGAAAAGAATTTGACTTCTTCAGTGTTCAAACATGTCAACAAAACTTATGAAGGTTTGGTGGAATTGATTTCATCCATTCGTACGATGTGTCCTTTGGTAAGTCTCGCTCGGTTGCGTCTGGCTGTTCCGATGTATGTAGTGCTTGGATCAGGCGCCGGCGGAGGTGCTGGCGGCTCTGGTATAGCAAGCATAAATGCTGATGTTGAAGCTATTCTTGGAACATTCGAGTCGGAAATGCCAGAACAGCGTCGGTACATGGCTGCTATGCAGCAGCTTTTCTATTATTACGTGTGGCATGGCCATTTGCCTGGACCAGAAAGTGGTTTAATTCAAGTGGGTCAAGATTTGCTTCCTCTTAGTGGCTTGCCTCTTTGCGACTTACTCATTAGGGAAGATATTGTACCGAGGTATGCACACATTGACTAATATGAATGTCAATAAATTTATGACACTGCAACATTTTTGTTATTAAATAATATGATATCATAATACTTGCTCCAATGTTTTATAACTACTTGATAATATTATATATTTTATAATAATTCTCGCTGTCTATTGTGTATGTGTTTCATAGATAATAACAAAATATTAGTAATAAATATGTTCTCAATAGTTCATGAGAAGTCAAAATTATTGTCTGTGTTTATCATAATTTATTAAAATCGTAAAGTACAAAATTTCCTCAATAATGTTCATGCCCTATTGGAATGTATTCATTAATCTTCTCTTGTAGATTAAGAAAATAACAGTGAGCAGTTTACACCATAATTATGTAACAATTTAATATTAAGGAGTGAGACTGATGAAACATTGATCTCATCTGATCAGACAGTCTCTTTTTCGACTCATTTTTTAGTAATGTATGTTGAAATTGTTTCAGTTACCTTTATTTTTAGAAATATTTTTTTCTACTTTTATATGAACGATGAATATATTTTATATAAGTACATATATGAATTAATAGGACTCATTGATCCTGAGGTTTTATTAGAAGGGAAAACTTGCAAATTTTTGTAAGATTTAATTCAAAAGACTGATGAAATTTCGATTTTTAAAACACTAGATGTTAATTTTGCTATATTTAAATTGTGATAGAAAAAAATATAAAATAGTTGAGCTGGTTACACTTGAATTTATTTTCTAAATAGCATAGGTATTATGAAATTGTCAAAATAATCTTGATCTCCCCAGATCTAAAAATATGAAATCTCAAGATCAATGTCCTAACAGTAGGCAACTGATTAGATTTAATATTGTGTTTATCAGCTGACGTGAGAATAACAGTAGATTTCGTGTGTAAAATAAAAGTTATAATATGCTTTTAGATATTCTTAGCCAGTGTCTGTAGCCGCATACATCACATTTAGTCCCGCCTTTCCTTACCAAATGTATTTGATTAATGGGTATTTTGTATTATTCTGTGTAGCTTTTTATTGGGGCCAGTCCTTTTATTGTGTGAATGCCATAGAAGCGTTTTGCAGCGAGGGGGAAAAGAAAAAGGTAGTCAATTGACAAGAATGCCTCTTGTGATGTCAGACCCTCAAACATTTGCTACTGCGCTTGTATTTAAGATAAGGGGTGACTTGCATAAATGCAATTCAATTTGGAATTTTATTAGTAGGTACTTACTTATTTAGTTCGCTAATTATTGTGTCTCAAAGTTATTGTGATTTTACAAAGTCTGATCAATCCAAAGAAATATTGAACAATTTACTGCATTTTAATTGCTGTATTATTTAAGTTATTTATGTGTTAATATAATGTAGTACGCAAGGAATCTCCATATCGATATAAGTACTCTTTTGTTGCCAAAATGCGTTTTGTAATTAAGTTATTATTGCACTAGCGCTATCTGTAGTATAGGTACAACTTTGTGTAATTTTGTAAATTGATACAAATAAATTGGTGTAAGACTGAAGATTTTTTTTGTATTATTTTATCTAAAATTAGAAATCCAGTCTAGTCAATATTATATTATACTAGCTGTTGCCTGTGACTTCGTTTGCGATCCAGGATAAAACTTAGCCTCTGTCCTTCTCCAAATCATGGTCTACCCATGTGCCAAATTTCATCGAAATAGTTTTAGCGTGAACGCGTAACCAACCAACAGCCAACCATTGCGCGGCAGTAACACGCGAAGTTTGCAGGACATAAAAACAAAAAAATTGAGACCCTTACAGTGAGCCATTTCATTTGTCAATGTCACACGGCACAATGTGAACTTATATTTGCTTCCCAAAAGTTATCCCATATTCAAACTTCATTTATTTACGTTGCACGTCCGTGTTTGAGTCGCAGAAATTCCATGTATACCTTTCAACTTAGTCGGTCCTTATTCGGAGCAAAATGACTGTGACAGACAGAGTGTGGGTTAATTTGTCAATCAATTAATTCCTATAAATAAGATGCTACCTTAGTAGTAAGTAGATACTAAGTAGCATAACTGTTAACTGTAGCAAATGGGGCTGTATAGTTCTAAACAACAGTACGTATTTTCATTCGGACGTATACGGAACCCTAAAAACGTAGGAAAATAGTGTTTTCAAGGGGTCTTGTCGTAGTTTAGTATCTCTGTGGTTATTTTTTTTTTTTTAATAAGTAATCAGCCTACGTGATTCCTCTTATAGGAAAACCGATGTTATTGTTTTATTTGTCGTAATTAGGCTTTAGTTTTTCTCTTCTTTTTGAATTCTGCTAAAATGATAAAATACGAAGTCTTTGGAAACTAGTTTATTATTTTATACACTACAATAAATAGTTAAATTAGTTGTAAGGAATAGCCAACTACACTTTGGCTAGAACGAATTATAAAATATTTTGAAAAATAAACAAACCCAGATGAAGTCTTTCTAACGTTAAAATAAATTACAATCAAGTATAAAATATAGTTTTTGGTAGTGAAACATTAAACATGGTTTTATAATGAACAATTTTCAAATATAACATTCACAAAATACACAATTGACATTCAATTATAACAATAGTTTAAAAAAGTGATAGAGTCCTGCTCTAATCTCATACTATGAAATGTATGCTTCAATGGTTACGCTCTCTCAAGGGGGAAATAATGGTCTGCAAGTTTTCTTTGCCGATTTTAGTTGATTTCCGTAAGACTGAAGGTGATTTAGGTTTATAGTGTAATTGTTCCGAATCCTTCTTCATCTTGTCAATCATTGAAGACTGCTTTGCCACTGTCATTGTCAACTCCTCGTTTTCTTGGCGAAGCAAAGATAACTCGACTACTAGAGACTGTTGATCTTGGATCTGTAAATAAGAAGTGTATCACCATTATTTTGTTCAACATAACGTCTCATAATTTTATGTTTGATCTTGATGGATTCGAGTGCTGACCTGTTGTTGAAGGCATAGATTTTCAGCCTCAAGGCGGTCGATCTCGTTGGCTGCCTGCGCTAGAAGCACTCGTGATTGCTCGGCTGCAGCAGTCGCCTGTCCCGCGTGCTCGGTGGCCAGTTCACACAACTTTCGTTTCTTTTCAACCTACAAAAAAAACGAATACAGATAAATATTTTTTAGAAAGAAGGAAGTACAATCAAGAAAAATGTAATGACTCAGGCAACTGACCTCTTCACGAAGTGATTGAATTTGAGAACAAGACTCCTTTTTTAACAGCTCCACATCTTCTATAAGCTCATTCTTGATAGAGCCTAATTCGCGATATGCTTCTTTCTCAACATTTTGTAAACTTTCTATCAAGGAAACATTGTGCTCCATAATGCGATTGTGCTCCTTAGCTAATGCTGCTTTCGATTTCAGGATATTTACTAAAGCTTCCTTGTATTCATTACACTCCATGGCAGTATTATTCAGAGTGGATTTATAATTTTCAAGCTCAGTTTCTAAAATTTCTTTTGTATTCAATAGTGTTTGTACTTTATCTTCCAGATGTTCCAGTTCATTATCAGATTCCCTCAAGCGCATTGTCAATACTTCAACAATATCTCTTGTTACAGACAGAGATGTTTCAAACTTATTCTTATCCTTTACAGCCTTATCCACTTCAACTGTAAGTTTGTTTATTTCATTTTCAAAATCTATGAGCTTCCTTTTCGACTCCTCTTTGATTTCATCTCTTTCTTTTATTAGAGTCAGTTTGTCTTTGTTTAATGAATCATTTTCAATTTTCAGATTATTAATTTCCTTCTGAAGAATTATTTTCTCTTCTTCAGTCAAAGTTATTTTATATTTCAGGTCCTTGATATCATCTTCTAGGTACTGCAATTTTTTCTGCTGTTGAGTGTAAAGATCATTAATATTTCTGGTGCGCTCTTCAAATTGTATTTCACATAGTCTCAATTTTTCACGAGTCGCTTCATCAATCTGCTCTATTTTAGCTTTCATCTCAGCATCCTTAATGTGTAACTCTTGTTGGAGCTCCTGAACAGCCTCAAATTTTTCTTTTATCATTTGATTTTTTATTGTTTCTATACATGTTTTATAATTTGTCTTAATATTTTCTTGATCTAATTTGGATTTATTGATAATTGTTTGCTTTTCTTCTTCCAATTTCGTTTTTAAGGTTTCCAACTCTGCTTTGTATTCACGCCGAATACTCTCATTCGCTTCAAGGGCAAGAGCATGATGACCTTTTACCATTTCAAGTCTATGACGGGTTTCTTCTAAATCTGTTTCTGCATTTGTTAATTTTTGTTGCAAGTCCTGGCATAAACTATCTCGAATAGTAATAACTTCCTCAACAGATCTCAATTCTAATTGTTTGTCAATGACTTCTTGTTCTAGTTTTCCACATTGTTTTTCTAGTTCATAAATTTTGTTTTTAAGATCATTAATTGAATAATATCCAGGTTCACTGGTATCTTTTTGTTCATGTTTCTGCTGCAGGTCTTCTAAACTAATCTCTGAAAATTGCTTATCCAACCTGTTGTACTTATTTAGTGTGACTTCTTTCACTTGCTTTTCCAGTTGTGAGATTTTATATTTCAATTCCTCAATTTGTTTTGTATATTCAGCAATAGTATGGTCTTTATTTCTGAAATCAAGATTAAATTATATTTAGTTCTTTTATAATAAACTAGGTTTTGCATGGGGCTACACCTGCATTGTGCCCGGTTATTTTTCCCTGGGGAACATACTACCGAGAAAAAACTACCCTATGTATACCTGGTCATCGTCTACCACTCTACCCATGTGCCAAATTTCAGCCAAAGCTTTAGCATTTATAAATTCCACCATATTTTGAACTACCTTGTTGGTTTAGTGGTCACAAGCGCTACTTCTGAGCATAAGGTCCTGGGTTCGATTCCTAGGTCAGGCGAAATGTGGGTGTACTATAGGTACACCTCTACCTAACCCTTCAGGGATTACAGGCATGTCATGTTTGTAATTCTACCAGTATTACCTTATTTCCACTTCTTGAGATTTAATAAGTTCATTTGAAGTTTCATTCTTCATGTTAGGCAAAGTTGGGTCATTTCTCTTCTTCAGACTGTTAGGAGCTTTGATGGTAGATATAGGTTTTAAAGGCTTTGGCTGGAAATAGATGATAAAAAAAATATATAAGAATCATTTCTATTTTATGCCTGTGTTTACATGTGTGAGAATACTATACAAATCGAGTGCACTAAAATTACAGCTTTTACAGACACACAGCTAAATTATCACAGAAACAGGTGATATAGGAATTACATTTTTATTAGCTAATGCATTAGTCAATATTTTCTGCACCACAAAATTATATGTATTTAATAAACTTACTAAGTACTGCTTTCAAAAAACAGCTTGTCCTAAAAAGAAGAAGCACTCAATAAATACACTTACTGTAGCAAATGATCTGACACTGGGTACAGAGCTGCATTGAGACTGCACATCAGTATTGATTTTAGAAGATGCTGGAATGACAAATTGCTTAGGCTTAGCCCCTGTAGCGAATGTTTTAATATTCGGCTTTTGTTTGTCATTTTCTGGTTTGTTTGGTTTACTTTGATTTTTTTTTGTAGAGCTAGGAGCTGAAAAATAATTGTTGTGATTAGGTTTTAAGGCTGCTTATTTGTTTTTCATCGAACCATAGTTCTAACTAACGCTGTCTTACCAAATGAAGTTTTGGGTTTTTAATTAGTAATTAGGGAAGTCAATTAACCGCACGCCTGTCACTACACTTCAACAACGAGATCGCTCTTATTACAACGGAATAAAGACGTGTCGTAGTCAAATACGTACTATGGCCGTGCGGCTAACAGTATCTGTTCATGGTCTAGGGCTATCAAAATATCAATTTTATATTAATTTAGGTAATAAAGTACCTTCTACGTTTACATGATCTGTAACTGAACTGATTTTTATGATAAGAGCAATCTACGTGAAATTGTAGGCTTCAAGATATGAAGTTTTCGTTCTATTTCTTGAACAATACATCATTTTAACTATTGTTAATAAATTATGAACTTACTTGAAAAAAGCGTATTTTTTGGAATTTTTTACAAAAAATAACTTACCTAGTAGTTCAAATCGCTTTGCTTTTGAAAACATGATTTACAGTAGGTAATAATTGGAAAAATAACGATGCTTCTCTTTCTTTCATGAATATTCGTATAAAATTTCTACAGTAAATAACCGTCAACGTTCGCGAGTTCACTCTCAAAGTGAAATAAAATAACGACCTCACCGTAGGACTCGGATCAGGGGTGAATGCGCGCGTAAAATATTATTATTATTATTTTACAAACAATGCTCCCCTAAACGATCAGCCGATGACCGTTATATCACGTTCCATTTTACGTTCGCAAGTAGTCAATAAATATAGTACCCTGTGATATCCAATGTCTTTGTTTTTTTAAAGTTCCATGCAGTTTTTGAGCCTTGAATTATTTTATTTATCTATACTAATATTATAAAGAGGAAAGATTTGATTGTTTGTTTGCATTGAATAGGCTCCGAAACTACCGAAACGTTTTGAAAAATTCTTTCACTGTTGGGAAGCTATAGGTACTATCCCCGGCTGACATAGGCTAAACTATATTTAAAAAAAAAATAGGGCTCCTTACTAAAACTCCAATAATGTAACCCAAGGTGTAAAAAAATTACGTAAAATAGCAATAAGTAGATAAGTACTTAGTGCTACCTGTGCGAAGCCGGGGCGAGCAGCTAGTAATAAATAAAGTTATTTCATTCCCTTCAATCAATGCAGTGCGCCCAATTTACTTTAGACGAGGATGGGCAGACTGTTGATTGATAACAAAACCATAGGGAAGGCAGCTGTCAAAATGACGCTGTCGTAGCTAGTTCGGTACAATAAAAATGTACTCTGTGGTTCGGTAGTTACCCTTCCCATTAAATACAAGCTATGCTATGCCTGTTTTAGTTTATTTTTGCGAATATAACGATTCGTTGTGTTCCTCAGTTCACCATTTCCCGAAATATACTAAAATTAAAAGAACATTACGGTAAAGGAACTATTTGATGAAAGGCACTCTAGCAAGAAAATTTTAATTTCGTGGATTACCTTCCGCATCCGCAAATCTATGGGTTAAATAAACTAGTAAGAACCAGAAAATACTACAAGTAATTTTTATTGGCATTTGAATGAAATCACACACATTTACATAGAAGGTGGTGGTGGTGGTACAGGCAATAAGGGAGGGGGTGGGGGTACCCCCATCAGTGGGGCTCCAGGTGGAGGAGGCAGGCGCATTCCATGGTTTTCCCACATCTTTGGAGGAGGTGGAGGCATGCGTAATGGCTCCATTTTGAATGCAAACTGCAGGAAAAACTGTTTCGTATCTTTATTCCAATGAGTCCAGAATTTCGAGTCATGTTTCTCCACTTCTCTGCTTGGCACTTTAAATGCAATTGTCTCATAGGGCTCTGCAGCAAATAGCAAGTATTGCCATCTTCTATCTGGAGGCTCTATCTTTTGTTCATATGCTGACATGAAGCGGTGTCTCGGCTGCACACCTTCGGCAATTTCTAGAATTAAACAAAAAACAATGATTCAATGAAAAGCTGAATTTGGTCAAATATTGTTATTTCCTGTAAGTACGCTTTGGGCTACAGTGGGACCAAAGAATAGTTAGCCAAATAGGTAAGGCATTTTATAGGCAGAGATCATTTGACGCGAGCCTCTCAATCGCTTCAAGCACCATGAAATTTTCGTTTGTCATATTTCCGTTTCAAAGGAATTATCGAAACAGCCGACAGTCGAGTGGAGGATCTCGGCTCGCTACACTGACTACTGTAACACATTACAAAAACTCGATACAAACTCAACACTTTTTATTGTTTACCTGGGTAGTCAACTTGGAACAATAAACTTTGTTGGCCATTTTCAGGGTCTTTTTGCTTTGTCACTCTGTAACCTGGACGTCCAATCTTTACAAACTTTTTGGGTTCAATCCTGGGCTTCTCAGGAGCTAATTGTTGCGGTGCTTCCTTTGCTTCCTTAGCAGCTCTACGAGCTAAGTTGGCTTGATGCTTTTTACCTTGAGTGTGAGCTAGATAACTGCCCTCATTATTGTGAAGGGTTAAACATAGCTTGCATTCATATGATCCTGTAATAATAAAATGCTTTAAAACCTTTAAATATTACTCTAAAAAGCCAAAGTAGAAATAGCGGCGCGGATCTTCAGCGGTTAACAAAGACGAAAAAAAAAGATAGTCGTGCATGGCCATTAAAGGTAGGTACTACTCTAATAGGTGCGAATCATAATGTTTGAAATACTATACATACCTAAATGATTTTTCATAAAATAGGGATCTTTATTCAAATCAATGGTTTCCAACGCGAGCTGGCGAAGTCTTTCGCGCCGGTCTCGATTGCTTTCCGACCATGACGCCACTCCTCCACCGCCAGTCTTACCACCAGGGCGGTTTTGAAAATCCATTTTAACCTAAACTAATTAAACTATCAAAATGAAACTGAATACGTTGGTTTCTCTGTATTTATTTAACAGGAAGACGTTCTGAAAAAAATTGACGCTTGTGCTTGCTTGTGTGTGAGCTGAGCCAGCGTCAGCGTGATCGTGACTGTAAAAAGTGACACTGACAGCTGACAATGACATGTGCACAAATTGACAGTAAGACTGACTTTTTTTTTTTAATGTTTGTGCATTTAGCAAATTGTCACGTTTAGCTTTAGTTCGAAGAAACAAAGGTACAACGAAAATATAACAAAATATAAACGGGATTTATGATAAGAAGGTAGGAGGATCAGTATATTTAAAAACAACTTTTTACATAAAAATCTACTCAAGAGAAAGTTTTTATTTTTAACCGACTTCTTAAAAAAGGAGGAGGTTCTCAATTCGTCTGTTTTTTTTTTTGTATGTATTTTACTCGCTTACTCCACCCATAATGAATCGATTTTGATGATTATTTTTTTGTATAGTAGGTAATGCTTCCGAGGTGGTCCCATATAAATTTTATTAACTTTGCTTGCGTAGTTTTTGAGTTAGCTTCAATATTACGTATTTTTCCCACTTAGTTTATCTAGACGATGTTTCATTTACTCCTTCACTGTTATTTAATTAGCAGCTAGTGGTATTTGAATTTGTGTTGGGTATTTAGGTACCACACCTAAAGTGAAAGATAAAAACTTTTTAGTTGTGGCAGGTACTACCCCACGAAAATTCGAATAGCACTACCTGATATATAAATAACAGTGACGGAGTCACATAGAACATCGTCTACTTAAAACCGTTCGTTTGCACTGGCGAAACATTTACGACAAAACATGTTGAAATCTCTATCTTCTCATCTGTCAATGTTCCATACAATTTTTGGCAGGAACTAGAGATTTAAAAATGTTTTGTTGTAATGTCTCGCCAGTGCAAACGCACGGTAAACCAAGTGGGAAAAAAACGCAATATTGAAGCTAACTCAAAAACTACGCAAGAAAAGTACAATTTATATGGGACCACCTCGGGAGTTTATCCTTTAGAACTAAAAAAGATTTTTCAAATCGGTTCACAATTACTAGCGAAAATATCGATGAACATACAATAAAAAAAACGAACATAGAACCTCCTCCTTTTTGGAATTCGGTTAAAAAGGTGATACCCAATGATGTGATAACTTATTGAATACTAGGCAAATTACAATACGAAAGCTATTTTGTGCAAAATAAAGAAAGTATTGCTAGGAAATGTTTGTCATTGAAGAAAAATGAGTGGCCAAGTTAAATATTTTTATTTTGTTACTAACAGTTTTAAATTGAAATCGGCACAAATTAATTTTCCTTACACGGATCACCAGATTTTTTGACATGGGAAGTATTGATAAAACTCTGATTGCAGTACATGCAGTATTGTGGACCTGGTGCGTCCAAATTGATGTAAACTCGTGGATGACCTTCCGCACCGCTTCCTCCGTCACACCACACTTTTCTGGCCGCAACTGCTTTTGGTTTTATTTTCTCAGCCAATATGACAGGCCAGTTAGGGTTTACTAATTTACAATAGTTTAAGAAACGCGCCATCCTATAGTCATCGGAGTCCCATTTCTGGCCCGTATGGGTACATCTATCTTCTTTTTTATTAGTGGTCATAAAACGGAGATTTATGTTTTTTGCATTTCGTAACACAATACGTGATAAAATATTATTCATGATAGCTCTATGTACGAATCTATTCACTTGTTACTTCAATGGAATATATTTTTGACATAAATTTTTTGTAGTTATTTTGTCAAGATTCGAGAACACAGAAACAAATGAGTATTATGTCAATAGTAAACAATAAATTATGTCAATAAATTACTGGCTGAAATTAATGTTCGCGTCAGGTAAAAAGAGCCCTCACAATTAGTGCAGTAAGTTTCCAGCGTTCTTTTTATGTGACGCGCACTCTAAGGGCCTGTGCACACCATGTTTTTTAAACGCGTCGGCGCGCGTTTTAGAAACGCGCTTTGACGGCGCGCTTTTATCCTACAGAGCAGTTAGTATAGCGTTTGTATCGATTCAAACGCGTGACACCGATGCGACCGCTAGCGCGCGCACCTTTCCTACGGGCGGGGTTTCCCCCGCAACGAGAGAAGTGTTAAGCTAGTAGGTAGCAATCGAGCAATTTGGTGCACCGCACGTCTTTGGATCAAAACACACACACGCGCGTTTGCATCACGTAGACAGAGAATGCTATTCTCTGTCTACGGTTCTGTAGAGAAATACGGAAGAAAAAAAAACAGGCAGTACGTGTCGGACCACGCACAATGAAAGGTTAAGGCGCTCGCATACTGGCGTGACTTCTCGCGCGACGCGACTTTTAACAAAACAATTTCTGAGAAAACTTCACGGCAAACAATGTGGCGGCGTCGCGCCGTGCGACAAGTCGCGCCTGTTTGTGGGAGCCTTTACGTAGTTGGGACAAATTTATCCCGAGAACAAACTTAACATTGTAGGTGAAAAACATGGTAAGTATCGCATTCATTCCAACTGCAAATTAATATAAGTTTGCATGCACAATCTTGAGAGATTTACCCAATGATTTACTATATTATTGTAAGACCATAGACTTCTTACAGGTTTGCCTGTAATCTAAAAGGGTTAAGTAATTTGTAATCAGTTGGACTTTACTTGTTGAAGCTTTGTTAAAGAAATTAAGTTTTACTATAAGCTGCTTATAGCTTCTGTCCAATGTTTGATTCCCTAAATGTTATGTACACCTATAATTTGTTTAAACATTAGCAGTAATACCTTTCCTAATTATTAGTTTTTTTTTAAAGCAATGTTGAATGTATATGCTGTTGGTGTTCTTCGCTGGATATCCACTGCGTCATAAAAGACGCGCTCAGACACATCCCTCGCTTCCCACTGAGGCATAAAAGCTTCAATCAGCTGCATGCAACTTACACCTTTATTGCTACTAACATACGGGCTAATATGGTATAAGGGTAGTAGCACTCTAGAGTTGGATAATATAAACGTCAAATAAATCGACTAATTCGCAACAAAATGCATGGCACATCACTGAAAAAAAAAAATTAAATAACTTTACTATATAAATAATCTATGAGTAATAAAGAACCATTCTCTGTAATTATTCAAAAATTTTAAGTAATTACAGTAGTTCGTAGTTTCGGAGATAAGGGGTAATGGTCAATTTTCATAAATTTTCATAAATATTTATTATAATTTTATTAAATAATTAAATTATAAAATAAAATTTAGATCTTCACAACCGCCGATTCTTTTGATACAGTTAAGTTTACACGATACAGTTTTCTTAACTTTTTTTTTACATAACATTGCAACATATTTAACATCTCGCATGTAATCTCCGAAGGTTGGGCAGAGGTGTACCTATAGTACACTCACGTTTCGCCAGATAAGTTTCATTCCCATGTACCTAATAGAGGGCGAGCTTATTGTCATCAACCGGGCGCAAATTCAGACTCCGGGCTGCCACTGAGAAATTCCAGCTGGAAAAACCCAATAACACTTTGCCTGACCTGGGAATTGAACCCAGGACCTCATGCTCAGCAGTAGCGCTTGCAACCGCTAGGCCAGTTTTTTTAATCGAAATTCATTTATTTACGTTACGCGTACGTGTTTGGGAACACAGATACCTTTCAACTTAATTGGTCCAGTAGATTCGGAGTAAATTGGCTGTGATAGACGGACAGCGAGCCAGCCAGCCGACAGACAGACAGACAAGCGAGTGCCCATACAGCATACAGTGAAAGTACTCTGTGCAAGCGAGTGATCCTATGATACTGTCTTGCTTTCCGCTCATCCACTGAGCAACACGTTCTGTCAGACGACGGAGAAAACAGACCGTGTAGCTAGTGGAGCCTGACCATAAGTGAAAGAAACGAGCATTTACATATCAAAAACAGACGGAAAATGGTGCCGATTCTGTTGTTCACAAACTAAACGGCCATGGCCCATCAAAGTATGAAAACCATACCCACGGCGTACAGAAACGAAAAAGGGCTGGATGTACAAAGAAATATGTATAGTTTGCAATGGTATGTGTCGCATTACTGTGGGGATTGTACATTATGGTAAAAAAATAAAAACAAAAAGAAAATGTGAATACAGTTGTATCATATTTTATGGGTGATTATTAGCTACAAAATGAAGGAAAAACCATACCAACGCCACAGAAATGACCAAATGACATAGGGTTCTATTTACAGAGTTTATAGTTCACCTAGAGGACAATTTTGCCATTATATAATTATTATCATTAAGGTAGCTTGTCAAACTAGGGAATTAGGGAACTAGGGAGTTAATTATAAAAAAAACAAAACTCATTATTATTATTTTAGTTTTACCTATTCAATATGATCTAAATCTAAGAGTATGTTCACATAGTTCAAAAAGGCAGCCATTTATATTGTGTTGATGTACAGCTTGCTCGATGGCTCGTGGCTAAGTAGCAGCCGCACAGGTCAATCCATCAGGTTAAACTACGCTTACCGAGGTTAGTCCGTGGATGGGTGATCTTTACATACCAAGACTCCTCCGTGTCTCCGTTGGTCCCGGCTGTCATTCATTGATCTTTGACAGTCGTTACGGGTTGTCAGAAGCCCGAAAGTCTGACAACCAGCCTTACCAAGGGGTATCGTATTACCCAGTTACTGGGTTGTGAAAGTCAGATAGGCAGTCGCTCTATGTAAAATACTGGTATTCAGCTGCATCCGGTTAGACTGGAAGCCGTTGGGGTCGGCTTCCAGTCTAACCGGATGCAGCTGAAGACACGTAGTTGAGAAAGGGCTAGGCAGATTGATTGATTGTACAGCACGATCCAGGCTTGCCCCAGTATGCATGGCAAATTGATCTTGAGCCATTAAATGGAATCTGATATAATAATTACAAAATAATTTAAGTACTAGCTATGTCAGCTGCTACGCTCGCATAGCTTAAAGCTGAAATGCGTGGCCACATATTTTTTAAGTCTTTACGTTTAAGTTTATAATATTTAAAAAATGTTTGGAACAGAATTAAAACACATTAAAATCGTTGTGATGTCTCTGTTGCTAATCTGTATGGGAGAACAAGTTTTTCAACTACAACATGTATTCTGTAGAGTGCCACCAACTTATCTGTTCAGTAGAAAACAGCGTCCACTAAACTTGAAGTTTAAATAAAACAATCGTAACTTATCTCACGGGGCTATTCTTGTAGTAATAATCCGGCGTGATCCCGGACTTTCGAGAAAAGCTTCTAGACTGTATTTTCGGCGACGTAACACAGATCGGACACATGCTACAGTTTTTCCATTTTAAGAAGATACTTATCCAAAAGCAAACAAAGTCCATTCAACACGCCAAAGTAGTTAAAAAAACAAATAGTAAAAACTCGATAAACGCACAGATCGCAACGACAAAATGATAGAGGACTGCGAGAGGCAAGTTGAATACAGCACTTTTTTTTTTGGAATTGTATCTTTTGACCTCGGAGGTGTCGTGACTTATACCGGGCTATCCTGCGAATTCCTGTGGCTGCTTTAAGTTAACTTAAGCCTCCACACAGGGCATAATACTAATTATAAACTATGCGACTTCTCGCTAAGGGCACCTCCTGTGGGTTGCGAACTTTGGCTTAGGGCACCGCTGGGGGGGGGACAGCAAGATGGGACAGGCTGGATAATGACTGGTGAACACAAAAATACTATTCTACAGCTGTGCCATCCACGAAGACGCACCCCTCTCCGCGATTGCTGTACTTTAGTACGGAGCGGAGCAGAGTGGGGCGCATCTTCGTGGGTGGCACTATCTATATCTGACTGCGTAGAGTTTCTGGACGAGTGTTACGATAATTATTTATTTGACTGTAAGTCAACTACATTATAGTAAAAAATGCGGTTTTAGTACATTCAAAAATATGTTATATCAAATCTTTTCTCATTTTTTTTTACGTATTCTCCCATGGATTTTCAAATCTTTTTTTATATAAAATAAAAAGTGGGATAGAGGGCTATAATTTAAATCTGATTTGGTTTTTGTACGGAAACTTTTACCAACCGGGTCAGATAAGGGCCATGACCTTTAAGTTCAGTGCATCTTTTCTTTCTATTTCATTATGAAAAGGACAGAAGACAAAATTTTGTTTAGACCTGTCAAATTAATCAGCGCCTGACGTAAATTGACGTAATTTTACTAAGCAAGTTTTTAATCGCATCTAAACTTATATGGAGTTTGACAGGACTAAATTAAAAATCTTCTATCCTTTTCTAATGAAATAGAAAGAAAAAGAAGCACTGAACTTAAATTTAAATTAGGTTATGATTGTGAACAACAGAATCGCCACCAATGTCTGATAAAATAATCGTTTTGAAAAAATCGACTAAATCTAATGTTAAATATCCTAGTTTCGAGATGGACTTGGAATGGAGCAACACAATAATGTCAACTGTCAAACTAAACTTGCAGATTCCTTTTCTTTTGTCAAAATAGGCGGAAGGTACTGTCAGACATAGAAATCTGATTTTATTAATGTAATCTAAATAATTTGTAGGGTTTCATTGCCAAATTTATGATTTAGATTGATTTATTAATTGCGCGGTATAGTTATTTTGTTCATGTGACTGAAAGTGACGGAACAAAATTGAGATAACCTAAGTGCTTATTTTGTGTCTTGTTTTTAGGTAGTGCTTCAAGATGTTGATGCCTAAACAGAATCGTGTGTCGATCTATGAATACCTCTTCAAAGAGGGAGTTATGGTAGCTAAGAAAGACTATCATGCTCCTAAACACCCCGATCTTGAGAAGATTCCTAACCTCCAAGTTATAAAGGCTATGCAGTCTCTGAAATCCAGAGGATACGTCAAGGAACAGTTTGCGTGGAGGCATTTCTATTGGTAGGTTACATACAAATTATTAAGTTAACGTGATTGTTTACAAATCAGAAACAACCCCGAGTTTTTTTTTTTTTATTGGTAGTACAGGCTACTTACTGCATACCGTCCCATTAGTTTGATAAATGAGTGACTAAACTAAACTTTCCTTAGTTATATTCAATCAATTTAATTTCTTCCTATGTGACAGGTACCTTACCAATGAGGGTATCGAGTACCTGAGGATTTTCTTGCACCTGCCCCCTGAAATCGTGCCGGCGACCCTCAAGCGCTCCGTGCGCGCCGAGACAGTCCGCCGCGGTGCTGTGGGCCGCCCCGACGCGCCCGCCCGCTCTGCCGAGGACCGCTCCGCGTACCGCCGTGCACCCACAACACCAGCTGCCCACGACAAGAAGGCTGATGTTGGCCCTGGTTCAGCTGATGTCGAATTCGTAAGTTACATTTAATAGTAGTGTTCTAAGTTAATAGTGGTAGACAAGAGGCATCTTTATCTAGTTCACATGGGGGAATCTAATTTGACTGTTGAGAAATAAAAGCTTTACACATAGTCAAGAGCTACCAATTTAACACATTCTCTATCCACAAAGCATGTCACATAAGTGAATGTGAGAGAATGTTTCATACAAATATGAATATAAAATATGTCTTCCTGAAATAATGCTAGGCCAATAAAATTTAGGTTTTTCCTAATTATGTTGAAATTTGTATTGTCTGCTTCACCCTAAATACTTATTTAAACACTTTGTGGTATTCTAGAAAAAATGACGAATATTAATTTCTTTCTAATTTTGATATTTTTGTTTAATTTCAGAGAGGAGGATTTGGACGAGGCAGGCCTGCACCTTAATTAAGTTTAATAAAAAAAAACTAATCTAATTCTGTTTTATTTTTCTTTTAAAACCTTACATCTTACTGTTCATACGATATGCACACGTTAACATGGGAGGTCAATGTCTACGATATTCCCATTGATGATAAAACATTGTTGCAAAGTTACCTTATAAAGTTGTCATGGACGGAAATTTAAAAGCATCTTCATATATCAATATATATTTTACTTCCCTGGGGGTTATGATCGTGATATTCGTGATGCGTGGACGTACACGATAATATCGTTAGGTACGTTAGTGAGTACGTTACGTTAGATAAAAACGACCAATCTTAGTACAGTTCGATTCAAACTTAATGGCGGCTCGGAATATTAGGCGAGTCGCTGCGCAGCAAGTTCATGTCAGCGGGGGTGAGGGTTGGGTTCTGCGCAGCGAGTAGCTAACCTCCGAGCCGCCATTAAGTTTGAATCGAACTGTAGTCGTGGGTAAAGTGGGTTTTTTCTCAGTTATTTTAACTCTGATTTTGTAACACTCGAAATAAAAATGATCTTTATTTTCGTTGCAATAAAGTAGGTGGTTGGCTTGCCGTCAGAGGTAAGGTAAAGAACTAACCTGATTTTTATAGCAGTCTGGTATACTGCCGCCGAAAATCTGCTTGCCAGCAAGTGTATTAAAATGGTCAACTGTATGTCGTTGGTGTAAAAGATATGAAAGCTTGGCGGTTGCACCTGTCCCACTACCGACGAGGAAACGATCAAGCGACTAGCTTAGCTCGACTAGGTAGGTATAATCGCTAAACGCTGGCAGTGGGACGGGTGCCTCAAAGGTTTAAAATACTTCAACGAAAAACGTTAATTCTGACAATAGAACCCAGAATTTACAGAAACGGTGGAGGGGCGCTTCCTTTTTAGAGGCTCTTACATACTGGCGCGACGCCGCCGCACGGTTCCCGTGAAGTTTTCTCAGAAATTGTTTTGTTAAAGTTGCGTCGTGCCTCTTTGTGGGAGCCTTAATTCTCGCTTCGTAAATAACCGTCCCATACTTACTTCGGTTAGAGATACTACAGCCCTGTGATGTCAGACGACGGCGGCAAGGGTCCCGTTGACACCCTTTCAGTAGTAACCGGAACCATAAAAGCTCCTGAGTATGGAATAACTTGGTGTCAAGCAACTTTTAATCAACTTGCGTTGTTGACCATACGAGATCCCTTACTGACTCTTGTGCTCGGAATAGTCCATTTTAATGTTATTTTAAGAGACTCAACCCCTCTTCTCTCATATCAGTAGTATTCGCTAAATCATCATCTTAATAAATGAGAACATTATGCATACCTACTTTATGATGCACTGTGTAAGTGTCAGGGCTGAGTTCCCAGAATGCTTCATTAGGGCCTATTCACACCGGAACGGCAGAGGCCAGCAGAGACGCGAGAGGCCAGCCACGAGTAGTACCGCTGACAAGACGCGTGTGTGGACGCGAGGCCGCACGCGGCATCGCGGGCGGCCGCGTGACCTTTTCGAGCTTTTCAAGTGGTACTGGTCTTTTAATTATGTAGATAAAGTTTAAAATTCTTGCATACTAAAAGTGCTCTAATTGTGTAAATTGAGCCTAACACCTTAGTTAGGATGAGTCCTGAGTGACTGCGCACCGCCGTTGTTTGTTACGACGAACGACGAACGAACCGAAAGACATGACATTGTAATAACGTCCTGTCAGAATATTAATCAACGATTAATTCACGAGTTTTTGAGTGCATTTTTCCAATATAAAGTGAAACTTGGAGCTTTCGAATGATACTCATTGTTATAATGTATGGATAATAGTGAATAGTAATTAATGAGGATTATGAATTTGATTTTTCATGAATTTTTTTTTTTGACGTTCATACAAAGTTATCGCGCCATGTATAATGAGAAACGTCAAATGCGCGCGCCTGCTCGCATTCCGGAGAAGTTCGAATATCTCGAACATTTGTTTTATCCGCCGTTCATTCCGCCTGCGCGGTGCGCCGTCACTCAGGCCTCAGCCTTAAAGCGGATTCTTTGTGTAAAGCTCGACGGCGCGGCGTTCGCGCGCCTGAAAAGCTGTAAAATGTCTGTATCTATTTTCGTTCAACTGAACTTTAGGACACTGATTGAGAAGCTTATTATTGAATTGCCTTTACCCTCATACTCAATAAAACAGCAAAAGAAACAGCAAATAATTTATTCAAATTTATCTACAAGGCTTCTACTATTGGTAATTAAAATAAGTATTACTGAAATTTACATGATTTTTGATTTATGTCACTTCAAAATGTTATACATGAATTTTAGGATTTGGTGGCATGGGGAACTCGCCTACCTTAGCCATGTAGTACTGGTGGGCACGGTATGGCTTCAGTTCCCAAGGTACCTGATCCTCCATGTTCGTAAGATGAACACCGAGGTCTTCCAACGTTGGGAGGCTATCATCGAAAATGTCTGATGTGGCTTCCTGTAAATTATAGCCAAGAATAATTAAAAAAAGGAAAGATATATTTGAATTGCATGATACGAGTTTCGAATAATATTAAGTGCGCAGTACGGCTCCCCCATTGCTGCGGGGCGGGCGCCGCCAAGTTCAGCGCAAACACTTGAATTGAAAGAGCATTTAGTCTATCATTACCGCAAAGTTCGGTCGCGGTGGACACACGATCGGACGTCATGTTCGGTTCGTATGATTTCGTTTATCGGTGGCTGCGGTAGTCAAACGCCCTTACCCCTTAGCCATGACATCACCGCTCGCGCGACCTGCGTCTGCGACCGCGGCGAGAACAAATGCTAGAAGTTATTCAGAGCATGCCATGAGTCGCCGCGCTGCGACTTGCGGAAAGGAAAGCGGCGCGGGAACATTCGAGCGTCGCGCCGCCCTGAGCGCTGCGCCCGCTAGACGCACCGCCCATGTCGTGGCCCTGGCCTTAGGTGGGTATTACACTATAATAATATCTAGGATCATAAATAGGATCCTATCTTTTATCCTACATAATTATTTGAGCTCCAGAATTTTATCAGTGTATTACATTATCATAGTTCTAGGATCCTATTTTTTGTCAGAATTATGTGGTTGTAATGGAGGACGAGTCGGTCGAGCCCCCCTTACCACTGGCGTTTCGTCACGAGTTATATTTCACGAAAAAAGCGCCCGAATATCTGGACTCCGCACAACAGTGTAGGTACACATGGACAGAGTTTAATGGCTTAGTATCTCGGTTATATATGTGCGTACCTCCATCGAGCCAGGCGATAGAAACTGTAAACAAATATCACGCTAGAAAATATAATCAATATTATATTACCTTCTCAATCGATTCCCAGTGCAAGCCACCCAACGGGTATGCTGGTGAAATCAAGTTGAGCAACATAATCTTCATACCCATAATAGGATCTTTCTTCAAATCGTAGCGTACGTAACCCCACTTTTCGTCTTTACGCATCAACGCGTAGAACCAGTCGACCAAGTCACATAATTTGTATTTTCTGGGTCTAAAAAGTAAAGTAATCATTTCTGTTAGTTAGGTACTTATAATAGTAAGATTATAATTAATTAATGTAAGTATAAAAAGTAGCACATTTTGCGACAAATTATACGATTTATGGCCACTACTAGAAAAAAAATATTTTTCACCTATCACAAGCTCGGAAATATTCTGTTTATCATTCGAAATCTGAGTGCAAAAGTGCATTTTACCTACCTACTTCCAGGTTCTTTTCATGAATTGAATGTTCATTATTCGAATGAACGCTTGCAACGCGAACATTCGCTATTACTAATATGAAAATTAAATACATAAAAATAAGGTTAATTATTCGTACGAAATGCTTGCTTTCCTTAGTGAAGTTATAGTGCGATCTGTGAATCTTGCCCTCACTGTTACATTGAACTGATGGACAGTAATAATGATGGCGCCAAACACATAGCCGAATACTGGGCCGGGTCCATTAAGATTGCCATCGACACGCTAAGGAGACTGACATTAGTCTTATACGCAAAATAATAGACCTTGTCGCTTTGTGATGTGCAACAGACATTTAAACTTAGAAGAGATAAAGCACTTACGAGAGTGACTACATCACTTTCGTTGTAGAACCCGATTGTACGAATCGCGATTGGCGTTTCGTACAATCGGTTTCTTCGACAAACGAAACAACAGCTGCATACTGTTAGAACAGCTATTACTGTCCATGGGTGTTTCTCTGTCATAGGAGTCACAGACAGTCTGCTATGCAGGGCCTGCATGGAGGACGATAAGACAGCAGCTAATGTGCTCCTAAACTGCCCGGTGGTCGCTAAATACAGGGCAAAGCACTTCGGTAACCCAGGTGCCCTACGTGAGATTGTCAGTACCTAACACCAAGGCGTTGCTGAACTTCTTAGAGGAGCTGGGGTGGATCGAATAAACGATTTCCCCCCGTACGCAAAATACGCGCTTTGAGGTGGAATTGCGGATACCTGCCCGTTTTTCCTACAATCACTTATAGCTTTTAAGCCATCTTGTTTGATCTTTCAGAAAATTGTTTACGCAGTTCTTCAAATTAAATATAACAGTAATCATTAGCTTACCCAGTAGCCTGGTAAATGTGACATTTAGTATCAGGATCGCGAATAGCATTCATAATTCCCTGAGCGACGTCTGACACAAACACAGGCGCCTTGATGGTGTCCTCACCATTCTTCCACAATGGCATGTATTGTCCATGAATACGTGCGGCTGAAGCAAAGGACCTGTATTCAAGGTAATAATTAGTGCACACTATAGTGTGTGTTCCTATAGTACACCCACATTTTGCCAGTTATGTTTATGTCCCATGTCATATAGGGGGCGAGTCTATTGCCATCAACCGGGCACAAATCTAGACTGCTACTGAGAAATTCCAGATCGAAACACCAGATAACACTGCCCAACCCGGGCGTTGAACCCAGGACCTCATGCGCAGTTGCGCTTGCGAATATTAGACCAACCAGGCAGTCACTATTATTTATTTATTTATTTACAACAGCAGTACATACATACAAAAAATTCAAACAGAACAGTAAGATAAAAAAAATACTATAAATAATAAGTAAACAAAATCCTAACTAATATTATAAATGCGAAAGTGAGTTTGTTTGTTACGCTATTACGCTAAAACTGCTGAACGGATTTGGATGAAATTTGGCACAGGGGTAGACTATGGCCTGGAATAGGGCATAGGATACTTTTTATCCCGATATTCCCACGCGATCGAGACATACGCGGGTGAAACCGCGGGGCGCAGCTAGTAAATAAGGGGCCTTTTGTACGAGCTCCTGTGCTTTTATGTGATTTATGTACGATATAGTATCAAGTGTGTAATATAACCAGCTAGCGCCAGCAAGTTAACTCTCTAATGTATTTTATGCTGGTTCCTACCTATCCTAGCCCAGACGCGCACTGTTGATTGAAACCCAAGATGGCAAGATCTATGAGTTTTTATATATTTATTTTACCAGGATTTAAGAATTTGAATAATGATTAACGGTGAGTACCTCAAAAATCGATCTTCAGAACCATAGATGTCCGAGCATCGTAGGATGGTAGCTGTGGGGAACTCCTCTTTAACGGCACATTCTCCCCAGTATTTGCTGATCTTGTAGTTGGATGGTTTCTTCAAAGCCAGGGGTTTAGGATTTGGTGATTGATTCAGGTAAGACAAATGTATGAATCTCTCCACACCCATCTCTCGTGAAATCCTGTAATACTTATAATATAATTTGTGCATCCAAACACATGACTGCATCAAGGTAAGAACAAAAAACACATGGACTCTCAACTCGATGGACATTAAAGTAAAGCTTAGCCTTTCTGTTTTTTGTTTTTTTAAATAATATGAAATAAAAATACTGAAGCTTATAAATATGCAGTTGATGGAGTGATTTTCATTTTTACTCAGTTATTTAATACCTTGCAATGCGTCTAGGGCCATCCACATGTATGTCCTTATACTTAAAGTTCTTGGTTTCATAGTCACGTCCCAATAAGTTGATAACAACATTGGAGTACTGGACAGACTTGGCAATAGACTCTTCATCACGGATGTCAAATGGTGTGAATAGCACCTGTCCTAAGTCTCCAGCCACTTTCAATCTCTGGGCATCATAGAAATCACACCTGTATGGCAAGATCATCTGAAATCATACAATAACCAACTTTACAGGTTTTCTATGGTACAATAAGTAGTAGTATAGAGTAATTCTAATGCTTATTTTTTGTTTAAATTATTTTTTAAGTGAATTTCCTTCCATAAATCTTTGATGATTACACAAAGTAACAGCTTACCTGACCACCAGACTTGCCCAGTTTATTGCACACATAGCGGCCCACAAACCCTGTGCATCCAAACACTGTCGCTACGATGCCATTAAAGCTGGCTCGGCCTCCAGTGCCCCTCTTGTAAGCGGCCACGTTAGGCCTATTACTGCCATCCGAACTGTATGAGGCCGACTTGATGTAAACAATGCTCAGAGAACTTGTCGTGGCTGGAATTGTACAACTCAATGTAAATCTCTATCATAATTGCAAAGAGCTGATATATCATGTCATAATTATGAAATGTATTATCACTAAACTTCTACGAGCTTTTAAACAAATTATGTAAGAGTTTCTCCAGCCAATAATAATAAGTCTGTAAGATTCATCAAAACTTACGCTTTATTTTAGTGACGAAATGGCCTGAGAGAGCAGCAGTTGTCATTTTCAGGCCAAATATATTGTTATTTTACAATTAAAAGTCTCCGAATCCCATCAAGGAGAGAATGAAATCAAATAAAAATCGCAATCGCAGTTTTCTATTCTATGATTATTTCTGTCACTCGAAGCACAGACTATGTATAAAAATAAAACGTCAAATTTGACGCGATACAGCTGCTGAAGGAGTTTTCTTTTATGGCAACTGAGCTTTTTGTCAATGAGGATAAACAAAAATAACCGACTTCCAAAAAAGCCTTAGAGCATTTACCCTAAAAAAAGCACTACAAACTGAAAATTATCTAAAACGGAAGATTTTTTGGAAGTCGGTTGTTTCTTTTTGTAAAGAAGTATTGGTGGGCCAGTTTGTAATTTATATAAGTCACAATAGCCAAATGTCAACTGCTCATCAACTTTTACAAAATATTGCTTTTCTCGATGCAGGGACGTTGTTGAGCAGTTCTCCTGGTACTTCGCATCAGCTCTACTTCACCATATGCATTGTGACGAGCATAAATTGCTTGGCAACCACATTAAAGTAATTGAAGCGCAACCCGTGAAATACTTATTATTGAGTAGTTCCGGTGACCGTCTGTGGTCTTCATCATCACAATTCGCAATCATCCACTTCACAATGGTGCTTTCCGAGACCGTTTCCCGTTGACCTATCCGACCGTTGCACAAGTGACTTTAAAAAATACCGAAATCGCTATAGGTGTGCCTATAATATTTGAAGAGTTCCCTCGATTACTCCCAGGATCTTATCATCGATCCTGATCTGATGACGATGGGACCATCTCGGAAGTCTACCCTTTCAAACAAAAAAAAGAGTTTTGCAAATCCGTCTATATATTTTTATGCGTTATGCCTGAACGTGAACATACATTAAAAAAAAAAACGAATTGATAACCTCCTCCTTTTAGAAGTCGGTAAAAAATTGCCACTTGCTCACTTCAGATTTAGCTACTACCCAGCGTCTAAGAATTAGAAACTATCTGTCACTACTACTGAAGTACTGAACTATAAAGCAGAAATATGGCCAGTTAATGCAGAATTTAGTGAGTGGATTTGGTTTCGTAGATACACCAAAAACACTTTTAACGAGCAACAACAACAATAATATAGAAATATTTTATCAAAATACGAGAGGTCTTCGCACAAAACTAGATATCTTCAGGAATAACATAATATCATTTAGCTCGGACTTATTCGCTATAACTGAATCAGGCTGCAATGAATCTATTCAAGACGCAGAAATAATCCCTCAAGGATATAAAATAATACGTTGTGATCGAGTGGATGGGCGCAAGCAGGGCGGAGCGTTTCTCGTGGCCACACACCGTTTCGAGCTGCGACAAGTACTTGTCTCGGACGCATCGATAGACGACTGCGTATTTGAAATGGTTTGTGCGACGGTTTATTTAAATGATAGATTTTTGTTTTTGTGTTGCGTTGTTTATATTCCACCGGGAAGTTCGGAGAATGATTATATGATTTTGTTTAGGTTAATAGAAAATATGTGTAATAGATATAGACAAGTGATTGTAATTGGAGATTTTAATTTACATTCTTGTCCTGTAAATATTAGCAATTATTACGAATGTTTTACGTCATATTGCGAGTTCACACAAAGTAACATGGTACCCAATGTCTTAGGCCGTCAGCTGGATTTGGTTCTTAGTACGGGTTTTAGCGGAGAGGTGTCAGTGGTGTCGGCGGACGACGCGCTCGTTCCCGTCGACCCGTACCACCCGCCACTAGCGGTGTGCGTGCGCCCCGCGCCCCGAGCCCCCGCGCCTTCCCCGCCCTCGCCCGCTGCCGAATCCGTCGCTGACAGCGCGCGCAATATTAGACCACAATGGAATTTTTATAAAGCCGATTATGAATTATTGTATTCGATGTTAACTTCTGCTGACTGGAGTGCAATGTATGAAATGCATGACTTGAAAGACATTTTAAATTTATTTTATGAGGAAATAGGCCGTATTTTAGACGAATGTGTACCAAGGAAAAAGATTAGCCGAGAAAATTCGCGGTACGTGTATCCCGAATGGTACACCGCAGAAATTATTAAAGAAATCAAAATTAAAGCAAAACTTCATAAAGTGTTTAAAAAATCTAAACGGGATTGCGATTACGAAGAATACGCTAAATGTAGGGCCCGGATAAAAAAGTTAATAGAAATTGCACACAGAAATCACAAATATAAAATTCAAAAACAGTTCGCTAAAGATCCAAAGTCATTTTGGCAATATATCAGATCAAAAAAAAGTACAATTAATCGGCAAAGTATTATAAAAGATGGTCAAAATCTTACGGATGAGCAGTGTGCTAGGGAATTCGCAGACTTTTTTGAGTCGGTGTACAATCAGGAACCACCGCAACTGGATGTTCAGGCGGCGATGGCGGAGGTCAGCAGTGCTACCAATGCACGGGTACATATAGAGACATTGAGTCGCAAAGATGTGCAGGACGCGCTGACGAATCTCAAGCCTAAACGGTCATCTGGTCCTGACGGTATACCAGCGTTTCTCTTTAGAGATTGTGCTAGGGTTTTAGCAAGCCCGCTGCATCACATATATAATACGTGTTTAAAACAGTCGACGTACCCGGATCAGTGGAAGACTACACGAGTCGTTCCAGTACCCAAGGGTAAGTCAGGTTCCGATATCAGCGGGTATAGACCAGTGGCAGTGTTGTCGACACCGGCAAAAGTGTTTGAGGCCGCTATCCAACGCTGTATACAGGGGCAAGTCCGAGCGCAACTGTCGGATGCGCAGCACGGCTTTCGACCCGGGCGCAGCACTTCCACCAACCTGCTTAACTTTATGGCACAGGTAATACCGGCAGTCGACGCTGGTGTGCAGGTGGACGCGGCGTACTTTGATTTTAAAAAAGCCTTCGACACCGTGGACAATGATGTCTTATTAAGGAAGCTGGCAGATGTGGGATGTACGCCGCAGTTGCTGCAGTTCTTTGTCAGCTATATGAAAGACCGCCTACAGTATGTTGACTACAATGGGTATGAGTCCGAGCCATACTTTACCAGATCCGGAGTAAGCCAGGGCAGCAATTTGGGGCCTCTTGAATTTATCATAATGATCAACAGCTTGCCGGAGGTCGTCAGACATGGTTCATGTTTATTGTTTGCAGATGACCTCAAGTTGCTGCTCGAGGTAAGGGACGAGTCGGACTGTGAGCGACTCCAGGATGACATTAATAGAGTGGTGAAGTGGAGCCATGAGAACAAGCTGTACTTCAATGTATCCAAATGCTCGGTAATATCCTTCACTCGTGCGCGTACCCCTGTCAGCTATGAGTACAAAGCAGAGGCGATACCGATGCAGCGAGTAACACAAGTGCGTGATCTTGGAGTAAATCTCACTCCAGATCTAACGTTTCGCGAGCATATCATTAAGATATGTAAGAAAGCGTACAGAAACCTCGGCTTTGTACTTAGGCAGTCACAGGGGTTCACCAATATTACGACAATAAGGGTTTTATACGATGCACTAGTCAGGAGTCATTTGGAGTATAGTGCTGTCATATGGGCTCCACATGAAGCCAAGTACTCGGTCATGCTGGAGCGCGTACAGAACAAGTTCACGCGTCACTTGTACTTCAGACTGTATGGTGTTTACCCGTTGTTCCCGCTGATGTACCCCACCCTGTTTGTACTGGGGATGGTCGGGTACAATGAGTTAAGAGTTCGGCGACAATTCACTCTTGTAGTCTACCTTATTAAATTACTCCGGGGCACGGAGCACAATCCGAGAGTGCTACAGCGCTTGAACTTTTGTGTACCGGACCGCTACGTGTGGAGACGGAGGCGCCCAGCACTGCTGTCTGTGCCAACCGCTAGGACCAACCTACTGGCCAAAACACCTCTCACGCGAGCAATTCGTACTATTAACGAAGTCCAGTGTAAGTCAGATATCTTCTCGTGTTACTTTAGTGAACTCGCAAGGACAATTTTACATATATTATGTTACGAATGCAGAACTTTATTGTAATTTTCTGTGTTATGTTTTTATTTATTTTTATTTTTAATGTCAATTTTGTAAGATGATTAGGTATACATATTAGTTATAAGGTAGCGTTGCTTAAGTATTTTATATAGTTTTGTGTTAAAGTAGGTATGGGTATTCTGTATAGTTACTATTGTAAGAGTATTGTCTAATTTTGTAATTATGTATATTAGATAATCCTAGCTATCGCATTAGGTTATTAAACCTGTAATGGTAGTTTTAAGGTTTTGAAGTAAATAAATAAATAAATAAATAAATAAACTATCTGTCCTACTAGTATTCTCTGTCACTACTACTTCTACTGAAATAGCTGTCCTACTAGCATTCTCTGTCACTACTACTGAACTAGGTATCTGTCCTACTATCATTTTCTGTTTAAGGTTTTCGTAAACAAGTGACTTCTTTTACTCACAACCATTGACTGGAGCACAGACTATGGACTGGAGTCGGTTGAGTTGAGCTCAATCGACTCGTCTACAACGGGATTGGGACTGACAACTTGACAAGTGACAAGATCGAAATCTCATAATCTTTGATCGAAATGTCCGTCATGTCAGCCCTGCCTCATTCCCAATTTAGTTACATTCATTGTGTTCCCAATTCCCAATCCTATCCCATTTCCATAATTTCACGGCATTAAATGTACTCTGTGGCATTATTCACTTTAGGGATGTAAGAAGTGCCAAAAAATATCGATACGATATGTATCGATATTTTATATATCGATATATCGTTGACATATTGAAATTTAAAAAAAAAAAAACGAACTCAAACTCAAACTCAAACTCAAAGCATTTATTTCAATTAAACCATTTACAGGCACTTTTGAATTGTCAAGGAGTCAGTCAGTCAGAAATATGAAGCTAGTTGCCCATTCCAAAGCGTAGTAGGTACCTATGGAGAAGAACAGGCAAGAAACTCCATGGACACTCTTTTAAATCAAAATATTGTTACAATATAATGGTTACATTATTCATGTTGAAATTATACATGTGAGAACAATGTAGAAAGCACGTTAAAAGCGTCCGCAATTACAAAATAAGCACAATTCAAAAATTAAAATAAGCCATGGCAGCTAAGAAATGACCAGTCACAACTGACGGCGCCCGTTCACGAACATGACGCATGGATCAGCACCATTCAGCTCAACCATTTTGAAGGGAGCTAAATGATCCAACACATACGCCACCACCAGCGAGACATTTGAGTGAGCATGACATTCCCAGCCGCCAGGGCACATTCAAGTCAATGAAAGACAAAATACCCGGTAAATGGTAGCTCTATAGTACATAGTACTCACACCTGTGCAATTATATAATACAAAGGAGAGATTGAGTTTATACAATGCAAAGATAGTCTTACAATCTTCAGCAGCTCCAACAGCATAATTGATAATTAAAAAATAAAAAAAACTTTACGGCTCTGTACTCCAGCGATTTTACTCAGTGGCGACAACGGTGTTGCTATTAGAAAAAATATATTATTGGAAAAAAAAAAATCGTTTTTGATACATTTTCAATACTTGATATTTTAAATCTATATATGGAAATAAAAAATATCGATATATCGATATTTTTTCTGCAAGCCTAATTATTTCACTCGTACAGCGTACTGACTGATACTGTTCGATATATAGGTAGTTATCTGAAGACTAGGTACTTAAGTACTTAGTCTGTGGTTATCTGTGACTGTTCGTTCTGTTTGTGCTGCATACAAATATATTTGAGTTTTTCTTGATTGCTCTCGATTGTTTGTGTTTATACGTGAAAAGATATAATAGTATTACAAGTTCTCGTTGGCTGCTTCTATAACCTACCACCAATGGTCTGGTAGACCACAGAGCAGTCTAAAATAAAACGTGTGTTTTGTGGTAGTGGTAGACCCAGATTGAGCGGAGAGAGCTGACAAGTGTTTGGGAAAAAGTAGAAGACACTGTTATAATGGAAGAACGCGAAATTGAAATCCTCAGTACTAACGATAACGTAGAAGAAGTCGGCCTAATATTACAGCGCTTTCTAAAAAATGTAAGGTTTGTTAATTCAATTAGACTATTTAATCTAAATGACAACATTTACAGCACTGCAATGATTGACGTTCATAACGATAATTGCTGTACATTTTCAGAATGAAAACGCGTTCAATTTTCCTGGTTTGGCAGAAAAGAATCGGAGAGCATTGCTATGGACAGCTTTATTTCAACGTCTACAGGATAAGCCTTCATCGTCAGTTTACGCCCTCTGTTTAGCATCTGTAAGGGTGTTAAGGTTTGTGACGTTTTATTATGATTAAGTACGTGTTTAAATTATGTACTTTCAAAAAGAAAATGTTTTATTCATAAATCTTACAAACTAAGTATATTGTTTGATTTATAGCCGAGACAAATCAGACCTTGAAAATCTGATATGTGAAAGATGGGTAACAACTTTAATAGAAAGAGCTGGCTTGTACAACTTTGAAGTTCTTGATGAAGAGTCCATGATGCCACTGGATCTAATAGAGAAGGATGTTGCAGTTGAGGCACTCAAATGTCTTTGCAATTTAACATTCAACAGTGAAGTAGCCAGAGCCCTGTGTGCACACACATCCATTGCCCAGGGATTGGTAGCCAGGCTAAGGATTTACAAAGACATGCCCTTCAAAGAAGAAATAATGTTGTTTGATTTGAAGCTGCTATTCATTCTGACTGCTCTGAGACATGACATAAAAACCAAAATAAAGGATGAACTTCATGGCATGGAGTATTTGATCAATTGTTTGGGTGAAATATTGACAGAAGCTTCCACCAAAGCAGAGGACCAGGCTTCAAGCAGCAGTGGCTTGGTTGAAGGGGCCCACCACTGTTTTCTGCAGGTAAGAAATGTGACATAATAATTAAGCCTCTGTGCACGAAAAAACCCTCTTTTGTCAATTACTTGTTTAATTGTGAGAAAGCTTGAAATAATTTATAATAATTACTTGATATAATTGAATTAATTTATATTATATAAATGAAAATTATTTTACTTAATTTTAGTTTTATCTCAAGGATAGCTGAAGACTAATGTATAATTTTTAAATTTGTTGATAATAGTTTGTAAAATAATTGGGAAAAAAAGGATTTTTTTTTAAACTATGTTTTTTCAACATTATTTTTCTGCTCTATTTTGTATTGAAGTTGAAAAAAGTTGGTAACCATTTTTACTTACATGGTAGAGGACCTTATAATGATGTTGATGTTATTAATGTTCAAAATCAAAAGTAGTTTCTTGTAAAACAATGATTAAACGTCAGACTTGCGTCATTTTTCGGAAAATATTATATGTTGCAAATATTAGGTGATTTACCATGAATACTTAATTTATTTGAAAAATCCCTTTCAGCCACATGCTAGACAAAAACTCAATTTATCAAATCACAAATAATTTTGTATAAATTCATATTCCCTTACTCACAACCAATGAACAAAATTGATAATAAATATTTGTGAACAAAATTTATTAAAAAAGTGAAAAATAACTTTAATTTCGGAAGTCGGTGGCAAAAAACTAAAATTGAAAAGCAATGACACCGCATTCCGAAATCAAATCCGAAATTGTTTTATTTTCTTTAAGTTTTTGTTTTTCACTGTTTAGTTGAGGTACTTACCCCACACAAATTCGAATACCACTACCTGCTAAGTAAATAACGGTGACAGAGTCAAACAATATATCGTCTACGTAGACTAAGTGGGAAAAAATACGTAATATTGAAGCTAACTCAAAAACTACGCAAGCAAAGTTAATAAAATTTATATGGGACCACCTTTGAAGCATGACCTACCAGACAAAAAAGAATCATTCATAATTGGCGGAGTAATCGCGTTACATACACATACAGACATACATAACATACAGACGAATTGAGAACCTCCTCCATTTTGAAGAAGTCTGTAAAAAATCAGTTGATTTTATGCACGGCCCCTTAAATAATCCTCTCTAAACATTAGCCTAGCCTAAGAAGGCTATGTAAAGGTCAATAGCATTAAGTAGAATATCCCTAAATTTTAAATAAATATTCTTTACACACTTGTTCAGGACAACCAACAAGCCATCATGTGTGAGATCCTCAAGACCCAGTTCAATTTGATCCTGCAGTCAGGTTCAGAAGAGCCAGCTGATGAGGAGGAAGAAGCCATGTACTTGAAACTGATGCCGGTTATGACTGCCTTGTTGTATGCTCACACCTCCAGTGAGGAGAAACTGATGGAGCTGCGCAGTAATATTGCTAATTTGTTAACAAGGTATGTTTTAATTCATATACAGCTTACGGGTTACTATTTGTGATTGACTACAGGGCAATGTCTAAAGCAATAGGGAATAGCAAAGTGGTTACAATTGAAAAAAAAAACCCTTTTCCTTTTTTTTGCCACATAACAGTCCCTTGAAATTAATTAAAGTAATGACTCACTTGCTTTGTGAGTTTTCTAGTTCACAGGCATTTAATTGAGTTCAGACTAAGTTGTATTTGCATCATTATTTAACACTCAAGGCCTAACTGGCAGTACTGTCAATTAACGCGCTCCTTGCCTCAACACCTACTGGCCACTCTAGGAGCCGGATGCGCCACACCCCGGCAAAATATATTTTTTGGCTAAAAAATAATTGATTTAATTGACACCAATTTTTTTTCCTACACTGTAAACCGTGGTCGTGGACCTGTGGTATGTATAATATACATACCATATAAACCATATACTACATTTTGTAAACCATATATACCATAAAAGATGCTAAAACCTCGTGCCCAAAACGTGTAAAAATTAAAAGAACGCGACTCTAGGAATTTCGAGCGGGACTCTAGGGATGTTGCGCGCACGCAGTTCTATTGACCCTACGTGTTATACCTTTAAAACAAATGTATGACATTCTACTTTAGTAACATAATGTAATGTCACACCTGTATTCCCCAAAGGGATAGGCAGAATTGTTACCTCACCCACATTTCGCCAGTTAACTTAATACTTTTGTCTTTGCAGTGTCCCACCAATGTTTTACCCCTTCCTGACCCCAGAGCTGACCAGAGGTGAACAAGCCCAGTATGAATATGATGGAAGAAACATGGATGCTTTACAGGCTCTTATACTTTTGTTGCAATACAGGCTGACCATAACTACAGTAAGTTTTGAATTTATTCACACTTCATATTTCTCTTGAAATCTATATTGACTTATGTAAATGGAAATATAGATATTATATTGTGGTATTTTCTGTTTATTGCATTTTTTTTTGTGAATTTTATTATAATGCTCTATTTAGCAGCCAAAATCTCTGCGGTGCTGTACAAGTGTAAATGAGGTTTCATTCAATTCTCTGTTCATCCATTTCAGGGCACTAAGAATCAGTATGAGAATCTGTCCCCAATCCTGACAGTGTTGAACAAGAGTTCCCGCGGCTGTCGCTCTCAGAGGAAGTACCTCAGGCAAGTGGTACTGCCTCCATTGCGTGACGTGTCCCGTCCGCCAGAAAAGGGCAATACACTGAGGAACCAGTTGTGCAGGCTCCTGACAACACCTGTCACGTCGGTCAGGGACTTGGTTGCAGAGTTTCTGTTTATCCTGTGCAAGGAAAAGGGTGAGTAGATTATTTTGACTTGCCGATTATTATTAGGTACAGCCTTTTTTTTTCTATAACATCATTTTTCCTTATTGTATTCACGCCTTTGTCACACTGAAGCGAAAGCGAAATAAAATACTAGCTTACAGCTAAATTTTGTGTTTTGGTTCACGGACTTAATATGGTCAGCAAATAAACTATTATACGAATATTGTTTTTAGTGGGTCGCATGGTGAAATACACTGGTTTTGGCAACGCGGCGGGTCACCTCGCTCAGAAGGGACTGCTAAGCGGCGGGCGCACCGGTGACTATTCGTCAAGCAGCGATGATTCAGATACGGAAGAGTACTTGGAGGCCCAGCCGAATATAGACCCCGTCGTGGGCTGCACGCGGCCACCCCGCATCAACCCCTTCGAAGGAATGACTGATGAACAGGTGAGCTGAATCATACATATCTAACAATATATTTTAAGCATTTTGTTTGTTGATACAATATCGCCCATTTACGATTTAGTACTTTGTACTTGAATAATATAAATGAATGTGTAAGTACCTAAATTAAATCAATTTAATCTGCTTTGCTTAGCCACATTGTGTTGTAACAATGTCCTCATTTGTGGCCAATGCTAAGCACTAAGTAATCCAATTAGGTACACAATTCTGCACTTGTATTAACCACGCTATATTTCACTTGTCATGTAATTTCTTTTCTTTGGTTGGTAGTAAGTACTTAAACAAAGCTATATTATTTACAGAAAGAGTACGAGGCGATGAAACTGGTGAATCTATTTGACAAGATGGTATCGGATGGCGTGATGAAGCCGGCCCGCATCGGACCGGACGGGCGGCCGCAAGCCGTGGAGCATGTTCTGGAGCTGAGGGAGCACCCGCCCAACAGACCGCAGTCCTAAGCCAGTACGACTATATGAAGGATTCTAACTTGCGGTACCCTGTCATATCTTTGATACACACTGTATAGGTAATATCAGAAAGATAGTGACGTCATTATGAACGAACTTTGCCGTTGATTCGGATTGTGTATTAAAAGTTCGATTTCGAATTTCGTTCTCGAAATACAAACTTGAAACGATGATGAAAAATCGTTAATTTTTCTAAGTGAAATTCTTTGTTCAGAAATGCATTTATTAAAGATCTCTAAATTCTCAATCAATTCTTGTTGTATGGCCAAAGTGAGGATAAAAAGCATAGGTTAAAATTACTTCCAATTAGATTCTCGGGTAAATTAGACATTTATAAAACGGAATAATAGTGCATGTTCGGTAAATAGGTTTCTTCAAGTTGATAAGTTAGTATTTTGATCTTCAATTTACATTCAATAGTGAGTAGATTTTAAACGAGTTTTAAGGAATATGAAATTATTTTAATTGGTATAAAATATCACATTAATATTGTAGGGAATGGATTTTAATCTTTGTCAGCCTAGCTTGAATCAATCAGATATCGCGTATCTACTTATATCAGCCATCTAATTTCGACTTTCTCTGATGTCCTAATCCTAAGGTCAACCCATTGGTCATAAACTCTTAACATTTGTAACAACTGCCATAGGTATGTAACATCTTATAACTATTTCCACAAAATTGGTTTGACCTATGTGATGTTTCGTTTACATTTATAAGGGATTGTGCTTTTTCGATATTATAATTTATTTAGAAGGAGTTGCTATTTATTTTATGACTAGCAAATTCTTTGTGAAAATTGAATAGAATCCTATTGAAAGTATGTTGTGACTAGCTAACGTAGGGACCTGTAGTGGCCTAAGTTATAAGTCATATATTTTGTGCCATTACTAATAATTAGTAGAATATTATATTACATTATGTATAACTTGAATTGCCAAAGTATGTCTTTATTAAAGCTTTGTGCAATGTAGCTTATTTTATTTATGTTACGCATATTATAAAATGAAAAAGAATACTAAATGGATTCGTAAATTGAATATCTAACATCGATAAAAATGTTCTAAAATAAATATTATGTAGCTTTATTGACTTCAAACTTTTGGAATTAGATATTTTTGATATATCTCAGTACTTCGTAGGTATAAATCAGTAATTATGTAGAATAGGTACCTATTATATTAGTATTTTATTATCACCAATGTGTTTTATAATATTATGTTTTTTAATGTAATGTTATTACAATTTTAATATTTTATATTTATTTTAAAATGAAATAAAATCTATTTAGAAAGTAAATTAAATTGTTTGTATTTAATACAACATTAGTTATCCTGATTTAGTGTCTGCTTTTCATAATATTCTTCTCCTCTGTAATTATTGTCTCCCCTGTAAACTATAATAGACCATTGCGAAAACAATATAGTAACACAAAGCTTTTCTAAAATACTAAAAAACATGCTTTATACAACATTATTGTTTCTTTATTGTATATAAACCCGAAAAGGGGTCATTGTACACATCATTGTGAACAACTTTTTCTATGGGACCAACATTAAAATCGCGAAAAAAAAATCTGCTGTTCCCTAAATTTCTGTTCACTTAAATTGACAAAATGTATGGAACAGCTGATTTTTTTTTCGCGATTTCTATTTTGGTCCCATAGAAAAAGTTGATCAAAATGATAAGTACAATGACCCCTTTTCGGGTTTATATACAATAAAGTATACTAGAGGAACAATCACCAGAAATCCAAAATACAGTACCCAAAACTTAACCTAGATTTCAGAAGCATCTGTCAGTTCACCTTACTCTGTATCAAAATAATATATACAGATACAAGTAGTATACGACGGCAGTGCAGCAGCATTGATTGATGCCCTCCCTGCACAATAGCCGAGAGTACACGAGCGCATCCGCGCCGGACAGACACGCGCGTTGGAAATCAATTACAAGCAATTATTGGGTAAGCTAGCTCACCTATAGCGAACAGGGAAGGGTAGGAGCGAAAGGTCGTAGCTTCCTTTGAATGTAGTGGTGTCCCGGCGGCCGGCGCCAACTCAGTCGGCTCTCGTTGGGCGGGAATAGAGGACGGGCGCTTGTCGCGCATCGAACGATTGCGCTCCACGAAAATAATCGCGAAAAATGGAAATAGTGTAGGTATCATTCATTAATTTAGTTTAATACATATTTAATTGATACACCACCATGTACTGCGTTGTTTTATGACTGGTTAGGGTAAATTGGGTTCGGTTCGCGATTTTCTACGTCTCTTTGTTTAGTTATGACAAAAGGTCCAGATATTGAAATAAATTTTTCGCGTTTGAATGTTCAATTGGGAAATCGATTGGTTGCACTCTTGTCAGGAGCACAGGTGCACATGCGTGAAAATATGGTTTATTCTTCTATTTTTAAATAGAATTTCCCATATTTTTGTACTTTTGGTAACAAATGTTTATGTTTATATTATGTAAACTTTGAGTAAAGATGATTACTAGAAAATAATTATTTCTAGTCAATGTATGAAAAATATTTTTGAATTCATGTAGGTATCAGGTGCACTTCTAACAAGCTCAAACAATAAAAAAAAACTACATTTGGATATATATTTATTTATTTTAATTTAAATAAGTAAGACCTGCTTTGTTAATAAGTACCTACCTCCTGTGTTAATAACCGCAATAATGATTAAATATGAGTTATCTCACCTTGTTTATTGTTACCTAATGTGGTTCACATGATGTCTCTCAGTTTAAAATTAGTTTAAGACGGAGATCACTATTGCCAGTGAAAGGCGGGAATTGTCCGTAATGTGTGTAGACGTAAAAAAGCACGGCCTTCGTATGTAACAAACCTCGTTTAGTTTAACCTATAAGCCATCTCTAAATAGATTTTCTCCAAGGTGCTTCTTCCATCCTTCGGAGGATGTCTTCTTTTCAGGGTTCCGTACCCGAAGAGTGCCAAACGGAACCCTATTACTAAGCCTCCGGTATCCGTCCTTCTGTCTGTTAGCGGGCTGTATCTCATGAACCGTAATAGGTAGACAGTTCATCATAGATTGTGTATTTCTATTGCCGCTATAACCAAGAATCGTTTTGTCGGCATTTTTTCTAAATATTGTATGGTGGGAAGCGGACGGAACGGCGAAACCCTTCGTGTGCGTCTCGCACTTGCCCGGATTTTTTTTCTACGGTCTTAGGAGTTCCATTAGGATGGGACACTTGATAGTTTTAAACGTGACGGTCAACTTGACTCATCAGACGGTGGCACGAAGTACTGTAGTAAGTAAAAAAGACTGGTTCGACTCATCCGTCTTCGTGTCAAAAACTACCTACAACTCCTTGGCTCTAGTAACATTTCAACCGTCGCCGGTCGGTTAAAGCGTGTAACCTTCAAAAAAGACAAAATTAAACTATCAGCGTTCTTACGTAAGAAGTCCCGTCGACTTATCCCCAGTTGTCGATATTGAGGCAGATAGGCAGAGATGGGATCCGGTAGACTAATAAGTCAACTGCGTAGTTTCTTAGCAACTCTGGTGGCGTGTGTGGCAGCAGCTACGCCCGCGCCTCAATGTGAACGTGCACCAGCGCACGCTCCCCCCGCGGACGATCACTACCGCATCAGTGTGTCTGGAGAACCCGACCTGTTCCTCCCGGGAGAGCTATACACAGGTATGTGCTCAATATTTGTGACCGCCAATACTGTGGCTATATTCGTAGGTAACCACGTAGTGACGTAGCTACACTGAATTAAATGATGTTGAAAGAAAAACCTTTTCTCTTGGGAGAGAAATTTTCGGAGAAATCTTTAATTAAATCTTTCCAAAGAAGAGACGCAGTCCACAAAATTTTCGACATGTAGTAGACAAAGTAGGTACGAGATTACACAGATTTATTGGTTATACGTCGGCAATCCGTTCAGGGCACGTATGATAGGTCAATTGCAACCATTTTCGAGTAATTAAATATTTTAAAATGTATTGTATAAAATAAATATGTAAAATGTTAAATGACTCGAAAATTGATATTTGCTTATGAGTCAAAAGGGGTCATTCGGTTGTAATGATGACCTCTCCTACATCCCCATAAAGAATTGCCGACATATAACCAATAACCCTGTATACTACTATAAGCTGGGGGCCAAGTCTACTAATTTACAAACGTGTCAGGGGTCTCACAATTATCAGTTTTTGACAGATATGCCATACAAAATCTGTCAAAAACTCATCATTGCGAGACCACTGACACGTTTGAAAATTAATAGACTTGGCCCCCTGTACTTTAGTACGGTGCGGAGCGGAGTGGGGGTCTCCGTGGACGGCACTATCTATACCTAATAGAACTACAGCTATGCACTTTATGTAATAGCTACATGCAAAGAGGCTATTTAAAACAATAAATCACAAGATTCCCAGCGATTGAAACTCGAGCGAGAACGATAATTAATTAGATAAGTAGCTATCTTACTAAAGCTGTAATAGGATCGCAGTGTGAATTGGAATTATTTGCTTATAGTGTCGCTCCAAGGTACAGACAGTGGACAAGGACCGACACCTTTCATAGGCTTCAAGATATGGGTGGAAATAAAACCTGACCAGTCCAACACTGACAAGGCCGGAAGCCAGCCGAATGTAACTGAGGCCTCCAATCTGACGCTGGGTACGTTCCAGGCGTATGACGCACAGGCGAAGATACAAGAAGTCTGCTCACCCGCCGTTGACAACGCTACTGCGCATCCTAAAACAGAAGTTCAGGTAAGTGAAACGAAATGTAAATATTCTCTCTAGGATGGGCATGTTACAAAGTTTGACCAGTTGAATAAGTGATATTGGGATAGCGGCCACTTGTGAGTAGTTTATGAATATTTTAGGACGGTCTGATTCGGGTTTCATGAAATATTGTGTTAAAAAAAATAACCGCTCTCTGATGCTAATGTTTTATATATTCGTTACTTAGCCTCAAACTAATATACTTATATTATAAATGATTGTAGATTTTTCAATAACCATTAGAATCTCTCTAACGTATGTGTGTAATGTGAATGTGTTATATTTATCAGCAAGCGCCTGTTGCGGTCCGCATCGGGCTTCCAATCTTTGGGGGGCCCCAAATCTCGAGTTTACTCGCCCAAACAAGGCCAAAAAATTTCAGTAACTAAAAGGCAGTTAGTATTTGGCAAGTCTAATCCAGCGAGTAAATATTAATTTTTTGACAGATTTTCTATACAAAAACTGTCAGACGTCAATTTTATTCCCCGAATAAAAGATAACTGGGTTTGGTTGAATTGGCCCTTAGAGAGTTTGTAATCGACGCAACGACTTATCTACATGCTTAAAACTGATTCTCAAGTCATAACGTTTTATTACAAGTACGAGAACGAAACGTCAAAATGGACTTCTTAGATTGTCGCGAGTATAAGTATTACTGTGCTTTGTACTTGCAACTTGCGTGCGTATATGACCTGGGGGCCAAGTCTACTAATTCACAAACGTGTCAATGGTCATTGTGAGACCATGAACGTAAACGAAGCAAAAAGAGTATAGTATGTAAGTACTGGCGTTCTGTAAGTAGTCTTGTCCTACAAGACTACTTACTACGAAAAAAAAGGGGTGACTTTATTTATGTATACCGATTGTGGCATGATGTGCCCCAGGTGATATGGAACGCGCCATCAGCTTCGGGTATCGGTCCTGTTGGCGAGGTGTGCGTGCGAGTGTGTGCGCGTGCTGGTCCGTACCCGGGGGTGGGCGGCAATGGCGGTGGCTGGTCGGTGTTGGCCCGCGAGCTTTGCGCTGCGCCTAGGGCTCCGCACTACTCCGCCAAGCTTCCACCCATCCTTGAGCCCTGCTGCGCATGTGATGAGGCCAAGTACGAGGTATGTGGACCACTCAAATTACTAGTGAAACAAAATCACCTCATAGTGATCCTTCGTCTGTTGTGCTTGGAACACCAGGTGATTTTGTTTTTCACTCGTGTCGGCACGAGCAAGAAGATATTAATATATATAGCTTCTGCCCGCGACTTGAAATGTCTTGTTCCCCGTTGTAGTTCGCGTAGTATCGCGGTATCACGGTGTCTACTTCGTTTTCTCATAGCGTCCGTTCCGACTTTTTTTCTATTTTCTCGGCTCCTAAGAGTCGTAGCGTGATGTTAACCTTTTAACCGCCCGACTTTATATCGGTGGTCGTGCCCCCGGCGCCTGGCATCGAAAAATAGAAAAATAAATACCGTCAACAATGATGATGTGCAATGCGTAATTAAATAAAAAAAATGTTTAAACGAGTGTCGTAAATATACGACTCTGGCGAAATGGGCACGAAAATATTTGTCGGATAAATCCGATGTAAGCGGTTAAAAGGTTTATAACTTATAACCTTCCTCAAGAATTGGGCTACCAAATGCATTACGAATTTTTCAAATCCGTCTGGTAGATTCGGAGATAAGCGTATTCAAACAAACAAACAAACTCGTATATATGTATATAATATTTATATGTACGTAGTATTTTTATTTTTTTATTTAAACATGTAATTTATATGTTTATTTATTGAAAAAAGGGGATAATACTAGGGGCAGGTGGGGCGTAACGAGGTCATGGAGCTCAACGGCCACATATGTAAGTAACCAGACAAGCTAACAATGTCCTATATTCAATAACAAAGAGCCATTTTGTATTAATCAACAGTGCGGTAGCGACTAGGCACGAGATTGCACTCGCACATTTTTTACAGCGTAAAAGATTTTTACTCGAAGTTTGATGTAATTATTTATGTTACCTACCAACTTAAAGCTTGTAAAAAGTTAATATATTGATTGGATTATTTTGCAATTTTTTCTACTAGTCTTCTGTTATTCGTGTTTGAGTTACTTTTCTGCTTGAAAGTTGAAGGGTTGAAATGAAGGGAAAAATCATGATGATGTGCGAAGCTATATAACTACGATAAGATTTATTTAGATTATCTCGGACAATGGAAATTTTCTTTATGTTCAATTTCTACCTATATATAGTAAAAGATATCTATTACAATGAAAACGTTTGACAGGTAACATTCGAATGCCTATGGTCCCGCAACACGCATCCACGTGAGTTTCCACCAGAGAGCGCGCACGCACACTTCGGTGACGTCATCGGCGCGTCGCACACCGCTCAGTTCCGAGTGTGGCAGGAGGGGCGGGTGGCTAGCCCTGGAGTTAGGCGACTGGCTGATGACGGCACCACCGTGGCACTGGAGAAGGAACTTAAAGCTGAGGTAAGAAAGTATGATGTTGTATGTATGGTCTGTTCCAAAAGTATCAGATAATAAGGGTTTAATCTGAACAGGGAATGTTTAAGGTATGATTCCGACACTACTGGTCCCCACACATTTTGTATAGGTTTATATGAGAGCAGAAATGTGGCGGCAGCGCTACTACGACCGCGATACAAAACAGCGAGACACTACGAACAGCAGGTGCTCGGATTCAGCGGCCAGCAGCAGCGGCAGGCAGCCGCGGCGTTGTACGGAATCATACCTTTACACTTTCATCAGATACTTTTGTAACAGACAGCAATCCATAGAGATATAATATAGTATAGAGTGCGCGCAACAACCTATGATCAGGAGACATGGGTTAGATCAACGCGACGTTCCCGCCGCGAGCGCTAGTAGTCGTGGTTGAGTGCTACCAGTGTGCTTTCCTCCAGAGATATTTTAAATATTTACGCATCCAAATGGGTGTAATGTGCAGTTTGATCTTGCAAAAACCATACTAGGAAATACACAAAACTGAAATCCAATATTACATTTAATCGGTAAATTGATTTTATACTTATTTTTATGAAAACAAATCACGTATCGCGGGGGTGAAGGAGACGTGAGAGGCGGGCACGCACAGGCCCGCCCGCGCACCGCGCTCCTCGCGTGACACTGTAGTGATGTGACGTGAGTTGATGTGACCAACGCTGTAGTCGATATTAAAAATATTTTTTAAATGTGAACTACATAATGTATTTATGTTTGAATACTCAAGATCTTATAATCTTTATTTTGTTATAAATAATTTTAATGTGACTTTTGTACGATATACTTTCTAATGTTTGTAATGCGAAAGTATTATAGCGTCAACGTAAAGTATGGAATGTTACGATATCACATCTAAACTGCTTAATTGATTTTGAACAATTACAAAAAAAGTAAAATTAAATCAAGACTCAATTAAATGAATCATCCATTTTAATCTTTTATGATTAAAATGGATGATTCATTTAATTTAGTCTATATTTATATGTCTATATTTTCTTAGTTTGTTTGTTCTATGTAAATTTAGTAAAAAACAGAACAAACAACAAGAATACTCGTGTAAAACTAAAAAACTGAGTGAGTTTCATAAATAAAATAATATGTATAAATATAATTATCACTAAACACAACCTACAATATAACGATTACACTCACAGCTTATCGACAAAATTTATCGATAGCTCGTTGCCGATTGGCACGTCATTGCACATCCCTATCTGTCATACACATATCAATATAAGTATCTATAGCTCACTTGTCTACGATCTGCACTAAGCGATTTGTGAAATACGCGCTCTCTATACTATATTATATCTCTATGCAGTAATCCCATTGGGTCTTCAGCACAGGCCGAAAGCACCCAGCTTTCTTCAGGTATTTTTGGATAGCTGTCTCTAGTTGGCTTCGCAGGGCTACAGTCCAATCGCAGATCACACATAGTAATATTTGCTAGTTACTTTATTTTGGTCCCGTCAGTCAGTCGTGGTCAGTCTTGCCCAGGGGTATCGTATTGCCCAGTAAACCGGTTGTGGAGGTCAGATAGGCAGTCGCTCCATGTAAAATACTGGTATTCAGCATCCGGTTAAACTGGAAGCCGTCCCCAACATAGTTGGGAAAAGGCTAGGCAGCTGATGATGATTTTATAGTGGTCTCGCTCCCGGATCCTGTACCATAAGGGTGATGTTTGGGAAGCTGGATGTCGGGGTATATGGATAATGCGATGAAAAACTTAATTTGAAAAAGTCTCTTCACCCGATCTCCTATTCCTCAGAGCGACCACATCAGGACAATAATCAAAGCGCGCGGCATATCCTGGCAGCAAGTAGGCGGAGCCGGGATACCGAACACGTTCGCGGTTTTCCGAGTGGATGCGAAGCATCACTTGATATCATTGGCTGCGAAACTAGCGCCCTCTCCTGATTGGATCGTGGGGGTCTCAGCTCTGGAACTCTGCAATGCTAACTGTACTTGGAGCAGATCGGCTACTATACCCTTGTATCCGTATGATGCTGGAACTGACAATGGTGTTAGCTATACGGTGAGTTGTGAATCTCTACTATCAATTTTTTTGTCTGCCTGTTCCGTTGTTCTATGACTAATCTTATGCTTTACTAGCTGATGCACGCGACTTCGCCCGCGTGAATCGGTTATGATATACTAAAACCTTACTCGAGAACCACTCTATCCATTGGTGAAAACAGCATGAAAATCGGTGCAGTAGTTTTTGAGTATATCGTGTACAGGACGACAGACAGACACACGCGGCGGAGGACTTTGTTTTATAATATGTAAGGATGTTTGGCAAGGTGTATAAAAAAAAACATACTTACCTACATACGAACATAGAACTTCCTGCTTTTTGGATCGGTTAAAAATTGATTGAAATAAGTATCAGAAACTCATTTTGTTAAAATTTTAATTTTATTTAACATTAGTTTAAAATTTTTAACAACGTTCTTCCTTATAATAATGTTTATCAAATTCCTTTTCATCAAAATGTGTAGTAGTAACTGATACACTGCAACAAGGTCTTTTGGCGCGCGAAGGACGTTCACAGTGGGCGAAAAACAAGATGGCGGCGTTAGTTTCGATTTCGGCCACGCGCCAAAACATCCTTGATCAGCAATATCCCCGTTGTCAGTCCCACCGCAACCCCACGATGCCGGCGACGCCCGTGCGCGCCCTGCGGCCCGACTGGCCGCGCGACGCCCGCTCTCCGTTCTACAGCACCACCGGGGAAATGAGGCCCTTCGCCAGACTGAAGCTAACGAGACTGCGGCTCTATGAGAAGAGCTGTGACGGGACCGGTAATGTGGAGTTCAGTTATATTTTTTTTCGATACCAATCTGAATTGTCTTGCGATAAAACTTGGTGAGAATTATGCTACTAAACACCTTATTGAAGAAGAATAATTCATCGCGCTGCCGCTGGTCTCAGTCAGTGCCGGATTAAGCCGGCGCGGGGGGCCTGTAGCAAATTATTTTTTCCTGTTGTAGTGTTTTTAGATTCAAAAGTTTAGGATTTAAAAAAAAACAGTACTTATACAAAGCAGTTCTTCTCGATAAAACACTACCTAACCTAATCGATGTTTCTAAAAGAAGACGTCCTTTACTTGTTCACAACACTGAAGTTACTTGAATCAAATTATTTTTCTCAAACAATACTAATTACTTTTGTAAATATGTACTTACAAAATTGAGTTTTTACATAGCTCTTTCCGAATTTTCACCGCGTTTTAAAATCCGTGTTGTGTTTGCCGAAAACACGTTATGCCTCTTCATATCGCGGTTAACCGTCGTGTGCGGGGTCAGAAGCAGAGCAAGACCGCGCACCGGAGCAGGCGCACGGTACCGTGCCAGCCGGCGGGGCCTGCGCCGTGCATGCTTGGGGGGCCTGGGGCCCCTGCAGCGTGTCTTGCGGGCCTGGCCGCGCGACCAGACAGCGACACTACATGTGGCCCACTAGAGCATATGCAGAGGCCTGCCGAGTGGCTCTAACTGACTATCGCCGCTGTCATGGACCGAGAATGCATTGCAGGTATGGTTTTTTCAAAGGTTTTGGCGTCTGCCGTCAATATGTGTGTTACGTGTATAGCGGATTTGGATTTTTTGGATTTTTACTTTTTTTTACATTATGTTATTCGGGAATGCTTTTTTTCAGTTTCGATCTCATTACAAAGAATCCAAAGACTGACTTTGGATTCTTCGTAATTTAAAGAATTAACACAAGGTCTTACCGTACTGGGCCACTTACTGTAACAGCCATCCTTAACTCCCATCCTCACATTCGCTCCAGAGCGCCGTCAGAGTACGAGCCGGACCCCGCGGAGTCGGGCGGGCCGTGCGCCGTGTCCGCGTGGTCGGCGTGGTCGCCGTGCGAGGGCTGCGGCGTGCGCGCGCGCGTGCGCCAGTACGTGGCGCCGCGCGCCTTCAAGCGCTGCCACGTGGGCTACCGCGCGCGCACCGTCATGAGCCAGGCCATGCCGTGCGCGATGGGGCCCTGCCAGAAGTAAGGCTGAGGTTCTACCATAGAGATATACCTTTTGGAATGGGCGACTGGCTTCAACTTTCTGTGTAACTGACCGACTCCTTGGCAGGTCAAAAGTGCCTTTCAATAATTTCGTTAAATAAATGCTTCAAGTTTGATTAACAGACTGCATTTCGACATTAATTTCCTTAGTAAAGTAAGCGTTTCATACGACTAATAACTTTTTCAATAAAATGGTCGATATGCCGTCTTATCTATACGACTATGAATTCGGTCGGAGTAAAAGTGTGGTCTTTGAATCTCAACCTAAAAAATGCTTTGATTTTGTTTGTATTTGTTTCAGACCTCCTCCAAAATCAAATATAAGCGCATTTGACTGGTTCTTTGTGGTATGTCCCTTCATTATTATTATGCTGAGTGTATTGAACTTGAGAAAAGGCATTGAGTGAAAAGAAAACTCTTTAAAACGATTTGTTTTCTGTATCTACAATGATTGATTTCATGGTTTCACGGATTGGTCTAGCTTGAAGCTTCGGGGTATGTACACTGCGTTTACGATTTAGTTTCCAAAGATGTAAACGGATGTGTTATTGGAAAAACCACTTTAACACCCAAACTTTTTATGTCTTTTTAGGAAGTACCTACGAGTCATCCTGAAATCAACTTAATTTACACTATCCTCAATATGGTTTTGCTTTTATTCAGAATTAAAATAAAGTTTACATAAATAAAGACTAGATAGAATAGGATATTACATTGTTATTTTAATTAATGAGGTGTAATGTATATAACGTGTTATATATGTTATGGACCAAGTAATAAATAGGGGCATTTTTCATAATGCCCGCGCATTATGAATAATGACATAAATATTTTTATACCATTCCCCCTCTAAAATAGTTATTTGTGCAACAAGAGAGCAAAGTTGTTTTTTGGTGCGAGTGTTGAATTTGAATCCCGAGTAAGCGAAGGATTCTATAATTGAATCACTCGCTACGCTCGTGATTCAAGGTTAGAATCCTTCGCTTACTCGGGATTCAAAGGCACGAGATGCAAATAACTTTGGTCTCGTGTAACACATACAACTTTTCACCTCAGCAGCGAGAACATATGAGATATTAGAACATATTAGGGGTTTAAGTATGAATTTGCCGTTTTGTACTTAAGAACGGAAACCACTTTTTTCTGAGGTAAAATATATTTATTCAATCAAAGTATTTTCCCCATTGTTTACACATTTCTGCAATCTCCTGGGTAGGTTATTTATGCCTTTGCGGTAGAAATCTGGGGACCTGGACTCAACAAACTGAGTGAAGGCATTTTGTATTGAAACCCCTTCATTTCTGTATAGGTTCAACAAGGTAGGTAAGGCAAGCTTCCACACGCGGTTCTCTCTGCAGATTAGTCAAATCATGGGGCCACCTATGTTGCAAGCTTTTTGTCTCACCGATCGTGGCTAAGTAATAACAGCCGCTTGGGTCGATCCATCAGGTTAAGCTACGCTTGCCGGGGTTGGTCCGTGGATGGGTGAACATTTTCACATATCGAGACTCCTCCGTGACTCGGCAAGCACGTTAAGCCGTTGGTCCCGGCTGTCATTTCTGGATCTTTGACAGTCGTTACGATTCGTCAGAAGCCCGAAAGTCTGACAACCAGTCTAACCAAGGGGTATCGTATTACCCAGTTACTGGGTTGTGGAGGTCAGATAGGCAGTCGCTCCATGTAGAATACTGGTATTCAGCTGCATCCGGTTAGACTGGAAGCCGACCCTAACATAGTTAGGAAAAGGCTAGGCAGATTGATTTGATTGATGAAAATTGGTCATTATTTTGGATATGCTTAAGCTAACATCAAACCGTGCCGCTAGGTCCTTGGTAGTTTGATATGGAGCGGCTTCTACCATCGCATCTAATTCATCGTTATTTACCTTAGAGGCTGGTCTTTCTCGGGGTTCAATCTTCAAATCGAAGTTTCCACTACGAAAGCGATTAAACCAAAAACGCACGGTCGGTGCTTTCATTAGCCGTATCCTCTCCAAACACAACATAGATATTGCGAGCTGTTTCCGCTGCGCTAGTTCCACGTCGGAACTCATATTAAAAAATTACTCTAATTTTGAATATAAGTACAGTACGACACAACTCACAAGTAGCATCGGCAAAATTCGTAAAACCGATCACAATCCAACCTGAATGGGCCTTGAAAATCACCAATCTTTATTACTGCTTTAGGTGAAAATTATCTTTACGCAAACTTGTAAAGTTATAAAACCTCTAGCTTTTTTCGTATCGAAGTAAAAGTGACAGAACAAAGTGAAATTCAAATATTTCGAATTTTGTGAGTAGACCCATGACATGTTCTCGGAATTTAGAAAAAAAATAATTAAAAAATTACTTTGTCTCACGCTCGCACCAAAATTGAATTTTGCACACTGTCTGTAGACAGCAAAACCTGCTTGTTTGAGGTGCTGAGGTGAAAAGCTTATTTTATTCACTGAAAACAGTGAATAAAGGACTAAAGGAATAAAGGACTTTTACTCATTGTTTTGGTGTTTGAATTTAGAACACACCAATATATTCGAACTTCATCTCAATGCTATACAACCTCCTTCGAAAAAATATTCGATACAAACTCCGATTTGAAATTCGATTCGACTAAAAACTGTTTTGTGTTCTTTGCTGTCATTACTAAATTGGCGCTATTTTAAATACCTACTGTAAGTTGTACGAAACACAAAGTTTCGTGTTATTAGGTACTTAATAATAAAACGATTGAAAATGCATTCAAGTGATGAAGAAGATGTGTTAACATCTGAGTTTATGAAAGAGAGTGCGGCCGATATAGTACAAAACTAGCTGCCCAAAATATCACGGCTGGCTTACATCAAAGCCTACGATGAGTTTTGCAAATGGAAAAATGAAAATCAAGCTTCTAGCACATTTTCATTTTCCTAACTTATTTTAATGAGTTGTCGAAGAAAAAGAAGTCATCGACATTATGGAGTATGTATTCTATGCTACGGTGTAGGTACTATAAAACCAAGGCATAACATTGACATAACAACATACCTACTCGAAGTTGCTTTTTCTCGTAGTCATGGTATAAAGTATAGTACGAAACTCTTGAATAAAACGGATTTATATTGAGGGCCATGAATCACTCGCGTCGCTCAGGATTCTAACACTTAAATCACTCGCTGTGCTCGTGATTCAATCATCATGAATCACACCCTGCGGTCGTGATTCAGTCGTTAGAATCCTTCACTTGCTTGTGATTCATCTATGGCCCTCGCTTTAAATCCGTCCTTTATTCACTAATTGCATAATATACTATTATACCATTCCCCCCTCTAAAAAGCTTATTTTATTCACTGAAAACAGTGAATAAAAAGCACTTTTAATCACTGTTTTGGTGTTTGAATTTAGAACACACCAATATATTCGAACTCCATCTCAATGCTATACAACCTCCTTGCGAAAAAATACTCGTATCGTAATATAAAAACTCCGATTTGATTGATCGACATTTTCAACAAGGCGTTTAGCATAAGAATAAAAACTGCTTTGTGTTCTTTGCTGTCATTAGTAAAATGGCGCTATTTTAAATACTGTACGTTTTGTACGAACACAAAGTTTTGTGTTACTTAATAATAAATTTATTTATTTATTATTTATTAAAACTTTATGCACAAGTAAAAAAAAAAAAGGCGGACTTAATGCCTGAGGCATTTTCTACCAGTCAACCTTAGGGTGATGCAGAGACAAACATGGCAGGTGCCACATACGGGATGGATAATTCTAAAAAGGATAAATAGTAATAGATATATACTTAAATACATACATATAAACAGAATAAACTTTGTCAGGAGAAATAACGATAGGTGAAGGAGAAATAAGCCCAGCAAATCAGCGCCGCATTGATTCTGCCAACTTCTCACGAATATGTTCACGAGCCGCTACTTTGAAAGATAACCGACTCGCTGCCATCCTGAAATTCAGAGGGAGCGCATTCCAAAGAAATACCGCCTGGACAAAGAAAGAAGAGTGAATAAAACTAGAGCGATGAGAAGGACATCGTAGAAGAAGATTGTTGGTGGAACGAAGATTTTTACTATGGGCAGAGCATAGGTATTGAACATGGCAAGTCAGATAAGAAGGAGAAGTGGGTTTGTCGAGTATAGAATACAACATAGACAGCGCCCTCCACTCTCTGCGCTGACGTATGGGTAACCATTTTAAAAGCAAACGGTGCGCAGACACATGATCGTACTTATGAAGATTGAAAACGAATCGAATGCAGTTATTTAGAAGGCGGTCAAGTTTATTGAGTAGATCTGCATTCAAGTCGTAGTAACACACATCACCATAGTAATAAATCCATTGAAAATGCATTCAAGTGATGAAGAAGATGTGTTAAAACCTGAGTTTATGAAAGAGAGGGCGGCTGATATAGTAGAAAACTTGCTAACCAAAAATTCACGGCTGGTTTACATCAAAGCCTACGATAAGTTTTGCTAGTGGAAAAATAAAAATCAAGCTTCTCGCACATTTTCAGAGTCTGTTCTCCTAACTTATTTTAATGAGTTGTTGCAGAAAAAGAAGTTGTCGAAATTATGGAGTATGTATTCTACTATAAAAACAAGGCATAACAACATACTCGAAGTGGCAAGTTCTTTTTTTCGTAGTCATGGTATAAAGTATAGTATGCAATTCTTGAATAAAACGGATTTATATCGAAGGCCATGAATCACTCGTGTCGCTCAGGATTCTAACACTTGAATCACTCGCTATGCTCGTGATTCAATCATCATGAATCACTCCCTACGTTCGTGATTCAGTCGTTAGAATCCTTCACTTGCTCGTGATTCATCTATGACCCTCGCTTTAAATCCGTCCTTTATTCACTAATTGCATAATATACTAATATTCTACGTTTGAAATAAAAATAATAGTAATACAACCTGGTTTTAATTGTGCTGCCCCATAGGTGACTAGCATTATAAAAAATGGCCGGTCGATTTGATTATTTCAATAGTTGTTATCACACTGCCCTCTCATATTGGGCATATTTCAAACTGTCCGGGCATTTTTTATAATGTCCTAATAATCACTTGATCCATAACATATACATTAAAACAAAGTTGATATGCATTAGTGTGGAAATTACATCAATTGGAAACAAGGATTTCAATAGACTTAATTCCGTACAGGATACGCCGCGCGGCGACTGCCACGTGACGTCATGGGGCACCTGGTCGCCGTGCTCGGCCAAGTGCGGGCGCGGCCGGCGCCTGCGCACGCGCCTGTACGTGGCGCGCGACGCCGGCGTGCAGCAGGCCATGACGCGCCGCCTGTTCGACATGTGGAGCAAGCGGTTCATGGAGCTGCAGACACTGGTAAGTGCTAGTAGATAGGCAGGCTATGCTTTTATATTTTCTCCAGTTGAAATTCGTAAACAGGAGATGCTCCCAAGAGAACTAAGTCTGTTTTTCATTACCAACAGGCACTTGTGGTGTAATTTTATGTAAATTATTTTAAAGGTGTGTGGTTGTTTATATTATCACTAGCTGCGCCTCGCGGTTTCACTCGCATAAGTCTCGATCTCATGGGACTATCGGGATGATAAGAAGGTATCAGGGCCGTAGCCAGGAATTCATGTTAGGGGGTTCGGGATTACCAACTTTTTTATTGCAGCAATTAATTATTTCTGATTTCCGAGAGGGTAAATAAAGAGTACAGATTTATAAAAAAGAGAATTTATAATTAAAAAAAAAAATATTTTGCGGAAAAAAAAAAGAATTTTCGAGATTTTACGTTGTCTTAGAATGTCAAAAGTTTACTTTTGAGTGACAGATGACGATTCGCGACCGGTGTATGCAACCCGACCGAGAGATAACTGCATACAAATGCGCAATCTATGTTATCTATGTGCACTACGACAAAGCGTGGCAGTAACAAACTTGGACACTGCCTCTGCAGAGGAGTTAAGTACTATGACACGACGTTCCTACTTATTTGGAAACACGAAGATTTCTGAAGCGCATACCTTTTCTGGTTTATTTGTACTTTTCACACTTACAAGTGCTATCAACAAGTATTCCAAGACTGCCGACATGAAGACATTTACCTACCTAAGCATCTTTTATAGCCGTATCATCAAGTGAATACGACGGAAGAGGACCCAGCAGTAGAGAGTCAGGTTCAAGAGTACATCGACCGCTGCCAGTTCACTCTCACGCAGCAAGAAGCGCTCTGCGACGGAGATGACATCAGCTGCCTCAATAATACCACACCGCTTGGTAAGCTTTGAAGTTTTATAAAAAAGAAGTCGGTTAAAAATTAAAGCCAATAAGTATACATAGTTGTAGGAATTCCTAGGTACAGTACAGTATTGTATGCTTACAAATTCTTTCCTTTCTCCAGTCAGGACAGGACGCAGTACCCTTTGAAGCATAGAAAAGTAACTTAAGGGGGAAATTCAAATTTTCTTACGTTTTTTGCAATTTGCAGGTCAGTATCAGGTTGTATCTTGATCTTAATATGATTGGCGGCTGTAACAAATATTAAGGCTCCCACAAACAGGCGCGACAAGGGTAGCGCTGCCTGTCGGGCTCGCGATGTCGCGCCAGTTTGCACGAGCCTTTATTTATACAATTTATGGGGTTGTTGGTAAACATTTGTGAAATTGTTACTGTCATTGTGTATTGACTAAACGAAGTGGCGGCATTAGTTCCAATTTCGGCCACGCGGCAAAATAACCTGATTGCGTTGTACCAATGAGGTGTTACTCTATGCTAACAGAGGTGTGCAAGCAACCGATGTCGGTGGGCCACTGCCGTGGCTACGAGGAGCGTTGGTTCTACGAGTGGGCTAAGAGCACGTGCGAACCCTTCGGCTTCAGTGGCTGCGGCGGCAACGGGAACAATTTCCGCACTCGCGACCACTGCCTGCGAGCCTGCGTGACGAGGGTTAATAATACCGAGGAGAATGGTGCGTTATCTCTTTCTGCCTTTTATTCAGCCTTGCTCCTCTCTCCTTGCTCCTCTTCTTGACCTGGACAGGACAGCACATGTCTTCTGATTGTCACACACTGCGAGAGCGGTGTTGGAAAAAACTTTCTTGTATCCAGAAGGCCAATTCCCGTAATTAATCGCTTTAATCGCCTCTGTGGTTTAGTGGTAAGACGTCTGGTCCCGGGGTCGATTCGCAGTGGGCATCCTCAGGATGACGATGGAGCGCCGGACGCAGAACTTTACGTCTGATTCGGGCGGCGCACTGTGTACGATTTGACCAAACTAGCAGGACAATAGGTATTTAAATGAAATGTTTAAAACTACGTTTTTTTAATCTTGATACAGTTTCGAATACATCTTTTAGCTGATAACACAAGGCAAATAATCCCTTGTCACGCAAAACTGGTTTTAACAATGGGCGAAGTTACTTGAACCTATTGAGGTAGTCGGCCGACCGCGCTCAGTGTGACATGTTCTTTGGTATTGAGTGCTTGTAAGTAGCGTGCCTAGGGTTCTAAATTAGGGCAAGCCCCCAGACTATTTACGATTAAAAAAAAAAAACAGCCAAGTGAGCGATTTACGGATTTTCTTTGTTGTTCATGATAACACCATTATTATAAGTAAGCGCCATCTATATTAACGAATGCGCGTTACCACACCGATTAGTAGGACCTTTTCACCATAGTAAATTCTTTCGCTTGTCACCAAAATTATTCAATCATAAGCCGCTACATGGCCCCCAAATTATCGATTTGTTGTTCTTTTACCGTAAGCATACTTAGTTTTATGAATTATAATGTCGATTGAAAATGTTAAATGAGATATTACATTAGGTACCTATATAACATTTTTTAATTAATCATAATGACAATAGCCAACTCTAATCTTTATTTCAAAACACCTAGTTACGAAGAATATCTTCGATAAGAAAATTATTGTGTTTTATGATCTTGATGAGATGTAATAATAATAAGATGGTTTGTTTTTCAGTGGTTTACCGAAACTACAATTGCCATACAAACAACACTATACAAATTTTGATGTCTTTCATGCCACCAGCTACCTAAGTTTGTCATACTCATCAACATAATAAACAATCGAATGCCAATTTCAATTATATTCTTCAACTGACAAAAATACTTGTTTTTTTCCAAATTTTATTAGGTACATTCATTTGGGGTTGATTACGGTGAAGTAAAGAGAGAGTTACACTGCCAGAAAACTCAATGTAGGTACTTACCTTTTCGAACACAGATTCCTAATTCACATTTTGATGATAAAAATAACACTGTATTCACTTACTAAGACACACACACTTACGAATTACAGCCGCAATAACTATCAAATCATTTTGAATAGTAAAACAAATTCATTATCTCAGCACTTGGAAATAAAATACTGATCTCTAAATATTAATTTCAAAACAATAACAAGTCGAGTTGCGTCGACTGTCGCGTCGCGGACTTGCAACTCACTTTACGCGGGTCAACATCGCGGCTAGTGCATTTGCGCGAACTTAACTCTAAAAAAGCCCGGCTTTTCATTTCATACAAATCTGCGTATAAGTACTTACCAATATATCAACAAATGTAAACGTTTCTATAGCAATTTGTAGGCGAAAACTGCTAGACAAAGAAAGGTAAGGCATACCCCATTGAAAGCCGACGAGTGTGAGCGAGAAGGCGCATTTGAATGCATTGTAGTGGCGCGTAGGTTTGGCAACAAAGCGCGGTATTAAAAATTGTATTCTTATGAATGATTGAGTTCAATGAGTGCGTAGATCTGGCACCCTTGCGCAGTGCGCGCGGCAGATAGAGCGGGGATTTCGAAATTTGATTATTCCTATGACATGAATGATTGAGTTCGAGATTATTGACTGTTTTTTTAAATTTATTTTTTATTTGTAGGCTTACGTTTGTTCTTGTGAATTATGATTTTATTAGGGCAAGCCGGGCTTTCGGGCTTGTATGAAAGTACCGCCCCTGCTTGTAAGTGTTTTTTTGTGATGGAGTCATCAAATGGAGGTAATTATCCATATATTATATTATTAAAATAAATCAAATTGTATGCTTGGGAATTGTAACAGTCACTGAAAAAAAATACATCAATAAAAAAAATTGTTTGGAGATCTACCATGTAGTCAAATGTAGTCAAGCTGTGATAGTAGTCTTAAAACATTCTCTGTGTTACATACTTTGATGCTATAATAATAGTTTTTTGCGATTTTTTGCTATTATATATTTTTTTTGTTTTTTCGTTGTAGATGCCAGAATGCAGCGAAAATCAATATTTGATTTTTGGCGTTCTATTCCGCCCATGGTATAACATGCCGGCAACAGTGCATAAAATTTTGGTACCTACATGGAGCAAATATAATAAAAAATTCGGTGATACCGATAGGCCAAATGTCCGAGGAGGCTTCCGAGCCCAAAAATAAAGAAATCAGAAAAGCCAGATTGGGACACACATTGAAGACATCAAGACACAGAACTAATTATGATTTAATTAAACATTTGTTAACATCTTCAGACCCTTATATATCATTATTAAGAAAACTTCCTCGAAAACAAATATCTAAGCGAGACATAGATATACCTAAGAATTTTATTAAAAGACTTTAAAAAAAACTAAATGTGTAACACATTTAGTTTTGCCTTTTATTTAATACAACATTCCTATGTATACAATAAATGTAATATATAATATAATATTTAGGTTCCCGAGTTTTGTCCCCCTAGATTAGTCAAATCGTACACTGTGCGGCGTGGCAACACGTCGTGTTCGGGTTCGTGACAGGTCAATCGTCACCCTGAGGATGCCTCGTTGAGAAGTGAAACACGTGTCGATTTCTTACGGGGTTTTTTTTATGACCGAATAGGTTACTAAATATATTATCTACGTCTATTGTATTTTATAATGGATTTCCGCAAAGTCACGCCTGAATCAATGAGTTATTTGTTTATTTTGTTCGCAGTTACCACTATTGCTAGCGAGGCAACGGCTGCGGCTATGAAAAAGTTGAAGCCAACACCGCCCCATGAGGACAATGAAGTGATACAAAACGATGGACCACCGCTATATGGCAAGTAATTGTTAATTTTATACCTATGTTGTATTACTGTCGTCATTCTGCATTGATTAGGTAGAAAATCTCCTTTTTTTAATAAAAATTATATGTGCTTTGCGCTGACAGAACTTAACTATAACAATTTATGGGGATATGGGGACTTGAGTCCGAGTTCGACCGGAAACGAAAACCAAATTCGGACTGACTCGAATTGGCGAAAACAGAAAAGTAAATTCGTTCGGACTCTGGGGACTAGATTGATTTTGAAAATTAAAAGTGAATAACAATACATTTTGTACATAGATATAATGATTTATTACACATAGATACCTATTTATGTATCAATGGTGTCGATTCTGTTGTTCACAAACTAAACTAAATTTAAGTTCAGTGCATCTTTTTCTTTCTATTTCATTATGAAAAGGACAGAAGATAAATTTTAGTTTAGTCCTGTGCCTGACGTAATTTTAGTAGGCAAATTTTTAATCGCGTCTAATCTTGTATGTAGTAGTGACAGTTTGACAGGACTAAACAAAAATGTATCTTCTGTCCTTTTCTTAATGATATAGAAAGAAAAAGATTAAAATAATATATAGAAAGAAAATAATATATAATATATAGAAAGAAAGCACTGAACTTAAATTTAGTTTAGTTTGTGAACAACAGAATCGGCACCAATGTGTAAAGAAGGTGAACTAATCTTTCTCTCTTCCTAAATTGTAAGTAACAAAGCGTCGTACTCTCTGTTCGGTTCGTGAAAGGGTGTTACAAATGAGCGGCTCGATGTTTTGTAACAAGTACATGCTCTATTCTATACTTACCTCTAGACTGCACGTTGCTGTGAATGAAATTAATGTACGGAATACGGAAATATATGTTTTATGTACAGTTAACAAAAGAGTTTGGGATGCAGTCAAGAAATAACAGTACCTGGGAGGTAATCTGGCACATCTTGATTTTGAAACAAACTGTCACAGCCGTGTGAGTTACAGTGATGACGCTCTTTTTAATTTGTGTGTATAAATTGCGTGCCTTTGACTGGATCAAATTACAATTTTCTTTCTCACAAAGCCGAACCTTATTGCCAAAAAAACTCAATGTGCCATATTTACGGCCAGATATTGTAACTTTGCATTTCGCGAGTAGGTATTGTTCATTGTTTTTTCTTACGTTTTTTTTTTGTGTTTCATTCATGACGATTAAGTATACAACGTTAGTTTTTATAACGTTGTATATTAGGCTGCCATCACTGCCTGCATTTCAACTGTTTCAACTGCAAATATGCATTTTGAATGCAGTACGACTGTATTCAAACTGCATGAATGCAGTCCGTCTGATGGCAGCCTAAAAGTTTCGTTCTGGTTTTTTCTATATTTTGAGCGTCCTGCTAACTTAACTCTTTTATTGTCTGTACCAACATATACCTACTTGATGTTCGTAGTTGTTTAGCAAATATATGTTATTGATAAGCAGTAGAAGCGGTAAGCTGCGAGACGGGTCCGTGGTTGGGGTGGAGCGAATGCATCGGGGATTGCGACTTCGCTATCAAACTTAATTATAGACTTGTTGTGGTAAGTGTTTGTTTTTAAATGTATCTATTGATGTTCATCTGTTTATTATAAGAAGCTCCACACGACTGGCGCGGTCGATGTTCTTTTATTATGGTACTCTATTTTTTCGTCGTCCGTTTATGTGTACCGCAGAACGATATTTTATTTATGTATAAAGACCTGTCGCGCCCGCGATATCGCGTCTGTTTGTACGAGCCTTAACTAGCCTTCCACCCGCAACTTTGGCCGCGTGTAATGTCGATAAAAAAACATATTTCGAAGGACCTACTACATAACTCACCCTAACAACTTTCAGCCAGTCATCTGTAGATCCAGGGTAGGTAGAAGTGGCAGTGGCATAATCTATCCAAGTCCACGTGATAGCTGTTCTTGGCTTTGCCACTACGTCCCATCGGTGTTTAGCTGTCATCAGTACAGCACGTAATCTATCTTCAATAGATTGTTAGATTATTTTATTTTCAATATTATCGCTATTTAAGAATTGCGATAAGCGTGTAATGTCTCGTTTTGATTACTTACGATCTCGTTCGGCTCACCTAGCATAGTTATGAAATATTCAAACATGTGACGAGGTATGTAATTGCAATCAGCTGATCGATTAAGATTTTTTCATTATCAAACCGTTCTATAATGTTTTCTGAATCTTTTGTAAAGAAATATGTTAGAAGAGCATTCATAATTTTTTGTTGCGAATCGAAGTATTTCTCAAAAAGTTGTCTGCACTCAGCACACTCATTTATTTTGCTTACCGTACCACTATCTGAGAATCCGTAAAGCTAGGAAGTAAACTTTCGCAGTTCATTTCCAATGACGCAAGTTTGCTTCCGTATCGACTTGCACTGCTCTGAAGCACTTGCAGCCAGTCACAGCACGGGAGCTATAATGACAGTCGCAAACCTGACACCGAAACAACTAAACACCAAATAAAGCATTGAAATATGAGCTTTATAGCGTGTAGCGTACAGTGACTTTTCCAAAATCAGGTAATGGTGCCGATTCTATTGTTCACAAACAAAACTAATAAGTTCAGTGCATCTTTTTCTTTCTATTTCATTATTAAGAAGATAAATGTTTAGTTTAGTCCTGTCAAATTAATCAGCGCCTGACGTAAATTGACGTAACAAAAATTTATCTTCTGTCCTTTTCTTAATGAAATAGAAAGAAAAAGATGCACTGAACTTAAATTTAGTTTAGTTTGTGAACAACAGAATCGGCACCATGTCAGGTTTTCGTCGACTGTCGATGCGTGGACCACGCATTGCTGACGTATCGTCTTACACTGGAAATGCTACCGTACGACATATGACATAAAGTTCACATTTAAATGCTTTACTTTGGGTCGGTTGTGTGACAAACTCAAGAACGGGCTCCGCTAATAACATTTTCTGTTCCCACAGCGTCCTGGAAGAGGTTGTCGTCGACTCATGAAAAGCCGGTCGTGTCGGCCGGCGCACTGCCGAAAACTGCTGGCAAACAATTCGTCTGAACATCCCGAGCTAAATTACGACGACGATTAGATATAAGCGTTCATCAGTAGAATACAATTTAAATGTCATGTTTAATGTCTAACTTATTACCCCATATTTAATGTCCTCTAAAACAGAAACAATGTTATAATGTTAGTCAGTTCAATGCCATAGTTGTCAGAACAATAAATTAGATCTCTACTCTATAATAAAGGTCTTGTTGTTGGAAAATTATGTTGTTTTATTTTATTGTTTTTCGTTTGAAAAAAGTGACTTATTTCAGGTGTTAAACAAATCTGCATTTCTATAAAATTCGGAATGACTCGAAAGGCCATTTAACTCGAAAATGTGGCAGTTGGTAAGTAGTTTTTTTTCTATTTTGGAGTGATTAACGAAATTGAAAAAGAAACAAAAATAAAACTAGTTCTGTATACAATGACAATGTGCCTAAATTAGATTCTGTGAAAGTAAAACAGGGCGGCTCATTAATAGGTACCTATCTATGCAAATAGAATAAATAAGTAAAAGGAAATTACGACGAAAGTTAATTAATTTTTATTTGTGTTCAAATCAATAGTCAACAAAACTTTGTACACAAAACACTTACAAACTATTATTATAATGTTAGCATCATTAATGTACAATAACAATGTAATTAACTAAAGTATTACAATCATTCACTTAACTAGCTCTCCCTAATATAATACTGTAAAGGAACATCACAGTCGCTTTGTACGCCACCTCTGTCAACTTTACGATAAAAAATCTAAAACCTGTTGTCAATTTATAAAATTAAAATCTACATATTTTATTTCACATAAACCTACATGGGCACATAAGAAACGTCAGAAGCAAGGTCCACGCTTTCGATTGGTCGTTTCCGGTCGTTTCCTATGGAGAAGAGCCGACAAGAAACTACATGGTTACTTTAAAAAAAAAGAACAAACAGCTTTACTGCTGGGGAGTTTATTGGTCCACTTCTACTTCCCAGCTAAAGCACTAGGAAGTGGTAAAGAGCGGGCGTTTTGGGGGACTGCCTTAAGTAATTGTGACGTGTTTCGAAAAGTGCTAATTCTCAGCATAATTAGAATAAATGACTTTTTTTAAATTCGCTACCTTTATGAAATGTTACATCTGTTGAAATCGTATTGTTTTTACACTTCCACTGTCTATGATTACCTAATAATTCCTTACTCATTGATAAAAGATACGACAAGACAATTTTCGAATTCTAAAAATATACCCACACAAAAAACGTAAAGTATGACAGGTATAATCATTTTATTATTCAATTTCAGTCACATCTATGGACTGATTGCTGTTTGAAAACAGTTTTCTTGTTATTATAAGAATCGGTTGCATGTACAATTTCACCGCGAACAAAAAGGTTTCTTTCGTCACCGTAATAGCTCCATAACAATACCTTTTTATGCTTCGACAATAACCTCTCGTCATTGCTAGTGTTAGTGGCGGCGCCGCCGGCGCGAGCGCAGCCGACTGACAGACAATGTGGCTCGCGAACCATGTTTTTATTCATTACACTTTCACTGTTGTAGGCTGACTCTGTTATTTACCACGATTAGAAATTTCACCTCTTACCGCGACACACGAACAAGCTTCTTTGGTTGTATTCTTAAAATATAATAATATAGCCTGTTTTTTAACATTTTTATTTCAAATGTTTATTGCATATTTGCTGTTGATGGTATAACTGAAGGCCGAATAAAATTCTTTCATAATACCTACCTACTATATTTCCGACAAATATCCGACACGAAAGACAATTACGGCCACGCGCCTGTTATGCGAAACTAATACCAAAATTGGTTTTACCTGTCTTGACTAAATGAATTACTTACTTATTCAAATTGAAACTTATTTCTATAAATATTTACAAGGCAGTTTAATTAAAATACGGCAAGATTAATTAATTATACGTAGGTAGGTAATATCAGTTCTTGTAGAACCGTTAAAACATCATGTGGCTGCGCACATGATGAAAAAAAATCCGTTATGATAAAAAGTCTCTTAAAAATTGTCTCGCTGAGAGAGGCATCTTCACTTTGGCTTATGATCTAACTGGAGGGCGAAGTCCTGTCAGTTATCATTCCTTTAAAATCACACAGTTGTGAGTACAGTATTTTGTACAAGAACACACGATACACTCTATTGTATGTACCTAACTTATCTAAATGCGAGTGACGGTGGGTAAGCGAGCCGGTTCGCAACATCGCGGCGCAGTGCACTCCTTGGCACATGGACAGGAACAGCCCTGGTTTGCAAAGTCTATTAACGCCTTTTTTTCTTCATCTGTACCTGCGTAAAAGCAAAAAGTTTATTATCATGTCTAGTTTAAAAAGTGCAAAATCAATTACATTTAGCTCTTAATCTACGAAAAGTGGTCCTTTGGAGCAGTTATCTTGTACTGAAGCTCTGACCAATTTTTGTACAACGGACTTACCTAAAATAGCGGTGAGCGTAAACTCCGGTTGTAGGGTGACTAGACCGATGCCGTGACGTTTGAATATATCACATACTAGCGCGGAACTCTTCAAATAATCCTGAAATACGATAATAAGCATTTAATAAATATATCGGTTTGAATACTAAAGTAACGCCTGATTATGCATGCAGTGCAGATTTAAAACCACGAGAAACTTGTCTAAGTAGGTAAGGTTTAGGATTACACAGAGACCGCGTGAATATCTAATAAATTCTCTGATTGGAATTTGTCAGCAACACAAGCCTTGAAGTGTAAAGGGAAATTGTTATAGTTAAGTAATACCTACTAGCGAGAACGAACGTTTCTACACTCGAATTATGTCAGAGCAAGAACATTATACAATTGATCCTTAGACAATATTTACAAATAACTGACTGACTTTAAGATAACTGTATTGCGATTAAAATAACAAAATTTGCTATTCACCTCATGTGATCCGTACGCAATGTGTGCGGTGGCGACGACCTTGTCGCGGTGCATCTGCCACACGTGCAGCTCATGTATGGCCAGCACCCCCGGCACCTTGAGCGCGGCGGCCCGCAGCTCGCACGTGCCCAGACCCTCGGGCACGGTCTGCAGCAGCACCAGGCCCGCTGACCGCACTTTAGAGAGAGAGTGAGAAAAAATACTTATAATACCACATTCGAAGGACCATTTCATCATCATCATCGTCTTTTTAGCCGAAAGACATTCGCTGCATTTAGTTGAACCTTATGCATCGCTTGTCCCTCTTGGCCTATAGATTGTGATAGTTTCTTCAAACGGGCCTACCTTAACGATATTTGTAATCAATTTGTTGTTTCGCAGTGGATGGGAAAATAAAGGAACAAGAGATCTCATAGTCATAAGCAGCGTTTAAGCAATAGAAGAAGCCTACTACTACCAGTATTTTACGTGGAGCGACTGCCTATCTGACCTCCACAACCCAGTTACTGGGCAATACGATACCCCTTGGTAAGACTGGTTGTCAGACTTTCGGGCTTCTGACGACCCGTAACAACTGTGAAATATCCACGAATAGCCAGGACCGAAAGCTTTCCGAGACAGGGAGGAGCCTCGGTATGTAAAGATGGTCACCCATCCACGGACCAACCCCGGCAAGCGTAGCTTAACTTGATGGATCGACTCGTGCGGTTGTTATTACTTAGCCACGAGCTCTTGCCTACTTTACTATAAATTTAACTGTAAGTATGTAGATTATCTTCGGCTGATGAAGGGTCTTGACCAACAAGTGTATGCGAGGCTTCTGTCCATGGTTTATCTGATCCCAAAGTGGCTTTAGTAACACAAAGTAGATGGGAAATTTTCAATCTATCGCACCGTTTTCCATGCAAATAGCTCCTTTCTCTATATCACAGATATCTGACGTTATATATTTTGTAGTAAGCGGTTGTAAAGTCCTCGTCTGATAATGTATCAGCAGCTACTAGCAATATTTATAACGATGTGATAAAGATCATGTTGCCGGGCGACGGTTACTACTGTACTTATTCAATTTTGCCAGGTGAAGTTGACGATCTATTAAATAAGTTAATTATCGGTAGGTACGAATTGAATTCGTAATAATAAATATCGTAAGTATTACCCAGTTTACTGTTACGGTTTTGGAGGACAGATAGGCAGTCGCTCCATGTAAAATATTGGTATTTAGTTGCATCCGGTGAGACTGGAAGCCTACCCAACATAGTTGGGACAAGGCTAGGCAGATTGTTATCGAGACGAATTGAATTAAGGTGTTGAAAAGTCTGAGGAAACCTTTTGATCGTAACTCTTGCTTGGAGAACGGAGCTCACCCTTATGAAATAACTAGTGAAATAATGGAAACATCGGCCGTTGGTCCCCAGTGTCTCCACAGTTACGGAACTTTTGCGTAATTTGCGTTGCATCGCATTCGTATCGCGATTATTTCCACTTCAGTAACTGCTAATAGAAGATCTTGGATTGTGGGCAGATTTTAGAAGTTTCGAACTGTTGCACTTACTTCCCGTTCCCATGTACTTAGTAACATAGTAACGCTGTTGCTGTTTGTGTCCTGAATATTCTTTGTCTTTCTTTTATAACAACTAGGTGCACATATGTTAAATTTTTTCTACGTTTTATCGATATCTTATCGTGTCACGAAAAATAATGATATCGACAGGTATAAAAGTAATTTACATACAATATAAAATTTTATGGGCCTTGATATCGTCTGGGGTAATTTGTTGAATCTAATTAGCTCTTTATCTAAGCAATTATTGTAGATAGCATCATTTGATGTTACCTATACCTATTGTTTTATAATCAGTAAAATCAATTGGATAAATTCTTCTTAATTATAATTAAGTTGAAAATATAACAGCCGAAGGATGTCTACCTACGGCTAGATTTCTGGGAGTTCTGTAGAAGTTCTGGGCGACTCTCAGGACTCAAATGATTACGTACCTATTTATTTACATATTATTATTGGAATGGTGATCGCAGTAAGTAGGTTTGTGGTTTTTATGGTACTATAATAAAAACTAAAACCCAACTACGACTAAAAAGGTACCTATAAACAAGACACCACAGACGGACAAATTAAAAATCCGTAGTCACACGTGTTAGGGCATAAATCGAACAGATTACGTGTGACTCCGGATTTTGAATTTGTCTGTCTGTGGTGTCTTGTTTATAGGTACCTTTTTAGTCGTAGTTGGGCATGTTTTAGTTTTTATTACCTACTTTAATTTATTTAAATTATTTTGAGGTCATTATATTTATATTTTTGAAATGTGCTCATTAAGCCCTTTCATTTGATACCCAACATGGTACGATTTTTTTTATTTCCTGACTTTATGTCCTCTAGAGGGCGCCATTTTTAATTCAATGTGACGTCACATAGCCTATAACCAGAGGACGATCAAGACGCTTCCAACGATACCTCATTTGTCAAATTGTGATGAGTGGTTTAGAAGATAGGACGGAACAGATGAACATACATACATACATACCGGTCAAAATCATAACCCTCCTTTATTCTTCGCCGTAGTCGGGTAAAAAGAGAATTCCGTTAAGATAACCAATAGAACAAAGATAGGTACCTAACGCTTTTCATTGCATAAAAAACGTGTAGTTACTTACTAAACGGGTAGTTAAAGATGACGAGGACTATGGCTGCGCAGGCGGAGAGTGCGGGGTCAGCGATGCGGGCTGCTACGGGCTCCCACTCGGTGGTCAGACCAGCTCCCATCACGAACAAGCTGCCTGAGTGTTAACAGAATTTACAATGTTGTATAAGTATGGAGTTCATCTAAATGCACTAGTTTGTTCGAGCTTCTAACTCGTCGGCCGCGTAGGTCTGGTGGTCAATAGCGGTATGCGCTGTACGCGGTGAGCATGAGCTCATGAGGTACTGAATGAAATTGGAGCAAATTGTACCTAAATCATGTTTCTGAAACAGTGGTGGTGATTGAATAATAAATAATTACGTAATTCAAATTCATAAACGACGACGCAGGCGCCACGCCATTGGCACCTCTGGCACCTACATAAATAGATATGTTTATATTTATTTATCATCATGCCGCCATGCGTCACCTCAACATTTTGTCAATACTTACCTACTCCACAAGCCAGGCTCGTCCGAGTGTGGACTTCATAAGCAAGGTACCTACTACCTTTGCGTCTTAATTAAAGATGTATTCCTAGCTATTAATGTAGACTTATTGAGGAAATGTATAGCACTGTTTTTTTGGCAAAATAACTTACCACAAAAACTAAAAGACTTGTTCAACGCGTGTCCACAGCAAGGGTCCACAGCACGGAGTACATTTTTCTAAAGTATAGTCCACAGCGTGTCTATTGTCAGTTTTATGTCAAACTCCATAAAGAAATGTCATGTTTAAAAGGTGTTTAGTCTAAACCTCGCCGTAGTAGGTGAGATATGTTCCTTGGACTAAATAAACAACTGTTAAACACGGTTTTGTGGTAATAATAAGGTATTGATTTTTTTAATAATAATTATAGGAATAGTTAAAAGGTCTACCTCGTTAGTCGAGTGGTCGCAAGCGTTACTGCTGAGTACGAGGTCCTGGGGTCGATTCCCAGTTCGGGCAAAGTATTATTGGGTTTTTCCAACAAGAATTTCTGAGTAGCAGTCCGGAGTCTGGATTTGTGCCCGGTTGATGGCGATAGGCTCGCCCCCTATTACATGGGACTTAAATTATCACTGGCGAAATGTGGGTGTACTACAGGTACACTTCTGCCCAACCCTTCGCGGAAACAAGGCGTTATGTTACCTTTCTATATAATTATTAAATTATTATGCTTAATTAAAGGATACTCGGAAATGTCTGGGCTGGAATTTATTCAAGGACAGTTTTCAGTATCTAGTCAGAATTTGTTTTTGATTAGTAAAGGAAAAGGATTCGACTCCAGGTGATCATGTTTGGGGATGAGTTTTGCAACACTCTCTCGTGTCGGCAGCTTTACCGATAAATTATGTAAAATCAATGCACTAATTTATTCACCCAATCCTACAACCTATGTCGTTTCAATATCTGACTCAATTTTAAATAATAATGACAACATAAACATTAATTCAACAACACGTGTAAACTATTTACATAAAATTAGCTGACGTACAGTAGTATTTAATTATTTGTTTGTTTGCACGCATGATTATCGTAAGAGCTAGAGTTTTCTATCAATTGTAGCATGTGTTTGTTGAGTACCTAGATACTCCTTTTAATTACATAACATAACATCGCGCCTGTAATCCCCGAAGGATTAGGTAGAGGTGTGATAGTACACCCACTTTTCGCCAGTTATGTTTTTTTTTATCCCATGTAATAGGGGGCGACCCTATTGCTATCAACCAGGCACAAAACCAGACTCCAGGCAGGGGGCTTAAAACAGTCACTTTGGTAGAATCATAATAGGAAAATATTATGAATCATCGTAAAATGTCACAAACTGACAATTCATAGTATGATCTGCGTGCGATTCGTATTACAAATTATAGGAATTGCAGTTATGACAGTTATAATGACAGTTGGAAATTCAGGAAATGAAATATTTTTAGAGGAATTGCTAATGTGACCGTTTTAGGCCCACAGGCTGCTACTGAGAAATTTAAAAAAACCCAATAACACTTTGCCTGAACTGGGAATCGAACTCAGGACCTCGTGCTCAGCAGTAGCGCTTGCGACCACTAGACCAACGAGGCAGTCCTTTTAATTATTCCTATAATTTTAATTATAATAAATGAATACCTTTTTACCACAAAACCGTGTTTAACAGTTGTACACTTTTTAAACATGAAATTTTTGTATGGAGTTTAACATAAAAGTGTCTAAGTTTTTGTGGTAAGGCCCGTAATGTTTATTTTGGCAAAAAAAACAGTGCTTTATATTTCCTTATACTCTACATGAATAGCTAGGAATACATCTTTAAATAAGACGCAAAGGAAGTACTTTGCTTATGAACTCCACACTCGGACGAGACTGGCTCGTGGAGTATTGACAAAATGTTGAGGAGACGCATGGCGGCATGATAAATAAATGTAAACATAACATCTGTTTATGTAGGTGCCAATTCGTCGTCGGTTATGAATTATTTATTATTTAATCATCACCACTGTTTTAGAAGCTTGATTTACAATTTGCTCCAATTTCATTCAGTATCTGAATGCTATAATAGGGTGATCATTATCTATCTGCCTTCCCCAACTATATTGGAGTCGGTTACCATCTCACCGGATGACGCTGTGAACCTAATACCAGAATTTAACATGGAGCAATACCTAACCAATCAGATCTCCACAGCCACAGCCTAGCCCAGTACCTAGGAAAATGGGGTAGTATTAACTTTAAACATAGAAAATATATAACTTACTGGCAATGTCAGTTGGCGCATGCGCGAGCACCGGCTCTGCTGACCCAGTCTTGAGCACAACTCCTCCACCTTCTGTGACGCTCAGGCGCCGGCTGTAGCTCAGCTCCCGTCCTAAAACACAGTTTATTTAGAGTCTGAAAATATATGTAGGTATTGATTTGGTACAAAAAAAGGTGTATTACCAGACTCGCCTAAACAAAATTCAAATTCGGCATCAAAGTAAGACTGGGGTCTGTCCGACACATGGTTGGGAATATAGTTTAAGTACCTAGTTCATAAGACTGGCACGTTGGACTACTCAGTGGTCGCAAGCGCTATTGTTGAGCATGAGGATCAGCATCCTAATTATATAATACGTTACACGATCAATGAGTTTGAAACAAATGTCTAATCAATTGCTTCATAAGTTCGAAAAACAAATATGCTCAACAATGTAAACAACGCAATGAATGTTGTTGAACTGTCAAAATGTTACGAAAATCAGTTACGCAATTAGATAGCTGGGTTCGATTCCTGGGTCAGGCAGGCATAATGGGGTTTTTTCATCTGGAATTTCTCATTAGCAGCCCGGAGTTTGGATTTGTATCCGGTTGATGGCAATGGCAAGCCTCCGCCTGTGACAAATGGTTCTTAAACATAACTGGCGAAATATGGGTCTACCATAGTACACCACCTCTGTTTAACTCGTCGGTGTAGGCGTCATGTTATGATTATAAGAATCCTTAAGGCTGATGGGGATTCTGTCTCTGATTCTTAGTTTCAATTTTCAATACAGGAACACCAGCACCTACTACCAAATTCAATGCTACCCATATATTTATGAAAGAATATTATATTTCTATGGTGCTATCAATCGCGTTAGAATCCTTCAAGATTTCCTTGTCAATGGAAGCTTTTCAATTTTTGCAATTTGTTACCTAGTGCATTTCATTGTCTGCAAAGTGGGACGTGAGCAATTTGTTGGGGCCTTCGTATACCTATTGTGACAATGATGACTTTGACCTTAGAATGTATTTGATGTTTGACTTTTGGCTCACGACCTATCAATTTGTCCTGCTAGGAGCAGGACAACTTTGTTATTTATGTAGTAGTAGTAGGTACCTACTTACCTAGGTTACACCACACACATATCTGGGGGGATGAAACCTGTTCCTAGGGACCTGATTTGAAAGGTTTTTGCTTTGTATTGTGGCAGATGGATTGTAGAATCCACTGTTTTACAAAATCAGCTGTTCCATACTAAAGTTTAACTATACCTACTAAACTGTATGGGACAGCTGTGTTTTTTTTTCGCGATTTCGAAATTGGTCCCATATTAAAAGTTATTCAGTTCGATGGTCTAAACCACCTCTTAAAGTTTTTAAAGAAAATTTTAAACACCTTGTATACTGTTAGGGTAAACACCGTTATCCTTGAAACCAGTGGTTTGGTGTCATTAATAGAAGGTAAAATCAATGGAAAATTACGACTTTTTTCTTCTTTTTTTAAAATTACATTTTACCACTCGAGTATGCCCTAGGGCAACGAACTTGCGTCTCAACACGGGCGGGCGGTGCGGTACGCGACCCCTCCCTCAGTCAGTCAGCTGTTTCGCTAGCGAGCACGGTGTCGGATAGAAACTTTAAAAAATCTTTTAATGAAAATAACGTTTTTTTTTGTTGTTACTCGGGGGTTTATTTTATATTTTAGTCAACTACTCATGGTTTGAGTGACAACGGTGTTAACCTTTACACCCCGTATACTATAAGTAACTCAATAATATTTACGTGTAGATAGATAGTTGAAACGTACTACCTGTATTATCATTCGAGTTTGTTTAATATCTATTGTGTGGATAGAATAGATGAGCTACCTACTCTCCGGTGAGGCCATTGGTTTACGATGTTATGTTTTGGTTTAAGATTATAGTTTCCCTTCACATTGTTTAGGTACATTGACCATTCAACTGGTTTATCGGAAAATGGCTTGCGTAAGCGAACCGTAGCAAAGAAAAGATACTCTGTACTTCAATTTTACCTTCATGCTCATAAAAAAAACGTGTGCAGTCGGGGGACCCCCGAGCCCCGTCAGGAAAACGAAGTTCTTACTCACGTATGATCCTTATCCTTGCATATTATAAAACAAAGTCCTCCGCGATACACTCAAAAACTACTGCACCGACTTTGATGCTGTTTTCACCAATGGGTAGAGTGGTTCTCGAGGCAGGTTTTAGTATACCGATATCCACGCGAAGCCGCGGGCATCAGCTATACTCCATTTGAAATAAGATTAGACATTTAAATAAGCCTTTTTTACAGTCGGTTCAACCGATTTTGACTTCTATTGCGTAAGCAAGACAAATAACAGCTGCAGTAGACAGTTGGTATTGTGTAACTTTTTTTCTTTTAATGCCATCCTTATGCCTACGGTATAGAAGTCAAAATCGGTTGAACGGACTGTAAAAAGGTTTTTTTAAATGTCTAATCTTATTTCAAATGGAATTTAGTTTAAAATAAAGACAAAATAGTTTCACAGCCGCAATCTTGGATTTAAATTTTGGCCTCACGATCGGCTTTAGCACCCTCGATAACTATGAAAACGACATTTCGCTTCCGCCTTCTTGGACTTTCATTTTGACCAAGTTCACTTTTTCGCATTTTCCTACCGCACTAAATAGTCATTAGGTAATTAGCCAAGAGTAAGTTTTTATAGGAGCTGTAATTATCTGCGTAATGACAATAGCAATTGATCGCAATGCCTTTCATTTTGAGAGTTCAGAGGCTCTAGATAAAGTCACATTCTGTCAGTGATAACTGTGATGGAAAAAGCAGGACATAACCTATCGAAATGAATGACAATCCTGTTGAAAGTTTTCGATAGCTTATGTCAGTCCTATACATTTTTGCCTTTTCCATCATCGTTATCGCTGTTAGTTCCGAGAGTTGTGGAGTTCAGAGGCTCTAAACAAAGTCACATTCTGTCAGCGATAACAATGATAGATAACGATGATAGAAAAGGCAGGATTGACATTAATGTCAATCCTGTTGAAAGTTTTCGATAGCTTATGTCAGTCCTATACATTTTTGCCTTTTCCATCATCGTTATCGCTGTTATAACATAAATGTCAATCCTGTTGCAAGTCGCTGTAGAAATACGAAACGCTTTCGAAGGGATTGTCACTTGTCTAGGCCCTCAGATACGTTCATTACGTCTGCTAGCTATTTAAGATGTTGAGCAGACGACATTTTCAAACCTATGAAGCAATAGATTATACTTAATTTGAATATCTTTTAAAACCCTTGGATGGCGAATGAAAGTGTGTTATGTATGCAATTAGGGTGCGGGAGCTGTTAAAATCTGATTTATGTTATTTTTCAGGGCCCATATCAATCTATATCGCTCTGCTACAAACAGGTAGGTATGCAAGTGCTTAAAGTTCATTGCACTTATTATGTTTTTATCCTGATTCAATAATCCTTACTATCCGCAAGATAGCATGGTTCGTAATCGTGCGCTAGTGTCATGTTTTGAATTGCATTCCGTACCGAGTACCGACTATTTTCTTCCGGAAAATGTTTACTTACTTAAAGAAGCTGGCACGTGCTCTTGTACAGAACTTGCAGAAGTTGATGATGGATTGAATGCTGTTATTGAATAACAGAAAGATGGTGCCGATGCTCACTACAAGTCAAATGACTAAATAGTTTACATAATTGAATTGCGTCTGAAATTGGGTATGGTGGGAGTTCGATCTTCAAATTGATTGTTGGATGTTGGTACCCCAGGCCGTATCCAGATCACTACGGGGTGGTGGTTCATTTAACACCTTTCGGGGATGAATTTTCAAAAATCTTTCCTTATTTAAATTAAAAGGCAAAACTTTAAAACTGAAAGGCAACCAACGTGGATGCTCTTAGAAAACCTCAACCTTGCCCCCCTGACAGCCTTGTTGTACCTGCTATATCTATCTTAGTTTACGCATGGACGCATGTTCTGTACTAAAAAGTTGTGGATTGGTCAGAAATGAACTCAGAGCCTCTCTGAACTTCGGAGAGCAGAGCATAGAGCGTTTGAACAGAAAAGGTCTCGAACGCAAAATGCAAGAATTGTTGTCGTTTTAATAACGTTTTCATGATTACCTACCTACCACAATAATCGATTAATGTTTTGGTGCATTAGGTAATGTTGACGTTGACGAAACTACAGGCAGCCAGTTATTTTATAAACATGAAAATATAATGGAATTTAGGTTTAACTAGTTCGACACACAGTGATTGTTTGTTTTGCACTCGGTGAGTTCTATACAATCGCATTTCATCATACTAAGTCTTGTTTACACTGACTGCAACCTGTAATGTAAATAAGAAATTATACACTACGATATGTATAGTACCTAGGTACTAGCTAAGCTACGAGTCTACAATTTTTTAGCTAAGCTCGCGAGGATGTTAGCATTAAGATGAAAAAAAAATGATCATCATCTACTTATTTAATATATAGTACTCGCTCTTGCCCGCAGTAGTCCCCAAAGTCTCGATGTCGAGCGAATATAGGGATAAAAAGTCCTATTAAAAAATCCTTTGCCCTAACCCAGTTTATGGTCTACCCATGTGCCAAATTTCACAGCCCGTGAAATCGTAACAAATAAACTCACTTTAGCATTTATAACATAAGTAAGGAAGTAAGGATATCATTACAGCGGCCCTTCTACCTGCACCGCTGCCCTAAACATAAGCAACATAAGCTTTCTAGGTCGACAAAAAGAGATTCTAAGGAAAATGTGAATGTTCACATTAGCTATCACGTTCAGCACAACTTTGGTTTGAACGAGGATGCTATCCGCTCTTGATGTAAACTCTCAGTTTTTTTCGAGATCCACGAGACCATAATAGGCAGCTTATTCCCGTTACATCGTGTAGCCTCTGATCCACCCACCATCTCCAGTTACAACTTACAACTAAGGTAATGACTGCCTGTCCTATTTTCTCATAGGCGCACATACGACAAGTTCAAAACAGTTCATAAGCCTGAAGGTTCTACAAAGAATACTCACCAGCAAGCAGCATATAATTGATGGCGTGTAAAAGCAGTCCTATCACGGCGCTGCCAACGATAACCTTAGGATATCTCGGTGGTTGTCCATGTGAGGAGTGTACTCCCAGCTGCAGAGCGTTCACCACCAAGGCGAGAGCAAAGGATGCAAAGAGCACGTGCACGGAGAGGCGCCCCACCACCTCGATGCGCGCCCAGCCGAACGTATTGCGCAGGCGACCCTCCCGGCCTGCGCCCTCATCTGCGCGCTCATACTGGACAATGTAAAAGGATTTAAGTATATAAAATTCCATAATCAATAGCTTAGTGACAAAGTGACCAGAACCAATATGATAATGTATACCTATATATTATATATCATAAAAAATGTGATGGTGATCACAATACGTGGAAACAATTTCCAGCTATGTTCAGTTTTAATGTTTGATCATCTATAACGAGTGTAAAAAGACGCTTAACGAAGCCGAAAGTCACTCCTTGTGATCATTTTTTTGTTCTGGACCATACCTTTTAAAGAAAGCAAGTTTTCTAATGTTATAACTTAATTTTAAATACCCCCACAAATCCTGAACCGTTGCATGCACCCATAAACACAATGTCTTGCGTGCGTTACGTTGCGCACTACCGTAAGCAGCGATTTTTCACACCATAAATTAAAGTCGTTTCCCAGCAATTATTTCTGTGCAATGTTACATAATTTGATGTGCAGAATGCATAGTTGACGGCTATTTGATGGATCTTTTTACACCCTGTATAGGCAAAAGGAAATCCACTCTCGGATAATCCAGCTGTACTAGGAATTATTACATAAAAAACATTTCACGCAACAGCCGCAGTGGTTGAACTCATGATTTCGCAAGTTATCAGTGGATTTACCTGCCCATAAAATATCACATAAAAGCGAACTATAAGCATGAAATGAAAGACGAAATGGGCCGAATAATTAGTGATAGTGAGAATTAGATCAGTGAAATATGAAATTATGAGTAGGCAGAAGGGAATTAGGTAAGCAGCAGGTAAATATATTCAGCAACTAAAGTATTGGAATATAGGATCAAAATAATGATCACGTCGCTAAAAGTAGATATCCGAATGAAAGGCTTTATTTCAAGCATATGCAAGAAACACCAACTTTGTATGAGATCAATGTTGTGACGAGTCCGACGAGCCTGCAGAGCGAGTGGCAGGTGTCCACGAGGAGGGTCGGCGAGTGCGTGAAGTGCGACGCGAACAACCGGCCGCTGAAGCCGGCCACCGCCAGCAGCAGCGCCAAAAGCGACCGCGGTGGCGGCAGCCACTGCAGCCACTCTTTCATCGCCATCCTTATGGGTCTTGGAAACTGTTGGGGAAGAAAATTTACAATCTATTAAACAAATCAAACTTAAAAAATATAATACATGTTCTGTATATTGCTTATGTTGCTGTTTTGTTTCGTCATTATGTAACTTCATAGAAATTGGCCCCAGGTTGATGATATATTACGCTATCGTTCCCTAATATCATTATTTAGTTCCAGGTTGCTGGGTATCCCTCGGTTAGTAGGTTTCCCAAGACGTGTTGCGCAATATGGCAAAATTTAAGAGATGGCAATTTTTTCTGATATGCAACAACAAGGGAAGTTTACATAAATTCGGTTTTGTTTTGTCTTTGTGTGACTTGATTTCAATATCATCAGTCATCAGTGTCATCACACCACTATTTTAATCGAAATTAATTAACAATGGATGTCGTTGTCTCACATTAAGTATGCTCTCAAAATAAATCGAGATAAGACAATCAACCATGTTTTAACACACCGAAAATAATATAAACTAATTACAGGTTGATCGGCAAAAATTAATGTTTCACATAATTAGGCATATTATAAGCTGATTAAGATAAGGTTTATGATGGCGTTCGTCGTCGTTTAGCGCACGTGATTCTAACAAACCAGTTGAAAGTTGGTGGGAGACAGCCGGAGTGGGTCAAAAAATTTAGGGCGTAGTTTTTTGTCAAATAAAACAGTTAAGAATTCAATAGCGCTGCATTCTTGTTTTGCAGTGAGAGTTAGATAGTACTCAGTATTTTCTAATTGCAGATCTATCGAGATTACCCAAATATATTTTTTGTTCGTTGATGGTTTTAAAATGTTGACTCCTTCATCGTTCATTTATCATTGCAGTGTTGTCAACCCCTCGAATTAAATTCAAGAACTTGAGTAGAAAAATAGTGATTTCAAAATATATACTGAAGTCGACACACAGGATTTTTTAAATTGGAAGTTGACTGCAGCAGCTAGTAACAGTGACGTTTTTAATGAGCATCACATACTTACAGAAAATAGCACAGGTCCAGTTAGCGTCTAATGAAAGTTGTTATGGCACGGGTAACGGTCTTTACCATATGAAGAGTGGTATCGAAGCTGGTTTTCTATAAACTCTATATGGTCTAAAGTTCTAATTCTGAGCAATTCAGTGACCGCCTTGATGAATTTTATTCTTACTTCAGATTTTCGGATTTGGTTTTTGATTTCGGTTCAGCTTTGACCCCAGTAGGTCCAGAAAAAACGTTTCCTTATTAGCTTCAAAGTCACCATTGCACGTTGCAATGGTGAATTTGAAGCTAATATTTTGTGCTTCTAACCTAATTCCTTATTACCTAAGTATCGTCTTATTTATCTTTTTTTTTTTGCCTCTCCGTCTGTCAAAACAAATTGCCTTATCCAGCCGTTATGAAATGAACGAAACCTCTAATAAATGCCAATTTATAAATCGTTAAAGAATTTCATGTCTTGCACAGTAAGTATTTGATTGTCCACTTCCACTCTCTTATTGTTTTAATTTTAGTATTATCTAGACAGCATTTCCTCGAGACCTCGAGTAACTACAGGTTATAAGAGGCTCTTCTTACGTATAGTAATTCTGTCATTGTTGTGCCTCGAATGCCAACTTGCGGAAGAGGGCACTTAGCCTTCTAATGGACCGTCTCCGGCAATTGAACCGAACCGGTGAATATCACACACATTTATGAATTAATTGTCGACATGTTTGTAGATATGGCACAGTTTTTAAGTAGGTAAGATTTCGTTTTATTTAAGAGAAGATGAATGAATAGTGTTAGAAGCTGTATATGCTAAATCTTAAGTAAATGATGTCCCCTGAATATTGTAGACATTAATGTCAAGAGGTAAAAAACTACAATATATATTATACTATTAATAGCATCATACTGTCTCGCCTCTCGTCCAACCTTTACTTAACGGTTTAGATTTCTACGTTTTTTATGAGGAGCTTTGCGGTCCACTAACTACGAAGTGAAGTACCAAGACGAACATAGACTTTCGCTAATATATTCGAGATCTTTCACGGTAATATCGTATGTTCTAATAATATATGTGCCTACGTAAGTATGGCAGGTACATGTCAAACGAGTAAACTATGATTAAAGTTGTTGGCAAATACTGATTAAATATATAAAATTAGATACGTTATTGGATTTTATTCCGGCCAGGTTGCTGATAAACTTACCACTTACTCGGCTAATATTTACCTTTAAATGGAAATATACCGCGTGCAGTTCAATGCCTCAGGGATTTAATAAAAACTAGTATTTTGGTAAATTTGCTCATCATTCATTTGATGAACTTGTAATGTAATATTATAAGATAATCACTATCTATTCTTATATTATGACCAGCTTCAGATATTAATACTAATAATGTTCAAAGGTATTTGATTTAAGTATATGGAGCAAGCAATGAAATTACAAGAAAGACGTACCGGTTGGAGTGAGTAAATAGCGCCCACGCATTAGCCTATTTTTTAAATAATTTACGTGTTTGATGGTCACCTAAATATCTATTTTAAGTTCAATGTTCTTTTCCTCATCGCCCTTGATTTTAGTTCCTACTTTTGTCGAAGTCTAAGTTGTTTGAAGAAACGATATTAATTAATTAATGCTTATCAGTATTTGTTTTAAAAAGTGCGTGAATAATTATCATTCTTGATAGTCGGGATCATTTACTTAATTTGTTTTAAAATAAAATAGCACTGTCTTAGTATACCTACTTAATTTGTTTCTTTTTATTAGTTTTATTATTTTCATAATTAGTATGAGGTCTGATAAAATCGTTAAAATTATTTCAAGTGTAGCTGCTGTTTTCTTTAATGTAGGTACCTATCCTTAATTAGTAGTACTTATTTGAATGTATGTTTTACGATAAATCCGTTCAGTCTATTCTGTAAAATCACCATGAATATTTAGGTGGAGTGAACTTCAAGTGGCTACAAATTGACAGCGCACATCACGTAAGTGTTCACGGTGAGAATACAACGGCAGTTATTTTATAAGGCACAATAAAGATTACAAAAATATGATGCGAAATAAGAGGTACTTATTTATTATTTACGACTTGGAATCTATAAAATTAATCGATACTAATTCTTATGAAGAACAGGTAATAATGAGTAAAAAGATAAATTTTTGTCCGTAATACAAAGAAAATTCTCATGTTTTTCATAAAAAAGCAATCCAAAGAAATTAAATCATCTAATACCGATCGTCGTTCGTTCATTACCAAAGACAATCATTTAAATAGGTTTATCTGCTTCATGTATATTATTGTAATTAGGTGGCATTATATTTTACTTTGATTGGGCAACTAAAGGCATCAGGAAAAGTAGGGAAAGATTATTTGAACTGTATGGCCTTAAGCCGTATATTAACACGGAAACTTTTAATAAGTATGTTGCTACTTACTCAAAAACGTTTAAAATAGTCTGCAAAGCAGCTAAAGCTTCTTTTATTAGCAACAAGGTTAAATCAGCAGACAATAAAATAAAGACAGTTTGGAAAATTATAAACAATGAAACTAACAAGAACAAAAGACGTAACACTGATTACACACTGGACACTTCCCGCGGTCTCATTAGCGCTAACATTGATGTTGCTCAGGAATTTGCAACTTTCTTTACCAATATTCCAATTAAGACTACGGAAACTTTAAATTCCTCGCCCTCACTTGCTATTGATTTACTAAAAGCGAAAGTTTCAACTTGTCCTATAGAATTTAAATTTAAACATATAAACCCTGGGGTCGTTGTAAAAGCTTTTAAGCAACTCAAGATCAAAATTACCGAAGATCTGTGGGGCATGTCTACTAAAGTTTGTCAATCCATTATTGAGACAATTGCACCCTATTTAGCTTTAATATTTAATTTGTGTGTTGATCAAGGGGTATTCCCAGATTTAATGAAGTACAGTAAAGTTATTCCACTTTTCAAATCCGGGGACAGCAAAGACACTAATAATTATAGACCCGTTTCGGTTTTGCCGGTTTTCAGTAAGGTGTTTGAAAAAGTAATGTTAAATCAAATGCTCAATCATTTTAATCGTAATAACATCCTACACGATCAACAGTATGGTTTCACCAAAGGACGTTGCACAACCGACGCCGGTGTCACCTTATTAAAACACATCTTTAACGCATGGGAAGAGGCTCAAGATGCAATAGGCATCTTTTGCGACCTATCTAAGGCATTTGATTGCGTGAATCACGAAACACTGCTCTTGAAACTTGAGCATTACGGACTGGGTAAACTTGCGCTTAGCTTAGTAAAATCCTATTTGAATGACAGACTGCAGCAAGTTCAAATAAACGGTGTGAATTCATTAGGTTTAAAAGTCAAAATGGGTGTACCACAGGGCTCGATATTGGGTCCATTCCTTTTTTTAGTATATATAAATGATTTACCTCATCTACTGAAAAACCGACCACAAATGGTGTTATTTGCTGATGACACATCACTGATTTTTAAAGTAAATAGACATGCACAGGAGTTTGACGACGTAAATAACGCTATGCTTAAGGTCCATAATTGGTTTACTGTAAATAATTTGGTATTAAATGAGAAGAAAACAAAATGCATTAAATTCGCGTTACCGAATGTTAGAAGTAGTGATTGTCAAGTTGTACTGAATAAGGAGATACTACAATTCGTCGAAAAGACGGTTTTCCTGGGGATTACGCTTGATTCAAAATTACAGTGGGGTCCTCATTTAACATCACTTGCAGGGCGACTTAGTTCAGCCGCATACGCTGTTTGGAAAATCCGCCAACTAACAGACGTGGATACCGCGAGACTGGTCTATTTTAGTTACTTTCATAGCATCATGTCTTACGGTATTTTGCTGTGGGGACGGGCTGCAGATATTGATTCTATCTTTATTCTGCAAAAGAGAGCTATTCGAGCCATCTACAACCTCCGCAGACGCGAGTCTCTAAGGGAACTGTTTAAAAAAATTAACATCATGACGGTACCTTGTCAGTATATATATGAAAACATTATGTACGTTCGGAAAAATCTACATCTTTTTAGTAAAATAAGTGACAGGCATAATTTTAACACTAGAAATAGGAACAAATTAGATCAACCACGTTTCAGATTGTCTAAAGTACATACTTCTTTTATGGGGTATTGTGTAAAATGTTATAATAAAATTCCACTCGATATTCTTCAACTAAATGAGAAGAAATTTAAAACATGCATTAAACGCACACTATGTAGACAAGCATATTATAAGTTGGATGATTATATCGTAGATAAAAATGCTTGGCTTAACGCTGGTCCTACTCCACAGGCACTTGGGCTCACTAGTTAAAATTTCATAATTGGAAGTGTTGCTTCCCCCTTTTTACTATTTTTTATTTTTTTTTCCTGACATTACGAAATTATTGTTTATTCTTATTTAACCTGAAAATAATATTATACTAATTGCTCAATTTCTTTGCAAACTAGTTTTGTATAATTTAGAATCATTTTTTCAATTATTGTAAATGTGAGTACCATGGAGCCGTTTAGTATGGTATGATGTATGTTGACTTGAAATAGCATGGCAGATGAGAGTATGTCATGCTCACTTAAATGTCTCGCTGATGGTGGCACGTGTGTTGGATCATTCGGTTCCCTACAAAATGGTTGAGCTGGATGGTGCTGATCCACATGTCATGTTCGTGAACGGGCGCCGTCAGTTGAGACTGGTCACCTCTTATTTGCCAGAGCTTATTTTTAATATTAAATTTTGAATTGCTTTTGATTCTTTTTTTGTTTTACATTGTTCTCACATATAGAAGCAACATGAATACTGTACCCAGGATTTTGTAATATCTATATCCATTTTTTAAAAGAGTGTCCTTGGAGTTTCTTGCCCGTTCTTCTCCATAGAGATCTACGTTTTGGAATGGGCAACTAGCTTCAACTCTCTGACTAACTGACCGACTCTTTGACAATTCAAAAGTGCCTGTAAATGGTTTAATTGAAATAAATGCTTTGAGTTTGAGTTTGAGTTTATTAAATAATATGATTCTAAGCTAAGTATATGGTTACTCACATGATCACATCACATAATTCAAAAACAGTTTATGACGCATATTATGGAACCTATATTTTAAGAGAGAGTGAGTTATGAAATAAAATTCTAGTTACGGAAGATTTTATGATGAATTTTATATTTAACATAATATCTTTCGTTATCCCATGAACCGCTTAGGGTTCAGGGCAATTGTTTAACTATTGTGCCTGCTTTGTGGGCAGCGAAAGTGTTAAGAAACTTATAAAAATAGTTTGTTTATATATTCTTATTTATGTTAAATACTCGCATTTAAATGATCTCGTATATTTGTTGTTCTATTAGTGCATGGCTGAGATGAGTGAAATTAGAAAGGTCATGCAGTGAAAATACCGGCGCGTGCGGTTCCGCCGTCTTCATCGGTACCCAGTCGTGACGTCACTGTCGGTGTTGTCTCATCACGGAATTTGGCATCGGTGACTCGGACATGGCACATAAATATTCAGTAATCTGTGACCCCGTGTTTATACTTACAGTGTTGTTGTTAACAAATAAACATTTCGTTGGTGCGTGAACTCAGTACGACAGGTTCGCCGCCATCATATTATTTTTACTTCCTTTCAACGTTCTCTATATCGCCAGTTACATTTTGTTTTTGTTTTTGATCAGAACAATATTGCTAGTTGGCGAGATTTATAAAAATATTTTTAAAGACAGCTTAAAAATATTTCTGAATAAATAAGTACTTACTCACGATAAACTCACCAAAATTAACTACAGTACAAATTGATTTAACCGCACAAGTTAAAGTAAAAGCAAACTTTGTCACAACACCTTAGTTTATTAAACACTAGCCGGCAGCGGCAGTTCAGGCACATATCAGTCGTATAATATTGCTTTTAGTTTCCAAACACGTTACGAATCTCGGTTTTCAGCATTCGGTCGTTGTCGGTCCGGTGATGGGCGGGTACGCCGGCGTCGCTCGCGACACTGACGGCTGCGCGCGCGCACACCGCCTTATCGACAAGCCTTACGCACCCGATAAGCGAACTGACGAACTGTTAAGTAGGTTCCACTAGTCTGCTTAGATGTAAATATATATTTCCTCGATATAGGTCCGACGATGGTGTGTAAACAATAACGATCTAACCACTGGCCTCTCTTGTCGAAATCGTGAGATTATTCGAGTTCAATATGGCTTAGATACTTACATATTTTTATCAGTAATCGTTGTGTTTTCTAATATCGGTTATCATTATCAGCTACTAGTGTGGTATCGCAAAATCAGGGTATTTCATTAGAAGAGAGCGTGCTCGAAGCTTTATTAAACATTAGGATAGGAAGAATAGGAGGTCATGGTCGGCCGTCGACGCTACATTATTTCAGCGGCTGGCGGCTGCTCAAAATATCTAAATTTTTCACTTGTAAACACTATCAAAGAAAATCGAAAACAGCTTGGAACGTGTACCCGTTCTAAATTTTTCACCGTACCGTTTCTTTTTTTTTAACTCAGTGATTGAATTTGAATTGTTTTACATATTGTATTAGAATGTTAGGAGATTGTTTAGTGTTAAAATACCAACTCTCTAGTTGTCTGTTTCAAAAACCGGGTCCCATGAAGAAGACCCCAGAAACTTGTCAACACGGAGTTGGGCTTTTTTGTCTAGTCTAAATGGAGCATCCGCAAGTATTTTGTAGGATATTTATTTATTTATATATACTTTATTGTACACCACAAAAATATATAACAAAAAAAAATAACAAACACTACAAAATATACAATAGGCGGCCTTATCGCTTTCCGCGATCTCTTCCAGGCAACCTTGGAATGGACAGTGGACATAAAATGGGGCTGTCGTTGATAGGATATGTACTGAAACCAAAAAAATAAAGTCAGAGCGCTGCCAACAGCGACGTGAGGCCGGTTTCGTAAACAAAATGTGCACTTAGTGAGGTGTAGTTTGATTGGTTTTAAATGTGTGTGAGCGTGTATGCATAGAGCGGAGGTGTAGTTTTGGCATGCTTCACTGTGTTGTTCGCAGCGCTATGTTTTTTATTTGGTCTGAGGATATGTGATAATCACTTCGATACAGCAAATTATGAATTATTTGTGTTGCGTGTTAACTGAAATATTTTGACTGCAGAAGAAGAAACAGAACGGCATAATTTGCCCAAATCTTAAAACATGTGAAAAATCTGGAACTTCAGTCAGTTCTTGTTAAAGAGTGAATGTATTAAAAGCAGTGAAGTCTGTTGACTTCTCCTATGTCTAATTCTATCTCTTGTTCTCTTTTAATGTTGGTATTTTTATTGATGCTTTGGCACGTTTCTTTTCTATCTGATGATCTTATTTTTTTGAACTTTCTTTTCTCTACGATGTTTTTTTATTTTATTCTGTGTCTGCTTTGTAGGAAACTATTAATACTTCTTGTTTATTCAGTGCAGTTATTTCCATTTACCTAAGTTCGGCACTGGCTTGTGGTTCAATGAACTCAGTCTTCGGTTGTTTTCCCTAGAGAAAATTTGTCTATCGTTTCCACAAATCTCTTGAAATGATCCTTCATCTTCAAGATATCGAATAAATGTAACACACAATAAGTATTCATGTGTAATTTGTTTAATTGGTTTAACTTCTAATAATCTGGAACAAAGGCGTCTAAAATAGAATATAGATATAAAAAATATAAAATATAGATTTTGATAACGAATTTATTGCAACATTTAAAAGACTAGTTATCTTCGTTAGGAAAAGTTTATTACAAAAAAACCGGCCAAATGTGTGTCGGACCACGGACAATGAAGGGTTCCGTAGGTGGGTTCAATTTATCCCAAGAACAAATTTAACATAGTAGTTGAAAAACATGTTGTCTTATACGGAATGTAGGTACTTCTATGGGAGAACATGTTTTTGCAACTGCAAATGTAAGTTGGTCGATTACCTATTACTTTATTACCCACTCATTAACTTGTAGATACTACTCTATTTAGCTGTGATAGTTTTCGTTTTAATTTCTCCATATAATTATGAACTTCGTTAGTTTAATAATCTATCGGTGTTATTTCCGTTAGATTATAAACTGTAGAAAAATTGTGAAAAAAAGAATTCAGGGGAACTCCCCTGAATTCTTTTTTTATGTTTATTTTTTACGACTTTATCGGCGTGATTATATTTAATATGTATACCCATGCCAAATAACACCTTTTAGACAGACGGACAGACAGACATGGCGAAACTATAAGGGTTCCTTGTTATAAACGGAACCCTAAAAAATACCGTTACTGTGGACTAATGGCTACCAGGATCCTCTTCAGAAGAATTTCGAAATCAGATTATCATAAGTAAATATTTGTGGGTAGCGTTACACAACAAGGTTTACCTTAAATGCGCTTATCGAGTTTAATAAGTAATCCTAACGTGGGTTTAACACTATTATTAATCCGATTGACTATAATCTGATACACATTAAAGTAATCAGGGTAGCCGTAACGGTTGGTTATGGTCATTTAGCGTTGGCTGTTGGTGTTGAAGAAGCGAAGCGATACATTTACAAACTATGATGGAGCGAAACGTAACAATGTTTAACAATGTTGAAAATATAAGGATATTGATAAGTGGATAGTGAAGTCACTGCCGCAAAAAGGGTTATTTTAAATTGTCTAGCTAAACTCAGTCCGCAGACGCGATGGGTAGCTATCGATTCTCAAACACATACGATAAAATAAAAAGATTATAAGTTTTTTTTTTTTTGGGAGTTCAACGACCTCTTTTATTATTGTTAGGTACTTGAAGTATGAGTCGATAAAAACTGTTTTCTTATGTTTATCGGGTTTAGCTATGATATTTTTAAAGTATATAATATACTAGCTGCGCCCCGCGGTTTCACCCGCGTAAGTCTCGATCCCGTGGGAATATCGGGATAAAAAGTATCCTATGTCCTATTCCAGGTCATTGTCTACCCCTGTGCCAAATTTCATCCAAATCCGTTCAGCTGTTTTAACGTGAAAGCGTAACAAGCAAATAAACAAAAAAACAAACTCACTTTCGCTTTTATAATATTAGTTAGGATTTCACCAATCACGAAGGTACGTGAAGATTACACAAAGAAAAAAAAAAATTACTGATAATTCAAGTAACTACGGTCGATGACCCTACAAAAATTACCAAATTTATTTATTTTTTGTTTTATCTTTTTTGGATATAAGACATCACGTGACGATTCGCGAATGCGGAGTTTAGCTAGCCAATTTAAAATAACCCTTATAATGATGTTAATGGCAGATAAGTAGCACATTCATATTTTTATGTATAATCCTAACTTATATAATTATAATGTAAATGGTGATTATAATGATTATGATTATCCTAACTAATATTATAAATGTGAAAGTGAGTCTGTTTGTTTTGTACGCTTTCACGCTAAAACGGCTGAACGAATTTGGATGAAATTTGGCACAGGGGTAGACCATGACCTGGAATAGGACATAGGATACCTTTTATCCCGATATTCCTATGGGACCGACCATAGATATAACAGGGACCGACACTTACGCGGGTGAAACCGCGGGGCGCAGATAGTATTTTAATAAATTGATGAGTATCGAGATACTTGTAGGCACTGCCAATGGCTTATTCCACTATTCCATATAGATAGATAAAACTTCTATTTGGTGCACCCAAAATACATAGCACAACATACAAACGCACGGTTAAATAATAAATAATTACATAAATAAATAGCTACAAGGTGCCCATAAACAAAAAAACAATAAAAGAAAACAAGACACTGTGATGACAATATTGTCTATGACACACTTTAAAAAAATGAAACATACGAAGTGCGGCGGTGTGCGTCATATATTGATGTTGATTATCTGTAAGTAAGTAAGTAGAGAAACTGGAGAATAGTATATTATGCAATTAGTGAATAAAGGACGGATTTAAAGCGAGGGCTATAGATGAATCCTGAGCGACGCGAGTGATTCAGGCCCTCGATATAAATCCGTTTTATTCAAGAGTTGCATACTATACTTTATACCATGACTACGAGAAAAAGAACTTGCAACTGCGAGTATGTTATAATGTCAATGTTATGCCTTGTTTTATAGTACACCGTAGCATAGAATACGTACTCTAAAATATCGATAACTTCTTCTTCTTCGACAACTCATTAAAATACGTTAGGGAAACAGACTCTGAAAATGTTCCAGAAGCTTGATTTTCATTTTTCCATTTACAAAACTCATCGTAGGCTTTGATGTAAACCAGCCATGATTTGTTGGGTAGCAAGTTTTCTACTATATCGGCCGCCCTCTCTTTCATAAACTCAGGTGGTAACATTTATCTTCATCACTCGAATGCATTTTCAATCGATTTCTTATGAAGTACCTAACATTAAACTTTGTTTTCATACAACTTACAGTATTTAAAATAGCTCAAATTTACTAATGACAGCAAAGAACACAAAACAGTTTTTATTCTATTGCTAAACTCCTTGTCGAAAATGTCAGCCAATCACATCAGAGTTTGTATCGAGTATTTTTTCGCAAGGAGGTTGTACAGCATTGAGATGGAGTTCGAATATATTGATGTGTTCTAAATTCAAACACCAAAACAGTGACTAAAAGTGCTTTTTATTCACTGTTTTCAGTGAATAAAATAAGCTTTTTAGAGGGGGAATGGTATAAAGAGTTTATATCTCAATTGTCCACTTCACAGGGCATTGGCTCCGTAACAAATACACAGAAATAACATTCTATCTGATTCCTATGAGTAATTATGACAATTTAAGTTACACTTAGTGTAGTGTATCTATATAATAGATATGTAAACACTATCTCATGCACGCCAGCAGTGAGGTCGCTGTCACTAATGTCAACTGTCAGTTCACTACGAATGGCGGGAGACGGTGGAAGGTGAGGTACCGTCACGATATAGGCTGGGTCGCTGTGATGAGCCAGTGTAGTGATATAAGTGATATAACCAGCTTAATTCGGAATCTACAGGATTCTACACTTAGGAACATCCTAACGTTATAAATTACTAGCTGTTGCCCACGGCTTCGTCTGCGATCTAAGATGAAAAGTAGCCTATGTGTCAAGGATCAGGGGGGCCAAGTCTACTAATTTACAAACGTGTCAGTGGTCTCACAATGATCAGTTTTTGACAGATATGCCATAAAAAAGCTGTAAAAAGCTGATCATTGTGAGACACGTTTGTAAATTAGTAGACTTGGCCCCCTGGTCCGGGGCATTTATCCTAACTAATATTATAAATGCGAAAGTGAGTTTTTTTGTTTGTTACTGTTTCACGCTAAAACGGCTGAACGAATTTGAATGAAATTTCGCACAGGGATAGACCATGACCTGGAATAGGACATAGGATACTTTTTATCCCGATATTCCTATGGGACCGAGACTTACGCGGGTAAAACCGCGGGGCGCAGCTAGTAATATTATAATATAGTTAGGATTTTATATGATAATTATATCCTAATTTCCTAATTAATATCGCGAAATGCGTGAGTTTGTTTGTTTGTCACGCTTTCACGCTAAAACAGCTGAACCGGTTTGGATAAAATTTAGCACAGGGGTAGGCCATGACCTGGGCTACGACATACGTTAAGGTACATAGGATTTTTATCCCGATATTCCCACGGGATCGAGACGTACGCGGGTGAAACCGCGGGGCGCAGCTAATCTATAACTGCAAATAAAACAGTTTCGTGACTATCTTACTGGTATTCACGAAACTGTTTTGGGAGACCAACGCACAGAAGATAGAAACATGACATTTGGATGCTAGGGTAACTGTATCTCGGACCTGCCAGGGTTGCGGGAAAGTCCGAAAGGGATACCGGGGCCTTGCCAACAGGCAACTGAAGTAACACGGGTGGGTTTTAGTCAGTAAAAGTCTGACACGCCCTTCCGCTCCACCCAGAGCGAGAGAAGTCATTTGATGATTTCCAACCCTTAAAAAAAAAGGGTAGCTGTTTGAAGGTACTCTTATAAAGATTATATCGAAACTCTGTTTACCTATACTCCATTTGAAATAAGATTAGACGTATAGATAAGCCTTTTTTACATTCCGTTCAACCGATTTTGAATTCTATTGTATTGGTGGCATGACAAATGGCAACCGCAGTAGATAGTTGGTATTGTGTAACTTTTTTTGCTTTTAATGCTATCCTTATGCCTACGGTATAGAAGTCAAAATCGGTTGAACGGACTGTAAATCTTATTTCAAATGGGGTATAGTCTGTTTTTACAATATTTTAAGAAAAAGACATCCGGTTTTTGAAGCTCGAGCAGACCTAACGGGGCGGAGATTGAAAATTACATGGACATTTTACGCATTTTGCAAGTGGGGATGTAGAACTGGATAACAGTATGTTCAGTTTAATATACATATATGTATGTATTATTATTAGGTATATTACGTGTACTCTCCTAACTGGGTTAAAGATAACAGTTTAATCCTTTTGTTATTAATTTATTACTACAAACAAGTACAAGTGACGAAAGGCGTATAGATTACCTATATTCTGAGTAGGTATTCGATGTACTTATATGTAGTAGACATTTCACACTCGTGTTCTGGTGATAATGTTCAGCAAATACTTATTGTCTGTGTAGGCTTATTTATTTATGCCTTTTCCGATATCTTATATTATTTTCATCGTTTATAAGACCGAGTTCCAATATCTCATAATATTTTCTTGAACTAAAGAATTGGACCATTTAGATTGGAGAGATAGGTACACCTCTGCTTAACCCTTCAGGGAATACAGACGTGTGTAGTATCGTTTTTTATAAAACAAAATGGTAAAAAAATTCTTCGATTATAATTATCTTGAATCACACTAGGATTTCTTCCTGTATCATAGGTATTCTCACATGGTCCCTATATACAGCATCCAGAAGCTATCTGTGTAAACACTGGACGACCAGTGACCATCCACTCATTTGATCGTCGTAACGATACTTGAATTGCACAGTTTGTATTTTTTTTTTACAATATTTTTAGAAACAGAGTTGGCTGAATACGCGATTAGATAAGGTTATCTTAAAATTGATATTGAAGTTGAACCGTTAAAATATTTCTCATGGAAATTTTGATTGTATTATCGCTACTAATCACAATAACTCTGTCAAGGATTTTTTTTATGTGTCTGCAACCAAATTGTACAATACCTACGGTCGATATAATCGGCAGTTCCGAACTTCGCGCAGAAGGCTGCGCAGTAACATTTTTTTGGAACCAAATAGTGACATGAGGCGAGTGTGAGAATATATTTTTCATAAATTAATATTAAAAGCCAAAGGAGTACACTAAATAAATACTTGGTTGTTGATAATTAGAATTAGTAGCATTATTAGAAGAGAATTAATTGAAAATGTTGAAAAGTTTTTTCCATTTACAATAGAAGGTTGATATTATGTGATTTGAATGTTTTAGTGTGAAACAAATGTTTGTAATTTCCAACTTCATCTCTCTAAATATCTACATAGTAAAATCAAGATAATGATCGAGGACTAAGCATGAGTATAATTACTAAATTAAACGAACTTACCTAAGTGAAGTTCTATTGTAATTATACGAAATGCTTAGTCCTCGATACTATGTTCCCTCCCAAGCCCTGAACAAGACCATAGTTTGTTTCTTGACCCTGGGATTGAAGTTGGGGAATTACTGTCTGTTAATTATAATTCTCTCATTGCAGATTACTCTAAATATAATGACATTGGTGCCGATTCTGTTGTTCACAAACTAAACTAAATTTAAGTTCAGTGCATCTTTTTCTTTCTATTTCATTAAGAAAAGGACAGAGATTAATTTTAGTTTAGTCCTGTCAAATTAATCAGCGCCTAACGGAATTTTAGTAAGCAAGTTTTTAATCGCGTCTAAACTTGTATGGAGTAGTGACCGTTTGACAGGACTAAACAAAAATGTATCTTCTGTCCTTTTCTTAATGAAATAGAAAGAAAAAGATGCACTGAACTTAAATTTAGTTTAGTTTGTCAACAACAGAATCGGCACCATTAGCTGGTTATAGTTGCCAGCGTAAAAGTTTTTTGCAGGATTTCTCTGAATATTCGCGTGTACACGGTGGGGTAATGGTGATACTACATAGTGAAATCAAGATAATTATCGAGGACTAAGCATGAGTATAATGTTGTATATTACTGATGCAGAGAAAACGACAAGGAAAATTTGTAAAAAAAGGACTTGGGTCCACGCGTCCAGGGCACGTTAAGGCGCTCGGGAACCCGGCTCTTGATGCAAAACGCGCGCTTCGGGCGCTTGTTATTACTAGTCCCTAAGGCCTCGTTTACGGAGACGCGGGGCGTCGAGTGTGGCTTTGGGCGGCGTGGCCCGCACTGAATTCAAACATATGGCGTTGTATGAGTGCGTTTACGGAAAAGCGTTTTTTCACGCGTTTGCTTGAAATGGGGCGTTTTACGTTGCCCGTCGCGTGCTTCGCTACACGCTTGACATTTCGCGGCGGGCGCAGCGGCGGGCGCAGTGGCGGGCACCGCCACTCTTCCCGCCACGCATCTCTATTAAAAACATCATACATTGCCATATGTTTGTGTTTACGCGTGCGATGGTAAGTGCCGCTTCACGCCCTGTCTCTCCGTAAACAGAAAAAACGTCTGACGCGCCGCGAAACGCCACGCTGCACACGCCGCCCAAGCAACGCCCTGCGTTGCCGAGGCCTTACGGTATAAAGGTGTCTGCAACATAGAATTAGGTGGGTATTATTATACTATCATAATTCATTATGATCTTATGAGTCTTATTTATAATGAAATTATAATAACAAATAAATAAATAATACTTTTAATGTACAAGGAAGAAACACATAAATTAGGATACACTAGGGATGATTGTACAAGTGCTTGTACAATTGTAAAATAGACATACATATTATGGGTATATATATCCCCTTAAGGGGATATTACACTGTCATATTATATGATTTACCTATCTACGAAGCTCACAAATTACCTTATATACCTATTTAATCTATGATCATAGATAAGATAGTGTAATAGGTACACCCCATACGTATAGACAGAGAAACCCCCTTATTATGCCTTTTGGCAATAGATAATACACTATCTTTTGGCTGTGCTGTTTGGTTTGGATCTACGGTTTGAATCATGGCTTCTAGCGTCTGTCAAGGATGAACTGTTTTTTTTTTCATTTCGTATTTGAAAAACATGGGTCAATGCATGATCGTCCATAATCAATGATGATGATGATGCTGATGATGATGATCAATGATCAATAATCTCATTGTGTATGAATACAAGCAGGCTGACCAGTGACCACTACCCATGGAATTAATAAGTACTACTTACTACCTACTAAAGTCAGCTGGCTGACTGAATGGACTACAGGGATGAACGTCGGCGTCGTGGAATGGACTGATGACTTTAGACTATAATTATGTAGGTTAAATGGTCTAAGCGTAGATAGAGAAAGCTCTTTATATTATAGCTATTCTCTGTCTAGTTTCTGTTTAAAGCTATGGTTTCTTAGAAAAGCGGTTCCCTCGGGTATATTTTATCGGACGTCATGAAAATCTGACATTTTCACCACTAGATTTAAACCGCTAGATTGGCTCTCACCGTACTCAGTCACAAGAAAAAGTGTCCATACTAAAAAGAGTAAGCTTACACACACTCACACATTATTAAAATAGCGTTTCCGTGACAAACAAGTGTAGTCACTGGGTCAATGTGTGTTAGAAGTGTCAAAACGAAACAGAAAAGCGTCTATCTTTTGAACAAGTGGGACGATTCTAACGATTTAATTCTTTGCCGCTATCATCATTTTCATGACATAGCGTTCGTTAAGTGCGGTCACCGCTCTTCTTGAAAACCGTAGCTTATCCTTTTATCAATACCAAAAAAGTCTCTCAGACATTTTTCCATAGATTTTTCCGCAAGTAAAAACTTTTATTTTTCGTGCTTTTGGGAACGGTTTTGGCCTGTGGTTATGGTGGGTTGTGTGTGAATCTTGTACTCTTTGTTATACTCACCTCATCGGTGTCGCAAGAAACCGAAGGAAACATTAGAGAAACTAAATTTTGGAAATTAATATGGTGGAAAATGTGTCAAACTGATACTGACAAAATTTTCAAGTACATATTTATTTATTACAAAAAACTCTCTAAGTACAAAAAAATTACCAAATTGTTGAAATCGTCGCAGCTTTTTGTTAATGGTGTGTTATTGGATCACTAATAGTTTGTAATAACAAGTTCATACATAACCATATATTGGTTAGATTTCTAAATTCTCGAATTGGATCAGGTTAGAATTACAAAAAAATATTTATTATTTGGTAGTATGTATTTATTCCGATGTGTATCAAGGAGCGGTGGACCCACAATCTCCATAATTATCTGTATTGTACATTACCGAACAAAAATTCTGGAAGTTTGTTTTAGAGGGCTCGAGGTATGAATGCCTGCTATTGACCAGTCCCATGGTCCATTCCACCATTTTGTCTCACCCTCGTCAATCTCATTCGAATAATTCTAACGTTTAATAAAAGCTAAATCATCAAATAATTTAAAGTAATTGGAGAAAAATTTAGGTAAGTATTTGAAGTTGTTTTAATGCGGTACTTTCTACTACTTAACATTTATTGTAGTAAATCAAAAGACAAATGAAACATACGAGTCCCAGTCGCCTTTTACCTTCTGTTTATTACCTTGATTTTTAATGATAACATTGATATATTTACGTCATCAGCTAATCCGAGGTCAAAGATAGCTTAGGCGCGACTCAAGCACCTAAGTATCTTTAATTATCATGATTAATTATTTATAAAAAAAATAGTTTTGAATGTAATATATTTGCCTTGCTCTTCTGTCGGCGCCTCTGTCACGCCACTTCCGGGTGGTCCCCATGTATTCAGCTACTGCAGCTAGACTGGAAACAGACTCAAACATCATTGGGAAAAGGGTAATTAGACGATGATTTGCCCGTATCCACGAATAGTTTTTCCCCATTCTGAAGTTTTTGTAAGCGTACCTACCCAATAAATGTTTAGGGGTATGAGGACCAGGTATAAAGTTCACTCATACTCCATATAAAAGGGAGGATCCTCCAACCAGACGGGTGTTGTGTCTGGCGGGCAACTGCCCAACGGTTGATTTTGGGTTCTCGTACCTATATATGTCCATTGCATGGTAAACTTTAATTGCGCGATGCAAGATTTATGTGACGTCAGGATTTTTGTGTGATGTCAGGTCTTTGATGCGTAGTTCGCATGTGGCGATGTAGATACCGCCACAAATGCAAGCGTTTATTCATATATATTTTACTTTATACTTCGTACCGCAGATTCTACGACGATGCCCGCCCCGCATACTCAATGCTCGTCAGCAAGTCGCCGCCTCCCGTTGAAGAAGCAGCAAATAGACAGTGTATCTCTTTTGAGTGAAGCCATCAGCACATCAGAAGATCTTCCGCGGAAAAGTGGGTATTACATGATATCTTATGAAACCACTACTGGTTCAAAAAATATTTAATGAATGGGTCAAAAAAGGTAGGCATACCGTACGTAGGTAGAAATAGCTTTTTTGATGACAGGAAAATTAAACAAGGATTCCTCCTGTAGACCTCTGTCCAGGGGGCCTACCACCACCGTTTACAGCAGTAGTATATATTAATCTTACTTCGTGGGGGACAGATATGGAGCTATACGTCCTGTAGAAGTGTAGAGCTTCAGCTCTTTCCTAAACTGAAGTAATAGTGGTGGTAGGTCCCCTGGACCTCCTCTTGATTAGACAACGCCTAGAGAAAATATTCCCATCTTCGACGTAATTTCCCCGAAATTGTTCTCTAACGCATTGGAGGATGTGTTTAAGACGCTGAACTGGGAAGGACGCGGCATTAACATCAACGGCGAGTACATATCACACTTGAGATTTGCAGATGACATCGTCATAATGGCTGAGTCGCTGCATGACTTGCAACAGATGCTGAACGGTCTAGTTGATTCTTCTGTACGCATTGGTCTCCGGATGAACTTGGACAAAACCCAAGTTATGTTCAACGACCACGTTAGTCCGGGACTGATTGCTGTCAATGGCGGTGCTCTCGAAGTTGTTCGTGAATACGTTTACCTCGGGCAAACTCTGCAGTTTGGTAAGAACAACTTTGAGAAGGAAGCTAACAGAAGAATTCAGCTGGGCTGGGCAGCTTTTGGGAAGCTCCGTCGAGTCTTCTCGTCGAGTATTCCGCAGAGCCTAAAGACTAAAGTCTTCAACCAGTGCGTCCTGCCTGTCATGACTTACGGAGCCGAAACGTGGACACTCACGGTACGACTGGTCCATAAATTCAAGGTCGCTCAGCGAGCTATGGAACGAGCTATGCTTGGAGTATCTCTGAGAGATAGAATCCGGAATGAGGTAATCCGGCAGAGAACCAAAGTTGTTGACATAGCTCATAGAATAAGCAAGCTGAAGTGGCAATGGGCCGGCCATATTAGCCGTAGAACTGATGACCGTTGGGGTAGACGTGTTCTTGAGTGGAGACCGCGAATCGGCAAACGTAAGGTAGGACGCCCTCAGGCTAGGTGGAGCGACGATCTTCGCAGGGTGGCTGGTAGCAGCTGGATGAGAGCTGCCGAGAATCGAGCTGAATGGCGTGCAATTGGAGAGGCCTATGTCCAGCAGTGGACTGCTATAGGCTGATGATGATGATGATGATGATGATCTATGCATAACCTTCAAATTACAATGGTCCTCTTTAAAGTTACCTAGATTTAATTAGGTACCTACTAAGATGAGAAATGAATTAGACTATGCCACAGTATAATAAAGTAACAGTAATATGTCTCGGCAGTAACCAACAATTACTTACGGCCGCTCGGTATAGATACCTAAACCTTCCGTGTTCGTGCGTAAGGCCGTATACGGCCTAACTGCCGCGCACTCGAGACTGTTGCGTACTGATCACTGAGATTTCGATGCCCGTAGTTTTGGCCGTTTTCTATGAAAGCATAATACTGCTACTCATTTATGCTGTGACTATGCTGAGGCATTAGATTGTTTTGTTACCAAACAAGGCTTATGTTGATTACTGTAAGGCCCTATCACACTTGCGATTTGCAAGCTAGTTATCAGCGAAGCGCTCGTTGCTTGTACGTAGCGAGCACGCCACGTGTGCACAACGTGTTCGCCGCTTATGCGTAGCGAGAGCGATTCACGTGAGTGTAGGTACAAGAGAGAGCGAGACAAGCGAGTGAACAATGTTGGCAAAACGCGGATAACACGTCGCGTAATCGCGGCTAGCTCGCTTCGGTTCGCACCCGCGGTGAGCACGTCCACAAATCGCCTCCCTGGAAACACGCTGGCAAATCGTCAGTGATAAGGATAACTAATAACGCTCTAAGCCAATTAAATACTTGTATCTTCTATTCAGTAAACAATAAAATAACATCGCGATAAATATGTTTTTATATGACTGCCCATTATACAGCCAGGGCATTGAAGCCAATGCCTAAATGAGTAGGTGATAAGCTGATATGAATATAAGAGGTGTTTATTTGCGATAGATAACGAACACGGTGGGAAGAGGCGACCCATGAGACTTATCAGCAAAAGGGCACAATCCGCCAGTCCCGTCATGCCACGGGACCGAGTGAGTGTATGTATATTTTTCATTAAGAACAGCATTGTATAAGTTAAAGACGTAATTAGTATCCTCACTAGTCCTAAGTCCTAACCACAGGGTGTTAGGGTAAACACCGTTATCCTTGGAACCAGCAGTGGGTTGGTGTCATTTATAGAACTTAAAATCAATGGAAAATCACGTTTTTTTTTCTTTTTTTAAATTACAATTTACCACTGGATTATTTCACCCTTTCACCTATGCGCTGGGTAAACGAACTTGCGTCTTAACACGGGTGGGGGTCGCGGGGCGTGACCTGACCGGCCGCGAGCGCGACCCCTCCCTCAGTCAGTCAGCTGTTTCGCTTGCGAGCACGGTGTCGGATTGGAACTTTTTTAAATCTTTTAATGAAAATAACGTTTTTTTTGTTCTTACTCGGTCATTTTTTTTTTATATTTAAGTCAACTAGCCATTGTTTGAGTGACAACGGTGTTCACCCTTACACCCTGTATACAGCATGGGGTAACTGCCTGCAATAACATTACTAAAATGTTTTTTTTTTTTTTGTGTAAGTAATTACCGGAAAATAAAGTAGCAATGCAAATTAATGGTTTTTAATAAAATTGTAAATTTCAGATTCAGAGCTTAGCCGGAAAAAAGCCAACAGAGAGAAGATGTCAGAGTTTATCGCCAAGCAATGCTGTAAGCACATGTTTACTTAATAGAAGCTAGGTGTTTTTATTAACCGATCTGTTTCATTTTGAAAGTTCAACAACATTCAATGTGTTTTACGTTGTTGAGCAGATAAATGTTTCATATGAAGCAACGCATTAGCAATACTTATTCTTTAAAATGATTCAGATTGTGATTGATCGTGTGTTAAGCAATTAGGGTGCAGTTGTATTTAATTCCCATGTAATAAACATATTGTCGTTAACCGCCAACCAGGCAAGGTCAGACTCTAGACTCTGAGAGCATAGTGGCAATTTTTTGTCAAGATAAGGTCTTAAATAGCTTAACTTTCATTAATTTGCAGTTACTAAAAAAATCTCGCGATACTATTGCTCCATCATGTGCTTCAGCGCTAGACGGGTTGATTCTACCCTACCCCATCTCGCCTGACAATGACCCAGGTAAGAAAAGTTTTTTTAGGTAGGTAATTATGTAAAAAAAAAAAAAAAAAATATCGTCTGCCTAGCCTTTTCCCAACTATATTGGGGTCGGCTTCCAGTCTAACCGGTTGCAATATTTTTATCACGTTCACGTCCCAAGACGAAAAGGAAGGCCAGGCGCGATGCCCTACTTAGGTACTTAATCTGAAATGTTTTTTTTTAACAGAAAAAGATTTGGTAATGCCGCAATGCGTTTTGACCAAAGTAAATCGGATTCTAGCAACGAAGAAGCGGGAGTTCGTAAAAATGCGGAAAGGTCTAATTGGCCAGCAAGTAAGTTCATCATGTTTAATCATCGTCAACCTATAGCATTCCTCTGGACATAGGCTATAATTAACTAGTACTTATGCCTTCAATCCTTCATGCAGTTGCTGAAGAGAGAGTGCACTAAGTTTGCGCACACAGTTTTCTCCTCCCTTCGTGTACTGGCTAGGCTCTCTTGAGATTAGCCGCCGTGAACGAAATTAGTCGGGAATGTATATACTCCTAATCGATCATTGGAATACAAAATTCCAATAGAAAATGCACTTTCTATTTCCCGAATTTTCAAATTTTCCAGGCAACCTTTCAAAATTTTCTTTCCGTAAGAACCTGATTCTGACACGAACATTTACGAACATTTTAAAACAAAAATTTGCGAAGTCGGTCCAGACGTTGTGAAGTGATGCGCTTACCAACGAACAGCATTTATTTTTTATTATAACGGGTGTAAAAAGACGCTTAACAAAGCCGAAAGTCACTATGTTATTCCCGTCATTGTGATATTTTTTTGGTTCTAGACCTTATCTGGGAAACTTCTGGTTACGGAGATATTGAACGTCAAAGTTCCAACTTTTTCAGACATTTTTTAAAGATTTTAAATGTTATAACTTAATTTTAAATACCAAACCCTGAACCGTTCCATGCACCCATAAACACAATGTTTTGCATGCGTTTCGTTGCGCACTACCGTAAACAGCGATTTTTCACACCAAAAATAAAAGTCGTTTCCCACCAATTATTTTTGTGCAATGTTACATAATTTGATGTACAGAATGCATAGTTGACAGCTATGTGATGGGTTCATGGGTCTTCTTACACTCTGTATAGATGATTGTTGTTGTGCAGAACTCGTTATTGGAAACCTTTGCCCAGTTGAAGGAGCTGGAGGCTCGCGCCGGCATCGTTAACGTGGACGATTCTCTGGGCGAAGTGCGCGTTTTGTCGGTCACCAGCTGGCCGGCGCATGACTTGCTCATGCTCATCCGCGATGACCTTGAAATGCCATTACATTCGGAGATAAGTGGCCTTTTAGGTGAGAACCATCAGATTATTATCGAGTGTATTCATCCTTATCGATACAAGAACTCACATAAGCAAACTTACCTGCAAAGTTATTAAAACGAAAGTCATTGAAAATTAATATAAATAACGCGAAAACTACAAAAATCCTCGCTTACGAATCATTTGGGTTGTTTCCTGTAGGTCCACATGCGCTTCAGCAGATAACCTCGCAACTGAACCCGATTCCTGAGGAAATGTTGGCGGTTAGCGCAGAGTTAATGGCGCGTCGAATAGAGCTTCTCAATCTGCTAAGGGGCAAGCACCGCAACGATCGATCTACCTACCTGACTGTTAGTACTTTTTTGTGGTCATCGTGAAATCGTGACACTAAGACGAGGCTCATATCAGTATTAGCCGTGTTCGCCAATTACGAAGGTTCCCGAAGGAATTGTACCACATCACTATCTAAGCTACTGGCTTGGTGACCATCACCATTGAAGCGCTTTTTCTTCTCCATGCTATTCAGCTATGAGATGTTTTTCTTCTGTTTTCTAGAATTTAGAATGGAAAACGAAAAACACAGAATTTGATAATGAAACAGAAAAATTACACAGAATGGTGGCCGGTACCGCAGAGAACTTAAAAGCTAAGATTAATTACTCTCTAGAATTGGCAAAGTAAGTTCTAAGTTTCTTTACTTTCTGCAATATCGGCTGTTGATGCCCGATCCCTTGGCCAAGATACAAAAGACAGACCGATACTATTAATAAGTAAGTGGCTTCTTTCACCTACTCGTGTACAGAACGCCGTGTACTGATGAGCTTCCTCATACACGCAAAGGAGTAAAAAGTCAGTGTCCATTTACAACCTAGGTCCAAGGGATTCCCTTCGTGAAAAATTCAGAGAAATAGATATTCTGACTGTAGCCTCACAATATATATTTGAAAATCTATTGTATGTACACAAAAATATATCTAATTTTAAGAAAATGTCCGATATTCATAGTTTAAATACCAGGAATAAACACAATCTTGCTGTACATCGCACTCGTCTCCACAGAGTAGGCAACTCGTTCATGGGTCAATGTATACGCTTTTATAACAAACTTCCCATTGACATTCGAAACTTACCCATTAAACGATTTAAAAGCTGCATTAAAACCAAACTTTGTAGAAAAGGGTACTATAAAATTTCAGATTATTTAGAAGACAAAAAAGCATGGGATTGAGCTGCTCGCTCTGCTAAGCATTGTAACATTTTGAATAATATGGAAAATCATCAAAGTATATCAACCAGTTTTATTTACAAATTGACATTATTGAATATTCTATACAAAATGACATGATTACTTTGTAAAGTATTTTATTATTGTGAATGTGAGGACTATGTGAATTTTTTTTAATTTTTTTTTTTTTTTTCTTTCTCAGTTAATTTTATCATTGGTCTGGCAATTTGAGAATTTTATGCGGCCTACCCAAATGTCCTTTCTTTGGTATTGTTCGTCAAGTCGCTGAGCTCCTTAAGTTCTGAGTTGAGCTCCGCCATTACTGACAAATGCTTGCACTGACTGGACAGGTCCACTCAAATCTGTGTGGTTCTTTCCTCAAAAGACCATTTCAGACTCGAATTTACATGGTCCTCATATGGCTTGACCAAGATTATGTCTGGACTTTAAAAGAGACTGTGACCTCTGAGTTTGTTTCGGCCTTTCTTCTCAGAGTAGTCAGATAGGAAACGCCGACCTCATCTAGCTTATTTTTAATATTTTTTAATATGACGTGTAAAAGTGATTCCAATATCCTATTTACAGAATAAACAATTTCATTTCATTTCATTTCATTTCAGATTGAGAAGCCATATTATGTGGCATATTTTAATGCTAGTACTAAATAAGTGTATTTTGTAGGCCCAATCCTGTTTGTAGTTAAGCCCTTAAAAAATTACAGGACGTTTATGATGGCTCCTCAATCGAAAAGCGGCCTCTGGATATTTTTGAAAATTTGGTATAATTTAAGTAGTAGTATTTATTTAAACATAATCTGTACAAAAAAATCTCATGTTTATCTATCCTATGCTAAGTAGCACCATTTCGGCAGCATTTTAAACATTCACCGCCAATGTGGTATCCAGCTCTGGTGCAGGTTGTTAAAATATAAGTTGTACAGAACCGGCGCCGTCAGACCGCCCTGTCTTACCCCCACTAGGCAGCCCATACGTCACCGACAGACGAAACTTGGTTTACTCTGGTTAGTATTATTTTTATACCAAAATTCAAACCGATCTACAATCTTACGTGACAATCGATCGCTAGCTTTTCTTGATTTATTGAAATTGAAACTCTTTATTTCGGACACAAAATATCCATATAGTGTTAGTAACATACAAAAATAACTATGCCCGAGTATGTTATTATCATAGTTAATTGTATCAAACCCTCGCCTGAGGTCCAAAAAACATGAATAAACTATTGTAATGCTAGGTACTCATATTTTCACGAAAAGTATTTTTTAACACACTTGCTCGAAAAGTGGGTCTTATGTGGATCTCACCGCTTTAAGGTTCAGAATGATTGATTAAATATGCGTGCTTTTGACTTTGCATTCCCGCAGAGATGTGCACGTTTTTTTAAATCTCCGCTTCATGCCTTTTTTTTATAGAAAACTGATTTTAATGTTATTCATTAATTGGATGACAAAAATAAATAATTAGAATTAGTTGGTATTCTGGGCGGGCTGACTTATGTTTGCTTAGACAGCCCGTCAAGAATACCAACCCGTCGAGACTGCCACTCTTTGGCGTCTTCGACTATTGAGTCGAAGACGCCGGATGTACTGAGTTGTACTGACATCTCAGTACATCCTACAAGATGCGAAGGCACGGCGTATGAAAAAAACCTAACATAAGAATTTAGAAAAAAAAAAAAACATTTTTCATAGCAAGTGTGTTGAAAAACGTCATTTGATACGCGTGAATATTCGTAGCGCGTCGAACTCGCATCAAAATGTAAGTCTGTGGATAAGCCCCTAGGAAACCCAACCACTAGGGATTTGGAAACCTAATGGTGCTAAAAACTTACATATTCATATATAGGAACAATTTTGTGATGTTCAGGATACCGTGGGTTGATCGAGAAACTCTGACGAAGAAGATTGAGCGTCTACAAAAGGAGATCATTATACTGCAACATAAATACGAACAGCTTCCGAAAAAAGATTCTGAAGATGCTAACGAAGGACAGTCGTTGGAGTGTTTACCTAACTATCAGGTCGTTGATCTATCTATTAATAATATAAATGTTCTCATTCCAAAGAAATGAACTTGGATTTTTAGAAGTTGATGAAGAACTTCATATTTCAAATTTACTACTTTGGCATAAATATCCTGTTGGGGAAATTCCTAAAGGGTGGTCAATGATGATTGTACTAAAATGATCCGCAGGCTTTATCCGACGAGTTGTCGAAGGAACGAGCCGCAAGGGAAGCTTTGAAGGAAGTGGTGTCGGCTGCGGAGAGCATGCTGCGAGTGGCGCGCGCGCGCATCGCCACTCTGGAGCGGCAGCTCAAGGACACGCGCACTGAGCTCGACACGTCGCGCAAAAAACACAAAGACCTCGAGCAACTCGTAAACAGACTCGCACAACATAACAATTCGACAGTGAAGTTGTAACACTCTACATTACGATCCCACGCTGAGGGATCGAAAATATCCCACATTTCCCTTACTTCAGTTAAGGTGCAAACAGACCGCGGGCAATTGACGTCCACAGTCGGTCGCCGCAAATTCTATCACATCTTAGTCCTCTTACCTCATACATTTGTTACAAAATCCGAACTGCAGTTGATGAAACTGTAGTCGACTACATGTGACATCTGAAGGCGAATTTTAATATTAAAAAACGTCAAAATTTAAGTCACAATCTCATCTCAACGGCAATCAATATCAAAAACTTGTCAAAAAGTAGGTTAAGTTTTTCTGAAAGATTGAGACTGAGATTAGAATGCGAACTTTCTTAATAATACGGGAATTGCCGCACTAATGTCGTCAAACGACCGCGGTCGGTTTGCATCCTTCAGCCCCATATTCATTAGGAAACAAAGTTGCACAACATGTTTCTGCAACATGTTTTTATGTTTCGTGAATCATGTTGGCAATATGGAATGTTCTATATACATGATAATGCGAAATATTTTTGCCAATAACATTGAATTATGCAGATCTATGTTGCAGCACTGTTTGTCATCTTTGTTTCCATTAATACGCGGCTTTAGGAATTTAGTAATGACTTCTTAAAATTTCTCGCAAAATCGCGACATGTCATTTGAACGGCTGCATTTACTTTCAGTATCGTCATCGGGAGACTAACTACGATGCTCGCTCGAAGAAGTTAATAGAGGTTTCAAAAACTGGAGAAATTACGATTGAAACACTGTCACGTCAACGAGATGCTTTGGAACTTAGGTTCTTATCAAGTCCCGTATTGTATTATATCTGGAAAATTTTGATATTGTTAAAAATGATTACAAATGCCACTTAGAGTGAAAGAGCTCCGTGAGCAGGCTGAGCAGGCGGAGAAGGCGGCCGCGACCAAGCTGGCCGAGGACCGCTCGCGCGCCGAGTCCCTTCAGGCGAAGGTAGCGCAACAGGTGCTAAGCATTCGGGTCATGTAACATTATACACTTGAGCCGTTCAAAGAATCAATATGATGTTTGTTTCAAAATAGTTTTCTACGCAGGAGAAACTCAAAGCAGCGACGGAGGGTCGCGTCATAGAGTTGGATGCCAAAGTTAAAGAATTGGAAGACCAGTTACAGGCTTTACGTGAACGCTCTGTAAAACTTGTGGATCTGGAACGTCGGCGATGTCTCGAGTATGTACCTTCAAAAGGTAAGCCATCATAATAACAAACTGCACCACGCAATTACGTATCGAAAATAATTTAACGAGTTCACTATTCGCAGAAAATGAGCCTTCTGATAGAGAAAGTGAGATATGGAAAGAACTTCAAGTAACTCGAGTAGCGTTATCCCGTGTAGAGGAAGAACTTAGACTGAGTCGAGCTGATAAAGATAGCTTTTTGAACTCGTTGTCTCGAATAGCTGTAAGTTATTGCAAATAAAGTTAAATAATTAAATGGCACACAACTCAAGTTTAAGTGACATTATAAAGTTTACTTTGCACTTTAGCAAGAAGGATCGGACACCGTACAAGAAAAAATTGCAACAGAATTGTTGGACAGAGAACAGAAGATTTTTAAACTGCAACATATTATTGAAGAACAACGAGAAAATGAAAAATCAATGTAAGTATAAGGCGCTGAGCCCGCACTGCGATAAAAAATCGCGCGAAATTTTTATCGCTATTCTGTGTGGTACTTATCTTATGTAACACACGCAGACCGGACGCTCTCTATATACTTCCAAGTCCATTGAGAGCGAAATTAGTTTTATATTTTGGTACAAAAAAGTTTTAATCAGTAGGTAATAACTATCTGATTTTCAGAAGAAAAACAATTATTGTTTATTTTTTAGTAATGTTACTGCGGTACCTAGGCGCCTTTTGGATCGGACAGGGTTTTTGTTATATTATGCTGTTTAAGACGGGGTTATGCCCGGACACACATAAAAAAAAACAATATCTATACTGGGTGTAAGGGTAGACACCGTTACCCTTGAAACCATACATTTTGTCGATTTAAGTGAACACAAATGTAAGGAACAGCTGTTTTTTTTTGCGATTTCAAGGTTGGTCCCATAGAAAAAGTATATAATAGATGACACCAAACCACTAGTTTCAAGGATAACGGTATCTACCCTAACACCCTGTATATAAATAAACATCCGAATTGATTACCTCCTTCTTTTTGAAGTCGATTAATAAGTATTTTATTAATGAATGAATACTCCCTTTTAACAGGGAGCAAAGTATGACACAATACGAGAACCAGCTAGCCGCGCTACGTCTCGAAGTGAAACGTTTGCGGAACTATGAAGGTTACTCAAAAGAAGTCCCGTACCAAGATCTACACACAGAGGTTTCTAGAGTAGATGTAGCAGATATAGATCGGAATTCACTCAAAAAAAGGCTTTAAACTTTAAAGTGGCATTAAGCCTTAAAGTGCTAATTTTTGTTAGAGCCAAGTGTCCCCCCCTGTCAGCTAAATGGTTGGTTTTGGTTATGTGAAAAAAATCACGGGAGTAGTATATACAGCGTGCCGCTTTAATGGTGACATTAATTTAACAAACGTATACGATTTCGCGTATTCATTTTATGAAAATATTTGAATTTCATTAAACATTATTATTTATTGATTTATTTACAATTTTCTAAATTACCATCTTGGAGCAACCTGTACTTAAAGAACTGTAGCGAAGAGGTCATTTGCCGGGGTCACCGATCATATGTAGGCGAATAGAAGGAAAGCCGCGCAATTTTTTAGAAATTATGCCGACAAAGAATTGTAGCGATAGAACGTAAGCCAGCTGGTAGGTAGGTTCATGAATGAATCTTTTGCACAGAGTGATCTCAATTTTGGTTGTCTTTATTATTTAGGTTGTTTGAATTTTTTTTTTTTTCCAATTCATCAATTATTTTATTTTATTATTATTTTTATGATTACTGGCCACTAGCCCTATCCGTGTGTTAAATTAATGTCGCCATTGTAGCGGCACGTTGTATAACGGAATTAAAAGGAAAACTATCACAGCTAAGTAGGCTCTACAAGTTACCGAGTAATAATCGACCAATTTACATTTGCAGTTGCAAAAAAAATGTTCTCCCATACGGAATGTATGGGAGAGTAAAAGTTTTCAACAACACTGTTAAGTTTGTGCTTGGGATAAATCGGTCGGTTTTATTTATACATATACCTAGATATTTGTTCTGGTTGCAATAGCTCCTCGAGTTGCACATGCAAGTGGAGACGCTGTCCCGCGAGCGGACGGCTCTGGTGACGGCAGCGGCGTCGCGCGCGCTCATGCTGGAGCGACACGAGCGCTCCGCCGACCTGTTCGCGCGGATGATCCGCGCGCGTCGTGACCTATCCGCGCTGCTGGACGGTCACGCGGAACCGCAGCCGCTCGACGAGGGGGGCCAAGCCGTGGTGAATTTACCTACTTGCTCGTTACATCATACCCCGCGTCCTTAACAAAAGCGATCATCGCGCGACTACGCGATAAACGCGATCGTTCGTATGAATTATGACGTACCTACATACGCAATTTGATTGATCGTACGAGAAAGTCAAACAGCTCGACGATAGCCACGTCCTATTTAAAAGCGATCGTCGCGCGAATACGCGATGATCGCCTTTGTCATTTTTTTGTTCGGTGAACCTGAATGCGTGGTTGCGCCGACAGAGGGCGCTTTCCGGATTTCCAAATTAGTGACATTATGAACGCGACGCTAAGATTGCATATTGGCGCGACGAACGCTTTTAAATAGGACACCGGGGATCGCTTTTGGTTAGGACGCGGCGGGAAGACTTCTTCCATTGCTGAACCTGAATGCGTGGTTGCGCCGACAGAGGGCGCTTTCCGGTTTTCCGAATTAGTGACATTATGAACGCGACGCTAAGATCGCATATTGGCGCGACGAACGCTTTTAAATAGGACACGGGGGATCGCTTTTTGTTAGGACGCGGCGGGAAGACTTCTTCCATCGCTTTCCGTCAGGCGAGATCGAGGTCAATCACACCAATAACCTGTTTTTAATTCTTACCAAGTAGTAGTAGTAGTGTATAGGCGACCTCGTAAATGCTATACCACTTTTAACAATGTTGAAATATCGTATCTAAATCTTGGTTTTAGGTAGGACCCTCTAGCGAAAATAAACCTTGACGTTTTTGACATTGAAGGCACAAAAAATAAACAAATCATCAGATAGATTTAAGCTATCGTAATTTGGTTTGTAAAAAATCATTTTTGATGGGCCAAATTGCGCAAAATGACAGGCAAAATGGCTACGCTGCAAACAAAACGCGTACCTATTTAGAGTACGTTCACTGTTGTACATAAATTCAATCAGGAAATGTATGGTTTCGAATTGAATAGGTGTCAAGATCGTTGCATTCGGTGTGTGCGGGCGCCGCCGACACGTGGTCGGCGCTGCGGGCGGAGCGCGCGCGCGTGCTGCGCCTGGAGAGCGCCGTGCTGGCGCAGAGCCTGCAGCTGGAGCGCGAGGGCCGTGTGCGCACGCAGCTCGAGCGGCGCCGCGCCATACTCGAGAGAGAGATCTTGCGCACACAACAGGATGGAACGTCAAATCCGTCTGTGATTAATCCCATCAAACATTCAAGTTTAGTTTTCTTCCAATACCTATCTTACCTTTTATGTTTTGGTATTTATTTTTAACTGCGTCCCGCGGTAAGTCTCCATCCCGTGGGAGTAGCGGGATAAAAAGTATCCTATTCCAGGTCATGGTCTACCCATATGCCAAATTTCATCCAAATCCGTTCAGCCGTTTTAGCGTGAAAGCATAAAAACAAACAAATTCACTTTCGCATTTATATTATAATTAGGATTAGGATGTTTTCAGTTTCACGACCACCATATCCCATTACGGCAGAAGTAGTAGACACATAGAATGTACCATTATAAATTCCTACTATAAGGTTTATTACAACCCGCTAATTGTCTTTTCTTCTTTCAGATTGTGGACATTCTTGGATATGAATTCTATGAATGACAGATGACGCTGTTACCACCTGTTCAAATAGCGTTTATTCTGCATGTTACAATGTCAATAAATTGTGTAATTTAGTTGCAAATAAGAAAATTTTATTTCTAGGAAATTATTTTTTCGATGCAATTTATAAACAACACAACACAAACAATACCGGAACTATCAATAGAGCACTCAGAGCCTATGGCCAGCAATTTTAAACATCTTGCATTTTTTTTCGTCACGTAGTTGATTACTTGTCAATAATTGTATATTTCTAGAAAGCAAGTTATCTTTTAGGTGGCTACCAGCTGGCAGAAGACCTCTGAAAGGTGGATAATTATTGTCTTTGATCGTGGTAGTATTTGCGTACATATTAATATTCGGTTCAGGAGCAGGAATCCATTTCTGTGTGTCCATGTTCGTAATAGCTTTTTTACGATCTAGATTATCACCTTTGTATTGTTCATCATTAGTTGGAATGTATGTTTTTTTAACAAAATTGCCCATGACAATTTTTGTAGGAAGCGTTTCGTGTTCGTTTTGGTACATAGTCTGATTATTGTTACCTTTATGGCATTCAAAGTTTTCAAGCTTTTCTCGTCTACGATCTCCAATGTATTTATTTTTAGGCGTGGGAAAATCAAGTTCTTTATTATTCAATGACGGTTCAAAAGAAGTGCCCAGTTCGTCTTCTAGAATTTTTATTATACTATCTAAATTATTTGAAGGCAAATCATTGCGTCTAGTCTCCATGTGGTACGTTCCATATTCCGCAATCTTGTGTTCCAGTATGTTAATCTTTTCTTCATCTTTTCTCCTTTGCATGCTCGCTTTTCGTATCTGATCTTCTAAAGTTAAAAGTATTTGCTCTAATTGAGATATTTGTTGTTTCCTAGTTTCCACGTTTGTGAGAAGAGCTTCAATCTCTGCATTTTTCTCAGTTATTCGCTGGCTCATCTGTTGACAAAAGAAACAACAAAAACATTTTAAATTAGATTTCTCCAAATAAACTCTTAATACCAACATCTGAAATAGAACACTATTGAATTATCACGTTTTGGCTAGTGGATTAGCTATTCCATGTATATGTCGCAGTAAGATGGTTGAAGCCCTATAGTTATATCCCTAGGGATATAGCTAAATACAGTAATATAGTTATATCTTTCATATATAACTTTCTTACTGTCTTGTTCTTTGTCTTACGGTTCATAACTGTCTTACTAGGAATATAACTATGATACGAGCACGATCTGGGCACTACGACCAAATAGCTAAGGTTAGGTTAGAACTGTCACCAACTACGCGCGAGCCCAAAACCAAATAGGTACATAAATCGTAAAACAATTCACAAATTTAAATATAAACATACAACATCTTAGAATATACTTACATACATAAAAACCTACAAACTTCTAAAATAAATATGACTACAATACATACATATAATTATAATATAATAATAATAAATAATTACCCATGCAACTATGACGAAGGGGAAAGATAGTGTTCTTTCGCTCTTTAATAATGCAACAGGTTGGCAGGCCCCCGAATGTCAGGCGGAAGTGAATTCCGCAACCGAACCGCATCAGTTTATTTTAAGATAAAGGTAAACCGGGTAAACCAGAAAAAGAATGCGTTTCAGTAACTTCCTGTTTACGAATTAGCACGAACGGTGCGCCACAGAGGTAATGCTTCAAGTTGTACTACCTACCGCCATGCCGCCCTTTGTCACTCGCAGATCGTCATTTTGTCAAGCGAAAATTTTTGGAAAGTTTTTTGGAATTGCATAGAATTGGTACCTATCTATAATTTTGATGTTAATTCAAATTCTTTAATTCAATTCAATTCAAGTTCAATAATAAATAAATAAATAAAATAGGCAAGTACACTGCTACAAGGATATTGTGGCGCTCAAATGACGTTCACAAGGAGGCGCTGTTGATAGATATTTGTGGAATTGTTTGGTGAAATGTGGCTTGAAATGCATTCAAAAAGCGAGATGACGTCGTTAGTTCCGATTTTGGCCACGAGCCGCAATAACCTTGCAGCGCTGTAGGTACTTCCATGGCATGGTTTTAACAGCTCTGTAATACGTATCATCATCAGGCATTCGTATTTCCGAAAAATAAACGATGATTCCCGAAACGCATGCTTTTCCTCGGAGATCTATATTACCGTATCAACTTACATCCATATCTGCTTGAGTTCTCAGTTCCAAATTATTTCGTAACAGTTTTATTATATTCGTTTGCTCATCGTCTTTTCCTGATAGCTTCTTTATTAGAGCATTCCGCTGTGCCAGCAGCTGTTCTTGTTCTGCAATAGTGTCTATGTGTTGTTCCAATTCCACATCTTTCTTTTGCAATACTTCTGCAAGCTCGCCATTTTGTCTTGTCGCTTCTAGCAACTTGGATCGTTGTTGATTTACCTAAATATTTACGAAGAAAAAAAAATTAAGAAGTATAGCCATCAAATTATTTGATTCTCCTAAGGAGTGTATTCATATTAACGGATTAACGCTTGCTTAGTTAAGAGACATTTAAGCGTTAAAAAAATATGGTTAAACAGTCGCTAATCATTTCTTAACTTTAAGTAACGTTTATAAATAAACCCATATGGGGGTTATTACACATTATTTAAATAATATACTTAACTACGATGCTCACAAATAATAGGTATGTCTATTTTACAATTTCATTATATCTGTGACTCATAGATCTATGATTATAGATATGATATTGTAATATCCCCCTAAGTATATGCGGTCAAGCTTACCATTTCGTGAAGTTCACTTAGGTTCTCAAATTCACCAAAATCTTGCTGCAGGTCTGCAATATTATTTTTAATGTAGGATAACTGTTCCTCATATGATCCCATTTTGCATTCACTACAAAACAATGTTTAGATAAGTATTATTTCAGGAATTAATAAGTACATCATAAGGTATACGTTCTTTAATATTTACTGAATTTGGATGAGCAGTAAGTACATCTTTGTAGTGTGATTTCTAATATAAATAAAAGCTGAGACTACTTTGCAGCATATATGTCAGGATTTTTGTGAACCAGCTGAACGGATTTGGGTGAAATTTGGCACACAAAGTTTATAACCTGGATGAACACATAGTATACTTTTTATCTCGGTAACACGTTCCCGTGGGATTTGTTCCGACTTTAACGCAGGTGAAGCCGCGGGCAAAAGCTAGTTTTTGTATAAAGTGAACCTACTGAAGCAAAATTTGATTTACCTTTCTTGTAATTGATTTTCCAGTAATGAGAGTTGCTTTTCAAGATCTGTTATATGTTTTTCTTTATTAATTAGATTAGATTTCAGATTTTCTTCTAAATGGATCGATTCTTTGATATTGCTCTGCAATTGACGAGTTTAATAGTATTTAACAATAAGTTGTCATATGGGTAACATACATGCTAATCTTAAAAATACGTACCTCGTATTCTTTTATAGTCACACTCTGTTCTGCCACCTTTTTTCTGAAATCTTCGATTTCAATAATCGCATTATCTAATTCTCGCTTAGTAGATGATAACTCTTCCTCAAACTTCATTGCGTAGCCTGGAAATCAAGTAAGTATTAGATTTAACTAACATTTTTCAAGGATCTCTTTTGATAAATACATTATAACTTAAGACAAAAACGAACTTAATTTTTCTTTTGTTTCCTCTAGTTCTTTTGTTAAATCTTTAAACCGAAGTTCAGATTCCAAAAGTTTAGTATTTAATGTCTCCAGTCTAACTTCGATATCGTGCTTCTCTTCTACTTTTTCCTCGTATTTCTTCTCAGCTTCAATAAGTTTTGCAACGTTTACGTGCATATCAAGTTTGATAGTTTGAAGTGATTCGTTATAATAATTTGATAGCTCCCCAAGGCGTTTTTCTAGATCTTCCTTCCTATTATTTAATTTTAAAAAACAGTTCAAAATTATTGCAAATAACTCGATTGTAAAACTTTTAGTCAAACTATTTACAATGGGTTTAACTTACTCAGTTTGTAACTTTTCACGAGCCTCTCCTATTTCTTCTAAATGCGTAGTATTTTTCCGAATTGATTCTCTTAATTTGTTGAGTTCTACATCAAACTCAGATTGTAATGATTGGTTCTGAAAAACGTAACGAGATATAACTACATATTATAAAACAAAGTCCTCTGCCGCGTCTATCTGTCTGTCTGTTCGCGATAAACTCAAAAACTACTGCACCGATTTTTTCATGCTGTTTTCACCAATGGATAGAGTAGTAGTCGAGGAAGATTTTAGTATATAATTTGTCAAGCGGGTGCAGCCGCGGGCATCAGCTGGTTTGAAATAAAAGTAAACAAACACAAGTCAAGTCAGTCAGTCGTTATTCGGATACCAACCTGGTCATGTAGCTGCTGGACGGTACGATCTAAAGCCCAAGTCTGGGAGCGAGCCTGTTCCAAAGCTGCTTCTAATTGAGACGCTCGTTCTGCACCTATCTTGATTTGACCTTCTGCTCGAGACAAACGATCCTTAATAAATATTTTTTTACACCTTTCTTCCTTGAGCTCCTTCTCGAGCTCCTGGAATTTTTTAAAATTATTGTCTGTAATATGTCCAATGAATCTTGTATACCAAAAGTAACTGGTTCAATATGATTACCTCTACTTTAAGTTTATTTGTGTGCGACCGTAGATGATCGGAAGTATGGATTTGTTTTCGCAAATCGCTATTCTGAGAATTCAGATCCGACAATGTGTACGTAAGTTCTTCCGTACGTAGCTGGAGAGCTACTGTTTCATTTACGGTTTTCCTGATAACAATAACTTATATTCTGTATGTTATATCTTATATCCTATAAGTAATAACTTATACATATATGTACAAGATATTAATAATTGTAACGTAAATATATTAACACACGAACCGCATAAATTCTATTATTTCGTTCAGCTCCTTAATGAATTCTCCTTTAGCTTGTTCTAAGGAGCATTTTAACATTTCGTTCTCTGAGTTAAATTCATTAATCTTCTTGGTAAGTCTGTTCATAGCAATACCCTATAAAAATTTTACGTAATTAGACATCATTTGCTAACATTGAAAACTTGTAGGTAGGTATGTAGGTAGGTACTTTGAGTATTTTCCATACCTTGTCTTCTGTTTTCAAAGTTTCAAACCAATCAATAATCTCCTTCCTCTTAAACAGGGTCTGTTCGCAAGTGGCAACTAACTTGGACGGCATAGCGTACAATTTATTCATGTCAATGGCAAGTGGGGATTTGACAGGTATTTGGTTATCTGAAATAATACATTTTGAAAATTCAAGTATTTGTTTCAAGTGCTTTTCAAAGCTGAAAACCATGTAAAAAAACCCTATCCTATCGTTGAGTTAAGTACCTATCGTAATGAGAGTCAATTTTTACTTATGAGGATATTTTCAGGAAAAAAAAAAAAATGGCAGATTTTTTTTTATGGATATTACCGGGTTTATTAGGTATTTCAACATTGGACGCGAGGCAGTCGTTAATAGCGGGTGTCTACAAGTTATAAGTTCATAACTTATGAACCCCGTTGAACATTTGCTAAATTTTAATGGATTGGGGGTAATTATCTACATTATGGAATGTTAAATAGAATATGAATATAATAATTTTGATACTAAAAAGATGAATTTTAAATAGCAATAACTTTTTTATTGTAAATAATAATAGGATGTTTTATTACTTTTTGGTAATTTTATTGCATGGCAGTAGGTACCTATTTTATGTGCCCCTTTCGGGTCGAATAGGGTTTTTTTTACATATTATAATAATAAAATATAATAATAATACCTGGAGATTACGTGCCTTTTGCCTTACCGACTCTTTGAAACTCATCTTCCGGTCGCACGACGCAGAGCTGCAGCAGCTGTTCCGCAGTTAACTTGGACACGTTCATGATCCGCAGGTCTTCGGAGGACGGTAGGCTCGCCTTCTGACCCAACACTGACATCTTCGCATGATTGCTTCGCATCAGCGTATAAAACTCTAATATTGCTTTCTGTAATATTGTACAAGTCGATTTACCCGCGTACCATTACATCCTTTATAGTAGGTACCTAACAAATGATTAACAAAAACCGGCCAAGTGCGAGTCAGACTCGCGCACGAAGGGTTCAGTACCATCCTACTAATTTTATAAATGTGAAAGTTTGTGTGTTTGTGGGTTTGAGTGTTTGTGTGTTTGTGTGTTCTGATGTTTGTTACTCAATTACGCAAAAACGGCTGAATGGATTTGGATGAAATTTGGCAAACAGATAGTTTATAACCTGGATTAACACATAGGATACTTTTATCCCGATATTCCCACGGGATCGAGATTTACGCGGGTGAAACCGCGGGGCGCAGCTAGTTATCTATAAAAACGGAAAAACATCACGTTTGTTGTATGGGAGCCCCTTTAAATATTTATTTTATTCTGTAGTTTTAGTATATCTTGTTTTAGCGGCAAAAGAAATACATCATCTGTGAAAATTTCAACTGTCAAACTATCGCGGTTCATGAGATACAGCCTCATGACAGACGGACATACAGACAGCGTACGTAACCCAAAAAATGATAAACAACGATCAAGTATTCCACTAGGTAATTAAGTATTTCGATCCAGCGTTTGGATCCACAATGGCACCATATCGGCCATCGGCCTATTAGCGAAGCTGTTCTATTTCATTCCAGTGCTACTGGCTACTGGATACTAGACTGGATTTATTAGTGGTACAGGTACAGTGTTGTGGTACGGTCAGCGATAAAAGTCGACTACCTATCACCTTTTTCACTTCATCTTAATTACAAAATTATTCAATCAGCATTTCATTTAGAAGCTAAGAGTTTATATTCTTTTAATATTACTTCTGTTCTGTTCCGATTTTAATTAAATATTGAGAAATAAAGATTATGTTAATCGACTTGTTGCTGACTGTACAATCACGAGCATAATATATAATATAATATAAAATATATAATACAGTTATACCCGAGATTCACGAGGCTAGTTTTTGAAAGTTAAGATAGCAAGCTCCTGGCTTGGCACATGCATGCTAGTGCTGTTTACATGATTCCACGTAATTTTAGGCTAGTACAGTACAACAAGTGGTTGCGGTCAGAAAAACAAAACGTGTACCTAGGTAGTCACTGGCACACTGAAAATGCAATACTAGCTTCGACGGCCACATGAAGCTAGTAGGTACTCAAGCCAGGATAGTAAACTCAGTGGTTTGGTTGGGGTGCTACTAGCTCAAAAAATAGAACACTATGCTATTAAACTATCCTTAACCTAGCTTTCTCACTAGCTTCCTACTAGTCTAGAAATTAAGATAGTTCTGAATACACAAAGCCAGAGCTCAGAGTTACTAGCTTGCTAGCTTACTATCCTGGCTTGAGAAACTAGCCTCGTGTATCTCGGGCATTAGGTACACAAAAGACAAATGAGTTTTTTTTGTGAAAAAAAAATTGCAGCTTCTAAAGACCTGTTTCATAATTCTTAGGTCTTTTGGTTACGATAATAGGTACTAACATAGTATAAAAGTATTGAGAGGCTAACACCATAAAATATATATCTAGGTACCTACCTATATTATCTATATGGTGTTTAGGGAAAAAAAAATTCTATCTATATTTTAGGGAAAAAAAACATATGCTCATGAGCTCGTGACTACCTATTTAGGTACTAAGAGGTACCTATTTATCTGTCTCCCCTATGAGCTAAGTAGGTACTTAAATATTTAAAAAAAGGATGTGCCTCCGCTGCCGGCGCCGGTTGCTGAATTGGCTGCCGGCGCTGACTTTGGTTGTCAATTTGGCATTATTAAAAAAAAACATGTAGGTAATATTTTTTTTTTCCATAATCAATAATAATGTCCCTATTCGAGTAATACAGTATACTTATACTACTCGGAACCGAACTAGTTAGATTAGGCCAAATATTTGTAAAAACATCGGCTGCCGGCAGTAATGTCACTGCCGGTTCCGAATGGCGTTATTTTTGGGAGACGGCGACGGCAGCGGAGGCACTCCCTTAAAAAAATCTCACCTGACGATCGTTGAGATCATTTTTCATTTTTTCAAACTGCGATATATTTTGTTGCCAATTCATTTTTATTTTCATCAATTTGTCGCTTTGGGAACATAGTGAACCTGGGAATTCATATACGGACTTAATAATTAAGTTTTGTCAAATTGTTTCACGGTGTATTCACGGTTTATTCACGGTGTATTATCCTAGTCATTTATGCAACTGTTGTATAATAAGGGGTAATGTGGGTGATCTGATAATAGTATCTGTCACATGAGTTTTATTTATTGGGTATGTACAGTTGCATACAAAACTTTATCTACACCCATGATATGAATCCTCTATAAAAGGCTCTGAAGCCATAGGGTGTTGTACAGTGTTGTAAGAACTCTAGCCATAGGGTGTTGTACAGTGTTGTAAGAACTCTATGTAAATTCATAACATCGAACAAAAATGGCGGGATACGACGTGAATTCGATTATCCTATAAGTTTAAAAAAAAAAATATATATAATATATTTATACGACGCTGTGGCATTGAAACGCGCGTGCACGACAATGTTCTTTTTTTGAAATTCATAAAGATACCACGAATTGTGTAGTCAGAATGTGGCTGTTTGATGCGTAAGGAACTAAAGATCGAAGGGATCTAAAAAGCAAAGGAGTTGCATAATGAAATTTAGCACAACATTATAACACTCGTTTGGGTGATAATATTATGGTTACTATGACACTGGTTGTTTTAATGTTGGCAATAAACTATAACTGTTTCAGATTTTTTTATAGAGGATTTAGATATAGCATGGATGTACATAAAAAAAATTAAGTAAGTACCTGTAACAATTGTTGGCGAACCATTCAAATCGTCTAAGTCTTCGTATCTTTCTTGTTTTGAAATTGTTTCCTGAAAAATACGAGATTTCGCACTCAAAGGCACAACTCGGCATTCGCTAGCATCGAAAAATCTGGACATATGTAATATTTATTAGTGATCAAGAGGCAGACGAAGGGAACTGATCAGTTGTCCAATGAATTAAAATCAGTCAAGAAAATAACAAATGAATTTTTTAAAGTTGATTATGATTTATTGATGGGTTAAAATATATACATTGGTTAACTTATTATAGTAAATCAACTGAAAGGACTAACTAACTATACCAATAAATATAAAAACAAAGGGACCCTTAGGCGTCGAAGTATTCGTCCGCGTCGCTGTCATCCGGAAACGTGATTGGTTGGCAGCATTGCCACGTTGAATGGCAATGCTAATTCTTTGGCCAAAGAACAAGCCAGCCCTCTCTGGTCACGTGAAGTATCGAAAAATCGGCGATTTTATTTTATTTTTCAAAAAATAAAACCACATAAAAAGACTCTCAGTATGATTCTTAACAACACCCTCACGGATCGCTAATTATTTATAATACTTGGCCTACCATTTTCTCAACTATGTTGGGGTCGGCTTCCAGTCTAACCGGATACAGCTGAATACCAGTACCTATTTTACATGGGGCGACTGCCTATCGGACCTCCACAACCCAGTAAACTGGGAAATACGCTACCCCTTGGCTTACCAAGGGGTAGCGTATTACCCAGTTACTGGTGGTCAGACTTTCGGGCTTCTAACGACCCGTAACAACTGTCAAAGATCCACGAATTACAAATGAGAACAAAGTTTATAGCCGGGATTAACACATAGGACTTAATACTTTTAATCCCGGTAGTACTAGTGATCGCCTACTATGGCTTAACCTACATTAATTAATTCACCAATTTGTTGATGGGTTAATTAATAATTGTATTAATCCATCAAAAATTTGTGCTTTGCTTATTAAATTAATTCTTACCTGATCTGGCAGGCCATGGATGGGTTTGAGCTGACCTCTCTGTAAACGACAAAATAACTTCGTATCAAATATAACCGCGGCGTGAAAAAGGTATTGCTTTAGAAAATTATGTCATTCATTACTCGTTACTCTACCGCCATCCGTAGTAGATGTAATTGTTCAGATATTATTTGTTACCTGTGAATGTAGTCCACTCATGGGCACAGTTATGAATCCTCTCATCGGTTTGCCTTTTCCTCCAAGATCAAGTATTTTCCTAGGTATTATGGAAGGCCTCTATAAAAACGCAGATACTGTTTTATTAAGATCTTTAGGTATTATCGACACGCAAAAGATAACTTCTCACAATTTTCATGATACGCGTCGCGGAGCCGCCCGCGCCTCGCGGCGTATCATGAACTGCTTCATATCTAGGGACGCGGTAGTGCCCCCGCCAAGACGAGCCAACATTAAAAAGCAGGTGCACTACCTACATTTCTCGAAGCGTTTCGTCCTATTTTCAAACCCTGCTTCGGCCTGGATAATTCTCGAGCGCTCAAATTCTCAGCATAAGATGTAGTTAGCAGACTTATAAAACAAACTAAGTTTTATTTGTCTAGCTTACTTTGGTTTTATGAATACCTAAAATACGTCGATTTCGTCACTGACTGACTCACTCATAACATAACATCACGCCTACAGTTTCCCTGAAGGTTTGGTCAGAGGTGTACCTATAATACACCAACATTTCACCGGTTATGTTTTCAAGTCCCATGTAATAGGGGGCCAGCCTATGACTCACTATGAGACTCATACTGACTCACTCACTCATTAAAACCTGTATAGCACTTCCTTAAAAAGTTGCTAAAAAAGCACCACGTGATTAATGGACGGCTCCTAACGATCGTCCATATCTATCCGATTAATTTCTTGCAATAAACAATATGTATTTAAGACCTACTTTAGTTGAAATAGGGAAGCGATCGCGCTCAGGTCTTGCCGAACGCGTCACGGTGTGTGCAGGTCTTCCGATGACCAAGTCATCTTTCACACGATTCGCAGATTTTGGTCTCGGCTGTAGACAACATTTACGTGACCAATACATAACTAGGTAATTATGTTAATATACAGGGTGTAAAAAAACCCATCATTGTGCGCCCATACGCACAATGTTTTGTGTGCATGCAAAAGTAAAGGGGTCAACTTTATTGGACGATTGTTTAACAATCGTCCAATAAAGTTAGAACCTTCAATGTCTCCATAGCCAGAACCAGAAGGTTCCTAGGTTTGGTCAGTACAAGAAAATGATCACAATAACTATGCATCTTTTTACACCCGTAATTTAAAAAAAAAACAATAAATCTACGGCCCGAAAACCCATAATATATTCTCTGATGCTTACTAAGTGGGATTTTACTTGAATAGGCCTCCGGAAAAAGCGAAGGAACTGAGAAGTAATGGCGCGTTTACATTAGGTCGGTTTCGCCGTACTCGACTACAACCGTCTTCGGTCACCCACTAATGTAAACTGTAATTCGGTTGGCCGTATTCGATAGCAGACTGTTTGTAGTGACCGACCTAGTATAAAAGTTGTGCCGGTTGGCCGTATTCGGTCATAACCGACTTATGGAAACTTGCCGGTGTTGGTCGGAAAACGCGAAGGCGGCGGGTTAAACCGATTATGCGACTGACGTGTTCGGTCATCGATCTAATGTAAACATGCCAATTAGGTTAACGAATCCGGTTACATCGAATGCGGGCGACGCAGTCGGTCACCGACCTAATGTAAAGACGCCATAAGTATATTGAAAAAATACCTCATTGGAACGCGGTCGTGTCGTGTTTCTTATGGGAAACCGCTGTTGAACAGGCACTGCTTCGAATTTTGGTCTCTGTAACAAAGTATGCCATCGTTATCTCAGAAAGAAATAAAACCGGCCAAGTGCGTGTTGGACCACGCACAATTAAGGGTTCCGTACATAGAGATATAATTACAGTAGAGTGCGCGCAACAAATTGGGAACAGTAGGCACGGGTTTGAACAACACGACGTTCCCGGCGCGAGAAGTTAGAGATGGGTTGTAACAGGTGAAACACGATATCTGTTATCACTGTGACTGTGACAAAAAAATAACAGATCCAAATATCTGTTATTAAATCACAGCCTGTTATTTTTGTACGGACAGGGTTAATCCAATAATTCTCTTTGCATTAACCCTGAGTTAGCTGTTATCTCCGAGTTATTTAGTTAACCCATGAACGCGCAAGTGAGCCTTCATCTATTAAATTATGGGATCCAACAATACCCCACACGCTTATGTGCATTGAATTTTAGTTCAAAAGTAAAAGAAATGGCTTAAATACCAATATTTCTGGAGGGGCTTTAGGCCTATTTGGTTGTAGTTTTAGCCGCGCACTGGGCATTCTCTGTGGAATGCGACATCTGGGTTGGCCTTTTGCTGGTTCAACCGCATCTGCAAAAAAACAAGACAATAATTAAGTATTAGTTTTATTCAACGCAAATAAGCAGTTAAGCCTGGTATATAAAGTCAGTAGGTATTGTTTGTATAGTTTTTGACTTATGGTACCACACTGCAGAATACTCCAGAGGCTGGGCAAGATCTTTCTAACTCGAATTCATAAAACTTATGTTTGAAAAGCTCTAATTACTTCAATACCACCAAAGCAAAAGAATGAATGAAACATAATGCCGGGTATCTTAACATTTGGTGACACGTAAAGTAATTATGAAATGTAACACACGTTAGGAAAAATTCGCAGTTGTTGTGTTACATTTCATGTTGCATTGCATAAATTAGTAGCAAGTAATTTGTGTTACATTTCACCAATCTGTACCCGGCATTATGTATAATGTTGCAAATGGCACTAAATGCTGTTTTTACTCTAATACTTATGGTTTATTTTACAATGCGGAAGCTTGGCTCCCATTGTCAGACTCTAGCCTTTTCCCAAGACCGATTGAGGTGCCCTTTTAAGTATTTCAAGTTCAAATAGTTCAAAATAATTTATCTCTGAAACGTCAGAAGCTAGGTGCATGGTGCCAATCGGTCGTTTCATAATTATGGAGAATAGCCAGTCATCACAGTTAGGTAATGTTTTAAAAATAATGTATTTTACAATGTTGTATGTAATTCATGTATTTCAATGATATATTAAACAGATATGTTGTGAGCGCGCAATCGTAGACTTGAAAACGTCCTAATTGGGACGTATTGACTAGTCTGCGATACGTATGGCGACGAGTAATACGCTAGTTGCACTAGCTGTCTCTTTTTTTCTTGTTGTTTTTATCAAGCCATCTCTTTTCTATCATTTTTACTTGTAGTGAAATGTAAAATGAATGAAAAGTGGGTATGTGTGCTGCCGCTGCTGCGCGATACACTCTTTTCGGTTGTTTCGTGAGTATATAACATATCTGTTAATATAATATCATTGATGTATTTACTTACAGTGTTAATAGGTACTTAAGGGAGGACAGTGTAACTCTGTCAACAAGTACCAGGTACATACTTATCAAAATAGAAAATGGTCAACAAATAAGAGCATCCAGAAGTCTATTCGGCCTACTTTAGTCTAAAGTGTCTGCAATTCTGCATTACACTTACTCAATGAACATAGTTTATAGCTAAAACCTTGTGACGACTTTACCTTGCCTTGCTTCGCCGGACACTAGTGACATAATTCATTGCTTATCTTACAATAATTTTAATAAGACACGCACTGTGGCACGCGTTTTTAATATATTAATACCAAAATCAATAGCAGAGAGTAGCTGAGTACAAAAAATTTATAACTAATGCGTTCCAAAAGTAAATGACTTGTGACTTGTGGTTTTCATCTTTGTGTATCACAAACACAGTTTTGGAAGAAGAAAGTCACATAATCTGTAAATATTCCAGCCAGATACAGCATCTATTGCTAAAATATTCTTTGTCCAAATAGTTTATTATAAAACGTCAAAAACCAAAGAGTTTAACATTTGAAAGTGATTCTTTCTTTGCGATCGATGGCCATAAAACATTTTGTAGCTGTCTAATTTCATATTTAGAACTCCCATCCATCATCACCGATCACGCAAATAGTTTAACAAAATATCAAAATTCCAGAGGTTTTCTTTTACATTTTCTACCACCATTTTTCTTTTCACCATTTTTCAGCTGTAGAGCTTAGGTATTATGACGACTGCGGCGAAATCACAAAAGGATAAACCTTGTAAGTTCCTCATTTATTATTCTTTTGAATATTTGACAATAAATCGCTGACGATCAATATTAATAATCTACTGCTTAGAATCAGATCTTCTCAAATGGCAGGTACTGATTGAGTATCATTGTGTTTAAAAGTAAAATAAAGGACGCGTAGACTGCCGTGACATCGTTGTAAACATTTGAGGCTGATCATGGTTTTCGTCACAGTAGTTTTGGCCTTCTCGTTCCCGGGCTTGGCAGACTGCACGATCACTTATGTATCGTATTTTCGCCTAATTCTCAACACTTGCAACAGTTGGCAGTACACCTCGATTACTCCCGAGGCCAACAGCAGCCTCAGCCGCGCGCGCTGCCCGCAATGCTACCAACAGAAACGTCCCCAATCCGAGGCAATCGCCGACCCGGACGATCAAGGTATTACTGGCTTTATTCTTCATGTCTTTTATCCCACTGCAGCCGTAGGGAATTGTTTTCCGTATTTAAACTCTACGGAAAGATTTTATAATAAATAAGTAATGTGAATAGTTGCAGGGGAAGAGTTCTCTAATTCAACGAGCCCAAAAATCAGATTCCAAGACCGATATCAAGGTAATCAAGATTGTGAAGGTTATAATTATGGATCGCTCACGCGTATACCTATTTATTTATTTTTCTTTGGTTGATAGGTTAATGGAGGCTCATTAGATAGCGAACTATTGGAGAATGTTAGTGTAAGTACTCTTTGTATGCTTTTGTATCAAAAACACTAATAGGCAAAGAAGGTTCACTTTGATGTCCATGGTGGAGGTTGTTAATAGTTTCTTTCATGTCTAGGTTTCACCACCAGCAGAGCCAGACAATTTTACCATCGAGTGCTCTCCGACAGCTGTACTAGATGAACAATCATTTGACGAGCCAATTGCTTACGAAGGTGGTGTTCTTAGCCTTCCGGACATCAATGAAAACTCTCCCTTGGGTATACGTTAAGAAATATACTTACTTGTTTCTTCAAGGTAGCTTTTTCAATTATCACCATTAAGTGTGGATCTCCTCATACATCACGTCCTTGTTATGTACCTCCTCATACATCACGCCCTTGTTCTGGATCTCCTCATACATCACGTCCTTGTTATGTACCTCCTCATACATCACGTCCTTGTTATGTACCTCCTCATACATCACGTCCTTGTTATGTACCTCCTCATACATCACGTCCTTGTTCTGGATCTCCTCATACATCACGTCCTTGATCTGGCCCTCCTCATACATCAAGACCTTGTTCTGCTTATAATTTATCTTTATTGCACTCCATATTTACAGACATTCAAGACAACATTTCAGTAACAAGTATGATACAGAGGATGGTCTTATCAATAATCAGCGAATTTTCACAATACCGTCACCTTATATAAACAAAAGTTTTCAACAATTCCCTTTTCCAGAAATAAAAAATAGTGATGGCGAGTCCAATGAAAACACAATGAATTACTCTGATATACAACAATCCAATATAAGTCGCAAAAACGGTAAGATTTTAAAAACATTATGGATAGTTAGCTGTTTTTAAATCCTAGGATATTTTTATTCAAGTCTATGTTCCTTTAGAATCTAGCAGTCGCCCACACACCCCATCGTCGAGCAGTCGTCCTCAGACTCCTAAAAGTTTACATTCGAGTCGTCCACGAACGCCGCGCATACCGAGCCGGCCCACGACCCCTGTGCAACGCCTCGGCACTTCCGGTAGTCGCCCCAACACGCCGCAACGTCCTACGGCCGCTTCACGTCCTAAAACACCGTCCTTGAATGTCCCGCCAAGTTCTAGGGTTCTGTCACCGGTTTCCATGTGCAGTCCGTCACATGATGAAGACTTAAAATCAACTTTCCTCTTGAAGCAGAAGCAATTCCACCGCTTGAAGAAGGAACTGGACATGAAACAGGTACGTTTTACCACGTTTTCTTTTAAGTTACCTACCTGTTTCTCAACCATGTTGGGATTGGTTATCAGTAAGCCGGTAACGACTGTCAAAGAATAGAATCTACGAATGACATTCAAGATCAACGGCTTCTCCTACTTTTCAACTCACGGAGGGGCCTCGGTATGTAATGGTTGGTCACCCATCTTTCGGACTGACCTTGGCAAACGTAGCATTACCTTCGATCGACCGGTGCGGCTGTTATTACTTAGCCAAGATCTACCCAAAAGGAGAATATAAACACAAATTCAGCATTCGATTTAGGATACCTATAATCTAATCTAAATCTGGTAATAGAGAACGGAATTTCCGTTCTCTATTACCAGCCCCCAATATCCTAATTTATTTGGAGTCATCGCAGCACGTTGTTTTCTTTTTAGAGAAAGAAAGAAAGAAAGATATATCTTCTATATCTATTATCCGATCTCTATTAGCTATCATCTCAGAATTCTTGCTTCGCATGCTGTATCGTTCACACAATATATGTACCTTTTCGCCACCTCTTTTCGTATGGCCATCCACATAATGTTTAAAAGTGTGGCTGTCCCTAACAGCCATCCAAATTAAAACAAAACACTAGGGGAAGACTAAAGAAACGATGGACGGATTATGTGAATTGTGTGAAAGATGATATAATATTATATAGAAAGATTGAATGAAAACGGGTAAAGTAATGAAGGAAACAAGAAGACACCCTGCACCCCAGAGTTAGTAGAGTTAAAGGATGGAGGATGATGATTTGTCCCGAATGACTACTATAAAGACCAATATTTAATACATACTTAATAATAATAATAATACCAACCAACTGTTTCAGCAAGTAGTTCTGGAACTGTTTGACAACTTACGTGGATTGCGCGAACACATGACTCGAGAAGGCCTGACAGGCTGCGGCGAGGGGACCCAGCTTCAGGAACTAGTAGTATTCAATGTAGCGGACTGGACGTCGGACGAGGTTTCCCAGCTGTGTCGTGACGCCGTCGCCTCAGCCACCGCCGATGGCATCGAAATCATTAACACCACATCGCCTATAGGTAATTTAAATGTGTTAACTGTTTTCATTATTAAATTATCAATTAATTCCTTTGCTTTCCCCACGACTATTAATTTCCTCGAGCTTCGCTAGTAGAGTCGTAATAATAATTACTTGTTACGTCTTATTACGTCTCAAGTAAATTAGTTTGGATTTCAACTTGAAGAAGTAGGTACCCATTTTCAAGGTTAATTTGTTTTTTTTTATTTTTTTTGTTTTTTGATATAATTTTGATATAATTTTGCCAAAGCAAAATTTTTGCTTTTTTAAATGTAAATAGCATATATTGTTACGTGCACAGATGAATGTACTCTTGCGGAACTGGACACCAAAGTTGCAAATGTGCCTACATGTTTTGCCGATCTGTGTCTGCAGGCTATTACGGCACGACAAGAAATCATTGATTGGGTCAAGGAGCTCATCGAAAGAAGCGTGAGTTTATGATATGTATTAGGTTTAATAACAAATGTTTATTGCAAGACATGAAAAATGTATGTCTTTTAATATTTGTGTAGGAAACTGGTAGGGGTGAAGCATTGGATCGTATTGCTCGTTACAATGCACAAGGATTTGAACTCTGCGAGTCCCTCCGTGAACTGAAATCCCGGGCTGTTGACGCTGTTGAAACTGCCACACAATTCTCCAAGTAATATTAATTGATATTGCTATTTCCTTATCGCTTATATACTAGCACAAAGGGGTGGCCCTGGGTTCGATCCTTGGTTGGGCAAACAGTTATTGGTATTATCCATAAAAAACTCTGTAACCGCCTGCAGTCGAGTCTCCGTATACGGTCTCGTATACGGAGACCCAACTGCAGGCGGTTAAACCTATCTGGCGAAATGTGGGTACTTATAAGTAGATTTTTATAACTGTGTGCTTGGAGCTGTCAAAGTCTTAAGTTTTTAGTATTGAACTCATGTTGTTAGTACAGTACTGAACTCATGTCTCCTCCACAGTTCTGTCATTATACTCGCTAAGTTGATAATGTTAATAATTACACCTACATACATACTTTGACGTCGAAAGGCGCACCGTTCGAAAAATCGAGTTCTATACAGTTCGATTCAAACTTAATGGCGGCTCGAAAGTTAGCTACTCGCTGCGCAGTTCCCCAACCCTCACCCCCGCTGACACATGAAATTGTTACTGCGCTGCGACTCGTCTCATGTTCCGAGCCGCCATTTAAGTTTGAATCGAACTGTACTAAACACCTTTTCGTAACCCTTCTAAGAAAACAAGTGTGATGCTATGTGTTGGTTACCTTATTGAATTGTAATATTTACGTAAGAATAATTTTATTTAGGCGAGCCTGTCGAGAACGAAGTGCATTGGTAGCTGTCGGAGAGTCGTTAGTAAGAGAAACAGCGCGACTTCGACAGGACCTAGAAACACGATCTGTGGTTATAAGTGAATTGCAGGAAATCCACGATGAATCTGAGCGCCACAGGTCTTCTGAGGTTAGTGCATGCGTATATAACTTACATTAATTTTGAATCCTTCACAATATTAAGCTAAAATACGGTTTTTTTTTCAAATAGAACGTAGTTTGAGGAGAATATTGTTCAATGTATTTACGAGACAATACGCATTCATGTTTGTGAATTATTTTTAATATTTAAATTTGGTATCACAAAGGAAACGCGTCGGGAGTTGGACGAAGAACGAGCAGCAAAGGCCGTTACCAAAGATAAACTAGCGACCAGTGAGGCCCAGCTACGTCAAGCGCGCATCCGTATTTCAAAAATGGACCGACAACTGCGCGAAGCTGAAGCTAGTATTACTAGTCTCACAGGCACTGTCAAGACTTTGGAAGACCAGGTAACTCTATGCTCCGTTCATAATACAATGACCACAGTGAAGGCTTTCAGATTATTGATGCCAAATTAATGTTCAGAGTCGTCAAAGGGAAGTGCAGTTGGAAGCTCGAGCTAGGAAATTGAAAGAAAGTTTAAAGACCGGGGAAGTAACCAGTAATCAATTAGTGCATCAACGCGACTCACTGCAAAACGAGTAAGTTAAATTTAAGAAAAAGACATAGCATCATCTTAATTGGTTATTGTTTATTAATCTACTACGACCACAATAATTTCTTTACAGCGTTCTAGATCTAAAGCAACAAATAGAAAATTTAACCACCCAGCATAAGGCAACCGTACAGGAACTAACTCATCAGCTCAAAGAGTTCAGGAAAAATTTAGAAGAACAACGTAATATTACAAAGAAGGAAATTGAGCTGAAGGAGGCAGCTGAAACTGCCTTAATAGAGAGCCAAAATAACATCGAAGAATTAAGAGCTAAAATCAACGAAATGGAACTTAGTAAACCTAATCCTGGTAAATAAACATTGTAACTAGCTAACTACTAACTAGATAAACGCTATGGCAGTCTCGTAGTTGTTACAGTTGGCTAATGTTCTCTTTACAGATTTACCAACAGAACGAGAAATGGATTTGTGGGCAGAACTACAATCTACAAAAGACTCTTTGCGTGTGACGGAGGACGAAGTGACTTCCTGTAAAAAAGAAAAAGTGCGATTTTTGGAGACCCTGACTAAAATAACCGTAAATATTGCCCTTTCTTTGTTGGAATTGTTGTATAAGATAAAAAGTTATTCTAGGTGTACTTTCTTTTTCAGTCTTATGTACCAGATAAATTTTTTCCTCCACCAGTGAGGTGATTACAGTTTGTTATAAACTTTTGTAATTTTCCAAGTGTTGCTGTATAAAAACCTTGATGGGTTTCAGGAACCGGACAATAAAGTAGGCTTGCAGCAGAAATTGGCAGCCGAGCTTCTGAGCAAGGAAGAAATATTAGCAAAGATGCAGATACAAATAAGAGAGTTATCGAAAAACATCAAATTGAAGTAGGTGCCACAAAGTATCAACGATTATTATCTTAATACATAAATTTAATTAAGATAATAACGAACGTCAATTTTATTTTGCGAATTATATTTCAGCGAACAAAAAGTAATTCAGTACGAACAATATGTTCAAACTCTACAGGCGCATAATCGTGCCGTGGCCAACTGCCAAGAAGCTCCAAATGGAATCAGCTATCAAGACTTACAGCAGGAGGTAACTAACGTGCAAATGATTTATGACTACTTCTTCATTGAGGGCTACTAGAATAAGCGAAGCTGTCACCTTAACCTGTTGTAGGTTCTTGTAAGTAGGCACTGGGAAACTGAGCGTTTGACAACAAAGCTCTGGTAGTGTATCACCATATAACGGCATGAAAACGTTGCCCTTTAGCGTTTAGGAGTATGAGGAACAGGGTGTAAAGTTCACTCATACTCCATAGAAAAGGGAGGATCCTCCAACCAGACGGGTGTTGTGTCTGGCGGGCAACTGCCCAACAATTGATGTTGGGTTCTCGTATATATGTCCACTGCACGGTAAACTTTAATTGCGCGATGCAGGATTTATGTGACGTCTGTCTGACGTCAGGTCTTTGATGCGTAGTTCGCATGTGGCGATGTAGATACCGCCACCAGCGTTAAAACTTATTGAATCATTGAATGCAATGGACATTTTGACTAAAGTTGCAAAGGTCCATCGACATTTTCGATTTTTTTCGAACTTATGCATTGTCTTCGGCATATCTCTTTAACAGATAATGAACTTGAGAATGGGCCTCCTTGACTCCGTGCACAGAAATGAAGAGTTGTCAGAGCTGTTGGTGCAAAAGGAACAGCAGCTTGAGCAACAAGACAAGACCTCACGTGCCCAGGCAAGAGTCATAAAGGTTACTAGGTCCTTCTTGCAATCCTAGCTAAAAACGTAAAATAGCCTAGCCGTAGTTTTGGATAAAGTAAATTAGAATATTTACCTATAAATTCTTAGATCATATACAAAAATGCTATTAATAGTTATTTGTCAAACACCGTAAAACTGAGAACGGTTTTATTTAAAGGGCGTAATTTTATGTTCCTCAGGATATTTTTTTTTTCACGGAGTCCTTATGCTTATTGAACCTATTTGAAAAAGTTCGTGAAGTCAAACAATAAGTTATGAAAAACGTCCTATCCAAATCCATGTTCCAAACCGTCACATTTAAACTCATAGAATGAAAGGCTAAAACACGTTGGAAAAGTAGTATTGATTGATTGACTTAGTTTCTGCCCGCAACTATGTCTGCGACGGACTTCAGAATTGTTTAAAAAAATTAACATCATGACGGAACCTTGTCAGTATATATATGAAAACATTATGTACGTTCGGAAAAATCTACATCTTTTTAGTAAAATAAGTGACAGGCATAATTTTAACACTAGAAATAGGAACAAATTAGATCAACCACGTTTCAGATTGTCTAAAGTACATACTTCTTGTATTATTGTGTAAAATGGTATAATAAAATTCCACTCGATATTCTTCAACTAAATGAGAAGAAATTTAAAACATGCATTAAACGCACACTATGTAGACAAGCATATTATAAGTTGGATGATTATATCGTAGATAAAAATGCTTGGCTTAACGCTGGTCCTGCTCCACAGGCACTTGGGCTCACTAGTTAAAATTTCATAATTGGAAGTGTTGGTTCTCCCTTTTTACTATTTCTTTTTTTCTGTCATTACGAACTTATTGTTTATTATTATTTAACTTATCTGAAAATAATATTATATTAATTGCTCAATTTCTTTGCAAACTAGTTTTGTATAATTTAGAACCATTTTTCAATTTTTGTAAATGTGAGTACCATGGAGCCGTTTAGTATGGTATGATGTATGTGGACTTGAAATAGCATGGCAGATGAGAGTATGTCATGCTCACTTAAATGTCTCGCTGATGGTGGCACGTGTGTTGGATCATTCGGTTCCCTACAAAATGGTTGAGCTGGATGGTGCTGATCCACATGTCATGTTCGTGAACGGGCGCCGTCAGTTGAGACAAGTCACCTCTTATTTGCCAGAGCTTATTTTTAATCTTAAATTTTGAATTGCTTTTGATTCTTTTTTGTTTTACATTGTTCTCACATATAGAAGCAACATGAATAATGTACCCACGATTTTGTAATATCTATATCCATTTTTAAAAGAGTGTCGTTGGAGTTTCTTGCCCGTTCTTCTCCATAGAGATCTACGTTTTGGAATGGGCAACTAGCTTCAACTCTTTGACTAACTGACCAACTCTTTGACAATTCAAAAGTGCCAGTAAATGGTTTAATTGAAATAAATGCTTTGAGTTTGAGTTTGGGTCCAGAGAGAAATGCAAAATGCAGAAAGATATTTATAACGCTACAGCCGACAGAGCTTAGATAGCGTTGCTACAGTTTAATAGATCATCAGACGTTGTTTTCTTAAAACTCGATTGGTTTACGCGGCGCGCCAGTAAAGCTCCCAGTCGGCATGATTTTTTCCGACATTTTTAACAATATTCGATATATTTCAGCCCTTTTTACACGAAACCTTAACGAATTATACACCTAAACCTTCCTCATGAATCACTCCGTCCATTTATGATGTACGTTTGCCCAGCACGGCCCCCCAAAATTTGCGTTTTAGGTGTGCGCCAATGGAATGTACTCGTCCCTAGGAGTATATACCGATTTCTTTACTTTTGAAGAAATATGCAAAAGGGGGCCGTGCCAGCCAAACGTTTTCAGCACGGCCCCCTTGTAACTTGAAAAATATATAACGTAATAAAAAGTTTCTTAAACTCAAGAAATGTACTCTATTAGAACGATATGTATACCGCAAGAGATGTTGTGAATTCGTAATATCAAATAATAATAGACGTGGATAGGGGGCCGTCCTGGAAAAAATTATAGTAAGAAAATATCTAAAAAAGACAAAACAACCTTAGCCAAAAATATTAAAACAATTGTTGATGTTTGGCAAGTAACATATGTAACGCATTGGATTCTCATACAACTTGCTAAATTTGAAAAATAAACCAATTTTATTTCATTCAGCACGGCCCTCTATAGTTGCCTATATCTTTTTAAATATGACATGTTTGTTAACAAAATTCGACATCCTGAATTATGATTAGTAGGAGTACATTCGTTCCAAATAAATTACGAGCCTGCTGTATTAGTTCTTTAAACGATAAATTGGATCAAAAATATCATATATTACAACTGATGTTTTGTCTTTTTTTGATATTTTCTTACATTCATTTCATATATTTTTTCCAGCACGGCCCCCTATCCACGTCTATATATTAGTTATTTTATATTTAATATCTCTTGCGGTACATATAACGTTCTAATAGAGTACATTCCTTGAGTTTACGAAACTTTTTAATACGTTATATATTTTTCAAGTTACAAGGGGGCCGTGCTGAAAACGTTTGGCTGGCACGGCCCCCTTTTTTGCATATTTCTTCAAAAGTAAAGAGGTACATTGAAAAATAAACCGGTACATATACTCCTAGGGACGAGTACATTGCATTGGTGCACGCCTAAAACGCAAATTTTGGGGGGCCGTGCTGGGCAAACGTTCATCATTTATGTACTATTTAAAACCGTTTGGAAATCCGTTCGGTAGTTTTTGAGTTTATCGCGTTCAGAGCTTCAGACAGACAGACATGGCGGGGGGGACTTTGTTTTATAATATGTAGTGGTAGATATTGACATAGAACCTAGCTTGGCTGCTACGTGGAGCCATCGCAATTATTTTAGCGTATTTCTATTTTTCGTTGATAATAAACCAGACAGTGACGCAGGTTCGGGAGGAGTTGATCAATATGCTGAAGAACAAAGAAACTGAGCAGAGTCGCGAGCTAGCCGCGTTACAGCAGGACCTCGAGCACCGCATGAAAATCGTTGATGAAGTGAGCGCGGTTTTTTTTTATTTTATTAATTTTTTTCGCTAGCTCTAACACGAGCTTCTGCCTGGATTCGATTCCTGGGTCTCAGTATTGGTCTAGTCCTGGAATTTCTCAGTAGCTTTTAAGGTCAATCGGGTAAACATGGGGGGCATCGATTATAAAAATATTGTCTCGACGTTACTCTAACAGTGCGTTTGCACGGGCAAAACATTACAACAAAACACGTTTAAATCTCTAGTTCCTGTCAAAAATTGTATGGAACATTGACAGAAGATAGAGATTTCAACATGTGTTTTCGCAATGTTTCGCCAGTGCAAACGCACGGTTAGACGTTACAAATCTACTGTTTTCGAGTCAATCTATGTCTAAAGCAAAGCTCGGAATATATTGACTCTCACTATGAATTCTTGTAAAACCTACTGCACAACTATTCAAACCCTCCATTGTCGAATTCGTCTAGGGGTAGCGCTACAAAATGGTAACTTTTGTGGTAAAAAATGTTTTTCTCATTTTATTAGCTAACTAACGAGCCACTGCTGTCTCCGCTGGCTATTGAAGCATTTAAAATATCCCCCAAAAAAGTTAAGCGGGCAAAAACTATTACCATGCACGTCTTTTAATAACTCATGTGTCTTCGAACAGGTGAACAAACAAATAGCAGCTAAAGCGGAGGAGATCCAGGAGCTATTCGCCACTCTAGAGAATAAGCAGCAACAGATTCACCGTCTGGAGAAGATCGTGCTGGCGCTGGAGGAGCAGCAGCGACGCGCGCAGGCGCAGCGGACGCGCCACGAAGAAAAGATCGCCGCTCTTGAACATGAACTTGCTGCAAGTGGAAATCGACGAGAACGGTGAGGTTTTGTTGAGTTCTCTGTCCCGAGACCGCCTCGACGACAAAGATGGTCAAACTAATAAAAATCAGTTTACCTCGTGTAGGTACAGTCAGGGAAATGAATAGGAAATATGCATGTAATTAAAATAAGGGTAAAATATTTTTTATTTTAACTTTATTTCTTCAGAATTATGCCTCTATCAATTTATTTTGGAGCGAGAAATTAATTTTTAAAAAGGGCCAAAAAAAACTGGGAAATTCAAATACTTGAAAAGCGACGCTATTGGTCAGAGCGGATGTGACGTAACAGTATATGACAACAATCAAAATGTCAATGTGTTTTGTAGGAGTGTTTGACATTGACTTGACACTTGTTTGTTTGTCGACAAGACTGTCACGTCACCACACCAAGCGCGCCAAATGGAGGGCGTTTAAATAACCTGAGTCGGTTGGATATTTTTAACGTAGGTACTTTAAATTGCTTTTTTACCGTCGAATTTTTTTTACTACTATTAGGCGATGTAAACTATCGAATAAAAATATTTAAAAAATACATGCATATTCCCTCAAATACTTTTGGAACCGGCCTTACGTCAATTTGCCGTGTTAATAACACTCTTCTTTAGAATGACTACCAAAAATGGGGTGGATGCACATGTATATATGAGTCACCTAAAATCCTGGGGATAATCATAAATTGCATGCATTGTTTGCTCGGAGCTGTCCAAAGTCTAAAATCAAATCAAAATTGTTTGTTTTTCAGAAAGTTCCTGTTCTTCTAACATTCATCAAAAGCGGAAGTGTCGTCAATGAAAATTTTTAAGTGCCTGCAATGGTGAAAATTGTGAATGTCAGTTAATGTGAAAAGTTTTATTGATTCGTTATTTGCGAATAAATTGCTATTTTGTATAACGTGAATAACTTTATAATTTGCAAGAAATGCTAAACGCGGTTGTACACAATCTTTTTTTGGGAAAACGTTTGGTAATTGGAACCCCATTTACACGATAAAAATGTACCTAACTATTTGGTTACATTTTTGGAATGTTGCGACCGCAGTTGTAGGATCTTTTTTTGGGAAAACGTTTGGTAATGGGAAACCCATTTATGCAGGTTTCTATAAATCATCAAAGCCGGCTGATTTAAGCCTATGCTCCCACACTAGTACCACCGAGAATATAAAAAAATCATATCTCAAAAAGGGGGCTTCGCAACTTTTCCTTCACTGGGGGTTCTACACCTCCCCCCACTCCATCTGATTGACTGATATCGATTTGAAGGTTAGAAGAGGTGGGAGGGTGACGATTATAATGAAGGGGGAAGTAGCAGCCTCCCCCCCCCCCCTAAAAAAATAACCTAACCTAACCATGTAGAACGCGCCAGAAAAGGAGTGTCAAGGCTTGAAAAAAATAACCACGAAGGCTAAGGCCTCATTTACGGAGAAGCGGGGCGTCGCGCTTTGCGTTGGGCGGCGCAACTCTCACCGAATTCAAACATTATGGCGTTTTATGAGTGCATTTACGGAGAAGCGATTTTACACGCGTTTGCTTGAAATGGAGCGTTTTTTGCGACGGAGCCCGCGGATGGCCTCGACGCGTCTCACACGCGGCGGCGGCAATTCTTGATGCCTGCGGCAGAATGTTCTGCCAGTCGCAAATTGGAAATCGCACAACGGAGACGTAGTCCGCAATGGAGTATTACGATATGATCGAATTTGCAAGTTGTAATTTGTTGGTCTGAGGTTGCGACACGTGCGCTTCCATCTCTCGTGAGCGTCAAGATGACGGGATCAAGCCCCCAATTTAAAATTTATCACATTTAAGTGTTTGTACTACATATGTACTAATTGTACCCTAAACAAGAAATTTGTACCTCTAAAGGTATAGGAAGTATGTCAAGACTTCCCTGGTCCCGCCACTTTGACGTTAAAGTGGCGGGACCTTCTGATAGCGCTACTCAGAGGCGGGTAATTCACACCTGAAGACTTAGTACTACATATGTACAGGCATATACTCAATTTTCAATACAATTGTAAGTGCCAAATTAAAGTTGTGATTAAAACATTGGTCCCGCCAATTTGATGATTTATTTTATCGCTGAATTCATACGAAAATCGTTAGAGCTCGCGCAAAATCAAGTGTGGAAACTTAGTACGTCCTTAGTACATGAATGTATGTAATTTTCATATTCAAAACCTAAGTACATCAAAAGTTATTTAACATTAATCGTTATCTTTGGACAAAAACCGGCCAAGTGCGAGTCGGACTCGCGCACGAAGGGTTCCGTACCATCCTAACTAATATTATAAATGCGAAAGTGAGTGTGTTTGTTTGTTATGCTTTCACGCTAAAACGGCTTAACAGATTTGGATTAAATTTGGCACAGGGGTAGACCATGACCTGGAATAGGACGTAACCCTAAAAATGGACACATTTATGCAGAAATGAAAAATCCCGACCTAAAATAACCTACCCGTTCAATAATATTTTCTCACAACTTATAAAACACGGATAAGAGATAATTACATCGTCAAATACAAACTAGGTAAAGTAATTATGGTTTCCACTGATCAAAATATTTATCAGAATCATTAAGATTGTTTGTTTCATTTCTGCATAGATTTTTAAAATTCTATAGTAATAAAATTTTGATCTTTGATAATAAAAAATGATACTTAAAATTACACACGTTCATGTACTTATAATTGGAGTTGGATCCATATTATAATAATATATAATTATCAAAACCATTTTGGGTTGTTTCATTTCTGCATAAATGTGTCCATTTTTAGGGTTCCGTACCCACAGGGGACCCTATTACTAAGACTCCGCTGTCCGTCCATCTGTCTGTCTGTCTGTCCGTCTGTCACCAGACTGTATTGCATGAACCGTGTTATTTAGGCAGTTGAAATTTTCATAGATGGTGTATTTCTGTTGTCGCTATAACAACAAATACTAAAAAACAGAATAAAATAAATATTTAAGGGGGCTTCCATACAACAAACGTGCCGTTTTAATAGATAACTAGCTGCGCCCCGCAGTTTCACCCACGTAAGTCTCAATCTCACGGGAATATCGGGATAAAAAGTATCCTATGTCCTATTCCAGGTCATGGTCTACCCCTGTGCCAAATTTCATCCAAATCTGTTCACCCGTTTTAGCGTGAAAGCATAACAAACAAACAAACTCACTTCCGCATTTATAATATTAGTTAGGATGTTACGGAACCCTTCGTGCGCGAGTCCGACTCGCACTTGGCCGGTTTTGTCCAAAGATAACGATTCATGTTAAATAACTTTTGATGTACTTAGGTTTTGAATATGAAAATTACACACGTTCATGTACTAAGGACGTACTAAGTTTCCACATTTGATTTTGCGCGAGCTCTAACGATTTTCATATGAATTCAGCGATAAAATAAATCATCAAATTGGCGGGACCAATGTTTTAATCACATAACATTAATTTGCCACTTACAATTGTATTGAAAATTGAGTATATGCCTGTACATATGTAGTACTAAGTCTTCAGGTGTGAATTACCCGCCTCTGAGTAGCGCTATCAGAAGGTCCCGCCACTTTAACGTCAAAGTGGCGGGACCAGGGAAGTCTTGACATAAAATGAAATGAAATGAAATTGTTTATTCTGTAAATAGGATATCAGAATCACTTTTACACGTCATATTTAAAAAAATAAAATAAGCTCGATGAGGTCGGCGTTTCCTATCTGACTACTCTGAGAAGAAAGGCCGAAACAAACTCAGAGGTCGCAGTCTCTTTTAAGGTCCAGACAAAATCTTGGTCAGGCCATATGAGGACCATGTAGATTAGAGTCTGAAATGGTCTTTTGAGGAAAGAACCACACAGATTTGAGTGGACCTGTCCAGTCAGTGCAAGCATTTGTCAGTAACCGAGGAGCTCAACTCAGAGCTTAAGGAGCTCAACGACTCGCCGAACAATACCAAAGAAAGGACATTTGGGTAGGCCGCTAAAAGTACTCAAACTGCCAGATTAAAACTAAAGAAAGACAGAAAAGAGATAATAAAAATGATCCACATAGTCCTCACATTCACAATGATTAAAATAAAATAATACTTTACAAAGTAATAATGTCATTTTGTATAAAATATTCAAAAATGTAAATTTGTAGGATTATAAAACTGGTATATTGTAATGATTTTAGATAATAATTAAAATGTCAAGTTCTAAGGTAGGCAGAGCGAGCAGCTCAATCCCATGCTTTTTTGTCTTCTAAATAATCCGCAATTTTATAGTACCCTTTTTTACAAATTTTGGTTTTAATACAGCCTTTAAATCGTTTAATGGGTAAATTTCTAATATCAATGGGAAGTTTGTTGTAAAAGCGTATACATTGACCCATGAACGAGTTGCCTACTCTGTGGAGACGAGTGCGATGTACAGCAAGATTGTGTTTGTTCCTGGTATTATACTATGAATATCGGACATTTTCTTAAAATTTGATATATCTTTGTGTACATACAACAGGTTTTCAAATATATATTGTGAGGCTACAGTCAGAATATCTACTTCTTTGAATTTTTCTCTAAGGGAATCTCTTGGACCTAGGTTGTAAATGGCTCGAACAGCCCTTTTCTGTTAAACAAAGATAGTATTAATGTCCGCACAGGTTCCCCAGAGAAGAATTCCATATGACATAAGACTATGAAAATAACTAAAATAAACAATTCTGGCTGTATCTACGTCAGTTATCTGTCTACATTTTTTTAACAGCATAGGCGGCTGAACTAAGCCTTCCTGATAATTTTTCTATGTGTGGACCCCATTGTAATTTAGCGTCAATGGTTATTCCAAGAAAAACCGTTGAATCAACAGGGTCCAACTCTATTCCATTGACTTGAACATTGGTAGTTAGCTGTCTGACATTTGGCGTTGAAAATTTAATCAGTTTTGTCTTTTTTTCGTTAAGGAGAAGATTATTTACATTAAACCAATGCACAACTTTAGAGAGTGCATCGTTAACTTGTTCAAATTTGACTAATTGACGTTTGATTTTAAAAATGAGCGAAGTGTCATCTGCGAATAATACGATTTTGTTATTATCCCTTATATGATAAGGTAAGTCATTTATATAAATTAGAAATAAGAAAGGACCTAGAATGGAACCCTGTGGAACGCCCATAGTGACCGCAGATCCTGCAGATCTCTTGCCATTAACATCCACCCTCTGAATTCTGTTATTCAGATAAGAAGTCAGAAGTTCGAGAGCCTTGTCCCTCATACCATAGTGATATAGTTTCCTGATCAGTGTATCATGATGTACACAATCGAAGGCCTTGGACAAGTCGCAGAAAATGCCAAGAGCATCTTGCGACTCCTCTCAGGCCTCGAATATGCTCTTCAGTAATTCCACGCCCGCGTCTGTAGTAGAACGACCTTTTGTAAAACCGAACTGTTTTAGATGTAGTAAATTATGTGCATTGAAATGTCCTAACATTTGTTTTAAAATTAATTTTTCAAAGCTTTTGCTCAATGTAGGTAATATCGAAATAGGCCGAAAATTCGTAGGATCAGTTGTACTGCCAGATTTGAACAGTGGAATCACTTTGCTAAGTTTCATCAGATCAGGAAATACACCAGATGCAATACAAGAATTAAAAATAGAATTAAAACGATTGCTAAAAAGGGTGAAATAACATCAATTATTGAAGACATGGTATGTACTGACAACCCCCAAAGGTCGGTAGTGTTTTTTACATCAAGATTTTTAAAAGATTCTATAATGTCTTTGGCAGTAATAATTGTAAATGCAAAAAGTTTGTCACATTCTGGTACACATTCTTTTAGTATTGAGTAAGCAGAAGTGGAGGACGATGATGACAGACTTTTGGTTGTTAAAATGGGAATATTAGTGAAGAAATTTTCAAACTCAGTCGCCACCCCCACGTCTGCCTCAATATCTACATCATTAATTTTTAGATGGAAGTCACGATTCCGTACCGACAGTACGGAATCGTGACTTCCATCTAAAAATCTTCCCGTTTCTGAATTAATAATATTCCAAGTGGTTTTAATTTTATTTCCAGAAGATTTTATTTTATTTTTAATGTGTATGGCCTTTGCTGAGGAACAGGCTCGTTTAAAAGTATTGGAATATTTTTTAACAAATTCTTTAAAAGTTTCATCATGGTTATATGTTTTTTCATTATACAATTCAAATAACCTTTGCCTACTCTTGTAAATTCCCGGTGTAGCCCAATCACTAAATAAAACGCGGTCACAAACAGGCAATGTTTTTGAGGTGAAAACTTTTCTAAACTCGCAATTAATGAGGTTAAATAGTAATGTATAAGCTTGATCCGGGTCGTCTTGATTAAATTATTTCTAAATTGACCTAAGCGACTCTTTTCCATTAAATTATTTCTAAATTGACCTAAGCGACTCTTGTTTACAGGAACAAAACTCACAAGTTTTCTTTGAGCTCTGACTATTTTCTGAGGGAAAGTGACTAACTGGCCACAGTGATCAGAGTCAAACTCATTTATAATTAAATGGCTAGAAGGTTTTAAGTTTGTAAAAATATTGTCAATACAGGTAGCACTAGTGGCAGTTATTCTAGTCGGCGCAAAGAATGTATTGTACAAGTTATACGACTTTAATAGAGATAGAAATTTATTTACCGTAGCAGATTTTTCTAGTATATTAATGTTGAAGTCTCCACAGACAACAACTGTTTTATTACTGTTAGAAGTCTTTAATAATACTTCTTCCATACATTTCTCAAAAATATCATATGAAGCACATGGGGGCCTATACACGCTCATTACAATGAACTGCTCAAGCTCAATGCATGCTATTTCAATAACTCGCTCAACAGAGAGACTCACAATATCCTTACGTTCTTTAAATTTCATATTGTTACGTGCAATTATTAGGGAGCCACCACGTATCATATTAATTCTGCTGAATGAGCTGGCAACCTGGTGGTTATTAAAGCTGAACATGAACTGGTTGACTTTTAACCAATGTTCGGTTACACATAGGATATCAATATAACTACAGTTCATAAACAGCTCCAATTCAAATTCCTTATCTATCACACCCTGTATATTTTGATGAACAATTTTTAGTGTATTATTATTATATTTATTTAGATTACTGCAATTTGATGGGTGTGATGATATTAAAGAAGAACTTTTTGAATCATTATGATGATTTAAACCAGTATTTATATTTTCTTCATTTATTATGCAAGAGGATTCCTCTGTTGTCCTAATTTCTAATTTAAATGATATTCATACTTCCTTTACCTTTAGAGGTACAAATGTCTTGTTTAGGGTACAATTAGTACATATGTAGTACAAACACTTAAATGTGATAAATTTTAAATTGGGGGCTTGATCCCGTCATCTTGACGCTCACCATCTCTCGCTAACCTACAACTAGTCGATTTGAATGAGTACCCTGCATGCGCCACAGCGTTGCCGCCGCCGCGTGCATCGCTAAATGCTTGAGGATTCGCGGCGGGCGCTGCGGCGGGCACCGCCGCTACTCTTCCCGTCTCGCATCTCTATGAACAACATCGTTTATTGCCATATGTTTGTATTTACGCGTGCGATGATAAGTACCGCTTCACGCTCACGCGCCGCCGCACCGTAAACAGAATATACGTCCGACGCGCGTTGATAGACGTGCGTACTTAGTACGCGGTCTTTAAGTTCGCGACCTTACTCGGCTCGCCGTCGCCGTCGGTGACACACGTGAGAAAAATTGATTGACTCGCGGTTCGCGGTTCGCGGCTCGCGGCTCGCGGCGATGACAGAAGCTCGCCGAGCCATAAACATGCGTTCTTGCTCGCGCGTCTATCACCTCTTTTAAGCTTAACCATGTTGGATCCGCCCCAGAAGGAATTTCAAGTAACCACGAAGGCTAAGGCGGGAACCCAACTCGATGAATGTTAAATATAGCTTAGCCGTGGGGACCCCACGTCAACAGCCAAAGTAAGTTCTGTGGGTTCCGTGTATCGTGTCAAGTGTGAACGAGTGTAATCATTGAACGCACCCCTGAGCAAAAGTCTGTGGCAGTTTTATCTGTGGTAAAGACGTCAAGTCACACGCCACTGTCACATGAATGACGCTTGACGTTGTCGTTTGAAACAATGACGTCTGACATTGACAGGCAAAGCAATAAAAAAAATCGTGTGAACGTAGGAACGCTATCAACGCTACGTGTTTACCAAACCTAAATAAATCCAGTTTTCTTTCTATATAATTCCTAAAAATGTCGGAAAGAAAAGTGTTAAATGTAAGTATAAACTAATGGTGCATGGGCCTATATTTTTTTTGTTATTAATTTACCTTACAGCAGAGATTAAATTGTTACATTTGCCCTCTTTACAATGACTTACATAGGTTGTTATTATGTTTACAGAAATACTATCCTCCGGACTTCGATCCTTCGAAGATCCCGCGTATGAAACTGGCTAAAAACCGCCAGTACACCGTACGACTCATGGCCCCTTTCAACATGCGATGCGCCACCTGCGGCGAGTACATTTATAAGGGGAAGAAGTTCAACGCAAGAAAGGAGGACGTAGAGAATGAGGACTACCTCGGTATCAGAATTTACAGGTTTTACATAAAAGTAAGTAGTTCAGTACCTAACATTGGTGAATGTGTTAATCACCTTCTCAAAATATAATTAGAAACAAATACAAGACCTGAAAAAAGTATATGTTACTGAAAATTTCCTCTGCTGTCACCTACTCTTACCCACACACTTGTTTATGAGCTTAACTGTGACTAAAGAGACATCATCACAATCAATTTGTTATTGTTATTGATTTTAAAGAAAAATCGGCAGTTGAGTGATTATAGACACCAAAATCTAAGGACTAGCCACAAACTCCCTTTCTGCAAGTGGTTTGCTAACAGTTCAGTATAAATAAAGCATAAACACACTGATTATAAACATAAACCTTTTTTAAATAATGCAAACCATATTATTGTTTCAGTGCACAAGATGTCTTCAAGAGATATCATTCAAGACGGACCCAAAGAACACAGATTACGAGATTGAGGCGGGTGCCACAAGAAACTTCATGGCTCTGAAACTTGCAGAGGAACAAGCCAAGCGAGAAGAAGAGGAACAGAAAGAAGAAGAAGCTAATAATCCCATGAAGTTATTAGGTATGTAACACTAATGTTTATTACTGAGGAAATTAACCTTATACTTGCAATTTATTGCCTTGAAAGTGCCCAAGTTTTAATGTCTCTCTTTATTTACTTACAATACTGGGTAGTAAAGCTTTGAATCAAACTATTTATTATTTTCCTCATACTGCAATTAATTATTCAATACATATACATAACATAGCTTCTTCATAGCAAACACACAAATAGATCCGTGCACCAAGCTTCTGAGGTATCATAAGTGGCCACATATTATGCAAAATAAAATGTATTGAATTGAAAAAGAATTGTCAAGCGCATTAATTTAATGTGTTAAGATCAGTACTTCTCAGGCTCTCCTTACCTATCAGTATTTATTGATTTATTAGAATTTAATACTACCCACCTCTACCTAAAACACTCCGGTCTCCTTCTATTGTGGAGACTAGTAAATGGCTTGTCATCAATTACCACACTATTACTTGTTTATTGATTGCTATAAGCCACCCAAACGCAATAAAATAAAATAAATAAATAAAACATCGAGTGAGTGAGCTAATAAACCAAAATTGAATATTAATTGTAATGTTTCAGAATACAGAACAGAGCAGTCCAAGCAAGAGATAGAATCTCTGGAGAATCTAGAAGAGCTAAAGGAGTTGAACAGAAGGCAGCATGCAGTTGACTTCGAGGGCATGCTCAAGCAGTACCAACCAGAGACAACAGATGAGAGGAAGGCCAGGGAAGAGAAAGAAGATGACGAGTTTATCAAGTAAGTCTTCCACAAATAACTAGGACTTAAGTAGTTGTAATATAAATACCGTATTAATCTTTGAAGTTATCAAAATTTCTTGATTTTCATAAAAAGCAAGCCTAACCGCCTGGCCACGGGACATTCCGCTGCAGCGAATTTTCACGTGCTGCGAACGGCGAAGCGTGTTGTGACTAAAACAAATGAATAAAAATGTACTGCCTACCTTACCGCCGTTCGCGCCAGGGACTTAAACCGTTACTCAAAATAGGGGTACGATAACGTAACATAATAGCGTTATGTATAGTTCCAGTAACCATATACGAACGAATTTCTAGGCAATCAACGAAAATCTATCGGAACGAAATCTTCAACTATTAATTTAGTTACGATCCGGATGGAACAGTAGAAACTATCGTTACTGGAACTATACGTAATGCTATTTTATAACGTTTCAAGTCCCTGGTTCGCGCCGCTCGTCCCGTGGCCAGGCGGTAATAGAGAAGGGCTGGGCCATTGCCCTATGCTACACTTCTTGTTATGCAATTTAACAACATAATATTTTTCGTATCTAAGTGGCACGGCTTGGTAAGGTATTAATTACATGGTATAGCAACTTAGTATTAGGAATCTCACGTCTGAGCATATTTTGCTTTCTGACGAAAAGTCCTTGTTGAATACATGACTAGATTTCTTGGGTGTATGTCATAGCAAATCTTGACCCACGAAGCCTCTTTCTATTCTTCTACTCTTGAATCAACCTAATACGAATAATAACCATTGTAAAAAGGTTTTTTGCAAATATGGTGGAAATACTCGTAGCCCAGGGTACGCCAGACGTAGATCTTATTTATCTATCAGTGCCCAAATAAATGATATAGGTTTGTAAGAGACTCCAGCATGTTAAGATTACTAAGAAATAGCGTGATAATATCATTTTCATGCTCATGAGGCTACCCGGATTCTGCAGCGCAACGGGGATGTTCGCCGAGTTGGAGTTAGCTCAAGCGGCATCCTGAGAAATTTCGCGCATAGGTTCGATTGTCAGTACCTGAACCATTGATATATGGTTCACAATTTCACATGCTGAGTAAACGAAGTCTGTAATATGTATATGTGGTCTTTTAAATGTTTTTTTTTTTTCATTTTGTAATTTTGGTGCCTATGATCCTTTGATGTGGAATCACGATTCTCAGCAGTGAGAGAATGATTGAAAAGAAGATCCTTTGTTAGTCGAAATAAAGGTTTTGCATGGTTGAATTTTTTTTAGTTATTCCAAAAATTCACACTTCGTTTCATATTTTTGCCAAACAGTTCAGACACGTTTTGTACCAGTGTTGGTCCCAGAGCTGAACCTTGGTGAATCTCTGACTCTCTGTTATAGAAATAATTCATTCAATCTTCTCGTATCGCCGACGGGTATTTTAACTGTGAGCTAAAATTATAGTGCACGTTTTCGTAATGTCATATGGTCGCATTTTCACCCCAGACACGCAATACGGACGAAATTGGAAGAGACTGACTGAGGCTAAACCAAAAGCTTACGCCACGATCATAGCCACCTCTTTCTGGACCGGCTTTGGCGGCGCTGTCAGTCTTCAGGCAACCATGGTGTGGATACTAATGCCCAGCAGACATTGTGCATACGGCTTACGTAATTTGCCTAAGCCCAATTGCCATTTGATCCTGGCAGCCTTTATGCCTATTTTAATTATCCCAGAATTGGAGCAACACGGCGTGAAATTTCGTATTCTGCCTGTTCTTTACTCGCCCAAAATTAAATGCTGCATTCCACTGCCTCACTACTTTGTATTATTTTTGTTTCTGCCTTCGGCCTTAAGCTACAGTTTCTTATGAAAGCGGTGCCGTGAAATTATGACTGGAATATTCTGGCATATCACGGCAAGGCGTAAAACTACTTTTTAAAGCTGTTTGTCAATGCCCAATCTATGGCCAGCGTTAACGAGAACTCTATTAGCCGTCATTTCAAACCCCCTTTATAGCTATATTACACAATCCGTCCATCGTTTCTTGAGGGCCTTCCACCAATATTGTGGAAAGGAGCTATAATATTAAGCTGTGAAACACTTTCTGCTTTATCACAAAACATATAAGGGCGAGTAAGATTTAAAAGGACCTGCGATGTGTATGTAGCTGAACCGTTTTCCACCAGAGCTTCGCTATGGGAATGTGTAACATGAAGGAATTTTATAGGTGGACTTTTCATAGCATCCCCACACATTACGAGTGGCCAGTCTAAGTGGCAAGTCTTGGAATGACTGTCGTGAATAAAAAACAGTTATTGGTCTAAATAGATACATTGTTATACAGGTTTGGATATGTAAAATCAGATTACTGTGATACGCGTAAACTGATTAACGTTTCTCTCTTATTTCCAGATCAATCAAATTTAACAATCCTTCAACAAAAAAGGTGATAGCAGAGGAAATAATCGAAGAAGTGAAAGATGAAGATAGTGGACCTCCAGCTAAGGCACCCAGAATAGAACTCATGCCACAGAGGAGCATAAATACAAAACCGTCGTGGAACAGAAGTATAGGAGCTCTATCAAGGAAGCGCCCACTGATGAACCTAGTGAAGAGTAAGAAAGATACTGAAAATGAAAAAGTTTCAACCACTATTGTAAGTACTGACGTAGCTAGTAAGAGTGGTGCAAGTAAAAAGTCTGCTACAGCTACTGCTGGGCTCGCGCTACTAGCGGGCTACTCCGGTAGTGACAGTGATTCGCAGTAAACCAATGTAATCATATATCATTTAAATATAGGATTGGAATTTATTCCGTTTTTAATTCGAATCTGCCTACTAATCTCTTATTTTTTGTATGAAATTGATAACACACATACTAAACCTCCAACTGTAACTAACGAGACACAATAGAATTTCAATTGTTATCGCCTTCTAAAGGCCAATCGACAGTTGAGCAGATCTATACCGTTGCGATATGCCCAAAATATAAGTAAAAATACTGCTGATTAGTGCTGATGGATTACAAATTATTGTGCAATTAATAAATATTTTCGTAACAGACAAAAATATTGTTGCTGTGATTAAAACCCTTTTGTATTAGCATCCAGTTTATCTCCAAGTTCAGATGTAGTTAACAAAGGCACAGTCAGTAACAGCATGTACTGAAAGAATTCTGGTCCTACGAGAAAATCCTTCCGCAACAAACGTTTATGAGAAATCAGCGATTTAAAAAAAAACCTTCGGTACCACTATTATTAATTGATGTAAATGCATCCTGATTCTTTACTGTACCTGCCACGTGTGAACCTAAAAAGATTAAAATTATGCCTCCAAAAAAAACAGTATGTATCAAAAGATGACATTTCAAAAACCGGGAAAGTAAAAAAACCGTATACAGTACATATAGATAGTGTATCGGCAATGCAACAAAAACAGATTACTGCTAGGTGTATGACAATCGGCTTACCGCCTAAGGTCGCGTCGGCGCGGGCGCAGCGAAACACCTCTGTTGCCGCCCTTTGTTACCGTGCATTCTATTTATTACGGTGTCAAGTGCATTCACTCGGCCAGTTTACGTGGCGCTTTCTTATTTTGATTTAACGCTCTATTTGTATACAGGATGTGTATGTTTTGAAGTTTACTTGTACAAAATTGGACCCACTTATATTGTGGTAAAAATATCTGGTGAACTATAATCGTGTCGTCTAAAATCATTGTAAAACCTATCGGTATTTAAAGAAAGCCGGTTTCATCTGCTGATAATAATTTATATTGAAATTACTGATAACGATTAGGTTTAAAAAGTTCCTGAATCAAAATAACTTTCCTGTTTAGATTTGACTAACATCATACAACATTCATAAGCAAAAGTGTCCATCTGATTTAATTCTTATTGAAAGTAGTTCCAAATACCTTAAATCGTTATTTTCTTAATATTTGAAAGACTGCCCAAAAATCCGAAATCATTTTTACTGTGCCAGATAGGATCGATATAATAATACATATATGTATGTCAGCCACGACAGGGATAAAATATCATTTTTGATCATCCTGTATTTACATCTTTTTTACACTTGGTACCTGGCTTGGGAATTAATTGATTGGAAAAAGGCCGTTCAAGGCATTTGATGAACGAAGATTGGGAACAGCGTAGGTGTTATAGGATAATGATTTTATCAAGGAATTTTGGAATATGGCCGCTAATATTTTATGTAAGTAATCACTTTCATTAAGAACGTAATGGCACCAAAGAGCAGAGTCTCACCAAGACTAAATGGAACTACTCTTAAAGTATCCTTAACGTTGGATTAATTGTCGTGATGTTTCTCTTCGCGTGTCGATGGCAATCTAAATGGTCTCGGCCCAGAATTCGGCTACGTGTTCAGCGCCATCACTAGCGTCAGTAGCGTCACATTAGTTCCTATACCCTGCAGCTGACAGGGCACGCAGGACATGATATCCAGTGTCCCATCTATTGTCGTGATTAGATGAGCTAAAGTATTTCTAGTTAGATATCATTAGTTGAGCAGTGAAAATGCCAACACATTAAATTTTTCGTCTTTTTAGGGTTCTGTAGTCAACAAGGAACCCTTATAGTTTCGCCATATCCGTCTGTCTGTCTGTCCGCGGCTTAGCTCAGAGACTGTTGAGTACTAGAAAGCTGTAATTTGGTATGGGTATACTGTAATCACGCCGAGAGTGGTAAAAAAAATGAATTATTTTTTTTGCGTACCTCCCTTTTTTTTCTCTCGCCTAGCCCGTTGTAAAGGTCTTTCAAAAATATTGTGAGTTTGTCACTACCATTTTTGGATTCATCATTCGATCATTATCATTTCGATCCGTTTGCGAAATATTAGGCTTTAAAGTGCTAATTTTCAAAGACAAAGGGATTCTAGAAAACAACCCCTCCAACGTCCTTGAGGAAAGATGACGTAAAATACGTCAGAAGATACATTTTAAAGTTTAATACAACAGGATCTCCATCTACAGTACCAAATGATTCATATATTCCAATTTGAATGCGTATACAATCATCATGGATATAAATAGTCCACAAAAATAACGCAGTCCATAGTCAAAAGACGACGCTTTTTATTGTTATTTATGAAACCGGTTCAACGAGTGGCTTTCATTGGCGATAAACGATTTAAATGGCATGCGTAGGTATAACCCATTAATGAAGTCAATTACATGGGAAACTTTCAAAAGGATAGAACATTCCATTTGGTTATCAACTCATCACTGATTGACTAAATTAATATGCTCTGTTTCCGCCCTTTTCCTCAAAACGCGTTATTAATTCGCAAAGAGATTGATGTGTTCAATTTTCTACATCACTTCTTATGTTTAAGTTATGTATTATCAAAGTTGGTATATATTTTCCTAGCTGCGCCCCGCGATTTCACCCGCGTAAGTCTCGATCCCGTGGGAATATCAGGATCAGGTGGGAATATAAGTATCATGTGCCAAATTTGCCGTTTTAGCGTGAAAGCGTAACAAACAAACAAACTCACTTTCGCATTTATAATATTAAGTTAGGATTATTGGAAGCATAACTATTAGGTATACTCGTATTTTCCATAGAATTTATTTCTGCTGTCTAACCAAATACGATCTGCGGAATGGAAGCATAAATTATCAAAAAGATCGTCGATAGAAAATTCCATTAAAATCTTTTCTATGAACATTCCATGATTCAATGGAATCAGACTTCGATTCGTGATTATTAATATAAGCTCGCTCCCACGTAATGTTGCTCTTATTAAAAAGATCTCATCACTTCGCAGTGGAAGACTCTTTTGTGAAGAAGTGTGATGAAGTACGTTATTGTTACAGTTATATTATATCAACAGATATAATATAATGCACAGCAGGACCATTATTAAAACCGTAAAAGTAAAAACCATAAGTGCGTATAATATGAGCTTGCTAACAGCCTTTGACCACGCCCACTGGGCCATCATTTAACAAATTAATACTTTTCTCCACGCTAGGGGGTACCTGCGGATTCCTGCAAATCGGGTCTAAACAAAAAGCGCATAGCTCACAGTGTTCAGATAAATACGCGTCGTATCCCAATTTTTTCATCGACATAAATATTGTTTTTTCATATATGTGTAACGGCTTTGTGCCGACACGTCGATGTTCCGTTCTGGGAAGGAGAGATGTCGCGGCGCCGCGTGGCTCGGCTAATAAATAAAAGGCTGCTTGGGAAATATTATGTTACGTCTACGTCTCGGGGTGTTTTTTGGGTAAGCTGCGCAGGCGGCGGTAGCAGCGCGGTGGTCGGCCGCCTTTGCCCACTCGAGCTCGTAATGGGGCGGATTTCACTATCTACGTGGAACAGATTACGTGCTCCTTTATCTCAATTAAACACCCGAAAACATAATGAACAGATTTTCTTTTTGCGACTCTGGTCGTCCTATCCGATCGTAGGAATGTTTGTGTCGGTTACAGCATATAATCGACAACATACAATCGACGTAGATATTGCTTTCATATCTTTGCTTTTGATGTCTAAAGTATGCTATAATTGTGTCGGAAAGGGTGCTGCAGCGCAAGACGCCGATTACAATTGACATGTCGCACTTTATTCAAAAGGCTCTCATTCAATTGTCCCGAGAACGTTACCATCTCGCTTTAATATATGTAAAATAAGAATTATCTTTTCACCATAGGGTGATGAAATGTTTTGACTTTAACCCTTAAATTTCTGATCATCACACTTTTTCACACTGTATAAACTGGTTTGAGCGATAAATCTCTAGCCAAAATTATTGATATACTTAGATAATGATACTACGGTTTTTACTTTAATCAGTTGCATAATCTTATTTTCCAGCTGATATCGTGATAAAGTGATAACTAATCATGTTTTCCAATTGTTTACTAATAACGATGATATTGTGAACCTGATCAATACTAACTATACGTTTATCTATTGTATTACTCAGCCAACTAATAATGTCATGTAGAAAGAAATGCGATTGAAAAAGATAAATTCTAAAATTTTCATGTGAAATTTTCGCGAGGCATCGATAGAATTCGCAAATTTTCATAAGGGCAACAGGTACTTACGTACGTCGTTCCATGTTGTTTGAACTATAGACTATGGTACTCTACTTTACTATTACTTACTCTAATATTTATTTCAACCTCTTTGGTAATAAAAGCTCCTTTCCATTAGGGCAAGCTAACTGCCATCTTATCTGGCTTCATCTGCAGCCATGTAGGTACTGGATTTTGCGGAAAATAATGGTATTTAAATGATGAATTATTTTTACAGTGTATTAAAAACTAATCGAATACAAATTCTTAGTTCAGCCCCTGCTCTAACAAAGTTCCTCTATTTGCATTGGACATCATCATTGGCAGACTTGTTGCACCCACTGCTTAGTATAGGACTCCTGTTTCTGCCATGATTTCCTTGTCTTGGTTAATCCAAGTCTAACCCGCGGTCCCTTGTCGGTTCTGCTGTCCTACATCCGCATTATTAAAAACCCTCGTATTTCTGGCACAAAATCTTGAAAATAAGGTTCGTTAGGTATACAATAATAACAAATCCTATTCTCGTACAAAACGTTCCTTCCCTTATTTTAGATTTCCCTGCGTGAGTCATATTTTATCATTATTATATTCGTTCAATAATATTTCACCACAAATATTTGAACCAACCTCAGAGACATGAGAAAGTTATCGCTTGTCATTTAAATGATTAAACGATCGACGTTTCTAACTGATTTCGCCTTCAAAACCCTTTTTAGGGTTCGGTACCCGAATGGTGCCAAACGGAACCCTATTGCTAAGCCGCTGTCCGTCTGTCTGTCAGCGGGCTGTGTCTCATGAACCGTAATAGGTAGACAGTTGAAATTTTCACAGATCGTGTATTTCTATTGCCGCTATAACTACAGATAATAAAAAGATATGGTACGGAACCCTTCGTGTGCGAGTCTGACTCGCGCATGGCCGGTTTTTTTGTTTTGTTATAGTGAGGGCTAGTCGGAACAGCATTCCATTTGTTGGGTCAAGTGCGCGGCGGTGTGCGTCTGCGCGTATTATTTTATTTTAACCTTAACTGAAATCGTGTGCATAGTTTGTAACGTAGTGATCAGCAGTTATTGGACAATTGTCCTGCACACCGGATGCCACTTAGTACCCCCTCATGATTGATTAAAAAGCCGCAAGTTATTCATCCCACTATAAATAAAGTTGTTAATGGAAGGCGGCTCGTAATTGGACCTTAAAATTCCTTCATATAAACGCACACTAGCGCACTTTGACAACATAATCCGTCTCATACGATTATTTGTGGATCTATGTTTGTTAATGTTTGCTCATTCATAATAATTTCCAGGCAAACCAACTCTACCACACCACAACCCGCATATTTTTTAAAAGAGACAATAAAAAAAAAAATTCAAATGCGTAGAATTATTTTTACATTCACTTCTAAAGACTGCTGAGTGTATCATTCCGGATCAATGTTGGAGAAACAATGATTTTGCTGAATCATAAGGTATGATTACTTTTGTGCATATGAGAAAAGGTACACAGGTAAGTAAGAGAGAGAATATTCCAGAATAAAAATCAAATAAGCATCAGATAGTACATCCGAGCAGGCTTTCACACATGCCGCTCCGATAAGAATTCTGTCGGTATGTGTGCATGCGCACAGTGTTGAACGAACGGCTTACTCTCGCACACTAGTACGATTCTCGGAAGATGTTCCATTCATAATTTTAACAACCGCTCATTATGCTCCGCCTGCGAGCGAGGTGGGAAGAGCTATGAACTATTCCGAAAAAAAATACGGGACGTATTATGTACATTTGTACTGATACATGATCACTTTATTATATTAGTTTTCTTACCAAACCTAAGATTTAATGGTCGCTTCTGTAAAATCAACATAGGAATCCTTATCTTTCGCGTTTCTGCCCATTGTCCGTTGAATACTGAAGCACGCTTATGCAGAAGACACAGATTTCGCATGGAGACAACGTTGAGAATTCGTTATAAGAATTTCGAGACATTCAAATCCTCTGAGCGACTTTGAAACCGGTATACAAAGGCTCAAATATTATCCACTGCATACCAACACATACTTACGTTTCAAGACAATATTCTGATAGCTACCTATTCATGATAGCAATATTTTGTCCTAATTTTTTTCTATCACCTGCTACTTATGGAAATATACAACTTTGATCTTTATTGAAGCTGTAGGTGGAATTGATAAGAAGCTCCTATGTCTCTATCATCTCTGTTCATTGAGGAGCCTCCTGTGCCTCTATACGCAAAAAACGATTTTCAAGGTGAAAGACAGATCTCGAAGGTCACTCGGTTACTCAAACACAACTGATATTTTGGAGTGTAGAGAATGGCCCTCACAGTCAAAATCTCGTCTCTTTTGGTCCTCATTAAAAGTAGGTACCTAAATGCTTTATTCCGGTAATCTTCACACACCTTTGTAGTAACGGTGTACGTAGAACTATCTTCGAGCTGTATCAGAACTGTTCCGGTACCGCTCTAATTATCCCACACGCCAGATGTTGGCTATATAAACTTAACAGTTCTCTGTAATTCTAATGACTAACTATTACATGACGAGTTTTGTACTTTGTAGTAAGCTGGCGCTACTACTACATTTAGGTATTTTTGAACCCCGACGCAAATAAAAGATGATCGGGCCTAGACAAGTGACAATCGCTTCGGAAGCGTTTCGTATTTCTACAAAGACTTTCAACAGGATTGACATAAGCTTTTCGATACCTTATGTCAGTCCTATACATTTTTGCCTTTTCCATCATCGTTTTCGCTGTTAGAATGTCACTTTGTCTAGGGCCTCAGGTGTCTTTGAAGCCTTTGTTTGCCTTGATTTATCGATTTTCCGGTTTATATCTTGCTTATGCAATCGAAAACTTGCTACCTAATTTAGGTCGTTTATGTTAGAAAGTCCAGAAATAAATCTTCCCTTCCTTGCTCGCAAAGCCTGAAAATAATTTGATATGAATTGTTCTCCTCATCATTTAATAACGCAAACAAGATTTAAACTCTTTGAAATACGCAATGAGTTCATTGTACCTACTTATTAGTTCATGTTACTGCTACTTGAACATTCGGATTTTTAATTTCAACAGCAAAAGAAAACATTCAGTTCGTCCATCAGCATCAAGACAGCGTGGAGCCACTACCCTTGCGAATAGCAATCTAGATGATTGCTATTCGCAAGGGTAGTGGCTCCACGCTGTCTTGCAGTTGCTGTAAAGCTCTGCTGCAGTTGTCAATTAAATACCAACTACTTCCAAACCACAATCTTACTGGATTTCTAAGTTGGAATGCAGTCAGTCTGTGTACTCGTGAGGATTGAGGGACCGTAAACTTGATTGTTTCAGTAGACCTTCCCAGGAATCAAAGTGGCACAGTTTAACGTCTTGTGCGGTATTACAAAGAAACATGTTTTTATCAGTGATTTTTTTACTACTAGAAAGGCGTTGAAGTATAACAAAACAAATAACATTATTTCAATTAAATGTGTCATAGGTGATAGTGAGGTTGCTTTTAAAAATAAAAGAGATAGCTGAGCGCCATTTTTCGATAACATCCGAACAAAGTGCATTCGTTAATTAAATTCCAACGATTTCAATGATTTAATCTTTACACAAAAGTGCGGCGACTATCTACAGCTACAGGCATGTCACACAGAAATGTAGCTCTGTTGAATCTGGGCTTGTTATTCGAGAGCAGTTAGTAACACTGAAAGGAGTTCGAGTTTATACCTACATACGCGATAATTTTTATATAAAACGCGTATTCGCGACTCTTAAAATGTTTATTATAGGAGCGTACAGCAATTATGTCATTACAAAGCACATCGTGTGTGGCCTCCACCTGATACACGGAGCGTTGGTACCGCGCATTCATTATTGTTTCGCTGCACATAAGACGAAAAGGCCATTTTATTGATGAGAGTAATGGGGAACGATAATAAATAAATAAAGGTAAACATTCAGGCCCGCATATCTACGCAGCATTTTTTTTTTTTTCGGATACTCTTTATTAAGTAGTCACGTATAAAGCTAGTGAAAGTTTTGAAAGGCATCTATTCTTCCATTAGGTGTAATTTCACGATTCCGAAACGTGAGGGCTGTAGTGTATATTGAGAAAAAATTATCAAATTCAAAAGTTTTAATGTTTTCATAATTGAGGGTTCACTACGTGTTATTACTGTAAAAAAATAATTTTGATAGTTACTTATGATTACATTCCAATGTATGAGCTCGACCGCAGTATAGAATCCTGATGAATATTCAGGACGTGTGCACCATCAGGTTCATAGAATGTCTGAGAAACTGCCCATTAAAATTATGACAGGCCATCTACATTCCTGAACAACAAAGCCGACCTACGATTAAAATAACACCTCCTTCGTAGAACATATCCATTTTACTTCACAAGGGTCCGTAACGTTTCCGCTGGGATCCTATGATACCTTTTTTCCGAACATGGTTGAAAAAACTTGGCGTCCCATTAACAATAAGATCAAAACTAGCCGGCCGCGCCACAATGGCCGGCGAGCGCCAGCCTCCGGCCGCTCGAGAGATGCTTCCAGGAATTGCGCCCTTTTAAAAAAGATTCAACTCATGTTGGGCGTGTGATAGTTAGCGAACTCACATTCCTGGTCTGCTGCCTGCACCCTCGCCTCACCCTGGGCGCCGCCTCGACGCCGCTCCCGCCCCACGCTACCCTCCACCACCACTCTTCAAGCTTAACGCTGTATTACTCGAATAATACCCTCCATAGCTGATCGTAGCATTTTCCAGGCAGGCTAAAGACTTTTCTTCTCTACTGATATAAGCACAGAACATCAAAGTTCTTCTTTGCATATAAGGTACTAATTCTTACAGCATTTCTCAAGCAGTAGATATACTAAAACGATGACTGACCTCTATAATTGATACGGAGAAATATAAAAAGTATCATTTGCTGGCAATAAATACATCCCAAAAATTCCTATCGAGGCGACAAAAAGTGCAAAGATTGTATTGACGTCGCCGTTGTGCGGCACGGGTAATCTTATTGTCGTATGGAGTGCAAAAAATTTTGGACAATCATACAAAAGTAATTTGATGATTTGGGGAGACCATTAGTGAATGCCACCGCGACTGCTCCCACGCTCAAATTGTCCAGTGGGGTGGTTTCTTTACCTCAATAGCCCACGATTCATTGGGCATAAAAGTAAATGCAACCAATTTACATCATGTAAGTGCCTATTTAGCCCTACTTAGAAAATAACGCCTGTTCAAGAGACATCTTTTGTAAAAGAAATGTTGGATGTTTATTTCGAGTGCCATCACAGTATGATGTTTTGTATCTACTGTCGAATTTATACAATTCAGTTCAATTAAGTATTTTTTATTTTATTAATGTTTAATTATAGAAAAAATTATACATTTCATTAGGTAAGAAGGCATTCGGTTCTAATTCTAATGAGATAAATAATAATATAGGTACGTTTACAAATTAGAACAGTTAAAGAAGGTCATTCATGTTATTATTGAGAAGAGATGATAATTATGTGCCTACCTAATTCATATTTAGATTATTAGTTAATAAAGTGATCTGCTGTATAACTAATTATTGCTGAACATACAAGGGATCAGTCAACTAACATGTATGTATATGTAACTTCGACAAATTCTATGAAAAATGATCTCCACAGGGACCCCCTGCAGTGCTAGTGTTTATTTATACAGACAGAATTGCCCCAGACTTTAACGATAGGGATTATTCAATTAAACGTATAAATCATCGACATCTCTCATAAAGTTCTCTAAGAACAAAAAGAAACATGGCAGTTGGATGATAACTTCTGTACCCCATAAGAGAAAGTGTCGGGATGACTTTATAATTTATGTATTTAGGATCTATCAAATAGAGCATAAATGACGTTCAGCTCACAAAATTCCATGTGACTATGCAAACAGTTGTCGTGCGTGGCCCATAAAATTTATAACACAAATATATACATGTAATACTCCGCGCCACTTGTCGGGAATGCTGTCTCCAACGTTTTATTTCGATACGTGTTTGTAGGTATGCCTGCGCCTGCACGCATCAACCACCAGGGTTCTATTGCGTGCGGTTGTTTTTCTGTAAGATGCATAACATCTACTGATAACTAAGTATGGCTTCATGTGATATAAATATTGATGACAGATTTCCATATTTCAGACTCCTAATCTACAAATTGTGTAAATGAAAGACAAACCCAATTTATACAATATTGGTAAGCAGTTAAGTTAATCGTTTGTTGATAATGAACATAATGTATCACATTCGAGGACACTTACGAAACTGTTCAAATGATAAAATGTTCGCCATGATGGTTTCGCTGTGACACATCTCTGCGGCCCCAGTGGTTACGTCATGCTATTGCCATATTAGCTCAATATCATATCATGATGCACGCACATAATGCATAGAGTTCACTTGTTTATCGAAACACTGACCTATGGAGTGACATGACGGCCCAATGATAACTACATGGGAAAAGTAACACTGCGATCATGGGAACTAGGTGATGTGAAACGCTCATACGTAGACAACTTATTTTTTCGATAATGATATGAATGTCCGGCGTAATCAATGTTAATACATAACATTGAATGCAGACGTTGGATGCTTTCGAGGAGGCTCTGCCCCGCCATATATTTGTCAGTTTCACGTATCACTGTCAATACGCCGCGATGTTCCCACGATACGGCAATCTGAATATAGCATAGCCGTTTAGTTTATGCGGTCCTTCAAGGAAGGGGCGCCATTTGGTCGCTAACATATTCTGATGACTTCGCTTATCGATTAGACGACTACAATGGAATAGACCCAATATTTCCAAAAATCGAAATTCTATATTGCCGAGTTAACTTTTACTGTTCGCGTGGTAATTTCACCCCTATAAAATTAAACAGTTTTGTGTTACAGATATGTAACATAATAATCACGTCATTCCAGGCCCCATTCAGTTGATTAGGGTGCCGCACTGCGGCCCGACGAGCCAATTGTAGCGAATTCCCGACACGTGACCACTATTTGCTGGCATAAAAATATCACCACCGATCATTACATTGACCTTATTTATAACCCAATTAAGTCATTATGTACCAACCCTAACGATGCGGGTCTCGCACGCTGACGAATGTTCGCCAATTATTAGCTGCTACAGAAAATTTAGACATTATTTAATATTAATAGGTAGAGTTTATTTAGTGTACTTAGATAAGAGTCGAGAAGGCGGCGCGACGGTGCGTATCCGGCCACCGATGCATTGATAAACTCAATACGAAATATGTGCAAACAAAATGTGAATTGTCATGTTATCAAGAAATCGAGTGTAGGAAAACAACAAATAACGTTGTAAACTCATTCCATCCGTAACAAGTGTTTGGTATAGAAGATACTACAGATAAAGGGACACAAACTCAGAACCGTGAAATCAAGTTAAATGAAGCGCCACCGAAACAAAACGTGCGGAATTCCCAATTCACAGTGTTTATAAGAATGCCTCCCAGGAAGTACCTGCAACAATTGACCATCATCTTTGGTTCAGAAGAATAAGTAATAGTCGATGTGACAATAGACTGGGTTATCTGGCGCCAGCGAGTCGTAGTGCCAACAAAAATATAACTGTCTGTAAGTGAGCTGACGAATTGTGAATACCTGGTACCTGACCATTGTCCTGCAGGTATCGTCCGTACTTTATTATGCGTTAAACAAACGAGAAGTGAAAAGCACAGGAAGCGATACTATCTACAGAACAGAACAATAATCCTAAAGTAACACGTCGATACACGTAGTACAACGTTTAGTAGCCCAAAGGGTTTTGTTATGTTCATAAATACGATCCATTGTATTCCCTATGAGATATTGATATTATAGAAAAGTTTAATTTGAGTGTAAATACACTCAAATTAAATCAGTCCTAGAGAATGTATTGATTAATTTTATATGTACTAGGTACTATCTCTATATAATATCATGGCTATCTTACCCGAAATACATGACAACGCTTCCTCAAAATTGTCTTCTTGGAAGAGTAAATTAGCAATAAGTATCTTGTTGATTATAAAAACAACATAAGCCTTTGGACGTAAAAGATTTAACAATAGCTTCAGTTCCGAAAAAAGTTATCCGCTGAAAAGAAACAGATTACTGCACTGAACTCTTACTTATGCAAAATCCAGTCGCTTGCAAATTCAGACTAGATATTTTATATATCAGTTTAGAATAAACAATAATTTGTAAATTGTTTTTAACAAAATAAATTACAGAGAAGTATCGGCTACTCAGTCACATAACTCACACATGCTAAAATTATAACAGTGCTATTTAAAAATACAAACCACAAAAACAACGGAAGGAAACGACACGTTTCGAGGAACCATTTCGGCGCACAAAACGAGGTTTCCTCGAAGTCCGTCACAACTCACAAATTAGTGAATGAGACGTAATGTCCTTTGCATAAGACAATGTAGTTCACCATGTGGCCGGCCGAGCCGTGGGGTAGCGGGTTGCAGTCGGACACATGTGTTTACGCGTTCATTCATTTGTGCTATTAATGGGTCCATTCAGCATTGTCTTGCACATGCAGCGGAAACGTCTCCTCGCCCCGCCTCCGCGACAAATTAGCAGAAACGATTATAATGTGCGCATGATAACATGCGCGGCGAGCATTGTTTTATTGTTGCACCCTTTTTAATTGCTTTGCAAGTTTTTACTTACACTTCTGTGCTTTAAGTTGGGTACAAAAGGATGTTTATCTCGTAGTATTGTTTTGAATTCTATGGATTTTGTAAATAGTGGCCACCTTATCTTTACAGCACTCTTTTTACAGTTGCTTATCTTCATGCCCTTGCCTTCAGCATTGGCAGTACTTCGAGGCTTATTTATTTGAGCCAGAGGCATCGATACTATGTATTGTTATCTTTTTGCTTTAGTTTTATGACGTAGTTTTTGCACCCTGAGCGAATTCAAGGCCATGGCGTTCCAATATTCCCCTATTTTCTTGATAAGCCAAAGATCTTTAAAAAAAAAGGTCACTTTGCCGGTGGCATACGTATATTGCTGATTTTTCGAGTGGCTAACACCGGTGGTCTTCACTTTGTCTGCACCTCGCTCGTTCCGCGCGAAATGGCACTTAATGATCATTATTATGCCCAGAGTCCACCCATGATTTTGACACCCAAAATATCAGTAATAAATCTCTTATAAATGATGGCTTGGTTATGATAGCTCATTTCCGGATAGACCAAAATTCAATACCTACTGGTTATTAAATTTCTGGGTTCCAGCGACGTATAGACCACCTCATCCTATACAGCTGCAGGTGTTACGGCCGATAAATGGACAGCAATTTTAACTACCTTTGAATATCAATACTTCAAAAAATATTGTAAAATCAACTTTAGGTTACATATACTACGGTATCTTCAACCAATTCTAGGGGTTGAAAAGTTTACTTACAAATAAAACTATGGTGCTATTAATTCAAATTTAAAAATATACATATTACATTATTTAATAATAAATATAATTAATTATTGTTATATAACTAAATCCATTATATTCATCTCAAATCATTAGTTAATAAATATACTCAGTTATGCTTATATTGCTTATGAAATATGTAGACACAATCCCAATGTCGTATTGCCTACGAGAATTGTACCAGCAAACTGCTACGAATGTCGTAGCAGAATGTTCGTAGCACTAGTGCTACGAATCGATTCGTACTGCGTTGATACAAAGTTACTGATAAATATCTAGGATTTTATTTATACCCTGAGAACCTTTATATCTAGGATAATAATTCCTAAGAGTGTAGTGGTGGTAATACAGATGTTTTACATTACATGTGCAGCCTTTTGTTTAAAAACTTTAAGTTTCACTTTCTATGTAGGGAATCGAATTATGCTAGGTACCTGACCTGTCTAGGCTTAGCACAAAAAACATTCTCACTGTCGGATGTATAAAAACTTTATTTATACACGATAATAATGATATAGAGCATTAACAAAAAAAGGGAATGAAATCATGTGAAATTCCACCCTTCGTCTATCTACGTCATAAATTGTAAGTTAACATCGGATAACCTCAGCCTAGCCACCCATTGCGCGTCTTTCAGGCGACCGACACTGGTGCGAGTGCCTGATAATTGACTCGTCGGACTAGTCCGCGTCCGGCCACCCCTTCCATAAATATTTCCCGATCAAATTATTATGCGTTCTAAAAAATGCCACGAGCTCGATTCTCAGAAGTGTGTGTCGAGGGCGGTTCCACACAAAGCCGGCGAAGGAGACGCGCTTACGTGGCGCAGCGCGGGCGCGAGCGTGACGCGTGCTCAATGGAATGAGGTTCAGCACAGGCGACGCGACCCAACTGTGAGAATTACAAGGAATGGATTTATTTATTGATCTTAGTTGTTCCGTTATTGTGAACCACTGCGTTAGTAAATAAATAAACATCGCTCATATCCACGCTCACGAAGGATGTTTGAACTAAGAAAGTGGGAGCTGACAGCACAAAGTCGTTGTGATAAACGGGCGCAGCTTCTGGACAGCCACTTTCTCGACTCATAATTAAGTTAATACTCGTTGGTTATACACAGTAAGTAGCGGCCAGCGCGTTTCACGTAATTTCTCCCTCAGAACATATAATATTGCGGTGGCTGCTCGGTCTGGGAGTCTGGGAGGCTGCGCTTCACGGCACAACGCGCCTGGTTCTCACCCGAGGCCGGTGTCCACTTTTCATTCAGTACATTGCCCCTTTGGTGTCACAAGTAACGAGAAACATAAAGAGAGCAATTCTATTTGTGTAGTGTCTTGGGAGCCTAGTGCTAATTACAAGGCGGCGACATTTTTGCCGCATTACGCACGACGCTGTGGGGCGAGCAAAATTGTACCCGCTTTGTCTTGTCCCAGAGCGACGATATCGCAGATTCAGATTACCGCAACACTGCTCGGTCTTCTTTTCGTCAGATTAAAGCCTCTTTAAAACATTTACCAATAATTAAACAGAGCAATGTTAATGCATGTTAAACTCTAGTTATTATATTCTTTTCCCAGTCCCGACTTTTCTCTTTATAGTCTAGCCCAAACTATAAACGCAACATGAATTATAGAAAGGAAAATTAAATTAAATCGGCCTACATAAAATATTGACTGTCCAATTAGCATCTAATAGTAACCGAAATGTTATTTATTGTAACTGTAACCAATGACCATTTACGATATCAAATGTGTGCGAAAAGAAATTTTTTTGGTCAAGTTATAATGATAAAAGGCGTTCATTCTTGAAACTAATAAAAGAGTTATCAATTTAATGATATGAAATAACGAGACGGCATACCATAACAATTTAATTGTATAACTCAGTGACTCATTTATGGGCTCTAGTACCTACGTACAATTCGGGTCACATCGCCCAAGAAAAATGACAATCTCCAATTAACCATTTGAAACGATGTGTTGTAGTATTCCCATCAATCGGGCTGGAGGTTAATTAATAAGTTACATAACAATTTGGCCCTACAGTTGTTAAAAGGCAGCCAAAAGGAGAATAAGCAATCAATTTTGAGGGAAGGCGTAAAGTGCGGTGCCCGTCGACGAATGAGCATTCCATAGATAATGGTGGCGGCGATGCTATGGAGACCACTTGTGTTTATAATATTCTCGTTGGGTAAACAGAATGATACATGATCTTTACAAACACGTTAATTGAAAATTAAAAGTTAAACCATCATACAAAGAGGGGTAATTCGTCAACTCGTCCTACATGCCTACGGCCCATTTACGACAACTTGCAGATTATCTTATCAAAAGAACGTCCTAAATGGGCCGTAGGCATGTAGGACGAGTTGACGAAATACTCATAAAGAGTGTTGGAGCTTGGAGCAGAAGGCTCTATTTCTATGGAGGCGTATTTAATATTTAAGGTTCTTTGGGGTCAGTTATTTGAAAAAGCAAAGATTTTTACTTCAAACGTATTATCTTACGTCTTTTCATCTTAGTTAATCGCTTTATGGTTTTTTTTTTTTTCTAAATTGTTCTTCTTTCCTGGGTAATAACAAAATCTTTTGAAATCCGTCTCCACACTGCCGCAGCTGAATGTTTTTTCGGTGAAATTTAACCGTTGTTTATGTAGAGACAATGTATCTATTGCGTTAAAATTTTGGGAATTTCTTTTTTTTCTCCATGTTGGGTCGTGAGAATGGATCGCGTGCAGCCGACACATCTCATTAGGTAAACAGTATATTAGTGTGTTTGTGTACCGCCATCGATAGAACTACACACGATACCTAATTTAATAGTAGTCACTGGGTTCTTTCATCATTTTTACGAAGTGTTGCCAGAGTGATGAATTAAATTTATTATATTATAGGTAGCCAAGAAAGGGAGCGCCCGAGATGGCTAGACAAAAATAGACATCAAAGTGTAGGGAAGTATATGTTCAATGAACTAAAAATAACGCCCTTTACCGATAATAAATAGTTACAGCAAACCATGCATCGAAACAATACCTATCGGGTAAAAATATTAATTCTGCTTACGTCACTTCCTACAGATAGCATTTCATGAAAAAACAAGTTGAAAATATGCGCTGTTTTAGTGTTTTGTTTTTATTTATTTTAACCATAAATGCAATTTAGGTAAATAAGTGATATAATAATATGAATTTAAAAACCACTTATCAGTGTAATATAATAATGCAGCAAAGGAAATTAAATTGTTAACAATATCAAGTCGACACCGGAAAAGTGCGGCGGGATTCATTTTGTTGGTAATTCCCAAGGACGGTACCTATCTAATCAAGGAATTTATACGCCATTACTATTGCCCCACACCGAGATATTTTCCAACCAAAATAAATATTTATTAAAATAGAGGACTTCCTTTAGATAAGCCTCCTGTCTCACGAGATCTACAATCATCGTCCTATCTGACAAGATTTGGAATTTTTACACCAGCCGGTTATAGTACTAAACATTCCAATAACAATAATTATAGTTATTTCAATAAACAATAGCACACCCATCGACTCGTAAATCCCAAGAATATTTACATGCCTTTAGAATACATAATGTTGAATACTATTATAGGATTGATTATTAAAACATTTGTACATTTCAGGCTCTTGTTTCACGTATTTTATGCTGCGTTGGATAGTTAAAGTTATTCAAATGATAACGAGGGATTCTTCGGGGAGGGTGGTCGCCGGCGGCGCGGGCGCGGCGCTTTGTCGCAGCTATGCGCACTGTCAACACACAGCACCGAACACACTGCACACATCACACAGTTTTTTATGCGCACATGTGCGTCGACAGACCGCCCAGACCACAACCCCGACAAATATTTGTCTTCAATTCTAAAACGCTTAGAACCTCACGGCTCTACAAATCAATAAAAGTGAACAATTCAATTCTTCGGATGGAGCACGTATTCCATGTAAACCGATCTGAACTGATTCCTCGGCGTTCTCATTACGAGGGTCCTCGTTAACAATGTATCAAAAGCGCCGCACACAATTACAAGGCATGCAAGAAGGATTATGCGTTCCATTTATTATAAAATCAGTGATAAGACGTTAATTCCGGCCGATGAGGCTGTGAGGGCGATCTGCATCGCGGTAATGCCTTACCTGTCAAACCCTTCTAGATAAATTAGTCTCGCCTAATGCTAAGCAGCGTCAGTAACAAAAATAAACCAAATAACGGCGCAATCCATTAATTGACTGGACCTGCTGCTGAGCGAAAAAAAATCTCTATCAGATAAAGCGGGTAAGTGTTTACGGTTTCTCACGAGCCTCGACCAACCCTCAATGGCGCCTTGCTGATTGATAGTAGCTTAGTCGACCTTCGCACCTCGATCGCTACGTGCTAAAACATACCTTGGCGTCATAGCTCAAGTTTCAAATTCCAATAGACCAACCCATTCTATTCTTCCTAAATAAGATTATGTTGGTTCAAGGTGCTTTGAGACTTATTTCAATACCCCTACAAATCACAATCGTTAACCAGCTGATCGACTAGAAAGCCCATTCAAAGAATTCTGCACCCTCATAGCTTGTACCTGTCCGCGGCCACCACCAAAGGAGGCGACAAAAAATATTATGTTAATTTGTAATATCAGACCATTATTCATAGTTGTTATAATAGCTTTGTTATGATTATTCGGTAAGATTCCTTTGTACCTAATTATCAGCGGCGAGGCTTTTTACGCCACTTTTCATCATTAAACATTTGTGAATATTACAGTTTCATGCTTGTCACTGCATCCGTACCTCACAAAAGAATAGCAGAATATAAAAAAAACTACTCTTGGAAAATAAAATAACTTATAACCTCAATCAATATCGATGAATATCAATTCAGGTGATAAGTGATAAATAACACTGCGAACTTCTGGACAAACGATTCAGTTAAGTACTTACATACAATCTGAGTGGCAAGCAAATTCTGAAGATATTATTTTCTAAACACATCAAAAGTCGGTCCTTAACATATTACATTATACGATCTATGCGAAAACTTTTGGAGTCCAAAAACTCTTACTTGGAATTGGAACCCCCAGATTTAGATGATTTTGACTGATCATGCATGGATTCCTGAAACCAAAGGTAAATAATGTTGTTACATTAGTTTGATATGCGTAGTATTGGATGTAACGAGGCGTGTTGATGCGAGGCGAGCGGTCTCGGCCTGGGGGCGGCTCGAGGCTGCCTCGGCCGGCGGTCGCGGCGTGCGCTCTGTAATCCCATCGTCGGTGTCGGCTTACGGCGCCTCTCTCGCCGACGCAATTATCATATTCCACCTAAACACATAATATTGTGCACGCAATTTTAAAAATAACTCGCGTCCGGCTCGACCTCAATCGGCCCTGATTTATAGCAAGCGGCGGTCGCGGCTGCTGGCGCTGATTGCCCGCGAACGATTGCATTCCCCACACAAATAACCATAAATGCTCAGTCGGCACGCTTATGAGGATTCTTCTCTTTGTTATTATGCTTTCGGTCGACAGATCTCTATGTTTCTGGAAATGAACTCTTGACTTTATCCAGCCTAGCTAAGCGGATTGGTAGCTGTCGTGTGTGTGCCCTTAATACACGCATACAATTTATGAATCAAATGCATGAATGAGCTCGCGCCTGGCTGAGGCCACGTGTCGTCGTTCTCACGCCCGCCGAGCCGCCGACACCGCCTGCTTTTTATCGCGGCTCCATTTTTCGAGCGATGTGTCGCGTGGGCTACATGTGCGGATCCCTCGACCCCCGCGACGTAGCACATGGCGCCATCTTCGCTAATTTCTTCATCATGAAACAAAGTGCCTCTATAAAAACTTAACACCAATTAATCTATGAATAGGGGGCGTCTATTTAGTAATAGAGCCGGATAATAATGAACGTTTGTCGAGACCGAAGAACAAGCGAGTGATCAGAAGAATGACAACGCTTATTTGAAGCGGAAATAACAAGTGGTACAATAGAAATAGCTTAGACAAATTCTATTCGCGCGTGCAAATTGGCCGAGTCAACAGTCGCACACTTGGACAGAGTTAATGGAAGAATGGAAGGCGGTTTTCTTTTTGTGCGCCATTAGTTTAACAAACGGCTGTCACGACTCGGGGCCGGCGCACTGGCGGACGCCCTAGGCCCCCGGGCCCCGCACTCACACAGCGCGCGCCGAAATCACACCGCTATCAACCGTATCAGTCTCGGCTATTTATACTAAATAACATTGAGATTGACAGTTAACTCAAATAATCCCGCAGAAACAGAACGCTATTCCTATTTCTGGACAAAACCCATGAGAGTTGGAGCGAGTGACTATAACCGTCTGGGAACGCACAACTATGAAGGTCATAGGCGTATGGACCTTACGGTCTTGCCCGTTGCATAAGCATAGGGATACCCAGTTAATTTTGTACAATTAAATAATAATCAATGAGTGGCATATTGCATAACAATATGCAAACTTAAGACCACCTTCTGCATACTTTAGCCATGATGCAGCTTGGTCGTTGCGGAAAACCTTAGATTTTACTGTTGTAGGTACCTATACATAATCATCTTAAGACATTTCTCGGTATAAGACCTTTTAGTCACAGCCTTTTGCCTTATTGTATAGTTCTACAATGGGTCATATCTATTTATCTAACACACATTACAAGTGCAAAGTGCACTTGATTATTATACAGCGAACTGCAGATCAGATCAGTGCTAACAGTGCCTTCATATTGATGGATTATAATTAGGTTAGTAGACCCAATCACTGTCCAGCTCCAGACTATAGAGGCGTAGAGATCATATAATATCAGATATACTAGTGGAGGTGCTGTATAGTTCTCTGATTTTCATAAAGTGGCCTCAGACTGGAGGCGTTGGCCTCAGACTGGACAGGGATTTGCAGACAAATTCTCATGGCAATCAATAAATTATGCGTGTGTACCTAGGGCACCTGCAAATAGTTATTTCGTTATTTCTCTGGATGAGTATCCTGATTTCTCTGTGTGAGATCTCCAGCCCTCCCAAAAAACTGGCGCTTAACAGAAATACAGTTAAGACCAGTTTTTTTTTTGTTACAAACTGCCTCTTTGTTCTAGTGGTCGCAAGTGCTACTATTCGGGTTCGATTCCTAGGTCGGGCAAAGTGTTATTGGGTTTTTACATCAGGAGTTTCTTAGCAGCCCGGAGTCTGGATTTGTGCCCGGTTAGTGGCAATAGGCTGGCACCCTATTAAATGAGCCTTAAACATAAAAGACAAAATATGGGTGAAGAACCACGCCATGATTATTATGTTATGTGTTATGTTTTTACAGCCACACAAAGCGCATTCCAGTATGATTTATAGCGTACACCCAAAAGAGGTCCCCTGACGACAATACAAAAAGCTACCACAACATGTTAAAGTACTCGCTAGTTATTGCAAGATGTTTATACTTGCCAGAGGTAAATACTTCTGGGCGCCATCTGTCATCTAACTATACGGTTCATTGTCCTGTAGGTCTGAAGGCTAGCAATATGTATACATAAATACATAAACTCACGGTAGAAACTACAGAACGCCGCCTGCTCTGAGCCTTGTATACTGCTTTTGCTTCGTTTGAGTTCATACAACTGGTCATACACATCACTTCAACGTCAAGAACATCGCCAATAAGCCAGTATACGTCGCCGCCGGTATACGTTCTTCTAGGGCGTCCCCTCCCGGCGTGTATCCTTTTGTAGCTCGCCTTTCATTCACCCTTTCAACAGTCTCAACATTACCAAATCATCTAAGCATATGCTTTTCAATTTATGTTACTACATCTTCTTTTAAAACATAACGTTACCTAATCCCATCATTCCTCCGACTCATCATAGTTTACTACACATGCTTCGCAAGCAATATTTATTACTGATATTGTGTCTCCTGACTTGGTTACAGGCTCCATAGACATCAATGTTATGTGCTATTTTGGCAGAGAGGCCAAGAGCCTCTAGAGGAGCACGTTACCCTTCCTTCAGCTGGTTGTAAAGTCAACAGCAACACCAAGGTTTGCCCTAGCGTATCTGATCGACAAAGTCGAAAAAGCACGATGTCTGCTTTATTTGTATCTCCATGCTTTATTGCCATGTCAGCTTTATAGCCATGTTACATCCTTTTCCTTATTTTCCTTTTCATTACGAGTTTATCTAGGATATTGCTGACATCGGTAAACGCAAACATCGTGAGGAAACCTGGAAATATAGTCAAATAGTTTTTTCCCGCAGCTTAGCCCGCGTGGATGTCGAAAATTATACCACTGGAACGTACTACTGGGATAGTATCTTATGTGCAAACCCAGGTTATGGTTTACCCGTGGGCCAAGTTTCATCCAAATCCGTTCAGCCGTTTTAGCGTGCAAGCGTAACAAACGAACATAGTAGGCTAATCCTTAATGCTAAGCAACTGGGCTCGTCCAAATTGTTGCCTAGCGCTTTTCTGTCTCCTGCTTCATTTTGAGGGAAGTAGAAACTATGGTTTTCTACTCGTCCACTATTCTTTTCTGGATTTCGTTACCACCTTTATTCATGACAGTTGAATATCTTTTCTGGAACTTTACGACCTTCATTGTCGCAACGCTTTTCTGATATTCGCCGTGTCGGTGCTGGCCTACCAAGATACAGTAGTTGGAATGGTTGGAAATGGTGTGACGTGACAAGCTGGATGCGAATGTGAACAATACCTTTGTATTGAATTCACAATATTTATTTTCAGGAAAAAGTTCATATCTAATCATGGTTTGGTAGGTAGTATAACCACTATCTGAACTGTTTTATCAAAATATTTAATTAAAAATAGGAAAATCATTTAAATTAGGTATTTATTTAGTTATTATTAGTTAGTACCTATTTACCTAACCAAAACATTAAAAGGAACCTAACCTACCTAGCTACTTACTCATTAACAAACTTTTGTATGGTGCTACACACTGACTCGGCTCGGCATGAGTCGACACATCCTGGCGGTTAAAAAATGCCTTTATTCGATTTTGAAGTAGTGTATGTAGGATGCCTATGTTGTAAGATTCACATCATAGATGCGACTTCATTGCTATTTGCTAGCATAACCTATTGTCCAAAAAATCTAAACAACAGACACAGTAGTCCACAGCTATTCAGTAAAATAATGAATTTCAAATTAATCTTTTACTTTAGACGACGTGTCGTGTGCGCAACTGTTACAAGGCCTCTTATAAAACGTGCACGTTCAAAAGAAGGTCCGGTCCAGATCCGAGGCGTCCACCTCGTGCAGTTTGTATTAGGCACATTTCAATAAGAAGCCATAAACAAAGCAATTTGTTGACGGTGACAGAAGCGGCGCGGGCGCATGCCGCGCGTCCGCGCCCGTGCTGAGGTGACCACGATGCAGCACAAGAACGAACCGTGACTCGACATAACTACACTTTTACACTTTTTATTTTAACACTGAGAAACACAATAAAATAAGAAACAGTATCAACCACCAAAAAACACCGACTGAGTTCAATGTTAATGTTAACAACGAGTAGGTATTTAATTCGACTAAGCAGTCTGTCTGAGCCAATTTAGCTCAATCGAAAGACATCGTGTTATAAACGACGCAGAGTACGCACTACTCTGATTACTTGTAATCTTTTATTATTCAGGAAAAAACTTTTCAATGCCAGCAAAAAACATAAAAAGAACTAAACAAAAGCGACCTTTTGAATCAATTCAGTGTTTCATCAGAATACATTCAACTTGGTTAAATCTACGCATTACGAATGGCAGAATACAAAACAAAGATTGCAAAAAACGGCATTGTGCTAAAAATAAAGCAATCGATTCATGCGCACATACCACATATTAGTCGTGCAGCGATGTCACCCTATGCGTAGACCGTAACCGTTGCTTCCTGTGGTCAAACTCAATTAAAACTCATTGCAGGGGCGTGCGAACCGAACGGGAGCGAGCACGCATGGCGCCCGCGCTCTTAACCCCACAGGAAACACTCCTTGCCTAACTCCAACTCCTAATCTTAGGTCAATAAACCTAGGACTCGCGTCTCTCTGTATGATGAACGCAGATGCTACACTCTGATAACGATCACCGATGATGTTACAATCAGTCCCGGTAATATAGGAAGTGTTATCAGCTTAAACGGAACCTCCGTTTGCTCGAAATTGTACACGGTTTTAGGTTACATGTGATATATTATGGTGATTACATCATTTATTCATAATTATGTAGATTCATCGACATTGAGGAATAAAAATTATACTTATTAACTTTTTAATTGTATGACCCTCGCTTATAGATTGACGGATGGATGGATTGGAATTACTGGACGGCATTATTGATTGACTGCGCAAGCCATATTTTAATTAAACTTCTTTTGCACCTCTTCCACCCATTAAGTTAACAAGATCCCGTTTATCTCACAGTACGTGCACACGATCATCGTGCGCTGTTAACGTGTGAACTTTAATATGTCCACATCACACCACCTAGAGGTTATCTCAACAATTTTCTACGGTATTTTCTCTTGCAATGTCACCTTTGAGAAACACGCCACCAAATCAATATAATCGAAGCTCACAATACTGCGAGGAACATTCTCAGACATTCAGCTACGCCACGTAGTCCAGTTTGCAATATGTTTAAGGAGAATCAACAATTAATAGCTCCTAATTAATTACCTTGCACGAATTATCATATGGAGACTAAATTTTTTGCGAGGTATCGCTCACAAGGCTGGTTAAAACACGCCCAAATACAGCAACATTTACATTCCACCGCAAACACTCAGCGATATTTAATGTAATTTACCACACTTCATATGAAAATGCCACGGCTCACAGCATCGCCGGTCAGTTTCCTAAGTTAAACATGTATTGTTTTATACGATGACATTGAGAACTTACACAATTTCTTAGTAAATCCTTGTTATATTCGTCTAGCGCTTTACTCTTAAAGTTTATTGATTTGAAACATCAGTAAACTATGTTTTTGTGTCGTTCTTCTGAGAAGGGCAAGGCCGACCGAGACGAACTCACAATATTGGGGTGGATGGTTTATATTAAGTGAACCCCCTGCGCGAAGTGAAGTCATCATTTTAACTTTGAAGTCGACACAGGTTTGATATTATCATGAGATGACAATCACGACTAACTTCACTTGTGGTTTGCCCATCAAAGAGACTAGGTAAAAATCGGCTGAATAGTTAAATCATGGCAGACGACCCAAACCCATAGCTAAATAAAATCAGAGATATTTTTAGCGCAGTCCATACTAATTGTACCTAAATCAAATCCGTTGTTTATATCGAGCTTAAATAGAATATTTATATTCTTATGATGATTGAATAATTAGAATGGATAAGTATAGCTCACATAAGTACGAATTTATGCTCACGATAACGCCCCTATATTGCTCGGTGGAGTATTTGACCGACATTGCCAGCATTGATAAGCGTTCGCCGTAATTCAGTGTTGAATTTTGCCGACACATTACAATAAGCGGTTTGTTGGCAGTGTTGCCACTCTAATGGCGACAAATCTCATTTAATCGGCTCTCCTTTCATCTTACAACCGCAGAAATTAATTTAATTTTACTAACACTGATATTGTTGCGTACCATTAACGAGAACATCTTTCATAAAACATTGGCTTATTTTTGTGAATGAAATATGAGTCATGTTGTCATATTAATGCAGAATTCATTAATACTGAATTATTATGATAATATATGGTTAAAATAAATTCTTGACGAACTTCCATACATAAGTACATGTCAGCATATTTGAGATACATTCGTATTGTAGAGTCAAGGACATGTGATTTTTGTATAAAGTATAAACCATTGCAAGTTTTGTAACAGGGTTAACTTAACAGCTGTCGTTATCATATCACTCATATCAATATAGTCTATCTACATATTAGGGTTGCTAAAAGTTTTCGTAACAACCTCTATATCACGTAACGCGCACCTATACGCGACCCCGTAAATTAAAAGTGACAAAACTAAAGACAAAATCTCAATAGAAATTAATCAATTGTCACTCTGGAAAAAACCATCACGCATAAATCTGTGTATCTGCGTAAAACAAAGTAAGTAATGTGACCCAGCTTTTCTCGATTAGATAAACCGGATTTCGTAAGCTTACGTGATTCTTGTCGTTATTAGGTACGTATCCGTTGACGAGAGGCGAGTAGGTACTTACGGGACGAGACCGTGGGGCCCGCGGTTGTCTACCATGCCTCAAGGCCCGCGAGTCATTGCCACGGGGTACTCGGCTCCTCTCGGCCGACTTCGCGTCCTCGCCGCCTCGCCGCGTCCTCCACCAAATGACATGCTTTAGGGCTCTCAAAACACGAGCAAACGCTATCAAACTTACTCTCATACATTTAAATATCATACTGAATCGGAATCAACGAATAATTCAAACTACTTTATCATTATAAATAGTTCAACGCAACACGAGCTGGTGTTATATCACCGGCGCAAATAAACATGGAGAACTAAGCATTACTTTTTTGTGGGCAGACTGTGCGCGTAGAGCATGAACCCAAGAATAATAAAACATCAAATCTGTGTTTCATGAATGCCAAATTTCTTATTGTTTTTATCGAACGTATTAAACCACTTAGCGGAAGAGAACAAAGCGTTATAGACGTTTATTCTCAAGTTTCAAAAGTAAACAGCACTTAGATCCATCGTTTATCGTATATAAACGGTGCACTTCCTAATTGCTGAAGCAAGATATTTAATTAAATCTTTCAGTTTTTTTTTTTTAATTTTTTTTTTTTTTTAATTGATTAAAAACCACTCTAACTTATGTTCCATCTCCATTCATAGGCCTTTTCAGAACAAAGTCCTGAAAAAGGGAAACGAAAAGGTAAAGAGCTTGCTAAATCTCCGTGTTAAGTTTTTAAAGATCATAATTCCGTTTCCGTGACCATTATTTTAATTAGATTTGTTAAGGAAGTGGTACTCACGTAGCCGCTTATGTACTTGGTATCCAGACGGCCGAGGGTCGGCGCTCTCTATGAAGCGAACTTGAGAGAGGCCCGATAAGGCGCAGCGTTCCCAAAATAGAGGCCATTTTTATTATTCAACGAACCGATTGGAACTGGTTTGATGTGTGCGGGGCGTCTAATCTGGAATAAGCCGAATTTCTCCTGGAATCCGACTCTTTATCCTATTGTATGCCTTATAGACCAATGTTTATTGTTTTCAACAATTGCTGAAAAATTCTTGCTCTTAGTCTAGTTATTTAGGGAACTCTTTCCATAACCATTTCAGACATTGTAATCTTTAATAAAGGGGAACTGACAAGCTTCTTGGAATATATAAAATGAGTTATTATAAAGCAAGCGAAACATGAATGCGACACAGAGGCACACCCGTTTGCTATTCAGATTAGGTAGCACACATACATTGTACAGCATTTTACATAACGAGCAATGTTGTACCTACTCCCATAAAGTTATCAGCGGTGTTTTGGCAAGCATCTGCCGAAACCGTGGGCCTCGATACCAGCGGCCAGATAAACGCAATCCTGCGGGTTCAGGGCCGCACCGCGGGGGCAAGCAGTTTGTAAAGCAATCATCCTGCGTAAATGTTCTCTTGTTCGTAACATATGGACTCTTTATAACAAGTTTTAGTATAAAAAGTGAGCTTTTTATTACACATCACAGCATACATAGAACCTCGTCACATGTTGAACATTTAGGCATGTGCTTGCCAGTTGCCATAACTCAGATAATCTAAAATAGTTTCGTTATTACACGCTGCGTTATCGGAGATGTAATTTATATGACTAATTAAATGAACTGATGCGTTGGATACATGATATCAGATTACAACAGAATAGTAGAATCATCGCTTTCCCTGGACTCGCGTGCTGCTAAACGTACGAAGCAACAATTTTTTATATGCCGTCATACACTGATTCGCCTACTTATTAATTTATAGGAAGTAGACTGTAATATTTGTAAAATGCCTAAGATTTTCCTTAGGGCTTAGGGCTTTATCAAGTAATCTGCAGGTCACCAAACAAATATTTGATTGACGTGTTCATGCAGTACCTAATTATGTCCACGACTGTAGCATTTATAGCCCAGAAAGCAAAATGTCAGCCATCTTAACAACCTTTTGTTTATAATAATACCTAGCAAAACTGAATCCTCACTAATCCATCGCTTAACAAAGCTGTTGGTAGCTTTTATTTTACTATTCACCACTAACATTACAGCGGAGAGATGATAACTGACGTGCTTGGCAAATTGTTACTGGAGATCTGTAATCTTAGAAGCAACTCTAATGAAAGAACCCGATTTGAAGCGTGATTCAATATAAGCACCTCTTTCTCTTAAGACTTTCGTTCACTGAATGTACGTTAGAATGACATCTACTTACTACAGATATCTATAAAGAAACTGGTAGATTCCAACGATACAGAGCTCCTTATAAAGGCATGTGTATAATGTAGGTATATGAATAAAAACATTGTGTGTGGCCTTGCCTTGCGGCACTCCTTCATTTTTAAAGTATTGAAGCCATTCCTTGTAGTGATTGGGATGGCAATTATCAGTGATATAAAGAGCCTGATAACAGCAATGATTCTAAAGCTCAGGTATACGATTCAATCGCTTACGTGACGTCCCGTAGCAACGCTTCAAGATTTCCGGTTTAACTGTTAAGACTTTATGAATCTTCTGGAAATAACTAGAGGGATATTTTTTTTTGTGCTATTAATGGATTATAATAAATCTTGTAGTAATCCGTTGTTTTGTGAAGTTTAAAATGCCAAGTTCGATAAATAGAATTGCGAATCACAGTTGTGGTTTTCGTTTGTTAATAGAATTTTAATTGATTGTTCATTACTACAACTTTCTAGAAGACATAATACCTAATACATACGTAACATATCAAATAATATCAATACAAGTTTGTCCACAAATAAACCTAAAACACTTGTATAGTAACGGTACAATAACGACTATGTAAAATAGAAAAATAAGAGTGAACTGTTGCCAGTCTCGAGTTCCCGCCAAGTCGACGGCGCCAATAATTTCTTTCAGGCTGCACCTACTTGAAAATTTCGCGGAATTACGTCAGCCCCCATGTTTTTATCACGTTTTCATATCAACAAGGAAAAATAACAACCAATAGAATTAAGCCTAGTATGCAATTGCAACAAAAAAGGTGCGGCTCATCGTAAATGGTAGATAGTGCGGTATAAACATTTGAAATGCTATCTAATCAAGATACGGGTGTGAGTAAATGTAAATTTTAAGTGATATCGGTATCGATTATTAAAAATACTATCGCCGAAATGCAATTGTAATTGCTAGAACTACATTGGGAGTGTATTTAAACTGCCCGAAATCTGAAGGTTTCTTGCACGATATACTCAAATTGCTGCAAACATGAAAATGTAAGTAATCTAATCTATGCATATAAATAATAAAAATATATGAAAAAAAAATGTGTGGGATCTATGGCAACCTTTCTTTTACATGCTACAACTTACAAAAACGATTGCTAATCGTAAGGTGATCAACACAAATGTTTTTCGTCTGAATCTAACACAACGTACCTAGGTACTTTGCTTAATTAATCAAAAGCTTTTCAAATTACGTCGGTAACCTGTTCTTGACAAACCCAAAATCTCTTCTTTCAAGAAAAAAATATCCAAATCCAGCTCACACTTGACCAGATTGTTGAAAGCTTTTACCGAGCGAGCGAAGATATGCAGGCAGACGTTATGCGAGTTTCAAACTTGGAACCTGCCCTAACGGCCAACGGCGAGTGACGTCAGCGCCGCCGTCTACAACGATATAACGACTGTGTGAGTACGACAGGTTGTATTGTATGTAACGACAGGCAGTGTGACAATGTTCCTCTACCAGTAACATGGTAGCTTAGCGGAGCTATAGGAAAAGTAACTTAGTGTTCTTAATTATAATGTTTTATATTTCTATGGTTATGTTATAAAGGGTTATTGTTAAAACACCTCACTCATCATTATGAACAACTTTTACTATGGGAACAAATATGAAATCGTGAAAAAAAAACAGTTGTTCCGTACATTTCGCGATTTCATATTTGTTCCCATAGTAAAAGTTGTTCATAATGATGAGTACAATGACTCCGTAAGAGGTTGTTGGTGTTTTACCAATAACCCTGTATATAACTGTTGAAGAATTACTTAACATAGATAACTTTAGCACTGACAAAGGTTTTCGGACAGTCCATAGAAAAAAAAACATTATTGCCATGACATGTGACCCATCCATCCTTTTTTATTTTTCGAGATATTCGTTTAAGATGGCCTGGTTCCTGACCAACCTAGATAGGTTATTTAGATGAATATAACCTATTCAAATTCTTCTAACAAGGGCCATTCTCTCCAGCATTTATATTCCTATTATATCAAGCCCATCTTGCCTGTAGCCAGGAAGACGCAAACTGTCAAGGTCCCATCACATTTTTACGGCGGTACGGCTTCGGAATAAGTCATGGTGCCCGTGACATAATCACCATAAACATCAAGGCTGTAGGTAGGTACTAACGTTACATGGGGAATTTATAAGTTTACAACCATTCGCTTCCGGCGAACTGGTATCCGATTATGATTTAAATATATTGAGATGTAGACAAATAAAGCATTTCATAACTTGGAAATTACGAGTGTGTTCGTGTTGAACAATATCTTAGCCTTCGCGTAGACCTGATATTATTCTTTCTTGATTAACTAAGAAGAATATTGAAGATACAATAGGACAAAGTTGTGATAGGTCTAAGGTTATTTAGGCCGTTATAAAAAAGTGCAATAGTACCTAGGTTCGGTGAAATGGTCCTGGGAGCGCCTAATTTTGGATCCTGTCCATCTGATAGGATCCAAAATTTCGAAATTTCACCTACCGATAGGCAGGTACTTGAATATCTTTTCCAAAAACAAAACTTTTGTCGAGTGTACGGCAATCTTTGATAGTTGTGTTTTTTTATATATCACTTTTTCAATTTATGTGTTAGTAAGAAAAGCTTTTGACATGTACTTGGCTCAATCGTTAACTTTGCCCATTTCGATCACCATCGTCATAACAATGAGTCATATACATTATCCAACACGCAGTAGATTTATAGGGAACTAACTCACGCACTGCCTTATTCTTCAGCAACCAAACAATAATTTGGCCTCCTTCATCCAACATTTTGTTAGGTTTCAAACGCCCGCCGTACATTCATTCCAGATATAACAAATACATCCACAGCTACATGAGTTATTAGGTATATTCTGTGACATTAACAACAATTCTTATCAAATCCTGTTATAAAAACAGGCGGAAGAGTATTTCTCTGATTAATATTAATTCTCTCCTACGGAAATCCTATTTTGACTGCATAAAATTATTCAGAACTGGTAATAAAACTCATCAGCGATGTCAGAGGGACGTGGGCGGGCGTCAATGCAGTCGCCAGCGCTGCGCCCGCGCCGGTGCCGCGCTAACGGATAGGTACATTCCCACAGTTTAGTGTTGCTCACTCCGACATAACACTAGTGGGTAATTAGTTCTCCAGTTATGTCATCTAATGCCTGCAGACTACCATCGTGTCCTGCGGAATGAGGTAGCATGGAAGCTAACATGTTTGGAAAGGTGGCTTGTATCGTGAAGGTTCGTTACAATAGGTGGACTGGCAACAGTAGAAAATTCAGCTTAAATTATAAGTAGGTAGCTGAATGTAAGATTTTTTATGAAGATTTTTTACTATACCGGACTAAAAAACTATTCCGCTCTATCAAATGTCAATAACTTCTAAAGTATTTTCAATACTACGGCGGATAACACATCCTTCCTTGTAAAGCCAGCCATGTTGCGTGTCCGAATACGTTGTCGTGTCAGAAAATCGTAAGGCAAATTGGCCTCACATCACGCTATGAAAAGCGAGAAATAAACGGAACGCTAAATGGCCAGGTACTTATTAATCGGACAATCATCGGAGACAAACGTTTGGGCCCGTCTGCAGTTCCCACGGGGCGGATGCTTTGCCGGCATTCCGGTTTTTGCCAACTTAAATGTTTGTTGTCAAATTAATCTGAAGTTACTTAGTATGCGCCACCCGACCAGTCGAGCGACTATTCATTCATAGCGGTTGGAATGCTAGATCGCTCGTGGCTCGCCTCGGTCGACCTTCGCCGCCGGCCGCCCGGCAAAAAGTGTGTGATCCACCGTGATCTGGCCGCAACTATGTGGATGTACCAGTGTCCAGTGCCTTACCTGCGCCATACCATAACGTACCTCCCATAGGACGTTACTCTCCCGTTAGCTCGCCCGGCCACGTCCAAACAAAGAACTTTATTACGTACCTAAACGGTCGAATAGTTCACAGAAAAGTTCAATAAATTAATGGATAATTAGTAAGCGATGTTGACAGAATAGGCCATTGTAAATTCATAAAGCAAGCCATCTCGGTGTACCTAATACTTATTTATTAAAATATACATAAGTAAGTACTTACATATCCAAAAAGTTTTAAAACTTTTTACCCGACTGCCAAGGAAGGGTTATGTTTTTCGCGCGTATGTTGTATGTGTGTTTGTTTGTTAATTTCTTTATTACCACGTATCTCCGAAACGGCGGAATGGATTTCGAAAGTTATTTAGAAAATAATCTCAATCTCAACACAGCAATTTCAGACCCAACTTCAATTTTTTTTTCTCATATTCCAACAAATAGAGTGTAATTTCCGTAGTAGGTATCGGCACGGATCAATAAGATTAAGAATTACCTAAATGAAGCATTCCGAGAACCGAGCACAGATATGCGTCGAGATTAAATTGCTCACAAGTTAAGTAACATAACGACAACTCACGCCAATGAATGGCTGTCATTTGTTAAGGACGAGCATGACATCATGCCAGTAAGTCATTACTGGCCCCGGGAACACTGCCTCACTGGTGCCGTCTTCCGTAGCTCCTTAGATAAGATAGATATTTGGTAGTGCTCAAAACTTATCGAAGAAGATTATGTAATACGTACCTAAGTAGGCGAAAAGCTGTACCTATTTAGATCATTTTTTATTTCTTTAACGTTCATTTTTAAAACCGAAACGGGTCGTTTAAGAACTTAATTAAGATAATTATTTCCTAAGTACCTATTGTTTTAACAGCGAACTGCATTAAGTACCTAAATAAAATAATCGTTTAAAATTAATCGACTAAATCAAGTGGGAATGTTAAATTAAAATAATTTTCAATAAATTGGCTTCAGTTAGGTGATTTTCCATAACAAAATAATGATTTAGGTATTTCATGGAATTGTTCACTAGCTACGCTCGACTATTCAGAGGTCAACAACCTCGCCGAACTTCTATTATTAGAATTTTTTTTATTTTACTTTTATGCATATTCCGCAAAAATTATGATCGGCAGTGTGCGTTCATAAAACGTATGGGTAATACTTAAGTCGGCAGTAAATATTGATTTAATTGACTTTTAAATTAGGTGGTTAAATATACCGACTTAGGAACGCTACGGGAGATGGAAGGCACTGAGCAGCAAGTGGACGACGACGGCGGGGCGGCGGCGGCGGCGCTCGCGCGGCGGAACCACTCGCTCGACTCGTAGCTGAAACCCATCAGCACCTCCGAAGTGACGTCACTCCGGACGCCGCCGTCCGCGCCGATCAAGGACAGTAAACATTACCAGGTCAACGCACGCCGCTGTCTCTAGTCGCTTTTTTTCATTTCGGCCATGACTGCCCTACCAATCAAAGCCGTGAAGAATCGTTCCCAAAGAGGCCCACTAATGGATACCCATTACAGAACCTAGGTACCACAATTGTGAATAATGCCCATTTTCACCCGGAAGTAAAGAACAAAGACCATTTTGCAAACTATTAGCGAAGTATGTACTGAGCTGAAATAAAAAATTAAAAGACAAATGGATGATCTACAAAATTACAAAAGATTTAACAAAAAAAGGTTCGATTGCCAAAATTTAATTGCCTGGGAATTCAAAGACAACGTTTACAAGTTGTTTCTTGATTAATTACATGTAATTAAAGAAACGATCTTTATAAAAACTCTATCTAAAACCATAACGTAAAAAAAACTGTTATGTTTTACTTTCGTAGTGGACCCACAGTTTCCGATGGGAAAATAAATTAGTCGAACGCTCTGACCGAGTGTCTTGTGGTCTATGTAGCCGACTGGATCAAACGAACATTGAAACGGACAGAACGTATTATTGGCATATTATTTATTAATTGGAGTTGTCAATCTTTGGATAATTCTCGGCGGTTCGATATAATTTGTGGTACTAATAGGCGGTGGGTTGCGTGCGAAAGTCTGCTAAACCTGTCACAGTGATTCGGGCCTTTGATCAATAAGTTGGAACAAACTGGCGAAACAAACGCGTTGATGCCTGGCCTCTGGACATTTTTAAATTGCACGTTACGTTCCTGCCCGTAGCCTTTTAGCTTTTTTTAGGTTGTGTAGTGCTGTGGTTATCTCATCTACTTTATTGATAAACGTAGGTATATGCTAATGGAATAAAAACGTTAATGTGCACAATCAAGTTTGTAGATTATTTCGTTTGCATGTTTGTTTGATGTAGTTTTTCTGGGCAACCATGTAGGTGGGCTACGAGGTAATGTGGAATAGGAACCAAGTGGTTTGCAAACCATCAGCTTTGATATATCTTACCCACCAGAGCCACGAACCCATGTTCAGACCCTGACCCTGACCCCTCACATTATTAAACTTACTTAGCAATAAGTTATTAACTTACATATGTGTCTCCATGCCATTTTCCGAAGCGGTTTTAAATTTTATAAAAACCTTATTTAAGTAGTACTAAATAAAGTGGCAATTTAACAAAATAATAAATTCAGTACAATGAAAAAACCGTCTCCAAGCTAAGCAACAGATCGGATACAGAATGACTTCCAAAACACGAGACTCTGGCGCACAATGAAAAAGAGTTCAGGAAAACGAGATTTCTAAAGCCAATGACGGAACTTTTATTGTGATTGAGACCAAAAAAACTTGGGTGTACTTGACAAACGGTTACTGAGAAAAACATTGTGAGTACAGAGGTGTTTTATTGTGATTTTGAGGTCCATGATCCTACTGTGGAGCGTGGACATCTGAGCGGAACGCGACGGAAATGATGCCTCCAGACAGAACCTCCACGCTTCTTACGTTCCCAAACTTTCATCTCAATTATTTTGAAGGACATTCATAAATCTTTTGTTGAATTGTAATGCTTTAGATAATTAGTTCTTTAGCTTGAAACTCTTGACAGGCACAACAGTTTGTATAGAAATATTAAGTTACTTAAGTAATAGCAGGGCAAATACAAGGGAAACAAGGACTAGGTAAGTCTAAACTAAGGTGTTGGAGTTGTTCATATGGAGCTTTTGAACATAAGATCTGAGCTGCATAAACAAATGATTTAAGTACACGACACATTGTGCTAACAACAATGAAATTAATGACTACGGCTGTTGTAAAGAAAATCCGTTAGAAAATAAGTAACTGTGTTGCAATAGCGCCAAGATCTTCTTCCGGAAAACTTTTTAACATCGTTAAAAAACTATCAAATGCAATTTCAATTGTTCTTGCCAATTTGTCATTCTCTATTGAGCAGGCAAGGTACAGATACCCTACCAGCTAGCGAGTAAGTTTTCGATTACATCTCATGGTAGATGTACTGAAACTATAGTAGTACTAAGTACTAAGATACGAATAGTTTTAAAATCATCCACTCTACATACAGCCCAGTCGAACCTAATCGCTAATTATAGAGTAACTGAGGTGCTCCAAGAAGTTAATTATATAACAAAATCTAAACTAATAGTCAAGGAACCGGGTTATTGATATTCTATCTAATAATGCTGTTATACCTACTGTATGCACCTTGTGTTTTTAAGTTAAGTTAAGTAAGTTCCGTGAGAAGGTGAAAAGCTTAGTGATGGTAAATACTTCACTAGTGTAAGTATTGTGATCTCTCGGAATTTAAATAATTATGTATTTTTATAAAATTTGACATTTATATACTTTACAGGCTTTTGTGGACATGATAATTAATCAGATTTGTTACAGTTGTAATGGCAATCATGTCATTTGGTTTAAATAGGTTTTTTTTTATCTTTAGTATCTTATTTATCTTTTATATAGATTCTTTTCTACCTTGTGAATGTGAGAACATTGTAGGCTTAGCCTAACCTACCTGAAACATTTTGAAAGGCCTACACTGTCCTCCCATAATTATTAACACTGTAAATCGAAAATATTGTAAAGCCAATTATTTTTAAAAGAGTAACCGTGGAGTTTCTTGCCGGCTCTTCTCCATAGGAAACGACCAATTGGAACCGTGCACCTAACTTCTGACGTTTCATAAGTGCCCATGTAGGCTTATGTGAAATAAAATATTTTGATTTTGATTTTGAATAATTATGAATATGAATGAACGTCTTTCTATGAGTCATGGTGGTAACAAGTATGTGGGTACTTACTGATTTCGATTCAACTATGGATTGTACACAATCGAGATAAAATAAAGTTTAATATATGCACAACATTAATTTTCTGACAGCTTCATAAAGAGCCAACTTATCTTCTAGCTATCACGGTGAAAATAAATGAATGCGATATAATAAGAGATTAATTGATGAATGCAAGTAAATAATGATTTCCTTATCATTATGTATGTGTTATTTGAAGACGATATTCCCTAGTTACTTATTACTTTTAGTAAAGAGTGGTCGGTTCGGCCGATCACGGTGCCGGTTGCATTCCATTTTGCCGCGTTCCATTACGCAGTGTCGTGGTTCTAAGAAAGACTGATGTCCCGCTCGCACTAAGCATTCCATATTATTGCCGTGTTTTGGAATTCTGTTCATTGTTTGCGCTCAAGCTCATTTCAATACAAGTAAGGAAACTAAGCGCGTATCCGGTCAAAGGTCTAGAAGAATTGCTGCCACTGATGGTGGGTCCCTACATGATTGTGAACTAAATCGTGACAATTGACACATTGCACAAAAAGTAGAGTAGCTTTTTACGAGCGTTTTATCTTAGTGCTGAAGCTGTTGAGTGTCGACCGCAGAAAGAAAGTAAAACGAGGCGTATGCAATAAAAATTAAAAATACGCGAAACAATAAAAGTGTCGCCCTCATATTGGCCAAGTGGAGTGAAGGAAGCCGGCTAGTCGGTGATTAATGACGCGCGGTTATAGCGCACTTCCTGCGCACCAAGCCCTGTGCCTGCGCACACCTCGGATTTGAATTAGCAAAAAACCCGCGAGGGAGTTGATCGACCCGCTGCTATTGCCATAAGCAAGTGCTTTTATATGGCCGTTGACATTCAACAACAATGAGAACAAATCGACAATCGATCACTAACGTTATTTAGTAATTAGCTGCTAGATATTATAGACACGTTCTCAGAGAAATTGACGTTGGCGGCTACGGCGAATAAGACAAACAACAGAGCAGCTAGCTGTGTTAAGGAATATAACATTCTGAGACTTAAACCTCATTGCTTAAATTGAATTTAATAGACTCGAAAAGCTTACATCGTGGCTAAGCGTACAAAAACCGTGACGATTAAAATTTCAGATTTCTTTCGGTTTTTATGATTTCGGATGATCCATGGTCTACGATTGAATGTCTTTAGAAACGTCTGCACGATAGAAAATATAATTTTCTTAGTTGCATTACTTCCATGATGTGGTGAGTACTATCTAACGACTGATATGTACGCATTTTCCGCTCCATTTCCACGCTTTATGCAAGAATCCAGGTCACTTATAAGTTTTCATCTACATACCTGTTCGTTGCGTAAGCGCACAAGACTTTTTTACTTTTAAACTTGATACAATTGTGCCTAGTTAACCAGTTTATGCTAACTTGGTATGGATTTACCGAATTGTTCATGTTTTAGTAAAAAAAAACCTATGAATTGTGTTATGCACAGCAGACTGGTAAAATCGATTAAATTTTTTGTGGTACATTCTAACGATTTTCGGGTCGGAAACCTAAACTCATTTAAACGAAACATGAAACGCTCACTTTTATAAATAGTTTCCATAAAAAATGTTTATATCTATCTAGGTATTTTATTTGAAAATAAATTATTGCTAAAAGCTTAAACGTAATGTTGGAATTTAGTATTGTATTGCGTTTAACGGCTTTCTGTTTTACGACGCCTTGTTTTATTAATGTGGTGATATTAGTAATTTAACCAGAAATAATTAACAAAACTATCACTAAGTATGTAGTAATGTTATCAGATGGGTACAGATTCCTTCCTACTTATTTAATTTGATCCCCTAAGAAATTCACACCATTCCCAGCCGTTTCAATCTTAATGGAACGCGAATTTAATTCCTTATTAAAGTTAACATTATCAAGATACTTGTAGTTTAAATAATCTCATGTCAAAAAAGGGCTTTTGTAGGTAAGTACATAACTACTGTTTAGTTCGAGTGTTTTTAAAAGACTTGTTTTGATAGAAATAATTCCGTTTAGTATTTATTATCCTTATTATATCAGCTTACTACTAGGTAGGTATATTATTATCGCCACGTTGTGTTTACTTAGTAGGTACATGTGGTGGGAATGCGCAGGAATTGCGGGACTTCCCCGAATTGTAACCAGAAACAGTTCCATGGCAGTTTTGACAGCTGAGCTAGAACATTTTAAACAATATTTATAATAACAATTAAGTAAATAATAAGTAGGTATCTAACCTACTTAGGTACTTAATTATTATTTAGAATTGCGTCTGTTTCGTATTTTTTCTTAATTTCGACGATATTATGTACGATGCATGGTACAATGCGTTTATTTTAACTTGACCCGTGACGCGATTTTGGTAGTACCTACTGTTCTGTCAGTCACCATTTTGAACTCTATTTATATTGAAACTAAGCTTGACAGGCAATGGTGCCAACATGACGGCAAGGGACAAGTTATAGTGAACGGTCTATAATTATTAGTTACGTAACCTCTTTCTATTAATAAGGGTTCCGTTTTTTCCTTTTGAGGTACGGAACTCTAAAAAACCATGTTTTTTTTATTGTCCCGATTTAAAACAAATCGGACCTGGCAATACTATTGGAGGTCTATGGAGGGACACTTAAGTTTCAACCATCTTTAAACACGACTGAAAGACTTGTAGGTATCTATGGTCATTAACAAAAAAAATTAACAAAAATCTACAGAGTGATAATTTTAGAGGGGAAAAAGAAAATATGTCACAGACAGACAGCATCTAAAACATACATTAAATGATGGTAGATAAGTATGTAATTGATATTGTATCATCCTTACTAGAAATATCCCCTGAGACACCTGTGAAACTGACAAGTGTACGCAGTTATACTCGCGACAATCTAAGAAGTCCGTTTTGACAGCTATAAAAATCGTTTGTGTAGCGATGAAAAAAAAAAAAATCTTGTATACTCGAGTCATATCGATTAAACATACTTAGAGTGTTTGTAATCGACGACTTATCTACATTGCTTAAAACTGATTCTCAAGGCATAACTTTACAAGTACGAGAATGAAACGTCAAAACGGACTTCTTAGATTGTCGCGAGTGTAGGTACGTATCCTATATTTTTTAAGACAAAAAAGATAGTTTACCTCGTAGGGAACAAGTAGTACCTAGGTGTATCTATTACATGATATTGATAAATGAATGAATATTGATATTGTAAAAATGCTTGACGGTGGTGCCGATTCTCTAGTAGGTACACCGAACTAAACTATCACTAAAATTCCTTACTTTTGACTATGGGAATCTTGGAGCTATTCTGCCAAATAAATTCTCTAAATTTAAAACTTATTTTGACGCAACTAAAATGGAATTTGACAACCACGCGCCTCCACTTGGTACTTGTTTTCCCTACCCCGTGTTTTTTTTTAGAGCCAGAGGCGCGCATGCACGCCAGCCTCGACGTGTTTTTAATGGAATTTTTCAGTTTTTGTATGGATCAAATAAAGAAAGAAAAAAAAATACCAACATGTTAAGAATTAGGGGTTTTAAAGTATCTCAAAGGGGGTCGAAATTTTCATTATTTTTGCGATAGGACACACCGTTTTGGAGATATAAGCAAAAGAAAATAAAAAAATACAGTAGGTACTGTTTTTTGTAACTGAAGTCGAGGTGTGTTGGTTTGAATTTTAGTTCATGACATCTAATTTTATTCAACACATTTTTAATCGCGATTAAATATAGTCAGATTTAGTAGGAGGATTTTAGATATAGGACAAAATTTCAGGTTAAATCGTCAAATTCAGAATAGCATTTTCACTAAACTAATCTCAGTGCCATTTTAGTGCTGTCAAACTAAATTATAGGTTGTGTCATTTATAGTCTATTTCAGAATGAGTTTGATCGTTTGACAGGACTAAACTAAATTTTTGTGATTTTAGTTTAGTTTAGAGAATTTTGTGACAAGAGAATCGGCACCAGTGACAGTAACAATAGGTCCCTAATTACCTAGGTACATTGTAAGTCCATCGCATCATGTACCTAATTACTGTAAAGCTAACGATACCTATGCTCATTTGTATACTTTCGAATAAATAGGTAAATCTACGCATCGCATGGTTGGTGTCATCCCAGCTACAACAAATACTCGACTGGCTATACTTTAACCACGGTTTAGGTTAAAGTTACTAAAAGTTTAGACAACAAGGACAGAAGAGGTCATAAAGTAAGTAACATGAACTTTGTCGAATCAGAAAGCGATCCGCATTCCGCACCCTAATTCCGTAAAACACGATCAATTATAATCTGAATTATCTTGAAGGATATTGCTAATCCATTGCTTCATATTTTTTACGTTCGAAAACTTTGTCTGCTCAACAACGTATATAACGCAATGAATATTGAGGAACTGTCAGAATCAAACAGATTGTGATTGATCGTGTGTTATACAATTAATTAGGGTGCTGGATGGCCGCCCATTGTATGTTTTTTAGTAGGTATGTATTTAATTCATTTTATTTTATGTAGTTTTCTGGTGAATAAAGTAGGTACCTACCTATTATACAGGGTGTTAGGGTAAACACGGTTATCCTTGAAACCAGTGGTTTGGTTTGATGATGATGGTATGAAATGAAAACTTTTTATTAAAAGAAAATCTACATTTTCCCTCAAGAGTAGCACCCTTTCACCCTAGGGCGCTAGGGCAATGAACTTGCGTTTCAACACGGGTGGGTGGCGCGGGACGTGACCTCACGGGCCGCGAGCGCGACCCCTCCCTCATTCAGTCAGCTGTTTAGCTAGCGAGCACGGTGTCGGATGGAAACTTTTAAAACATTATTTATGAAAATAACGTTTTTTTTTAATTGTTATTCGGTCATTTATTTTTATATTTAAGTCAAATACCCATAGTTTGAGTGACAGCGCTGTTTACCCTTACACCCTGTATAAATGAATATTTATAGTAGGTAACGTAGTAACCGAGATGACGACTAATATAGAAGTATGGAAGAAAAAGACATATTGTGCCGACCACAAGTAAATTGGGATAAGGGCAAGATAATGCTCATGATGATGATAAAGGAACTTTAAATCAGCCTTCAAGCCCTATGCAATGGTGCCACCACTGCCAATTGACAGATTAAACTGTTTTGGTGATCGAAGAAATTATCCAAAATAATAATTATAGGTAATTATAAATGCGAAAGTGAGTTTGTTTGTTCGTTACGCTTTTACGCTAAAACGGCCTATCTACCAATACCAACCCGCACTGGGCCCCCGTGGTAGATTACAGCTCACTCCCTCTCGAAAAGACAAGCCTGTGTCCCAGCCAGTGGGAACATTATAGGCTGATTAAAACGGCTGAACGGATTGGGATGAAATTTGGCACATGGGTAAACCATGACCTGGACATAGGACGAGATTTTTATCTTTTTATCCCGATATTCCCACGGGATCGAGACTATATGTAAAGTTAGGCGGAGTCTTATTAAATTATTATCGTAGCGGATAGCCTGTGATAGGCTCCCACAAACAGGCACGATATCGCGGGCTAGACAGGCAGCGCTACCCTTGTCGCGCCCGCGATATCGCGCTGTTTGTGGGCCTTTAGAGGTATTTTCACGACGATGATAACTTGAAAGTTGTTACAAATAAATTTGGAATTTTTAATTTACCTTTAAAATAGGTAGTAAGTTCATCTTTCTTATCGACAGGTCGTCTCTTGACCTTTGACATTTCTATTTTGACCTTTGATGAGAGAGAGATGAGAGTTACCTACTTAGTCTATAGATAAACTTGTAGAGCTGCAAGCTACAGTGTAATGCACTGTAGCTAGCGCGTTGCAGTGACAGACTGTCAGCCGCCCTAACCTAGGCGATGTGAAAAGTTCACTGGCCGCCAGCGCCTGTACCGGCCGCCCCACCGGCCACCGAAGTTATGCCGTGATTACATTGCTGCACTCTTGTAAACACAACTCAACTGTATTTGATGCGAAATAAACAAGTCAACTTGTACCTAGGTTTTCTGAAAATTTTCGCAAGGGGTTTGGATCTATATATTGTACTATGGTATTAAGTACCCATACGTAGGTATTCAATCCGTGGAATTCATCTTATATTGTAAGTAAGTAGGTACGTAAGTACCTAATAGAATGAGAAGCAAGAATCGAGATCGAGTGAGAAGCACTTCAGAGCGCGAGCGAGCAAGAAAACATGTTATGTATTATTATTTGAACGTCGAATGGGAGAAACCTGCGTGCGGGCCTCACGGGCCCCGCCCCGCCCCCGCGCTGCCCCCTCGCCGCTCCGATCATATGTTCGGCATCGAGGCGCTTACCGGCAGCTCACTGCGACTCGCGCACTCGCCGTGGTCGCAACACACCGCGCATCGCTCCACGCCGGCCGCTCGCGCACGATCAGCTGTCCGACACAATACCGACACCGGCCGCGACGCGAGCTATCAATAAGCCGCAGTGCGGTGTACCATGGAGCTGCTGTGCGCGGAGCGCGTGAGCCCTGAGAGCAGCGACAGCGCGCGCGCGCCGGCGCCGTGCTCGCACCGCGCCGCCGCGCCCGATCCGGTGCTGCTGCGCCGCCGCGTGCTCGACAACCTTCTGCGCACCGAGGAGCGCTACGCCGTCACCGCCAACTACTTCGGCACCGTGCAGGCCGAGGTCACGCCGCACATGCGCCGCCTCGTCGCCGAGTGGATGCTAGAGGTGAGCGCACCCGCGCGCATGCCGCACCCACACCGCTCCATCCGCGGATCGCGCAACCCGAACGATCGCCATTTTGTCTCGTTTTCCGGCCACGTGTAGGTACTCCCCTGCCGTCGCCGGCGGCACCAGTGGCCCTCGTATGCTCTCGCCACTGTCTGCTGACGGGCCCCCTCACCTCACTCGCGCCGCCTCTGTGACTCCTCGGCTCCTCGGAGACAGTTCCTCCATGCTAGAGTAGTGGAAGAGTGTTGCATTTGTGTTCTTGCAGGATGGTGTTCATGAAAAACCTCAAGCGATTACGCAGCTATTTCTAAGCTGGACGTTACAACTTTGTTTACACGATCAGCTGATCACTGTTTCGTTCCACATGTTAGAATCTTATAAGAATAACAATAACTATCTACCTACTTATTCGTCGTGAATATCTCGAGAAAATGATCAGTGTTTGTCAAAAGTTGAAGATCAGTTTGTTGGTGTAAGTTGTAAGCATGAAGTATAGTAGGTACTTAGTTGAGTAAGTAGTAGTGAGCGTGCGCAGTGCGGCTAAGTGCGAGGGGCCCCGGCGGCGGCGCAGGCGCGGGCGGGCGCGGTCGCCGACCGATGCGACTCCGCTCGTTCTATTTGAATAATCAGCTGATTTTGACACGCACACAGCTGACGCTCCGCTGCGCACTTATCTTTGGTTGTATATGTACATATAAATAATTACTAGCGCACACAGCAACGTCATTGTTCGTATTCAGTGGCCTATATGACGTGTAATTTATTATGGGCTTTGCTGATGCAGTTAGTAGGATTTAACTAATAGTAGGTAGTAAATCTTTTCCGGCCGTCGTAATTTACCTAATGTTCTGTGGACCATTCGTAGTAGTAGATGGTATTGTAGGGCGAGTAGTGCTTAGATGATTGAGCAGTGTGCCGCCACGTGGAGCCGGCCGGCGCGCTGACGTCACGCACGGCGCGCGCCGGCACCACGCACATGCGCGCACGGGCTTACGGCGCACGGCAGCCGGCGCAGTCGCCACCTCGGCTCACCTCGTGCTTGCACTTAAACTAGTCGCATACCGACGTTTCAGCACAAGCAGACCGAAACGATCCTCACAGTCTGTCGGGTCAATGACATCGCCAACGTGCTCGCATTAACTTTTATGTTTAATCATCAAGCGCACCCAAAAAGCATTACATATTATGACGATCCAAGGATTGTTCACGGAATCCGTATTATTACATTTTGTAATGCCGACTATCTAAATAACGATCGCGACTTTTTATTCCACTGTAGATGTGTTCTTTTATATCTACCTAAATAACGACGTAGGATGACCACGAACCAGCGAATGTCGGCCGTGGATCTTACTACTGAAATAACCAGTGATAGGTATTACGATAATCGCTGTGTTTTATAGCCGCCTGGGCCATTCATTAGACCCTCACTCGTTATGCTTCGACAATTACCAATGTAAAGACCGAGCTTAGCAAGACACTTAATTATTTTTCTCATTCTGTAATTATTTTTTATCTATTCGGTTATTACGAGTTGTCCTTTAATTGGGCTTCTTTTGGTGCACTCTTAGCATGGTGAATGATATTGCTAGATAGATAACTCATAAGAATCAGGACATAGTCGGTTGAAATAGTTAATTACCTATGGGCGACGTAGAGCGTGAGAGTCTGAGCGGTATGCAGCGGGTAATACGTTGTACCTAGTAGTACATGTTTTGTTTTCACGGTGATACGATTGGATCCGTGCCGGTTCGCGAGTCGCGTTACCGTGCGAAACTATGCCGGGAACAATCTGCGACGTTCCGTCTCTCATGAGCATGACACTCTCTAACTAGGTACCTACTTACTTTATGACTACTTTGAAACTATCTCCTTTCGCTTTTCCCTGCTTTCCATTTTACGGTACCTACGTTTATGGAAATGATTTGATTTTACTTTGACCCTTCACAATATATCCAGCACCATGTATTCCGTTATTCATATGTAAAGTTTCAAACGTTATCTACTCAACAGTTAGGTAGGTATCGCGATGTTTTAATTATAATTTACCAATGTTCAACAAGGAAAGACACCACTTTTGTGTTCATAGCCATTATTGCCACGCGTGGTCCAACGTTGCTTGTTGGGTTCCGTAGCCAAATGTTTCCGCATCTCATTAGTACAGCATCGTTCAATTAAGAAACAAGAATATCAAGATGCCTGACAATGGTTATCTCTAAATTCAGTAGTTATGTCAATGTCCCATTATTGGTTCACAACACGAACAGTTCCGGCCCTAGTCCAGTACGTTCAGGAACCATGAACGTTGATAAGGAACGTATAACTGCTGCAGGAAAGTAACGCGCGCTGTATTTATCGCAATAAGTGTGTATTTCCATTTTATATATGGGTTATCAGGAATTCCGGATGATAAACTAAGCAATGGCCTGGGCGCGATACCAGCGCGTAGTTTCTTAGAAACAAAACATTTGGTCCGTTCAAAGTTTATTAACATTGTTCTATTTTGCAGGTATGTGAAGACCAGGGATGCCAGGAGGAGGTGTTCCCACTAGCGATCTCGTACTTGGACCGGTTTCTGAGCACGTGTGCGGTCAGCAAGAGCCAGGTGCAGCTGCTGGGCACAGCGTGTCTGCTGCTGGCGTCCAAGTTGCGCGAGCCAGGCGCGCGCGCTCTGCCCGCCGAGCTCCTCGTTTTCTACACCGCCAACAGTATCACGCTCACCGACCTATGCGTAAGTACCTACCTACCTATAACTTTAGCCTTTAATCCAATAGGTATGAGCAGCTATCACGCAAGCGCATGATAATACAACGTGCCGCCTCTGCCGTGTCATCGACGCTTCCATCAATCTATTCGTTGCGTAGCGCTAATTACATCAATAGCACTCGAAGTATGCGTCTGGCGTTCCGCGCACTGCCATATGAAGTAATATGAAGATTTAATTAACTTTCTTCGTCTCGGGAAACAGCTGATCTCATTAATCATGCATTTTCGTGTGGCTGAGTTTTTGCATTGCGCACGCGCCTGCAGTAATTTTGCAGTTAGCTCTTCTAGGTGATTTCGTGTCGTTCACTCTGCTGATTTCTAAATCATTCGCGCTGTGAACATCCGCGAGAGATTGGAATTCCAGTTTTATGTCGGAACATTAATTATCTATGGAGTGATCGACTGTAGGCGCTACGCCGACTTTATGAATTGTGATTTATCTCACCATAGTAGATGGTACTATGGTGAGATAAATCACAGTGGCGGTGAACCACTTTTTAACCTTATTACTACGTTCATAAGGGTGAAAAGTGGTTCACCGCAAATGTCCGCGGTTGTGTCTACTACATTTGTCATATCGTCTATGTGTACTAAATTAGCTATTCTCTGCGTAAGGTGACTAATAGAATTAAAAATACCAGATTTACGCTTGTTACATTCATAGATTATGTCGGTGACTAAACGATACACTACAGATATAAATAACTAGCCTCCTATTAATAGTCATACTCGTAAATCCAAAATAAATGAAAGGTCAAGTCCGATTCGTGCTCAGCTAATAGGTACTCGTACCTACAGTGTTTCCTACCGGTGCGGTGTCGGGTGTGTATTGATACCAACATTAACTAAACTTAATTATTATTTTTTCCTTGTTTTGCGTTTATCCTTGGCACTTATTCTATAAAAATAATAGTTGGCAAACCGCAAAATGCGAACCGTTCATCCGTATTTACAGAGAGATTACAATGTATTATGTAACAGGTTGGTTAATGGTACGTTTAACGATTCAAGAATTGAATTAAATCAGTTTTGCAATTAATACCAAGCGTAGGTAGGTTTGCGTAGGGAATGTAGGGAAATGCTAGGTATATTAAAAAGTTGATCAAGTAAGTTATTATTATTAGGTAATACTAATAAGTTACGGTACAATTGTCCAGCTGTCATATCACCGACCCTGACACAGCTCATACCGTTCTCTTAGCAAACCATTACTCATTGTGGTCTTGTGCAGTGTCTAGCAATATTGTACGCACGTGGACAACTTTCCTAATCTTAATAAAGGGCATTGGCATTTAGGTTTGGTTGGCTTATCTATTTCAGAATTACTGAAGTACCGTTACGAACAAGGTTTAGCGCGACTGACGTTGGCCAGTTCGGCAGGAATTGAAGCCGAGCGTTATTATTTCATGAGCAGTAGGTATTTGCATTTAATATAACGTATTACGTGGCTGTGCGCTGCATTTCGGGCGCGGCGCGGCCACCCGCCGGGGCCCCGTCCGTCGCCTCTCGTCCCGTAGATAATAAGTGCACACCACATTTTCGCGCGTCATAATATACATGACTCGCTCTGCCCGCGATGCAAGTGCATTCCGCACTCTGCGCTTGTAGTTTGTACCAGTATTTAGTAACGGCAACTTCACAATTGGGTATTAAAATTATTGATTTATTCGTAGCAAGTAAGTACTTAACATAATGTTCTGACTGAGTAGCAACGCTTGCTCTAAATTAGGGCGCATAACCGTCCATACGAAATGATTGTAATTTGTAATTATACGACATACCGTAGGTGCGTATGGCGAGCGGTGGTCGTGGAATGCGACGGGTCGCGCAGGCGCGGTCTGGGAGAGGGCTGCCCTCGGACAGTGTCCCCTAACGAGCCGACTGACTTCTCGGAAGAACCGCCGAACGAGACTCGCGTTTCAATCAGACCAATTACAGGCGAAGCACGCGGCTTATTTTTTCTCACGCGCCGCAAGTCGCGACCGCTCACCTAATCTCATCTCACGAAACTCGTCGGATCGACACCACCGCTCGTAAATGGATCGCACGTTCAAATTGACTAGGTATTTTTAATTTTTCACGATTGAATTTTTTACACGTCAGTCGTGAGTCGTGAGTGGGACTCCACAAATGTTCATCTGCAATATACGCGTTATGTTAATTCACTGAGTCATGCCGTTCATGACTGCCAATACCAGTTAAATGTATCGCGTCTTATTATCAATAATAAATAAATGGTTTATGATACTAAGATATTCAACCATAAAATTCTCGGTAAACATAAAATAAAATAATAATTTACACACATACGTTTACACATAGCAACACTTGCTTGCATGGCCTACCTCTAAATTCAATAATGTACCCAAAAATGTTAATGGAAAGCAATTATTTTTAAAATATTTTTGTGCAGACTTACGATACGTTATAGATAATTTCCTATTTTGTAACTTTATTCAAGCAAATCTCTGTAGCACAGGTAAAATCGGCTTCGTAGCACTTTCGTAGACCCGCTACGAAATATCGTAGACGCTTCAATTTAGCCAATTATCAACATTTTTGTGATCATTTTGGTGTCGATAAAGAAAAAAACGACCGATTGCAGTTCATTATAATCATCGGTTTATCAATTCGATGGAATCTTTCGCATATTATCGCAATAACTGTACTACAATCAATCTGCCTAGCCTTTTCCCAACTATGTTGGGGTCGGCTTCCTGTCTAACCGGATGCACCTGTATACCAGTATTTTACATGGAGCGACTGCCTATCTGACCTCCACAACCCAGTAACTGGGTAATACGATACCCCTTGGTAAGACTGGTTGTCAGATGTTTCGGGCTTCTGACGACCCGTAACGACTGTCAAAGATCCACGAATGACAGCCGGGACCAACGGCGTAACGTGTTTTCCGAGGCACGGAGGAATCTCAATATGTAAAGATGGTCACCCATCCACGGACCAACCCCGGCAAGCGTAGCTTAACCTAATGGATCGACTCGCGCGGCTGTTACTTATTACTTAGCCACGAGCTCCTCACAATAACTGTACTTGCACATAATACTTACACATTACATTATGTGGACTGTAGAGTAGAGTAGGTAGCTACTAAAAATATGCTCATCTTATAACCGCTCATCCAAGTGTAGCTAATAGAAGTCTGCTTCAGTTAATAAAGTTTTTATCTAAATCTTAGTCTACATGGAAGCTATTAACCTGTGGATGTTTTTCTACATCTACGATTGTTAATGTCGGAGAGATCTGCAGAGTGTGGAGAACTATGTGTGTTGACGACTTGTAACGTAGAGGAGTGTGAGTGAACAATCGGTTAGATTTGATTGTTGAGGCTGTTGGCGGTTGGCCGGCGCGGCGGCGCAAGCGCAAGGCTTGAGCAAAAAGAGCACGTTCCCGGCATCCGAGCGGCTGTAATGCGGGGCTCTCGGTGTCGAGCGCCCTGGCCGCGCCGCTCAGCGCTCGCCCATAAAACCTGCGCGTTCTCACATCCACACTCCCACTGTAAACGTTTATTATAATTGAAGCATAAGTTTACGAGCGCGGTGCCAGTTTGTCAAAAGACTATTCAATATTGCGTTTACGGTTAAAATTTAACTTTAATGAGAACTATTACAAGCTTAATCAAGTTCGATACCATAAATTTCATATTGGATGTTTGATTGTGGTGCAGACCGTACAATTTTAGAAGGGAATTTACGAGTTAGTTATTAGGAGCTACCCTATTTAAAGTTCTAATAATAAATGTTGGAATGCTATAATCTGTTAAAGGAAATTATTGTTTAGAATATGAGGAATGAGCATATTAGCACGAACGCGGGTTGTTTGCCGATCTCACGGCGCGAGCGCTGCTTGTTTCCGGTGCAAATGCAACTTCCCCCGCGAACTAAGAACTAATGCGACAGAACAAAACGACTACTTGTGTGTGAGCACTGCCTATGTAACTATAAGTACTTTCAAAACACCATTATATGTAAATATAGTGTTGTTCCTCGATATTGGCAGAACGACTTCAGTTAACGTCAACTAATTATTTATGTTATAACTATCTAATACTTAGACTTGCAGAGTTTGTTACAAAGTTACTACTGTTAATAATGTAATATTATAACTTGTAATTGTAGCTGTTGGTCTCCAAGAAATTAAATGTACTTACTGTAACTTTAAAGAATCAATCTTAACTTAATGCTCTACTTTAGTATCATCAAATGTTTAACCATTCAAGTTCTAAGGACTTTTCTCTTAAAGTTTTTACATTACGTGTTAAAACGCTGTTTCTCATGCAAAATAGGTGACATCCTACGTGTATCGATTGGTAAAGCAACTCGTATACTTTGCGCCCCAAAAGTTGATTTGACCAGCTATTGAAAAGTCGGAGAACCCGTCGCATTCCTCTCGGCTCGGAAACTCCATGAGGCCTCCCGATCGGTTTCACTTTGTTCCTTTTAGACGAAGTCCGCGAACTCCTTCGCAATATGATCAGAAAACGATCAGTCACTCGGATAACTGCATGTGTAGTATGACACCTAGGCTAGAACAGAAATTGTGTTAACGAGCGCGTGCGCAGATAACCTCAGTGCACACGAGTGAAGGTGCAGCGCCGATGTCGCCTCGTTAGAAAATTGTGTCACTTAGCTTGCTTAATATCAGGCCCATACGTCGCTTACATACGATTGTACTCGACGAGTTTCCCGTATACTTGCTCTAATAATGTCATCTGTATACAGTAAACCCATTTCGCTCCTTAATCGTATAGACGTAGGTATAGTTTGAGAAGCAATTACTTTTATTGTACAATTCACCACTAAAAGATTCAACGGTAATAAAATTCCAATGGGTAGGTACTTGTTGAACAACTCGTCCTATGCGGGCGGTGGCCGTGAGCGAAGAAAAAATGAAAATTTTGTGGTTAGGAGCATCGCGATGTGAACCGCGGCCTGGGAGCCGGAATCGTGCCCATTGTGCCGCCTCGGGCTGTCACTCGACTATCCACGTAAACACCCGTCTTGCTAACGACACTACATATATATATACAGTTTTATTACCTATTTTCAATAAGCATTTACGAGCTTATTAAACTATCTTAACATTGTCTAATGTACCTATTGCATATTGTCACCTTATCGCTTTGTACATACGCGGGACTTGTAACTGTCAATATAATCATTTTACAGGAATGCGCTGATGGTTATAATGTCTTACGTAACAATTGCGATATCGTACATGCCTAACACGTTTCTTACGCTCACAGCAAATTTTGTATTCAATACTGCACTCCCGAGGTTTTCATCGATGACTGTCTCCAATTAGGTAGGTACAGTAATAATAATCTGATGCTATCCAGCCTGGGTTATTCTATTCCATAGGTTCTAACGCCCAGTCTCAAAGCAGTTCACGTGCATAACGCATAAATATTTCAATTCATCATTACTTTTTAATAACGTCCGGAAAGTCTGCGTGTGCCTATCCGCATCTGGAAAATTCCGAAGTTGTTTAGTCTCATGAGCTTAGTGGCCACGCGACACCGAGCTCATTGTTTGATTCTAATAGCGGCGCAGTCACACCGTTCGATGAAATTGGATAAAGCATGGGAACCGAGTGTGGAATTCAGCGAGTGTGTTGCGGGCAACGAGGGCTGTTTGCATAGCTCGCTTTATTGGCTGTAACGTGGTTCGATAACTGCTGCGGCCGCCGCACCCGGCCGCCGCCGCCGCCCGGCCTCCGCCACTCTAATGAACACTCGCAACTTTACGAGCTGCATTCCATCCGTCTCGGGTGGACCGACTCCACACATGTGTGTCGTGTGCGCCGCTCAGCTACACCGGTACACACGCGAATCGTTCAGCTAATTTATGAGATCAGCTGATAGGGGCTCAGAACATAGACACCAATAAAAATCATAACTATTGTTTTCGAAATAACGTCCAATCCAATGGATCTGTGTATCCGTCTCCTCCGCCTACATTTGCGGTGAAGATTTTATGAATGCATTGTTTTCGAAGAGCTTTTAACCAGTCGCAAGTTAAACGATAGAGCGAATATTTTCATTTCGCGGTCGACCCGCAAGACCCGCATACTGACGTTGCTAACCGCTTTTACTCACCTACTCTTTTTAGCTTCTATGTCAACGCGTAAATGTATTCATACTTATTTATTAAATCTGATAGCGTCATTGTAACGTCGTGTTGCACACTCTTACACATACACAGTACCGATTTAATTCGACTTCCAGTGATGATACTTCATTCATTCATAAACATAATACGCGGAGAATCTGTATGCCGTAACTGATATCCCTTGCTGAACAAATGCCGACTCTAAGCTCATCGAAATGAGAAGTATAGTCGGTCGAGTGAAAAGTAACAGCCGTGCCGCCGCGGTCGACCCCGCCGATTGAGTTAAGTAAACATCGAGTATTATCTGTCAACGGACATGCATCGCGTACATGTACGAGTGTGTACGTACACAAAATAATCATCTTATTCATGAAACGGCCGTCCAAATATTAGGGATATTCTGCCCCGTTTCTACATTCTTATAGATTCAGCACGAAGTTGATATACTTACCTACATCATACGTCAAGCTTGATACGACAAAGTTGTTTTTAATCTAGGTCAACTGTAGCTTGGTTCTCGAAAGATAACGACTTGATAATGTTGAACAGGTTTGTCGTCATTGATTTGCCATTTGTTTTATAGGAGCCTAGGTTCGACAAGAGCTCTATTTTTGGGGGCCCACTTGCGTCGGAACCAGTATTATAGCGATATCTAGGCAGAATGACACGTCAATTCTCTAACTTGAATATTAAAGTTCAAAATATAGGTAGGTACATCTTTGAATTCATCAGCATCCCATAAAACGTTAAAGCAGAGCTTTCATACAAACATACCAGAATTTACAACAGCCTTTAGTTTGGAATAATCTTGCTAAAGACACGGTCTGTGTATACTGTATAATGTGTGTTGAACTTGTCGATACAAAGACTAATGGTTGGCACGTTAGTAACTTTGTTTCCAAATGAGACTAAACAAAACATGAACTAAAACTGTAACATTGTTCATTTGATTGCACAACACAGCACCGGGGACTACCTACGCTCCGTTCCGGGAAGTCGAGCAAAACTGCGAGTTAGTGATTATAGCGGCGGATGTGGTGGCAGGAATGCTATTTTATTATCCAAGCGCACCGATATTGACCTGTCTGGTGTTATGATGACAGATAAATCTTCTATTTATAAAGCACTTGATGAATATGTTGTTTCGTTGTCAACAGAGTTGGGAGCTACTGGTGCTGTCAAAGCTGAAGTGGGATGTTGCGGGAGTGACAGCGCACGACTTTCTGCCGCTGCTGCTGTCGCGGCTGCCGCTGCGGGGTCTCGTCAACACCGAGATGGTGCACAGGCATGCACAGACCTTCATCTCGCTCGCTGCCAGAGGTACGCATGCCTTACACTTCCTGCGCCTAAATATAACTATAGGGATGATGTCAGCTGAAACTCGGCCGTCAAAACCAGTTCGCATCAAATACAGAAACGGAAGGGTCATTTAATCCTCGTTATTAAAAATCGCCACTTAAGATAAAAAGCCTCACACGGACTCAAGTAAAAATTTTACTGCGTGCTTAGTTGCTACTTGTTACAATGTCAGGCTGTCGCAGAATCAAGTATTCCATAGATACTTCACTTGTCTTGAATGAGAATGTAACGTTTTGTTTGCAACGGCAGACGGTAATTAGCATCTAGATACCACGTCATGTCACGACAATGTCGTCTTGCGCTGTGCGGGCCGCGTTGGTCTATGGACACATGTCACTGAACCTTCACTTTAGAATACTCTACTGCTACTTTCCTTAGAGCTACTTTCTATTCATTTTTCTGTTGAACTTTACGCACACGAAGAATTCCATTATGACACGTTTACATGATTCCTTTCCCTGCATTTGATGTCGACCGTTTTACAGTACAACTATTGTTATTCATGGTCTCTTTGCTACGTTACGTAAGCACCTATTCAATGAAAACAGGATAAAGGAAGTTTAGTTATAGTAGGTAAGTAATATTAGTAAGTATTTAGAACAAAATAACCATAGAAATGTGCTGTTACACAGATCAATGGGTAGTCTGCACGTTTGAATTCGTTGAAAAACAACAAAAGCATGAATGCATAGCCTAAACTTGTTTGGTTAACTGGATATCTAATCCCTATTTATTACTAAGAATGGTTAGGTTATGGTGTTCTCGGTGTAGGTCAATTTATTAGTGGAGAAGATGGTTATCGTTCGCGGGTGGCTACAGAGAGCGTAGCGAGATGTGAATAGGTTTGTTTACAGTGAGGGCTATGCGCGGCGAGGGCGCGAGGGCGAGGGCGGCGGCGGCGTGTGTGTGTCCTGGCAGCGGCCGCGCCGGCGCCTCCCACGCCGCTCGCCTGAGCGCATTCCAGCACGCCTCGGGACTCCGGCCCCCGCGCTGCCACCCCCCCCCCCCTCTACCCTCATGGGATCATATGTTTTTGTGCAACGGTTTTTGTTGTTCGCCGCCGCTGTCGTATTGTTTTTTGTTAAAGAAGTTCACGCTCCAGCTCTTTTATTTCACTTGCTTCTCGGATATCATCTCTCAGTTGTGAGTCCGAGGCGAATGAAATCTCCTCCGCTAATGTAGCCAACCGAGTGCGCAACATTACACATTTCCATTTATGAAATATTGATGATCTTGAAACTTCGAGCTAACTCAGGAATACTGCGGTACTCATGTCACCATAAAATGAAAACTACAAAAGACCCATTATCTTTGATGGATTGTGAATAATACCACAGGTTTATTTCTCTATAAAGAACGTATGTGACGTGTGTGCACCTACCCTCCAGCGGTGAGATCGCGTAGACTTCACGTTTCGCGGTATCGAGCGAGCCCGCATTATGTATCATTATTTGAATGGCACAATTTACTCTGGAATCATAACTCGTCGGGATATTAAATTTGTAATGGGTTATTTTAATGCTGACAACTCGCGCCGGCCTCTTCCGATGATGATGATAAGTTGTACTTACTTTTTTTTTTTTTACTTTTTGTCTCCTCGTTCTAGGTTATTTTTGCAAGTCTGTACGGAAAGGTCGAGCTATAGGAAAGTGGTTGTCTCTAAGGACAATGCGAGGTGTGACGCCAGTCCATTGCGTGCGACAGGTATCTTATCAGCGTCAGACGTTTTCTTTCACATGTGAGCGCTTCGCATCGGATAGTAATCGTCGCCGACGTTGTCGCGGGGGCCGCGCAGTATTTGTTCCGGTGGGCAATGAATGCCGCGTGTAGTATCTCCGCACTAGCGATGCCCGATTATAGATAAATCGATTAAATCTCCAAGTAAATAACCAGTTGTTCACATGACTACGTTTCACAGCCATTTTGTGCGTCAATCAATTAAAATGCAATGCCATAGCAATGCATGCATTTTAATTGATTTTCAACAAAAGAACACGCCAGTGTCTATCCGAATAGTTGCTGAATATGTAATAATTTTGAGCCATTTCAGTCCACTTCCAAACGAATAGGTACCTACGAGTAGTTCGGCCTTGTGGGATCGTTCACCTCGCGAATCGACTATTACGCGTGCTACAAGTACCTGTGCTGACTGCCGACGACACACCTAGGTATTACATGTACTACATTTTCAAGGGCAAAAATAATGATCATTATGTTACTGCCGTCGTCATTAATCGCCAAATTTAGGATTGACTACCAATTGCACCTTACCACATAGGTGACAAAAAGTTTTAACAGCTCACTATTATGAATCAGCCGTCAATTTATTATAGGAATAATTAATAACACTTTTCGAGTAGGTACCTAACGAAATGTTAAAGTGATACAGAATCTAGAAACGGAAGTATCACCGTGTGTAGACAGGCCATACTTGGCCGCGGACTATCTACGAGGGGACGACACTGAACACAATTTTATTAATTTACATACACACCAAAGTGCGGTGGGACCGTCGCTGCGCCACTTCCTCTAGAAAGTGTACATTAGTGATATTAGCTCGTGACGCAGCAGTCGCGTCACGACTAATAAGGACGGTCTCGCTTCCGCTACGTGTGTGTCCTGTACGAGCAGCGCTGATGTACCTAGGAGATCTAGGTGCTGTGCAGTCATCACACTCGCTATCAGAGTGGCTGTTGATCTTGATGCGCTCGTGACAAAGGGCTGCTCGTCTCAGGTCGGCAGCGCTCGCCGCGGACGCGCACCGGGTACTGCGCTGTTTGATTAACATCAGATTATGCAAATACCCCGAGTGAGCGGCCGCTTTCGTTGTTTCATCTCTCTCTTTTTATTCGTTCCCTCTGCCCGTTCCCTTTATCTCGGGTATGCCGACATGCAAATAAAAAAAATTAAAATAAATCTTTTAAATGAGCTGAAAGTGTTCGATATCCATACATTGGTTGGTATAATAGAGTCTACTTAATGATGAATGGAGGGCTCTTGTAGGCTTCACTCGCATTGTTTGCGTATTCGAGAGATGTGGTTCCACGCTGAGGTTCTTATCTCACTCTTGTAATATCGTGGGAACGAATTTTATAATTCGCTTCGACCATCAGTAAAAGCTTAATTAACATAATTATCGAATTATAGCTAAAGCTTATTAGTTGGATTAGTAGATACATACATAAGTCGGCAAGGTCAGGCTGTCAGGCAGCTGATTTTCCTGCTTCATTATCGAGTGAAGCAGCTACGTGTGGTGAACTCAATAACTACTGATAAACAGCATTGAAATATGTAGCATGTACCTCGGTGATGTAGGTACATTGTTCACAGCGAGTCTTGTTTTTTTTACAAAACGAATGTTGGATTTTTTTGCCTCCAAAATTATGTTATATGTACCTTAGAAAGACAACAGCTTGCTTCATTAGTAGGCATCTGTATACTTTGAAAACAAAGAACTCATTGGAAGTACCTTCACATCTAAAATTACAATTGAGTGTGTAAATTAACGATGATGACGCGGAAATCAACGTAGGTAGATGACTAATTAAATCACCATTAACGGTTACGATACGGTTCGTGATAGTTATAGACCTATAGGCGCAATTTAATAAAATATCACACTCAATGCATTGAATTCCTTTACCTTTAAACACCTATTCCTTGCAAATATACTAGCAAATACAACTTATTATGTTTGTAACTTATCGGTTTTTCGTGATGATAATATTACATTTTGTGTCTTTTTCCCGCCTATTACGATATTCTTGTTCGTGTAGGTATTTCATACAAAACACAGCCAGTGTTCGTTCAATATCAGCTAACATACGTGCACATATATGATGTATGTTGGTATAATGGTTTTGCCAAAGTAAGCCCGTGAGAAATATTCAAGTGAAGCGAAGGAGCGAGCCTGTGGAATGCGGCCGCGAGGGCGGGTGCCGGCTCCTTTGAGGCTGCACTCTCCGCAGGAGACTGACAACCTGCGAGAGAGAGAAAGGAACATTACTTTTGCCGGATATGCCCCACTCCTCTAGCCTCTACGGCCGACGATCGCCGTATTCGCACCGTCTACGGACATCGCCTACATGAAAAGCTAAAGCGCTACACTTTATGTACCTCCAATTTTAACATTCAGTTGTGAATGCAATGAGGAAGCACTGTAGGAAAAATTATTTTTAATTAGCTGCTGAGCTGATCCAGATCCCATTGCGGTTTTAATAAACAACGGTCTCTTGATTTAATTAAATAATCAGAGCGCTGAAATAACGGTCATTTTAATTGATGTAACAATAGAGCTTGGTGGATTGATGATGGATTAATAAATAAGGTTTAAGTATAGTTTTTGTACATACATTTAGTCTGTATATTTATGGAGTGTTGTTTGTTTGTTGCAGATTACGAGTTTACGTTGTACTCTGCGAGCACGCTGGCGTCGTGCAGCATCGCTGCGGCGCTGCGCGGGCTCGGCCTCGACGGCCATCTGGCGCGCCTGCACGAACTCACGCGCATCGATTTGGTAAGTTTCTATCAATTAATTACTAACGTACTTAGCAAGTCTATTTAGAATCTACTAGTTCACACATCAGAATTGTGAATTGAATACTACGTGTAATGTGGTTTGGCACTTACAAAACAAACTTCCTGATGTAGCTCCGCTTGTCCAATCTAAGCATGGACACGATGTCTACCGTGTGAGCTGAGTTTGTAAGGTACAATGTGATGACGTTCAATTGTTGTTGCAGGACTGCCTCCAGACATGCCTTGAGCAGATAGAGGAGATGGTGCAGAACATGATCGAGGAGCGCAGCGGGACGGTCCCAAACGGGGCGGTGCGCGAAGCCGCGGGCTGGACGCCGCCACCGACGCAGGACAAGGCGCACAGTAACGCCGCCACTCCCACTGACGTGCGCGACGTGCACTTCTGAACCACCCTGACGTCGCCTGACGTCGCCCGACGTCGGCTGACGTCTACCGCCGCGGCCGGCGCGACGATTGCTTTAATTACGGTGCATTAGTACGAAAATACTTTAAACTAACATGTTCAAGATGCCCGTGATCAAGGACTGAACCCAAGACTGACAATCATATGTCTCTAACGTAGGTAATTTGTACGTATCTTACTAATCGCAACTTGCGCATACATAATAAATAAGTGTAAGCCCTGCGTGCTACTGTAATTTGCCTCTAGTCTGTGCGTTCACTAAAACTGTTTTGCATTGAACGAGTTTACTTTAGATAAAGCTTTCAGTTCTAGTATCTAGTACGGTTCTTGAAATTACAATCTACCTCTTAATAATTTAAGCTTCAATTTCACCTGCCGAGAACTCTTATAAATCTGTAATAGTTTGCCAATAAAATAGCTGTTACAAATAGTCATTACCTTGTTACATGTTCGTATGGGACCAAAGTTAGCTTCACATTCTTTCTTATTTTATAACATGAACTGACTCAATCCTTCATTTATTTTGTAATTAAAATATAGTAGTTTTATGCAAGTATATAACATATGTTAGTAGGACATATTTCTCAGCTGATTCAATCACTGTTAGTAAAAGTAAGCCAAGGTACAATACCTTAAACTTTTACTCACTTCCAATCAATCATTTTAGAAGTTCAAATTAATAACTTTTTTTTAAATCAATATTCACCTTTGATTTGCAAAATTCTTGCAGGAATAACAAATTACATCAGATTTATGTTATTGTATCGGGGGAAGGCAATAAATTACGCTTGTGTATTGTAAAAACTAATATTACGTTCATTTACATAATATATTTATAACACACTACGGAGTCAGAACTATATATAAAATTAACCGTGCAACTGCAAATAATATTTACATGATTCATAAAATAGGTAATAATGTAGGCAGGGGGCTGTATATTTTTGTTTGATATTGCACTTTAAAATTTGTGTATGTAAGCAAATTGATTTATTACCTATGTTCCTTACATGATTAGTTCATAAAATATTGTGATAAGTGTTATAAATTATAATTTAACTTCGTATCATAGTCACTTCCAGTCATAATATGTTAACTTAGAAGTACTATGAGAGACCATTTCGGATTATTGCTAAACGAAAATCAAAAAAACAATGTGATCCATGCTTAAGATGTTTAGGTTAGCACTTAGTTATTAAACCACGCGATTGTTCCTATGTATGAACCATCAGAACTAAACATACATGCAATAGTCATCAAGTTCCACTATTTGTACTTAATGTTTCGATTAGACTAATTAATTATCGAAGCGCGTAACTTTAATTAAAAATTGTGATACAATATCTTCATATTTAGTTAGGTGTATAAGTATGTGTTAATTATTTGAGTACGGGTGGCGTAGGCAGGAGTACATAGTGAGTGCTGGTAAAAAATTAAATAAGTTTAAGTATATTAATTACAATTTAAGTTAGTTATCTGCACTCTGATAATTACGTGCACATTAAGTTTTTTATAGTTATATATAAAGTGAACAAGAAATCACTCCAATGTCTTCCATGAGTATGTGAAAGCCGGGCAGAATGTTGAAGTGTCTCGTGAATATGTTTAGTAAGCTATTGCGTTTATATTTTTATAGTTTTCGTACTTCTTGTTATATCACATACGCCTGATTGTTCGTACAGAATAGAAGTTTAACTAATTAGGATCTGGTGTTGATGTAAATATTTTAGATTAACATGTAAATATAGTATACTACATAGATATGCTGTAAGCATGTGGTGCCATAAGTTACACTACTAAACAAGTATTTTATTAAAGAACACATATATTGATTTAGTATCTCAGAGACTTGATACAATACCTTCAAATATTTAAATAACTGTATTTGATAAGCGATACCCTTCAATGCAAAAATATATATTTTATTTGCACAAACTTGGTTGTGGAGTAGTATCATACCTAATGTTTAGGTATCTCAATAGTAAATACAGTGTCAGACATGAACATACTGCCTAATAGAAATATATGCTTAATATATTAGCTTGTATATAAAATTATGTGGGAAAACATACGCATTACGAAGTTAGTCTTATTAAATGCTATTTGGCTTTTGGACTGGCTTTTTCGAAATAGTGTAAGAAATTTAGTATGTTTATTATGAACTTAGATTATTAAAATGTTAAGGAAAATTGTATTTTCCTATAATGCGATTTATAACAGAGGATAAAATGCTTTAGAGCTACTCAGCTCAAATAGAGGTGAGCTTTGAGCGATTTATATGAATATACTTTAATAATATCATAAGGACCAAAATTCTAAAAGTAATTATGACAAGAACATTTTCATTACTTTGATTTTATATTGTGATTTACTATATATAAGTGACATATTGGATTATAGTAGTAATTAAGTTGTTGAGAGTGTAAATATCTAAAGAAAAAGTAATAAAAAATCAAAACATACAACTATGTTCTCATTTTATAAAAACATGTCATACCCTGTTTACAGCTAGGTACTAACTGTGCAACTCGACTAATACAAGAATACTGCTCACAAGTACCGAACTAACAGCAAGCTCTCAAATATAAGTAATTCTCTAGAAAATGGATCACCAAATCCTTAGTGAATGGTGCCGATTCCCTTGTACACAAACTAAACTAAATTTAAGTTCAGTGCATCTTTTTCATTCTATTTCATTATGAAAAGGACAGAAGATAAATTTTAGTTTAGTCCTGTCAAATTAATCAGCGCCTGACATAAATTGACGTAATTTTAGTAGGCAATTTTTTAATCGCGTCTAAACTTGTTTGGAGTTGTGACAGTTTGATAGGACTAAACTAAAATTGATTTTCTGTCCTTTCCTTAATGAAATAGAAAGAAAAAGATGCACTGAACTTAAATTTAGTTTAGTTTGTGAACAACAGAATCGGCACCAGTGTATAGTTTATATCAATGGAGACAAGACATAATTGTCTAACGCAAATAAGAAGCAGGAATGATCAAGCATCTTTTAAATTACACAAGGATGTCAAATAAACAAAATATCAAATGAACTTTGTTTAATCAAGAAACAAATTTACAAATTCAATATACAAGGATCCTTATTCACATAGAATCCGTTGATTATATACATAAATTATACAGGTTTCGAATTTTAATAATACATGTTACAAGTGTGAACAGCTAATGTGAACAACGATAACATTTACATTATGACCTATGAATGGAAAGGCACGATTTAATCCTTTGGAAAATATCAATTTAATAAATTAACAAATGATGTCATTAATTGTGGGTATCAATGACATCTCAATTTTAATTTAAAATCATAAATAATACAACAAGAAAAGATTAAAACATAAAATTAATAAATAGGATAGTTTAGTGGAACACTTTTTCGCGTCTAGCATCACTAATATTAATACATTAATTTGCCTACAGCGAAAGTGTGGAGGTAAGACAAAGAAAATAGGTAAGATTGATGAAGGAATGCATTAAGCTCAACAGTTAATGAAGTATTTCGTCGTTCGTTCGTACTTGCCAATCTAATTTTCTTATGTCCGATATGCCTTCATATGAATTTTTAGACCTGTCACACATTCATTTGTAAGAATTGTGCATTAGTTTACAGGTCATTTTTAAACTTATCCAATTGCATGACATAAGAATCGTATATTATCAAAATCTCGCATACCAGACCATTAATTTAAAGGTAACTATCTAATTTATTGTACTAGGTTACATATGGAAGAGATATAGTGTGTGAGTTGTCGAAAGAAAAATATCGATCTGGTAAAATTGATTGTTTCGTTGGCAAGTTTCTAAGGGCACAATTTACATAAAATGTTTAGCGAAACATTTGATAATTGTGATGTGCAGAGTGGTGGCTCTTTTGATAAATGCAAGTAAAAGCAGACAGGACTATTTTCAACAGGGGTGGCTAGTCTCATACCCACAGGGAAGTGTGTCCGTGTGTGTTTCTTTCGTCGACGAGTTCCCGGACGGCTGGTTTTAACCTCATTATTAATATAACCTATACAATAAATGCTCGACTCACATATGGACTACTTTTGGCGTACTTTTCCCTCGGAGCCAGTTTAGTAGCACAGTTGACGTGCTCTGGGAATCTCGAGCTGGAAACAAAAGAAAGTTTTAATAGTAACTTTGCCCAGGAAATGATGTTAATGGGAAGTAGGCACAAGAGTTCACAGGCAGTTCAACTAATCACGACTTTCTTTCCTTTATGTACCGTAAAATCTAAAAAAACTCAATAATTTAATTCAGATTTAATGAAGGAGTAAAAATAACCATTTCCGTAGCAATCAATCTGGCTAGCTTTTTCCCAACTATGTTGGGGTCGGCTTCCAGTCTAACCGGATGCAGCTGAATACCAGTATTTTACATGGAGCGAGCTATCTGATACGCCTTGGTAAGACTGGTTTTCATACTTTCGGGCTTCTGAGTACCCGTAAAGACTGTCACAGATTCAGGAATGACAGCCGGGACCAACGGCTTAACGTGCTTTCCGAGCCACGGTCCTCCGTGCATCGTAAAGCACATGTCTCGGTCACCTATCGACGGACCAACTCTGGCAAGCGTAGCTTAACCTGATGAATCGATCCGTGCGGCTGTTATTACTTAGCCACGAGCTATCATAATTAAATTTTGGCAATTACGTTTAATTTAAAGGTAAGGTACAAAAAGAAAGGATGCAGCGCGTTTTGAATTCAAATAATAAATGGAAGTTATGAGCTTCCATAACATAATTTTGTAATTAAGCATGACATTTTCCGCAAGAGGTCCTTTCTTAACGAAAGTGAGCACTAAAGGATTTTAGATAAGTTTGTATGGAAGTTTGTCAATAGAATTGAATTATGTTCGAAGCGCACAGACTTGACCGCATGAAAGCGCGAGCGGGCGGCGCGCGCGTGCTTTCTCGTTCCCGTTTTCTATCTTTACACGCGCGTTCTTTCCTGCGTGAAAGCGCTTGTCGTGTAAAGGCGGCTATTCACGATGATGGGAAATCCCATTCGGTACACGGAGTGAAATAATTATGATATAACTCACAGAGCGTGTGATGCGCTTGTGCAAGCTGGTCGACGGCCTCGGGCGGCAGGTTGGCGACGTCTCGTTGCAGCAGCCGCAGGTCCAGTTGTCGCTGTTCGCTTTCCTGTCGCAGCCGCACGTCGCGACTGTGACGCACCGTGCGCAGCTCCGTCAACCTGAATCCAGTAAAGCCGGGTTTAAATTACTGTGTTGTGTCGTGACGACGTAGTGCTAGCAAATCAAGACTCGTTGTGATTTGACATAGTCCTGAACAGATTCGTAACTGAGTAAGTACGTCAAACCTGGGCTGTCGAGTTGTGTTGTCCAAGGTCACGACACAACACGACACACTTATTTAGTCAGTTGTATTGTCGTTTGTTAGGAATTAGAAACTTTGACAATGCGAAATATGAGTAGCTTTATACCACTGCAATAGTGATTGTGATTACTTGAAATAGAGTTTTTCATGATCACATTGTACCAATGGAAAATGCAACTAATTACTAACTGCTATACTCCATTTGAAATAAGATTAGACATTTAAACAAACCTTTTTACATTCCGTTCAACCGATTTTGATTTCTATAGCGTAGGCATAAGGATGGCAGTAAAAGCAAAAAAGATTGCACAATACCAACTGTCTAATGCAGCTGCCATTTGTCATGCCACCGATGCAATAGAAGTCAAAATCGGTTGAACGGACTGTAAAAAAGGTTTATTTAAATATCTAATCTTATTTCAAATCGAGTATAGATGATGTATGATAATTAAAACATCATCTATACTCACTTGGCCTGCAACTTCGGCTTTTCTCCTTCCGGATCACTTATACTACTGCTTCGCGACGTCTGTCCGCGGTGGATGTCCACGAACTCTCTCTCAACAGTAAAGCTCGGCAGTTCCGATATTGTTTCTTGGCTAGAGTTCATTGACTCATCTAAGCCTGCCATTTTGAACTTATTCTTCATATCTTCATTCAAACGTAAACAGTCTGACAAGCGCAACTGTAACGTATCTCTCTCTTCCAACAAATGTCCAAGCTCCATCGTGAGTTCCTCGCAGCGAACATCTCTCTGATGCAACATGTACAATGCCAAGTCCAGCTCAGCTCTTGGTACAGCATCCAATAGGTCCCTATTCAAAACATTTTCAGTCTGTTCTCCTTCAGCACCAGGTTTAGTATCAGACGCGAAAGATACGTGTTTTTGTATCTTAGCACTAGATGATCGCATTAGATTCTGTAAATTCGTTATCTCGTCATTTAGTCCAACTATTTCAATCTCTTGGTTTTCTAATGCCGATTGCATTTCCGCAGTCTTTGTTGAGTGACTTTCCAATTCCTTATTTAAGTCAACTATTTGTTTATTCAGATTTGTACATTCAATTATCTTGGCATTTAATGCTTCTAATAATCTGTCCTTTTCTGTATCTGCTTCATTCTTTATTTGCTCGTGACGACTCTCGTTTTCGTGCATCTTTAACCTAAGGACAGCTAATTCTGATTCTTTTTCGTAGCTTAAATCTTCTACTCTTTTTTCATATTCAATCAACTGCTTCCTAACATTCTCAAACTCTTCGTTCCTTTCTGTTAATGTTAAGGTGTAGTCATGTGTCTTTTGATATATTTCACTCTCTTTCATACGAAGTTGATTAGTGACTTCTACAACTTTCTCTTCAGCTTCTTTTATTTTACCATGTAAATCTCCAATAACATGATTTAACTCATCATTATTAGTTTTGAATATAATTAACTCATTTTGTATATTTTTGAAAGTTTCTTCATATGATTCTTTATGTTTATGATTGTTTACAGTAATTTCTTGAATCATTTTCTCATATTCTTCTTGTTGTTCTAATAATTTATTTTCATGGCCAACTTTTTCATCTTCCATTTCCGAACGTAACATATCTAATTGATTCATGACTTCGGCATATTTCGTTTGTAAATTGCGAACATGCTCTTCTTTGTCTTCTAGTTTATTTTGTAATGAAGTAACTTGCTCGATTACAATCAACTTACTAGTCTCTTCTTGATTGGAAGACTGTACATTTTCAAGCAACTGCTCATATTTTGCTTCGGAAGCGCTTAATTGCGTTCTCAAATCTGATTCTATCTTTTGGAAGTCAGCTTCTCTTTGAGCCAGATGCTGCTTCCACAATTCTGCTATTTCAAAGCCACGTTGATCAATGGCGCTTGATACTGAGGAACGTAACTCGGCAACAGTCGATAGTAGATTATCATTTTCACCATTCAAGTTTTCGATTTTGGTATTCAAATCATTTATTTGTTCCTGATATTCCTTGGAATTGTGTACTAATTCTTGATTTTCAGATTCCAATTGTAATATTTTTTCATTTGCATCATCCAATCCTTGTTTCAATTGCACACAATGCTGTTCCATGGCATTACATTTTTCAGCAAGAGCGAAACTGTCAACACTTTGTAGTTTATCCAAGCCCCGTTGTCCTTCATGCCATAGTAGTTTTGATTTTACATCTTGATTTTCAGATTCTAATAGTAATATTTTTGTGTTTGCCTCATCCAATCCTTGTTTTAACTGTATACAATGCTGCTCCATAGCACGACATTGTTCAGACAGAGCGGAATTATCTACACTTTGTAACTTATCCAAGCTCTGTTTTTCTTCATATAAAAGTAATTTTGATTTAACTTCTTGATTTTCAGATTCTAATTGTGTTATTTTTGCGTTTGCCTCATCCAATCCTTGTTTTAATTGTACACAATGCTGCTCCATAGCACTACATTGTTCAGCCAGAGCTGAATTGTCTACACTTTGTAACTTATCCAAACCCTGTTGTTCTTCATGCCAAAGTAATTTTGATGTGACATCTTGATTTTCAGATTCTAATTGTGTTATTTTTGCGTTTGCCTCATCCAATCCTTGTTTCAATTGTACACAATGCTGCTCCATAGCACTACATTTTTCAGCAAGAGCTAAACTGTCTACACTTTGTGAATTATTTAACTCTTGTTGTTGTTCATGCCAATGTAATTTTAATTTCACATTTTCTAGTTCAGAAAGTAAAGAAGATATTTGGATCTTAGACTCGGAATCCAATTGTGTCAATTTTAATATCTCCTCTTGTAAGCTTGAATACCTCTCTACTAAGGTGATTTTTTCATTTTCATATTCTGTTTTCAGTTCTTCATAAATAGTATTTAATTTATCATAAGACTGCGACATGTCTTTATATTGGACTTCAATATTTTGTAACTTTTCTGTTAACAGTTCATTAGTTTTCACGAGTTCGCTATTTATTTTATGCAACTCGTCAAGTTGACTTTTAAGCAGCTCACAGTTTTGAATCTCTCTTTGATGATGCTGCAATTGGTTATTAAGATTGTTGATTTCATTCTTAAGCGATGTCTGTTGTTTTTGGTATTCATTGTTTTGAGAATTTAATTGTTCCACTATCGACTGTAATTCATCATTCTCTTTTTCGATTTTCATAAGTTCCTCTTTGAATTTATTTTCATCAACTTTTAGTACAGATTCTCGTTGTTGTGGTTGCGAATCCTTCGTGTCACCTCCCCATTGAACTGTCGATAGTTTGTCATTGGCTTCTTTGAATTTAAATTTCCATAATTCTATTTCGTTTTCTAATTTCTCTTTCATTTCAGTTAATCTATCATTAGCGTTTTGGAAGATTTCGTTTTGTTTCCTCACGGATTCTTTGTCTCGCTTTTCTTTAAGAATATCTGTGTTGAGTTCTTCAATTTTCTTTTCTAATTCTTGAACATTCAGTCGTAATTCATCTTCCATAGCATTGTCGAAGAATGAAGTCTGAGACATTTGCTTAGCTACTTTAAGTTCATTGGTGAGCAAAACATTATTAGTCTTCAGTTCTTTTAATTTTTTCAAGGCCTTTTGTAGTTTATTGTTGCTTACTTCGAGTTCTGCTTTCAAGGCATCATTATCTTTTTTGAGTACATTTATTTGGTCTTTTAAATGTGAAAAACCAGGTGTTACGTCGCCAACTTCTTCGCACTCACCTAATCCCCAACCTTCGTCTGAATTAAAAGGATCTGCTTCTGGGGCTTCACTGTCATCTTCATCTTTCTTGTAGCAATCATATGCTTTCTTGGCTACCATAATTGGTTCTTCAATTCCCTGTTCACCCGTGGGCTGCTTTTGTATGTTTTCTGAAACTTTTTTAGTGACGTGTTTACTTTCAATGAGAGGTTCATCCATTCCAGCAAGTATTTGTGATTCAAGAGCCGACATATCAATGTTCCTCGCATCACCACTCAGTTGTTCAATAGTAGATGATATAATCATACCTTCGGTTTTCGGTATGCTCATTTCGAATGTCAGTTTTTGATTTTCTTTTAACTCTTTAATCTGTACATCTTTTTGAGAAAGTTGGGTTTGCAATTGTTCATTGGTTTCTTTTAAAGAATGAATTTCTGTAGTTAATTGTTCTATTGCAGAGGCAGATTGATATAATTTTGCAGTCAATTCTGATAGTTGACTCTCCATATTTGACGATACTGTAACATTGTTTGAATGTTGGATTTGTAACTTATTATTTAGTTCTAAATTTTCTTGGTTCTTACTATTAACAATTGCATTTAGTTTATTTATCTCAGCTATATATTGTTCTGTATAATCCGGAGTTGTGATTTCTTCTTTCTTAGAATATTTTTCTTCTAATTCTTGGTTAATTCTATGAAGTTCTTCTATATCGATGTTCAGATTTTCAATATTTGTTTTATACTCGTGTAGTTTAGCCTCTAATTGAGACACGTATTCATTCACTTTCTCATACTTTTCATTTAGTACTTTCTTTTCTTTAATAGCATCCTCAATTTGTGTATTGAATTCAGATTCAAGTTCTTCGATTTCTTGTTTCTTTTGCATTATTAAAGATTGATGATCGTGGGTTATTCTTTTTAAGTTTGCTTCCAGATCACGAAGCTGAGTTTGATACTTCGATACTTGGGACTCCACTGCATCCAATTTATTAGCTTTTTCGAGTACTACGCTATAGTGCTCCTGTATTTCAGAAAGCGCTTTTCTTAATTTTTGATTATCCTCGTTCAAATGTTGAACTTTAAATTGTAATTCTTTATTTTCATTATCAATTTCAAAAAGCTGTTTCTCGAGAACTCTGTCATGGTCCATTAGAACAGCTAGTCGACCAACTAACTCATCTTCCTGACTCGTATACTCCGTGTAAGCCTTTTGCTTTTCTTGAAGTTGACTACCTAATTGATCAGCTTTTCTTTCTAATGAATGTCTTCTATCTTCCATGATAGAAATACTTTCTTCGAGGCGACAGATACGGTTCTTGTATTTGCTTATTTCGGTTTCCAAGTTCTCAATGTACAAATCTCGTTCTTGGACTTTAGCGTCGTAGCCAAATTGCACTTGTGTTTGTTGTTGTTCGTGATGTTCTACTTTGTTTAACAACTCGGCGATTTGCATTTGTTTTTGGTTAATGTCAGACTCTAAACTTGCTATTTTTGTTGTTAAATTAATATTGTTTCTCTGCTCTATTTCATGCTCCACTAACTTGTTATTTAAACCATCAATTTGTGCCTTGTGATGCATATTTTCTTCGCGTGCTATGTGTAAGTCTTTGTGTAATACATTCACAGAATCATTAAGGTGAGATATTTCTTGGGTAGACGATACAAGTCTCTCCTGCAAAGATTTGATTTCAGCTTGTAGCTGGTTTATATGCTGTTCCAGAGACATATTTTGAGACTGCAATCGATTGTACTGTTCTTCAGCAAGCTTCAGCAATGCTTCGTGCACTGGTGGGAGTGTGTCAATTTGTTTTAAGAGCTGCTCTACATGCTCATTTTTAGCACATAACTGTTTCTGACTTTCCTCATAATGTGTTTCAAGTTCACTGTACATTGACGACTTCTTTTTAATGGTTATAGCAAACTTCTTTAGTTTTTCCATCAACTCTTTGTTTTTGGTCTCCAAAGCCACGAATTGTTCAGATGAGTTACTTTTCTCTGAAGACAAGTCATTAAGCTTTCCTTTGGCTTCCTCTATCTGTTGCGTTAATTCATCTACACGATTTTCTTTCTCTGATATGCTATTTCGCAGTTTTTCGTTTTCTATAGATTCCTTTCGAAGTTGTAACTTAATTTCGTGAATTTCTTCATCACGTTCTTTAGTTTGAAGCATTATGGCCGACATTTCTTCTGAATGTTTTTGTTGTTGTGCTTGCAATTCTTTAATAAGACTTTGTTTCTCAGTGAATGAATCTTTTAACTTTTTCAATTCTGATTCAAGAGTTGAATTTTTATTTACCAATTCAGCTTTAAGATGATGCAGTTGCATCTTCTCTTCTTCTAAGATCTTTATTTTGTCCTCGTTATCTACTAGCTTCTTCTGGTAGGCTGATATTTGTTTGTTAAGAGATTTGACAAGTTCTGCGTTCTGATCTTTCGCTTTTTCTTCCTCAAGTAATTCAATGGTAGATTTAAGTTTCTGCGAAACATCATTGAGCTTGGTGATTTGATTGATGTACTCAGCCATTTCCTTGTCTTTTTGTTGTAAGCTATTGCCGTAATTAAACATCTGTTTCTCGTACTCCAGTAAGACACTTTCTAGTTCGTTTATTTTAGCGTCGCGAGAACCCACTGTATTGGCAAAGTCTTGATGCACTTTCTGCAATTCTTGCTGCAACACTTCATTCGACTGTTTGAACTGAATTAATTGCTGTTCAGATTCTTTATCCTTCTTTGTAACTTCTAATTCTTGCTTCAAATGATGGTTTTCATCTTTTAGAGATTTTATCTTATTTTCGTAAGATGCGTTTGTTTGTAATAATTCATTTTGTTTCTGCTGTTGCTCTTCTATGCACAGTATTTTCATCTGACAATCTGCAATCTCATCTTCTCTTTCTTTGATCGTATTTTTCAATTTGAGTATTTCCTTTGTTAGTTGTTTTACCGTCTTAGCACCTTTATTCCCTTTATCGCCAGCTGATTTGTCGTCGTGGTGAGTCTCGGCTGGCACTCCATCAGTTACATCTTCAGTAGCTGGTGGCTTAGCAATATCAGCGGTTTCTTTCATAATTTCAATTCTTTCACGTTTTAGGTCTTCAATTTGACGCGTAAGGTCTTGGTTCAGATCCTGAAGTTCATGTTTTTCATTGTTTAGCATATCTATGGTGTTTTGCAAAACAGAGCATTGATCAGTCAATTCAGTTATTTTTACTAATAATGATTCATTTTCTGTTCCAATTTTAGTCATTTTTTCCATTACTTCTTGTCTTTCTTGTGTAAATAATTCAATTTTTGTGTTTAATTCTTCCCTTTGCTCAATTAAGCTGTCTATGTTTTTATCATTTTGGGATTCTACATTTTCCTCATGATGGTCGTCACTTTTATCTTCACTAATACCTTTGTTGTATTCTTCGAGTTCAAGCTTTTCCTGTGTTGTCAAAGATTCGACAATTTCAATTGATTCAGCAGAACTCACTTTTTCAGCACTCAATTTTTCAAGTTTATCAGTTAGTTCCATGTTCTCTTGAATGTAATTTTCCAATTTATGCGTCATCTCTTCTTTTTCTTCTTGAAGTATTTTGATTGTTCCGTTTAGATATTCTTTGTCTAGTTTCAGGTTTTCTATAACAAGTTCTAATTCTTTTCTAGCTGCCGTCAGCTCATCGATCTGTTCCTCCATTTGGACAGACTTCATTTCAGTACAAACATGCTCATTTTGGATTTGAGATATATCTGATAATTTATCTTCCATCTCATTATTTTTCTGTTGCAATAAATGTAGTTCTGTAACATAAAAAATAAAAATAAAAAATTCCTCTTTATATTTAATTTTTTAATAGATTATACCTATTAATGATTAAGAATTTACCTTGAACTAGATCGAATTTCTGTGTTTCCAAAACACTTATCGCCTTGAGCCTTGTTTCTGCTAAATTTTCCATTTCTACCATCTTTTTGTAAATGTCGGAATCCGTCACTGTAAATATTATATATAACATAAATTATGGAACAAATAACATTTATTTATACATTTTTAAACGGACTAAGAATATGAACGGCATGATACTTACGTCTTCCACTATCGTAATCAACAAGATGTAATTGTAGATTGCCCTTTTCCTCTTCTAACTCAGCAACTTTCTGAGAAAGTTGATGTAATTCTTCATTCAGCTTTACTATCTGAGCATTTGCATCAGATACTTTGCTAAAGTTATCGATAGTTTTCTGCAACTGCTTTAATTTCAATTTATTGTTAGACTTTACTTTGATCATGTTTTTGTTAGAAGCGTCGATGTCATTGTTGAGGACAGCTATTTGTTCTTCAGCAGCTTTTAACTTTTCTTCAAGTGCTGTTATTACTGTAGATGTATGTTCTTCATCAATAGATTGTGATTCAAGAGTGGATTCTTCTGTTTTATGTTCTATATCTGTCTGTGCTCTTTGTTTACTATCTTCTGGTATGTCAGTGCAAAGGCCAATATCAACCATTTCCACAGACTTCTTTCGTTCTTCTACTACAGGCATAGATTTAAGTTCAGTTATCAGTGCATCTTTTTGAGATATTTCATATTCCTTTTCCAAGATATCTTTATTGAGGGATTGTACTAACATTTCTAATCTCGTGATTTCACTCTTAACTGCTTTTTTATCAGTTTCTTGTGGTAATGACTCAGAAGATAGTTGACTCCAAGGAGATTTTGTTTTGGCTGCTGTGTTTCTGCCACCCTTGCGAGTAGGGAGGGGACTTCCCTTTTTACCAGCAGCACTACTACTTGGTGATTTAGGTTCTGTATTAACAGTTGCTAGTTTATTTTCGAGTTCCTTATTAGTTTGCCTAATTTGACAGTTTAATTGTTCCAGTAATTCAATTTTCTTAGTTAACTCAACCATACCAGCTATTTCTAGAGAACCTTTCTCTTCTTCAACATCATCTTTTTCTTTTGGAGATGGTTCATCAATTGGTATTTGAGATATCTCTTCAATCTTCTCTTGTAATCTAAATATTTCTTGATTCTTAGCTTCTAATTCTTCAGCTAGTTTCGAGTGAGCAACACCAATTTCAAATCTAGATGTTTCTAAAATAGTATTGGCCTCTTCTAAGTTTTGGATTTTTTCATCTTTTATTCCAATTTCTTTTAATAAATTCTGCTTTTCTTCTTTCCATTCTGTTTCCATAGCAATAAAGTTCTCCTGCATTTTCGTCATTTGTTGTCTTGTGTCTTCAAGAAGAATCAAAGAGTCTTTTTCTAAAATACGTAATAAGATTTATAATGCAATTTGATCATAGGATATAACTAATCAATACAATTGATCAAACACTCACCTTTCTTACTCAAGCTATCTGACATTAGTGATGTCGCCTTGTTTTTTGATTCAATAATTTGGTCCTTTTCGTTAATCTTCTCCTGTAGGTCTAGAATAGTTGTTTCCATTGCTCTCATTTTAACTTGCATCACACTCAATGAATTTTCTTTGTCTTTGATTGTGTTTATCAGTTGCGTCACATCTCTGTTATCTGATGTCTGAATTTAAAAGATATATTTAAGTCATTAAGGAGGTCCTTATGTAATTGGTAACCATACAGATCAATTGAGGTCTATGTATAATTCGGATTCAATGTCTAGTTGCTTGGCTGATAGAACGCTTAATATGCTTTATTATCATAATATTAGTATATATAGCATAATATTCGCATAATATATATCATAATATTAGCATAATATATATATCATAATATAAGCATAATATCTATATTATAGACATTGTTGTAAGTTATCAAATTCAATATCACACTAGCAGAAATATCTGCAAGCTGGAATGTAAAGCTTTTATTGTGTAAAATCTTTCATCTTTAAAAGGTTTTGATTTCTACAATAAATGTTCTAACTGACTTGGGCAATGGCCAGCCATAAAATTGGAAATTTTCATTATTTATACTGCACACATGAAAAACAGGTATATTAAAGATAATTACATATTTTGTACTTACCTTTTTCACTTCTATCTTTGTATCTACAGTAGATTCCCTCCTTATTGTTGTTGGTTTCGTCATGGGTTTTTTACTAATTTCCTTATATTGTCTTATTCTCTCCATGAGTAGTTCTTTCTGTTTTAAGGTGTTAGCTAAGCTCTCACTAATGCCAGGAACTAAAAAAAAACAAGAAGTGTTTTAATTTGAGAAGGTACTGTTACTTTTATTTTACACAACTATGGTGCAACAAACAAAGGGTTAAAAGTTTAACAGCCTCAGAATGTTTGAGGGTGGAAGGTGATCTAAATATAAAATCGCATTTGTTTATACCTTATATACATTATGTTAGTAGGTAAGGTCTATGGGCTATTGAAGCCTTAAATAAATGTTTATTATTGTTATTAATTCAGTAAAACATCAAGAATTTATATTCTATTTAAATTGAGTAGATGCAAACTTACTGTTCAAAGCATCCTGGACAGACATCGTAGTGGAGGTATCGGTTGCAGCAGAGTAGCCAGTTCTCTCACTCATGGTGGTTGCCATTTCAGAAGCCGTGTCGCACACATCATCCTCTTCTGAAAAGGGAAACAATTGATTACTTATAAGAAATTATCTTTTTATCTTTGTATTTTGAGTTTGAACAACTAAATAAGATTGATCTTTTAGCAAATTGTTTTTTTATTTACTACTAAACTAACTACAATTGCCTGAACTGGGATAAGCAACAATCTATACTAATAATAAAAATGAAGGGTTTGTTTGTCTACCTGTCAGATTAGAAACATTATTTTTGCATTTGACAGCCTATATAACCTTATAGGCAATTTAACATCATGCTACGACCCTTAGGAGCCAAGCAAAACCAATAACCTCAGAAAGAATGCTAAGAGAAAAAAAAGTAATAGGGCAAGTACTTTACCGCAGACAAGTCTTGGGCAGAAGCTAGTGTGAAATAAGTATGATCCAATTCTAAGGCAGTCCTATTCATATTTTGATTGCATAGTAATTTAGTATTTTCATTAGTTATATTTGGAACACATCCAAGTAACTCTCACTCTAAATCATTCAATGTGCATTGTTTTGATTTTTAATAAATGTTTTGCTTTCTATACTCACCAGTAGTAAGTATAAACTTTTGAATTGGTTTATGAGTGTTTTGAAACATGAAATTATACTGAGAAACTGAATTCATTGCTAATTAAGGAAAACCACATTTCTCTTTGAAGTGATTCATTACTAAGATTATTTCTAAAATTAAATATTAAAGAAAGGCAGGACTCATGTAATATGTCATTACCAGGCAACCTGAGTTATCTGTTTCATAACTAATAGTATAAAATAGAAACTTGCCAAAAGGTTTTCCCAAGAGCTCTGCAGTTGCTTTACGGTGTTCTTTGATCCTCTTTGACACAAGTGCTGCATTTTCAAGACACTTCTGTGCACGCTCAAACTTGATTTGCCTTTCAGATGATGATGATATGCGCTGAGATGCCTACAAATTATTTATAAACATTAGTTTCAATACAATTATTAATTGTAAACTTGCATAAAACCAGCCTTGTTTGATTGTTTATGTACAATATGGCTGATGTTTTTATTGCCAGATAATATAAATTGATACGATATTTTAATGTATGTTTATGTAAGAATATCCAATTTATAGGTTACTTTAAATAACTTAACTTCTTAAAAAGTAAGTGCAACGAAAATAGTTATGACAACATACATCTTGTTAAATTACGTAGTATTCTAATAGTCAATAGCAAATCGAAACAACACCAATGTCCTTGCATTGCTCGTGCTACGCAAATATATTTTTTTAGATTCGTGTTCAAGTTCGTACGGTATAGCAGTATTTACCTTAGAAGTTTTAACACTTCCTGCGACACTGGACACTTCGCTAGGTGATGCTATATGGCTGTCAGCAGTATCAATTTGTCCCCTTTCGGGAGGATTATTGTTTTTATTGTCCGACATAGCTTATTGCGCTCTGCCAACATGAATAATAGACGTAGTACGCGGGGCACAATCACTACTCAATACACTTTTTAGAAACAAGTACAGTCAAATAAATGAAATAGTAAAAATAACTAGATAATTATCAAAATATTTAGCCACCACCACTGAGCACTAATTGCCAATACAGCTTGCCATTACATTTTTAACCACGTCAGCAGTGGTACTACTAGAAAAAGAATGACAGATGACATTTCATGACATTGTCATGCATGACATTGACACTAATTGACAGCAATTACAGTTCTCTTCTCGCAAGTTCTCGATCATCACGCTAGACCATAGACAAATAGACTTCCGTTTTGTCATTTGACAACACTAAATGACTCTTGACTACTTCAACTTAGTCTGTGGACTGGCTACTTGCACACGTGAATCTTGCTCATTTCATTGTTGGATCGCTGACGAACTTACTCAGTGGTTTTAAAGTCCCCCCCTCCCCCCTTTTAAAAGGGTGATATACGGCTGATAGACGTGCGAGCAAGTCCGCTTACTTACTCTACTTGGCTCGGCGAGCTTACTCTACTTGTGCATTACCAGTAATACATAGTGCTGTGCTGTGCACTGTGCATTATTATGTCTGTGTGACTAAATGTCATTGAGGCTGCTTTCCGAATTAGAAATTAATCGCTGTCAGCGTTCATATCGTTATCTTGTGTTCCGTTTTCATTATCACGATTATGACAGCTGACGGCTGTCATCAATTCGGAACGCTCGTGAACGCGCTCACAGTCCTCGCTCAGCTTCATAACATAAACATAACCTCAAACCTTGCACAAAAAAAACCGATTGAATATTTTTTGAAAATAGAACTTCACCGCATTAGTTTGCTTGTTGACTCTATCGACTCTGGTCGCCATGCTAACGACAGCATCAACGGAAAAGAAGGGATGCGCAAGCGACAAACATTACATTAGCCAATAGGACAGTGTAATTAAACTTCTTAACATTCAATAAATGATCAAATTATGTAATGTATAGGTAATCTATTTTGTAGTTTTACTAATAACATCCTTTATCATTTGAATAAGTTTTATATTTAGGTACATATGTATATATAACTTAAATTGTAATAATGCATCTGATAGCTGATAGGTAAGTAAATGTGAAATTCATTCTTGGCAAGTAGTTTTTTTTTTTTAATACTTATTCTTATTCGTAAGTATTTAAAAGATGAGAAGGGAACTTGTTACCATTGCGCCATGTATTGGGATGGGTATGTAAATAATGTTCAACAATAATAGTAATAAAACATTTTTATTAAAAATTAATTAGAATCACAGTATAATCAGACTGAACCTCAGGTAGGTACCCTGCTTGCGTTCCAAGCCACATTCTTCTCCTACTTATTATTTATGCTAATATAAGAAAAATATCAAACAGTACAACAGTAACAAAAGTCATATGTACTTATATTATTAACTCCTTATCTATTTTTAGTAAATATTATGTAAACGCACAAACATTAATAAAATTCACAGATTTACCAGGAATTTCTATTCAAATATTTAAACGGGTACTGATCAAATCTTAAAACTAATAAAAAATCACAAGTAGAGCAATACTTACTACTAATTAAAACAGGTAAGTACTTACTGATCAACAATCACAGTATACTACTAAGTCAATAGGTACTGATCAAATCTTAAAAACTAATAAAAAATCACAAGTAGTGCTACTAATAATAAAACAGGTGCTGATCATGTCTATACAAATGCTCAATGATCTATAAAAAAACTTAAAATTTAATTGTTGTTGTTACACAACAACTGTAAAATGAATCAGTTCCGTGTGAACAACCAAAAAAACTTGACTGGCACTGGGTACCAGTAAGATTATTGTTCTTGCTATGACGTCATACACCATCTCAAGATGCATTTTTTCAAAATGTTTTCTATGCTCACTGTATAATGTGAATAGCAACAAAATGCATGCCTCGTTCCAAATGAATAGAGGTGGTGACTCTTGATCTACTGAAATAAAAAAATAATATTATGAAGGTACTTCCTACTAACACTGCAATAATATTGTTTGAGATGGATATATTTACAAGAAAATGCTTTTATAACTTTAAAATGATAGATTCTGAGAGCAAGTTGTTAAGAATTAACTGTCAATATACTAATAAGACAAAACCATAGAACACTTTTATCTTACTTTTGTTATAGATTAAGTTTTGGAGTAAGCGTGACCATATATACTGTTGTCAACATGATGTTATGCAAACACAACAGGCACATTCAGCTAATAAGTGTCTGCACATAACCAGATAATAATATAAAATACTTACCATATTGTTCTGTTGGTTCATTCAGCAGTGACTGTTTCTTGGCTTATATTTGCATCAAAGTCATTCACCAATTGCTGTACATATTCAGTATCTGTAAACAGCAAGAACTATATAAGTAAACATTATGATTGATCAGAAGACAATAGCTAAAGAGTGGTTTAACTTCACACTTTAAAAACTGTAAGGTAGCTTTTGCAAACAGACAGCTAAGCAGTTGTGATGAGTAAAACATTTGCATCATAATCGTTTGAGCAGTGGGAAGAACTGCAAGTGGGCTAAAATTCAGCACTTAACTCTCTGAACCCTCTCTTATTGCTCCTGATGTGAGCATGACTGAAAACATGCGAATGTTTTCAATCATGCTCACGCCTCGTCGGCTATATTCACTTGAATACTCATGGTTATCTACACATCAAATTAAAAAAATATATGAATATCATCAGTTTAATCATCAAATTTCTTCTTCAGTTTAAAAAAATACTGATAGTTATGACCTAAAACAACACAGTACAACTGTCAATTTGACAGCCACATTGACAGCGCTCACGTTGATAATAATAGAAGGCATGGTCGGCGTTATCGCAAGATGGCGCATGTCATGACGTCATCTATGACGATTCACGGGACATCGTTATCGCGATTTTAGTAATTCGGTACAGGTTATAGCACGTTCAAATCGATTATGGCGTAACACGGAACGCACTCTCAGTCATCTCTTAGTCCCTACTAAAAAATGTACTCTTTGTTTTAGTCTGTGGCCATCTTACATCTTTACCAGTCAGTTTGCCTTTGACCTGCCAAATTCCTAAATTTGTCAATCAAAAAGAATATTGGCCGTACGGGAAATTTTGTTTTTTGTAACAATTTTTCATAGTTTTATGGTTCTAATCACAAATTGTTTCAATGGCTTCGAGAATCCAGGTAAACCTTAAGTCTAGTGTTCAATAAGACACGTTTCATCATTTAATATTTATCTTGTAGGGATTACCTGGCTTGCTGTAAATTGACGCGTAAATTATTTCAGGCTACAGCTCGTCAGCTTTCAAAAACTTTTAAGAAAAAGAGTAGGTTTGAAATAGGCATTGCCTCTGAATTACCTGTCGCATACAAGAAATTCTGGCGCGAATGGAAAGTCTTGAAGCCTGCTGCTGTTCACTACATACCTCAGGAAGGGAAATGGAAGCGCGACGACATAACTGGGGAAATATTGCCAGTACAGAACATCCCTATACCATTGAAATATCCGGCGGAGATTAATGAGGGGCTGTGGGGTGGCGAGGCTGTAATTAAAGGTAGGTTTTATCTATTTTTGTATGTAAATAATAGTGCATAGGTTATGTCACTGATTCATGAAGATTAACCATTTTCAGGCTTTCAAAAACGTGATCCGCGGCGACGTAGGGTACCTCATTATTGGGTACCCATATTGAAAAGGACTGTTGTGAAATCTGAGATCCTGAAAACCCATCTGTCGGTAACGGTGACTGACCGTACAATAAGTTTGATCAATGATCATTATGGTTTTGACCACTATTTACTGAAGACACCAGCATGTGACTTAGTGTCCATGTTAGCATTGAAGTTGAAGAAACAAATACTAATTGAATTGATGAATGGGTGTCCCCGGTATGCATATGATCCACAGAAACAGAGAGAAGTTTATGAGGAGTACAAAACTTATTTATCATCTGTGAGTCTTTCTGCAATATTTATCTTAAATAAAAAAATAAATCTTTTCAGCACAGATCTGGCCCAAGAGCAGAAAATTGACATAATTTTGTGAATTAAGAGTATTTCTGAACCATTTTGATTGTTATGGAAATCAAAATTTTTAAACTGTCTATTCTTAGATTGGCATTTAGTTTCTGTTTTATGAGGTACTCCTTCCTGATTTTATGCCTGAGTGAATGCCTTACTTAACTGATCATAAATTTTGTTTCCAGTATACTCCTGAAGAAATAGAATGGTATGGTCTCACATGGTATGAGGCTCTATGCAAGCTAGCCAGGCAGAAAGAGGCAGCCAATAAACCTGTTCCTTTAAAAAACATGTACAGAAAAAATCTGGTGGAAAAATTGAAAGCTGCAGGAATTGAGTCAACCAAAACTTCACCAGATGAAATATCGTAAGTACTTGGTTGCCTGTATGAATTTTTTTTTACAAGTTCATTTTGGTAAGACTAACAACCCACTGACCGAATGATTATACTATTTAGATTCAAATAACATAACGTATAGTAGGAATGTATTAATGTAAAGTAGAAATAGTGCTGCAACCCCAAAATAACTGGGATGAGGGCAGGGGACTGATAATGACAGGTTCATGTACCAAATGTATAATGTTCATGCCTGATTACAAACTATTAACTTACTAGCTAGCTGCGCCCCGCGGTTTCACCTGCGTAAGTCTTGATCCTGTGGAATATTAGGATAAAAAGTATCCTATGTCCTATTCCAGGTCATGGTTTACCTATGTGCCTTTCATCTAAATCAGTTCAGCTGTTGTAGCATGAAAGTGTAACAAACAAACATACTCACTTTTGCATTTATAATATTATTAAGGATTATTTATTTATTTATAAGGTCTAGCAACATGCGTAACAGTGGTGTATGCTGCATGTAATATGTTGACACAAGATGTTGTGTAGCTGCTTGCAGTCTAATTTAAGATTGTAATAAAAGATTTCCTTCCTTTCCATCTGTTCCTTAAAATACCATTTAACAACCTGTATATCTTAGATTGATATCAGTTTTCCACAAGCATTCAATTTGTTTTCAATATGTTAGTGGAATTAATTTATTAGACATATAAGTTGTTTGTCAACACAATTTCAATGACTATTCTACTAAATGTATTATCTCTGCATTGTAGCTTCATAGTCATTACATCATACAGATAAACAAAAGAAGAGGCAGTGTTTGTTTCAACAAATCTGTATACACTGGTGGACTAATTGATTGGCGGCAGGTGTGGTGCGCCCTGGGCCCCATACATATGCTAAATATAAATGTAATGTTAAGATTTTCCAGCATCCTACATTTTACTCGCATTTTACTCGTCGACAAAGTAACTCCTATTTATGTATGAATAGTCGAATAAAATCTTACCTATCCGGGGCGGGTGCTAACATTTTACAGTTCACTTTGGTCTCTCTTGCATCCTACGTTCTCAAACTATTCTGAATAGGTTAAGAAATGAAAATTTTCTCTATCCAGAGTACAAAAAGTTTCGAGCTTGTTTAGCTCGCTTTAGCATCCTGTATTCGTTGAATGCTCCAACTTTTCCATAGGCTTAATTCAAAAACAGTCAACAATGTATCTCCTATTAATAGTATGAATGGTCGTAAGAAAACCTAACTATTTCGAGTTAGTGTGCAAAAATTGCGTGGTCGCTTTTATGTTCTACGTTCATCTAGTTCTCAAAGTTTTCTGCGTACAAGGACAGGGGCCCCCATTTAGTTTCCTAGCCTATCGGTGGCGGCTTAGTCCCCCACTGTCTATATTTATGAATAGTCTCATTATAAATTTTTCTTTTCTTTTCAGGAACACAACCTCATGGCTATCAAAGATGAATCCCTTTGGTAAAAAAGACGAAGCGTAGTGTTGTATAGACATATTATTGTGACGATAATTAAAATTATTGTGTTTTTAGCAAAGTGTAACTTTTCAAATAGATGTGTTTATTGCCAGAGATAGTCTACAGTTTAGAATAAATAGGTGTTATAAATAAAATGTTGTTATTATGAATTTATAACATTCTTGTGTTTAAAATGTTGTGATGGCCTAGTGGTTAACCCTGGGCCTCTCCACCTCCTCGCCTCGCCGCTCATGTACGAGGTTTTGGGTTCAAATCCGGAAAAGTACCAATGTGAATAATGTACATTTTAAGTTTTCAAGTTTATTTTGGACATCACTGACATCGGGAGGTAATGTGGACTTGCAATTAATATAAGTAAGAAATCTCTAATCCTTGTGCAAGCCAAGTGACCAATGCTCATGCGTTATCTGCATGAGAAGAAGTCTTTGCCCTGCAGTGGGACTATAATAGGCTGGTTTATATTATTATTGTGCTTCCAATTCCATGTTTTAAACATACTTGTGACTAGATAAAGTTTTCACTGCTAGTACCTATCTCATAAGCAGGTCACTAACATATTCATGACACTGGCCATGACATGGTGAACTAGGAGTGAGGCATATTTATCGTCACAGATAGGAATAACAGATATTAAAAAATAGCATATAACAGTTGCTCCTAACGATAAAAAATATCTGTTACAAAATCGATAAAAAATCACAGAGGATCTGTGATTTTAAGTGTTGTGCTATTAACGCGGCTGTTACTGTTAAAACTTCGAATACGATTTTCGACTTTAACGAAAAGAAATAAAGAAGATATTCAATTGAGATTTAAATACGTATTTATCATCCGTACAAAAATAACAGGCTGTTATTTTATAACAGATAGATATGATTTTCGACTTTAAACCAAAAGAAATAAAGAAGATATTCGATTGAGATTTAAATGCGTATTTATCGTCCGTACAAAAATAACAGACTGTGATTTAATAACAGATATTTGGAACGGTGTTTTTTTTTGTCACAGTCACAGTGATAACAGATATCGTGTGTCACCTGTTATAACCCATCTCTATGGTGAACCACTTCACAACGAATATAATATAACGCCCAGAAATAGCAAACAACTTTGTGAACTACTATTGAACCATACAGGAAAACTTCGTTGGATTATTGTAAAATGAATCTCAAACAAGATGCTGTTCAAATAATTTTAATATCAGAAAATAATAAACATTTCATAATAGATGTTATACCTATACCATATCTGTTGCATGGTGTAGATGACAACAAAATACTAATATCCAAAAATATATATTTGGTCACAAGTGTCACAAGCCTTGTGACGGAAAACAGCAACTATTATTTCATGTAGAGAAAATAATCTATTTTAATCACTGTTTTGGCTTATAAAGTATGCGTTTCTTGTTTAAATACACTTATCTAGACTACCTGAGATTGCGATGCAACATTGCTAAAAAAATAATGGCAAAATGCCACAATCTACACATACACGGTCTGTGGTCTACACGTTTTAAATAGGGATATTATTAGACGTTGCGCTCACGAGTTTGTTTGTCGAGATATGTCTTTTGTGTCAAATTGGTATTTTTTCCAGTAGATTTTAGTCAATTCTAACTGAGATCTTAAGGGTCAGTTCACACCGCGTCATCAAGTGACGCGACGCAGCGCGCACTTTTTAACAATAATTATGGAACTTATTTTAATCACGAAAAGGTATAATTTCAGTGCGACGGTTGACACGTGTTAAAGTACACTGAGATGCGCGGTGCTGCGCAGCGAGTGTGCCTTATTGTGTAGTAAACAAATTCGATTTTGTATCGTATCATAAAAAAGTGCGCGTCGCGTCACGTCTCGGTGTGAACTGACCCTTAGTTGCATGTGTTTGCGTCATCATCGTTTTGATAGAGGGACAGTCCCGACTCAGGTGTGCGCACAGTCGTACAGTCATTTTTGACACAATTTGAAATGCAAACAGTGATGGTGTTTTCTGAAGTTTTATGCTTCTTACAAAGATCTATCAAGGTTTAGAGGAGCAGAAAGTACTAAATGATTAAATATTTCTTATTATTAGATTGGGAGGAGGGGGGCTTGGCAAGTTGGCATTAGAGGGAAGACATTAGGATACATTATATATTATAATGCTACCGGTTAAAAATAAAAATCGGGAGTGAGATTAAGATATTAAACATGGCAAGCAGAGAGACCTACTCTACTCTCTCGCTAGGTATTTTTACCAAAAGAAAAGTCGCATCCCTAGCAGGAAAATACTTCGAAATCATACTGCCGCGCTTTCGAGCACTATTCCTGTTTTAATTATCCATTCTATTTTTATTTATTAATTGAACAAAACTCTTTAATCGGATCTAGAGTGCTACAAGGATCATTTTGGAGATAGAATGACATTGTCAGGGGCATTCTTGGCAAATTTTTGTGTAAATTGTATAAACAAAACAAGATGGCGAGTTTTGATTTGGTTAGTTTCGATTTGGACACGCGCCAAGAGACACTTATACAGCTGTACTAGCAGAATAGCCAGATAGACATGGTACAGTGGTACCCAACTGATAAGGCGCGTCGTGAATCTTCGTTTGCACAGAAAAGAAAGTATGGCCCCGAAGACTAACGAAAGAACTTAAAACTTATAATCAACCTTAGATCACTTCTATAAGGTTCATAATACACTGCAGCTGTTAGTTCCGTCTCACTCGCAAGTATGGCGGCTGACTAACACGAGACACGGTGCGCGCTAACATGGCGGCAGCTGCCGACCAATAGCGGTACAGGAAAAAAGTGCGGTGCGTGGAGCGTGCCGATTGGTCAATAGCATTTCCTGTGCTTTGAAAATTCATCTTCTGCGCAGGTACATCGGTAAGCCTTATCAGTTGGGTACTACTGTACTGCAATTGCTGGTCTGTCGTTGCATGTTCTAAGTGATAGTGCACTCTATAGGCGAGTCGAGTGGCATGGTATCGGCCAGCAGGGCGGCCACAGCGCGCGCGAGGTACGTCATGGTGCCGTAGGAGCCGCTGGGCGCGCTGTCGTACAGGTGCTGGCACACGCCGGCCGCGCCGCCGCACACGAGCGCGGCGCGCGCGGCCTCCTTCGCGCAGCACAGCGTCGCGTCGCCGTTGCAGCGCATCTGGGGACAAAGCCTTATTTTAGCGAACTCAAAGAATTGTCAAAGCGGTATATCGGGGGTATTATCGATCGTGATCATTTACAAGTGACAGCCTCATACGGTTTAGTGCTACAGTCTATTGGAGAACTCAAACTATAGTGACCGATGTTATGATTTTATAAGTCGGACAATAATAATGTAAGCTCGAAGAACAAAATCAAAAGCCACCTCACCTGATCATCCAAAAATATTTGGTTGGCCCTGTGAACCAGGCTTTCGACTTCAATCGTCCCGCCTAGATGTGCCACAGCCTTATATTCCACAACGAGGGTCAGCACCATGAGAGCTTCGACCACTAGTTGTCGATACTCCGGCTGAGGGATCGAGTTCAGTACTGTTTCCACTGCTAGCGCGAATTTTAGTTCTCCTGACGTCATCTCTTGGGTAAGGTTCGGTTGTAGGATTTTGCCTTGAATTATTAGGCCTTGGCACTAAAATAATAAAAAAAATTGGTTAGTTGGTGATTCAAGAATCAGTGCGAACTAATATTAGAAATGCGAAAGTGAGTTTGTTTGTTTGTTACGCTTTCACGCTAAAACAGCTGAACGGATTTGGATGAGGCACATGGGCAGACCATAACCTGGGTTAGGACATAGTATACCTTTTATCCCGGTAGTACGTTCCCGTGAGATAATTTCCGATACCACGCGGGCGAAGCCACAGGCAAAAGCTAGTACACAAAATTTTCTTAAAAACATACCCTTTCTAAGACGCCCCATACGCGAGGATAGAAGTCTCTTGGCACTCGATTAAGGGCTCCGTCGAGTCGTCGTCGACGCAACCACTGGCCTTGGCGATCCGGCTCAGTTGTAGGTGCTAAGTAAACAAAAATTAAAAACAAGTTTCAATAAGAATATACATTATTGGGCAGTTAAAATGGCCTATCTATCATCTCATCTTTTTTGTACAATCAAGTCTTTCATATCTTCGTCAGTATTGATTCTATGATTATTATATGATTGAGATATTCTATGATTTCTTTTATCAAGTTAGGACACAATTTATGCTTAGTCAGTAAAGCAGATTCTATCGTGCAATGAGCAGACAAAAATAGTCTTTAAGGTGAGGAATAGTAAGTATGATATGATTGTGATTACTCTTGAAGGAAATACAATATAATTTGAATGCAGAAAGTGGCTGCTCATTTGAAACACGAACAACCTTCACATCGCGACTATTCAGACATTTAGCCAAAGTCAAAAGTAAATATGAAAATTGCGCTGTGCTTAGCTTTAATTTCAAGTTTTAGCACAGATTAGTACAGATGTGTCACCCCGCAAAATCATGTAAATAAAAAATGACTCTTGCTACGACACAATAAAGTGAAATTCAGGTCGCACAGCGCTAATTACCTTCAGTTATAACCACCTAGAAGTTGCCTCTCTTTCTATCGCGTAACTCTTAGTTATATCTTGACTACGTTAGGGTCACTGAATTAGACTTAAAATTCGGAGTGCGCCTTCTGTACTATTCTATGGTTTTAGGTCTCGTTATTAAAATTTACCCTAGCAAAGTAATTTAAAAAAAATGGTGGATACTTACAGTCCTCAATACCGCCTTGAAGAGTTTGCCCTTCCAAAACAATCTGTGACTTTTTACCATATCTATGAGACTTGTTGCTCACTATGGAGAAGTTACCGCGACCAACTGTAAACAACATGGAAAATTTCATAACAGAGCGACGTTGTTTCTTCAAACAAGACTCCAAATAAAAGGTTTTAACAGTTAATCAGAACACAAACATAAATGGATATAAGTAATGGTTGTAATAAATAAATTATTTACAGCAAGAATTTATTTCGCATAGCGGAATAAGCAAAGTAAAAAATACAAAACGAAATAAAAAGGCATTTAAAAATCCAGTCTCAGACATAACAGTCGTTTTTCCTTAATTTAAATATGGAAGTCCTTAATCGTATTGTGATTAGTGCACAGTCTCGTCGTGGTCGACTTTGTTGTACTGCATTTCATATTTTATGGATATTTCATATTTTCTACGGCCACACCAATACGGGCTGTAAAAAGAATTTCTATAAAAAAGCCGTTCGCTGCGCATTCTGTACATGAACCTAAGTAAGCAAAAATTATTACTGGGAAACAACTTTCCTTTTTTGGTATAAATAATCGCTGATTACGGCAACGTGCAATGTAACGCACGCAAAACATTATGCTCAAGTTCAAGTTATAGGGAGTGGCTCCGCTGCCAAAAACAACGCCGTTGGGAACCGGCAGTGACATTACTGCATCGGCAGTCGAGATTACAAACATCGGCTGCCGGCGCCACCGGCTCCCTTAATGGACACCGGCAGCGCGGCGTTTATGGAAACCCTTCCAGAATTCAAAATCCCAAATAACTAAACCTAACTAAAGTATTTCTTTTCTATATGTTGCAGTCGTTTTTAACTTGGACCTTCAATATCTCCGTTACCAGAAGGTGTGGTACAGTACAAAAAAAATATCCCAATGACGGGGAGTAAAAGTGACTCTCGGCTTCGTTAAGCGTCTTTTTACACCCGTTATAGATAGGTGCGTATGCCCATTTCACAAACGTATAATTCCCATCATAAAGATCGATATTGCTGTACACCCACGTACAGCAATATCGATCTTTATGATGGGAATAATACGGTATAAATTCGTTCTGAAAACCGCAGGCCCAAAGAGACCTTCATTTTTTTTATCTTTATGGACTTAGCATTAAGGTCGCTAGTGAAATGTGAATAAACGTTCAAATTGCGTACATAAAAACTATCTTCAGGACTGGTATAAAACTTCGGACAAAACATTATTATATTTGAGACCAAATCACACACTTAGAATACAAAATCGTGTGCTAAGGGACGTATACACAAGGTTACAACTCTGCAACAGGGTACATTCAGACATGAACATAAGCATCATTCTGCTGTCACAGAACCACTCGCCTTTATTCTTACTGAATTTTGCCTTTAATACAACTGTAGAGTTTGCTGCAAAAAGGAAACATTTATTCAGATAATTACTGGCACTAGCGACTGAAATAAAGGATCAAATTAAATTAGCTAGCAAAACTCCGCAGAAGATGATATCGATATCTCATGACATGACCATAAAACAAAGAGAATATATTTTCTAAACTCATAATTTCAAGTAACTATACTACCAGAGGCCTTAACCCCGCAGTCAGCTGTAATTACTATTTTTTGGTTGTTATATCGATACCCAACACGTCTACGGAGTTCCGCTATTTAATTTGAACCTGTACACAGTAAATGGAATTACTTTTACCATAAACAAAATAAAACTTTTGTACTTAAATAAAAATAACTATAAGTAGACCACTGAATTCTACTCATAATACCCTGATTAATTTTGTAATACACCATTAAACCTCGAACTGTAAATTTGTTACAATTTTACAATGTGTACGAGCATTAAAATAAACCTTTTGACCGCTCGGCAATAATATCTGATTTTATGATTCATCCATTAAAATCTGTTGCCAAGATGACGGCAAATATATCTGATCATTTGTGGAAGGCATATACAAGTTGCAGCCCAAATATGTGACACCGAAAAGGAACACCAAAACTATCTGACATCCAAAACATAGGGTGACGGATTGGCAAAAAAAAAAATGTCATACATGTCTTGTGTTATAAATATCTGCCTACTTATTCAGAAGAATGTAATACCTCGTTGTTGTGTTCACAAAATATTTGACATCACTTTGGTGTTCCTTCGATATACTTGTGCTGCTACTTATATACGCCTTCCACAAATGATCACATATAATTTCCGTCATCTCGACGACAAATAATAATGAATCATGAAGTCAGATATTTTTGCGGAGCTGTCCATAGTAATATATGTATACTCATGCCTGTACACACCTACTTATATCTAGAAACCAAATTCAAGGTAAATGATGAATTCTTTACATGAAAGCATGTAACATTACTGTTATAAATATGTAAAAATATATGAAAACTTATATTTACCGCTATTGATAGCAAACTCCTTTCCGCTGAGTATATGATGTAGCAGATTCTTCATCTCAAAAGGTGATAAGTTCAGTAAATGTTCGGACGCCTCCTCGCCGTCGCATGATAGTGTTCGTGATAACTCTGTGGCCATTACCTGTACAAAAAGTATTTAATCACTCAACATCGTAGACAGAGAATAGCAATAGACAATTCACTATACTCCATTTGAAATAAGATTAGACATTTAAACAAACCTTTTTACAGTCCGTTCAACCGATTTTGACTTCTATACCGTAGGCATAAGGGTGGCATTAAAAGAAAAAAAGATTACACAATACCAAGTCTCTACTGCAGCTGCCATTTGTCATGCCACCAACGCAATAGAAGTCAAAATCGGTTGAACGGACTGTAAAAAAGGCTTAGTTAAATGTCTAATCTTATTTCAAATGGAGTATAAATAATAATGAGACAAGAACACACTTATTAAATACAGTAGTAAGAGTAAATGAGACAGAAATAATTATATATTCTGTATCCTCCATGCAAACTTTTTGTCTGGCCCCAGTTCTTACCTAAAATTGGGGCATTAAAAAATGGTATGGTACGATTTCTTTGAAAAGTATTACCCGACTACATTAGATAGTACTGATTCACAAGTGACTTGATATACACTAATAGCTAATTTATACATTCCTCTGTCAACGCTTAACATGAATAGTTTAGTTGGACAGGCAGGGAACCACTAGCTTAATACTATGTAAGGAAGTGGAAATCTGCAGTAACGTCCGGTTTCAGGAATTAATATTATCGACACATAAAAATTTTACGCAAGTCGAATGATGCGCCTGTGTGTTGATTATGTATTCAACTTGAAAATTTGTTAGCTAATTTTTGTGTTGATTTTCGTTCCAGAAACCGGGCGTTAGTGTTCTAAATAAATAAATAGGTACCTGAATGATAAGTCCGACACGAAGTCGTAACATCTCTAGGAAGAGTTGAGGCTCAGTACGAATGAACATGGCGAGGTAGACCAGCAGCTCCTGAGTCAACATGGCCGTACTCTCGTCGTCGCCGTACGCCTGCGCACAACAACAAACTCATTTAATATCTCATTTGTGCAATCTCCTATGTATAACGGGTGTAAAAAGACGCTCAACGAAGCCGAGATTCACTTTTACTCCTATAACCTTTTGGCTATGAGATATTGAAGGTAAAAGTTCCATATATTTTTTTAAATATTATAACTTAAATTTAAATATCCCCGCAAATCCTGTACCGTTGCATGCACCATAAACACAATGTTTTGCGCGCGTTACATTACGCGCTGCCGTAAACAGCAAATTTTCACAACGTAGGTACATACTGCATAGATAACGGCTATGTGATAGGTCTTTTTACACCCTGTATTTGAATTCAGAAACTTTGATATTTATCAAGTTTTGGTACATCAAACTCAATGTTATACACGACAAAGATCAAATTCTTTTGCAACTAAAATGTTTTCAGGATCTTTTTATTACAAATGGTCACTCAAAAATCAACATAGAATTCACGACACATGCTTTAAATTGAGTAAGTGGCGATGGAATGTAAATTATCTGAGCTTATGAATTCAAGTACTTAAAGAGTGCGCGCCACGCACAAAGAAGGCCGGCGGAAAATTGTGGAACCACATTTTTTTTTAATGCTGGCGATGCAATGACATAGATTACCGCCGCGTCAAATGGACTTCAGTGGTGGCGCGGACTCAGACTATCCGCAATGTCAAATGTCTCAACGTCAGATTATTTGCTGCGACCACACTTTCTTTAGAACCTATGTGGTAAAAACACAAACTTTTTTAACTATTCCAATTGCCAATTTTCGTGTAGCAGTCAGTGCTAGTGGTAAGTCAGACATACATTATTAACTTTGTGCTGCTAAACATACCAGCTATGTTTTACCGCCGATAGAGACAATCGTATCGTAAAAACCTTATGAGAATACCTCATGCCAAAGTAAAAACTTTAGCCATCAGCAACGTGCTACCAACCAAGTACAGGTTTACTAAAAATACCGGAATGGTATGATTCCGAACATCACTGCCGCGTCACTACTGGAACCCATATACATATTTTCTATAGGGTTATATGAGATTACATTCCGAGCACGGCAGCAATCCTGCGCGACATTGCTGCGACGGCACTGCTGCGCGTCAATGTCGCCCTGCCACCGCGGCAGTAGTGCGGCGTTCATCACAGGCAGCGAGAACACGTGAATGTTGAGAAGTAAACCACGAAACCAGCACTGGCGCGCAGCACTGCCGCGTTGTTCGGAATCATACCTTTTTGCATGCAGAAACATCCACATCCGAAAATCACGTCTCTTGGCATGATACCATCAACAGCAACAAATAAAATACATGCAATGCTGATTTTTTCCGTGAAGGTAATAACAAAAAGTAATGAGCGTTTACAAAGTTACGATGATAAGAAAAGTAGGTATGAACGTTAGTCATTTTTATATTAACAGTTTTTATTACCTTTTTCTGTTCATTCCCCAGATTTTCATGGCGAAATGACTGCATGCAACAAATATTAAAGCTTTATTACGTCAATATTATAGTTATGGTATGAGTAATTCAGACTCATACACGTCTCGCAAGTTATTTCGTAAGGGACTTAACATATTTATATACGTAAATTACCTAATTAATAACGGTATGCGGATTGGAATAAATACAAAAAAAAAACGATAGTTTCGTCGCCCGTTCGTCATTTTAGCACATGAAAAGCAATCCTCGACAAAATTCCAAAAAAAAAACTTAATCGACCAACAACCAAACGATGGTTTAGTTTGACAATATTTCACGCCATATTTTTGTTTATGGCACTTTTCTTCACACTATCCCATACAAATATCTTGAGTCCCTTGTTTAAGCAGTACCCGACAAAACCTTCATCACAACAGCAACATACCTGATGTATCAACTGCCTAAGTTCATTCTCTGGCAGCGGCGCGGTGATCGTATACTCATTATTAGGCGGCATTCCCACTGTGATCTGTTTCTGTCGGACCAGCAAGTCTGTAACCGCCTTAGCGAGGTCTTCCACTCTCTTGCCAAGCATGCCGGCCGAGTGACGGACGAGGCCCCAAAGTTTTTGGGAGCATGCTTTCTCGTAAAGGACTTTTAGGAGGTCTTTTACTGTGACCATTTTGCCGTTTTCTTGCATTCCTGTAGAACATTATTATTAAGAGTCTTCAACAATTTAGTGGTGGTAGTGATGTTAAAGTAGAAGTTTGTAAATAAAGAGTTAAGGCTCATTTTCATTGGTCGATAGGGCTCGTATGCGGGATGCGCGAGGTTTCTGTAACGCATGCCATAGGGCCCGCATGCAGGGATCCGTTTTCATTAGTCGATAGGGAACGATTGCGGTATACATAGAACCTGGACCGCACGTTTGGCAGTTGCTTTGAAGGCTCACTTTCATTGGTCGCTACGCCCGCTTTGGGGCTTCCCTGCAGACTATGACTTTCATAAGTCGCTACCCCGCCTGCGGGGAGTCCCCGCATGCCATAATTATATCGACCGAGTTATCGACTAGTCTGTTTTTTAATCTCGTAGACTAATTTGACAGGTGCAAATGTGAAACTCCAAATTGAAAAACAAACAACAATCGCTTGAAATGCCAAATTAGTCTACGGGATTAAAAAACAGACTTTAATTACAATGAGTCATTAGTTTTCACATGGCGCTTCTATTTAGTTTTCGACGCTATCGATAGCGCGGTACGCAACCATAAGAAGACTGAAACTGTTTGTCCTATGTTTTTGTTATTTACCATATTTTGTTTTTTAATTACTAGTCTCTCTATGGCACGAGAAAATTATGAATTTTCGTCTAACTATCCAATCACAGCGGCAGGCGTTTCTAATAACATTCTCTCACTCACTCCCTTTCCTCACCCATTCTCATACAAATCTAAGTTTACCTGTACTAAAATCAAGTCCATGCGTGTCGACGAGGTACTGCAGTATGTCTCCCTGCTCGTCCAGGCTCTCAGTCTCTCTCAACATAGCGATTAATTCGTCAGTCTCCTGTTCAGCGTACACAGAGTTTGAATCAGAGGTCGTTCGGTTGCGGACGACGCCTGCTAGGTTCTTGTTTATTATTGCTGAAAATATTATGGTAGAGCTAGTAAGAACAGTACGCGAGAATAGGTTTATAGAGCGTCATACCTGAGCAGGCATCTATGGAGCTACAAGTACGCGGCGGGCTCGTTTTGTCGGGCCAATTCAGTGGGCGTAACGTAGTCAGAAGATATAAGAGTTACGCGATAGAAGAGAGGCAACTTCTAGGTTAATATAACTGTAGGTAATTAGCGCTGTACGGCCTGAATTGCACTTTATTGTGTCGTAGCAAAAGTCGCTATTTATTTCAATGATTTTGCGGAGTGATTCTTCTGTACTTGTACTATTATGTATTCCGTGGTGATAGTCGGATTCTAAAGCTCGATGGGACATATAAGCGCCTGGGTACTTCAGTACAGCGCACTCGCCTTTTTTAACACAGCTCTTACAATGATAATGTGTAAAAACCGCGCAAAATGGCAGAGAACTATTAAAGCTATTCACATGTTTGATAAAAGAAAATAGGCATTTAGCAGTTTCACTTTATAGGAAAGTAATTGTAAGCTTTAATAATTGTAACGTTAAAGGAGTCTTGTCGCTTACCTTCAGGCGGCGAAGGGGACTTCTCCTTCGTCACTTCAATGCTAGGGGTGTTGGCCAATAACGAAGTAGTGGATGTTCCTCTAAAACATTACAAATAATAAATATGAAACAACACACAACTTGAAGTTGTATCATTGGCTCAAAACAAAAATATTGATGCGATACAGAGACGATTGGTTCGACTGTGGCAGCATCTACATCGCCACTAATAATATCAGCCTATTATTGTCCCACTGCCGGGTAAAAGCCTCTGCTCATATAGAGAAGGCATGAGCATTGGTCACCACCCTTGCTCAAGGCAAAATTATATTATACTTAATTATAAGTCCAGATGTTCTTACGATGTTTTCCTTCACCGATGTTAGTGATGTCCAAGCAGTGATAGCTTTTTTTTTTTTTTTTTGTTGGTGGGAAATCATCATTTCTCTCGCTCTGGGCGGAGTGGAAGGGCGTGTCAGACTTTTACTAACTAAAACCCACCCGTGTTCCTTCAGTTGCCTGTTGCCAGGGTCCCGGTATCCCTTTCGGACTATTCCGCAACCCTGGCAGAGCAGTGATAGTCTAGTGGTTCGACCGTCAGACTGCCAAGTCATAGCACCTCTGACTTTTCGGATCAATGTGCGTATTGTATAATTATCACTTGCTTTAAAAACGGTGAAGGAAAACATCGTGAGGAAACCGGCAGGCCTGAGTTGAGCTGATTTATCGACGACATGTGAAGCCAAGTCAGAGGCCCTTGGGCTGCTTTAAAACTCTGACACCGTTAGTCACTAACCACATGAAAAGAAGAAGAGTGATGTCCAAGATAAACTTAGAAAGTACATATGAATTTAAAACCCCAGAATACAAGAAAACGGCCAGGGTTGCGGGAAAGTCCGAAAGGGATACCGCGACCTTGGCAACAGGCAACTGAAGGAACACGGGTGGGTTTTATTCAGTAAAAGTCTGACACGCCCTTCCGCTCCACCCAGATCGGGAGAAGCCATTTGATGATTAACCAACCACAAAAAAAAGACTACAAGAAAAAGAGAGTATTGACGCAAAACTGCTTAAAATGTAGGAGGATTTGCAGGGGATTGAAAAAGTGTAGAAGACTGAAGATTTTAAGGCTGCTTGCCCACCAGAGATGATTGTGCTATGCTACGTTGCTATGGATGGGTTTGATATCCAACAATCTTAGTCATTGGCTATGTGGACCAATATGGTCATTGGCTATATGGACCAATATGGTCATTGGCTATGTGGACCAATATGGTCATAGTCTATGTGGACCAATATGGTCATAGGCTATGTGGACCAATATGGTCATAGGCTATGTGGATCAATATGGTCATTGGCTATGTGGACCAATATGGTCTTAGGCTATGTGGACCAATATCGTCTTAGGCTATGTGGACCAATATGGTCATAGGCTATGTGTACCAATATGGTCATTGGCTATGTGGACCAATATGGTCATAGGCTATGTGTACCAATATGGTCATTGGCTATGTGGACCAATATGGTCATAGGCTATGTGGACCAATATGGTCATAGGCTATGTGTACCAATATGGTCATTGGCTATGTGGACCAATATGGTCATAGGCTATGTGGATCAATATGGTCATTGGCTATGTGGACCAATATGGTGTTAGGATATGTGGACCAATATGGTCATAGGCTATGTGTACCAATATGGTCATTGGCTATGTGGACCAATATGGTCATAGGCTATGTGGACCAATATGGTCATAGGCTATGTGTACCAATATGGTCATTGGCTATGTGGACCAATATGGTCATAGGCTATGTGGATCAATATGGTCATTGGCTATGTGGACCAATATGGTGTTAGGCTATGTGGACCAATATGGTGTTAGGCTATGTGGACCAATATGGTCCCATTATTGGTCCACTGAACATTACATTGCACGTCTCTGGTGGAAAGGCAAAGCCTTTTGTATCCTATTTACGATAAGAACTTGTTTTCAGGCACATGCACACTATTTCTTTTTAAATGACTTACTTAGTTATAGCCCTTCGCTTAGCGTCCTCGGGTGACGGGCTACGGTAGGTCGCAGGGTCTACATCGAGCCACGACGGCTTGCGTTCCAAAGAACGACCTATTGATTCTCCCTCCATGCCCAGTGTTTCAGCTGTAGAGTAAAAATTGTATTATAATCTACGTAATATATTTTCTTTTTGTACGGCCTAGAAATTCAGAATTCTTAAACTACATCAATATTATATAGGTGCCTAATTAAGCTCAGCAGACACAATTTTGGTATAACAAGCAAAAATAAACTTATCTACATTGAAATAAGATCGAAGAATGCATACTTGTAAGAAAATGAGTACCTACTTTTATTATTATTTTATTAGTTCAGATTCAACCTTATTCCAAGGAAATCAAAGTTGAATTTTAAATATATTGCCTTTATGAGATGTATACGTACAGTCAACATTAATAGACCGCGTTTTCTTAATAGCGCCGCGCACAGACATGCGCCGGCGCAACGTACGGGCATTGCGTGCGACCGCGGGACGAGGCAGGTAGCTGATTTTGTTGCTAAACGACTTCAGTAAATGATCTTCCAAGTAGGTTTGGACTTCCGGGTTCAATTCTGTAACAAATAAGAACGATATTAGGTGAAAAACCTGATCTTGGCATACATCGCCATACCTCTCTGATAATAGAATGTTTTTTTTTTTGCCAACATTTACAGTTTTATTAAATCTTGCAGAATATTTATTAATAAACAGTTTCTTTTTTAAATTAAAATTAGTTGTTGAGTGTGGGAGAGTGTAAGTCGGTTTTGTGTGTGTGGGGTTGTGTGTGTGTATGTGTGCGTATGTATGTTTGTGATATAATATATTTTGATAGTGCGTAGTAGCGATAGTAGCGAAAGCGTTAAATACTACAAAATTATTATAATGTTATAGTATTCAACGCTTTCGCTCGCGCTTGACGTCTATAGACGTCATAACAACAGAATTTCTATTGTGTCCCGTTTACCGTCTGCGAACCGATTAAGATATGGATAACGTCGTGAGGTACACATAAAAGTGTTTACTTTGTTTCTCACTACCTGCATGTTTATTAATATATTTGTGTAACTGTTTCTTTTTCCGAATATTAATTAATAAATAAATAATAAAGAAAGAAAGCTTACTGTCAGGATATCCATCTTCTTGGCTGCCAAGGAAACTAAGGTTCGTAATAGCAGATGTGCTCAAAAACTCTCCAAGGTTCCCGAGAGTTACTCTAGTACCATTAATATATCCAGACTTGAGCTTCTTCATAGTAGTTATCATCGCCATTGGGATCTTACCCTGATCTAAAATATATGACAAAAAGATGGAGAACATTTTGTAATAATAAAAGAGGAAATAAAGTTTCATAGCTCAGTAAGCGTGATTGTGAGAGATGGATTTTGTTAGTAATAATTTTTTTGGTAATTGGATTAGCTAGATATCAAGACAGCAACCCGTAAACCGTTGTCCGTTAATGCGTACACATAAATATAAATATTTTTTTTAAATACATTGGCCACCCGGCTGTCCCCATAAACCATAACAATATTATATTTTTGTGACGTAAGCATTTGCGGAAAAGACTAACCTTCACCTCAGTTACTGTATTTAAAAACAAAATAAAATTTAACAGGTGTCTTAATCATAGATATTTGTGTGTAAATGATGTATGGCGAATTAGTTTTTGTTGCCGAGTAAGAGAACAATGCAACAACTTTATACACCGTGAACAGGATTAAACAATTGGTAAATCAGATGACAGAGCCATTATAAACCTTACTGTCACTATACAGAGTCTTATTTTCATTGCAATTTAGTCATATTCTAATTTGCTTTTGTCGATCCATAATGAACTTTATATCCATAAATGTAACGTTCATATTTATGTGTGTTAAATTGATTAGGGTAAATCTCACCATACAGCACCACACACAAAAACGAATAAAAACCTTTTCCAGAGACGGACAATAATCATTATTTACCTAACAAATACTGCGTAGCGAGCAACGTAATCGTCGGCCGGCCAAGCATTTGTTTCCAGCTCATGCCAAGGAACGCGACGTTAGCCGTAAACGTGCTCGCGAGTAGCGCCGGGTCGCGCGACATGTAGTATTCTTCGTAGTCGAAGTTCTAAGACACACCACACCCATGCAAGGTTAATGTTTAATAAGGGATGTGGGACAAGGTTGTAGCTAAGGTTAAGGGAACCAAAAAGTAGGGAGGCAAAACGGCAGCAGAAATTTTAAACTGCTTACAAAAGATGCATTGGATCAACAGCAGATCAAAATGTTTATTTATCCTTTTTTTTGGGTTTCAACCTTTCAACCTAGCTACACCCAAGAACTATATTTTAGTTATTTTCTACAATTACAAGGGGTCTAATTGATACAACAGACAATCGTTTTCTAGATGGCAACGGACACAAGCTCTATGTGTCAAGGTCTAATTAATTATTTTTATACTAACAACATAGTTTGACAAATGGCAGTATTTGATATGTACAAATAATAATAATGTATGATATAGATAATTATACTGCAAGTAATGAATATGGCTGTTCGAAAGTTCCACAAAACATGTAAATGCATTGCTAAACCAAGACCAATAAATAAATAAACACTTCAACAACCACTAAAATAACATTCTACAGGGTAAATGTTATTTGTGAATGAATCATTCAAAACATTAAATAAACATGGATGGGCAAAACCAGCAAGCAAACTTTACAAAATAATAAAGAAATGAAACAATACCTAAGTGCATTTGATTCAGGGTCAAGACAACAAGTGGTCGACCAAGGAGGTTTTGCCAAGAGGACTTCAAGAAATTAATTTCAGCTTTGAGGGTGTCAACCATTAGATCGTAGTCAGAGGCGATGTAGAAACGTGTCATATCAGTATACTAGTAAATAAATTAAACAAAAAGTTTAGAGTTTAGAGAAGCAATTTCGTTTAAGAAAAAAATAAAAAATAATTAAATATTCACTTCTTCAACAGCAAAATAAAGTTGATATGTTATGTTTGCTGGTGTAATGGTATAAAATAAGACATCCATGATGTTATTGATGTTTGAATAAAGAAAATTAGTACCTGTGGTGTGAAGGCAAATATGCGGTCATTCAAAGAGTACAGCTTGCTAGTACTTAGGATTCCTACATCACGCGACTTCCTGCCAGACAAGCCCAATTTCTTGTTTCTACCTGCAATTTTCAAGTATTTAAATTATAATATAATAATTTCACAGTTCCATCAGCCTTACTAACATAGTAAGCAGAATTGTGTACCCATGAATTTTAAGCAAATCTGACTGCTATGCCATGGCATTTAAGTCTAATGGCATGTGTTTCTATTGAGACAATTTAAAAAAGTTAACATTCAATTAATAGTGCATTAAGATCAATTGTTGTTAGTGAGTTGCTGCTATATTGTTATTCATTTCTTTTCATTATGTAATGCTATTGTATTCAATTACTTACCTAAATATGTATACAAATGGCTGAGCACCCTAGCTGGTTGAACTTCAATGGGGGCCACCTCACTAATGGTCTGTACATGCAAGTCATACTCCAGCAATTTGTCCCTAATGTCGTTAGTCTCAGCAAGTATCACTATCTGGACAACCACATCAGGTTTTTTCTCTGAACATAGTCGTCTATTGAGAGGATCCAATTCACCAACAGCTAGGAATCCCTGAAAACAAAAAAAAAAGCATTATTTAAGTGTAGTGTGTTGTTTTTTGTAGTTTTTATAATCATGTACATATTTACTCTATGGTATTCTGTTATGGGTCTTTGTTGCCTGAGTTAAAAAAAATATTATTATAATATTTAAAAAATTGTTTTTGACACAGCTCAGGAACCTGGGGTCCCAGTCCTTTGGAAGGTTTACAAGGGGCCGAAGTCAACTCGCAGAGGCCTGTTTGCACTATGCAAGTGCATCCAAGGACAGTCCCCGGTTGGCTCATATTATTTGAAATAACAAAGAATTAAATGTGAAATTAGAGTGCTACAACATTTACCTCTTGTAATAACTTCCCAAGAATGTACAATGATTGAGCCCATATGAAAGGGCACCTGCCAAGTGGTATGCGTTCTTGGCTCCCTGGATTCTTCTGTTCCAAATCAGCCTTGTCTGCTGGCACTGAATACAGCTCAGGAACCAACTTGATTCCATCATCTTTCCTCAACATCACCTTTTCCAACATCTGTGTGTACTCCGCAACATTGTTCTTATCACCTTTGAAGCAGTAATCCAATATCAAGTAGCAGAAGAACAGAGGCCACTCACATTCTATATTTTCAAACATCCTCAGCTCCCAAGGCTCATAGTACAGCCTGTTTGGATCCTCTCTAGGTGTTTTGTGCCCATCCCTCAAGAACCTCTTGCATCCAAATTTTCCTTGCATTTTAGTAACAATAGTGTCTCTAGTTATAGCAATTAACTGTGGATCATCTACTGCAAAAGCTGGGTAGCTTATAATTGAAAGTAGACCAGAATCTAACTCTTTACTATTTGATTCTCTTGGTAGCATTGATTGAAGCACAGCTTGACATTTTTGAGCTTCATCTGCCAAAACATGGATAACACTAGAAGGACCACCGCGAGCACCAAACAGGTCCAATTCATTCATAGCTTCTAGAGCTGCTTTGGCCATCCCAATAGAGCTAGCATTCAACTCAGGCAGGCCATGGTTGGTCTTGTCACCTCTTTCCCAAATACCATAATCGGGGGTGCAATAAGCTGACTCAATGTAAAAGACTAAATTCTGGATGAATGAAACTTCATCTAAAGAAAATACAATCTGCAGCCCAGATGCTGTCATCTGTGCAAGAATAAGGAGGTACAGAGAAATGGCATCAATCTGAAGATGTCCCCATTCTGTGTCTTTCACCACAGAGCGGCCAGTGGTGGACGAATACTTGGCATGGAGGGAATCCAATGGGTGCTGAGTGCTCTTAAACTTCTCCACTTTGTCTTTTTGTTGCATCATAGCCATCAGCAGACCTGGGAGAAACAAAAATTAAAGTTTTTAGAAGCTCATGTAGGAGCAATACTACACAACAGCCACAGACTTGAGTGTGCTGGTTTCTGAGTACTGAATACAGTTCTTATACATAATTACCTCTCATCAGCTTGACGCAACTCTGTTCTAATTCGTAAGTTTTCGCACGATCCTCATCTTGATCTGCAATTTTCTTAAACGCCATGGAAAGCCCCCATACTGCCAATATGCAGTACAGGTTGTCTCTGATCCATGCGTGGTCATTATGTGGGCTTGCGGGAAACAATCCAGTAACAGGCTGCTGGTGATCTAAAATTAACTTGTGCACTACCCGCTGATAATAATCTAAACGCACCCCTGAATTACTACGAGTCCTCATTTTGGTAGTACTTCACACTTCACAACAAAACACAAAATTCTTCATCGTAAATAAATTGAATTCTAATTAGACGCAATATTAAGCGCGATACTAATATTTATTATCTTTTTTCACATATTTTTGCCAAACTATTAATTAGTGTCATTTGAAAGTCGCAGTTGTCAAATTTGTCAATTATATGTCAACTTGACGTTTGATTTTTTTAGGCTACCTTCAATGAAGGTGAGAGAGAGTCCGTAATATTTAGTCTGTGTGAGAGAGCTTCAACTACAGAATGATCGACTAAAGATCGACGAAGCAAATTATGCAAAACTATTGGTAAACTGTCCCCTCCCTACAATTCTTTTTTTTCCCACGTCCTCCACCCACTCGACCGTCTCATCTGACAATGTCATGAAAGTCTTTTTGCCAATTTTCTATTCATTCATTGGTAATGTTTTTGTGACATATTTTTATGTTTACTTCCAAATTTTTTAATTTTCGATAGTTTTCGTTTTATACAAAATGATATTTTATCTTTTATTGTGTCATGTTTTGTTCATTCCGTTTATTAACAGCAGTAACACGACAGTAAGTAAACTGGAGACAACAAACAAAACTGTATCTGAACCTCATAAGGTAAATCAGTCAAATGAAACGAAAGTAACATTGCTAAGCGAAGGCGGTTCCTTATTGCCTGGGACTTCGGTTTTGGCTTTACCCAAAGACAAACTTACGAGTCTTGACAGTGAATTGGGTAAAAATAAAATAAAAACTGTTGTTGCTCGAAAAGGAGTTGTTTATATCGAAGACGATGACGTGAAACCTCAACAAAATAATGTATCACTATCAACCAATCATAAAAATCCCACTGTTGCTCCCAAAATACTAGAAAAAACAGTTGCTTTCAAGAAAAATATAACTGATTACACAAATAACTCAATTGAATCCAAGGTGAACAGGCCTTTGCTGAACAAACTATCCACTGGTGTAAAGGATATGAATAAAACTGAAATACACAAGAAGCCCTTACTATTATCTTATGATACTCTAGCAAATATGACAGTCAAGTCATCACCAGGAACAATGGTGTCTGATCAAATCCAGTCGCCTAACAAAGACTTAAAAGCCTATACAAAGAATGCTAATAGCCATCCTGGGATGATAATGCCTCTTGTTATATCAATTTTGTTAGTTCCTATGTTTGCAGTTCTTGGCTACATGGCCTTGCGACGAGGACAAGAAGCTTGGAAGAACAGGCATTATAAAAGAATGGATTTTTTGCTTGATGGCATGTATAATGACTAGTTATATATAATCATAAAATTAATTCATATTAATGTTGGGAATTCCTACTTAATGATATTGCAAAGAGATATTAAATATTTATAATGTGATAAACATCTGATCAGCCCATGGTTTTATACTGTTTTTAAGAGAACAACCTGTCTTGTGTGGTGTCTCTGAATGTTGTTAAATGTTCTATGTAATTATTGGCAATAATTTACATTGTTATGTTAATTAAATCATGTTATAAAGTATAATGTATAGCTATTTACTAATTTACATTTGTTGGATAGGGTTGTCTTCAACAAATATTTTGATAAAGTACAGGTTTGATGTGAAGATGACAATAAATTACTTATAATGATGGTGCTTGAAATGTGCCTTACATTTATTAATATGAAAATCGATGTGAACAAGTTTCTTTAGTAGCATTAAATTTTTTCAAGTGAAGAAGTCTTCCTTTTAATGTAAGTTATTTATTAGAATGTTATTGTGATAATTTAAATTAATATATAATGTTTCTTACACATTGTTGATCTTAAAATGGATGTATGCTGACAATGTTTCATTGTAGTTACCAAATAAATGTATTATTAAGTATATACAGTCTCAAATGAGTTCGCATTTTGCTTAAACATATCTCATTTTTTTTTACAATTTTTGTATAAAAATATTACAGCCTTATCTGATTACTATTGTCAATTCATTAATGTTATTTTCATAAACAATTTTAGAAATCAAAGATGCATGATGTATTAATTATTACTAATTATTTTATTGATTAGTGGCATAACATTATAATGTACTTATAATGCAATAGGAAGAAAATAATATTATTTGTAAACAATTTTTCATTACTTAATAAAAATTGAACATCATTACTTTCGTCCCTAGTTTGCCTCCCTAACAGTACAACTCACAGGTAAGTACAACTGAAAGAAACCAATTCTATGGAATATGCAGGTTATTCAAAACTTATTCATTATATATAAATTATACAGAGCGTCCCACGGATATGCCACATGGAGGGAAAGTACCTTGAATATTGTAGATGGAACATTTTACTGATAGAAGACATTATTTTCATTTAAAAAACAATTTTTCACATCAAATGTTAAAATTCATGGTCTTCCTTTTATTTGTGACAGTTATTTAGCTAAAAATAATTCTTATGATGAAGCCTTTCGATCGATAAGATGAAGCTACAGGATTGACTGATTATTTTTCTCATGTAACGGGTTCGATTCCCGATTCAACCATGTAATATTTAAATATCTAAATTGTTTTTTAAATTCAAATAATGTCTTCTTTCAGTAAAATGTTGCATCTACAATATTCAAGGTACTTTCCCTCCATGTGACATATCTGTGGGACGTCCTGTATACATTGCTTATGAGTCAAGAAACTAATTACTCTTTTTTTTAATGCATTACATACTTAATAATTCGCTATTTTACATTATTATTATGTTACGTTTTTTTGGTGGAACGGAACGCAAACTCAAAACGCGTCGAGTAGTGACATCAAAACTATTTATATAAAAAAATATTCTTTGCAAGTGCGAAAATTTTTGAAGTTTCATAATTTATTTTTAACAAAAAGCTGTACTTGTATTTAACTTTTAATACTTTTGTTGGGTTAAAAATTCTTCTGTTCTATGTGTTGAGTCTTTTATTGATTTACTGAAAAAATAATGAAGTATATGCATATTTGTCTACACATATTCCCTATTGCTTGCGAACGATGTTTGTTTCTGGAATGAATGTTCGTTGCGTGTATCTAAAAGGGGTGATAGAAGGGCGAGCAGGTCCGCGTACTTATGGCTCGGCGTGCTTACTCGCCCGTGTGTCATGCTAAGTACGCGGACTTTAAATCCGCCGAGTAAGTTCCTCGGCGATCCTCCAATGAAATTTTGAGCAAGCTTCACATGTATCACCGACCCCGACGGCGAGCCGAGTAAGGTCGCGAACTTAAAGACCGCGTACTTTAAGTACGCACATCTATCACCTACTTTACAAACGTTTACGCAGTGAATGCTCGCAAACAAATTCGTGAAGCGAGTGCCCACGGTGAGTCATGTTCCTCCAAATATTAGGTTTAGGCACCTGTCCCACGGCCGGCGATTAACAGTAGGTGAGTTAATAGTGCTAACAACTAAAAACGAATTTGCGAGCAGGACGGCAGATTACTGACGTTCAATGTGCCTAAAATGATTTGACTTTGACTTTGTGGCCTGAAACTTCTAGCGCTAGCCAATGGTCCTGCTCACAGAATGGTGCGTCTACAATTCGTACGGGAACATTAATTTGCAATGGACTCAACGTCCATGGAGCCAAGTTCTTTTTACGGATGGATCCAAGATGGCAAGCTGTATGGCAATGATGGACGTAAGAAAGTCTACCGAAGACAGGGAGAACGTTTTCAGTAATGTTGCATTGAAGCGAAGGTGACTTATGGCGGTGGGTCATGGACTGTTCGGGGCGGAATTTCCACCGAAGGAAAACTGGCCGTGAGGTTGTGACGGGACCACGGTTGACGCCACTAAATAGCGTAAGCGACCGATACATTCATCTAATGCAACACACCATCCCACAAATTAATTTCATGATTGTAGTTTGAATTTTTTTTCTTTTTATTTTTCTATAAAATATGTGCCTTTCGTATTCTTGTTCACTACATTTTGTTTATTTCTGTTAATAACCAACGACATACGTAAGAAACGACTTCTATAATGGAGGAACACTGAGTCCCACGTCACAGGTATAAACCTAATTTGGGAGCTAGGGGACCTATAGTTAGACACTTTCCTGTATGTTGTAAATGTAATGTCTGTAACAATGTTATCACTTTTTCTGAAATAAAGAAATTATTTATTTATTTATTTTATGCCTAGCTATTTAGCTTATGTGATGCCTGCTGAGTTTCTAGGTGAAGGTTTTATTTTTAGGGTTCCGTAATCAACAAGCCCTTATAGTGTCGCTATGTATGCCCTTTATCTGTCTGTCCGTCTATCCGCGGCTTAGCTCAGAGACTGTAAGTATTAGAAAGCTGTAATTTGGCATAGGAAAAAAAAATTGTGTACCTCAGCTGCACTTATCCGGATTCGTTTGCGAAATAAGTATTAAACTTTAGAATGTTCATTTTTGTTAGAGTTAAGTGTCGCAACAACTTTTTTATTTTTTTTGACGTTGGGAAGTCATTAATTGACTTCTCCCGGTCTGGGCGGAGCGAGAGGGCGTGTCAGCCTTTTTCTGACTAAAACCCACCCGTGTTCCTTCAGTTGCCTGTTGCCAAGGGTCCCGGTAGGTATCCCTTTCGGACTTTCGCGCAACCCTGGCAGGCATCGGTCCTAACGGACCCCGCCAATTGTGCTGACAACTCTTTGAGGCGCGCGTGGAACACAACGTGCCGTCGACCCGGGTGGGACCCGTGGTTCTTATTGGACGGCGAGCTACCCATTGCTCGCCACCCGCAAGCCCACGCCTATGGGGGCCGGGAAGCCACCTGGGACTCCCGACGCCCAGGGCGTCTCCTGTGGCGGCGGTTAGGGGCGTGAGGGCTTGAATTTTGCCTCTCCCTCATGCGTTCCGCCTCCCTCTTCGCGAGCATTACTGCTTCGCAGAAGGAGGTGACGGCTTCCCATACCCTCTCGCTCCGTACCATGGCCTGGACCAGGGCAGGCTCTACATGTTATCCAGTAATAATCAACCAACTTACATTTGCAATTGGTTTTTCAACTTAAATGTTAATTTTGTTCTTGGAATAAATTCATCCCAACTACGGAACCCTTCATTGTGGGTGGCTGACACGCACTTGGCCGGTTTTTATGTATAAATGATAATGCAAAGGCGCACACTACAAGAATAGGGAATATGCATGAGTCAAATAAAGGTCAAGTATTTTTTTAAATAAACTATATGACTTCAGAATTATGCCTCCAATGATTTGATCGATGATTATAATCAATATTTTTGAGCGAGAAATTAGTTTTTAAAAAGTGCCAAAAAATCTGTTGGTAATACTTGAAAAGCGACGGTATTGGACAGAGCGGATGTGACGTAACAGTCGTTTAAATAGCCCGGGTCGGTTGGATATTTTTTATCATTTTTGTTAAGTACTATAAACTCCTTTTTTGGCGTCGAACTCCGTTTTTTACTATTAATTGGCGATGTAAACTATCGAATAAAGATATTAAAAAAATACATGCATATTCCGTATGTTCCAGAAGACCTGCATAACGTTAGTATCGCAATAATTTAATGGAATAGCCAATGGTGCCGATTCTCTTGTCACAAAATTCTCTAAACTAAACTAAAAATCACTCAATTTTAGTTTAGTCCTGTCAAACGATCAAACTCATTCTGAAATAGACTATAAATGACACAACTTAACTATAAGTTAGTTTGACAGCACTAAGATGGCACTGAGATTAGTTTAGTGAAAATGCTATTCTGAATTTGACGATTTAAACTAAAATTTTGTCCTATATCTAAAATCCTCTAATTAAATCTGACTATATTTAATACTAATAATACTATATTTTATTTGGGAAAAGGCTAGGCAGATTGATTTAATCGCGATTAAAAATGTGTGGAATAAAATTAGATGTCATGAACTAAAATTCAAACCAACACCTCGACTTCAGTTACAAAAAACAGTACTGTAGTTTTTTATTTTCTTTTGCTTATATCTCGAAAACGGTGTGTCCTATCGCAAAAATAATAAAAATTTCTACCCCCTATAGGAAACTCTTAAACCCCTAATTCTCAACATGTTGGTAATTTTTTTTTTTTTTTTTTCGTTATTTTCCATAAAAAAACTGAAAAAATCCATTAAAAACACGTCGAGGCTGGCGTGCATGCGCGCCTCTGGCTCTAAAAAAAAACACGGAGTAGGGAAAACAAGTACCAAGTGGAGGCGCGCGGTTGTCAAATTCGATTTTAGTTGTGTCAAAATAAGTTTTAAATTTAGAGAATTTATTTGGCAGAATAGCTCCAAGATTCCCATAGTCAAAAGTAAGTAAGTAAGGAATTTTTGTGATAGTTTAGTTCTGTGTACAAGAGAATCGGCACCAGTAGGATGAGGTAGCCGATATGAATCCAATAGAGCGGTTACGGGATGAGCTGAAGAGGTGTGTTGGAGCTAGCCAACTGGCTCCAGAAATTTTGCACAGTGACTAGCTTCAAAATGTTTTTTTTTCTTTTTTGTGCTATCATTATTTTAAAATATACAGGGTAGCCACCCTATCTCATTAACCTGTGCCTGTAATATGATGTTGAGATAAATAAAGATTTATGATTATGATTATGATTATAATTTTCTCCCCATATACACTCCCGGACTCCGGGAGTGTTTTATCTAGAGATGGGTTGTAACATGTAAACACGATATCTGTTATCACTGTTACTGTGACAAAAAATAACTGATCCTGTTATTAAACAGCTTGTTATTTTACGGACGATAAATATAAGTATTTAAATCTCAATCGAATATCTTCTTTACTCCTATTGATTTAAGAAAATAAATAAAGAAGATATTCAATTGAGATTTATATACGTATTTATCATCCGTAAAAAAATAACAGGCTGCTAATTAAGTACCTAGGTAACAGATATGTTTTATTGTTACTATCTGCTATTTTTTAATATCTGTCTGTGACGATAAATACGCCTCACTCCTACTTTAAGCAATCAACCGGCGATAACCGGGCACAAATCGAGATTTCGGGCTTGTACTGAGAAATTCATTACAAAACTGCTCAACCTGCGAATCGAATCACTTTTTCTTCGCAGCAGCTAGATCTACTTAATTGGTTATAGCCCGCCCTTTGTCCTGATATAGGCTAAGACGGTTTGAGCATGGGGTCATGTATTTAAAATACAGCGGAATACGTTCATAATTTTTATGAAACAATCATCCACAGAAAAAATTCTCTTTTTTCTGTGGATGATTGTTTCATAATTTGCGCTACAAAAATCGACTAAGCGAACAACTAGGAAAACTGTCATCGATTAACTTCAGCTGAGTTCTACGACATTTTGGACATTTCATGTCATGCGAATGCGAACATCTCTAGAACGTATAGTATTGTGTGGATTGTGTGTCTTTTTTGTGATTTTTTTACCACTTCATTTTGGTTCCTGCGATAAATTATGATAAACTAGTTTTTTCATGAAAGAAAAGTGAGCGTGTTATTATTTAAAAAATCAGATACAATTATTTACTTAGAATTAATCTGTAATAACCTTGATCAATAAACGTCAAGAATTTCAAGTGAGAATGATTTGGTAAGTAAAAAAACTCATAATTTAACTAAAAATAGTGTTCTGCGAAAATTTTATAGGAATTTTAAGAACGTAAATATTGTTCTTTGATAGAATGTGCATAGTGCTAATGAAGTACCTCTAAGGGTTAATTTCTGTAATTTGGTGTTCCTTTCAATTCAAATTCAATTCAAGCATTCACTTGAAACCACTGAAATTGTATGTTTTGTTATAAATGCTATTCTATGAAATAATAACTACTTTGTGGCATATCCTCTGTTATCTTCTAAGATAATAAATCAATTTAAAATAAATACTTTTAGTTTTTCTTGAAAATGAATTTGTTGTTACTAAATTAGCTATAGAAAATGTTATGTATGTATGTAATGTAAAAATGAATAATTTGGTCATCAGACAAATGATAACATTAAGGGTGGTGGTTTAAAAATAAGGATCTACAAGCTCACTTTGCAGCTGTTTCTATGAATACTTGTATTAAATTAAATTGATTCTGTCTCACAAGAACATCATTGTACAACTAAATCCAATTGAATCTAGTCTAACACTAATGATATCTTGATCTTAGTAGCTCAGTATATCAGTCATACATCTTAGTAAAATAGTACTCATTCATTATATACCTACCATAAAGTAAGAATTTTCCTGTCATACTTTTCCCCAAAATGATGGTAAGTTTATCCATATACAGTGCTGTAATTAGCCTTTTATGCGCCCGGTGCAAGCTGCTATAAAAATAAATAATTGGTATTGTTATTGGCCCTAGTCTGGTCATTTCTGAGCCCCTCCAGGGTCTGCGCCCTGTGCCTGGGCACCGCTGGCACCGCCCTAGTTAAGGCACTGTCCATATATATTGTAGTCTTTTTTCTGCCTCTTAATTAAAAAATGTTGGCCTATAGTGAACAGCTGATTCATTTTGTTTATTTATTTGACCAAGGTCAATGTTCTATTTGCTTTAAAGTTTTATCTTGTTATCAGATATAAATATAAATAAATACACAGAATTAAATACAAAAATAAGTTTGAATTAGAACAAAGAATTATGTGAGTCAGATTTGCAAAAATAAAATTACAATAGCTTGTTTTCTTAAACAGATTCAAATATGGCCAGAGCTGTTATTGCTGTGATTAAATGATGGATGACATGAAATATTTCATTAAAAAATGAATGCTCCAAGTGGGTGTGTCAGCTGCAGTGATGGGTCGCAACAGTTTGATAGCAAACATGATGTGGATTGCTCTGAGGGGGAAGATGCTCAGATCAGACTGGCTCCACATGTGCAAGCTTACCTGGCACGCAACAACCCCACCACCAACTGTTGTGGACTCACTATACCCATCGCTTTCGAGAGGGCTGCTACAGGAATTTGGTGGAACCCTCGATTTGATTCAGAGATACTTGAAGGCCAATACAGAAGTAGTTCCTTTAGACAAATAAGACTAAGATTTAGGTAAGTGCTCTCAAAGAATAAATCCATTCATAAGTGTTTAACATTCATGCATGAATGTCAGTAAACTGATAAACTGCTTGATGTCACTTTATCATTAACTAAACATAATTATTTGATGTTTTTTATTTTTTCTTTTTTCAGATTTGCACTTTTATACATTTTGATATTTTCTATATCATGGTTTGTCTACTTTGTGGCCCTTGGTTTGAATGGTATAACAGTAAAATGGCCATTTTTGTGTTCTATATTTGCTGGGGTCCTATTGATTACATCTGTTATGCTATTTGTAACATTTACAAATATATATAAAGTGTACACTTTCAAGCTCTCCCTGGTCATGGCACTTGCCCTGTGTACACTCAGCCTGTCACTGGTGACACTCACCACACGGTTAGACACAGCACTATCTCAGGCTGCCGACATCAGTCAGTCTGGACACTTCACCATGTGCATTGAAATATTGCTGATTATATACACACTAACACCATTACCACTGTATGCCTGTGTTATCATTGGAATTTTGTATTCAATAGTGTTTGAAGTACTGAATATTGTGTTACATTTGTCAGAGCAAGAATGGCAATGCCCTGGAATGTTTGTGAGAATTTTACTGCAGTTTTGTGTTCACATTATCGGTGTACATATATACCTAATGACCTTTGTGAGAATGCGCGGCACGTTTATGAAAGTAGGGCAGAGCCTGTTAGTAAGAAAGCAGCTGGAAATGGAGAAGCAGCTAAAAGAAAAGATGATACATTCTGTGATGCCGCCCAAAGTGGCGAGCTGGTTGTTAGAGGAGCAAGTACTTGACACAGAAGCTAGTTTAAAGCCACACAATCCGCTCAAACCGAGACACTCAAACCCCGGCGCGTCAGACATCAAGTCTTTGTTCAGGCCTTTCAACATGAGCTCAATGGACAATGTCAGTATACTATTTGCTGATATTGTTGGCTTTACCAAGATGTCAAGTAACAAGGGTGCTGAAGAATTAGTTAATATATTAAATGACCTATTTGAAAAGTTTGATGAGTTATGCCAAAATCATGGATGTGAGAAAATTTCTACATTGGGTGATTGTTATTATTGCGTATCTGGCTGCCCGGAGCCCAGGCCGGATCATGCTACATGTTGTGTAGAAATGGGACTTGGTAAGTGGAATTCTAAACAGAACTTTAATATCAACCCACAATCAAGTAGATGAGATAGATAAAACTAGTTAAATAGTGCCCCTGTAGTGATTCAATCGACCCCTTAAGAGGGATCTTTAATCAAGACTGGTAACTTTTTGGGCAGAAAACCTAAGACGGATCGCGCACTAGTCCGAAATCTAAGATCAAAACGTGATCCGTGTTTAAATTCAGCTTCAATAAATTTCGCTTCCGCGGTGAACGAATAGGTACCATGACAGCACTAATTCATAATACATATTTCAGGAATGATAGACGCTATAAAGGAATTCGATAGAGTGCGCGGCGAAGGAATAAATATGAGAGTAGGGGTGCACACCGGCACCGTACTGTGCGGTATTGTGGGTACACGCCGGTTTAAATTCGATGTCTGGAGTAATGACGTCAGCTTTGCCAACAAAATGGAATCCACTGGCAAGCCAGGTCGCGTCCACATATCAGAAGAGACTGCAAAATTTCTTGGAGGTTCCTATATCTTAGAAGAGGGCGATGACGTCTTTGGTGAGCGAATTTATAAATAGATTTACGATTGCACGATCATTTGTATTGTGGACACATTCTAAAACCAATTCTGTTTGTTTAGGTCATAAAACCTATTTTATCGAAGGCCGTCAGCTGTACTCCCCTTATAACCATGACAACTGTTTGACTCCCTCCAATCCTATCAACTTACGCCTGATTATTTCCCCCGCGGCATCTCCGCAGTCCGTCCTCTCCTGCAATCATTCCCCACTCCCGTTGTCACCTAGAGGCGACGACAGATTAGGATCCAGAAAAGATTCTAAAAACTTCCTCTCCCCAAGTGCGTTTCATTTCCGAACAAAAGCCAGTTCACTGCCCAGTATATTGGATTCGGACACTGAGCTGGACGAAAAGACCAAGGGATTCCCTGACACTAATGACAGTTCGTCGAAGAGTCCCACTTCTGTAGGTGAGTTTTTTTTGAGTTTTGTTTCCAGTTATCTAAAGCTATTTATTTAATCGGTTGGAATGTCAAAGAATTTGGCGGGTTGAAAGGTCACAGAGAGTCATGCCGCTAATTAGAAACATCTTGGATAAATAAAATTGCTGTTAAGTACGTACATTGCGAATTTTTGTAACACAACAATGTAAAATTACCTGTAGTGCTCATTATTATTTTTAATGAATTTTATATCTCTTCGTATTTTTACTTCGGTCCAGTATTAGGTATATTTATTATGAATCGAAGCGAAGAAAAGTGTTATTTATCTCAAGAATAAGACACAAGCTGATAAGATATAGAGTGACTTCATAACGTGAAGGTGATGCTCTTTGTCACACAGATCACGACATAAGTGGGATGATTTGTATCAGTCATTCTGCCCGATATCTTCTTAAATTTATTTCAACAAAAAATTAAATTCTTTAAGTCAGAGATGATGATCCTCGAATACTTCGTTCACATGCTCTGAATAAGTCGACAATACGCATTTCGTATCAGCATTGGTAGTAATATCGAGCAAATAAACTGTAAACATGTAGCAAAATTCGATTTTATAGTCGAGCAATTAAAGTCGCTATAGATTTCTCCTGCTTTCATTGCAAACAGAAATAGTAGCGATTAACGAGAACGATGTTAATGTTGCCAAGCGATTTGAACATAAATTGCTAGAAATAACAAAAGATATGTCTGAAACCTCAATTGATTTCAGTATTGCGATTATCTTTTATTGTATCTTCATGATGTCTGGCTACAAAATATTTGGCAATTCCGTTTCTTATTTACTTAGGTTTCTATTACTTTGCGTCACATCGGTTATTGAGTACCTTAACACTACAATTTTGAAGTAGGAATGTTTATCTAGACAAAAAAAGGAATTTGCGTCACGCTCGGAAACAATGTGCTTAAGTATCCTACGGCATGTGTAGTTCAGTTTATAGGTGTTTCTTGTTTTCTAATAAATTATATTATTTTAGGGAGCTACGGCAAATACACTACGAAATTGAAAAATTGGAAAGTGCCTAGATTTTTACGGAAGCATTCGGATACGCCGCTTCATGAGATGAAAAAGCAGGCGTTGACTGATAAGTCTATACATTTCTTGGAGAGGGGAGATGCGGTGTCTGGGCTGCAGTCAAGCAACGGTTACCAGCAAGTGCCTATTGTGATAGAATCTCAAGACAATAAGAGTAGGCCTGTGCAGAGTACCATTAAGCTGAACATTCCACCATTGAGCCATGACATGGCGTCCTTTGAAAGGGAGATCATCGACATACGATCCTACTTGAGCCAGTCAAGGAGTAACATGTCTCCTTTCGCCAGAAGTAGCAGCTACCGGTCTCAATATGGAAGATCGAACAATATTGAGGTAAATATACTTTATTTGTAAACTACTATCACCACCCATCTTCGCTCACCCCCTGAGACTTAAACATAACTGGCGAAATGTGGGTGTGCTACCTGTGTCTAGCCTTTCGGGGACTACAAGCGTGATGTTATGTTATTATCATCCAGCAGGAAACCGCATGCATGAACATTAGAAATGGCCACAAATATTAGCCGAGACTAAGTGGAAGGTGTTTATGTATGACACTTGAGTGCTTTGTTTTAAGTCACGGATCTTGGTTAATATTGCTAACGATTGTAGCGACACTGGCTGTTGGGACACGTCCAAGTCAATACACTTTGATAATAGCAGATTCTGATAAGAAACGTTTTACGAAGATCTGCATACCAAGGCCAAGTATTAACTGCGCTTTGCGCCGCTATATAGAAAATATTAATAGAATTATATTTGAACTATCATGATGTTTGTTTTTATAGCATCTTATCTATCGGGTTTATATCTTTGCGAGATTATCAAAAGTTTTGGTTACGAAATATAAACTTTATAACCTCGCCCTTGACTCTGGACCAATGTGAGTCGTAACTCGTAACAGATACTGGCGTTTGCGCAACTCATTTGTAATAATTATTATCTTAATATCCGTTGGTCGTCTAATAAAATAATTTGTAGTCGGGATGGGAGTGCACATATTGTAATAAGTAATCATCTATTTCCATAATAATAATAATGCGTTGACAAGTCGATGTTTACAATAACTAAGCCGCCGTCTGCCATACATGTAGATTGTAGGTAGGTATGGACATGTAACTTTCAACATTAATATGTTTATCATTTGAATTAGTTTTGTCGTGACCGAGGGTCGCGGAAATCTCCGACTAAACCCTGCATTAAGGCGATTATTTTCTAGTGATTAAATAATAACAGCGGCATCAAGTTTTTTACATTCTTTATGTATCGTCAAGAACTTGTATCTTTATTAATTATTATTTCTTGACTACACAGCATTTTTTAAGGAGTTATAGACCGTTTACACAACACCTTTTCAAACTCCCAAGAAACTGTTCTAAAGTCAGTTCATGAACTTTCTATGTGAGTTATTTGCATAGTATGATCGCGTATTTCGTACCGTGTGCGAATTATTTATCACCCATACAAAATAAGCGAGAAAACTTGTGTACACATATATTTAACACGTGTTAGCTGGTCGAGGAGTTAACAAATAGCAACGTATTTTCTGATAAACATTGTTAAAATGTCGTTTTTTTATAACATTGTAGGTGCCAGTGTGTCGCGCTCGCAGTTCAACCATCACGACGCAGGACGAGTTGATTCGTCCGAAGGATCGGAGACTGAACTTGCCCCTGCCCTCGCCGCAGACGTCCGCGTCCCGACCCCCGGATGACGTGATCAGCCTGTGTCCCTCAGTCAACAGCCGCAAAGACTCCGGCATCAGGAGCACAAGTCGACGCTCCAGCATACAGCAACAGGTCAACTTTGATGTTCCTATTTTTACTTATAACGTAAGTAAAACATGCTAAATTAATCCCGCATGTATGTATGATGCATGTAGGTACATCGACTTATTTTTCTTACACATAAATAAACTTGACGCAGATTTGAGCTAAACCGCGGAGATTTTTCACGAATGGTAACGCATCGTAAACATGCTTTTAATAAATTATAAACATATGCCCCTAGAGCTGTGTGCTGCAGTCATAAAGCATGCCCGTCATACCATAGCATCGTAATTTGTACTAGCTTTCAGTGTTATGTACAGTGATTAGGGTTTAAAATTGCGTGACCATGTTGTTTATGTTCCGTTGGTATGAAAACAGAAATTTTGATTTCATTTTTTCTTTATTATAAAGTGTCTGACATTCTGTGTTCTTATATCGTTGGAAACATGAAATATGGTTGAATAGTTAGCTACTACACCCACATTTCCATTCGCTAGGAGTCAGGTTACAAATCACTTACGTTGCCCAGTGGGTGCCGCTGACGTCAACAACGTATAAACACCGCAAATGTCGCCTGTCTATGTGTCAGGGGATTTTGTAGTGTGTCAAGAGAGTGACGAAAATAAAGTTGATACTAGCTTTGAAGTTTATTATCTTGAGGAAAACTCATTAATTATATCTACTAATGATATCAAGTATAGGCATAATCAAGAGCTGTTTTTAGTTTATACCGCCAATTTGTAATGTACATCCACGGACTTTAATTGATCAGCCACCTGGCACTGTTCGTATCTTAGCCGTGTAATGCAAATCGGGTTGATTCGGTTCCCGACACGGAAAGTCATAATGTCTTCATATTAGTAGAAGAAAATTTTATTTAATAACTTTACCGGTGGGCCTGAGAGCCGGAACTACAAACTTGACAGCAGAGTGACTACCCAAAGTCAACCAATTGCAGGTCTAGCAACAGTGACCTAGCAACGATTGTTTAACCGTAGCGATAGTAACGTTAGCGTACGGAGAAATAATAATAGTCATTTCGACAACTTCGGAATTAACGTCTCTGACATCGATATTTCAACTGTCAGTGTCTTCAGATAAGTTTTCAGAATAATCGAGATAATGAGCTCTGATTCAAAGGAGGCTGACCTCCTGATTGATTTTGTTTATAGAAAAATGTTGCATTAAGTTTCTCCAATCTATTTGATACTGATATCAAATAGATTGAATAAACTTAATGCAACATTTTATTTATTTTTATAATTGAGAACTTATTAGTCAACCTCTATGGATAAGACTATTTCCGATTATAAGTAATTTATTTGTCATCTTGTTTACGAGCGTGCGGTTTGAGTTCGTGTTTAATCGTGTAATCTCGTGAATGTATGAAACTGTTAAATTTAAAAGTTTGAAGGTGGCTCATCAATTAAAGTCCGTGACTGTACAAGTATCGATATTATGATTTGTCTCGCCCAAAATTTTGTTCTTAAAACAAATTATCCAGAGGTTTTTGAAAAGAATATCGACGGGCATCTCGAAATGCAGGGTCAAATTAAATAGGATAGAGAAACTCCGCAAACGTGATGGGTATCGCTAACTAAAAATGATAAAACAAAATATTAATTAATTTGACGACTTTTTTGGTGGGGTCATCGACCGCAGGTAGCGTAGAAACTTGAAATATCTGTTTAAAAATCAGTATTTTTTTGTGTAAGTAAACTTCACAGACGTTATTGGTATTGATATCTGAACACGATGAAACTAGACAACACATTTTCTATTTTTCTCAACTCATAAGTACTTCAAGTAACACCACTACCAGCGGTCGTTGACCCCCCAAAAAAACAAACCTCAGATTCCTTTTATTTTTTATTTATCATATTTAGATATCGATTCGTCTGTGAAGTTTCGCCAGCTAATTTGATGTGACCCTGTATATTTCAGATTGGGCACTCGCGTTAGGTCGTTAAAAATTTCCTTGAGTTCCTTTCACGTGAACACAACATTCGATATTTCAAGTGTGAAGACATATAGCAATACTCTAACAGTTACGTACGTTATCTAAGAAAAAAAGAATGTTAAGTACAATGGTTTTTGTTGCATTTTACCACAACCCGTGAATTATTATAATTTTATACCCAATGGTATAAAACAGTAGCGAATGACACTTCATTCACTGATTTATTACTTGTGGCTTGACCTGACATTATAATGGGGAAATAGCAATTGCTAACCGTACGATATGCAACTTCCATTTTTATAATACCTACTTGAATTAGCTGTTATTACAACCAGTGCCCTGTTTATGAAAACTTACAAGACTTGTATTACTAATTGTCATTATTTAGTTCACAAGTACTTATATTTTAACACTTTTATTCGTGAATTTGTTTATCAAAAAATTCTTTGTTAGTTACAACATGTAGAAAATCATAACAAATCCTGAGAGTGTCCAGCGACTCTCCATTCCGTCATACAAGTTTACAAGTGTCGTGCTTAGTACCGCAATAAACGTGTAAATTCGTTTTTTTTTTTTTTTAATTTGGGAAAAAGAGAGAGATGACCTGATGCCCGTATCCCAGCAGTGAGAACATTAAGGCTGGCTATGAATATGGAGATGTGCTATAAACTTTTGATAAACAGGGCCCAGGTGATTGCACATAGCAGCATAGAGTTGTAATAAATTGGCAAAAGATATGGACCCCTAGATTCCAAACAAAGAGAAAAGAGGAAGACAAAGATAACGTAGGTCTGATGATATTATAAAGATTACGAGTCCATTATGGCACAGAATTACTCAACAAGAGTAGACTGGAAAGAGCTGGAGGAGGCCTCGTGTCGCAACGACACGTCGACGCCCAATAACGTAGTAAAACAAGCAAAAGAACAAAATATATACAGTGTGTTAACTAACAAAGGAAGTTCCAGCTAAATAGTATAGCGTCCAAATAAGGCAAAAAAAAACAAAAAAAAAAAAAATGTAGTACTGAAATAATCACAAAACTATTTAACTACAAAAAATATAAAATTGATACGTAAAATAAACACTCTGTAGACGCACACTTGTATTTCATCGTAGAAAGACAAATGTACGTGTACAAAGTGTTTCTTTTTCGTAACAATTAAATATTTTTGTGAATATTTTAATAATAATAGAATATAAAAACCTTTTTATTTTATGGTATATTTTTTTTTAGCAAATATAGACACTCTAACGGGTTACCGGGAATGCCCTCCGTTAGATTACATACTGTATATTATTAAAATTAGTTTTTATTGTAAAAAAAAACTGTGTTGGCCATAAAGGCTTATAAATAAATAAAAATAACCAGGTGATTCAACTTACGCTTTTGATTTTACTTTGAGGCATGCGTCAATGTCATAGCTTTAATCATATCGGCGCGCGGCGCCTCTTACTTGCGTTTGAGGTTTGCATCAATGCGCGTTGGACGCATACGTTACTGATAGCGCGCAGTGACGCGAATCTCAAATGTGCAAGTAAGAAGCAAATGTGCGCAATCAGTGACGTATGCATCCAGCGCGCATTAGATATGACTTTGCCCGTATTGAGAATTTACCTCCACAATTTAAAAACCGACAATACTCTATTTGAAATAAGATTATACATTTAAATAAACCTTTTTTACAGTCCGTTCAACCGATTTTGACTTCTATTGGGTTGGTGGCATGACAAACGGCAGCTGCAGTAGACATTTGGTATTGTGTAATCTTTTTTGCTTTTAATGCCATCCTTATGCCTACGGTATAGAAGTCAAAATCGGTTGAACGGACTGTAACAAGGTTTGTTTAAATGTCTAATCTTATTTCAAATGGAATATAGACAGATTAAATAGCCCCAAGCTATTTGAAACACACGCATCAGCTAATTTTCTGCTAGGGTGTCTTACCAAATAATAATAATAATTCAGATCTTCATTCAATGTTATAAGTTAAAAAAATGTTTTGTTTATATTTACAGATCTACGCGCTAAACCACATCGCGACGTCGCACCCCGATATGATGCAGCACCGCGTGTCGGGCTACTACACGTCCAGCCAGTCGTCCCTCAACGAGCACTCGCGCAGCCGCCTGCCCCCCCCGCTCAACGACGAACAAGTCCAGTCCCTCCAGAAACTGCGCAAGCAATCCGACCTCCAACTCATCCGCTGCGTACAAGACAACGCGCGCTCCGGCATCAACTACTTCGTACAACCACCCCTCAACAGATTCACACTCTTCTTCAAATCCTCCGAAATTGAAAGACACTACAGAGACAAAGCCCACAGAAGTGACGACTGCGAAGATTTCCCGCCCACGCTCACTACTTCAAGATTCAACACCGCGTTAGACATTCTAGTCTCCGCGATCATATTCTTAGCGGTCACAGCTGCGATATTCACATTGTACAGTGACTGGAGATCTTCCATAGGATGGTTCATATTTTTCATGTTCATAGAAATCGTAGCAATGGCACTTTGCTCCTATAGACATTATCTTAAGTGGAAGACGAATCACGAGGCACTCACGGAGTCCATCTCTCGGTCGGTAAGAATATTCAGGAAGCTCTCGAACTGGTTTCCGTGGCACCTGTCAGGTGGGTTGCTCATCAGTTTGCCGATATTCGCCGTGCTCCTCAACTTTTCCTGTCAAAATACCACAATGACGATCCTGAGAGGTGAACAGTCGTTTTACGTGTACCTGCTGTGCATAAGTGTAGTGCACTTCTGCAACTTCACTCAGATGAACTGGCTTGTGAAAAATACTCTAGTGACGCTTTACGCTGGTTTGTTCCTATTTTTTGCCGTGTTAGGTTGTCACGAAGCTAATACTCAATTGCTGCAAGATGCTGATATTAATCTAAGGCAAAGCCCACAAATGTTTGCTCAGAATATATCCGACTACAGCCTCGTAAACAGTTCGATGATCGACTGGGAGGACCTCAACAACGGTACGATAGGCTTTGATAGTCACCAACACAAGTTACATTTGACAGAGCTTTACCTGGATGTTGCGTTGTTATTGATGCTGGTGTGGTTCTTGAACAGAGAGTTCGAAATAAGTTACCGTTTGAGTTTTTATAGTAATGTGGTGGCCAACCGCGACAAACAGAGAGTACAGAACATGAGGAATCAGGCCGACTGGTTGCTACACAATATAATACCACGGCATGTCGCTGACCAGCTCAAAAATACCGCTAAATATTCAGAAAATCACAAAGATGTCGCGATTATATTTGCCAGTATAGTAAACTTTAATGAAATGTACGACGAGTCGTATTTGAAGGGGAAGGAATACCTGCGGGTACTTAACGAGCTGATAGCGGACTTCGATGAGCTGCTGGAGAGGCCAGAGTTTCAGCACGTGGAGAAGATTAAGACTATCGGCAGCACTTTCATGGCGGCCAGTGGACTGAACCCCGACCTGCGCCACGCGTCGCGCGCCTCGCACGAGCACCTCTACCAGCTGATGGAGTTCGCGTTAGAGATGCAGAAAGTTGTCGATAACTTCAACGAAGACTTGCTCGAATTCGACTTTATTCTTCGAATCGGGTATAACTTCGGCGATGTTACAGCGGGTGTCATCGGAACCACCAAGCTGTTCTACGACATCTGGGGAGACGCTGTGAACATAGCGTCTCGGATGGACTCGACGGGGGTGCCAAAGAGGATCCAAGTGGGCGAGGCTTGCATACCGGTGCTGTCGGCTCGCTACGAGTTCGAGCCGCGAGGCAGCGTGTACGTAAAAGGCAAAGATAACATGAACGTTTATCTCGTCTTAGGTAGAAAAGATACGTAGATAAAAAATATTCATAATGAAATATAGAATCTGTGATTTAATTATTTATATTGGAGATGTGAATATATGAAATTCTTATTTATTGTGTGCAGTCCATTGTAAGTGAGATGTAAGAGCTTTAGATAATACTCGGGGTTGCACAGGCTATTAATTTATTGTTATTTTAGCTTATGTGATGTGAGAGAGTGTGAGTGTGGATATTTAATTTGGATGAGTGATCGAAATCTATTAAAATCTCCTTGCCTATACTGAAATATCTGTGACCAGTGTTCTAGTCTTCTAAATTCGATGGGAATGGTCCAGTTTTTATGATGTATTAGTTTATAAATTTGTATAGCGCTGACGTAAGCCCTGCTTGATTGGAAAGAGAGCATTTATTATGATTGACGGCAGCTGTTTTTATTTTAAAAATTGGATCATCGCCATTTATATGACTTGTATATTCAAATTTACCTTCTTTATATTACGGAGAATAAATTTATATTTGTATATAAGTGAATATTAACCCACTTGGGCTAGTAAATAAAGTTTTATATTTATATAATTGTAATTGAGTCGATGTGTTTAGAGTTAAGTAAATGGTACTAATACTTTGTAGTGAGTAGATACGTTTATATTGTGCATGTAGTAGCGCATCGCTTACCGTTATACAACTCTTTTGTCAATTTTATAGATCGGGTTCCGTAGGAGTTAGGGTCCGTTGCAATACATATTCAATATTAATATTATATTATCGAACAAGACTATCTTTCAAAATTATTTGTAAGATAACACTTTTGTGGTAAGAAAATTGTCAATCTGAGCACTTAGTGCGTTGCATTGTATAGATTCAGATGATCAACAATATATAGCCAGATTATCTGTAATCATTGTATGATTCTCGAGGTGAAGATAAGCAGAAATCAATTTACCAGATTATTTTATAATGGTAGTCGCCGACGACGAAAGAAAGTCGCCGTTACGTAATATTCTCAGTATGCTCATTAGGAAAAATGCAGCTCGAACGTCGGAGCGATGATACGGTAGGTTTTAAATTAGAATACGCGTCGCTCCGCTGATAATGAATTAGCTTATCTAAATACTATTTACGCACCATCCTTTTAAATCCTGTATAATAAATAAATAAGTACTTACGGGACCTACATACTGTTTGCTCATTGCGTGAAGTACTTTAAGCGCGAATCCATAGTTGATGAATTAATTTCATATAACTATAACTATTTATTAGTAATATTTGCGGTGCATCTAGCATTATTAGTGAACTATTGTCCTAATAACTTGGTAATGTCCACGCGAAATATTCTAAAGTATGTATTAATGACTTTACACAATTCAATATTTGCCATGTAATGTTGACGTAGTAGGTAATTCTCATACTTATGATGAAAGCCTTAAAAAAAAAACTATACATTCCACTATGTATTTAAACTGTATGCCTTCAAAATGTCTATTTTCTACTTTTAAATGGCGTACTAAAGGTTGGCAGTTTTGCAACGAAGTGAATTAGTATATTTACAGAATGTTGGACCAACAGGAATACTAGTTAGCCTAAATAGCTCTCTTCGAAATTTACCTCTTCTTGAATACATTTTCAATATTATGACGATTATGATAAACTTATGTATTTGTGATATTTGTTAGAGAAGTGTTATGTAGATATGTATACTTAGACAGATATTATATAATATTTAACATCGATTGTTCTCTCTATACTAAACATGTTAGGTCACATCGTACAAATATTATTTTTTATCTGTTTCTTTTAATCTGCTGCCGTGTGCAAGTGTCTTTTGAAAAAACATTGTATGTATTGTAACCACGTCAGATGTATCCATGCAGCCGACAGAACTATGAATAATAATATCTCCGGACATCTAATACTTTCTGCATACATAGTTATTTTCGCGGTCATCTGATTGGAAATTCCAATATTTGTGCAAAATTTCCATACTTATCATGGGATCTAATTTGGCAGTCGAAGCCAGTTTACATTTTCAATGCGACATTAGCCAGCTTGTGGTTCCAGGCGACCGCGTAAACTCAGGATGTATGCGGTCAGGTTAATGTGCCTCGTTGACGAATTGATTGACGAAATGGCGTAGAAACATCGACATACAATGATACAACATTGTAGCACAATACATATTGCGCAAAGATTTATTAGTGAACACCGATTACCCATGTGACAGGAAGGTACTTTGAATACATACTTTGAAATGAAGTGATTATTATTCTATAGATAAATGATGACATTTTCAGCACAAACTTGTATTTACAGTTGCGCCAACACCGAACATATGAAGCAATGGATTAACAATATCCTTCAAAATGATTCACATTGTGATTGATCGTGGTGCAGTTTTTAAATGATTCTAGTCGGTGTTTCTATGTTATTTATTTTGTGACATGAATGTAGGTAGGTGATACTTATGTACTGATGCTAATTTGTGACCACCAACGAGGCAGTGTGAAATAAAATTAGCTGTGATTTTTTAGTGACTGGGATAACTTTAAGGACTCAATTATTGATTGATTGATGTATCCGCCAAAAACGGAGAATAGAGTAGTCCGTAAAAAAACACCAAGAACAAAATAATGAAATGGTTGGTAGACATGTCTTTGTCTATTGATTGTTAGATAGACATGTCTGTGTCTATTGATTGTTCTTACTCTTTCCTTCGTTTTGGCAAAATAGTCCTACCGTGTAACTAACGACTCAATAGTTTCCTTTAGCACTGAAATTGCACAGTGTTCCTCCGAATAAATGTAATAGGCCTCCAGGCAACACTAAGGAATGTTTTTATACTTCGTAAACTTCTATATTTTGTAATAAAAATGTTATAGCATTGTATTTATTATTAGTAAGATCAAAGTGTTCAAGAGCTCAGACTTCAACAAAATTCACTATACCTACCTATAATGGCTTTAGTTTTTGACTATAATAAAACACGTGAAATACATTCAGATCTATTTATTTCTACCTCGGACACATTGTTATCAATAAAATAAAATTATGTGATTGTTTTACTGTTTTTTAGTTAAGAGTTAGAGAAAGGTTGTTTCGACATAAATAATTAATAGATAACCAATCAAAATATGGGTCGAAATAAGAAATCTATTAGCTTTATCCTGAAAAAAAAAAAAAAAAAAAAATTATAGTTTTTTGAACTTTTGTTGGAATTAGAAACCGCACTACACGCTATTTGCACCTTGATTGACATTTCAATACTAAGAAGAAATCACACTATTCCAGTACCATTAGGTACTGAAAAACTAGAAAGTTTGTAAATGATTAATAACGACACATGTCACAGCACACGTTAAATATTTTATTAAAATAATAAGTATTATACAAAAATGGAACCCGTGTATGTACATAGGTTGGATTTTTGATATGGAGCAGTAAGGGTAGTATACCATATCCGTTTTCGCTACAGGAAAACTGTCTGAGACTGTCCTTAACTTTTTGATAAATTTTGATCTGCATATTTTTTAAATTGTACATTCAGCAAGAAAATTGGCAATTTTTACAATAACTTTTTTTGATTCCAATCGATCCTGTTTCATATAAGGATCAAAAAACTTTATCGGGCCAACTGAGGTTTGAGTACTAGAAAAGTCAGAAATCGCAAAAACTTTTTCCATTGGCATTGGCTTGATGGCTCAGAAAAGCTAAAGAAAAAAGAAACGGTAAAGTATGTGAAAATTACCCATTGTCTTTCTGACTGTACCTACAATTTAAAAAAAAGTCTATTAATGAGGATAAAAATTTCTCAAAAAAATAAGGACAGTCTCGTAAGACCGTTTTTCTGTAACTACAATGGGTCCTACCCCTTACTGCCCCGTCTCAAAAATCCACCCTGTATATACCAATACGTTGACATTTATGCAACTATACATATTATGGCACCCCACAATATAAATATGGACTAATACTCTAGTTTTATAAACTTAGGTACACTATCAATCTAAATAAGATCATTTTCTAAAAAGCCTGATTTACACGATACGATTTAATTTCCTGTGGCATACCTTAAGTTTTAACCTAACCTAGCAAGTTGAAGCAACAATAAAAGTTGCACCGTCTAAACACTGTTTACATGATGTAAGGCATTTTTTGTTATATTTTATTGTATGCCACAGACTAAAAACTTGAATCGTGTAAATAGGGCTTGAGGCAAACGCGCCAGTGTAGCCTGACAAAAATCTTGTTCAGCGCCGATGCAGTGTACACTAGTCGTGTGTACACGAATTCTTGCATAGACCCGGCGATTTTTCTTGCCGTGGACACGCGGCCTTACGGTTTTTGCAATTCACAGGTCAGTATTAGTTTGTTAACCGTAACAAATAACTGTGCATTAGAATCATCAATACAATTATCTAAGTTAGAATTGGCGTCAAAAATGTCATGACTCCATGAAATAGTCATTCAATAGAGTAATTTGAACTTAAAGGATGATTTGAATGGTTATATTTCTGTAAATATATAATTTGTTACGGTCGCAAAAATGTAAGATTTGAATTTCCCAAGCTACCTTGCGCAACCCCCTTAAATCTTTAATGAGACAGCGTATTCATAGGGTTGTCGCTCCATGCGAAGTCGTCACTGGAGAAAGCGTAGACCATCCAGTAGAACAAGTTGAGCAGAGCGAAGGACGCGGGGAACATGACGCGTGCAGCCCTGTCGATGTGCGAAACACTGTTTATGTGGCCTCGCATACCTGTAAAAAGGGAAATCGTTTATTTTGTAATCGTTGTACAATAAAGATAAGATGAAACTTTTATAATAATATAATCATTTTCCCTTACGGCAGGCAAAACTCGGAAGAAAAAGAGATTTCTGTGTAGCTACTGCTGAAGTTATATGAAGCTGAAATAGAGTGTTGTAACAGTAGTGAGTGAGAGGATGGGTAGCAACATCACCATCCATCTGAGGGGAAGAGTCGGGGGATGGGAATCTTCGTAATATTTGCGACAAGATTATTAAAGGGGTTCGGGCACGAATATATGGACTCTGGTTCTGGACCCAATAGATATAAATAGTATATCGTTAGAAAGGTATATTCTCATAGAGCACGAATAGTTATGGCGCTTGTCCTGATGTGTTGTCCGATCGGAGTACGCGTTCCTTGAATGATAAATCATTTTTTTATTATAACTCTAAGTATTTTTGATAGATTTTAATTATTTAGATCTTAAATAAAATATATAATCTCTCCATTATTATATGATTCATAAACATTTTGAAATAATGATACCATGTTGCTGGTCTGATGATGGAGCCGGAAGTTGGCCATAGGAACTCCTAAATCAAACAAGTTAGCACCATCGTGTTTGGACTCATTGGTCATGTATTAACAAGTGCTTTGACACTAGGTGGTGTTCAGCGTCTGATGATGGATCCGGAAGTGGCCATGGGAAAACCTCAATCAAACAAGTTAGCATCACCGTGTTTGGACTCATTGGCCATGTATTAACAACTACTTTGACACTAGGTGGTGTTCTGAGTCTGGTGATGGAGCCGGAAGGTGGCCATAGGAACTCCTCAATCAAACAAGATAGCACCATCGTGTTTGGACTCATTGGTCATGTATTAACAAGTACTTTGACACTAGGTGGTGTTCAGAGTCTGATGATGGAGCCGGAAGGTGGCCATAGGAACTCCTCAATCAAACAAGATAGCACCATCGTGTTTGGACTCATTGGTTATGTATTAACATGTGCTATTACACTAGGTGGTGTTCAGGGTCTGGTCGGAAGGTAGTCACGAGCACTCCTCAACCAAACAAGATAGCACCATCGTTTTTGGTCTCATTGGATATGTATCGACAAGTGCTGAAGAAGCTGGTGTTCAGGGACTAGTAATAGTTCAAGCCAGGTTCATCGTTGTAAACTGAATGGGAGAATCCAAGAATAAAAAAAATCCTGCTTGTCAGTGTTAGTGACAAATGGTGATTCTTTCGTTCATAGAGAATGTATGAAAGAATATTTTGAAGAAGAATATTATATTAAAAAACTAGGTACGTACCTATATAAATATTTTTATGTTGTTTTTGCTGATGTTGAATGAGTTCACATATTCATTCCAGCTTAGTAATCACTACACAATACGTATTTCATTGCTTTTTGCGTACTATCCGATACTGAAAACACATCTTTTCTAAGCCGATATCTCGAATCGGACAACAAATCCAAACGTAATAACTTTTTTTTCTCTTTAAAATACCTATATCCATCGATGTACGACTCGAGTCCATTGGTCATAAAGACCAACTTGCCCGAACCCCTTTGCTTTGATTAAAAATTTGTTTCAGGCAATTATGCGAAAGAGAGCAGCATCCCTGATGAGAAAGATGCGGGAAGCACCAACAGCATTAAAGGTGATTGCGGACAAGCCTGATTGCCCATTCCTGGAGCACTGGACCCGTATGCACAACTGCAGGTCTGGTGCTGCAGGAAGCGGACATAATTATATGTTCCGGTTTTTAAATTAGTTTTGTGTGTATTTGTAATTTCATTTCTGTTACTAACGTAGTTTATAGGTGTTACTAACAACATTATGAAACTGTGTTGTGTTCGAAAAAAAAAAAAAAACAAATCCCATGCGCCAGCTTGAACCTGCCTCTGCCTGCTGTACCGGTCATCTCTAACGTGGCAGTAGAGCAGCTGGCGCCAGTGCAGCACGCGCCTCTCGGTCGGCATGGCACGCTCCATGGTCAGACGAACGGCTATCTGTTGGGCTGTCTTCGTAAGACGACCATCCACTGTTATGTAGGATGTGCAAGGCAATGTTTGCCACTTTTCTGCGCAGTTCATTTGTTTACCAGACACGCATTCGTGCGAACCTTCGCCGTGTGTCAGAGTGGAGGACCCTGCCTACATTTTCATACAATTTGAAGCTATGTAAACGTGTGTAGCTTAGGCCTGGGCCGCTGTAGGAGCGCCTTAATAGTTGCATCTAGATATAATAATCAAATCCGACGTACCAGCTTCGACCTGCCTCTGCCTCCTGTACCGGTCGTCTCCAGCGAGACAGTAGAGTAGCTGGCGCCAGCGTGGCACTCGCCTCTCGGTCTGGGTGGTACGCTCCATGGTCAGGCGCACTGCTGTCTGCTCGGCGGGGCCTCCGCTCTCCCCGGTGTTGCTTTGAGCGGGTAGCGTAAAGTTCTGGAATGAGGAATTTTTTGTTCCGTCGTAAAATGCAATAGCTTTGAGTGCCTACTGCATAGAAGGTATAGGTACTTCATGTTTGCATAGGCACGAAAAATGAAAGGTCCAGCAATGGGTGAAGTCTAAGGCGGGTTTTAGAGTCACGCTGAGTCACGCTGAGCGTCGGCGCTGACGGCCCAATATGTATGATTATCGCACTCGTCACACGTCAGCGCTGAGCAGGATAATCATACATATTGGGCGGTCAGCGCCGACGCTCAGCGTCACTCAGCGTGACTCTAAAACCCGCCTAACTGTGGATGATGATCATGATGAACTTGACTAACCATTTTACCTATAACAAAATTGAACTGACATGATTTCTGATGACGCGTAGAATTGGCAAGCATGCATGTTAAGAAAGCGTTAAGATACATACAAAGTTCGTAGATCGAGCAGAGCTGCGCCGGCGCACCGCTAGTTGTCGAGCGGCGAAAGCATCACCGCCAACTTCTTCTATCAGCTCCTCCCATTCTGCATCATCGATTACAATCTCTCCTGAACCAACCTGAAACATTCACAAAACCACGTCAGAGTTAGGCGTCACTGGCTTGCCAAACAAACTTCAATCCTATTCATACCTTAGTAAAATAATGCACGCCAGCAAATTCCAACAGTGTTGCAATGCAGTAGAAGAAACTCATCAATAAGAACCAGTCGAGAGCTGTCGCGTATCTCACTTTGGGCAAATCAGTGCGTGAGTCCAAACTTATAGTAGACAAAGTCAGCACTGTCGTTATCCCAAGCCCGACCCGGTCCGAAGTGGCCTGCAAAGTGCAAAGCGAATGTTTACGACCGATCCATTGTATGGTCCCCGAATAAAATGTAACGTGTTTACTTGTTACCTCGCGATGAATCCAAAATGACACCCAGGATAGGACCACGATGAGTATGCACGGCACGTACACTTGTATGAGGAAGTAGCCTGTATGTCGCTGAAGATTGAACGATACCTGAAGCACTGAGAATTCACCTGAAAAGATTTTAAGAAGTTGTCGAAAATGTATGGAATAGTGTGTTGCTTTAAATAGATAAGTAGAGCAGTAGTGGCCCAGTGGTAACGGCCGCGACTTAGGTCGTGGGTTCGAACCCAAGCAGGCAATTTACTTTAAAATATATTTTTTATCACCACTGCTCTCAAAAAGGAAAACATCGTTAGGAAACCGCCATGGTTTAGAACCAAAAATTCGAAGACACGTGACATCTACCAACCCGCACTGGCTCACTCCCTCGGAGGCCTGTGTCCCGGCAGTGGGAACATTGTAGGGTGATATTGAGATACGTAGATACCTACTTGAGGATTTTCTTCAGTAACTGTGTGTTTGCACTGGTGAAACATTTACGAAAAAACATGCTGATGTCTTCATTTCAACATGTTTTGTCGTGAATGTTTGGCCAGTGCAAACGCACGGTAATACATACTTGTAGGATAAGTAGCAACATGTTGAACTGTGCGTTTGCACTGGTGAAACATTTACGACAAAACATGTTGATGTCTCTTCAACATGTTTTGTCGTGAATGTTTCGCCAGTACAAACGCACGGTAATACATACTTGTTGGATAAGTAGCGACATCTTGAACACTAAAAAGCAATGACCGCTTACATCGTTACATATCTGAAGCCATTTGTGTGAATGTAAATTCCTCGGCGCGTAAAAGCCGATTCGTGTCATTGGCTCGACGCGCTACAATTCGTTTGACATTATTTTGTATTTGCCTTCGAGACGAAAAAAGCAAATCATATTAATAAAAGAAGCACTTGAGGTCTATTCTGCGCGGCAATTTAAGATAAAAATGCTAAAGCGCGACGTGTTCAGAGCATAGACATTTTCGGTAAATAACAGACGGTAAAGTCATTTACGGCTGAGTGAGTTTGCCCGTGAGTGTAGTGATGGAGGAATCTTTTTGTAATTTATTTATTTATCGGCATTCACGGAAAAAATCACAAAATAATAATTAATAAAAGATACAAATGCCTCGTTGGTTTAGCGGTCGCAAGTACCTTCTTGCTGGAGCTTGTGCAAAAACTTGCAATTTCTGCATACAATTATGGGTATGCCTACCTACTGTTATACTTTTAATTGCAATCCTTTTGGTACACAAAACTTTTTCGCACTTTAAGGTCGATATGAAGTATGAGTATTTATGAGGCAATAATTTGTCTAATTTGTGGAAGCTTGTAAATGGCAATTGTAAGCGCTATTGTACATAAACTACTTTAACGATATTAGACTGTAAGCTTTCTGAAGAATAAATAAATAAATAAATATCAGAAACAAATCTTTATTGTGTGAATTGGTAGGATTCCTTTTAGTAGCAATATTAATGATATTACTTAATTACGGACTGCTTCGTTGGTCTAGTGGTCGCAAGCGCTACTGTTGAGCACGAAGTCCTGGGTTCGATTCCCGGGTCGGGCAAAATGTTATTGGGCTTTACCATCCGGAATTTCTCAGTTGTGCCCGGTTGACGGCAATAGGCTCGCCCCCTATTACATAGGACTTAAACATAACTGGCGAAATGTGGGTTCCTTTAGTACCTACACCTCCTACTACACCTCTGCCTAATCCTTTAGTACCTACACCTCTGCCTAATCCTTCGGGGAATACATGCCTTATATCATGTTAAAAGATACAATCTGCAATTCTGTGAGAGCTGCATAAGTTTTAATGAATTTGCCAGTTTGGCGTGAGTATACAAATATAAACTTTAGGAGGTATTTTCCAAACCCAAACCCATGTGCGCAGAATCACATTAAGCGGTAAGCGGATAAAGTGCCGGGTCGTGGGAGCAGCGCCTGGCGTGATTAGTGGAGATAAAAGTACTGTTATGGCGACGCCGGAACGAGAGCTTCCTCTCGATACCTCCAATAATCACAAATTCTAGTTTCCTTATTAAAAAATAAAAACCGGCCAAGTGCGAGTCGGACTCGCGCACGAAGGGTGTCCGTACCATTATCTATAAAAACGGCAAAAAAATCACGTTTGTTGTATGGGAGCCCCCTTAAATATTTATTTTATTCTGTTTTTTTTGTATTTGTTGTTATAGCGGCAACAGAAATACATCATCTGTGAAAATTTCAACTGTCTAGCTATCACGGTTCATGAGATATAGCCTGGTGACAGACGGACAGACGGACAGACAGACCGCGGAGTCTTAGTAATAGGGTCCCGTTTTACCCTTTGGGTACGGAACCCTAATAAAAAACAGATAATATCGAAACCTCTACCTCTTTCTTCCTCTCTCTACCTCTACTTTTCCTCAATATGGTGATATAATCCAACGAGAATATGACGTCGAGCGTGTACAAATACGTTTCTATGTGTATAGGCTGCGTAATAAGCGAGGTTGCTCTTGTTTGCGTCGGACAAACTTTCTTCCTAAATGAATAGAACTTCTTTGTAGATACTTAATCCGTACAGTCACGCGGAAATAACTAAATAATGTTCTTATTTTGTACGAACAAGTAATAGACGAAGCAAGAACTTCATAAATGTGATGCATGACCAGGCGTATATTATCTAGTTAAGGTACCTACACATGTTACAAGTATTTAGTAGGTATGTCTTATCTTAAAGAACGTTTCAAGTTCCTTTATGACACACATAATATATATTTGAGGTCATCGGAAAACTTGAGACTAGAAATGCCGATGCATTCGACCAGTTTTTATGACAAGTCTTTTACAGTTCAAGCAGTACGGTTATGGAATGCCTTGCCCGTATCGACAAGGCGTGCTAAATCTTTGTCCACTTTTAAAATTCTGGTAAAAAAACACTTCCTCTCTCCTTAAACATCATCATTAAATATAGCTCTTTTCTCCTGTTTCATGTTTATTATTGTATATATTGTGTATATATATATAAGTATATGCTTTATGTATTTATTGCATATGTAAATGGTACACCACTACCTGCAGTATTATCTCTCCTTCTCGCTTTAATCCATCCAAATTGTGTCACTCTATGTTAAATTTCTACATTTATATCGGTACTTTTTATGGTGTACATAATAAAGAGTATTCTATTCTATTCTATTCTGTTCTATGTCTTAGCCCGGGAGGTAGCGTTACAAATGACTCTGGAGAACTTTATTTTACGTGTTTCTTTTAAAAGTTCATGCGAGGGGCTGACGCATAATCCCCCGCCACCATGCAGCTGATGATTTTGTGTAAAATATTTATGAAAAAAATTCTGCTGGCGTACTATGACAATTTTTTTTTTTTCACCTTTTCCGTAACCTTTCAATCCTACACCCACCGCGGGTGCGTCAGCTGACGCTCGGTTCACTTATCAGTCATTCGACATATATTGAACAAGATGGCAACCGATCGGTGTAAAAACACTACCTAAAATGCAACGGTACCTCCCGGACTATCTAGTTTGGTAAGTATTTCTTACCTTCCCGTCGAGTGAACGTAAAGTTTCTGTAAGGGAAACTGATGAGATCGAACTGTGAGAGGGTCATGCCGGGAACAAAGTTGACGCTCTCAGAGTTTTGCCACTGGTACACTAGTTGTTGGTTCGAGTATGCATCTATAAGAAAACATATTGAAGTTCAGGGTTACAGGTCAAAATAGAGGAAGAAAACTATAAGTCCTAAATAGGCTTCTAAAGTTAGTTCAGTTTATTATATTATACTAGCTGCGCCCCGCGGTTTCGAAGGAATATCGGCGTAAGTGCTGATCCCGTAGGAATATCGGGGTAAAAAGTATCCTATGTCCTATTCCAGGTCCATGAGCCAAATTTAATCCAAATCCATTCAGCCGTTTTAGCGTGAAAGCGTAACAAACAAATAAACAAACAAGGTTATTACTAGACTAGCTGCGCCCCGCGGTTTCACCCGCGTAAGTCTCGATCCCGTGGGAATATCGGGATAAAAAGTATCCTATGTCCTATTCTAGGTCATGGTCTACCCATGTGCCAAATTTCATCTAAATCTGTTCAGCCGTTTTAGCGTGAAAGCGTAACAAACAAATAAACAAACAAACTCACTTTCGCATTTATAATATTAGTTAGGATTCCGCCCGCGGCATTCTATCTCTCTCTAATTTCATTGTAATCCGTTCAGTGGTTTAGGCGTGAAAAGGAACACGGAGGAATACAGACAGACGGAGTTACTTTCGAATTTATCATATTACTATGGACAAAATTATATTATATTATAAGTTAGGATTATACTTACAGCTTCCTAGAATAAGAGGACACGATTGTCGGTCCATCGGAAAATTGCGGAGTTCCATAGGACATTTTGCTTTGATGGTTAATCTGGAAACATAAGATGTATTTACAACAAAAAAACATCCTTAATACGTATATTACGAAAGTGCAAGACTGCACGAAAGCTTCATCAGTGTAGACGATGTATAATTAAGGATTTATGTAACCGAATTAGGCCCGGCTACAAAAATGGTCTAGATTTTAGTTAGAAACAGTTTACGTATTTGTTAAGTAGAACGGTAAATAGCTGAAAACGTCCGGAACATTGAACTAAGGCATTAGATTAACTAAAAGGATCCTCAGAGGTTGTGTGTCGCGTTCAACGAAGCAATTCTGCTGCCGAATTTCGTCCGAACTAAACCGATTAACGGGTGGACGGTTGCATATTCTCCGACAAAAATTAGACGAACTTCAGGTTTATATGGATTATTCCCATTTGCCTTAAAATATGTAGGTCATTTATAACGCTCGAATAAATTCACTGTCCAGGATCTTCTTTGTAGGCAATGGCCTAAATAAACCTACATGGTCATCTTTCATCTATATCGAAAACGAGCCAATATTGGTCATTGTGTGAGAAAAGGTATACAAAACGTTCTTTGCGAAAAATCGCTGATGAAATCTAATTGAAACTAAGACCACAACATAGCTAAAAAGAATCTTGATAAATCCTGACAATATCTCAATGGCGTTTCTTTTTAAAAACAACAATTCCCATCGGATTTAACGTTCGATGAAAACTCCACTGAGTAATCGGATCAGGGAATATTTTTCACTTTGCCAATTAAAAATGTCGGACGCTTTGGTTGTGTAAAGGGTATGAAATTAATTATTCTCAAACGTTAATTGGGATTTTCGTATTTGTCGACGTAAAGTTTTGTACCATAGATTGACGAACTCATGGCTTTGCTGTTTTCTAAATCTATTAAATTGAAAACTAAAATGCCTGTGTGTTAACGGACTCTTCTAACTCAACCATGCCGAAGTAAGGGGTCACGAATCCAATCGTGTATTTGTTCAATTGTTCAATCTGAGTTCATTGACTTGATAAAACAGATTCGATTAAATTGGTCGACAATTAATTCATCTCCACTGCATTCGTGAGTAGGGAAAACCATAAGGTTGCTTACCTCATCGAGTACAATATATCCCCATGTTGACTAATCCTGAGCAACTTATTCGGGACAGTTATAGTGTGGACATAGGAGTGTTTCCCGTTATAGAAATACGTGTCTGGCCGCCAAATCCTTTCGAGCATCTTGATAGAAAGTGACAGCGAGCGGATGGGACCGAGGAACGACAGCCGAGTGTCACGCCAATACTGCCTGAAGTAGCAGTCCATTGAATAATCCTGGTATAGAATATATTGTGTAAATTTTTTTGTTCATGTGTAGTTTGCTAGCAAAAGCGTAGACCACATTGAAGTGTGGGTTAAGATTGTCTACGATCATAAAATTGTTATGACTTAATTAAGTAGGTAACGTGTCACAAACAATGCACAAGTAACTTTGTCTTATAACTTCATAAAAAGCTTCTGCTACGAAAGAACTACTAACCTGCTTCAACGTCTACACGATCACAAATGCAAATTAATTTTTGCATAAAAATAAGTTGGTCAAACATGTCTAACTAATAGTACAGTGATCAATATTCAATAGTAATATATGTCACAGTATAGAGCTAGACGATTTTTTTTACCTAGAAAATACGGCACAAGTATTTTGTTCTACGTCAGTATAATGTTGTAGCAGGTTCGTAGCAGATTCGTAGCAGTCTCGTAGCAAGTTCGTAGCAGATTCGTAGCCTATTCATAGTAGGAGCTTTTATGAAGTTTGCTACGAATATTCATTTACTTAATTACGTCATTACGTTATATTATATCTTAATCGTTTGTACCCACCATATCAAGTTCAGAAACGGGTCCCATGCTTCTTATAAGAATATTCGTTTGTACGACAGTAGGGTATCCTGAAATACATCAAATACGCAATGTAAAGAGATATATGGCTTTAGTACACAAAGACAAGACTGACACATCTATGTCATACATAACTTAATACTTAGTTTGATTAACGGTTTATCTATAAAAGGCAAGTTATGGGGTCGAAATTGATCTACGAGTGACTATTGTTTACTAGAGCGTTTCTATACCTTTTTCATTGAAACATACCCTTCCCATGTGTAGGCAACTGTGAATTCTCATAATTCTTCAGCAAATTCTCTAAAACCGACGTAATGTTCTTCGACACTGCATCATTGATGCTTCTCTTAGCGTTTTGTTTCAAGGTGAACGCATTAACTTCATCATACGAGCCGTTTATATAATTGGAGAGTAACATTTCTGAGGTATCCCAATAGTCGTGTGTCTCGGAGGTATTGTGCGAGAGGTTTTTCGCGGTCGCAGACAAAATGCTTGGAGTGTGTTGCGATGTAGCGTCGTCTGGAGACTTCAGAGATGTCAGCGATATTGGAAACGTTCCATTTTTAGTCGTCAAGTAGATTGCTCCTTTCGCGTCAACTTGGAAAATGCTGTACACAGAGATTGAAAATGTCATTTAATTTTATAGGGTAGTTAAAAGCGTTTAGAAAATTACTGGACTTGGTTTGACAAGTGAAACAATGAAAAACAAATTAAATAATAAATACGGAAATACTGAAATTACGAATAATTAAATTAAATCTTAAGTAGATGAATGCGAAAATAATTATAATTATTTTTCCTTGTCTCGCTCCGATTTGGCCCTGTCAAAGATTGTCTGGAAAATATCGCCATTTTCAATAACACCACTAACTAATTCAGATATTGTGGTAATGTGACTGGAATTTGTTTGCGCTTCTTATTGGTTTACAATAAAATGTTAATCACTAAACAAATTACAGTCGCACGAAAAAATGTCACTATATTTAAAAAAAAACACTATTTAAAAAAAATATGTTGTTTCTTTTAAAATTTAAAAGAAACGACATTAAATATTGTGTTTTTTTTTACGGTTCAGATATCTAAAGTCGTGGTTTAATTGCTTGAATATTAAGTAACACGGGGCCGACTGGAGAGCCTTCACTCAACGCCATTCACAATGGAATACGGATTTTTAAGAACGATATCTTGGCATCTAGCCCGAACCGCTATTTTTTGTTTCTCTTTATGTTAAGAAGGGTTCCCTAAGCGTCATGATTCCCAACTTGAACACCTGATATTTATTGCGAGATCTTAAGTTTAACTTTTGAAAGGTCGTTTTATGTTTCAGTTTCAGATAGGCATTAGATATAGTTTATAACAAGATACACGATATTGTTGGCAAAGTTCAATAGGTTCAATTTGCGTGTCCTCTTTTCCATGCTAAGAGGTATCATTTGTACTGATCGAAGCAATCTGGTGTCATCTACCAGGTCAAAAGGAAGATGCCTCATATCCTGGCCCGCTCAGCATCGGACTTTTCGATATCTCGCATATAAACTAATCTCCAACTAGCACTACATCTTAGTATTTCCCATGTTCGAAGCAATCAATGCCAGTCTATAGCAGTGACCTAGTCAACTGGATGTATGTGACTCTAATTGCAGCCTGACACGCAATGATTGCTCCTTCTCGTGCTCTGATTTGATTGCTAGTTTGCTGCCTCCATTTTGGATTCAATTCAATATGAAAGATTATTTTGAACTTTCGATTTACTAAGTAGGTAACTGGCACGAAAGAACGGAATCTTCTATATTCACATACGACTAGTGAGTTGACAAAATATCGAGATTCTTTTATTATATGTTAGTTTAATATTAATGTATTTTACATCACAAACGTCCCGGAACAAATTCTTTAAAAGATGGTGAAAACTGCATCAAAATCCGATAAATAGTTTAGAAGAACAACGCGGTCACACTTACAAACACGAAAAATGACTTTAATTTATAATATGTGTATAGATGTGCCATGTTTATTATTCACTAGCTGCGCCCCGCGGTTTCTCTCGCGTAAGTCTCGATCCCGTGGGAATATCGGGATAAAAAGTATCCTATGTGTTAATCCAGGTTATAAACTATCTGTTTGCCACATCCAAATCCATTCAGCCGTTTTTGCGTGATTGAGTAACAAACACACAGACTTTCACATGTATAATATTAGTAGGATCTGCAAGTTGTACATAATTAACTAAACTTTTGTGTTTCTGAAATTCATTTTCGAATGAAGGCCCGAATCGATTTGTTTTCAGATTTCTTTCCATTCATACGTTCTACTTCGAAATATCTGATTGATGGATGGCCAAAGTTATAAAGTCTAATTCAACTTAGATATATCGTAAATCGATTTCGAGGGGACTTCCACGTCTGTCTAATTTATTTGATGTTTTATTTTTAGCCTGTAGGCTCGCGTTACCTCGGACTTTTGAAAAGTTTGTTAAGGATCATGATTATCGTTCTTGTCGTTGTAATCTTGTTTTCGTAACTGTGTAATTATCTATAGTCATCATTTATTTTTCGTTGCTTATATACTTATTTCGTATGTATGTATATATGTATCTATTATTTAGGATATGTATGTATATGTGTATCTATTTTGGTATATTGTATGTACTTATTACGCTAAGCAAATAATTTTATAAGTAATAATAATATATAAGTTTGTATAAAATAAATAAAAAGACTGATCTACATATTATTATATATTAAGAGAATAATAAACGAATGACAATATATGTAATTATAATAACTAAATATGAATAAAACTGTTTGCATCATAACGGATAGATGGGAAATGATTGAGATATCTAGTAACAAGCTTCCCCCGTCCCACTTATTTTAAAATGTTGCTGTACCCTGATTGTTTCTATTTATTAATTATTATCACCTGTATGTGTACATTATGGATTGCAATAAAGTTTGAAATTGAAATTATTATTTGCACCTACGACAGCCCCATTTTATGTCCAGGCAAATCACTGTCCATTCCAAGGTTGCCTGGAAGATATCGCGGATAGCGATAAGGCCGCCCATTGTATATTTTGTAGTGTTTGTTATTTTCTTTTGTTATATATTTTTGTGGTGTACAATAAAGAATATATAAATAAATAAATTATGAACTTGTTCATGTTAATATTATTGTATTAATATAATCGAATAGGAATAGCACTGTTAGTATGCTATTCAGCAGACTACTTATTAAGAAAAACTGAATAGATGCCTCTGTCTCTGAATCTTAACCTTAAAGAAAAGTGGAGTTCACTGATGGAAAACACTATCAAGATTAACAAAGAGATCATACTTTTTAATTTTGTCAGTTTGTAAAAGTTTTAGCAGAACTAGGTATTACGTGAAGGGAGTAGTTTTCTAATTTTCTTTGCTCATTTAAGCTGTCAGGTTGGCTGTGAGGCGCTATGAATGGACCGGTAATATTACCACCACCACGCTGCGCTTTCCGTTCAGGTGCTCGTGGCATTAAAGGTAATTAGTTCTTAGTTTGGTATACCTGGAGCATTATTAAAATGTTTTGTAGGTATGAATGACACAGCTTTGCTAAATAATGAGTGAAATTGATAGTATTTTACAATGTGGGATGATGCAATGCTTTAGAAAAACTGTGTTAGAAGTCCTTTTAAAGGGAATAAATAATACAATTTTGGTAGTACTATATCCAAATTATGCGAAAAAGTGCGTCTCACGCGTAAGTAACTATTGACACATAACGTCCTATGTTAAAGAGAGTTTAAAATTATCCCATTTTAAATACTGAATCTTTCTAATATTGAATAGATGTAACTTCATAATAAACAATTATCACACATAACAAGTCTACTCACGGGTATTGTATATACTACAGTTCAAATTGGCTGTAACTCTTTGAATACATTTATCAGTGTTGTCGGATTCGCGCGTTCACCTCAAAGGGAGACGCGTCAAAGGAAGCGTCTTATCACTAGAGGGCTCGATACTCGCGATTGATTGAACAACATACCTATCTACCAGCTCCCACTAGTAACATCACTAAGTTGTTGTGCTATACCTATATCTAGAATATCGTTAGTAGGGAAGAAAATGTATACAAGTTTGATAAAGATTGCTAGAGCTGTTTGTGGCACTGATTTCTATTTTCTTTGATTTTAGTATCCATACAGATGAAGAAGAGGAATCTGGGACTAAATTAAAAATTGCATACAAAATGCTTAAGTATTTTCTTTTAATATAATGAGCACCTCGGATTTGTATCATAATTTCAACCACTAAACGACCGAATCAATATTCCATCATTACTTTTAACTCTTAATCTATTGTCTGGTGTCTGTTATACAATGATTTTTCATTAGTACAGGCACCAACGATACACTTTTTTGTGTAATGTAATTTTTTTACTTGAAAAGTTTTTGTGATTCTTATATGTGTTTTTTCTGAAATAAAAAATGTATTTGTTTTATTTTATTTTTAATCTTTATCTTCTCTAAAAGCTTCTTCTCAAATATCCTTTTTCAAGTTCGCGGCTACTTCTATAATCATAATGTATCGAGTTAAAACTTAGTTAGCGTCGACTCATGGCCTGTAACATCGAGTTAGGAGGACAGCGATGGCGACCGCCCCGTCGCCTCGCTAATACAAAGATACGGTAAAAACTATCATTAGGACGAGAGCACAGAAAACTCCACAAGTTCTTGTTTTATAACTGAATTTTGTGTAGTTTTTCTAGCAGTTCCAGTACTTAGGAGTATGACTAGGTGGTCATTTCCACGAATTTTCACAGCTGCTGTGTTGTGCCTAATCTGTTTCATACTTTTTTTCCTACAGTTACGAGAAGTTAGATGGACCCAGTAAATGGACTAAGTTCTTGAGACTTGGTAGGCTATTAGGATAGGAGGCGATAAAAAAACAAAAACGATATGAAAGATGCAGAAAAGTAAAGAATATTTCTTAGATAAAGTCGTAGTGTTCCTGACTAACTTCCATATAAACTATCATCCGGGATTGAATTTATTTATTTATTTATTTATTTATTATTTATGTACACACAGTAAAATACAAAGAGATATGACATAATTATGATATGAGTACAAAGGTACTGCTTATTTCTTAAGAAATTTCTTCCAGCAGACCTGCGAAAGGAGAAATGAGAAAGAAATGTAGACAATAGTGTGTGAGAACAAGAAGAGAAAAACATGATTATGCGAAGTCTTAACTAAAATATTAAATATACCTACACATATACTCAAGAAAATTAACATATACTTAAATAAATACATAAAGCTTAAATATATAAACATAAATACACTATAGGTACCTATATAATTATATACTCATAGTTGAGAGGAAAGATAATGCTCTTTTACACGAAATTTAAATAAAGAAACAGTTTTCAGATCACGAATGCTAGGCGGAAGTGAGTTCCACAATCTTACAGCACGGACAGAGAAGGAATAAGAATAATAGCTAGTTTTATGAGGATGGGATTTAAGGAGGGATCTAAGGTGAGATCTACACGGTGCGTCACTAGGACGAGCGTAAGAAAAACGCTCACGCAGGTAGGACGGATAGGACGGGTTGTGTAAGATGTTGAAGAGGAGACATAAAATCCGAGTGTTCCTGCGAAGGCGGATTGGGAGCCACTTGAGTTCCTTGCGAAGGTGAGAAACATGGTCATATTTTCGGAGACCGAAAACAAAGCGAATGCACAAGTTTTGCAAGCGCTCAAGCTTGTTTAATAGCTCCTAGCTTGAATGTTCAAAAATGCTTCCTGTCTTCGTGCTTCCCTCGTTATATAATTTCATGCTATCAGTATCCAGTAGTTTAGGGTGTGCGTTGTCTGTCAGTGAATGAATTTAAGATTTTTGTTAAGTAAAAATTATGTATATTATTGAAGAAATTATACCTAACTCAATGTCATTAATGAGACAAGAGCTTAGGTAGGTACATAGGCAAAATAACCTCCAACATAAAATGTTTAGCTGAAATAAAATAACGAAGTTGTTTCACATCAAGGAACCTTAAATTATTTTTTTTTTCTTTGTGCGATAAAAAGTGGTTGCGAGGCGTCATTGGAGGCCAGGAGGGTACTCGAAGGATGAAGAACACTCCGCGCGGTACAAAATGTGCCAAATTGACAACTCAGGGCGCGATCGCACTTCGGATATTGCAGTGAACTTCGCCCTTTGATTATTATCTGCCGTTACTATGATGTGTAGGTATTCTTTGTGCGAGGAAGTTACTTTGACTAAAACAAAACCTATGAAGGAAAATAAAAAGGAAACGAGTGTTGAGTAAAAGAGTAAGTGAGTGAGTAAGAAATCTGTAGATATACGTATTTATTTCCCAAAAGAACCGGCTTTTGACACCCTACGTAACTTCTTATTTGTGATTTGTTATGGTGTAGATACAATAAAGAGTCATCATCTGCCGAGCCTTTTCCCAACTATGTTGGGGTCGGCTTCCAGTCTAACCGGATGTAGCTGAATACCAGCATTTTACATGGAGCGACTTCCTATCTGACCTCCACAACCCAGTAACTGGGTAATACGATACCCCTTGGTAAGAATGGTTGTCTGACTTCCGAACTTCTGACGGCCCGTAACGACTATCAAAGAGCCACAAATGACAGCCGGGACCAACGGCTTAACGTGCTTTCCGAGGCACGGAGGAGTCAACCCCGGCAAGCGTAGCTTAACCTGATGGATTGATCCGTGCGGCTGTTATTACTTAGCCACGAGCTCCTCTAAAGAGAGATACAATAAAGAGTATTCTGTTTTTTTAAACTAACCCACAGTTAAATATTTTGATTCCCTAAGATTTTCCTTGATTATCTACCTATTTCTCATACTGTAGGTCACTTAAGTCGTTATTCCACCGGGACTCGGTCTGGACGGGTCTGTGAGGGGCTTGTTTCGCAATCGCTCGTTCGACACAAAGCGATACTGAAGCCTTCATACATTTGCGATAAGCTTCACTTAAAGCCTTACATCGCTTGTCCTAATGGCTGATATTCTGTCTGCATGTAGTAGATACGTTCTGTTCTCTCGGAGTAATGAGATTAAGACACTTTTTGTAGGTATTGGTATTTAAAATTTATGTTAATAATCAATAGATTGTTTATTTCGAGTTTTAAAATAAGTTTGTTAGATTTATTTGAAAAACTAAGTGTACAAAACGGATTATAAATTTCTTGTAATTATTATGAGAATCTGTTATTAACCCAACAGCGTAAATATTCTTGCTAATTCGTTTTAAATACTTTCCGTTTAATTAAGTTTACTTTTTGTATTAGTTTCAAAATCCTTATTAAGTCTACTATAACTGACAAACTTCGTCGTTGGCAGTTTGCTTAGTCAGCTTAGCCCTGAAGAAAAATTTTAATTTTCTTATGCCAACATTATCACGCAACCAATTAAAATTCTGTTATAATACCTAAACCCTTTTTCATTAATTACCCGTTGCAAGAGGATTATTTATTATTTTATAATTCGTTTTACGCTGAACCTTGCCCCTCAATTTTTGACCAACATCAATTTACTAGATGTTAATAACAACACTTTTTCCTTGGTAAGCTTTTTATTAATGTTCATAGTTTAACAGTTACTAAACTATCAATTATATAGTTTAAAAACCCTATCACGATGTTTCCTCGTTATAACCCAGTTCACTAACGATGATTAAATCATAAAGAAATATGAGAGTGTGACACACTAAAAAAAATATATTAACAGCGTCCTGGCCTGGTCGGTCGTGTCCCAGTGTGCCCGGGGCCGTCAGTACTAGCACGTTGCCCAGTAGCACCATGGCGCTCGGCAGAGGAGGCTGGAGAGCATCGAATTGTTCCAGTATATACCCTATAGCCATCAAAATGTGCCCAACATATGGAATATAAATTTCAATAGAGTCCACCAACATTTGCAAAAGACTTTTTACGTCATTGTGCTAGTTTTGTGAAGCGGCGGCATACAAATCCTGGTATTCTTCGATGATCAAGAGATTATTTGCATTAACGGAGAAAGTATTCTCACCAAAATTGCGGCGCAACTGTCTGAGGTAGAGCAAGTTTGCGATAGCGGCGTATGCGTCGGATGATAGCGTGACTAGGAACTGCCCCATTAGTAGGAGCATACTAGCCACGAGGAATGAGTTGTATTTTTCAAAGTAAGTTTGACTTATTAGGTATCCAAACAGCAGCAAGCAATTTCCGGCTATTGAAAGTTTGGATTCTATTACCGATGTGAAAAATCTGATGACTGACTCTCGACAGTGTTCAATCGTACGGTGGCATTGTGTGAGTAATTCTTTCGGAATGCTGAAGTTCATAATTATTATTGATCTACGCCAATTGGTATGCGTATGACAGATGTTTGCCGATACTTTTTTAGTTTTGTATCTTTATACCATGGTTCCAATTAGTTGTTGTCTACATCCCCAGCCTATTTTACAAAGCGCTCATTTCACTTTGATTTAATTTTCCGCCTGCGCCTCATGAATACTGACTGTAGTACTAATAATTTGGATGCAAGGTAGGTTGTATTGCTTTTGTAGGTTATTTTGGCAACGTCAACATCTTATAAGTAAAACTTGACTTTTCCTTATGATACTTGTCAGCTTTAGTGATAATCTATGGTCAGCTTGTCTAGAAAGAAGTCTGGTAAAGTAGTTTTAATTTATTTTTCTGGTGGACATTTTAAACAGAACATTTAATTCTATAAATAGAAACGAATACCTATAGCTATACCTATAGAAAATTCTCGGGACCTCTGCAGTCATCGTTGGCAAATATTATTAGAATATTATACAGTTGTGGCGGCAGGTAGAGTCGACCGGCGCTCATAGGTATTTGTTTTTAGTGAAGAAAAGGGTAAATTCCTCGGAGAGCCGAGTGTCTCGAACGCGGTTTCAGATATAAAACGCGCTGCACAAACGTGGGACAGTATGGGTTCTTAAAATAAATTATACCTAATTTAGACTACAGTGGTGTACCGCACAGGGGGCTTAAAACAGTCACTTTGGCAGAATCATAATAGGAAAATATTATGGATCATCGCAAAATGTCACAAAGTGACAATTCATAATTATGATCGTGCGATTCCTATTACGAAATAATTCATCTGTTGGACAGTTTTCTATGAGGATTCGTAAAATGGTCCACATAATATGAATTGCTTTTGTGTCACATTAGAGGAATTGATAATGACAGCTGGAAATTCAGGAAATGAAATGCTTTTAGAGGAATTCCTAATGTGGCCGTTTTAGGCCCACTGTTCACCGTAGCTGATTACCGTGACGTGTATATCATGAAGTAGGTACAAAAGTTTTTACTTAATTGACAACATAAAGTTATCAATCGAAGGTTTTACGACTGAATATCGGTACTACAGGAATTATTAACGATGATGAGGACTACCTAGTTAATAAAACACGAGAAGGGTAGTGAGTTATAAAAGCTATAGGATGTAGAAAATGTGAGCCAATTAATCAAACACATATGTGTACTTAACTCGAATCACTTCATGAGATATTAAATTATGTCCTTATACATTAAAGACGCAATTGCTCTGAACAAAATCTCTAAACGAATTATATTCCCGAGACACCTTCTATTTAATCAAATTATAAGGGTTGAATTGCAAATAGGCTGAAAATTCGTCTCTGCCTGATGAAGGAAAAAGTATTTTATATCTTTTCTAAGTTGGTTACTGAAATTCTTTAATTGAAATTAATATTAAAAGTCGTCGCCTTCTTTTGGATGTCCAAGATTTCTATGAATTTAATTTGAATTATATTCTTTAAAAACCTTATAACGGACGTGGTTTTCCCTCGCCTCCGAGGAGTACTACAAGACAGCACAAAGCAAGAAGCAAGTGCAAAGTGAAGGGCTTCTAAAATGGTTTAAAGCAAGGTTTATTAACTAAAGTTTGTTTTATACTTGGGCCATTGTAGCGTGAAATAAATGATTATCATTAATTTTATGTATAATTTTCGGAAATCAGGGGCTAACCCCTGAGTTTTACTGATTTTGTAGTAAAGCAGTTTATGAAAAATGTCTCTAGTATAACCAACTCGTAAATGTTGCATTTCTAAAACGAGAATCTATCCTATGCTTTTCAAGTTCTATTTAATCGACACTGCAGTTTAGATACAATTATTTTATTGCTTGCACCACAAACATTGTTAGTTAGATTGAATACTATCAAAACGCAGATTTTGAGTTCGAGATAAATGCTTCGTTAAAAACATCTTTTGTTGTGAAGGAACTGTTATTGTTGTATATTCTATAGTTTGGCAACCTGCCATAAAATACCGCGATTTTATGAACTTTCAGTTCACAATATTTAAGCCAAACGTGGTTTTAACTAGTGCTTTGGCACTTATGTCCTTCACCGGTGCTGGATTGAGAACTGAAAATAATAGTCGAATATTATGTGTGATATTATTGCTCACTTTCTATTACGTGGGACTTATACATATCAAGCGAAATGTAGGTGTACTATAGGTACACACATTGTGTCACCCTATGTAAAATTTCTACATTTATATCTGTATTTTTAATGGTGTACCTATTAAATAGAATATATAATAAATAATAGAATAGCATAGACTAGAATAGGATAGTTAGGCAGAGGTACACCTCTGCCTAATCTTTCGGGGAATACAGGCGGTGGTATGTGTGTGTGTGTGTTATAATGTGGAGAAAATCGTATGTAAAAAATGTTGTGTGCAAAAAGCACCTCGAACCTTGACACACTGGTCACTAATAAGATGGATGAAGGGCATCTGCGATATTTTCATGTTTAGAGTAGGATATAAAAGCCATCGCTCATGGCTAGATAATTTGCAAGTTGGTTGTTGTCGCGTCCTCTGCCGACATAACGTTTGACTGATCGCTTCTTTACTTCTTTTATGCCGCTACTGTTTTTTGAAGATTATAAGGTTGGTCTATGATTTGTAGAAAATGTATGCCCATGTGTATTAACAGCGTAATAATAATTTCATCGCCAAAAAAATATAGGTAAAGTGTTTTATAATAGGTATTGTATAATTTTTTCACTATTCTTCCACTATAGACAAACTTTTCTACACGCGACAATGTGATCAACAGGAAAACTAAACGTGCACCTATGACGCTACAATCTAAACGCATTTTAAAACTCTCTCCATCCTTCCATTTTACACAATATTACGGTAAACTTTATTTTCTTCACAAAGGATGAGTTGTAGGAAAAGTATGAAAAATGCATTTGGGGGTTAGGTGAGGGGGTATAAGATTCATTTCCTGTACTTAAACAAGCGGTGTGGTGCATTCTGGTCGAGCCGTGAGGTGTTAACTCGTGCGGGAGTTTCTCGAGAGCAGCTCAACAAGCTTTCCCTCGTTAGAGCGCCATCGCTATCGGATTTATAAGGGATTTGAAAGGTTCTGGATTATACTAAATGCTGTTCGATTATATAATTTCAACATCAGAAACATCGAGTCAAGATAAAAGATTTACTTTTCTTGACTCGATGTTTCTGATGTTGAAATTATATAATGACTTATTTTCACGTATAGTGAAAATGTTATGTACATATTTGTCGAGCGGTGGTACAAAATATTACAACATGATTTTGACATAGTTAATCTTCAGTCAGTAAGTTAAACGATGTCATACTCTCAGTAGATAAATAGTAGGCTCTTGTTATTTTACGGTTTAGAATAAAACTGTTCCAGAAGAGCTTCGATGTATTTTATCCTGATTCATGATCCCGATTTAAGCAAAATACGTTCTTATTTGAACATTTCGAAAGATCCATAAACCCTCAATTGATAGGTAATTCTAACCAACGAAGGTTGAACGAATTCACACAAGGGGAATATCGTCAAAATGTACTGTTGTAGAAGAGAAGACCTATGACCAGAAATGGATGTATCAAGGCCCTTAGAACTAAGAATAGGCAAAGCACCAATCTGCCTAGCCTTTTCCCAACTATGTTGGGGTCGGCTTCCAGTCTAACCGGATGCAGCTGAATACCAGTATTTTACATGGAGCGACTGCCTATCTGACCTCCAGAACTCAGTAACTGGGTAATACGATACCCCTTGGTTAAACTGGTTGTCAGACTTTCGGGTTTCTGACGACTCGTAACGACTGTCAAAGAAAACAACTGACACAGACTGTCACAGGCAAAGCACCAGTTTTAAAAATAGTGGCTGTCAAGTTAAAAGTCTGCTAAGTGATAATGAATCGTTAGGAGTGCTTGTTGACATTGACTAACATCATCTCATCGGTCGATAGTTGGCAGTTTGTCAAGTTTGCCTCGAGTCGGTGTGCCCTTGCGACGAAACTGCGCAACGTTGGGAGCATGACACGTTACCTTTGCGAGGATAAGAGGAGCATATTTACAGTACATTATCTCGTCGTTGGCATATGTTGTACTACACTATATGTTACGCTGTCAGCTTGACTTGATGGCTTAATGCATTCTATGTAGCACGGATGTGATAGATTACGCGGTGACTCTTATGTAAAACTAGTACATTTTGATAATAGTGTTGTAGTACCAGTAGTTCTTTAGGAGTATGAGGAACAGGGTGTAAAGTTCACTCATACTCCATAGAAAAGGGAGGATCCTCCAACCAGACGGGTGTTGTGTCTGGCGGGCAACTGCCCAACGATTGATGTTGGGTTCATGTATATATGTCCACTGCTCGGTAAACTTTAATTGCGCGATGCAGGATTTATGTGACGTCAGGATTTTTTGTCTGACGTCAGGTCTTTGATGCGTAGTTCGCATGTGGCGATGTAGATACCGCCACAGTTCCATGTGGGACTGGAGTTAGAAAGAGAGATCGAGAGGGTTGTCGAACTATCGACAAAGCTAGAAAATTTGGGTTATGAATTATCCTAGTTCTGAGGCCCTAGACAAAGTGACATTCTATCAGCGATGACGACGATGGAAAACGCAAAAATGTATAGGACTGACAGGATTGACATAAGCTATCGAAAAGCTGTAGAAATACGAAACGCTTTGGAAGCTATTATCACTTGTCTAGGCCCACAGAGGGCCTAGACAAGTAACAATCGCTACACATTTTTTCTTTTCCATCATCGATAACGCTGATAGAATGTCACTTTGTCTAGGGCCTCTGGTTCTGTAACCAGCGTTACTATACCAGAACAAGGATAGTTCTACTGACCTACTTATACCTTACATATCATAGTCATTACTAAGCCACATAAGGGCTCGAACGACAGAACGAATCGTCGAAATAAACCTTAATCTAAACTTAGTAAGTTCCAAAGATCTCAATAAAGACGACCGGTGTCCATCGCTGTTGATATACCGGCCTATATTTAAGTCGTCTGAAGATTTCCTTTCGTCATCGACTAAGAAGGTATCGAAAGGGCTCTCGTAAATCTCCAGGTTCTTAAATATGTAAGTTGGAACTTGAAAGGACCTTTCTACACGCATCGCCGGTCGCGATAAGCATGTTGGGATACGATACGATATTCTCAGCTAACGCGTTGCTGCGGGAAGATAGCAAGCGCTTTATTGAATTCGTATGCAGCGTAACAAGCGTAAGCGATTTGGTATTTTCCTTTCTTAATTGTGTTATTGTTGTATCGGTTGTATTTTTTTATAATAAATATAAAGGGCAGTATTGCCAGTTTAAAAAAAAATGCTGTGCTTGGGGTTAGACTTGTGACATATTTTATCAATAAAGTAATGTTAGACTATCGCCGAATATATTTATTAGGTTAAAACTTTACCTAGAATAAACAAAAGTGGTGGTCCAGTGGTAACGACCTCGATTAACGAGTTGTAGGTCGTGGGTTCGAAACCGAGCAGGCCCTTTGTGTATTTAATTTCATCACCACTGCCCTCAAATCGATGAAGGGAAACATCGTAAAGAAACAAGCATATCTTTCGTCATCTGCCTAGCCTTGTCCCAACTTTGTTGGGGTCGGCTTCCAGTCTAACCGGATGCAGCTGAATACCAATATTTTACATGGAGCGACTGCCTATCTGACCTCCACAACCCAGTAACTGGGTAGTAATACGATACCCCTTGGTAAGACTTGTTGTCAGACTTAAAAAAGCATATCCTTATAGAACCAAAAATTCGAAGACATGTTTCAGGTCCAGTTGCAGTTGCAGGAGTGGCTGGAGAGGCGCCACGGCGTCCTCACCTTCCGGCTGACGCAGGTCCTCACCGGACATGGCAGCTTCGGGAGGTACCTGTGCAGGATTAGGCGGGAGGAAACGCCCGGGTGTCACCACTGTGCGGATCGTCCGGAGGACACGGTGGAGCATACGGTGGAGGTGTGCCCTGCTTGGGTGGAGCACCACCGTGTCCTCGTAGAGGCGATTGGCGGCACTGACCTCTCGCGTCCGGCCCTGGTCCAGGCCATGGTACGGAGCGAGAGGGCATGGGAGGCGGTCACCTCCTTCTGCGAAGCAGTGATGCTCGCGAAGGAGGAGGCGGAACGCGTGAGGGAGAGGCAAAGCCTGCGCCCTCACGCCCCTAACCGCCGCCGCTGGAGACACCCTGGCCGTCGGGAATCCCAGGCGGATTCCCGGCCACCATAGGCGCGGGCTTGCGGACGGCGAGCAATGGGTAGCTCGCCGTCCGATAAGGACCAGGCCCGGGTCGATGGCGCGTCGTGTTCCACGCGCGCCTCAAAGAGATGTCAGCACACCTGACGGGGTCCGTTAGGACCGATGCCTGCCAGGGTTGCGGAATAGTCCGAAAGGGATACCGGGACCCTGGCAACAGGCAACCGAAGGAACACGGGTGGGTTTTAGTCAGTAAGAGTCTGACACGCCCTTCCGCTCCGCCCAGAGCGGGAGAAGTCATATGATGACTTCCCACCCAAAAAAAAAAAAAAAAAGGTCCAGTTGAAAACCAGCGTCAGGCACTAGTTGTCTGGCATTTTTGCTGAACTGGGCCTATTTGGCGCAGCCGCGAGACACACTTCCCTCTTAATTTCTTACTTTAGGTACCTACACCTTTTATTTGTTTATTGTTTACTTGTAGTTACATTATATTGTGTGCCCTGTCTGAGCTAAATAAATGTTTTTCTTTCTTTCTTTCTTTACATCTAACAACCCGAACTGGACCCGCGTGGTAGATTACAGCACACTCTATCTAACTCTATCTCGTAGGAGACGAGTACTGTGTCCCAGTAGTGGGAACATTTTAAGCAGTATATGAAAAAATATAGTGATTCAGATAGAGTTTTCTTTTACCATTTGACGATGACGAATTGCTACGTCTAAAGTTTTGTTTTTAGAGCCATATCTTAGAGAAAGAAACAGTATTCAATTTCGTAGACTAATGATATTTTTGTGCCATTAAATTCTATTCTGTCACTGTTTAGAAAAACTGAAGGTTGTATAAATCAACTGAGATATCTATTTAGGTAAATAATTGACTGATAAATGCTGTTCTGCGTATTTTCTGACGATCTAAAAGTCTTGGTTTACTTTTTCATCTCTAATTTTCTTTTTCAAAACTGATCGTAACTTAGTTTTTCAACATTTAACTTAATTTAATGCTCCATAACAAAAAGCTAACTATCACAAAATCTCACTATCTAAGTTTATCCGAATATTTAGACAAAATATATAATTAAAAGCAAGTCTGTTAGGATTTCCGCTCTATTAATTTTTAAGCTAGTATCTGAGTGCAGCAAGGAAGATTCTAGGACTACGTTTATCCCGCGGCGACGTTCGTACACAAGCCCCGTACACTCTGTGCAACTAAATGCTGTATTGGCTCAGTTTCTAATTCAAACGTCGCTCTGTTTTGAAAAGCTTTTATTTTATTTAACTAGACATGTTTTTACCTGGAAAATCGGTGGACTTTTAAAAATTAAGTATATCTTGTAATAACATTTTTCTGTAAAACAAAATCAATTACAGAAAAATTGAGAAAGAACAGGAAAAGTTTTCACGTAGTACGGACCAACATTCTGAGTTTTCCTATAAACGTAGCTTCCGACAGCAGAGCAATCAACAACATGTAATGAAATAACAAATTACGTAATAATAAATCACGAACCGACATATAAGATATACATAACTTATAGTAGGATATGTACTTGTACATTTGGCTAATGTTATTTCCCAATCTATCACGAGTATTGTGTCCGATAGGGGAACGGCCCGGTACGAGATGCGGGGCATGGCGTTGTTTGACATTCGAAAATGAGCAAGATTTTGACGGCAATTATTATTTAACGATTCAAGTTTATTTCGAAAAACTGCTTTGATATACATCATTTGCATTGGTTATTAAAATTAAGTACCTATTACAAAAATAAAATAAGTAGGTATGTACTTACATATTAATTTATATTTCTGTGACAGTAATTTCCGGTCAACGCGTCTAGTATCTACATAGATTTTTTGATCACTGATATGAATCGAAACAACTTATTTTCGCTGGTAAATTGATATTGTAACATGTTCGAAATTAGTTGATTTCTACACTCTCCGGTAATTACGGTAGGTACCTACTTAAGGTTAAGTACTCAACAAAGACAAAGTCAAATAAATCATTTATTTCAAGGTACCTACTATTGAACGTAAGAAAATAGAATTAATACTAGCTGCCCCTCCCAAAAAGTTGTTTCGTATGAAGAAGAATGGGCACGAAACTGCATAGTACCTAACTCTTTTAAAGTGTTTTAAAATATTTTGTATTAAGTACTACTTAAACGTAGAATCTCAAAACAGCATTCTATAAAATCCATTATTATAGTAAGAACTTCAAGATTATTATGCAATTATTTTCCCTCAGAGCTGAGGATTAAGGAGCATCGTTACTAAATTGCTTCGCTAACGGCAAGTAAACGGATTAGGGGGGTTCGTATCATTAAACAGACGCCTAGCATAATAGCCGGCCGTGCGACCCGGGGTTTAGATAGACGTACAGCGACTGTGAACGCAGCCTATGTAGGACGGATGTATGGATGGACTCCTCCTAGGTCTAACTAAATGAAGCTATTGGTAGATATATATTACACCAAGCCTAACTCTATAATCCAGGTTACATAACTCACAAAATATTTTTTAGTAAAAACTGTAATAGCTGACCCGACAGACGTCGTCATGTCCTATACAAAACCCTATAGAAAAAAAAGCATGTTCAGTTTTTCCCGATTTTTTTTCCGGGAATCTTTTCCAATATTTCCGTCCATAAAAACCTAATTAGACTAAGAAAATTTTAAAAGAGTGCTTAATCGGTGAAGCCGTTCTCAAGTGTTGCGCTTACCAACGAATAGCATTTTATTATATAGATAGAAGATATAAGTTCGTTATGAACCTTCAGTTTCTCGAAAATAGACTTTTCCATGACTTGAACGCATTACCTACTGTCGGAATAATAATTGAACTGTCAATATCTTACGTGACAGATGATACATGATATCGCAGTTTTCAGGACATTACACACATTCACTTTAAAGTTTGTAAACATGCTCGTAAAAATATTTTAAAGTGCAGATTGAACGTAACGTGATCTACAAAGTATTTCAGCTTAACACAAGACATAAAATGAGTTTTACATTTTATATTATAATCTCTTTCGAATGTATATCTGTATAATGTATATATTGAAGATAGAATGTCCAAACTGTCTAAAGTACTTATTACTTAAATAATAATTATGTTAAGTCTAGTTTCTAAACAATATCACACTTGAAAAAAATCCTCAGCTGCATCAGTTTCAAAACTAATTTCTATTGTAAAAAAATATTCCAAGGAATGACAAATTGAACTCTATTATAATATACTTTAGACGCAGACAGTTAAAAGAACATTAACGAAAATAAAATATTCTAAATGCGAAAATGATGTTTGCTAATTACATCAAGTTTTTTTTTTCTTAGAAATTAAGAACCATTTTTACTAAAACTTGGGGTGGAAATCGGTAGAATGTTCGACATCGTTGTTTACAAAATAAGGTTGTGTCCATACAAGCATCATATCGGTCAAGCGATGATGCATGTTGATTGATAACTTCCGATGGGTGACCACAGTTTTCACCGACGGAATTTCGGGACCAACAGTTTACCTTACCGCTTTTGAAAAATTGAGCAGTTCCGTAACGCACGTTTTATGTAAATCGCAGTAGTTATATTTCCTCCTGGTATTTTTCTGGTACTTTCTTATCAAAAGCTGGAATTCACGTTCTTGTTTAAAAATTCTTCGATAAGGTATAGCTTAGCGAATTTATGAAACACATTTTTTTTTAAACCCAGCCTTATAGACACAAACCTATTGACTTCTTACGAATGAACAATGTCTTGACTTTGCTTACTATTAGCTATCTTAAAGTACCTACTGGGTGTTAGGGTAGACACCGTTATCCTTCCGGTTAAAAAAATCAGCTGTTCCATACATTTGTGTTCACTTAAATTGACAAACTGTATGGGACAGCTGATTTTTTTTTTGCGATTTCAATGTTGGTCCCATAGAAAAAGTATATTTATAGATGACACCAAACCACTAGTTTCAAGGATAACGGTGTCTACCCTAACACCCAGTATACTTGACAACGAGTTTCTAGAACAATCAGACTGAAAATTAAGCTTCGATATATATTTAGGTAAAGCAGCCTAATATGTAAGGTCAGACAAAAAAACAGTTACAGAAATCAAAGATTCAGATATTACACATTATTTATTTAATTAGTGGCTTCATACATATTGTTCACGGTTAAGGGATGGTAGTCAGTTGCAGGGTCGAGTCCCCGAGGGTATCCATTCGTTCAAATGTTATCATTTTATTACATTTGATTTTACTTTTAGACTTATTTAAATCTATTGCTATTTGTTTTTACATGTTTATTTTATTTGAAAGATAGTTTTTCGGTATCTCGTTTTCGAAGGTTTTAACCCTCAATATTGTTCTTCTAGTATGAGTAACTTTAAATTCAAGGTGAGTCAAGTTATTATGAGAACATAGACACGTAATTAACCCCTTGAAAAAGTTGAAATAATAATAAAACACGACAGTCTATTATGTTAGGCATCGGCAAATAACGCTTTGAATACAAAACACAGTATTTAGATACAAAATAAAACTTTAATAATGAGGTTGTATCCAAGTAGGCTACAACGCTTGAATAAACAAAATAATCGGCGAGCAACGAACTGCTGACTGTTAGCAAATAAATAAATACAACGAACGGGAAATCAAAATCAGCCGGTAGTCTAGTAGATAATGAATCTGCAAACACTTTCAAAACCTCCTATTTTTGTTTCCTGCGACCTACAAAGATATTCAGGAAAACTGGTAAGAATTTTACCACTTTATGAAATAATCTCGTTTTCCGCTTAAAAATAAAAAAGCGGAATTCTCAGGTGGTTCGACGTCAAAGGAAATATTTAATAAAATATATGGCTACAAACACCAGTTACATATATCTACACTATACAGTGTTAAGATCTTTCTGATCTAACAATTTTGTAGGTAACATAACATACCTACACATCATAACATCACGCCTGTAATCCCCGAAGGGTTAGGCAGAGGTGTACGGTCGCGGTCTGAGAAAGTTTACCACCTTAAGGCTTACAATTGCATGCACACATCTATGTCACAGGGTCGAATATTCAAAATTCAAACCTATTTTGTTAAAGGTCATTATGGTAATGTGTGAACTTTAAAATTAAGCTATAGCATTTTAGACTTTACTGCACACAGTGTGGTAAAGAATCTAATTTGAAAACTGAAAAACAATTTTAGAACGCATTAGTACTTAAAGAACACCCATTTTTCGCCAGTAATCGTAACGTTTTCATAAGAAAATATCCCTATATCTTCATATTATATGTCATACTCAGATACGCGTAGAGGCATAGTTATTATTACTGTATTTTATTTAGGTACCGTTTTTATAAGGTAGTTTGGTCACGCCTGGGTATTGCCTCTATCGTATTTTATTTATTTTTGAAACCTTTAAATTGTAAAGGCCCTCACGTGCGTCCTAACAGTAGTGTTCAATTTAAAGATCGGTTTATAACAATAATTCTTTTATTCTGTAGTCCTCACAATGGACCGTGTTAAAAAAGTAATGAAAAACTCCTACGATTTATTTATGAAATAAGTTTTAGGGAAATGTGGGTATTCTACCTCTGGTAGCCCTTTAGAGAATACCTACAGCAGCTTAATTTCATGTTTTGCTACATAAGTGGTTATGTACAGTCACGGACTTTAATTGATGAGCCACCTGGCACTGTTCGTATTTTAGCCGTGTAATGCAAATCGGGTTTATTCGGTTCCCGACACGGAAAGTCATAATGTCTTCGTATTAGTAGAAGAAATTTATATTTAATAACTTTACCGGTTGGCTAACCTGAGAGCCAGAACTACAAACTTGACAGCAGAGTGACTACCCAAAGTCAACCAATTGCAGGTCTAGCAACAGTAACCTAGCAACGAGAGAAATATCGGCAACTTCGAAATTAACGTCTCTGACATCGACATTTCAACTGTCACTGTCTTCAGTTATGTTTTCAGAATAACCGAGTTAATGAGCTCTGATTCAAAGGAGGTCAGTATCAAATAGCTTGGATAACCTTAATGCAACATTTTATTTATTTTTATCATTGAGAACTTATTAGTCAACCTCTATGGATAAGACTATTTCCGATTATAAGTAATTTATTTGTCATCTTGTTTACGAGCGTGCGGTTTGAGTTCGTGTTTAATCGTGTAATTTCGTGAATGTATGAAACTGTAAAATTGAAAAGTTTGAAGGTGGCTTATCAATTAAAGTCCGTGACTGTACCTATGGATGGATATGGATACTTACGTATCGTCAATATCTGGCTAGTACAAATATTTTAAAAAGCATTCCAATTCCGTTGTTTTAGAACAGTTTAAGAATAATTTGGCTTATAAAAGTGAGGGATGAAAGCAAGGAGCTCGATGGACTAAGGGCGGTATTTCAAGCATCCGTCATCAATGATATAATAATCCCATAACTGAGAGAAAGAAAACCAAGAAAGCTTAAAAAGTTTTCTCAAACGAATATTTACAAATTCCCATTTATACCTTTTTAACTTGTAGATTAACCAAAAAAGGATTTCTCTACGGTTCGTATAACAATAACAATTTATATTGATCAAGTTATTTATATTAAAAATGTATGAATAACTTTGGTTTTCCATGAATCATTTACAGATTTATTTGCAACCCGGTCTGTCATACCAATAGGTAAGCACGATAGGGCGGATGATAGAAACATACATTTTCTTGTTGAGTTATAGCTTCCTCTTATTGATTTAAACCCGGCGACGAAGAAAAGAAAGTATACCTCAAATCCACCGTATAAATGACATCTTAGTTCTTCACGTAGAAACTATTAAGTACAGTGCCACTACCTCTTATTTAAATTAGTTGAACCATAATGAATTTAGACGAGAATTAAAACGGTGGAGTGTAGCATCTGGCTTAAATTAGTTTATGTACATATTAAAAGACTAGTCGCGTAGGTGAAAGAAGTAATTTGAATGAAAGCGGAGTTTCTATTCAGCTGTTTCATGATAATCATAACTTAATAACTCAGCTTTTATAAACGACCATTTACGAATATGAATCTCCTAACAACCACTTCTTGATACTTCAATATTGACTGTTTTACAGCGTAACGTAACACTTACAGTAGCAAATGGCTTTCATTTTGACAGTTCAACAATATTCATTGCGTTATTTACGTTGTTGATCAGACAATTTTTCGAACATAATGAGGCAATGGATTAGTAGGTCCTTCAAAATCATTTATATTGTGATTGATAGTGTCTTACGCAATAAAGTTGGTCCATTTTTCTTTCCTGATTGATAGTGCATCTGACCGTGACTTCGAAACACGCCCTAACTATAGTATCCACAACACTTATTAGAATGTCATATCACGTTATCAATGAGAGAAGCTTTAGCCGTTAAACTATAGTTAACAAATCCTCTTGTTCAAGTGACAAGATAGGCTGATAATTGTTACCATGAAGCAATTAAAAGTTTCGCCGTCATCCAGTAAAGCATACCTGAGCCGGGGCGGATCGGCTTGACGACAAGCAGCCTTCAAATAACTACAAACATAGTTAGTGAACCTCACGTTCTAGGCATGGGACCTTTGTGTTAGAACCATGTCAACAAAGATATATAATGTCTTGTCTAGATAGACAGACAGAGTAATTCGTCGAAAAAAATTGCGTCCAACTAGAACGCACACTAGAAAAGTATAATGACAGCACAATGACGTGGCGCTAGTGTATTTAAGACGTCGCGCTCACGCACACCAGCATAAAAAAGTTGGCTTGCTTGTTTTAGTTCTTTTGCAGCGCGACACTCTATCTGGACATACAAATAATCAAAGCGTGTCCTGCGTGTCAAATTGTCTCGCGTAGATATCACTAAAATAATAATAAAACTGTTACTACAAAACTTGTTACTTTAGTAGTTCTGATAAATTCCGGGTAAGTATTATATTCAAACGTAATTGCAAATGGTTTTTTTTTTTCAAAAAATTGTATGTACTTATAGGTATGAGGTGATAAACTATAGCAAAAACATTACACTCCTTTTTGGGCAGTCGTGTAATAAGCAACATCCCGTACTTCGACAGACGTCTTAATAAATGTATTTATTTCGTTAGTTAATGTTGCTTTCACTGTCATAAGAATTGCTAATGCATGATGATATGTGTGTTTCCAAACCGAAAATATATTTCGTTTGTTATGTAGGTAATTAATTTTCTGTTTACATCAGCTATTCAGTATCAAAATAAACAACACAGAAACAAGTATTTTAGTTATTAGTTTAATCAATGTCAAAACGAACGTGCTAGAACGACAATTGACGAGGGTTGTTCGTTGAAAAAAAACAATCTGAATCTTCTGCATTCATTACACGGTATAAATAGCTTGTGTAACTACTACCTACCTACTGTTTTGTTTTACTCTTATTACATAAACTTCACTTCAGAGTCAACCGGATTACGCACACACATGTATTTATCAATAAGTATCAATAATTAATTAATTACATGCCACCGAAAAATGTAAACACAACACAAATAAAGCAAAGAAGAGCTTGAAAAGAATTTCGTCAGTAAATAGTTTGTACTCACCTGGCAGTAAGGACGACAAGATAGGTGATCAGCATTCTTATTTCAGCGCGATGCTTATTTCTTATCTGTTGGCACGTCATTTTTTCTTGTATATGTTTATACGCGTATGTGTTTGCGCGCACGGCGCGCGGCGGAGAGCGGGAGCGTTTGTTGGCGGTTCGCGCGCTGCCAGACCGCGGTCGCAACAGCCGCCCGGAGCCTGCGCGCATGCGTGCTTGCAGATACAGAAGGCTAACCACGCGAAATAACTTTAGATTTTTGGGAATTTGTTATTTGGTAATGTTTTTTGTGGTAAGTTCTGGTTGAATGTTTGTATTGTGGGTGACCATAATAAGTTAGACCATACTCGTACATTACTCAGAAGGCACATGCCCTAACTAGTGAATGACTCTCTAATTAGTGAGTATTACTCACTAATTCAATGTGGGGAAAATAATGTGAATTTCATTACATCATCAACTTTAAATTAAATATTATTTTAAGCCAGTTTCGTAAGAGATTACAATATCTCAGTAATTTCTTAGAAAAAAAAACAACACACCGAATTAAATCATTCAAAAACGTTTTTCAATTATTGAATTATGCCACATGAATTGTTCTATTCCTTCCAAACTTTATTAGAATAATAACTAAATTGGATATGATAAGGAGCATGTTACCAATTCAATACCCCCAATACCTCAATAACATAGGCGGTCAGATATCTAAAATGCAAAACGTTCTTGTCTGCAGAACAATGGCGTCCAAATGGGCCGATCCCTAAGGCTCTGGCTGATTGCTCCGACCCTGGTCTGCGACGTAGCTTCGCGACTCTTGGTGCCTCCAACTAATAGGATTTCTCAATCCGCTGAGCGATGCCTTGCTATTAAGAAAAGCCTCCGTTTGGTATGTGCAGTCGAATCGAATATGTTGAAAAATGTATTCCATTCAAACCATATGCAGTGTTTCCATTTGTCTTTGTGACGATATTTGGATGAGTGCCAAATTAAGTTTAATATTATATGAAATGAAAATGTTCTGGAATTAATTAAGGTAAAACGTGTTATAAAGTGGACGTCTTAATTTTCAATGTAAAAGATCTACTATCAAAACTATATTTAAATGCTTTTAAAATGAAATAAATATTTACTCTACTACAGCTTAATCCAGTTAGGTCGTAAAACAAAACATTTTACAGTTCAATTATTCGAAGATCCAATTTCATTTCAATTGTGAAGATTGATTGAAACCGAATTTTTATTACATTGCTTGTCCCAACGTATCCATAATTAATTCGCTTATATAATTTTTTGGGATACTTTTGATCGAGGCACACTCTTGGCGTAATACAACGAATTTTATTGATTAAACTATTAGATACAGATTTTTAAGCACAGCCCTATAACCCGCCAAAACTAATAACACTATATTTTTTTAAATATTCCATCAAGATTTTATTTACAAGAAATGTAGGTACTTACTTATCTGTGTTTTTATTTTGTAACTAAAAATATTTTTACGATCGACTCAGATTATGTTACTCCATCTAGAGTTTCCATTAGCGATAGCTGTCAAGCGACGAGAACAACTGAACAATGTCGGCTGTTTATAAAACGATTTAGGTTATTTTATCACTTAATCTATTAAAAATGGGTATTCTAATACTAAATAAAGCATGTATTTATGCATAAGGTACGCAAACACATATAATGTGATATCGAGCTGAATAGAATATTCCAATTCAATAAGAATAAATTAAACTTACGTAACTTGTACGCACCGTAGCAGCCGTGCTACGAGGTGCTACCAGGTGCTACGCGAATGTTACAAAAGGTCTTCCTCTTTACGATAGTAAGACGAATATGCATTATCTTTTGAATATCAAAAGTATAAACTTATCGCATAAAATACAATTTTAGGTTTATGTACCTAAATGCTGGAAAAGTATAGTAAGTTCAACAAGCTTCAATGTTTATTGTGAATACCCTTCTATAAATTTCCATTCAGAAGCATTCAATAGTTTTTCGCACGGATATATGTATGAGCCTCGAATCTCAGAGGCGCTGGCAAATGGTTGGAACGACAGCTATCGACACGTGACCTCAGACATAATACACGGTGGGTCGAAGTGACGGCGATTTGAAACAAAACCGGCACATCTCAAAGGGTACCTAATATGTGCCGAGAAACTAACCAAGGTACTACGAAATATCGAAGTACAATAACATCGATAATTTCCAATAACATCGAAATACAAGAATTTCTTGGAAAGGACAATTAGTTGAAATGGAATCAATTACATTTGAGATACAATAAACGTTAATTGGAAAGTGACCTTTTTGGTAACAAACGGTTCATATTTGTTAATGAACCAATGATGAACGCGAAGTTTTTGTTAAGCTTGATGTAAAATGTTATCGATTATAATTGTGTCATGTTAACTTGTTTTGCCGCTCACCCAAAAATAAAACAGAAGAGACTAATTCAGTAAACCCTCCAAAAGGGACATTATACGAATTCACATCCGCTCTAGCTTATGCTAAAAATGTATATGCTGTGTAAACCTGATTTCTCTAAGGGTTTTACAGCAACCGTTCTGCATAAGACAGAAACTAGCCATATCATGAATAAATTACTCGTCTTATCAATGCACGACCGTAAGCAAAAACGTGCATTCAACGAGAATGGCAAGATGATAAAGACTTGTTATAATAGAACATACATATTGTACACGTTGATTTGACGTCGCGCGTCGTTTGAAAGAAAATCTCGTCGAAAGTTTTCTGTGCAAAATAGGAAACATATTTATTCAGATCAGGCTGACCAGCACAGCATCAAAAGATATAATGCCTACAAAACCAACGCTTCATTCCATTTGAAAGATAATTTCTAAAAAAGGCAAAATTCTATGCTTCGACAGTTTATGTAGGTATTTGTTTTGGATACACATAGCATCACGCCTGTATTCCCCGAAGGGTATTGGGCAGGGGTGTACCTTACTACACCCGCATTTCCCCAGTTATGTTTAAGTCTATCCCAGTTTTGGATTTCTTCATATATATGATACTTATATATATGATAGGTACTTTTGTTTGGTACTTTGGTAGTGGTGTTTTTTTAGCCACATTTTAAAAGAAGCGTTTTTAAAGTATCAAACAAAAGTATTTGGCGTTACACTCGAGAAGTCCACAATTCTCGTTTGTTTTTCTAAAACCGTTAGTAGTGGTATCACAGTGTGTCTGTATGCGGCACGTCTCTGTTAAATCACTATCATTACGTCGCTGAATCTCGTGGCTAAACGTGGCAAACCGCTACATTCAAACATTTTTCAATCCTCACATATGGAAGGTGCTCCTCATATCTTAGAGGTTACGTGCGTAACTTTATTGGAGATACATGGTCAGGTGTTTCTGACTGCCTAGCTAGACCATAGACCTAAGATCTTATTTTCAAGCTAACACAATATACCTTTTTTTTACCTACGCATAAAAACAAAATTAAAATATATTCCTGATATGAAAATCTCTAATGTTAATCACTTTATTTTGAAGACTACTATTAATAGCACTTAAAATAAGAATCATTCTTATTAAGTAGCCAATGAAGATTTGCAGTAGAACATTTTTGGCAATCGTAGCACTTCGTAGCTACACCGTAGCACTCGTTTTAATTGCAAACGGAAGTCCGTTCTTATTGAATATAATACCCTGAACTAATTCACGTATGTTTTGGTAAAGAAAAAATGTAGCATTCATTCATCGTTCTTTTCGTTTTTCGTTCTTTTCGCTTTTCGTTCATTCGTTCATCATTATTATATGGTCGATGAAGATAAGTGCTCGACTAGCAGACGTAGAACATTTTCGGCGATCGTAGCACTTCGTAGCAAGTTCGTAGCAGCCTCGTAGCACTTCTTATAATTGCGCCCGGACTCTGTAGAAGTCAGTTCACATTAAGTACAACACTCATCATCATTATCGCACCTTCGGGGACGACAAGGGCAAACAAAGGGTTAAAAAAACTTCGTATCGCAACATCGTATATGTCCCACGAAGCCACAAGATTACAGACATTAAAAAACATGTCGGTGAATACAGTCTTCATACGTAATGTAATCCATGATATCCCTTATTCGTATACTTATTGGACTGAAAAAAAGATGAGATCAAACGAGATTGGGACACGAATACCTTTAGCATTCACGTAATATGAAAAATATTCGATATTTTAATATGAATATGTGTTTGCCTCATAAGCGCTCGCGAGAATGGAATGTGGTTGCTAAGGTGTTTTGATCAATCGTTTAATGTTGAATGTATTCGAGGAGAGAATGTTGTGTAATTTGTTTGTTTTTCGACTTATTGAAAGCAATTTTGTGAAAATTTAGATTAGATTTCGTCTTTTACACATTATAAGAATCGGTTAACAACCTAGTTCTTTCCGCATGTCGATTATTCCTATTATTAAAATAATAATATATTTTAATCAGCGTTCTAATGGTTTTCATCCATAATCCATAATCAGCCTATAATGCTCCAACTGCTGGGACACAGGCCCAGGCTCTCTTCGAGAGGAAGTGGGCTGTAATCTACTAGGCGGGCCCTGTGCGGGTTGGTAGGTGTCACATGTCTTGAATTTTTGGTTCCAGTACATGCCGGTTTCATCACGATGTTTTTCTTTACCGTTTTTGAGAGCAGAGCGGTGATGATATTATGTACACAAAGTAAAATGCCTGACTGGATTTGAACCCACGCCCTACAACTCGTAAATCACTGAATATAATATAATACTTATATTTAAATACTTGTGTTTTAGTGGTCATGTTCGTACTAGAGTCACATATAATTTCCTTAAATAACACCATCACATAACATTATGGACATGATGACAACACATGTAATGTACAGTGAACGTCAAAGTGTTTATCGTACGCGGGTGGCGGCGTGTACCGTGTAATCTGGAAGCGGACGCGGCGGGCCGGCCTCGCCAAATAACTTCCTGCACACCACCTGCGCTGCTGACACCGTGTGCCACTTTCTGCATCAGCTGTACCTACGTGTGCGCGTGTACCCTTACCTCTAGGTTGTATGCACGCGTGATAGTACTGTTGTACAACATATGGCTGTGTGTAATGTGGAGGCTGTGTTGTATGGTATGTTTCAGATATTGGTGAATGGATAAAGTTTGGAATTAAATACTTTGGTTTCAATGTTTCATTATTATGTACTCGTACTTACATGAATTAATAATTTGTAAAGAGCATGTTGATAGAGTGCTACAAATTTTATTTACCAAAACTCACGCCATGGTAAATCAGACTTTAGGACATGTAAAATTTATCAGAAAAAAAGGCCTGTGGAAATGTTATTCTTTTCTTAGATAACGATTATAAATAATTAATTATAATATTTGTATATTGATGAGATTGATGGATACAAAAAGTTTCACCCCGCATCGCATGTCGAAAACAGCAAGGACTGTCGCGCACACGACCGAGCGGAATGAAAAAGGTTGCGTCAAAACGGGGGTTTCAACAACAAGCTGGGGCAGTAAATAGAACCAGATTGCAAACACAATAAGCGACAATTATAAGAACATTTTTATGTACTTTCATGTTATAATAGTTTGAGGCAAAAAGCTCCAAGTTGCGAAGTAATTCGCGCCAATGGCTAGTATGTAGTCGCGGTGGGTAGCGCACGCGCGACGCCACTCCGTACGCCGCTGCCGCCGCGGCCTCACGCCACACGAACACATCGCAGATCGCGATCGCGATACTTCGCTACTTTAGAAAACATTGTTCTACATAACAATGCTAAGTTTTAGGGAAGTATGTGGGTAGTAAGGAGTGTGAGTGCGAGGGCGACGCGTGCCGGGCGAGTGCGGTGAGCGCGCGATGCGCGTGGTTCGCGTGCCCGCGTCCCCGCCGCGCGATGAGCGCGCCCCGCACGACGCGCTGTCTGCACGCGCACGCGTTTTTTCTACTGTTGCTACAAGTTTCACCGTTTGCAGTTGCACAGTGAGTATTATTTGAAAACAGAACTTAGTTTTCATGACGAAACATATTTTTGTGAAGTCTCAAAAGTGTTTCGTAATGTGAATAGGTAATGTTGTAAATAAAATATCAGTCAGCATAGATTTATTTGAAAAGAACCACAATAAACAATCGCAACTTAATCTAGAAACATTAGCAAGACTAGAAACGAAGGACTATCTACTTACTCGCTACCTAAGCCTACGGATATCAAAAGCGGCGGAAAAGTTTTGAAAGTATTATCATAAACGCCGCCACAAACATGTTTTAATTTAACATCATAATAAAAAAGCCACAAACTAGGAAATGACTGGAACAAAGGCATTCCGCAGCCGTCGGCCGCATCTCCCGAGCTCGCCCGCTCATATTTACTTTGCTTGATTGCAAATTTTTCTTTACTTTTAAAAACAACGAGTTCATAAAATAATTTTGTGAGTTTGCAAGCATACGTGCGTAACCTTATAAGGTTAGATTCAGGACACACAGAGGTTAAATTAAGTAACTATCACTATTTTTATTTCATTTTATTCTATTCGAGATACTTTACAGCTAACTTAAACAGTGTTTTTAAACAAATTAAATTGAGGGCCATTTATAAGTTCACACTGATAGCCACACGAAAAATCTAACTTTTCCTTAGTCATCAAATCTGTAAATATTAATCTGATACCTATTAGGATGTTGAAAAAGTTAAATTTAATTCTTTCGTTACTTTACAAAAACACAAAATAGTGATCATGTTTATTCGATTGCTAACAAAACAAACACTAGTTCTGGTTCAACTAAACTAAAGACAGTTAGTAAGCATTTCTACATTTAATACCGGATTCGTCCGACCCCGGCGCTAAATGCCAATTCAGTTTAAACCCCGCTCACAAATCTCATTTAGATTGCCGTAGTACCCGTAATTTCATGCAGATAGGCAAATGTTTTAGCAATGTAAATATCTGGAAGATGGCGAGACCCTTCGTATGGTTCTATATGTAAATTAAAATTAAGTGACAAAAAACATAATTACTTTTTGCTACTAACGTATTCCAGGTGGTGCATTTGCCCCTGAAATGATACATAGACCTATGTATCATTTAACGTTTTTACTTAAGTGTTAACAAAAATATCGTGTCTAAAAATTTTTTGATTTACAGACACTTATTTTTGTGGTAATTATTTGGAAATTGGTATTGAGCTGTTACATAAACAAATGACTGAAACTGAAATCAAGATGTTTTGAAGGAAAAGCAGTTCAAGTAGTGCTATGAATATCTTGTGCTTATTATGACAAGACGATAGTAAGTTGGAGTGTAAAAAAGTTTTGTCATATCTTTTAAATAACTTCTTGCCTCATGAATCAAGTGCCTGATTCCAGGGCTACAGTGTTATTGGGTATTTTCCGGAGTTTGTTTGTTCCCGATAAATAGCAGTATTGTTGTACCCAATAGAGGTGATTAGGCACATGGGACAAATAGGTGCTCTGTAATACACCGCTGCCCTCCCGGGAATAGAGGCGGAGGATTGCTTGTTTGTGAATAATGTCCAATGCTTGATCTTTAATGTGCTTCCTGCAAAATATTCAGGGCGAATTCAACCAATCTTTTATCCCTAGTATAAGTCTAATCCAGCGAGTAAATATTACATTTTTGACAGATTTTCTATACAATAACTGTCAGACGTCAATTGTATTCCCCGAATAAAAAATATCTGTGTTTGGTTGAATCGGCCCTGAAAGGCTCTTACATACTGGCGCGATTTGTCGCGCGACGCGACGCCGCCGCATCGGTCGCCGTGAAGTTTTCTCAGAAATTGTTTTGTTAATAGTCAAGTCGAGCGACAAGTCGCACCAGTATGTAAGAGCCTTTAAAACAAGACTGGTTCATCATATTCATATCTATGTTTACGAGTACCTATCAGCCTTCTGCATGGAGCCGTTATGGAAATCGCTTAGAGTAGTAGGATTTAACTTAAGTCTGCTGTACTGTCAGCTTTACTGACGACAACTTTGCCCTGATCTCTATAAATTGCTGAAGTATTTGAAATTTGAGAATTTTCGGATCATTATCCTGTGATCGATAAGGACGACCGTGAATCTTGTCATTTGAGACAGGCTGCAAATGGTCTCTTTGACAAAAATAAGATAGCCCTGATTAAAATTTGATATTCTTGAATTCGAAAATGTTTTTGACAGAACTGCAAACAAACAAAAAACATTTCGTTTCATTGTGTTTCATAATCATCATTTGAAAACTATGAACTTCAGTCACTTTTTATCCACTCCATGGTCAGACGTGCAAAGGTTTTCATGTGCCTTTTTCAATCAACACTAATTAAGTTTGTGCGCATTGTAATGAACATCTGTTGCTTGTCTTGTGCCAGGAACGAGCGCACCACAATTGACCGACTGGAGAACGTAACGCATACCGTCACACGGATTCTTGACGGATACGACATACGACTGCGGCCTAATTTCGGTGGTAAGAATACTTGGAAGTACATAGCCTAGAAATAAAGTAGTTTATCAATCAAAATTCTGTGTACGTTTGATTCAATGTTCAAAAATAATTTCACTTTACATTGTAACCTTGAACAGTCTAGTTTTATGTATATCCTGAGGACAAAAAGTACACTGAGACATAAAAGTCCTTTTCCAGGTTAAGGGCCACCCCTGTGCGAAATTTCATCCAAATCCGTTCAGCCGTTTTAGCGTGAAAGAGTAACAAACCAACAAACAAACCCACTTTCGCATTTATAATGGAATTAGGATTAGGATTATCATCATGATTGAGTAGTGTGCAAGATCACCGGGGGGACCTTCTATAGTAGAGAGATCAAGAGATCATATTACATATAGGGTTGCCAATTTAAAAAAAAAACAAATTAAGTATTTTCGAAGGCATTGCCTCAACGATATAGGAGACAGCGAAAAAAAAATAGAAGACCGTTTGTTTCAAAAATATTTTATCTTTTAAATACATAGTTTTTGCTTGTTGTAGTAGTACGGTTATTTATTTTTTATAAATGTCTCATAACTAATAATTATTACACTTAGGGTTACAAAATACCATTCAGCTTTTATGAGATTAATCTCATCAGTTTCGCCTACGTTTTTTTTTTTGTAATGTAGTGTTTAGGCCGCTATTATAGCAGGTTATTATATTATGGGTTGGCAACCCTATTTGCACATGACCTATGTACGAGCATAGGAACCGTCATGCAATTTGGAACGAGGAGTTAATAAGATAGGTACAATAGTGTGTATAATGCATATGTTATAAGGAGCCGTGCGCTCTGCGACTGCAAGATATTAAGAGTACTGAACCATAATATTCCATGTAAAATTGAATTTTCTCGGTAAAGACGAGGCGGCTTGATTTGTCAACGGTTCCCGCCGCATCAGTGTGTTGGTTCGTTGCATAAATGTTATTGCTTTTCAGGAGACCCGCTGTATGTTGGCATGGATCTAACTATTGCTAGTTTTGACGCAATATCTGAAGTGAATATGGTAAGTTAAACTCTGAGGATTTTGGATCGAACAGCTAAAATGTAAGGCCATATTTTATAATCAATAATTTCCTATCACGTCATTGAATGATCCTGTGTTTATTCATATCGTATGTACACATGCATGAAATATATCAGGTGACCAAATATATGACTATATTTGCAATTTATGAGTTTTTTGTAATGCGACATCACAATTGATTGATAACGAGCGAGGATTGGTTGCGGCAGACGTTCACCTCACCACACGACGACCTTGTCTGCACTTCTTCAGATTTGCTGAGGATGTTTTTTGGGTCGCATCAAGGACTTGTGTCTCTCGAGGAGGTCGTCCATCGTAATTCATTAAGCATTTAATAGCTGCGGAAAGGGAGCAAGGCCGCGGTCACTTGACACACATCGAGGGTCGCCGGTGACCGAGGGGCGGAGTGCTGCCTCAGCCAATCGATGCCCGCCTTTACTTTCTACCGCCACTCGCCGCCTGTCGACGCAGAGGTCACCGCCCACTCACCACTATCTTATACATACATCTCACATTTTATCATCACATTTAGTCAAAAACAATATCAGCTCATGTGCTAAATCATATCATGTGTTCACACTTCAGTTCTTTGCTTCCATCCTGTAGGACGGATACTGATGTTTGCACGAATTCTGACTCATTCTCAGTTAGATTTATCATCTATGATTATATCATTTCGATGACACGTAATATCTTTAGCCATATAACGATCGCTATAAATCGACTGTCGAAGTATAATCAACAATTTAGAGTTCTACTTTGAATCAAATAGGTTCTGAATTTCACATAAAAATCTTTTTCGTGTGGTCATTATTATAAGTACAATAGGTACCATGTAAGGGTCGTAATATACCTAATTTAAAAGGGATTCCCAAACACTTACAGGATTACACAATAACCCTTTATCTGAATCAATACTGGAAGGATGAAAGGCTGGCCTTCGGTCTTCCGGACGAAGTCTTGACGCTGTCAGGAGACTTCGCCGATAAGATTTGGGTGCCTGATACGTTTTTCGCTAATGACAAGAATAGGTAAGGACCCAAGATTTTATGTTTTATCGACACACATGTATCTTTATTTCGTTTTTTTTTTGTATTTTGAATTATTTTCGCTAAACTTCAACCCTTTTGGTAACACATTCTTATATTTACTCATACTTGTATAATAGAGCCTGTGTACAACCGTCATTAATCGTTGAAATATTAGCATAATATTTTGCAGTCACTGTCTCTAGTACTAGGTCAAGAATTTTGCGAACGTCATCCACATTGGTTGCAGATGCCTTGACCTAATCGTCTCGGAAGCAACAAGATTTTATAAAAAACTGGAACTTACTTCCTAAACATGGTGAATGGTAAAGTGGAGAAGAACACATTAGCTCAAAAGAGTAGCACCTACACCGGGATATTACTTCGTTTAATTACGTTATGAGATTGCAGATTGTGCTTTAAATCACATTTACAATAATAATTGCCTTATGGCCTACAATGCAATGTTGAATTTGCAAAATGTTAAATTCGCAAAATGTTGAATTCGCAAAATGTTGAATCCCAAAATGTCACACTGCTGTTTGAATTATGTGACTTATATGAATCATAAGACTACCACTTGTCAACATACACCCCCTTGACAACTCCTACTGATCGTTACTAGGTCATGAAATACTTGTCAAAGTGTGACTCATAAATACCATGGCACCAAAGGCTGTATGCCGCGCTTTCCTCCGTGTCGCACCGTTGTGCTTGCTCAGTCCGCAGTAGGTACCTCACACTCTGGCCAAACTTAATGATCTCTCGGATGCCAATCCAAGAAACGATCTGTTTGCGGATGAATTAATGAAGATTTTATTTCATGTTAGGAGTACTGTGAGAGAGATTCATGAGTGTTGTTAATTTTTTTATGTTTTAATCTCAACTTTATAATTTTCTATTGTCTCTTTCATAAACAGGTTGTGGCATAAATAATGGATAACCCTGAAATAGTCGATTGGCCAGATCTAATCTATCATTTACCCCACTTATATCGCCATATGCCCATGGATGACCAAATTATGGATATCGTATAAAACAAAGTCGGGTTTTTTCAAGCACTTATAACTCGAGAACTGCAGGACCGATTTTGATGATCATTGATTTGCTGGATTTGTCTCCGCCCAGAACAGCAGAATAACTACTAAAACATCAGAAAAATTCACGAAGAAAAAATATGAAGAAAATACAATATATGGCGATATAAGTGGGGTAATCTGGCCAATCGACAGTTTCAGGGTTATCAATTATTTACGCCACACCCTGTATGTGTCTTTAATTGTTTGTAATTTGTTTTTAACAGTTTTAAATATAGTTAATAAATAAATGTCCGCAGTTTCCTGCACGACGTGACGGAACGCAACAAACTGGTGCGCCTCGGCGGCGACGGCAGCATCACGTACGGCATGCGGTTCACCGCCACACTCGCCTGCATGATGGACCTGCACTACTACCCGCTGGACAGCCAGAACTGCACCGTCGAGATTGAAAGCTGTGTGACTCATACACTTGTAATACATCACCAGGCTGAGCTTGCTGCTTCGTGCTCGACCCGAACATCTTCGTCCCACATTCGTGTCTTCTACGCAGACATTCGTCATACCTCCTTCGTCTTTGTCCATAGATACATGCTCGAGCTTTGTACAGCCTTTAGCCAATTTTCATTAAACATTTTGTGGTGAAACATACAGAACAACAAACCACTGCTGAATTCTCCTTGTTCATTCAAATCCTACTCCCTGGCGATGCAATACATTTTATTACTAATCTTTGGCAAAATTATTGAATGATTTCACATTGGCAATTACATAAACAGCTACTACGGATACGGTAACAATCCATTTGAATAGTCTGTTTGGGCCTGATCACACTTCTCAGCATTAATTAGCACGAACTGCATCATGGTTGCAATGACACTAAAGAGCATTATGACATACATAGCATTACTATGGATTTAATGCGATGCAGACTGTTGGCATCCTAAAGTTATGTCAATTCATGCGCACTTAAAAAGTTATACTAATTATGAGTGAGTTGCTGACAGGTGTGATAAGTCGCTGTAAGACAGACCAATCCGGATCAGCATGCTAACATATACTTCTCCATGCAGATGGATACACGGTGTCAGATGTTGTGATGTACTGGAAAGAAACGCCGGTCAGAGGCGTAGAGGATGCTGAGTTGCCACAGTTCACTATACTCGGACACGAAACTAATGATAGAAAGGTAAAAAAAAAAATACGCGTAGACGCAATAGTATACGTTTTTGAAGTAAAACTTGACCCTATAATTATTATTTTGTGTTTGATCCGCCGAGATCTAAATAAGTTGTGAAGGGCACTTCAGTCACGGCTTGAGAACTTGAGCATCAGGATCATTTTCAAAATAGGCTCTTACTGATCCCTCTGAGAATTTTGAAAAAGCTAAATCTACTCCAGACACAATATGTACCAATAAATTATACATTGATGAGGATCAATCTTTTTGTCCCACAAAGATTGATCCTCATCAATGTATAATTTATTGGTTCATTTTTTATTGAAAGTAAGATTAAATAAAACAATTCAGCGAACCAAATAAACCATTACACAAACTTGAAACTCAAACAAGTTGTTACCGTTGGTATCTCAACGCATCCCTGAACAATGCGAAACTTGCATTAAGGTAACCACGTAACCGCAAAAGTTGGGACATTCCAGGAGAAGTTGGCGACGGGCATCTACCAGCGGTTGTCGCTCAGTTTCAAACTGCGCAGGAATATCGGCTACTTCGTGTTCCAGACGTACCTGCCCAGTATACTTATTGTCATGCTGTCATGGGTCTCGTTTTGGATTAATCATGAAGCAACGTCTGCTAGAGTGGCGTTAGGTATGGTTTCTTTTTATTGCCGCATTTGATTTCTAATATATTTTCCTGGTCAGATTATTATTTTTAGTAACAAGATGATGAAATGTTTTTGAAATGTTATCATATTTGTGCCAGTTGGCAACCATGAAATAAATATAAGGGCAACTTCATTTTTTTGTTAATTGTTTTTTTGTAATGAATCGACAATTTTAACGCATAAATGTTTTAATAAACATGTTTCAACATGTCTTTTGTCTTTGAAACTGTTCAGGAATCACCACGGTACTCACGATGACCACGATAAGCACGGGCGTGCGCAGCAGTCTACCACGCATCTCCTACGTCAAAGCCATCGATATCTACTTAGTGATGTGCTTCGTATTCGTGTTCGCGGCACTACTCGAGTACGCAGCTGTCAACTATACGTATTGGGGCGCACGCGCAAGAAAACGAGCTAAATTAAAGAACAGAGATCAGCTGTCCACTAGCGCCAGTGTTGAGAAGGAATTGAAATGTTCAGGTACCTATGTCTTTTACAGACGCGAGAGTCTGTAAAAGACCTTATTATAGTTACAATAAATAATCGAATAGGTACCTGTCAAGAGATACGATACAAATTACAGCTTTCTAGTACTAAGAGTCTCTGAGCTATGCCGCGGAAAGACAGACAGACGGACATGGCGAAACTATAAGGGTTCCTTGTTGTAAAAAGGAACTAAAAAAACTACAATAAACAATGAAAAGAGGATAATATCCAAGCAACCTACCTTGCGTCGTGTATATTTAACCAACCTGCGTGTGTTTCATTACATATACCAAAACTATTCTACAGGTCCGCGATCCCCTGAGGAGATAATAGCACTTCGAGAATGTGCGACGAGTGGAGGGCGTGTGTCTCCGCTCCTAGGGCTGCGGTCCAAGCCACTGCCGGCTGCCACCGGAGCCCCACCGTCCTTACGCCTACAACGCGATCACACCCAGCTGCGATACAGAACGAGGCCACATTCTAGGAACTCCAGAAGTTAGTATTGTAAACAAAAATGTAACTATACCTCTACTTAATATTTCGCTGGTAGATTTGCAAATAAGAAATTGACAATTGTCGCGTTACCATAAAAGGTAAGGTAAAGAATTACATAGTCCTGCCGCAATTAGAGGAACTAATACGATAGCATAGACCAATAGATGGGTACTTACTAGCTACGACTTAAGAGGTAAGTAACATTTTGTCGCACATCGACGGCGTCGCGTTTGCGGGACTTCTTTTGTGAAAAATACTCTTAATAAGACTCCGAGCACTAACCACGTTACCAGGCAAGAGTATACCCATTCGGGGACGTCTATTGTTCTCTGTATCAAGGTACTTAAGAACCATCCCTATAAATCAGACGTTCGAAAACATCATTGCCAGGAGTTTTCCTCCTCACGTCCATAAACGTGACCACAGTCACGTAGGTAAGAGATAACGTGATCAGAATCTAGGAACCCTAGATCTTAACTGTCGTTAACCTTGAATGCAATCTCTCGTGACAAATTGTTAAAGATTGTTTGAAATGATGACTTCCTGTACAAGTGTCAAGCAAAATTACTGTGCATTGAACTGGCGCGAGCGATCTGACAACAATAGTTTATTTACGAACAGGAGATCTGACTGAGCGTTTATAGTGCAAAACTGTATCCGGTTATGGTTTTAGAAGAACATTTAAGCATTTTTTCTGGAATGAAATTTGATTTTTAATTAAATAGAAAAGCAGCAGACTACGTATTTCCATTTATGTTAAAAGAGGCATATTTTGACGCATTTTGATTTGAACATCAAACATTTCTATTTTACATAATAAAATGATCGCATTTAGCAATAAGAACGGCCATAATGTCACGCTGTGTAAACTTTATAAGTATCTGTAATCTATAATTACGATGTACATAATAAAGTACAAAAATCAGTGTTTCCTTACAGACGGATCAACAGGGAAGCCCAAAGTGATGCATGCTCTCCGGCGCGGCGCCACCGTCATCAAGGCGTCTATGCCCAAGATCCGTGACGTCAATGTCATAGACACGTACTCGCGAGTCATCTTCCCTGTCTGTTTCCTACTCTTCAACGCCGTCTACTGGGTCTTTTATATTTTCGATTGAATTAAAAAAAAATACTATAGTGTTCTATCTTTAAAAGATATTGTCACCCTACTCGTAATTAATCTAACGAATTTATGCGATATGAAATTATTAATTTTACGTAAACTTGTGAGAAAACTAATTGTTTATAAATAAGTGAATGAATGGTAATGTTTTAGAGGTCAATAATTTTTTTATTATATTGTGACATCAACAAATTTAGAGACCGATTTTAGTTTGAGTTAAAAGGGCGTGAAATTTTGACATTATCGTCTGTAGTTTCAGTGTCGTATCTAAATGGACTCTGGCAACAGGCCGCGCTACGCGGAAGAAGAAGACCTACAGTGAGACCTAGATCTGCCAAAGAAATACCTCCCTAGGTCAGGGCAAATATGTTACTTAAACTACTTAGAGATCTTGGCAAACTCAGCTTTGCCAGGGCAGTGTCGGTTTTGCGGAACTTAGTTTCGCTCTAATAGTTTCTTTTGTTTTAAAATAATCATGTACGAACGTTGATGTGCAGTGATTTAAGAATTAAAAAAATGTAGTTATGAATGTAAGTAAGTAGATAAATAGAATATCGCATTTTATTATAATGAAACTGCCAATATTTTATGTCTTTAAGAAAAACAAATACGAATGTCATAATTTAATTTGTTTAAGTTTGCTTGTGACAAGAATAAAATAACAACATTTTTATTAATAAATGCCAGTGCCAAAATGGTTTCTAATTTAGGTAAGTCAACGCATTTATAACGTCTCTTCCTAACTTCGATTCTTTTCTAATAGGATAATAAATGTAAAATAGCCATTTTCGAGATCATTGTAAATAAATTAATTATAGAATGAACGTGGTAAATTATATAGTAGTAACATTGATGTTTATATTAGAAGGAGATAGCAAGTTATAGCTTATTTAAGATAATGTTGTAAAATAAAATTTATTAAAAATATTTATTTTATTTCACAAAACCTAACCCTAACCTAAATCAACTCTCCCCAAAGGATTTTCTAGAAACCTCTGTCTAACCATTCATTTAAAAAAAAACCATGGTTATAAAATACGGTAAGGTATAAATGAAAATGGCCGCAGATTCATTAATCTGATAGAAATTTTCCAACAAATCAGTCTTTAAAACCTCTAAAATAATGGCTACCCTATTCAAATAACTCCACTCTAATAAAAATGTCGAAGAGCAAGATCCTTTTCGAAGTAGCGACATTATAAATCATCTATTTATATCTAGGATTAATTTCCAATGTAAGCCATTTTTAAGTAAGTGATCTCAAACCTTTTTTTTGAGGGTGGGAAATCATCAAATGACTTCTCCCGCTCTGAGCGGAGTAGAAGGGCGTGTCAGACTTTTACAGACTAAAACCCACCCGTGTTCCTTCAGTTGCCTGTTGCCAAGGGTGGGTTTGAGAGTGAGCTCAGACCTACGGGTTAATTGCGTAAAACACTTACAGTAGCAATGGCTTTAATTTTGACAGTTCAAAAACATTCATTGCGTTATTTATGTTGTTGAGCAGACCAATTTTTTGAACATATGAAGCAACGGATTGGCAATATCCTTCAAAATTATTCAGATTGTGATTGAAAGCGTATTACGCAATTAGGCGGCTGCATGTCATAGTCACTGTTCAGGTCTGAACTACTTACTACTGACGGACTAGCCATGTCCTATGACGGAGCTGGCCGTCGCGAGCTGGATCGACCGGGACGCCATCTGCCTGTTTTTTTCATTACAAATTGCGAAGGCTCCAAGGTCTTGTCGCCATCTATCGTCGAGCTTTCAAAAGCTTTTGTTGGTTCACAAAGCTTTTTGTTTTCAGATGCAAAAAGTCGAGAGTGGATGTCACTACGGTAAGCATCTGGGAACTAGATTAATAGAAAACGACGCGCGACGATAGAAGCGAAGTAAGGTTTGTATAAGTTTTGAGTTTGTGGATAGAGGTCATATAATTATCTATGTAACGAAATTAATTATTTACAGTAGAATTTAAGACGTTCATAAGAAATAGATATAAAACATAGCGTATAAAATAAATAAGAATTAAAACCATATTTTATAAAAAAAAAAACAAAAGAACTGGGTGAAACAATGTTAAAAATTAATTTGTAAGAAAAAGGTAAGATTTGACAGGTCACATAAAATTGGCGGGAGGTTGGAATTATTACCTACTAATGTAGTTGGGTAAAAAAGATTTTCATCTTATTTTTCAGGATACATAAGATAATTAAGAGTTCGATGTTATGAAACATAGAAAAATTATAACGTTGCGGAGGTATACAAATAATTGTATAACATCATTAACGACTCAAACCCTTGTATTTACCCCCGAATTACCCCCTCGGGGCATTAATATTTGTGGTCTCGGAAAAACCACGCTACAATCAATAGATTGTTTGATCACAAAATTATATACCTACTTACTTAAAAAAAAACACAAGCAGCAAGTATAATCAAAAAATCTTACGATAATAATGATAAAAAAATAATATACGTTTATGTTTTTACGATAAAATAACCTTTTACTAAAGTAAACAAGATATTTTATCGCAGCCCTTATAACATTTACACCCCGATTTGAACCCCGTCGGCGACAAACCCTTGCATTTCCCAATTTACACCCCGATTTGAACCCCGTCGGGGCTATAAATCCTAGTGGCCGACGAATCGCTTCCGTTTTACATGCTTTCGGGTTATAAAAAATGCCGAACGAAAATATTGCCGTATCACAAGTTCTCTTGGTAATCATTAGATTTTTTTAACAAGCAAGTTGGTGGTAATTTATTGGTAACTGTCACGCGTATGCGATGACGACGATTCTTTATTTGTATTCCTTGGGGGTGAATTGGTACAAGTTTTAACATTGGGTACGTATAATCATTGCTGGATAGAAAGTTTATTTTTGTTTTTATGTAACAAGAGTTTCTGAAAATTGCAATCTTTTTTGGAACAAAATAATTAATTTAATGCAATGTTAAGTGACGAAAGCTATTTTTTAAATAGGGAAGTGTCTAAATTAAATATAGTTGCGAAAAAAATGCTGATGTTTCTACCTGGGTATAAGAAAAATATATTAAATTGACTATCCCCACGGATTGGCTATCTCAAATAGCCCAAAGAACAAACGGTCGTCAAATCAATAAACAAAATAAATAGGTTAGCACGTGGACATTCACATGTCAAGTTAACGATGTCAAAAATTAGTTTAAATAAAAGAGTTTTGACGTCATCTAAAACGTAAAGCACCACGGTAAGCTTTTAACATTGTTATTTTTCGGGAAATTCGGAGATATTACTAGTACCGTGTTATTAACTAATATGAAAAACATACACATCGGACTCAAACCTCTTCCTATTTTTGAAGTGTGTTACAAAACGTAAAGGACAAATCAAACATAGATCTATGAGAGTACACCTGATTTGCAACTTTTAGATAATGCAACTAGGTATGTAACTAGGTACATAATGGAAAATCTTAAAACCTGTCCTATTTAGCTGAATAGAAGGTAGTAATAATGTTATTATAGTTATCATTTTCGCTATGAGATGCAATTTCGTGGAGCGCTATTTCGGTGATATCGATCGAGAGCTTGAATAGGAATACAATCTGATACTATTATGCAACGTTTTGTCTCTGTGAACGCGAATTTTCATTAATTGGAAAGCAATTAGAACATGAGGTATGCAAAAACAAAAAAAAAACGACTACGATTATTTTCAGGGAAAATTCTTGCGATGATATGAGGTTAAAAAGCAATTGCCATGCGTTAGTCTCGCAAAAACTCGAAAATAGCTCGACCTATTTGTTTTTTTTCTCCTCCATACTGGTGTGGTTTAGGAAAAACCCAAAGGAACCGCCGAAAAATCGAAAAAGGCATGTATGGGGATTGCCCACGTGGAACAGAGTTCACCGTGTCATATAGTAGTGAACAAACAAGGGGAGGCCTTTGTTGATTAAAAATTATCTGAATACCATTTTACTTTAATCATTTATTGAATGTTTTTTGGAGGAAATCTATTCCAGTTATACAAAATTTAACTTTAGTATAAGTGCTGTATCGTACGTATATAATTAGTTTGACTTTGAGCAAAGTGTTTCTGAGGCAAATATTAAAAGCCTTAAAAATAGATTCGCGCAATACTTTTTTGTTTGCATTTAAACTTGCTAAATTGAGCCAAGATGAAAGCCCAAAACGGGTTAGCAGAAAAAAACTTGCCGGTAATGAAATTACCAACTATATTTATAAGCACTTTATTTTCATGGAGTTTTATTCACAGTAGGCGATACAATACAAATGTAGGGGAGCGTTGAAAGAGATTTTATATAGGCAAGGTAGCAAGGGGCGGCGGGTTCCATTCATCGACGAAGCGCAGACTGCGCGGGGCGCCAGCGCGGGCCGCGGGTAGGGGGGACGAGGCTCCAGATCACCTAGTACCTATCCCAGTCGCGCGTCGAGATTACATCTGGAGAGAGCTCCGCGTATCCAAAGGAAAATCCAAACATAAAAACAATTTAGTGGTTCCGGTTACTGTGTTGTGATTGTGCTGATCCTTGGTTTAGAATTGTGATATACCTTGTGACGACGGTGCGACCTCTTTCGAGATATGTCACATCCTTATACGTTTTAAGGTAACCATTTTTTTTTTAAATTTGATTTTTAATGTTATTTTGATTGTTTTGTGGTGTTAATTAAAGCGTTAGCAAAAGCTCTATTTTTTAAATACAGCTTTTGCGTATGTAGAGGCTGTTGTTATTCCATCGATGTTTAATGTTCAGGCCTTTGCACAGGACTATGAAATTGGATGTATATCTGAGCTTTTTTCATTGAATTCAGCATTTGACGTCGTAGCCTGTAGTTTCATGGTCAGACCCGTGGGCGGTCGGAGGTGTTGAGTTTCGAGCTCTCAGAGGGCGCGGGGTAGGTGCGCGGCGCGGGGGCGGGCGTGGGCACAAGCCTTCGCGCATTTCACCCCCTCCCCTGTATTGATCGCTCAATTTTCAAACGTATTTCCTAAATATTGTCACTATAAAACATTAATATCTATGAATTGCAACTGCGCTGGAGAATAGAAGTGGTGGCTAAGATTTCTAGAAGGTTGAACTGCAAGGCAAGGTAGGTGGTAGTGTTTCTGTCATGAAGTACGACGTGTTCGGTAGAAAACAGTTAATTTTGACAAGAGAGCTGTAATGGCGAGATATAAAAGAAGAGATATATATAATAGAATAGCCTATAGTGAATAGAGGAATATGATTGTTAAGTGCAAGTAACACACATAAGTTTCATCGCACGATTTATGCGCCACCATAAGCCAGATTACGTGTTAGCTATTAAAGTGTGTGTGACAAGGACGCATAAATAGAATCTATTTATAGATCCGATACGATTGAATTTAATGAACCTGGTTAATTGATAGAATTACATTTATTTTTCATTTCATTTTTCCCTAAAACATCGATTGGCGAAAAATGTCGACCATTTTTCGCCCATCGATGTTTTAGGGATCTCATTGATTAGTAAATCTGCGTGGGTTCAGTATACGTGTCATCAGTGTCTTTGTATTTTTATGGATTATTGAACTGACTTGATGGTTCTAGGAGTAGATACCTACAGAGGTCCTTTCAATAAGGTATTTTAGAGAAAAAAAAGTGTGATTCAGTTAGTAACTTAGTGCGTATATGCTTACTGGATGTCGAGAAAAAACTATGTTAAATGAAAAATTAGGCATTAAGTGAGCTTACAACAAAGCTCAGTACATCCTAACTGCGTAGAATGCGCGGTTTCGTGCGTCGTGAATGAAAACCAGATCAACAAGTAGCTAGTAACATTGGCTTTCTTTTGCGCATGCGTGTCATAAAATCTTAACAATTTCCAATATGGCCGCTTTATGGACTATGACTTAATTCTTACAGCAACATCATATACAAACAGAAATGGTATTCTTACTGTTACCTAGATTACCCGAAACTACTACACTCATTACAAATCCACTATGAATGCTAAGATAAAAAGCTACGCGTATGCCGTAGATCTATACTACACACACTCTATACTTTCGTAAGCGCTACGCCCCTTACCATATTTAAACTACTACAAAAGTCCAATATGCTTTTGAAGTCTTAACGCTGTGGCTTTCCAGTGCCATACATATAATATATGTATGGCAATAGAGAGTCCACTCGTTGATACAGGGTGGCAGGGACATCGATGCGTTTACATGGATTCAGTACATGAATGAGGACGCCCCCTGGGTCGGTTATTTAAAAAAAAACCTGCTGTGTCCTGCAAAAGTGCAATACCTACGCGGGCAAAATATATGAAACAGCAGATTTTTTAGCTCATGGCCTGAAGAGGTGCCACATAAACGTGCTAAAGAACAATCTGCTCGAAATTAGCGTGATCTTACTCAGTGTCAATATCATGGTGATACAATAGCATACAGCCTATGACGTTCCCCCTGCTGGGACACAGACCGTCTCTCTTCGAGAGGGAGTGCGTGGGCTGTAGTTGTTATCTACCACGCGGGCCCAGTACGGGTTGTTAGATGTCACATGTCTTCGAATTTTTGGTTCTAAGACATGTCGGTTTCCTCACGATGTTTTCCTTCACCGTTGTGAGAGTAGTGGTGATGAAATTAATTACACAAAGTAAAGCGCCTACTTGGGTTCGAACCGACGACCTATAAGTCGTAAGTCGGGGCCGTTAACAATGGGCCACCACTGTTCTCTTGATACAATAATTATGAAGAAAGCTATTAAGTACTTGCCAATTTGCCACTAAAATCAAAAAACACATGGTCTGTTTCATTAGTATCTTACGAAATTGTAAACAAATGAATCAACAAACGTACCTGCGGTTGCCAATTTGCAGTGTCATTTAAAAATTGAGTGCCTTGATTTGTGATGTGTTAATTGTTTAAATTAGTAGCCGAATGGTACCCAAGAGAAGGCAAAAGGAAGAGAGGACGCCTGATAAGAAGGGAAAACCCATGACCGGGAACTGTGGAAGAATATGGGGGAGGCCTATGCTAAAGCAAAACAATCTTCTAATGAAACTGATGTCTGAGGAATTAAGTTTTATTTTTATTACGTAGTCAATTAATATAATATATAAATGGATTGTAAGATTGTTAATAAAGGCTATTCATTATCATTAATTAATTGTTTTTAGTGATTGATTGCGTAAGAATTTACCTGAACAGGGTTTGTTTACATTTTCATCTGATATTTTTGAAACAAACTATAGCTACGATATAGACTAAATACTTTGGCAATTATGCGTTTATCTTTAACGGTTGGTCTCAACATCACTATCACTACATCTTTATTATAAAACAAAGTCTCTCCCGCCGCGTCTGTCTGTCTGCACTCAAAATATACCAAATGGATTTTCATACGGTTTTCAGCAATTGGACGGAGTGATTTATGAGGAAGGGTTAGGTGTATAATTCATTAAGGTTTTTTTGTTAATTGGCTGAAAAATATGACGATGATTGTTGAAAATTTCGGAAAATACATGCCAACTTAGCTTTACTGGCGTGTGCCGCGTAAACCAACTAGAGTTATATGAAAACAATATTATGTATTTATTCTTTTCAAATATTTGCAGGATTGTAAATAAAATATATGAAAAATACTCCAAGTAGGATAAACATCAGTTACATTTTAAAACCCACATACAACGGACTGAAACGAAATTACGACAGAAAAAAAATTGTAGGCATATATGCTCTGCTACCCGTGCGAAGCCGGGGCGGGTTGCTAGTCATACTATAGTTAAATGTAAACACCTAGCAGATTTAAACTGTTAGTGTAGTCCCAATGACAAAACTTACAACAGCCTATCTCTGGGGGCCTAGCACCACCGCTTACAGCAGTATTATTTTAATCTTACTTCGTGGGGGAAAGAGATGGAGCTATACGTCCTGTAGAGCTTCATCTCTTTCCTACACTGAAGTAATAGCCCCCAGATTCTTCTCACAGATCTCCGAGTATGTCAAAATCACGAAAAGGTGTTTATGTGGATTGGTCGTTAGCCTTTTTGGTAGGATTGGAAAATACGATCAATCACAATCTGTTTCATATTGACAGCTCAACAACATTCATTGCGTTATTTACCATACAATTTTTGCTGAGCAGACAAATTTTTCGAACATATATATGAAGCAATGGATTAGCAATATCATTCAAAATGATTCAGATTATGATTGATCGTGTGTTACGCAATTTGGGTGCTGGTAATTTATTCCAATACTCCCCAATATATGTTAGAGTTAGTGTTTAACTTTATTAATAGTAATAATTATAGTTCTGACAAAATAAAGTGAAGGGTAATTCAAATACCCACAATAACAGGCCGTAAATATGGAAAATCAAATATTGGAAAAAAAGTCGGCTTTGAGAGAGAGGTCTCTCTCCCGCTCAATTGTCGATTTGGCTTTTAGAAGTCGATAACAATAAAAATTCTATTGTTTCGCGTTCACAGTTGCGACAGTTGTGACATGAACTCACTCCTATAACAAGTATAAGTGTAGTCAGAGGGGTTTAAAAGAAAACCAGTACACACGGCTACACATCAAGCTATACATTTCCAGTTTATGCTGATCTCGCATTGTATAGGATTTACGTACTATGCGAGGTCAGCTTATACTGGAAATGTATAGCTTGATGTGTAGCGGTGTTTACCTAATGTGTGATCTGCAACTAACATGGTTAGTACCTATTGTAACTTAAATGCTGGGCACTTGATGGTGTAGCAAACTGTATAGCAACCTCCAGTCCACTCCAATTCTTATAACTTCTATTGGCTTCTACCTTTGCTTTTTCCTTCAGTTGGTATTTTTAGGGTTCCGTACCCAAAGGGTAAACGGGACCCTATTACTAAGGCTCCGCTGTCTGTCTGTCTGTCTATCTGTCTGTCTATCTGTCCGTCTGTCACCAGGCTGTATATCATGAACCGTGATAGCTAGACAGATGAAATTTTCACTGATGATGTATATCTGTTGCCGCTATAACAACAAATACTAAAATACAGAATAAAATAAATATTTAAGGGGGCTCCCATACAACAAACGTGATTTATTTTGCCGTTTTTATAGATAATGGTACGGAACCCTTCGTGTGCGAGTCCGACTCGCACTTGGTCGGTTTTTATATTCATCTCGGTTTTCTTCTTTGGTTCTATTTACCCATTTATTTCCATTTCGTCGTTTTTTTTTACGGAGGAATAACTCAGATAAGTCGGTAATAGTTAAAGCCGTTTTGATTGTAGGTTTTCTTGCTAGGTAGTGAGTAGTACACACTCAGCGACTTTGATAGCCGTGGACTCGGTGACGATTTCAAAATCCCTCGTCCACTCAAAGATTGTCGCTAGCGATGTCGAGTCAAAGTCACTGCGTGTGTACCTAGCTTCCGAGTTACTATAAAGTTACTCTATGTTCCAATAGTAATCAATGTTATACCCTTACACGTTTATGTACAGTCATTATTCTGTTTTTATTGGAATTTAAACTTTTTTTTTATTTTTTGTGGAATATTAAAATGACGAAAAGTTACGGTTTAAAGTAAAGGCTCGAACAAATCTTGTCGAGAAGTGTTTTTTTTTTGTGATTTGCGTTGAATCTTGTGCGATGTTTGGTATTGTTATGTATAGGTAGCCCTTTTAAGAAGTTAGTCAAAGTCATATCATTTCTTTCAAGTAGGCCATTAAAAGACAAATTAACATCCAAAGGAGATTGGGGGTTTCTGCCCTGGAGCCCAATAGCGTTAAGATATATACCAATGGAAAGATCTCATCAATAAGAATATTTCTTATTACTTTTTGTATTTTTTTTTTTGTAAGACTTCTCTTGATCGTTAGTACGAAAGGAGCTACAGAGCTCTAAATGTGAGTAATTAAGCTTTATTGAAATTCATCATCTATAGGTCATTAACTCTGAACTGACTAAAAATAGGCAAAAGTCGTGTTTTTAGGAAAGATCCCTAAAAAGCTCTTTTCAGTGGTATATATCTTATGGCTATTGGACGCCAAAAATTCCTTACCTTCGGTGCGCAATTTAATACCTATTCTGGTAATTATTATCTCCGAACTGACTATCAATTGGCAACACTATGTTAGAAGCAAGGGTTCTCTTCGAAAAGCTCTTTTCATTGGTGTATATCTTATGGCCATTGGGTCAATAAAATTCCTTAACTTCGGTGCCCCAGTAGTAACACTTATTTAGGTCATTAACTCAAAACTGACTGACAATTAGCAAAAGTCGTGTTAGTAGCAAAGGGTCTCCTTGGAAAGCTCTTTTCATTGGTGTATATCTTATGGCTATTGGGCCAAAAAAATTGCTTAACTACGGAGCCCCAGTAGTAATACTTATTTAGGTCAATAGCTCCAAACTGACTACCAATTGGCAAAAGTAGTGTTAGTAGCAAAGGATCTCATTGGAAAGCTCTTTCCATTGGTGTATATCTTATGGCTATTGGGCTAAGAAAATTCCTTAACTTCGGTACCGAAGTAGTCACCTATTTATGCCATTAACTCCGAACTGACTAACAATTGGCAATAGTCATGTTAGTAGTAAAGGTTCTCCTCAAAAAGCTCTTTCAATTGGTGTATATCTTATGGCTATTGGGTCAAGAAAATTCCTTAACTACGGTGCCCAAGTATTCACACCTATTTAGGTCATTTACTCCGAACTGACTAACAATTGGCAAAAGTTATGTTAGTAGGAAAGGTTCCCCTTGAAAAGCTCTTTCCATTGGTATATATCTTATTTTTATTGGGCTTCAGGGCAGAACCCCATAATCAGGGGCCCATTCTCCTTTACAAGAAAATAGAATAGATTCTGGTTGCGTCTTCCAAAATGTAGTTTCTGGGCAAGAAACTCCATATTTTTGGTCATTGATAGTTACACTGAGAAGGACCCATCCTTCATGTTTATTTCTTGATGCAGGGTACCTGTGTGGTGTCGGCACGACATGGTGGCCCCGTCGCGGGTGACCGGCCGCGCGGCCAATCAAGTCACCTAAGCGAGTCAGGCTAACCAGCTGACGCCCCACCATGCCTGCGCCGCTCTTCGTGTATATCACCTACTATGCCTGCTTCACCCTCATCTGGTTATGTGGTACGTATCTAAGAGCTATCTTTATTCAGTATGGTTTGATCTCAGCAAAAATTCCACGTGTGGCCTGTTGTTACGACCTTACCCTGGGTTAGAACCTGTAATTCTTTACTTACGTTTTTTGCAATTTGCAGATGACACTGACTTGCAAGCTGCAAAAAACGTAAGAAAATTAGAATTTCGCGGGCTACCTAGCGCATCCCCGATCGCCACCACACATGGTCTCATTTTATCGAAATCCCTAAGAAACATGTAACGAACTCAAAACGAATCGCCTACGACGATCGGAATAATTTAGACGTTTTCGGTTGTGCACGAATCTGGTCAATCCGATCTGCCGTTGTGAACCAGCAACGGGCAACTACAGTGGGCTGTCCCAGCTTGACCTGTTGGTACCTGCGCATTTTTAAACAAGAATGACAAATACGTTTTCTGTGATGTGATTGTCTTCTCTTCGGCCTGTGCCGCCACTATAAATATAATTAACATTCCATCGTTCAGCAGTAGAAGCGGATGATACATCGCCGGCGCTGAGGGGCGCGCGTCCGGCCAATGGAACCGCAGAGCCCCCCGACCTGCGCTTTATGGGCCGGGTGCCGGTCTACCAGCCACCACCCATGGGGCCCGGGGGACTGGCCCCACCGCAGACCTTTTGGCCCCATAACCCACATACGCGCGTCGAAGATTGGCGTCGTAAGTTGAACTTTTTCTAGGTTTCCTTAGCCAAACGGTGTCTCCAGGACCCTGAGACACCTACCTGCCTGAGACACCTGCTTACGTTGTCTGTCTGTTAATCGCAGGGTATTATTACTACGTTTAATTCATATTCATTTTATTAGAACTTTTGTACTGTATAATAAAAGCTAGCCAGTCGTTTTCACTGAATATGTAGGTATAACTATTTTGGCCGCTATTTTGGCCAATTATGAAAATTAAATTAACTTTAATATCTAGTATTTGTGGTACTGATCCCTAAGTGCACGAATTGACCGGGTCAAACTAGCACACTATAATAGCAATGATATGTGCTGAGAAGAAGCAAACGGGATATTGTTATAACGAATATTATCAAAATAGATAACTATAATGATGAGTTGGAAGGTCAACTTGGATGTCTGGTGTTCAATATAATTACACTCGTGGTCAAATAATACGGGTCAATGACGGAAATCCCTGTAACCTGCAAATTAATAATGGAACATGCATGAAACTAACTTTATATTACAGAGAATTTGAACATCGTATGAAATAAAACCTTAAATGATCTACAACTTAATTTAAAAAAAGTTAAAATTCCAATTTGGAGGTAAATTCAATTCTCAGTTGTTTTACTTTTGCTTGTTTTCTCACTTTTGTATCCAATCTATCAAATCAAAATGATAAAAGGCGGTAATTGTCGTCTTTCACCATCATTATTGAATTACTGGGATGTCCCTAGCACTAGAAGAATGTACGCGTATCGTCACTATGTTAGAAGAAGGCAGAAGTCAGCGAACTACTGCAAGAACAATAGACGACTAAACGTGTCACTTTATATAGTGCAGCGAGTCGTGCAACGTTTCCGCGAAACTGGGCAGAACATAAGACCAGGAACCGGCAGACCAGATGTACTACGACTCGAGAGGATCGATTTATTGTTACGACCATATTTCGAAATCGGCACCTCAAGGCAGTTGATGTAACAAATCAACTTCGGGAGACCCGTAAAGACGACGCTAGTGTGCGTCCGCACACTAGCGTCGTCTTTAGTAAGGCGGCGGCTCCATGAAGCTAATTTGCCTCCACATAGACCCGGAAATGGTCCAAAACTTGAAAGGGAACATCGGGTAGCAAGATTACGTTACGCCCACGAACACGCACAATGGGGAGACGAAGAATGGGCAAGAGATTGACTCTGACGAATTCAGATTTATGCTGTATGCACATGATGGGCGGCGAAGAGTCTACTGACCGTCAAGGGCATGTTTTATTCCAGCTTGGTTTGAGGATAAAGTGCCGTTCGACGGTAGATCTGTTATGGTTTGGGCTGGAATCTCTTCAGAGAGTCGCATGGAGTTAATGCTGATAGAAAATGGCACGCTAACTAGTGCAAGATATGTGGAAGAAATTCTTAATGAGCACGTTAGCCCATATTTAATTAATATGGGTTAAAATTCAATATTCATGCATGACACCGCCAAGCCTCATACAGCTCAAATTGTAAATGAGTATTTTCTGGACGTTCGTTGGCATCAGTCGCATGCACTGGCCCGTGAGAGGCACGGACCTGAATCCAATTGAACACGCTTGACGACGAGCTTAGGACGACGAGCTTATAAGAAATCGAAACCCGGTCCCAGCTACAGAATTATACTTAGAGACCTGAAACATGCGTTAGTGGAAGAATGGACCAATATCCCGCAAAATCGCTTAAGAAACTTAATAAACAGCATGCCCAATTGCCTGGCAGCTGTAAGAAAAGCCCGTGGAGGCAATATGAAGTATTTATTTTGTCTTAAAGTTCGTTTTTGTGTTGAAAATGATCGATGTTTTGTTTTTTATGTAATTTTTACAATTGAGCTAATAATGTTTCCCAAAATTTGGTGTTGTTTTATTAACTGGTAAATTGTCTACAACATACAGTTTCATTCATGCCGCTAGCTCCATTATTTTACGAGTAATTTTAGTTTTTCCTACCGACCCGTATTATTTGACTGCGAGTGTATTATTTAATTTAAAGCAATTGACATCGATTGAATGGTGTCTATTTGACAAAGGAAGAGGAGAGTTGGTGGGTGATAATAATCTACTTTCTAGCAAATGGAATTAGGGGCAAAACAAAAATTTTACTAGATTTAACTAGATGAACTGTTTTTTTGTCTATAAAGATCAATCTAAAACAATTAAATCTTTTTTAATCATAGAGCTAACGATATCATGGTTTCCACAGATCGTCCCGCATTCAAACACCAACATATACACAAGGTATCCCACACAAGCCCCGGAGTAGACGAAGAAGAGGCGTCTGGATGCCTCCAACCTTGTGCTAATCAACAATTCTCGTGTCAGGTAAAAAATGTTTTTTTATCAAAGCCGATGCTGTATTATTATGAAACACTACACTTTTTTAACAGTTACGAATGCCTTACTCGAGTAATCTCATAATAAATTATTGTTATCAGATCCCGAACTACGTTTTTTTCCCAAAACTGGAGAGTTTTGTTTTAATGATGGGCAAAAACTTCCGTCTCCCATACTTTCCTGTAGTTTTTTTTTGCTAGAATTCCTCCGGAATATTTCATGTAAATAAACATAAAAATAAATAAACAGGTACCAAATCTGTCAACCTTACTTATATAAATCCACTTTCTCACAGAAATCATGTACCTGCATACCAATGGCAAACCGATGCGATGGCCGAGTGGAATGCGCCGAAGCAGAAGACGAAAAGAACTGCGTACCAGCGTGTGATGAGAACCAGAACCGAACTCTCTGTCATAGCACCAGCGTCTGTATCAAGCTCGAATGGTTCTGCGATGGAGATAACGACTGCGGTGACTATTCCGACGAAACTCGATGCGGTAAGTACCGTAATACTTGTACTTCACGCCCCTACGGCAAGAAGAACTGACGGGTGAGACATCATCAACTCAAACACCACACGTTCCATAATTCCAATGGCGACTACAAACTGCAACCGCAGACTGCTGGTTTTTACGAAGCTGCACTTGCAATTTGCAGTCCTTATCGGTATAGCACCTCTGGTATTCTGTAAAAATATCACCGTGAAAACTTAGGTGAAGTGAGCTTGGAGTGAACTGTCACTGCCTTAGCATCAGTAGGTATCGATGACACTGACAGCTCACTCCACGCTCCCTTTACCTAAGTTTTCACGGTGTGATGGTTACATAATAGCAATGCTGTTATCGTGAGCTGTCAATAGTGTCGATCCCTGAGCATCAGTTGGAATGACAGTTCACTTCACCTAAGTTTTCACGGTGAGATTTTTTATAGAATACATCGGTTGGTAACAAACGAACCCACAGTTTTTGACCGGCTGTTAATACTTTTCCTGGAAAAACCTTTCTTTCAAAGTCACAATCTTAAAGCCTCGTTTATCCACCAGGTGGTACATTAAACTGTACAGCAGAGCAGTTCACATGCGCCAACGGACTGTGTATACATAAAGACTGGGTGTGCGACGGCGACAACGACTGCCGAGATAACTCCGATGAATCCAGCTGCACCAAGGGCAAGTAAGTCAAGTGAACTTAATTTTATGACTTGAACTATTTGTTTATCCATGAACTTAGACTTTGCCTAATCATAGAGCATGAAGACGCCGCGGCGGCCGCTGCTAAAGGCGGTATTTTCAACACTTTTCATATAAATCAAGCGTATAGGTACCAACGGGTTTGAAGAGCGGCCATGACATGAAGTTTTGCGCTCAACGCACTTTGACCACGACGAATTTTATTATCTCATCATAATTTTTTTGCTGAAGTAACTGGATTTGATCCATTTCAGCAACAATGTATTGCAATACTGCTGGACGATATTATGTTTTTTTTTACAAGAATGGAATGGCAAATAATAATTAACAGCTCTTCTAGATATTGAGCAGGAGCATTCGAGCTTGTCGCTCGCACCAATAATCATTCTCTCATATTTTTGCTTAAAAATAACGTAACATACACCTGTACTCCCCGAAGCATTGGGCAAGGGTGTGTGTGAGTGAGGTATAAGGTGCAAGTGTGAGCATGGTGTCAGCAAAAAAATTAAGTAGGTACCATACAATTCAAACTGAATTAGACGAACCGACAAAGTTTTTGTGTAAGCATAAGCAACACGCAATTCTATAATTAGGTGTACAGTAGAGTAGATAGTAATTACAAACTTCCGCATTTGGCTGTAATTTAACCGCATAATTACGTCCGTAGGGTAGGAACTTATTAGGAGGAGCTCGTGGCTAAGTTATAACAGCCGCACGGGTCGATACATCAGGTTAAGCTACGCTTGCCGGGGTTGGTCTGTGGATGGGTGACATACCGAGACTCCTCCGTGCCTCGGAAAGCACGTAAAGCCGTTGGTCGCAGCTGTCATTCGTGGATCTTTGACAGTCGTTACGGGTCGTCAGAAGCCCGAAAGTCTGACAACCAGTCACACCAAGGGGTATCACCCAGTTACTGGGTTGTGGAGGTCAGATAGGCAATCGCGCCATGTAAAATACTGGTATGCAGCTGCATCCAGTTAGACTGGAAGCCGACCCCAACATAGTTGGGAAAAGGCTAGACAGATTGAGGTTATGAACTTATTTAAGTAATTCATGTGTGTGTGTGTATTATTCTCAATACTAATATTAGCCAGTCAAATGCAATATAAGTTCTATTCCGATTAACGACGTCAATTAACTACGCTGCGAACTACTTACGTCATAACATTCGTGTCCCTATTTTGTTACGCCATAATGTTCCTGTTACCGAACATAAAAAGTGAGCTAGAGCGAGTTCATAGCTTCATATTGAAACTTCCTGTGCCATGAATAACGATGCAAATAAATTTACTGAACCTACACTGAAGCCCGATCCCATTTTGCGGCTTAACACGAACATCATATTATTATATGCCTACACGTTATAATAACTTCGTGAGGAACTCGTGGCTAAGTAATAACAGCCGCACGGGTCGATCCATCAGGTTAAGCTACGCTTGCCGGCGTTGGTCTGTGGATGGGTGGGTCCATCTTTTCATACCGACACTCCTCCATACATCGGAAATCACGTTAAGCCGTTGGTCCCGTTGTCATTTGTGGATCTTTGACAGTCGTTACGGGTCATCAGAAGCCCGAAAGTCTGACAAACAGTCTTAGCAAGGGGTATCGTATTACCCAGTTATTGGGTTGTGGAAGTCAGATAGGCAATCGCTCCATGTAAAATACTGGTATTCAGGTGCATCCGGTTAGACTGGAAGCCGACCCCAACATAGTTAGGAAAAGGCTAGGCAGATTGATTGACGTTATAATACATTCTTACGCTTACAGAGGTAGGCAGAAAGTAAAGGAAGCAACATGCTACAATCCTTTACTTACTTCGTCCACGTGAATATATCTGGCATGCTCTTATATATCCTTCTCGTTTACCAGGTTTTTCACTGAGACCTGCTGATTTAAATTCGCAGTTAAAATTGAACACTTTTAAACACTGTAATCCTGTAATTTCTTTATGAAACGCTCACCAACATAGCGGTAGTAAACCTCTATGGCTATCGCATCCCCTGCTGACAAATGACGTCACTTCGTGTAACCGCCAGCTTAACTACGTCATTCGCGTTTACACTGAGAAGACGTGACTCTGGAGCAACGCAACTGCGTACCTTTGAAAACGATTAATTGTTGTTTGAAAAATGTTTTTTTGCGAAAACGAACAAATGTAATATTGATAGGAGTACTTTTTCAATAGAATAAAAGTTACCTATACATACTCATGTTGGAAGTTTTAGCTTGAAATTGTTTCATAGAATAATTCTAAAAATTAATAAGTGTTGGAATCTGTAGGTTCTAAAACTTATCGAAAGTAGGTTCCCCAGATATATAAAAAAAACGAATAAAAAATCTTGCAAAAGTGTATTTTTAACCTAATTCTTGTGTATCCAGTAAACTGTAGGCAGAGGTTAGCTTTAAACCAACTCATAGAACGGTGAAACTGTTGGTAGGTACCGATAGGTAGCGGTAGGTTCTTCACTTTGCGTCCTACGTATTATATTTATAGCTGTTGATTGGTTCACAGCCCACACGGTCTACTACAAAGCTGATGCATTGAACTTAATAGTGGTTGATAATGTAAAGTTCGTGACGTTATTCAGACGTCGGGTTTCGTCAAATGGAGTCGGTATCACGTTCAACTGTTGAATGTTCTTATTTAGGTACAAAAGCTGCACTGTGCTATACCAAAGTGTATAAAAGATTCGAGAATTCGGGGATAGTCGTTAGTAGACCATAGATATTGGTAATAATGGCTTGCCAACGTGTGTGCCCACAGGGGCGAGCACGGCCTTGTGACAATGGCTTGAGTCACAAATTTTATCACAGTTTAGTCATATAAAATAAAATGTGTGACTAGACCATGTCACAGTAGGCCGTCCTCGCCCCCCTGGGCTAGAAACAGAGCGGGCCCTATTTCTATCCCCACTGGGGTAAGTGAAGGCGCACTCTACATTTAGTCGCCATTATGTGGGAGCAAAACATCGCCAACTGCGTTCTTTTTTAAGACTCCGCTGTCCATCTGTCACCAGGCTGCATCTAATGAACCGTGATAGTTATACAGTTGAAATTTTCACAGATGATGTATTTCTGTCGCCGCTATAACAACAAATACAAGAATAAAATAAATATTTAAGGGGGCTCCTGTACAACAGACATGATTTCTTCGCCGTTTTTATAGATAATGGTACGGAACCCTACGTGCGCGAGTCCGACTCGCACTTGTGAGTCGGCTCAGCCATTTTCCTTATCTAGCAAAGACGATGGAGGTGTAACAGTTATGTTACATCCTTATGACAGCGGTTCCTAAAAAATGGCATAATATCTATTATGTATTGGTGCGGGATAAAGTAAAGCTACATAATAATTATTATCGTCATTACATAATTATGTTTGCTACGACGCAGTAATTTAAAAACAAAAATTTGGTGTATATAGTCTACTGAGTTTATTATCTCATCGACCACCTTTGAGATTTCTTTACATTACTTCGGCGTTTTATATTATGTCATTCGACAGTAACTCAGATCTATAATTCTAAGTAATAAAAATAGTAAAGAATCAAGACTATCCATCCAGTCCAGAGCAGTCCCATAGAAACATTAAAAAAATTTAGGCGGGACTTTCAGGATTTTATTTTACACTGCGCGGTACGGGCTGTAGCGGTCGGTAGATCAATACGCCGGGGCTGGCGGGGCGCACGGGGGTGCAGGGTGCGGGGTCCGGGGGCCGGGAGCAGGTTGCCATGACTACGCGCCTACGCTCCCTGCGTCCCTAGAAGGAGACTCGCCCGATATATCCCAGTTCCGTGGGCGGGCTCATTATAGAACAAAATCATCGACGTGATTAACATTACTGGTTACACCTACAGTAACTTAGTGACGCTAATGTGACGTATGAATGAGAATGGGTCCCCTTTCTAGTTGTTGACAACGAAGTAACTATGCTGCTTAATCCTATTTAGGTACGGTTAGCAGATATATCGCTATGAAATGATAATATTAACACAATAAAAATAGTTACAATACTTCCACTTTTAAATACAATTGGGTATCAGAAATCGAATCACTTAATGAGGCGAGGTTGATGAGGTGTATATTATGATTTGAATATCTCGAGTTGGACTTGGATTTGTGATTGAAGGAAAAAATAACAGAAATCTTGAAGGATCGAGCAATCTGTTCCAGCATTTTCGTTATATTTGTTAGGTACTCGTGAAAGGGCTAGGCAGATTGACTCGTATGCTACGGATTCTACGAATACGAATGCTACGAAACATCTACGAATGTGAACGACACGACCACGAATGCTGCGAAATAACTCCGAATGCTACGATATGACTACGAATGCTCCGACTGCGAGCATATTGAGCATAATTAATCCAATATTGAATGAGCGATGCTGCCGCTGAACTTAGGTTCTGCTTCATACTACGCAACATATGCCATAGCCCGTAGTACGAAGCACGATGGCATGCATAGGTGGTATGGTACGCTACGTGGCGGCGCACGCCATGTTAAGCGGCTACGCCGTAGCTCGTAGTACGACTTAGGAATAATATAATAATTATGTATGTCAAAAAATTTGATAACATAGATACATACGTTTTTTAAGATGACGATTTTTGTATTTTGTACCAGTTCTTTAGTGATGCATATCCATTGTGGTAACATTACTATCATAATTATGAAGATTGAGGAGGTTGCATATTGGGACAGTGCTTTATAATGCCTTGTCTACAATGTTGTATTCAGTGGTACTGTAGAGTTATTATTCTACGCAGATGTCGAGAGCACCAGTTTATGTGCGCCATTGGCGAATGCATATCGAAGCACTGGCGCTGCGATAAGGAAGCTGACTGTCCTGATAGCTCCGACGAGGCTGATTGTCGTGAGTATATACTTCATGAACCTACCCACTAAACTTTATATACTTTAAATAGGAATACCTACTCAAAACATGACTGTAATGTGATGATTATGTCAATATGGCAGGGGGCCAAGCCTACTAATTTACAAACGTTCCAATGGGTTCTCTATTGTGATTGTTTGACAGATTTTCCATACAAAATCTGTCAAAAACCTCACAATGGCGAGTCATTGCGCCGCTGGTAAATTAGTAGAGCCCCTGGAGTTATGTGAGATGAGTGAAACAATTTATGTCTAACGTTATCTTTACCTAATACAACTGGCCGATTGCCGTTTTATGCAAATATAATATAAATAAATATTTTCTGATTATGATCGCAAGGTCCCTCTCTTGATTGTAAGATCCTTTCAGAACTTAATGCCCATTATTCACAGATTGATTGACATAAATACATACACAGTCGATTAAGTCTCTAAATATTTTTTATTTTCTTTTACTGTTTTTCTATTGTTTTCCTTTATATAAGTAGGTACACTTCTGGCAACGCCTGCCATAATCTTCTTTAATTAATCTTTTTTAATTAACTTCTATTAGCCGTGGATCTAATCCGGTGTGGCGAGAACGAATTTCAATGCGACAACAAACGGTGCATTCGCAAGGACTTCCAATGTGATGGTGACAATGACTGCGGGGACTGGACCGATGAAGACACGTGTCCTATGCTACCGGGGAGCTGCAATGCTGGAGAGTTTAGGTACGCTTACTGTTAGACTTGCAAAACAATAGTAAACATGCAGTTAAGGTATAGAGTACTTCAAAGCAACGTTCGCTTTGAACGTCTCGATGTATGAGCCAGAGGAAATCTTTAGCAGTTTCACGGGTGTTCATAAAAATAACATGTGCTTTGGAAAATTGAAAAACATAAGCGAATGCTGTCAGATTTCACTCAAATCGGAAATCTGCTATCTTCTAACTATGTTTAGATCTTTATTTTTATTTAATGCATGAAAGAAATACTTATTCAGGTGTATAAAACCTATAGACAATGTTAAGTCAGTAATCATATCTTGTGAAACAGATGCAGCGATGGCAAATGCATTCCGGATCGCTGGCGGTGTGACACCGAAAGGGATTGCGCGGACAGTGGCGACGAACTCAACTGTGAACCCAACTCCATGCGCAACTGTACTGATGACGAGTTCACTTGTGCTGATAGAAGGTGTATTCTGGTAAGTTTTTACTATCATGTCGACGACCTATGATATGGGGGAAAGTGGGACACGATCCCAGATTTAGGGGTCGCAGTATTCTGGAAAATATTCCGACACCTAAAGGTTAACGTCTCCATTAACATTTACGTGTTCGTTTATACTACTTGATTAACGAGCTACGACGACAAAACAAAATAATTGTGAATATGTCCAGGCTCTAACTGGTTTCTTTTGAATAGAAAACCTGGCTCTGCGATGCTGTCCGGGACTGCACGAACGGTGAAGACGAAATGAACTGCGAAGTACATTGTGAAGAAGATCAGTACACATGCAAAACTCAAGACCACCTCATCAGCAATGCTTTCCGAAACTGTGTGAACAGGAAACACGTTTGTGACGGCATGAAGGACTGCCCTGAAGGAGATGATGAAGACAGATGCCCAGTCAAGAGGAAGTGCACTTTCGAAGATAAATGCGATCCTGAAATGTGTATTACGACGTACGAGGGACATCAGGCTTGTACCTGCCCTCTGGGCTTCCTCTTGGACTTCAATAACCACACGTAAGTGTAACATATTGTTCATTATGTATGTTTCTGATGTTACCTAAAATTTCTCGTTAACTAAATTGAACTCTTTAAACTTTCTTCTCAGGTGCCGAGACATCGATGAATGCATGTACGAACAAGACCCGGTTTGTTCTCAAACTTGTTCAAACACGGTTGGGAGTTTCAAGTGCGGCTGCATGACTGGATACGTTCTAAGACCTGATGCAAGATCTTGCAAGCCTACCGGAGAATCACCTACATTACTGTTCTCAAATCGCGTTGGCATACGACAGGTAAGACCTTACAAAATCATGTAAGAATTGAACAAAAAGACCTTAACTAACGATCGAAATATAACGTCAGTATCAGTAAGACCTACAAAACTGACCAACATGTTCTTTCATACAGGTTTGGCTAACTGGAGACAACTACATGCCAGTAGTAAAAGGTCTGCATAATGCTGTCGCCTTGGATTACCACTATGAGAAACAGCTTGTTTTCTGGACTGAGAACAATCTCAGAGTTATCAGAGTAGCACAAATGAATAACAACAATTTGACAGGTGAGTTAACAGAATTATAGAAATTTTTGACTACGGTTTTTCTATTCCAACTAAGATAATTTAACTTGCTTACTACTTGTTTACTTAAATATAGCATTGTAATACATTGCCTGTTTCCTTCATAGATGTTATAAGATGGGGTCTAGAAACGCCAAGTGGAGTGGCAGTGGATTGGATACACGATCTATTGTTTTGGACGGATTCTGGTACTCGTCGCGTAGAAGTAACTACGCTGGAGGGAAATCAGAGAGCGGTCATAGCTGCCAATGATCTGGACAAACCTAGGGCTATTGCAGTGCATCCTGGAGATGCTTTGGTGTTCTGGACTGATTGGGGTAAGAGTAGGATTTAATATGCAAATGAGACGTATTCTGTTAAGGATTTCGATATTAATCTAAGTCATAAATTCTAGGCCCCAATCCGAAGATAGAACGCGCAGATATGGATGGGAGCAGACGAAAGAGCATCATAGTGGATAAAATCTTCTGGCCTAACGGACTGACCATCGACTATACGGAATCTAAGATATACTGGGCGGATGCCAAACACCACGTCATTGAAAAGTCTTCCTTCGATGGACGAGATCGGAAGAAGGTATGTATCAACAAGTTCTAACAAGAAACAACTGATGCAATTCTGTATTGTTGCAACAAGGTGAGGCAGAAAGTGATCTTCAGTTGCTTTAACTGTCTAAATCACTTCATATACAAAAGAAATATGGTCTACCCGCCCATACATAACATTGTCTTTGTTTACCAACAAATTGTCTCTTTCACATCTCCACGCATCTGATACCTCGCAAATAGTCATGAAGTGTATATAGTATGTGTATATAGTATTCTATCTCATAAATTATCGTTAAAATTTTCGTTATATTGTATTCAAATCCTAATTAGTATTATAAATTCGAAATTGAGTTTGTTTATTTGTTTGTTACGCTTTCACGCTAAAACGGCTGAACAGATTTGGATGCAATCTGGCACATGGGTAGACCATGACCTGGATTAACTTGTTTCCTTAAAACTTTCGTATTTTCATCCATCCAGGTAACCACCAAAGGCCTTCCTCACCCATTTGCGCTAACACTGTTCGAAGACGCTATCTACTGGACGGACTGGCACACCAAGAGCATTTCTACTGTCAACAAGAACACCGGCATGGGGATACAGACTGTTCACGCTGGCTTAAATGTTCCTATGGATATTCATAGGTAAGTAATAATAATATTGTGTTGGATTGTAAAATTACTATGTTACTGTGATAAACTTAAACTTTCCGATGTAAACGACGAGTTTTATAAAATCTATTGCATTAATCGATTCCTATACATTACTGTTGGAGTTGATTGTTTCTGACACTCTTACACAGAACCACAGATTAGTACAGATGATTCACTCTGCAAAAACATTTAAATAAAAAGCGACTCTTGCTACGAACATTAAATTACAATTTAGCAGGCCTAACATGACACACGCGACAATTACTCACGCGAGAGTGAGTAAGTTTTGTCTATTTCGTCACTTTTCTCGTTTTCTGACAGCGCTGCCATACAAAATACTCGACTCGTTCTGTCAAACTTGATGTTTTCTCTACAAACCCTAATATGGCACCTGAGTTATCTCGTTTTTTGACTCGAGATATCTCTTATTTTTCTGTCATTTACTCGTCGCCGATTTTTACGACGAGATGAGTAGACAAAAAAAAAAGCTCCATAGTAATATGGCAGTCTTAAATTGTACTTATTTAGTCATAATTTTATTTTGCAATATAATATGTAATATATAATAATGAAAAAACTTAGTTTTAAATTACTATTTATATTGGAACGAAAGTTCCTTTCGGCAGCCGCGAGAGAAACTGTGGCGCAGGGGAGCACTATTAAGTAGATAAGCATCATTCAATACACTCAATATATCACTTTCAGTAATAACCAGTCACTTTGCCAATTATGGTGAATTAATGAAGTATAGGGATTATGGCTGTACGGCAGTATCATACCTTCGCGACATAATTACTAAAATCGCCAGTTCATTCTTTATGGGATGGTGATTTAGTTAATCAGTTTAGTGTTTTGTGGTTATAATAGCGAAATCAACTCCAGCTGCATATTTTACTGAACGTCAGTGCTTTTGGCAAGTGTGGTGACCAAATTTGCAATAACACGGGTTTAATGGTGATTGTTACAATATCAACCTTCGCTTTATCAAATTGCGATCATCGGCCCCTTTGTTATTTGTGGTGTTTTTTTTTTTTGTTATTTGTGAGTATAAGTACAGGCTGAAATTTAATTCATTGGCATTATTACCCACGTATTCTAATCGTATCGTATTCTATACTTCCTCATTTAGGATCTCAATACTTATCGAAAAAGATATGATATTTAAACTTATATTGTGCCACTAATTTTCATTTCTTATTTTAATTTCGGTATGCCAAAGGAAAATATTTAATTTTATTCAAAAGAGGTGGAACATACTAATTCTATGCGAATCGAATGAATGAAACCGAACCTCAAGCTGATGTTGCTATCATAAACATGATTTGTTTTTAATAATTTGCTACATCGGTATCTCGTCACGAGATAGAGAAGTGTCAAAGTGCCTTTTTCGAGGTTACTCGTGCGTAACGGTCATGTTAGGGATTAGAATGACGTCAAAATCGACGACATATTTCGACAAAACGAGAAAAAGAGCGTTCTCGCGCTTGTCATGTTAGCCCTGCAGGTCGCATTATATTCACCTACAAGTTGCCTCTCTTTCTATCGCGTAACTCTTTTATCTCCTGACTACGTTACGGTCACTGAATTGGCCCGACACGTACTTGGAGCTCCATACTTAAAATACGGAGTGCGCCTTCTGTACTATTCTGTGACAGAACGTAAATACAGGAAAACTGTAAATTTTTGATTAATTGAAATGTCTCTAACTCACTTGATAATATTATTCTTGTCTTTCTACAGCTACCACCCCCTGAGGCAGATACAATCCTACAAGAACCGTTGCGGTACCAATAACGGAGGATGTTCTCACTTCTGTCTTCCGAATAGCAACGATCACTCTTGTCGGTGTCCCGTTGGATTTAACCTGAATTCTGATAGGTATGTAAAGTTGACTCGTACTCTAGAGAAAAGGGGGAACGTTATTAACGTTCAGTGACGTTTGACATTTCTAGAGACCTCACTCAACACTAGTCCTCATTCCTCTATGTAACTTTGAGGTTCTTAAAACGAACAAAAACAATTAATAAATCTTGGTTTCCGCGCCATTTTCAATTTACTAAGTAACTTACAAATAAATATTTTTTCAATGTAATCATTTATAACACAGCCGTTCATGCGAACACACTCCAGAAAAGCTGCTCCTCTATGCTCGCAAGAAGGACATCAGATTGAAACAACTGAATCCTAGGAAACAAACTGATTCTTTGGACATGGTAAGTTAAAAACCAATAGGTGTTCTTTTAACTTTTTTGGTCGATCCTACAAAAGCACAAGTAGATAGTATTAATGTTGTTAATTGCCAGGGCGTGGGTAGCACGAAAAATATTTTTCGGCTAATTGTGAGGACGCTATAATTATTTTCCTAATCTGTCATTAAATTATGTAGGGCATTGAAGCACATGTTAAAAGTCAGCCACCAGCTGTTAGCCAACGCCACGCTCTTATGTGTTCAAATTTTATCAAACAACTTTATGAACATAGTCGATACAAGGTGGCATGGAATCGACGCACAACCTGTTACTAAGGATTCGGTGTATTATACATTTCAGTATATTCCCTGCCACCCTGTATAATATACCAAGAAGTATTCTAAACTATTTTTTCTGGTGATATTCAGGTGATACCAGTAGAGACGATAAAGTCAGCCGTGGCTTTGGACTGGGATCATAACACCAATTCCATATTCTGGACAGATGTCGACAAGGACACCATCAACCATGCCTACTTGAATGGAACACAGCAACGCGTTATCGTGGGAACGAATTTGAGTATGTATTAAAAATAAAAATAAAAGATGAGATGAGAGATTGTTGAAATTATTAACATGTGCGAAAGCTTGGATTAGTCCACATTCAACCCCTAGAATCTCAACCCCTAAATGTTGTTCCCTTGGGGGTTGAACGTGGACAACATACTTATATGTACTTTTAATTTTGAATGTTTTTAATCCACGTTCAACCCTCAATGGACTGTAAAACACAAAAGCTTTTCTCATCTATACATAACTAGCTGCCCGACCCGGCTTCGCTTGGGTAGCAGTAGATAAGGTAGATACCTACATACCTACTTACACCTACCTACCTACACCTACCTAACTTCACCTACCTACCTACACCTACCTACCTACACGAAGCCAAAACTACACATACAAACATAATATTTATGAAAAAAGTAATTTTTGCGAGGTCAGGGAACGATCCTAATTAGTGATGTGCCGTTACCAGTCATTTACTCCAGTCGAGTATTTTCCCAGTAGGGTTACCAGTAACATTCTACACAAATAGTAATTTAGTGTAACAGGGAAAAATATTTTATTTCTTAAATTTAATTTGTGATTATGAGTGGACCGATAAGACTTCTACCACTTCTAGTTTAAATGCAACCAAAATTTGAATTTTAAAACTATTTTCTCATGATTCCTAGTAACTTACCGAGTAAGTTTCGACAAACTTACTGAGTAACTTCCCATACAGTAACTTTCTGGGTATTTTCTAATTGTTCCAGCCTTCGAATTCGGGAACATGTACAGGATTACAGTTTATACAAGATTTAAAAATAAAGATTAAATTTATCATGGATATATTTTTCCGAATAAAGCCCTGAATAAAGACCAAATTGCTTCCGCTTAAATTAAAAAAAATTAATCTGTAAACTCTTCCAAATTTTGACGTTCCATTGTATCCATAATCATCCGGTAACCATAATAAGCTACACATAATAAGGGAAAAATAAACTAAGAACGAGTTATTTTCGATCAAGTGAATAAATGACATGGAATATAAATTATAATGCATGTTTTGTATACAATTAATTTGATTTATTTACCCACCTACAGGTTAGGTTTTTATTGACATTTGTGACGATCGAACACCATAATAATCACTGTGTATAAAGTAGTGTTATTTCTTTGACAATGCATGTGACATTACTGGTGGGACCAAAGGCACAATTTAATATGGTAGCAATCTTATTCATAAAGTACCTAATTAATCGATTCGAGTCAAAGCATGAAAAATCGTTAAAAAAAAAAAAAAATTGTATTGTTATTTTATAATACCCTTTTTAACTGTGTTTGATTAATAATAACATAACATAACATCACGCCTGTAATCCCTGAAAGGTTAGGTAGAGGTGTACCTTTACACCCTCATTTTGCTATAGTTATGTTTAAGTCCCGTGCGGGCGTGAGCCTATTGCGCACACGCCGCACGGGCACAAATCCGGACTCCGGGCTGCTACTGAGATATTCCAGATGAATAAATCCAATAACACTTTGCCTGACCCGGGAATCGCACCCAGGACCTCATGCTCCGCTGTAGCGCTTGCGACCATATTATTAAATAGCAAATCGGTACCTACATATTTATCTTCTTCATTTTAATGTTCGTTGCCAGGTTACGTAGTAGCAACATTCAGAAATGAAGTGCAATGACAGTGACATAAGCGGAAAATACGTATCACAAAAGTAAAATAATACTTTTATTTTTGGTGTCCAAAAGCCGGGAATCGTTTTTATAACAAAAACGTAAATCTGATTTAAAAAATACGAGTATTTTATGAACTACATTTGGTTGTGACACTCTCGCTCCCATGTTGGTACGAACCCGTGGCATTCTCCTTTAAGTAAAAACCTTTATACATATATATTTATTTTTTTTAGACGTTGCCCCACACTAGTAATTTCTTCCTGTATCGTGGGTGCGTTTACAAACATAGAAACTCACATACATTAACACCCAGACCCGGAACAACTACTTGCAGATCATACAAATATTTGTTCCGTGGAATCGAACCCACGCCACGTTGCGCAGCAGTCCATCGCTCAGCCACTGCGCCAACCGTGTCGTCAATTTTATTTTTACCCAACAACTACTAATACCTACCTGTAAAAGTGTGTAAAACATTAATTGAAAATAAATACACTTCTGCACTCAGTATTACTTTAAATGTCATTATTAGCTACCTAGCAACAAGGGGTTGAATATGGACAAAGAAAAGATTACCAATGTATTGAAATCCACGGACAACATTTAGGGGTTGAACGTGGACAGGGGTTGAGATTGTAGGGGTTGAATGTGGACTAAACCGAAAGCTTCATGTACAAACACGCTAAACGTATGTCGCTTGTTTATCGCAAGCTATTTAAAGTAAAAAAAACATGAATGCGATACATATAGATATGAGATCCTAACTAATATTATAAATGCGAAAGTGTTACGCTTTCACCCTAAAACGGCTGAACGGATTTAGATGAAATTTGGCACATGGGTAGACCATGACCTAGAATAGGACAAGGATACTTTTTATCCCTATATTCCCACGGGGTCGAGACTTACGCGGGTGAAACCGCGGGTGTAGCTAGTATTACAATAACACATTCCCTTTCAGTATGGCCCGCTGGTTTAGCATACGATTGGTTGACTGACAAACTGTACTGGACGGACGCTGGTACCAACAGGATTGAAGTGGCTAACGTAGACGGCAGCATGAGAACCTTGCTAGCTTGGGACAATATCGACAAGCCAAGGGACATCGTCGTGGATCCTAAAGGTGAGCAAAACGATAGAATAATCCAAAAAGGGAAACGAAAATTCAACAGCTTAAATTCTGTTCAATCGTCTCCTGAAACATGAAGTAAGAAACATACTACATACATATCATATACATAATCTTGTTTTGTTTTGCACAAAATTGTTTAACGCTGAATTCATCTCGTTTGGTATCATATCGAATTAAAACACTATTGAAAATAAACCTCTCTATTTCGTAGGTGGCGTAATGTACTGGTCAGATTGGGGCACCTCCCCATGCATTGAACGCGCGGATATGGATGGCGGGAATCGCCGTCGCCTTATATTTGGCAACATGACCTGGCCCAACGGACTGGCACTGGACCTCAAGAACAGTCGCATCTACTGGACTGATGGAGGGAACCAGACCATTGAGTATGCCAACTTAGATGGCACAGGAAGGACTATATTGATAGGTAAGAATGAAAATTTATAAAACGCCGAGAAAGTTTGAAAATATTTATAAGAATACAAGTACCACTGCTCAAAAAGACTAGTAACAAAACATATTCAAAACTCTCCAACTATTTTCTTTAGGCCAACACCTCCCCCATCCGTTCGGACTGGACCTATTCGGCGACGAAGTATTCTGGACGGATTGGGACACTCAGTCCATCCAGGCAGCCAACAAGTACACTGGCAAGAACCGAAGGACCCTCGGTGCTGGCGTGGCCGGTCTAATGGATGTGAGGGTTTTCCACAAAGAACGAGTGTTCGGAGTTAATCGGTAAGGACTATTGAGATTTAAATACAGTGAGAAAAAACAGTATTGGTCCTTCTTCTCGAAAATATGAAGATATGTCAAAAGATACGAGACGTTGGGTTCTATAATTTTAGGGTAAAGTTGGGCTAGTTCTATATTTATTTAGACAAGATATATCTACAAATAGTTTAATATACTTAGACCTTTTATGTGCACAATTTGCCTCACTTGAACTTATCATACAATTATGTAAAACAGATGCGGCAAGAATAATGGTGGATGCTCACATCTGTGCTTATTGAAGCCTATGGGAAAATCGTGTGCTTGTCCTATTGGAATCAAGATCGGCGTAAGTACCAAATAATATCTCACTTCTTGCCACGCATGAGAGAATTTTATAACCCGTAGACTAATAGACATAAAAGGAATCACAGTTTGACATACACATTACGGGAAAATCTAAAATTATGGTGTTTTTCCTATACAGCAATTTATTGGTGCTTATTTTAAATTATCATTAATTTTTATGTTCCCCATTCACAGAAGGACGGAAAAACATGCGCCAGCGGTCCTGTGAATTACTTGATATTCGCACACCGCGTGGATATTCGGGTGGTCTCTCTAGACGTGCCCTATCTCATAGATGTGCCACTACCGCTGCCCATACTCAAGAATGCTTTCGGAGTTGATGTAGATCATAAAACAAGTGAGTTTTCTACTACTAGTATCCAATGACACTATCAAGAGCCAGAGCCAAGGTACAGCCATTGCAGTCCATAGGACCCATACATACCTAATCATCATCACTGTTACTTGCGACAACTACCTAAAGATTTAATAAAGAAGACCTGAATTCTATGTCCTTAGTCTTTCTAACTATTGCAATTTTGCAAACTAAATACACACTATGTACTAATATACTATAAATAAACTTTGAATATTTAAATGATAAATTTTAAATTTAATTATAAGTTTCATAAAATAATTATAATCTATAGAGTAACAAGTAAGTTGTAAAATAAACGCCCTCTTCCTCTCTCCTACTTTTGCTGTGCCCGACAGGGTACATAATGATCATATCTTTGTAAAACCTGCCCTCTAAGTTCACATGTAGAAGCACAGATGGAAGCAATACCTAAATTTATTGAGTATTGAACTATCATGAATCCCGCTTCTTCTAAAAGAAGAATCTTCTTACTAATAAAAACAACCATTTTAGGTCTCATCTACTGGACGGATACTGGTGAACGGAAGATTCAAAGAGCTAACAGGGGCGGCAAGGAAATCGAGACTATTATCGGAAAAGGTTTACATACCGTCGACGGAATTGTGATTGACTCTACTGGTCGTAAGGTTTGTTGATCCGTTACATTTCTCTCGAGTTATTATTGCCCGGATTTAAATTTTAGTTTTGTGTCTTTGGTATTAAATATCCATAATCATGAATGTTGTTCGCAGATTTATTGGACAGACGGGGGAAGGAATAGTGTAGAAGTAGCTGAACTCGATGGCACTAACAGAAAAGTTCTTGTATGGACCGGCTTAGGTAAGCATATAGATATTTGTCAAATAACAAATTTTATCGTACCTAGGTATAATTTGGTAATATGCTAAGTAGCATTGATTTTTTTCGTAGAATATGATACTATGTGATAATGTGTGTTCGCAGATTCTCCTCGCGCCATTGCACTGCACTACGAATATGGATACATGTTCTGGTCGGATTGGGGAACATCTGCCAAGATCGAACGAGCCGATATGGACGGAGAGAACAGGTCAAATACATTTTCAGCTTAAATTAAACACTTCGATTAGAATATAAAATTTCCTAATTCGGGTTTATTTTTCAGGCGTGTCATCATTGAGAACAACATCAAGTGGCCAAACGGTCTTGCTATCGACAAAATCGAGGGTCGTCTCTACTGGAACGATGCTAAAGTCCTCTCTATCGAAAGTTCCGACTTCAACGGCCACGATCGTAGAACTATCCTCAGCAATGTTCCATATCCTTACGGCATTGTTATTGTGGGTCAACACGTTTACTGGACTGATTGGAGGACTCAGGCCTTGCACAGGGCTGATAAGGTCAATGGCAAGAATTCTATCATTATCAGGAAGAACTTGGAAGGACTTATGGACATCCGCGCTGTCCAGGTATGTAGACTGAACAATCTGGGGTTATGTGGTGGCATTTTGGATTAATACAAGTTTTCTCCGAAGGCAAGCCAGGGAGAGTCAATTTAACATTTTTATTTGTTTTCACAGGGCGAACGAGAGCTAGACAACGCTTGTGGCACTGACAACGGTGGATGCTCTCACTTATGTCTTCGATCACCTCAGGGCTACTCGTGCGCATGTCCCACTGGCTTAATCTTCAACGCTACCGATCCAAACCCCAAGTCCTGCAGGAAATACCCTGAAAGCTTCCTGTTTTTCGCTACAAAGACCAGCATTGCTCTCATCTCGTTTGATACACCAGAACAATGGGACGTCGCCTTTCCTATCAAGGTTCAAAATGCCGTGGCAGTGGACTTCCATTGGGAACACAAACTGTTGTTCTATACTGATGTCGATTTGGATGTTATCAGGTATGAAGAGTTTTTGAATTCAAGAATATTTAGTTTCAAAACATAAGATTGTTCTACATTCGAAAGAGCCAGGCTTTGAAATGCTACGGTACCTACTGAAATTAAAGAGTTAAAGTAATACCGAAATTGAATGTGAGAGAGTTCAATCGGTATTTTTATACAACAAACTGCCGATAGAAACTGCATAAACTTATTTAAAAACAAATTAAAGACGTATTTATTGAAGAAGGGCTATTACAGTATCGATGAGTTCATAGATGACAAACGACAGTAACTATTAAATGAATTGTTAATTATTATTTTTGTTTATAAATATAATTAATTGTTGGTATATACTGTATAATGAATTTTAAATTTAAATGCAATTTGGGTGATTATGTAATTTATTGTCTACTTTAATATTTTCAACACAATGTATTTAGTTACGAAATAAATGACTTATGACTTAATTACAGGTCGATCAACATGATGAACATGAGTGATACAAAAGATGTCATCAAAGGTAATATGGGCATCCCTAACGGTTTGGGAGTTGATTGGATCGCGAACAACATTTACTGGACTGACAACGAATACAAGGTACATAATAACAATGAAGACATAACATACATACATAACACTTTAAAATGAGCAGCTACTATAAAATTATTGTAATGTTTGATTGTAGGTCATAGAAGTTGCACGTTTGGATGGATCTTCTAGGAAAACGTTGCTCAGCAATCTAAGTGAACCCAGGGCACTAGCATTGTTTCCAGCTAAAGGGTACGTAGTCACTAAGTAAAAGAAATAAACCATAGACAGAGAAATACTGACGTCAATTCCTTTTTCAAAACACCAGCACTTCATTCTCATTTTCATTGTTTTAGGTACCTTTACTGGAGCGACTGGGGTCAAACTCCATGCATTGAGCGAGCTTTCCTAGATGGCAGTCAACGGCAAGTTATCGTGATCCAAGATGTCGGCTTCCCCAACGGAATAACGATCGACTACAAAGACAGGAGGCTTTACTGGACCGATGCTTTGAGGCATCGGATCGATACTTCCGATTTGAATGGGCAACATCGAGTGCAGCTAATCCCAGAGGCTAAGAATCCTTTCGGAATGACACAGGTACACTCTCCCTTTTACCCACGATACACGTCTCCCTTTTACCCACAATACACCAATCTCTTTTTATCCACAATACACCACCAGGTGCGTCATCAATAGATTGCAACTTAAAAAAAAAGTAGCCAATGGTTGTCTATGAAAACCAAAACCGCCCCATACTATTATTTTACCCTTCCATTCTCAGATCATCATCAAAATACCTCAAACTGGAATTACACAGGTAGTATGAAATATACTTCGTCCCGATCGAGATAACCCGGTATCTTCTGCTTGTATTTTTCCGTACCTAAAGTACAATCTGTTTTCCAGTTCAACGATTACATCTACTGGACGGACTGGTACAAAAAGGCAGTAATGAGGGCCGATAAGAAAACTGGCAAGGAAGTGACAGCGTTGAGGACTGACTTGGAGATGACCATGGAGATAAAAGCGGTGTCGTCTGAAAAGCAGCACGGTTGGAACCCTTGCAAGGAAGATAATGGCGGATGTTCTCATATCTGCTTCTTCAGGGAACATGACTATATATGCGCCTGCCCGGATAACCCTGATCTGATCCCTTGTTCGACTGGTAAGCATTTTGGTTGTTACGTTTCTTGCCAGAAATCCGGTAATCGATTTGGAATCTGCCAGGATATATAGATAATATTTAATATTATTTATTTTTTGTAGTGCCCAAGATCCGCATAGATAATAAAATGCCGGCACACTACCCTTCGTTCTACGACTACACGGACACGCAGGAAGACAGCGGACTGGCGCCGCCGCCCACCGCGGCGCCGGACACCAGCACCGGCGCCATCATCATCATGATCGCGATCATGTGCTTCATCATCCTCGGGATTGTCGTCATTGCATTCGTTTGCGGTAAGAGTTGAGAAGTGAAGCTAAAATATTTAGATTTTCCAAAAGACAACGTCATTTACATTGAATCAAGCCTTTCTTCTGGAAAACAACCCAGCTCAGCAGTCCGAATATCATAGATTTATTAAGGAAGATATCGAAGTACGAAATGACTGGTGATGCACGACACCGAAAAAAGCCTCAATTCGAATGTTGTGTACTAAAGTACTTTTCGACCTTGGCGTATAGACATCAAGACAACGCGGACATACAGACAAACACGAAAAGCGACTTTAATTTATATGTATAGATATAGATGCTGGTGCACACAGTGAACCCGTTAACACCGTATTATTATCATCATCTTTCTCTAGTCCTTATACTAGTTCTTATACCAATTTATTTGGGGTCGGGATAAAATATCTTTATCAACTATACTATACTTTCGGTTAACACAATATCTACGTACATAAAGAAGAAGACTCAAATATAAGTCCCTTTTCCAGTGAAAATGAGTCGAGATCGGGACGGTGACCTGAAGGAGAACTACCGCGACTCAGGCGGACACATATCGTTCCACAACCCCAACTACAGCTGCAACACCGGCGCAAGCGGCGGCAGCGCCGAGCCCATCGAACGCCGCACTAATAGGTTCCAGGGCATCTTCAAATACGATAAGAATCAGGTAACCTAAGAACGCGGCCTTGTTTGCCCTACATTTTTTAGGTCTTGAGTGGAAACACAAATTATATTCCAAAGGTTCGTTTTCTATCAGACCTCCTGGCAGTCGTGGCTTCTGCCGCTTCACTAACTTTTCGCACTGCAAGTTTTCTAAATTTTAAGCCTAGTATACACGGAGCGCAACAATAGAAGTTGCACCGTCGAAATAGCGTTTAGACGATGTAAGTAATTTGACTTGCCTTGTTAATTAAACTTGCATGGTGTAAATGGGGCTTATGAGACAAGTTGTTAATAAGTGAGTGTTCCAGGAGCGCGTGACCAACGTGTACATCCCGGAGGGCACGAGCCTGCTGCCGCCGCCCCCGCCGCCGCCGCGCCCCGCGCCGCGCCCCGCCACTCACGACGACTTCGAGCCCGTCACGCTGCACTCATACGCTTAGACCGGACCTCCCGCGCCTACAACACTAGCGGACACGACTAACTAATAAAGATGATATCATCTGCGATTGTTCAACATTTCACGGAGCCGCGGTCCCGACATCGGCTATTACGACTATTACTAGAATGCTACTTAGCAGTCGTCTTCTAATCATGCGGTCCGGATTGTGCGACGTCGACGCGAGTCGATTTTCGAAGTGCAAGTTTAGAAAATAACTACGAGACATTCTATATCGTTACCGTAAATTACAGTAGCGTCTACCCGCGTGTCTCCGTCTCTACGTAGGTACGAAATTAGACACATAATAACGTAAGATGCGTCAATATCTACATACCATCAATTTGTGCCATCAGGTTCGTCAATTGGATTACGCTGTTGGATGAAATTAACTCCACATGTGACGATCCTACGCTGTAAATACTGTGGCTGCCGGCATTAGAGTGCTAGAACTGTGACCATCTGATGTCAAATTGATGGTATCGAGACTTGTTGCTTCATGTGCTTATCAATCAAAATAACTTGTAGAAAATACAAAGAGTGCCCCAAATACTGAAAATTATTGTACCACTAAACGCGTAATAATATGGTGGATATGCAAACAAAAACGATTTATACAAATCTAAGACGATGACATTATTGATCTATGCGATAACATTAGGTTAGGACATGATCTTTGCAAATAAAGCACCACTATCCAAGCCATTAAAAAAAATTCAATATTTTGATTTTTCATTCATGATTCACATACATATATTTGTCAATTTACAGCTTATTATAAATCGAACTCAACTAGGTATTATAAGATCACTAAGTAGGACAACTACTACATTGGAAGCTGAGCTATTTTTAATGATTATGATTATAATACGTATCTATATCTAGATTAGATTATAGGTACTAGATGGTACATGTGTCAAGTAAATATATTCCATGTCAACTACATTGCGGGCGTTCGATTTATTAATCCGTCAGATCACTCATGATTCTTGAATGTTCTAAAATAGAAAGTTATGCATACAATATTTATATAAAATATGATTATTGTTATAGTTGATAGGGATAGGCAAATGTTTAGATGCATAGCAAGTCTGGACGATTTCATTTAATGTGTAAATATATGTATCTACTTGTAATAAATTAGAAGGGAAATTCCCTAGGTAATGTATCGCTGGACACCACCCAAAGGGTGAATGTAAAGTGAGAGAACTGCGATATCATGCTGCCGGCTCGCGCCCTCGCCAGTACGCTGCACTGTACACTGTACACAACGCGGGTAGGACCTAATCTCAGCATGATGTCGAAGTGCAAGAGGAAAGATAATAAACTCATTAATATTTATTATTTTTGTACAAGTCAACTGTCGCTCGTTTCCTGCGGCTCACGGGGAAGATCGATAGTGACTTTTATACTATAGAACAAAGTTATATCTAGTTACATCGTAAGATTACATGTACCGAGGTTTGGGATCATGTGCATGACCGTGTTGCTTATAAACGATATCTTAACAAAGAGTGTCCACTTTATCATGTTATTATTTATAATGTAATTTAAGGCCCGTCAAAGCATACGTTTATAAGTAATAGGACACGACCGAAAGTTTATTTATAGTGAGGGACTGATTGCTGTAAAATGGTATCCCGACCTCGTTTAAGTTTGGAAAGTATAGTAACCAGTATGTTAAATAAATACGTAGTATTTGACACAGCACACCTATAGGTACTATCAAAGAAGGAAATTCAAATAATATTTATAAATCCAGTTTTTATCACTTTCGAATACAATCCGATTTTAGAATAAACTCACCAGGTTTATAATGGTGACAATAAAATATCAGTGTAAATAGTTAGGTTTAATTGCCAATTGTGTTGACCGACCCAAATGATATTGTAAATAATAGTTTATTTATACTTTGTACGTTATATAAAATTACTTTACGTTGAATGAACGCCGGCTGACGGGCGGGCTTGCCTCCTACATGTTACATGTTCGTCTCATATCAGAGAAATTCATTTAGTACCTAATTAGAATTAATTATTGATTAAATGCTTTTAATTTACTCTCTGATCATCTAACATGGATAATAACGAATCTAGAAAGGCACTCTATTTACAAGGATTAGTACTAATTAACTACTTATATTTTATTCCGTTACTTAACTGGCAGAAAGATGAAATAGACCCAGTAACTGGAAAGTATTAAAGTTTCACAGGGTGTTTTAATCTAAGGTAGAATTAGGACGGACGTCAGCGGACACAGATCCGATGAAAACAAATTACAAATCTTTATATTGTTCTATAATTAATTCTTTGATTTATTATTACTTTTAAAACACCAAAACGAACTACCTACTCATGCAAAACTATTTTATGGCGGTTCTAATACAAAGATTTTGTGGTAATTGAAAACTAAGATATTTATTATGTATAACGAAAGTTCCTTTTCTGAAATGTAACTACAGTCGAATGCACTTAATTAAATATACTTTAGTAACAAGCATGTATGTATATTCAATTTTATATAGAATATTTATATAATTATTTATTAAGTATGCGTCAGTATGTGTTGTTATAAAATGTCCAAGACTAATCACACAATAATAAAACATAGAATGTTTAATATTTCTTATGGGTACTAACTGCATATTTATGAAGGAGTTATCTTAAAAACAATCCGGCCTGTTCCAAGTTACTAGATTACCACAGCATACAATGTGTACTACAATTATACTCTCTTTGTGACTCTTACAATCCTCTTTTTCGTCGGTTGGTTTTTTACTATTTTATAAATTCCCTATTATGTCTAGATGGAGACGATAAATATCCATTCCAATTTTTGAACGAATTAAAGAGGCTTGAAAGAATTATTTCAGATTCTTCATACCTAATGTTCATAATAGTTTTAAGATATATTTTATGTACATTGTTTTGTTACATAGCTTGTAAGGGACGCGAAACTAATATAGTGAGTGCTGTGATACCGGATGCTTTGAAAGTTGTAGTGTGGGTAATCAGCGATGGGTATAATATTGTATACATATATAATTATTATAGATTATTTTACGTTACGATATCCTGTCGTTTACTTTAATGTCATTGTAATATAATATGGGCAACAAGACACCAATAAAATCCAACTGGAAGAGAAATTTCTGGCCATGATAATACTAACATTTTATCGTGTATTCTAAAATTTATAAAAAGTGCTATATGTGCCAAAATTTCAGTATTTTATCAGACACGATTGGTTCGGGAATAATTATATAATTAAATTAATAGTTAATTAATTAAACAGCTTTTACACCTTTGAAGCCTCCTTTTATAGAGGTGTTAAAACTGTTGTCAAATTTATTATTGTACTGACTTAAAGAATAGAAATTATCCCAATAATATTCGTGTTTCATTTACCTAAATCCGTGCAATACATACCTAACATGTGCTAGCGTGACGCACGCTGGAACGCTACATTAAAAGTGTTTGATAAATTAATAAATAAAAATACAGAATATAAAATACATGTACTAGTTTATTTCATTTTAACCGTACAATTACATACTCGTCGTTACACTTAGTCAACAACAGGAAATATAACACTTAATAGATATAGACATTAGGTTCACAGGTTACACGAGCAACTTGTTTCTCTGACGTCACCGCAGGTAAGGGGTAGGTCACAAAAGGTGACAAGCTAGCAACATTATGACATTAGCAATACAATGACGACTTTTGGAAAGTGACCTCAGAAAAACAAAATTCTCCACATAAAAAGGTATTAAAAATAGACAGTTTTACATAATATTAATGGCTTACATGAAGTAGGTTTATAATTAACCAAAAAAAATCTTAGAAAATGACAGTTTTCAAGTTGTATTATTTGCTGGCAAACCAATGAAGCAGTTTACGAAAACGACTAAGATTTACGTCATCATAATACTTATATATTAAAACTTTTAATTTCTCCATCCTAAAAATATTTTTTGGTAACGTATTCAATACATTAATTTAAATTTTGTGATGAAGTATATTTACAAATTAATAAGATCTACCTCTCACTTATTAATAAATTCATAATTATTATTATTATAAATATTTTTGTCATTCGATATACCTAATCTCATAATTTTTGAATACTTTTATGGTCACAATTTATTAAGCTAGTCAAAGTTTAAAACATAATTAAAAGGCAAAAATTAAAAATTTCAATCTTTTTAAATTTTTTGACCAATATTTACGTGCACTATTTTTCTCATACCTATTACCCGTTATAAACATAATAATATAATGTAAGTAGATTTGCAATAATTTTAGACTAGCTTTTAATAAGGGAAACGTATAAACAGTAGAAAAACATGTATTAAAAGGTCCGTTCGTAACGAATGCTTGGTGCAATGCGTTTCACAGAAGAAGGCAAGCACTAAACCAACACTTTTTAACTGTACAATATCTACTCTATTAAGTTTAAATCTATCTACACATTTCAACTGGATCGTATAATTAGCAAATAAATGAAAATATAAAAGTAGGCCTAGAAGGAAGGGAGGCAATGAAGGCATTATAAATCTTTGATCGTTAAAGATGATGATAAAGCAATGGCATGAATACCATTATCAGCTCAACATTTTGGAAGATTCAAGATACTTCAGTGTATCAGGTCAGTGAGTTCTCTTCTATGAGCGAACAGATCAATGATCAGATCAGAATTTCAAGCAAGCATAACCATTTAACTATAGTTTTTACAGCACAAGCTATTACAACAAGTCGACAATCGGCTTCTGTCAAACTCATATTAATTGTTGTGGTTGGCTGATCGAAATCAAATAGCAAATCAAAACACTCTCACTGGACATGAGTTTCACAGTCTGTTAGCTTATTTAGGTGTCGATTACTGTTTCAGAAAATGGGTCTTCGACCGTAGAATGTTTTTGGTAGTAGACTAAGTAGATAGAAGAAGAATTTTAATGTGAAAATGCCTATTTGATAGGCCCTCTAGGACTGCACCTTTTTTCTTCGATGACTAAATATAAGTTTAGTATTGTAGTGGTGTGTGTGTGTGTGTGTGTGTGTGTGTGTGTGTGTGCGCTATACGGTATAACATTATCGTCAACGATAGAGCAAAGTAGACAGGAAAACCAATGAGGCAACCCTAGTGTCTCACGCGATTTGGAATGCAAAGTCTATGGAACTGTAACGGATATCAAAAGAACTTAAAGAGTGATTTAATGATTTTTTTCAAGTAAGAAATGCTATCGCAGTTAAAATATTGAGAATATGACGAGATTGCTACTATTAATACAAATAGATTTTTTTAAATGTCATGGGTGTACGAGGACGCTTGAAAGATTTTCGTATTTTTGTTCGTTAATAGCACAAATAGTACCAGAGTTCTTTAGAATCAGCGACCAACATTCAGGTACATACAATTCTTATAAAGTTAACATATTTGGAACATAGTTTATTTAAGTCGATATTTATAGTTCGATACATGAACTTTAAATAATAACGCGTCAAACGTGCATTCTTTGGCACAACACTAATAAACAACGTAACATTCACAAAAATATAAACTTTTTATATATTTATTATATTAGCAATAAGCTTTCTTATTTTAAAGGTAAACTATACTATAATTTAACATTTAAACTATAGCGTATTTTAGGCGTGTAAAAACTGAATATTTGGATCTGTAGGTCACTGGAAATGTTTAAGTTATTATTAATAAATAAATTATATAAAGAAAAAAGATCGATGTACTATACAGTTACAAAGAAATCAGACGCCCTTTCTGTAAGTAAGATGAATAATACGAAAACTAAAGAACATATTACCGATACGTTATCTTTAACGAGGTATATGAACATAAACATGAGATCAATACATTATTACTATCTACTAAACTTACAGTTATTAATATAATACGTCAGATATCGATCTACCTCTAAATGACCACAGGCGAACTAGTGGCATTGGAACATTTATTACAATATTCAAAATCCTTTTATTTTAAAATGTAACAACATTAATTGCAGAGGTATAAAGATATAATTTACTGTAAGACCATCGAAAAGGTTTAATTATAGTAAAATATTTTTTGCATCAGTTTTGGCCGTGTTTTTTAAGTAATTCAATTGTTGTTGCATAAAAAATAAAATGTAGAGAGCAAAATTGTCAGATCCATAAAGTTTAAAACTGGGTTTTGAGACTTTAAAAGGTGATATACGTTTAAAAAGATATGTGCAGTCATTTTGAAGTATCCAATATTATGGTAAAGACCGATTTAAACGTAAAAGAATGTCGCTTAAAGAGAATTTTGTTCGTATATTTCCCCAAGCAAGTGTCCTTTGGATATGATCCCTGTAAGATTATAACTATCATTTGATTATATCTATTGTCATGGCTAGTCTTACCTAGAGAGTTATTGGTATCGTTTGAGCTCAGGGAACACTTCCAGAAGTACCAGTTCGAACAGCTCCTGAAAATAACAAATACTTCTGATAAAGGGAGTTTACGATTATTTAACAGGTCTTTCTTAATCTAGTGTTCAGTCGATATACAATTAGTAAATCTTGTGTACTCTTTTTATAAAGCTTTACTTTATTAATTCCAAGAATTTGGACGTGTCAAACCATTCTTTAGATATATTAGATATCTATCTGTTATTAATTAACAATCAAGATTTTCCGTATCCCTTTAAAATCGTGAACAATGTCAATGCAAAGCAAGAATGAATAAACCGATAAACAATTCTTTCAACCGTAATTTGGCGAAAGACCGTGTTTTAACATAAACTCTGGTGTGACGGGCGACACGCGGCGTCCACGTCTTCCGCACAGTTGTCGCGCCAATTCACATATATCAACTACAAGCGGCGACATTTTTAGCGGGGAAGACGCGCTTTTAGCTACGAAATGACACGCCAATAATTTTAGATCGCGCGGTATTTGTATGATACGGAGGCGTAACACGTTGGGCTGTGGAAGTGTCGACGTATGCCAGTATTATCAGTTGCGGTCTGCAAGCTCGTTGAGAATGTTGAGGTTAAAGCCGGTTTCTTCTAATAATATCGGATCTTACAATGAAGATTTCATTTGCGAGTAATGAAAATATGGTTACTGGTAGAACGATATAAAAGTGTTTTTTTTTTTAAAGACATTTAATAAAGTGTTCAGTGAAAACGTTGATACCGACTTTTAACTTTATAATACAATCAAAATGCCAATAGTATTCAGTGCCGTAGCTTCGGACAGAAACATAGTGTCGAACTTCGCGTCCTGTGATGGTAACTTTACGGAGATTGCTGAGCAACTCCTGTCCAAGTTACCGCCGTGTAACAACAAGATGACGTACTCACATGGAATATATCTACTACACTACATCGCTGAAGATGACTTTTTGTATTTCTGTATAACAGACAAAGTAAGTTGACATTGACAGCTCTTGAACGCGGTTTAGAAGTGCTAATCACGTTCAGTTTAATTGGTGAAATTGAAATTCGCACTTAGTGACAGATAGTAGACAACCTTAATGACGACAATTCCTGGTAAATAGAAAATTTACCAAGAATTGTTGTCAAAAGTGGAAAAGCAATTACGAGGTCGACTCTACAGGGTTTAAGGGTAAAACCCGTTGTCACTCAAACCATGGATAGTTGACTTAAATATAAAAAAAAAACGTTATTTTCATTAAAAGATTTTAAAAAGTTTCTATCCGACGCCGTGATCGCTAGCGAAACAGCTGACTGACTGAGGGAGGGGTCACACTCGCGGCCGATCAGTTCACGTCCCGCGCCACCGGTGAACGACCCGGTGAAAGACTCTTGTGGTAAAACGTAGATATTCTTTTTAAAAAAAAGTTGTTATTTTCCATAGATTTTACGTTTTATAAATGAAACCAAACCCCTTGTTTTCTAAGATAACGGTGTTTACCCTAACACCCTGTATACTCACTGTCTATGGCAAAATAATAATAAAAACAGAACCTTTCCCTGAAATCCGAAATGAAAAGTAAGGGAGAACATGCTTGACGCTTTAAAAATTAGAGACATCATACACTTAAAATACGGTATCGATAGTCTAAATAACGAATAACATGGAATGTTATTTAAATGACATAGTGTTAGCTTAGCCAAATGCTGTCAATGAAGGTTATGATGTGTGAGATAGATTACAGAACACTTACATACATCCGTTCATAACTATCAAGACATAATTAATTTTGTTTATCATCAAACACCCACTCAAAATATAATAAAAACACTCACGACTATTTCTGACTTAGAGTTAGTTATTTTAAATATAATTTCAGTAATTTATCATCTACGTTTAGTGTACAGGATGTTAGGGTAGACACCGTTATCCTTGAAACTAGTGGTTTGGTGTCATCTATAATATACTTTTTCTATGGGACCAACTTTGAAATCGCAAAAAAAAAATCTGCTGTTCCATACATTTTGTCGATTTAAGTGAATACAAATGTATGGAACAGCTGATTTTCGCGATTTCAAGTTTGGTCCCATAGAAAAAGTATATTATAGATGACACCAAACCACTAGTTTCAAGGATAACGGTGTCTGCCCTATCACCCAGTATATGCTTCCAGTTAAATATTTACAGAGAAGTTTGTTTTTAAAAAATACTTCAATCGAAGCATGTTACATACTTTTCGAGCTCATTGCATTTATTTACGGCTTTCCTAAAATACATGCTAGGCTGAAAAAAGTATGCGAAAATAAGTTTTATGCTATTTTGATTACAAAGCGTCAGTATAGTGTTTCGCTTCACACGGGCTATAAAACACCAATGTGCTTACAGTATCAAAGAACAAATTTTTTTAATGAAATGTCTACCTACTTCTGAAAACTAGAAAATACGTTACTACGACGTTTTTTCGACTGTACTTTAATTACTTTTTTGTAAATGCTGTAATGTATAACTGATTTTTGTCCCAAACAAATAAAATAAAAATAAATAACACATAACATAACATCACGCTTGTAATTCCCGAAGGGTCAGGCAGAGGTGTATCTGTAATACACCCACATTTCAACAGTAATGTTTTATGCCCCATGTAAATGAGGGCCCGCCTATTGCCAGCAACCGGCGTCAGTTCAGACTCCTGGCTATTACGGAGAAATCCCTTATGGAAAAACCAATAACGCTTTGCCTGATCTGGTAATCAAACCCAGGACCCCCTCCTCAGCCAGCTGTAACGCTTGCGACCACTAGAGTCAGACAAAAACTAGAAAACGAGAATATGCCAAAATATTAGATTTTCCTGCCATACCGAACTATCTATCTGGCTAGCCTTTTCACAACTATGTTGGGGTCGGCTTTCAGTCTAACCGGATGCAGCTAAATACCAGTATTTTACATGGACCGACTGCATATCTGACCTCTACAACCAGGTAACTGGGTCATACGATATCCCTTGGTAAGACTGGTTGTCAGACTTTCGGACTTCTAACGATCCATAACGACTGTCAAACATCCACGATGACAGCCGGGACCAACGGCTTAACATGTTTTCCGAGGCACGGGGGAATCTTGGAATGTACAAATGGTCACCCATCCACGGACCAACCCCGGCAAGCGGAGCTTAACCTGATCCATCGACCCGTGCGGCTGTTATTACTTAGCCACGAGCTCCTCCATACCGAAATATTTTATATTAACACTTTGTCCATCAAGTTTACTGACATGAAACAATTTAAATCAAGAGATAAACGAAAGCCTAACATAATGAGTGTATAGTTAATTCCTAGGAACACTCCCGGCAGCGCGTGCCAAATATTTGTAATTATCTTGTCACCTGTCATTCGCGGTGTGTAGTACGGCAATGTTGATCTAAAAGACAGCTGTCGATTCTAGGCCCAACGGAGCGCAACTTGTGCGAGTCATGTTAACAATGTTATATTATATCTGAGACTCATGTTGCTAACTGAATATGAGACTTGTAATTGGAGCTAAATCTGTAATATCTGCTGTAGCTAGGTAGATACTAATCCATACTAATATTATAAATTCGAAAGTAACTCTGTCTGTATGTATGTATGTTACCTTTTCACGACTAAACCACTGAACGGATATCGACAAAATTTGGCAAGGTAATAAATGGCATCCTGGGGAAGGACATAGGCTACATTTTATCGACATACCACGCGGGCGGAGCCGCGGTCGGAAGTTAGAGCTAAATAAATATCACATGAATAAAGAAATATAATTTAAAAAATAACTAGTATGAAAATACCGTTTAAAATATAGATACGAGATGTCGCTCACCAGGACATTGTGGCGGTATCTACATCGCCACATGCGAACTACGCATCAAAGACCTGACGTCATCCTGACGTCACATAAATCCTGCATCGCGCAATTAAAGTTTACCGTGCAGTGGACATATATACGAGAACCCAACATCAATCGTTGGGCAGTTGCCCGCCAGACACAACACCCGTCTGGTTGGAGGATCCTCCCTTTTCTATGGAGTATGAGTGAACTTTACACCCTGTTCCTCATACTCCTAAATTGGTGACCCCAAATATGAACGTCAACGCAGCCTTCGTGCAACTACTCCAGCGTGACGTCATCATCATCACTCCCGCAAGCTTTCAGTGAGGCGAGTCACACAGCCAAGCCAACACCCGAGGCAACAACGGGTATCCTGACCACCAGCATGCAGCGAACGCGCATTCCTGGTCATCACCTTCAGCCTCATCACCCCGACCCACTGGGGAATCACCTCAATCACTCATCACCCCGACCCACTGGGGAATCACCGCAATCACTTCAATCACCACAACCGCCGCAAACAGTTCCGACCCACCGCGAACAATGCAGCACCCGGTTCCGACTCACTGGAACCACACCTGGCACTGGCAAGCATCGCAAGATACAAGACTCAGCCCACTATCGACCTCCGGTCTCCGGAGGGGAGTGATGTGGCGGTATCTACATCGCCACATGCGAACTACGCATCAAAGACCTGACGTCATCCTGACGTCACATAAATCCTGCATCGCGCAATTAAAGTTTACCGTGCAGTGGACATATATACGAGAACCCAACATCAATCGTTGGGCACTTGCCCGCCAGACACAACACCCGTCTGGTTGGAGGATTACACCCTGTTCCTCATACTCCTAAAACATTAAAATCTAGCAACAATTTATTTCAGACTGCAGTCAGAAAAACAATTAAGTGTTAGTTATCGATTATCAATGATCATATTTGGTGCAGAAGGATTATGTTTAACTAGCTTCCGCCCGCGGCTTCGCCCGCACTGTGTGTTGATAAAAAGTAGCCTATGTCGTTTCTCAGGGTCCAGACTATCCGTGTACCAAATTTCATTTAAATCGGTTCAGTAGTTTTGGCGTGAAAGCGCGAAAGTAATGCAAATACTATTGATCTTCAGTTATGCCAGCGATCCAGAGCATTTCTCTTCCTCAACGAGATACAACGAAGGTTTATCACAAGCAAGCAAACTGACGACTTCACGACAACACTAGCAGCCGAGATGTATCGATACAGCGAAGACTACAGCACTATTGTGATAAGGAAGGGAGAGTTGGACGAGCTGAATTGTATAGGAGTTGGATGCAGTGGTGAGAATACATAAAAACTGGGATTATGCCCGAATTTCTTTCCAATAGACGAAAACTGACGGTAAAATTTAATTTTTTATTTTTATTTTAGAAAGTTTACTGGGCGAGAAGATCCTATACATAAACAATCCAGATGTTATCTCATACAGTGTAAGTATTGCATTTATTAACTGTAAATTACTGTAATTAGTACTATACCCCATTTGAAATAAGATTAGACATTCAAACCAACCTTTATACAGTCCGTTCAACCGATTTTGACTTCTATACCGTAGGCATAAGGATGGCATTAAAAGCCAATAAGGTTACACAACACCAACTGTCTACTGCAGCTGCCATTTGTCATGCCACCAACACAATAGAAGTTAAAATCGACTGAACGGACTGTAAAAATGGTTTATTTAAATGTCTAATCGTATTGCAAATGGGGTATAGAAGATCAAAACCCGGCATTATTTTTACGGTCTCCATAATATGAATGGCAATTTTACTTAAAGTACTGTACTTTAGTAAAAAGACCGAAGCCCCTGTGAACGCCGCAGAAATCCGCTGGATGCGGGAAGCACAGAACCGGTCGAAGTGGCGGTGCTTGGGGGAGGCCTATATCCAAGCAGTGGACGTCTTTTGGCTGAAATGATGATGATGATGAAGGTCGCATCGAAGTCTACATTTGAAATAACCCTGATCATATCTTTGCAGACTATATCACACGTGACCGCCACACCAGGACTTGTATCGGTGTCAGGAGTGTGCTCGACTCCGGAAGAATTATCTGTCGTGAGGCCCACAGCAGAGGCAACAGCGGTTATAAGTCCAACTGCACAAAGAATATCAGTCGCAAGACCGACTCCAGGAGGGGTACCAGCGGAGAACACGACTGTGGAAAGTAATCTGGTCTTAGCGTCAACTTCAGAAGAAATAAATATCATCGTTCCAACACCACAGAATATATCTGTCGAAGGCAGTCCTCGCGATGAAATATCAACTGTAAATCAGAATTTAGAAAACACATCGGCCGAGTTAACACCTGAAAGAATGAGTTCAACATCAGAACGTAAATCGACTATTTCCCTAAATCAGGCAAGAATATCGTCACTGAGTCCCATAATGGAAAGTAAACCAGAGATGAGTCCAAGACTGTACATTGTAATTGTAGGCATGATCATACTGGTTATAGCTATGTCTGTGTACGCTTTAGGACCAATATCGTGTGTGGTTGTCACAGGTATCGGAATATATTCGCTCTTACGGTCTTATATGGGTACTAAAGATAAATTAGATTAGAAAAGCAGAGAGGATTTACGAAACGAGGGAAGGACGCCCTCGCATAGCATTTTAGTTCTTAAAATAATGCACTTTTGTAGTAGCATTTACTTTTCTCAAGATTTGAGTCTTTGTTAGCATGGGTACTACATACATAAACTCACGTCTTTTTCTCGTGGGGGTAGGCAGAAGCTACAGAACACCAACTGCTACGATCTTTGCACTGTTTTTCGAATTTAGTAAATTAAGCGTTAACGTGAATGTAAACTTTGATTTTTCATTAGTCCTAGTTGGGTTAAGCTTACTCGTGTATACGGTAAATAAGATTTTTGTTATTGTAAATTATAAGTAGGTAATTATGCGCAAAAATAAATAGTGTCGTTCGAAAATTCTGTATTTATTCAAATGTCACTCTCAATACATTGTTCCAAATACTTCTTTTGAAATCTTTAGGTATACATTGTGCGTTATTATTTAGAGTTTTAGACCAATCACCGTCGAACTATTCGCGTGTAAAGTTGCCAAACGTTCCGGCTTAAGTCGGTCAAATTTGACGTATACCTGTCCTGCTAAAAATATATCGGTGCCTTTGTTATTTCGGGGACTGTCATTTTCAAGGATTAATATTACTCAATTCGAGGTACCTCTTGGCACAAGACAATCGTTGCATTTTTCTGTTTTCATTTGTGTTTTGGATGACTCAACGTCTCGAGAATCAAGACTGCAAAATGTGTGGTCGTTTGTGGCATATGAGGTCCCAGCAAGAACGCGCGGAGTAAACGCAAAGTAAATTTGAACGATTTTAACGAAATGCTATAGGATATAGTTGTATTTTCGATTTAAAAATCTATAATTTACGTTACGTATACTTCGTAGGTTTATGATATCCCACTGATGTCGACATCGCACGCCTACTAGACAATAAGTACTCGACTAGTTGCGTCGTGTGCCCCCAACATTGTAACCAGCCAGTACGTGTTCGCACGGTCACTGGTGGCGACGACAGCGCGTCCAGCACGCTCTCGCTCAGCCGCTGCAGCGCTGCACAGTGGGTACTCACGTAGAACAGCTGCTTGTTGTGCGTGGTGTCCTGCAGCGTGTGGAACAGCTTGTGAGCGCCGCGCGCCGCCGCCTGCGCGCCCACCAGCGACGACAGCGCGTCCAGCACGCTCTCGCTCAGCTGTTGTAGCGCTAACGTGCGCGTATGCTCTGCGTAATAAAAAAAAACATATTCAATCACTATTTTCTACCTTGAAAACAGAACTTACGTCATTATTCTCAGAGACGCGACGATGCTTCGCGCAGATGTTTAAAAAACCTATTACGAAGAACCCGCGCTGCGTAAAGTGCGCCGTTTGGCGATTCGTACAGCTGGTATTGGAGTTAACTACCGCAGGAAATTTACTTAAAATGATGACTTCACAAAATATTTTTTTTTGTTTAACCCACCTTGTCTGTGAAGTTTCGCTAGCTAATTTAATTTGACCTTGTATAATACAAAATTAACACATTAGCAACCAAATCTTACCTTTATCTTGAAAGTTTCTATTGGAGGTGTTCTCTGACAGGGTCCCTCCCGGCCACCAGGACTTCAGAACTACGCTGATGTAGTAGTGCAACATTTGTTCAGAGAATATCCACGTCACAGTCTCTTTGATTTGCCTGCAAATTGAGATAATGATACAGACTTCTGCCGATCTTGTTGTTAAAGTTAAAGTATTTTTTTTTTTCAAAAAAATTATGGAGCTTGAACAAGACCACAAAATGGCAAATACACAGGGAAATGTAGACATATGTTAATGTTAAAAAAAAACAAGTACTTAGGGTACTTTATTTTAATAGCAATATTATTTTGATTTGACAATTAGGATAACTGGCGAAATGTGGTTATGTTATGTGGATACTAAAAGGCACCATTTTCCTGACAATTGATATTAATCAAGTCGAACCTCTACTCTAGTAAATTCTTCAACTACCTTCTTACCTGTTAATAGTCCTTCCGTACGTGATCTGCACGAAGGTGACCAGCGTTTTCCTGAGCCACCGAAACACACCTCGCATGTCAAACACTTCACTTAGTAGCGCGTACAACGGTTCTGCTATACTATCCCTTTCTTCAGCTATGGCGCCTGCGCCTGATGACGTGAAATATTATACTGAGATTTCTTTTATTATTACCTGAAGAGTGAGTATTAACAGGCTTTCATAATGTAGGCACTTCTTGAATACATACATATATTACCACGAATTTGTGACTGCGACTGACCAATGAGTAAGAAAAAATAAAATGGTCCTCATCCACAACATTATCGGAAATCATTTAATTCGTTTTAATCCCCGCAAGGGGTCATTGTACTAAAAAAAATCAGCTTTTGACGAGCTATGCGAACATAGATGTAAAGAACAGCAGATTTTTTTTCGCGATTTTTGGACTGGCCGCTTAGTAATGAGTACAATGACCTCTTAAGAGGATTAAAACGACAAAAATTCCAGCCTGTATAAAGGTTTAGCGTTGTCTGTCAGTGAATTTAATATCTTATTAAGGGCGGATTCGACCAAACTCGAATTTATACATCCCCGTATAAATACTCGAGTAACTATACGGGGAATAATCTATTCCACGATTTTATTCTCGAGTAAAATCAACAGTCTTTTTTCCATGCAATCTAACGTATAGCTATACTTTGATTAGAAATAGCGGATTGAATGTGAACGAATGTAATACCCGGCAAAAAAACGTTGTTCTCCAAGCGGGACGGTGCAGAAGCATAACTCATCTCAACTCTCATTTGCCGTATTATAGCTTGGGAAAGTAGGTAGCTATCAATGTACAATTTATTGTTTGCTTGTCGTGATTGTCAGCTGGTAATGAAGCGGCCGCAATTAAATTATTCTCGGATAACTTGTTTACTTGATGCATTTCGGCGGTATAACGATTTACTCTCAGATAGACAGATAATCCGAGATTAAGATTTGGTAAAACGAAAAGTTGTCTAACTCTAGAGTAATTCGTGATTTTATTCCCAGGATAAGACTTATCCAAGTTTGGTCGAATCCCCTCTAGGTAGAAGATGGCAGACGATAGGTATGATAATAGTCCACTTACCACGCAGGGAACTTGTCATAGGCTTGCTAGCGTTATCAGAACCGTTGCCGTCTAGGTATAATGATATCTCGTCTTCATCTGCAGATAAATGCGTAAACTGTTCCTTTTCCTGCGACGATCTGTTCGTTGCTTCACTACTCGTGCTGTTTACATCGAAATTAAATTAATAATAATCATAAGGGAAGTCCTTATAATTATATAATTATATGGCCAATGCAATATTATGTTTCAGGCTGTGTTATTGTATTGTGATATTTCTCAACGGCATGTGAAACCAAGTCAGAGGCCCATGGGCGGCATAAAAACTCTGACACCTGGTTAGTCACTAACCACACGAAAGATACGAAAGAGGAGAGATTTTACAAGGATAATTTAACACATCATTTAATATAGCGGCCATTTTGAAAGTCAAATCACAAATAAAACGTTTAGCACACTTTACAAATTGGAATTAAACCTCGATAAATAAAAAACATCATCTTCATCGGCCCAGCCTATTCCCAACCATTTTGGGGACTTGGGGTCGGCTAAAATAAATAAGAATGAAACATTACCTCTTAAATAAAGTTGAAAAGGAGAATTTGTTTTTCTTTGGTAAGTCACCCTGCTTCAAATACTCGGAACTGGGGTTAAGGAATGTGTATAATGCCTCGCTTTGGTTTAGTCTGTCATCTTCTAAAACAAACTGAAAATAAATCGATTCGACTATATTTTTTACTGCAAAGACTTAGGTACCTATTCAATAACGTGAGTAAATAATATTTTTTATGAAATTGTTTCAAATTGTATAAAAACGTTTGGTTATTTAGCGTTTGGCTTTGTAAAGCAGTGGGCTTAAGATGTCAGAGTGAGATAATACGAAATAGAGTGGATTTCGTCAAAAAGGTAAGAGATAAAAACCATAATCTGCCTGTAAGTGCCATCGCTAAATAAAACTGACCCATGAGAACTAAAAATAAACTTACTTCTAAGTATTTCTGTATTAAAATTTTCGCTTTTTCTAAAGAGTTTTTATCGTTCTTTCCAAATAGAAACTTGAACGAATTTGTTGGTAGTTCTAAATTCTTTAATTCCGCACACATAGGCCTTAACTTTCGATGTAATTCCTGAAAATTAACAGTTTATTGGATTCATCACATCAGAAGTTGACATTATTATTTAACATTAGTAAAAGTGCTACGAAAAATCTTAAAACTTTTGTAAAAAAGAGAACAAGGGTGTCATACAGGGTGTATCAGAAAAGTGTGGTTTTAAGGGTGTCGTACCATCAAACTAAACACTTTCCCCATTAGAGCAACATCGCGAAAAAATATCAGCCATCAAATACATTAGAATAGAATAGAATACGTTTTATTATGTACACCATAAAAAATAGAGATATAAATGTAGAAATTTTACATAGGGTGACATAATGGGCGGTCTTAGATTTGGGTGGACTAGGTATTGAAGTTTAGTATGGGGCAATTGATATTTTTTATGTTGGTCCCATGGAGAAAGTTATTCAGTTTGATGGCAGACCATCTAAGGCTCATCATTTAGGATTAAGGGTCAAATTTAAGGGTACCATACCCTTAAATTTGATCACACCTGTCTGATACCATGCTGTATAATATTATTAAACCATAATTATGAAAGGGAGTACATACTTGAAATTCATTCAAAGTCCTAAGCAGCACCCATCCTGTGGTTATTTGTTCGGGCCTATCGTCTTCGTTCATAGATTCCTGTTCCGCCATATGTACTACTATCACAAACTGGGGCGGTTTTGATTCGTCTATTACCTACAATAATAAAAGTTACTTTTAGTTATTGTAATAAATATTAGTATTGTTCAATTTGTCTACTATCCTCACCTTTTGTGCTAGCTAGAACCAGAAAGTTGATGTTTATTTTAGTTAATAGGAATACAAATCTACAACTATCTACTACTGATAAATAAACATCGTTCTATCCAAATCAAATAGTGTGCAAGAGATGTTAAGAGAGATCACAACTCGCGGCCAAATTTTCTAACGCAACTCAATTTTAAGACGTCGTAAGTCTTATTTGAAACCGGCATGCCTAAGAGTTATTTCTTGAAGGCATGTGAAGCCAAGTCAGAGGCCCATAGGCGGCATAAAAATGAAAATCATAAGTCATTTATTCAGACTAGGCTGAGAATCAGCACTTTTCGAACGTCAAAATTACATAAGACAGTCCCCCAAAACGCCCACCCTTCACCACTTCCTAGTGCTTTAGCTGGGAAGAAGTGGCGCAACAAACTCCCCAGAGAAAAACCCCCGGCGCCAGGTTAGTCACCAACCACACGAAAAAGAAGAAAAATGTATAATTTTGTCCGCCATTTTCTTTCAAATGTTTAACAGCAACAGAAACGGTTTGAAAAACCTCTTAAAGTTAAGTTTCCTTTGCGAAGTCGAGCGTATTAAGTTATAACAATGTACTGCTATTCACTATAAGTTTATTTTAATATATCCAGTGTTAATTTTCATACAAATCTGTTTCGTCATACCTCAGCGCTATGCACGGAAGCCCGCCATCGGCCCAGGTGCTCTGCCCAAGTGTCTGTCCTCGCTAGGTGAGCCTCCAGTCGCATCTGTTCTCCTGCTAATTTCTCTACTTCATTGGCTAACATGGATAACGCGGGTGATTCTGGTTTTAAGGAAGCTCGGAGAGCTGCTAATGCCTGAACGTAACACAAACATATTGATGAAATGTATTTCAATTATTTGATGAGATTTTAACTTCGCGTAAACAGGGTGATTTCTTGAGATAAGTCGAGACGACTAAGCGTAATGGTAATTGAAATAAAGCCAAAGGTGCAAATAATCATAGATAGAACCCAATATTCTTAGCAAAAATAACCACACCCTGTTTTCACCTGTTTTATACTGGGCATTAATGAACCTTTTAAACATCGAATTCTGAAGCTCTCTACGTTTGTGCGGTTCACATAATCCTTACTAATATTATAAATGCGAAAGTAACTCTGTCTGTCTGTCGCGCTTTCACACCAAAACTACCGATTTAAATGAAATTTGGTATACAGATAGTCTAGAGCCTGAGAAAGGACATAGGCTACTTTTTATCGACATACCACGCGGGCGAAGCCGCGGGTGGAAGCTAATATGTCATAATTTATACTAATTCAAACAAGTAATGATACTATTGATGTCCAAATAAAAATGCGACTTCTAGTGGAATAGAAATAATCATCAAAATTGGTTAAAACATACTTGAATTTTATTATTATGTCGCTCCTGCAGCTCGTCTAGTTTCCGTCTCGCGTACGTTGAATGTTCTGTGAGGTGTATGGTACCCGCCACGCTCTCCGCAGACGATACTGATTCGTTTGATAATTGACGGTCTTCCATCGGCGATCTGTCCGACGCTATGTCTGGAAAGAACATAGTATATTTTGATCTATACTACATATGAGATAGCTTGATCTCTGTGACATATGTCAAACTGACATTCTTAGAATTCATTTGAGTCCAATTCAATTGAATTCAAAATCAATCCAAATCATGATGATCGCAATCATTCAAATGGGAAATTGATTTGATTCAATTTGAATTCATTTGAGTCTTTGTTTCATTTTACTGACAGCTGTCGCAGAGATCAAGCTATCTTTTATGAAGTATAAGCTATTTTTGAATAATATTAGTCCTGAAGTCACATACAAAAGATCTCCACTGCCAATGCGTGCTTGAAAAGGAGTTGCCATGAGTGTTTCGAAATAATGTAAAAAAAATTACATTAACATAAAATAATTTCTCCCCTGTTCTTATGTAATAGCAACATTGGTTTTACTCTTATAAAAATCTTATCTTATCTTTACATTTTTATATTTCAGCAGCGTGTGATCTTATCTTGTAATTAATAAGTACAGTTCTCAAAACTCACCTTTGTACGTTTTTTTTCTGTTCTTTTCTCCTTGTCTGTTTATTATGTGTGTACATAAATGGTTTAATAAATAAATAAAAATAAGAAGACATGATAAACAGAATGAACCACAAAAACTAATGATATGCAGAGAAAGTTAAAACATATTTTCAGTTTACAAACCTTTATTAGCCTCCTCAGTAGCAAGTTCGGCGATCAACGCCGTATACTGATCGCTCAGAAGGAAGGAATGATAATATTTCTCCTGTATCGTGTCTACTACTGTGTCTTGAACTTCATAGAATACTTCTGGGCCCTTATCTCCTAATAAAAATCCTTCCATTCTTTTTCTAGTGTCCTGAAACAATATACCAAGAAATAGAACAACCTAGAAGTTGTTTGTAATTCCTTGTAATTTAGACGCTTAGAAAAATAACACTTTAATTATGGTGAAGGATATAAAAGGATGCTTTTCTTTTAATGTAAAGTTAGCTTTAAGGTAAGGGCGGTTTTCGTAGTGCAAGTACCATATTTACATAAAATATAATTTACTTTACCTTATCAACTTTAATCTCAGCGCTAGGCGACCTAATGTAGGTATAAAATATTTCCGCACCGAGCTGGTGCCAGCTGCTCCTGGGACTGTGCCTCAACTCCTCGACAGCCATCCAGAAGCCGACCAGGCCTTGAGAGCACATAGTCTCCAGAAACATCGAGAGGTATCGCCGCCCTGTCACACTTTCCATTATTTTGTGTAGAGGTAGAGTCTGTAAAACAATTGATAGCGGATTCATACAAAGGCGTATCTGGGGGCCTAGACAAAATCCATTTTCTGTAAGCGTTAACGCCAACGGAAAGATCAAATTGTATGCAGTTGACGTTAGCTTTAGTGAGGTCACGTGACTTCTGCTGTCAACTTACAGAAAAGGGATTTTGTTTAGGCCCCCAGAACAGTTACACTACTTGTAACTATTTAGTATTTGTTAGTAACGTAAACGTAACGTAACGTATTGATATTTGTGTCCACGGCAATATATTATTATACTATACTGAATTAAGGATGGCACATGTTTTGTCTCTGCATCACCCTTTCTGCCCTAAGGTTGACTGGCATAACCCGATTCTTCTAACAGTGCGCCTGTCAACGTCAAAATATTACAGCGTATGTGGGTTTAATTAATAACAATAACAACAATATGACAGAACTGTGGAGACGACACGAGTTGTGTAGACCGTATTTAAGAGGCGTCGTCGGGGCGCTGAGGAGGTAACCGGGCGGGTGAATTCTATACTAACAAGAACAACCTACGACTTTGACAGCTCCAACCGCAGTTAGAAAAACCCAGTTATAGTACAGTATTTTATTTCTTGTAATATAGTAAAAATAAAGCTTTAATAAATATATAGTTGCATGTTTTATTGCTAAATTAAGCCCATTGTGATTTATATATTTATACAGCCGGTTGGACGTCGCGGCAACTGGTCAAATGCTCGCGCATTCCTCAGTGTGATTTGAAAGGACGAGCACGGATGCGCAAGAGTTTTAGACCATACCTAGCGGAATGTGCTCTTATAATTATTACAATCTACGTTCTATACACCACCAGGTGTGAGGGTGAATCACACGTAACACATTATTTGAATGTAATACTTTTAATAAAATCCGAGACGTCTTTATGAGTACAGAGTACAGGATTAATAAGATTACTGCTTGGATTAGCAATATAGGTTTTTGTTGAAGCTAAACCTCGACTAGATATATAAATCGTATGAGCTGCATAACAAGTCACCGAGAATTTACCCATAGCCACCGCCGACGAGGAAGCGACTAGCTATCAACGCTTTTCTCGCTCAAGAAACGTACAAAAGATTGCAGGTCTAGTGTAAGTAAAAGAGATACATATTTTAATAGTTGATTACTGACTGTTCACACCATTGGCAGGTACTCGTGTGTCACAGCGACAAGAGGTATCAAAATCGCTCGTCACCGTCGCACACTCGCCAACTCGTTTTTAGTTGCTACAAGTAGCTCTTCTCGCATTTTGTTAATCGGCGGCGGTAGGACAGGTTACCATACACCCAGATTACCTCAAGAGTTGCGCTATATTGGGCATCTATGTTTATTAACTATATGAGTACACTAGCACTTTGCCCGCGACTTCGTCCGCATGGATTTCGTACTTCCCTCTAAAAACTTCAACAACCCCTCCGGGGTGGAGGGGTTGTTGCTCTGAAAGATAGTTTTCGAAAATTAATATTTACGATTTTTACCCCTTAAATTTTATCCCTTTTACAACCCGTTAGCAGCAGATTTTTGAAAAACCCCGTATTAGTAGGTACCGTATCGAGTTGAGTTAAATTTTTACTTACTTAATTTGACACCCCGTTATTTCTCTATGGTAAAAGAATTTCCGAAAACCCTTTCTTAGTGGATGCCTACGTCCTAGTAACGATCTGTGTGTCAAATTTCAGCCCAATCCGTTCGGTGGTTTGAGCTGTGCGTTGATAGATCAGTCAATCAGTCACCCTTGTGTTTTATATATATAGATTACTATAAAATGTGATAATAGTACCTTTACCTTGCTATCAGACTCCACCGTCGGAAAAGCTCCATCCCATCCAAGCTTCCTAAGGGCGGTTTCACACTCAGCTTTGGCAATAGTCAGCTGGTTTATATACCTCTTTAGTTTCTTAGCATCTGCTACTTGTTGCCGACTTATATTTTGTGAACCACTTTTTTCTATAACTTCTATGTCTACACCCTTAGCTCGTTTCACGTTCTGTAGGGTAGTTGCTTGCATTATTTGGGTGACGATGTCATATCTGCAATGGGGAAATGGACGTTGTTTTATACTAGACGCCTAGTGAACGCATTCTTCGACTTCGATACATTAGAGGAAAAAGTAGGTGAATAACTTTCACGAAACTGGTGGATATGCGAAATTCAAAAGCTTCTCGTGAAGCCATTCAAAATAAGAGTGATATGCTTCGACGTAAAGAGAAATCTTCTGGGTACGTTCGTTCGTCTAGAAATATAGACCTTAGCCATCGCTGAGTCAGGCGAGATCGAAATCAAGATTGGAATCGTTTATTAATAGAAAAATTAATAAAATATATTTTAGACATGTTACGTTTGTTTACGAAAATGTAGAAAAGACTTGAAACTGTAATATTTCGTAACCAACAATTTAGATTGGAAACATTGCCGGGCTCATGTTGTCGAGAAAATCCATTTGGTACTTTGGTAGGTAGAACTGATGCATTTATTAACTGTTACAAACCGAGGGATTTTTTTGATCGCTGTGTGCTGCAATGATGAAAAACTTTTAGTTGAGCTATAGAATTTTCATTTAATACGTGCTTATCGTAAATCAAAACCTAAAGCGGCGACGGCATTAGCATTGGCAAAATTACTGGTTTCACTTAGTAAAAAAATACCCAAGCCCAAAACTGGTTTCGAAGTGTTACATGGACGGGAACTATTGCAAGAATGCGTTAACGTGAATAAATTATAATAGAAATATTTTGTTTTTTTTAATCAAGGCAGTCGTGTCTGCTGGCTGTTGATAAGTTAATGTTAAACGAAAATTCATTTAATTTAATGAGGTCGATCGAGATAACGCTGGAATAAGGAAGTTCAGCGAAAAATTAATAATTATAACGCGAGAGGATAATACGGTTATATCATCTTTACTGTACTTACATATTTTATTTATCAACGTAACGCTCTATTAATAATATCATCACGCCTGTTATCCCAAAGGGTTGGGCAGAGGTGTACAGTACACACTACACACACCCACATTACACACACACATTTCGCCAGTTATGTTTGAGTCCCAGGTAATACCAGCCTATTGCTATTGCTCTATTTAGGTATAAAGTAGGACGGTCTGTGGGCTTTTACCATTACTACAAATCGTTAAAATGGGATGGGTAAAGTATAGACTACATCTATAAAAGATAAAAAAAGAATCCAAGAACAAAATACGTAATGTATACCTCATTTTATTGCAATTAGTTTAGTAGCTACACCTACCATTTGGATGACATGCAAATATTGTACTGTTTATTATTGTTTTTATTTTAACTAGCTTTTGCCCGCGGATTCGCCGGCGTGGATGTCGGAAAATATCCCACGGGCACTTACTACCGGGATTAAAAGAACCCCATGTTTTAATCCAGGTTATAAAGTATCTGTGTGCTAATTTTAATCCAAATCCGTTCAGCTGTTTTTGCGCCAATCCGGAACATACATCCAGACAAACGGACAAAAATTCTAAAAACTATATTTTCGGCATCAGACTCGTTCCACCTTGTAGCAATTACTTTTATCCATGAATATTCAATGTACAGTTTTGTCTTCGTTGTTGGCAGTTTATGTAGTCTGGTTTCAAGAACACTGCGGAAGACGACCCCAAAAAAAAAACCAATTGTTTTTTGGTGTATGTAAGATACCTGCGAAGTTTCGCTAGCTAATTTAATTTGACCCTGTATATAAGGTAAAATACGAAGTGTATCGGTCGAAAAATACCTATTTAAGGACATAGGTACCTAATATCAGGTTTTTCAATCATCCTTTGTGGCAATTATTTTTATCAAGTACTCATTTCACTGGAGAGTCCTTGACACATATAAGTAATTGGTCAGTGAAAGTATTAACAACATTATCAGTCAGTGTGCACTCACCGCAACCGTTTCAGCGTGTCGACATTGTTACAGCTATTGATCAGCCGTATGTAGTCTTCAAATGTTTTGGCGTACTCGTGGGTCCTCACGTGCATTGCGTCTACCTCCTTCTGAGCTTCTAAATACTGGATTATCTTCTGGTTTATGTAGTCTGGTTCCGTAATTAAGTCTATTGCTGGCTGTAAAACTAGAATTGGAGAAGATATTTATGTAACATAGATGCAGTTCTTTTAATTCTTCTATCATTTGAAACTTTGGCAATATGTCGCGCTGTTTGTTGGATCGCGCGCGGATTGATTGAGCCTAGGGACACATCTGCAGAGAAATATGCAACGGGAAGACAAGTGTGCTCGCATCTGCAATGCTTGTTAGGCTCTTAGGCTTTAGTACCCGAAGAGTGCCAAACAGAACCCTATTACTAAGCTTCCGCTCCGTCTATCAGCGGGCTGTATCTCTTGAACTGTAATAGTTAGACAGTAGAAAATTTCACAGATTGTGTATTTCTATTGCGGCAGTAACAACAAATAATAAAAATCTGATAAAGTTAATAATTAAAGGGGGTCTCAGGGAGGGGTCATACAAGAAACGTGTTTTCAGCGTTTTTTGTTCGATCTTAATTCTGTACGGAACCCTTCGCGTGCCAGTCCGACTCGAACTTGGTCGGATTTTATTAAATTCTATAAAAAATTTCGGCATGAGTGTCGCTACGCTACGCTAATGTGACGAAAAGTCGTGTCGCATAATCGCGCCGTGCGTGCGCCTTATTACATAAGGCGGGATTATTGACAGTGACCTCAATTAAAATAGACACAGATTAACCACAACAGGTGTTTCTATTAATCCACTTTAATTTACTCTGTGACCAATCAGAGTGAATTAAAGTGGAGTCACAGGCATGAACAATCATGACTATTTTAAGAGATGCAGTGAACATCCTGTCAACATCAAACATGTGCAAAGAAAAGATCAAGATAAACATAGGACTATATTGATAGATTTCGTAGTGAATTCCCATTAGCTTAGTATTAATTATTAAGATTCTGTATTTCAGATGCTCAAAAACATAGTGGTGATTAACATACCTTTGCATGCCAGAATTTCTCTCATGAGGTGTGTAGCAGGTGCCAATGAGTAGCACCGAGGCATAAGAAACATTATGACCAGCTCACTGATCTGTCTAAGGTAGTGCAGTTCAGTGTCAAAGGACATGAGGTGTGGGGCCAGCGCAAACACTGGTGGTTGATTCAGTTCTAATCTGCAATGTTTACACTTTATTAATATAATAAAAAAATAGTATTTTAGTCAATATAAAAAGTAATTAAATATTTTAATTGAGTATAGCTTCTGTAATGAGGAAATGACGTACAGATTCTATTAGTAATTTGTTGTGTAAATAAAAAGTTTAAGAAAGTAATTAGTTAAACTAAGTAAAGTTTTACAAATAACACTGCCCAACTGCAATGTTATGATTGATTTCCAATAAATTGAACAGCATATAACACAATCTTAATAAAATACAACTTACGCACAACTCCTAGCAATTCTTATTCTTTCAAAATGCTGTGTGATCTTAGTCACCATGTCATTGGCCAGCAGCTTCTCAGCATCAACACGTAACAATCTCTCATACAAGTTTTGTACTCCGCCCCACACATGCTCTTTGAACTTATCTATCACTGGCTCCGGCTTATGAGACAACTCCTTCAGCCAGCGGGCCACAAAGTCTCGGAGGACAAAGTCAATTAACAGCTGTAACTGGCTGTCCACAGTGCGCCCAAATATAACAGGCAAATGAGACTTTTTTGTTGTATGAGGCCAATTTGACTGATCCTCCTGCACACAGAAATACAATAGTAATTATTAGAGTGAAATGAGGCTTGTAGCAGTGATGGAAAACATCGTGAGTAAACCGGCATTTCCTAGAACCAAAAATTCAAAGACCCGTGACATCTACCTCTCACAGAGAGGATGCCTGTGAACCAGCAGTGGGAACATTACGCAGAGGCTTGTAAAAAATATATCAAAGAAATATGTCATACCTTTAAGGTCTCCTCTATTTGTCGAACATCTTTTTCGACTTTATCCAATAAAAATAACGATGTTTGGTGCGGAGAAGATAACGATACATGACCCCAAAGCGTCAACACGAAAACTGCTATCACTATGAATAAACTAAGGAACAATAAATAGACCAAGCTCCAAATAAATGGAAAATACCACACTATTGATAAAAATAACGGTGCTGCACAGACTGAGATCCACTTATACATGATTTTCGCTCAATTTAATTGAACATTATTTTCGCAAAAATAGTAAACAAATATGATTAATCAGGAATGTAGGTTTCACAATACTGTGGCTTGCTTTAGATATTTACGCTCGTGTAACATAATCTACAATACATGTTTTTTTATTTACTATTTAAGTGTATAACGAGATTTGTGTACAGTTTTTTCCGTAAAACTATCTCCCTCGTCCATTTAGTCCCCCTTCCGTTCATTAGTTAGCTAGCTGTCAATAAAAGATATTATTTCGTTTCAAACTCAGAACGAGATGCACGACTCTACCATCCATTCCAGTGGCACAACGTGTGTGAAAGAGACCACCAAAAATTAAGAACTACACACAGACGTCACTTTTGACATGATGAGTCTTTCAGGTGGGGCAGGAGAGGTTGAGACTAGTGTTGTCCCTCTACAGACCATAAGGAACAGACTGTGGATATATAAACTCACGCCTTCTACCCATGAGGGTAGGCAGAAACTACAGAACGCAACCTGATACGATCCATATATACTCCTTTTCTCCCGTTTACTACGCATCTGACCTTTCGGAATGAAGATTATTTCCTTCTAGAAGGGCGTTCTGGAGGGAATCTGCCTTATAAATACCATTTGTTTCTCGCCTTTCATCTAACCTCTCATCATGACCAAACCATCTAAGCATACTCTTTTAAATTTTTATCTCTACATCTTCTGTTATTTTACTTCAGTCAAATCAAGTCATCTTCTGCTATCATCTGTTATCTTACTTATCACACCATTTCTCAGCCTATAGATTCATAGATACATCATACACCACACATGCTTCGCAAGGAACGCATTTCCAAATCCTATAATATGTAGGTAATTTACTTTCATGCCTCTTTTGCCACACCCAATATTCATTTCTGTACAACATCGAGCCTATTTTGGACATCGACTAACAAGTCGATGTCACGATTGCATGACGAAGACAGTTTTATAGGCAGGCAGTTTTATAGTGCATGTCTTTCACATTTATTCAGTCGGGATATTAAAAAAAAAATGTGTTTCAAACCATTCACTTTATTTCGCGCATTCACTCTCCTTTTCACATCTTCATCAATGGATGTTTTTAGTCGATTAATGAATAGCAAGTCATATTAAAAAACTCTGATGTCTGATGTTCTATGGTTTGTATCCATGGACTACAAAAGTACTTACAGTATGTGTAGGGATGCAAGAAGTGCTAAAAAATATCGAAATATAAGGTATCGTAATTTAAAAAAAATTTCGATATTGATTTCGATATATCGAATAAAAAATATCGATATATCGGTGACATTATGAAATTATCAAAAAAAAAAACGAGCTTTAATTGATAATAATTAAAAAAAAAAACTTTTTACGGCTCTGTATTCCAGCGATTTTACTCAGTGTGGCGACAACGGTGTTGCTCTGCAAGCCTATGTTACAGTACGACAACTTAGATGTAGCATGAAGTGTATGCTTTTCAACTTTACGAATGTATTTGGCTACAATTATGATTGTGGTTACCTACGGAAAGATCATTTTCATCTAAAGCAGTAATAAAGATTGGTGATTTTAATGGCGCAACCAGTTCAAATGGTCATCGGTTTTACGAATTTTGCCGATGCTACATCTAAGTTATGTCGTACTGTACCATGCATGATGTCGATTGGTCAATTGTCATCATGATTGATGGATGTCAGACAGCATCCATCTGTGAGTGGTGTCTTGCTTGTTGCTTGTCTTGTTTGTCAAACTTTCTAGTTAAATTGCATCAAAGAGTACATTTTTTTATAGCATTACATTGATTGCATTCAAAAGTGAGGCATTCCGTGATATAATATTTTTGTGACATAAGTGTAAAGTGATCTGAAATCAATATGTGCTCCATATAATATACATTTATTTACTTAATTAATCTGTGGATGTGGAATACTGTGCTTTGCAGTCATGATCGCAGACTACGCTAAATTATAATAGTCATGATATTGCACGATTGATTGCTTTTAGTAGGAAGCTCATAATATGTGGATCTTAGTGTCCTTCTTATTGACATTATAATTACCTATTATTTTAATTAAATTATTATAATGTCTGACATAGAGGTTACATATCTAGTTGTTGGTGGAGGAATTGCCGGCGTTACTTGTATTGAAACACTAGCAATCTTACATCCCGAGGAAACACTTGCAATAATCACAGCATCGTCATTAGTGAAAAATGTAAGCAATGTGAGTTTTTATGCTAAAACTATAGTAAAATTTGATGTAAACGAAACAGAAGCTAGCTCTTTGATGAGAATTCATCCAAATCTAAAAATTATTTTTGATTCTCTGAAACATGTTGATACAAAAACACAAATAGCATATACTCATGCAGGTGATAAAATTAAATACAAGGTCATGTGTATTTGTACCGGTGGAATACCAAGACTAATCAGAGATTCCCATAAAAGTAAGAGAATACTTGGAATAAGAGATACTGAGTCAGTGAAAGAATTTCAGAAAAAACTAAAAATGGGACGTAGGATGGTTATAGTTGGTAATGGTGGTATAGCATCAGAAATAGTGCATGCCACAGTTGGAATACAGAAAATATGGGTTATTAGAGATGACTATATTTCTGCTACATTTATTGATCCTGGAGCAGCAGAATTTTTCCAGAACACATTTAAACATAAAGAATTACAGCCTGATCAAAAGACTGTTTTAAGAAGACATATTTTCTCAGAGGAAGATCAAGTGGTTTCTTTAAATAAAGATTTAAAATCTGCTGCATTAGGTCCAGATTGGTACCGAAAACTGGAAGGTATAAAAGATGACAATGGTGTACAGGAACTTGAGACTATTTATAAGGTTGAAATAAACTCAGTTGAAGAGACAAGTGAAAAGGAGTATCCCCTTGAAGTAGTGCTTTCAAATGGTAGAACTATTGAATGTGATTTTGTTGTGTCTGCAACTGGTGTCGAACCTGCTGTGAATTTCTCATGGGATAAAGAACCAGTGAAAGGGCCAGATGGTGGTTTAGCTGTAAATGAATTTCAAGAGACATCAATAAAAAATGTGTATGCAGCTGGTGATGTTGCTCATGCAGCTTGGGATCATGCTCCACATTGGTTTCAGCTGAGGCTATGGACTCAAGCTAGGCAAATGGCAGGAATGGCTGCTAAAGCTATGCATGGGAAAATTATGAATGAAGAAGTATTACAAGACTTTTGTTTCGAACTTTTCACACATTGCACTACACTGTTTGGTTATCAAGTTATTTTACTGGGAAAGTATAATGCACAAGAATTAGGAAGAGATTATGAAATTTTACTACGTATGACACCTAATAAAGAATATATAAAGCTTGTACTACAAAATGGAAAGTTACAAGGTGCAATATTAATTGGAGAAACAGATTTAGAAGAGATGTGTGAGAATTTGATTCTTGATCAGTTAGATTTGACACCTCTTGCTGACCAAATTTTGGATCCGGATATTGACATTGATGATTATTTTGATTAAGAAAAAACTAAGTGTGTGATAAAAGTGATAATCCACTATTTCCAGTATAACACAAAATAATAAGTAAATATATTCTATGTATTAAAACTTGTAAATACAACAGTTTTAGAAATATATTGTTATTTTGTTCATTGATGTGCTTTCATTTACAAAAAAAACTGTCTAATTTTGGGTTTATTTTTCCTTGTCCCAAGTTACAGGTAGGTATTATTTTATTTGTAAAGTTTTGAATGTATATTGTATGTGTACAATCTGTGTGGTCTCGTCTCGTCAATCATCTGTCTCGCTCGGACTGTCACTGTCAAAATGTAGTGACGCCCGACGTCTGTCTAAATAAAATGACCGAGTGATGTAAAATCGAAATTCATTTAGTCGAATGACATGTTGACCAGTCAATAATCGATTTGTTGCTTTGTACGGATCAAAACTACGTTTAAAATCCAAGAAATACTATAACACGTTTGTAATCCGGTTAGGTAGAGGTGTACAGTATCCATACCATCCATACAGTATACCCACATTTCGCAATTGTAATAGGCGACGAATCATCAACCGGGCACAACCAGACTTACGGGTTGTTACAGAGAAATTCTTGATGGAAAAACCCAATAATATTTTATCCGACCTGGAAATCAAACCCAGGCCGCCGCTGGGTCTAGACCCAGCGGCAGCCTTACCCATTGCGAGGATCCGGGCGGCTGGTCTTTGCGAGGCCCTTTGTCCTACGGAAAAGTACCTATGTGATGCGAAAGTAGGTCTGGTTGTTTGGTAGGTATTCGTTGTTTGACGTGCAAAAGTTATACAAATAAATAAAATGTGAGTTTTTAAATATTCTACTTACGTTGAAAGATTTACAAATTAACAAATACAGAGATGATACATTTTTGTATAAATGAAACAAGGGAATTCCTCTAGCGACGGGGATTCTCCGAGCGATAGACGAGCAGAACATTATGTCCCGACTCCCGAGTCACAGACTATATAATACTATACTAGTCCCGAGTGCGGTGCGTTTAAAAAACCGATCTTCAAGCACTATAAAATAAATTTATCAATTGATTTGAATGAATGAATTAGTTAACTATCTTAATTTTAATTTACCGTTAGGTTATAATAAATAATTAAGAATCAAAATCAAAAGTTTTAAATTTAAAAAAATCTGTACTATGTTTTTTAAATTAGCTTGACGCGAGGCCCCTGCAAGAGCGAGGCCCCGGGCGATTGCCCTGTTCGCCACCCCCTAAGGCCGCCTCTGACTAGACTAACGAGGCAGTCATATATTTGTAATACCACTAGCTTTTACCCGCGACTTCGTCTGCCATCCAGGATGAAAAGTAGTCTATGTCATATTCCAGGTCATGGTCTACCCCTGTGCCAAATTTCATCCAAATCCGTCAAGCCGTTTTAGCGTGAAAGTGTAACAAACAAATAAACAAACTCACTTTCGCATTTATAATATAAAATAAAATATATTTTACTTAGGAACTAGGATACTTAGTTAGGATGTTATAGTTAGGATTCATTTAGTGTACACGCGTCTTATTGGGAATAAGACTATTGATCTTTCGTAAATAAAATTTCAAAAAATGGTGTCAATAATTTTATCGTCTAAATATTATGTGTGTGGTATCCTGAATCGTTTCCAATAGTAATATCGTCGCATCACTAATATCATCTCTCAAAATTTATGGAGATTTGACGTGTTTGATGTGCGCGCATTGTTTTTGCGACTTTAATTATTTGTTCTAATTCATTTAATTGACTTGCCAAGTTTTCTGTCTTTCACCGTTTATAAAACAAGTATTTCCATCGTGGTTGTGTGGTAGAAATTTGATGAGTGTATCAATAGGTGTGTGAAAGTATCTGTATCGTGTCGTGTTCTCCTTTGTTTCTTTTCAATTCATCGACGTTCCAAAATGCCCATATTATTTAGTGTTGTGGCCCGAGGTACAGTGGTTTTAGCTAAATATGCAACATGTGCGGGAAATTTTACGGAAGTTACGGAACAACTACTATCGAAGATACCGCCCCACGATGATAAGTTGACGTACTCTCATGGAAATTATTTATTCCACTATATTGCGGAAAACAAATTGGTTTATTTCTGCATTACCGATGATGTGAGTACAGTTGGTTTTTTACATTCAACCTTGAATATTATACATATACTTAACTAGTATGTACATTTTCTAATTATTTTGATAACCTTTGTTTCAGAAATTCCAACGTTCGAGAGCATTCTTATTCCTCAATGAGATCAAGAGAAGATTTTCGACAGCATTTGGTGACACGGCCCAGACCGCCATACCTTATGCTATGAATGGAGAATTTGCCCGAGTATTAGCCACAGAGATGAAACATTACAGTGATTCAAAAGACCTTGACACCATATCTAGAGTCCATGGCGAGTTGGATGAACTCAAGAATATTATGGTTAAAAATATTGGTGAGTTATCTACAATAAAATAGTTTCTGCAACCATTACAGCTTGTTAATAATATACCTAGGTACTTATAGAAAATAATACTGAAATGTTAATATTAACGGGGTTCATAAATCTGTTGGAGTTGTAATCGTTTCTAAAGTTCACTAGGAAAAATTTTATTTTAAACAGTACACAGACAAACATATCGCTTATTATTGACGCATACTGATGATAACAAGTCATGGCTCCATGCTTGTTTACTCTTCAATAATGTGGTCCACAAATTAGGAAATACTTCCAAATACTGTATATAAATGCACATTTGTTCAGCAGTCAACTTTATTAACTGTTGAAACTCAATTTTTAAGTTCCCAGTAGGCCTCTGGTAATCAACCTGGTTTGCAAACGGTAAATGAGACATAATAGACGTTCAAGTTGGTGAATTGTTATGATGTCTATAGATGTCCAGCGAAAGTGTTAATTTGAAGAGTATTGTAGCAATAGAACCATGAATATCATCTTTAAGTTGCTTGGGGTTACTGACATCCATAAATGTATTGAATAAAGCCTAGTAAACAATATTTTTCCTCAAATGCATTATAAAAGGATCATTAAAACATTTAAAAAACCATGAAGATTGTGGTGTACAAACATTTTAATGAATATTAATCCTGTTTTATAGCACCATTAATTAATTATATATTTGACCTAAAATAACAAAAATGACCCTAATTTGTATGAAACATTGTACATATGTACAAAACAATCAATTATTTTTCTTCTGGTTTCGATAGCAGATTGTTTTACATAAATAAAACTTATCAGCCCTTATCTTTGTTTTGCGTACAAACTGCATTATATACCTACCTTTGTATGTGTCATTGACTGGGTATGTAATGGAGAGGCTTATTTACTTGTAAAAGTGATGTATTTAATCTTTTATGGATGTCATTGCCATATATTAGTAATTTATTGTTTACTTTACATGGCAGGCTAATGTTATAGTTCCATGCTTAAGTATGCCTATGTATCAATTACAGATCTATTGTTTATTATAATTTCATTGATATTTTAAATATTCTGCACATCAAATAGTTGCATTTAAATGAATAAAAAAACTATTTTGGGTAGTAGAAACTGGATAAAATATTCTTTAGTAAAACCTGAATCATAAATTGGTTTATAATAAGAAATTGTCATGCAATTTCGAATACCTACTTAACCAACTCATACTAAGTTGGTTATTTAGGTATAGTTGACCTACTTACATCTATCAGTCTTAGTACTTACTAAAAAATATCTAGATTTCTTCATTAAGGTGGATGCGCTAGGGTAACCCGCGTTTCGCGTTCTCACGTTTTTTGCAATTTCCAGGTCAGTATCAGGTTGTATGTTGATCTAAATATTATTGGCGGCCGTAACAAATATGGATTTACAGAATTATAAACATTAGAATAAGAAATACAAAAAAAAAAAAAACATGAAATCGTCATTCAATGCGCTTATATGAACGAGTTGTATAGCTGATTTACATCAACATACAACCTGATACTGACTTGCAAATTGCAAAAAACGTAAGAAAATTTGAATTTCGCGGGCTACCCTAGCCTCTAGCGCATCCCCCTTACCTTACAAAAAATTATGTTTAACGAGTATTTATTACTAGCTATTGCTCGCGACTTCATTTGCGATCCAGGATGAAAAGTAGCATTTGTCCTTCTCCAGGTCATGGTCTACCCATGTCCCAAATATCATCCAAATCCGTTGAGCCGTTTTAGCATGAAAGCGTAACAAACAAACGAATGTACTTTCGCATTTATAATTTTGGGTAGGATTCAGGAGTAGTGCCCCTATGTAAACAACAATAGGGTTTTTATATAGCTTTTAGGGGATATTACACTATCATAATTTCTATGATCATATATCTATTTGTCATAGATATAATGAAATTGTAAAATAGACATAAATATTATTGGTAATTTGTGAGCTTCGTGGATAGGTATTGTATATTATGTATGATATATTAAGGATAGTGTATGAAATTTTTAAATAGGTATTTATATCCCCCATAGGGGGTGATAGTGTAAAAGTCCCCTTAGGTAAAAATATAACAATAAGCATAATATTAAAATAAATAGTCTTTTTTTATGTTTGTTAATCTATGAATTATTCTAGAAAAAATACTAGTAGAGTTTTATATATTTAACTACAAACTATAAGGCCTTGATAACGTTTTATACTCAATACACGGATTGCACCTTTCAAGGGCTTACAATAATTTCTTGTAATGATTCACTCATACGCATGACTATACAAAATGTATGTAATTACCAAAGGAAGGATTCATGTTTCTACTATGAATACCTAGAATATTGTTCTATTATCTACTACACCTACTGTTTTATAAACTACTAGCTGATGCCCGCGATTTCGTCTGCGATCCAGGATGAAAAGAACCCCTTTTTCCTTCTCTAGGTTAAGGTCTACTCCTGTACCAAATTTCATCCAAATCCGTTTAGCCGTTTTAGCGTGAAAGATAAAGAAACAAACCAACTCGCCTTCGCATTTATAATAATAGTTAGGATTTACTTAAGTACAATGGATTTAGTAGGTATTGATTGTGAAATGAGAAATCAAAGAAAAGTGCCAGCTATTGTATCCATTAATTAAATTAAATAATTCATTATAATCTTTCTAAACAAAAAATCAAGACAACTCAGAGATCAATCTAGAATGGAAAATAATAGATAGTACTATCAGAATTGTGTCATCTATAAATATATCAGATCATACCACACTGTGCGGGATCATACCACCCTTCAATAAGATGTGTAATTTGTAACCTAGTTGTTGTTGAAAACTTAGGTGGTAATCAGTTATGCAAATAACTTCACGTAAAATATATGGGTCTGTTGAATTAATTGTGTTTTTTAATTAATTTCAGATAACATGGCAATGCGCGGGGAGAAATTAGAATTACTAGTGAATAAGGCTGACAATTTAGCGACAGGCGTAAGTATTTAAATGATTATCAGAATTTGTCACCATTTCGCAAGTAGAAGTAAAACAAAATATCTTACTTAAATAGTAAAGTTAAATAGATAATAGTTTGCAAATCATAAAATCCTTTCTTTCTTTTATAAACATGTAGGTAATGCATACAAGGTTTTTAATGAATTAGTCACTAAGCATAATTATAATAAAAAGTATCTCACTCATAACAAATAAAACCAATTCGCCTATGTATGTTTTATTGACATTTTCCTCATAGATTTTTTTTTAATTCAACCAATGCCCTTAATATTTCAGTCCGTAACATACCGCCACACATCGAGAACGTTGCAGCGTTCCCTGTTCTGGAAGAATGTGAAAATGTACGTCATAATGGGAGGAGTCGCTGCGCTCGCGGTCTACCTCATCGGAGCAATGGCATGCGGCGGCCTGAAGTGGGGCAAATGCGTCGGATAAACATGTACACACAATTATATTATTACAGCAGATATCAAATATCATAACCATGATTAATGGAGTCGTACTACCGATTTATGAGACACGTATTTGATACACCGCGATTGTTTTATAAGCGTTGTAATGGTTATGCAATAATCAATGGGCATAGTATACATGACATGTGAAGTCGCCCACTAGGCACGGGGTAGCGAAGGCTTCTTCCATACTATGGCAGACTCGTTATCTGTCGGCACATTTTCGGTCATCTGATGATTTTCTTTTATTTATTTGGGAAAATAGATATGGTCATTGAGCTAGAAAGTCGTATGGGTGCGTAACTAGGCATTTAGAATTTGTTTTGAATGGATGACGTTTCGCATCATACTTTCTTACTCTATGGCTTAGGCTTATTATGTTGTCCTTCGTCTCCTGGCCATGTGAAATAGATAAAAACAAGTTATAGCGCTACATCGCTCGTCTAATCTGCATTCTCGATATAGGCAAATTTCTATGTAAATTGTATTTTTTTTATTTTTTTTTTTTATTTGTCTATAAATGTAGATAGTCTTCAAAGTTGAATAGAACCCATTTTTTAGATTTTCCAAGCATATTTAAGTCTTCACTTAAATATTTTCAAATATGACCAAGTCAAGGACACCCGGATACCAATTAGACACATAATCAGAAATTAATGAAAGTATTGAGTACTCTAACATGACATAACCCTGGGTACCGCAATGAACACCAACCATTAATAAAAAAATACATCGTAGATGCACAATGCACCATGCCGCCATTGTACTGTACATACAGCTCTTCATTAAAGTTACTTACATAGATATTTTTTTTTCATTTCATTAATTTTTTTATATAATATGTTTATTTTCTGGTTTTAATTAGTTAAAAAATAGACAAGTCCGTCCGCAAAATAAAAACTTGTTTGGCTTTCATAATAAATTAATTAGGTTCATATATTATCAGTTTCGTTTTTTATGCGAAATACAAAATGATGTTTATTTTTTACAAGAAAGCTAGGCATTCACGTTAGTTAAATGTTATGGAAGTACAAAGCTTTGGCGTCAAAAATGCTATCTATAAGCGAAGTATTAACATAAAAATGACCTAAAATACTAATAACGTTCCGGACTTGATCTCGTATTTCACATATCGAACTTATCATTGTATCTCTTGATTATGCAAATATCAATCATGTCTACTTTTAAGCCATACCTACCACTTTATCCAACATCTGTTTAAACATAATTTTATTTATTTATTCAATACATTAAAACCGTATCATTATTAAGCATTTTGTTCTGTAGCTATTGATAGATATTTTCTTGTTGCTAGTCGGTAATAATACATTTTTTTTTTATTGGATGAGAAAATATGGCGTAATCGTATTTTATTCCCGAGTCGCTGTAGCGCGGTAATAGCGATCATCAACCCACCAAATTTTTTTAGTATTCTTTATTTAAAAAACTGAAATGAAGTCCGTTAACGTCCAGAATCAATATCTATCGTGATCTTCAACAAGTTCCTATAACGAAAAACCATATATAGTTAACTGCTTGGGTTCCTAGTTCCTACGGAGAGTTATGGGAAAGGGCAATGGTGCCGATTCTGCGGTTCACAAACTAAACTAAATTAAAGTTCAGTGCATCTTTTCTTTCTATTTAATTATGAAAAGGACAAGATAAATTTTAGTTTAGTCCTGTCAAATTAATCAGCGCCTGACGTAAATTGACGTAATTTTAGTAAGCAAGTTTTTAATCGCGTCTAAACTTGTATGGAGTAGTGACAGTTTGACAGGACTAAACTAAAATTTATCTTCTGTCCTTTTCTTAGTGAAATATAAAGAAAAAGATGCACTGAACTTAAATTTACTTTAGTTTGTGAACAACAGAATCGGCACCAATGACCGCTATTGCCATGCTAAAGCGACTCGGGTATAGTAAATAATCGCTTTGTAGAGCGCCCGCGCCGTCTCTTACTCATCTGTCTGTGTGTCTCTTTCTAATGGTCGATGTGTCAAAATATTTGCAACACCCAGGTAATCTTTATTACCTATGTCATGCATTAAATAGTAATAAGGTCTGCATATTCGTGACGTCACGTGTTTTCAATTAGTTCTCGCCAAGGTGTACGAATTTTGTTTTTTAAAATAAATATTTGGATTATATTTAATTGTATCCGATAACTGGTCGTAGAGTTTTTATCTCGTTAAATTAGTGTTTTTATCTTAATAATATTGGGATAAAAATGTGCCAAGTTAATAAAAACCTTTTAATAAAATATGGACAAGATATTTTCAGTGAGTTGTCTTAATTTTTGCACCACAAGGAAAACAGTATATCACATTTTTTGACACTGTTAAATGGATGCACCACTGTAGGGATTTTATTTTATTATTAACAAAAGCATATTAAGAATATCAATTAATGTTAATGGTTTAATAATAAAAGCCTACACGTTGTGTGTGGTATGTTGAATATGAATCAGGATCCTGCGAGACCAAAACGAGTCGGGTATTCTCCGAATATGCCTGCTTGTCTATAAAAGTCTCACTGTGAAAACTTAAGTGAAGTGAGCTGGAAGTGAGCAGTCATTTCACCTGATGCTAGGGATTAACATTATTGACAGCTCAATTCAAGCTCACTTCACCGACGTGAAATCATTCGTAATAATTAACATACGAGTGTCTCATGGAAATTATAATATAATTAAAAAAAACGAAATTTTATTGAAATGTGTTGACGAAGACTAGTGCTTAGCCTGTCTTAATGTTTATTGTATTCGTCGAATTCTATATTATTAATTCATTTACATGATAGAATAAGATCATACCAAAATACTGAAAAAAAACACCATTATGCATGTATAAATTTGTAATATGTAGGTCCCTATTATGTCGTTGAGTTTTGGTAATTAATAAAAAATGTTAGTATTGCATTTATGTGATATTTGCGAAGATTTGGCAAGGAGTTCCAAGTAATTAAGGTAAAGCACTTAAAATTTTATATTAATTTATGTAATTATTGAGTCAATTTAATACATTGCCAGTTTTGCCACTGAAAACTTTTAAGATAATTTGGAATTTAAACATGAGAAAAGGAATTTTATTTCCTTCCATGTGTACAGTAAATTGATGACAGAAAAACTATTGTAATTTGCAAACTATATTGAACAAGGCATCACATGCGTTTAACATTTAAATTATACGTAGAAAAACTAATTAATAAGCATGTATCTCATGTCCGTAGCCTTACGTTCCATATACTACACAAAACATGTAAACAATTGTTTTAATAAAGACTAAAAAGTATTGTGATATTGAGTGTATAATTGAATTATGTAAGTATAATCACTTGTTTGATATGTATAGAAAGTATGTTATAAACTTGTATAGGTTACTATAATTGTTTCATTTTCAATGAGCCCCGCAGTTCGCATGTCGGACGGCGCTAATCCCATCTAGTTCCTGTTTCGATAATGTAGTGAATGGCACCGTTTCCCGAAAATCGGGTGCCGGTGCCGGTGCGGCTGACGGGCTGTGGCAGATTGATCCCGCGCCGCGAGCCCGCGAGGGTGCATCCCCCGCCCTGCCCGCGCCGCTGCGCTCGCTGCGAGCGGCAATCGCGCGCCAACCTCTGCCGCGGGAGGGCGCCGCCGACGCCCGTCGCGTTCCTATACCACGCACGTGCTTACCCTACTACAACGTTATCATGTATCGGTGTGAGTGACTGCCCGTTGAATTATTCCGTGTCAATACGCCTCCGCCTCCGCCGTGCGATGCGTGTCTAGCATACGTATCGCACGATTGGCTGTCGTGTGTAAATGAATATGTTTGTTCTTGGGCATTATTGTTGTTCCCGAGGGATCGGCGACGATTGATATCGCTCACGGATGTGGTATTAATATTAATTTTAAACGTGCCTTATCGCTATCATAGAATGCTCTAAGAACGGACCCTCTGTTCGGCGTAAGATTCTTGTTAGAATCTATTATACTTAAAAGCTTTTTTAAATTGTTATTGTTATCATCAATATGGTCAGTAGTGCGTGTAACAGGCTTATAGAGGGGTCCAAGGATAATTGATATTAATATTTATAATCCGGTCTGAAGAACGTATTTGTAACGAACGCTGTAATTTATTGTACCACTGACCATAAGAGTCAAGATGAATTACCGGAGATACATATTCATAACTTACCCGCCAAACAAAGCGTCGAGATTTGATTGATAGTACTTTCGGCAGTTTCGGCGGTCGTATAAGTTATTGTAAAGAAACCAAATGCGAATAGGACTCACCGCTGAGTAGTGACGCACACAGATGTGTTAAACGGCATGTGTCGGTGTGCGTCGGTTATTAGTGGCACAGGAAGCGGTGTCGATTTTAGGGAAGATTACACTAGGAACGGTTCACAGGTCATTGTTCTTTTTACGTCGAACCGGCTTTTTTTGTAGCGCGACAAGATAAATTGCTATTGTTTGTGTGCGAGCCCTTTTTTGTTGCGTCGAAGACATTTGGGGTATTTTTTTTATTACTTTTAAATTTTGAACGGATCACTTTTAATTAATTATTTCCTATATTACTACATCCTATAGCAGTAACAGTAATGTCCACGAATAAATTCTTATATCAATTTCAAGTTCAACAAACGAAAATGGGTTAACCGCGCTTTCGAAATGTCGCACAAAGTGAAAAGACGGATCTGACTGGCTCTAACTATTCAAGTGAAGGATGAGGGAAGAATAGTGTTACAAAAATGGATGACAGTTCACCCGACCTGTCGCTTAAGTTGCGACGGGGGTCCAGCGACTCCCGGGAGTCGTTTTACATGGACTTCGCGCAAGGTATCGACTCGGACATCGAAGAGGTGACGACGATTGAGCGCGTGATCCCTGAACATCCGGGTGGGAGACACGAGGGTGATTCCGACACACTGGCGACGCCGTCTGGTCTCGAAGAGAACAAGGAGTTGGGGCAATGGTGCGTTTGTTTTTTTGTTTTGTTATTGGAAAATTTTATGTCGTAGCTGTTTCTGGTAGCTTATTCAATTTCAACTGTTGATCAGATACGTAGGTACCTACCTAATTCAATTTATTCATTAATGAAATTGTACATAGGTAGGGAGTCACGTAGGTGAGGTACCTATACAAGATCAGTTAGATGGTGACCCCCAAACTCGGCGTTTAGCGTTTACCTGTATGGGTAAACTATTTAAGAAATTAGTAGAATTGAATTTGGGTAAGTATAGATCTGCCAACTTTTATCGTCTGATGGTTACTAGATACGAAAGGCAGAGGATCGAAAGTTATGTTGCAACTTGGGAGATCGTTTTATTAGCAACAGCCTAAAACAGCCTAATTTCGTAATTTGATGATCGATTGGACGATTGATCTAAGAAGTACCTACCTACCTGTCTACGTGGTATTTTGCACGAACGTTATGCAAAAGCAATGACCGTATGAGAGAGTACCTACCTATTGTGGTACTCTCTCATACGGTCTCCAGGTGGAACTCGGAAGCCTTAGTTTAACGCCAGGACACTACTAAAGAGCAGAAAGTGTCCATGTTAATTAACACCACCTGAATTTTGTTTACACACTTAACACGACCAGCGATGTGAAGAATGCTGCATAAATGGCATTGACTTGGGTAATGCTAATTAATCAAGTAGTTTCCTAAGACACTAGATACGAACAATAGTAATAGGGATGTAGGTATACCTACTCGTAACAGGTGTGGCCCAAACGACACCTGGACGTTATTAGGTATTTTTGTTAATGACATTATGCAGGTCACAAGGTATGAAGATCACATTTCGATGTGTGAAGATAAGACAGCATTATAGTAGTGAAATATTTGGGAAAATTTTATAATTCTAACTGGCATTTATTTGTAGGTCTGTGTCTTACAACTCTTAATTCGTACAATTTTGTGGATTGTCCCAAATCGCGACGGCAAATTAACACGCCTATATCAGTTAACAGATCGTTAGACACATTTGCGTAATAATGAGTGACTATATCTTCACGCCCCATCGATACATTAAAAGGTTTACAGCACGAACACCATCACTACATCTTTTCAAACAATGTACGCGCGCTACAGACTGAACGTCTGTCAGTCTGATCGCAACAAACTCTACCTAACGGATATTCCTATGGTTTTCACCGATGGACGGAGTGATTCATGAGGTAGCTGTATTATTCACTAAGGTTTTGTGTAAATTGGCTGAAATATAACGATGATTGTTGAAGATGTCGGAAAAATCATGCCGACTAAGGAGCTTTAAATGGCGTGCGCCGCGTAAACCAATATGTAGAGTTATTTTTGTATATGGTAGGTAGTACGTTCTCGTGGGATATTTTCCCACATCCACTCGGGCGAAGCCGCGGGCTGCTCGAAGCGAATAGATTTAGGATTTGTAAGTATAAACGTTAGAGCATTTACTTACCTACCTCCTTTTAAAAACATTAAGGATCTAATACCCGATACTTGGGACTAAAACTTAATGGAAACAGTTTAGAAAAAGCATAACAGTCTATGGCTACCTCTTTTTTTTTTTTCCACGGTCCCTGTATCCCTTTCGGACTTTCTCGCAACCCTGGTATGGTTACCTCTAAGCATAAATTAATTAATAAAGAAACAGTCTACTTCGACTAGCCTAGAAGTTAGAACTATAGAACTTACTTAAACTTTCGGTACTACCAACTTGTCAAAATAAATGGCTACCTAGACCTACCTACAAATTATATACCTACGTTCTGACGTCAGCAAACAAAGCAGTGCAGGAAATCCGAGACGGTTTGTCTTTGGACAGGCAGGTCAGACGTCTAGCCCGGAATGCCGTCTGGTTAAGTCTGGCTCACAATAATTATGAGATTCACTTAATCTACGGAACGGGACCACTTTATCATAAGTTGAGCTAAATGCTTCTCTGTCTATTAAGTTTTCAAGTTTAAATTATGACGGTAATTAGAAGAATAACTTAGTAGAGCCGTAAAATTATTAATCCTCCTTAATCTTGAGGTAGAATCCCCACGAAATAGTTATTTGTGTAACAAGAGACCAAAGTTGTTTTTTGGTGCGAGTCTTGATTTTGAATCCCGAGTAAGCGAAGGATTTTATAATTGAATCACGAGCGTAGCGAGTGATTCTAGGTTAGAATCCTGAGCACAGCGAAGGATTCAAAGGCACGAGATGCAAATAACTTTGGTCTCGTGTAACACATACAATTTTCACCTCAGCCGCGAGAACATATGAGATATTAGAACATATTAGGGGAACATAATTAGGGGTTTAAATATGAATTTGCCGATTTGTACTGAAGAACGGAAATCATTTTTTTTCTGAGGTAAAATATATTTATTTAATCAAAGTATTTTCCCCATTGTCTACACATTTCTGCCATCTCCTAGGAAGGTCATTTATGCCTTTGCGGTAGAACTCTGGGGACCTGGACTCAACAAACTGAGTGAAGGCATTTTGTATTGAAACCCCTTCATTTCTGTACAGGTTCAACAAGGTGATAAGGCAAGCTTCAACACGCGGTTCTCTCTGCAGATTAGTCAACTCATGGGGCACCTATTTTGCAAGCTTTTTGTCTCACCGATTGATGCAAATTGGTCATTATTTTGGATATGCTTAAGCTAACATCAAACCGTGCCGCTAGTTCCTTGGTAGTTTGATATGGAGCGGCTTCTACCATCGCATCTAATTCATCGTTATTTACCTTAGAGGCTGGTCTTCTCGGTGTTCATTCTTCAAATCGAAGTTTCCACTACGAAAGCGATTAAACCAAAAACGCACGGTGCGTTCATTAGCTGTATCCTCTCCAAACACAACATTTATATTGCGAGCTGTTTCCGCTGCGTTAGTTCCAAGTCGGAACTCGTATTAAAAAATTACTCGAATTTTCAATATAAGTACAGTACGACACAACTCACATGTAGCATCGGCAAAATTCGTAAAACCGATCACAATCCGACCTGAATGCGCCTTCAAAATCACCAATCTTTATTACTGCTTTAGGTGAAAATGATCTTTACGCAAACGCAGTAACTTGTAAAGTTATATAACCAAATACATCCGTAAAATTGAAAGTAATGAATGCAAATTTTCACATTTATGCTACATCCAAGTAAATAGTTGTGTCGTACTGTAGTTATCTTTACTGTTTAAAGCTGAATGCAAAAACAAAAATCGAATCTTGTGAAAACAGTTTCACTCTGGAATCTCACACCGTGATGCAAGTTTAATTTTAATTCAAAGTGGCTAGTACGTTTAAACGGCAATTTCATATTTAAACCCATATTATTGCCTAAAGGTAAAAAATACAACATATTAAACGTAAACCACATGGTAAACAAACCACATGTATATTAGTAAAACGAACAAAATAAAAATAAAACAAGTTAAATTACTTACTTATTACATTCAAAACCTGTATGTGTATCGGAACGTTTTATTGTTTATTTCTTTTTTGGGCCTACTAGATATTGAAATTAAAATCGAACTTCGAATGGACTTGTTTCTATCTCTCGCTTTTTTCGTATCGAAGTAAAAGTGACAGAACAAAGTGAAATTCAAATACTTCGAATTTTGTGAGTAGACCCATGACATGTTCTCGGAATTTAGAAAAAAAATAATTAAAAAGTTACTTTGTCTCACACTCGCACCAAAATTGAATTTTGCACACTGTCTGTAGACAGCAAAACCTGTTTGTTTGAGGTGCTGAGGTGAAAAATATTGTACCTACCTACGAAGGGCGTAAAACATATTCCCAAAACATCTAGATAAGTAGGCTCTATTATACAGGGTGTTAGGGTAGACACCGTTATCCTTGGAACTACTGGTTTGTTGTCATTTATATTTTTTTTATAACAATTATCAATTTACTTCTTACTACCCAAATTAAATTAAAATTTTTAAACGATACCATTCAGTCGGTAATTACAGGATCCGATTTCCAAACTGATTAATATCAATTTACAAATGTCATTAATAGGCTTTTAAGAGGATTTGGAAGCAATACAATTACATCATTTCGTATGTCCAATTCCGTCAGTTGATTTTAAAGCCATGTTTGATTTGTGTTCGTTACATTTCATTTCCATACATTTTTTACTAGCCTGACACCAGCTACACCGGGGCGCGTCAATGATAGTCTATTTATTCAAATTGCTCTGAGGGTTACCGATGTATACGAGTATTACCTATCTATAGAAGCATATGTACGGAAAATTGCGACTATACCTACTTATTTCTATTTAACTACATTGTGACCCTTTTTGTTAGCAATTTCCACCTTTTCCTTTGCCGTATTAAATCCATTTTATATCTACTTCGTTTGCTCATAACTTCTCCCTCTTCATATAGAAAAAATAATGCATTTAACAAAATAGTTGAACACTGGCTGTACACGTACCTACAGTACGTACCTACCTAACTTAATTAAATAAGCGATGAATACACATCTCGTGCATGACAGAATTTAATTTAACAGAATGCAAAATGTTAATACCAAGTTAATAATTGACATAATGCTCTTTGCAGCACTGAGTCAAATTAATGGCTGTTATTTGCATTGTATTTCAGTTTATTTTGGAAGCAGACTGTATGATATTCATGTTTAATGTTGAAAGTATTACCCATACGAGAAGATACATGGTCCTATGCTAGAAAAAATCATCAAGGTGATAGCTAATTGAAGAACTTTTTCATTAAAAGAGTTTAATTTAGTAAGATTGACCATAATCGTCCTAAGAATTTTTAAGGTGACTGGTTCCAAGTTCTACCTATGCTTCTCAATAAAAATATAAGGGAACCTTCACGATTGTTGAACCCTACCTACCTACAAGTAAGTACAATCGTCGAAACGGGCCGGGATTTCGCGGGTCAAACACATTACGGGCACGACGTAGTAAAGTACAAAGAAATGAAGCGGAACATGAAATGTGTGTCAACGGGACCCGTCAGACGGGTTGCTATGGGCTTTCTCTCGAACACCCCGGGGTCAGATAACAGACCACATGTCGTGCGGTTGCGCACCCGGCCTGACTAATGTCTGTCAAGCAACGCGTTCTAAGAAACTGGGAAGTAGTTGCTAAACTATGTGGCTAGTTGGAAATAGGATTGTTTCGATTACGTTGGGGCTTTTTATTGTTCGATTAGTCACGATTGTAAAACGAGATGATTGTCTTGACTTCTTGAGGTTTGGATATTTTGGGTGCAAGCCGAATTACCTATTCCTAACCGAATTCAAAACCCCCCCGTTTTGAATTCGGTTAGGAATAGGTGCCTACTGATCATAAGAGGTTAAAAAGGTTTTTTTGTTCGTCGGAAGTTCACATCCATTCTCTTTATCCTTTTTAGGGTTCCGTACGCGAAGGGTGCCAAACGGAACCATATTACTAAGCCTCCGCTGTCCATCCGTCCGTCTGTCAGCAGGCTGTATCTCCTTAATAGGTAGACAGTTGAAATTTTCATAGATTGTGTACTTCTATTACCGCTGTATCAACAAATCATATATGTAACTACTTAAAGTTTAAATAAAGTTAAATTATTAAAGGGGTTATTTGGAACCCTTCGTGTTCGGCCGGTTTTTTTAAGCATGTCTAATACATATACTTACATGTCTTTCTGAAAGATACACCTTCTTTCCAACTTAAAAAAAACAAATTCTCAGAAAGTTCAGCGATGTCGAAAAGCTGGTATGGGGTCCACGTAAACACAAAACTTATCGGGCTTCAAAATGCGACATAAAACGTGAAGAAACTCATACATATAACCTTCATAATGTAACGGCAGGAGGTGGCGCCACCACCAACTTTGGCATCAAATTACCGACATAACGGGAATATATTGCCTGCTTGAATGTAATGTGTTAGTGACTGTTGGGGCTAAGAAGTACGTAACAGGCATTATTGCCCTAATAATCCTATGTGTAAGACAAAATAGGCGTGTGATGAATCCCATCAAATCTCATTATTCTCAGTCTAGTCGTCAACAAAGCAATTCTTACTTCTCCAATTTGTCACGGAAATAAAAATAAAGCGTTTATATTAGTTCTTTCAACTCGCGTTAAAATTTTACAAGCTTTTGTCCTGTCTCCATTCTTCGTTCCGACGCCCGGCGGCACCCCCCACAGAATCACTCCAGCTCTCGCCTCCGCAGCTACAATACTTTTAACACTTCCATTACCACTTTCTGTACGGAACAGTAATAAAGATACAATGCTCCAAAATAGACCACTGTCGTTGGTATTAAAAAGCGTGAATGTCGTCCCTTTAATGACTTTTTACCGTCATTCGAACTGAATAATTTCGTCGTTCCGTTCCAATCATTCATGAAGGGTTTTATTAGGGAGTCATTTCATTTTATTTTGGAACGTCAGGTACCTACTAACTGCCAATTTGCAGTGTTTCTCCTCTGTATATATGGAAAAGGGACGAATTTTATGAACAATACTATATGAAATATCGTCTGTTTGTTTTCCGAATTCATTCTAGCCAGACCAAGTTCAAAGCTGGTTATGCCTTTGTGAACCTGTAGCTACCTCCGTTAGTGCCTTCAGACATTAATATAATGTATGATAGATACCGCCTTTCTTTACACGTACCCTGAGAATGTTCGAATATTCGTTCACGAAACATGAGCCTTTAGTGTTTTCCTTTGACTGATTTTGGTGTTCGGCGATGCTTAAAAATGTTCGCAATAACTTATGAAAAGATTTTGCGAAGTTCTGAGCGAAATTCGCGACAAAGGATGGAAAAGTTTTGAATATAAAATCTATTCATACTTTTGCCTGACCTGGGGAAGTAGGGGTCTATATTATTTGTAAGCCAGGAAAGTTTTGGCAAGGCTTTGTCCAATACACTAGAGTGCCCTGCTTTTTTCAAACGAATGCATTGTTAAAATATTGATCAATCATGTCTCTCGTCAGGGGTTGATTTAAACACGAATCACGTGCTATAAATCATGTCTATAACGCCGAGGGCACGTTCAAGGGAACATATCTGTTTCTGTTTGGTAGTATGACAACGCACAAATTGTTGTTAATGCGCTCTACATTTCAAAATACACGTGTCTACGCCTACACTTCGATGTAAGGCTCTGTGAGATTTATTCGCATCTAAATCTCTACATTCAAGTGCAAATTGAATACGAGTGCTAATTTTCAGGTCTGCGTTGAGCGAACCTATCGTATGGCTCCGGAGGTCTCGTGAAGAGAAAGGGGCATATTCAATATCATTTGTACATTGTATGTTATGCTAAAATAATGTCATTATTTATGTACCTATGTTGTATTTGTGTTGTTTGTTTTATTATTGACTTATTATAAAGGCTTAAATACCAATTTAATACATACACAGCATTAACTCACTATCTTTGCCATAATTATCTCGCATGTATCGAAATTATATGAAAACACGGCATTTCTGATTAGCGTAACTACTTACTTGTTAATTATTGTAAAGCAATTTTTTTTTAATGGCTTGCTATTATTATAGGCTTTATAAATATTTAATAATATCTACCTAATAAAGTAATGATAATATCATTTTGTATTTGACTACTACGTTTTTCGTTATGTTACACAAGAGTTTGTTTGTTTGTTACGCTTTCACGCTAAAACGGCTCTACAGATTTGGATGCAATTTGGAACATGGGTAGACCAGGACCTGGAGAAGGACATATACTTTTCGTCGTCGAGGGCAATAGTTATTCATAAAGCTGCTCTATCAACATTTTTAGATGAAAGGTATAAGTTACCAAAAAATAAAATAAACCGAAACGCAACAACTGTCGTCAAATAAATTCTACTATAGGTCACACTAGCCACACAGTAGCTGCCATACACTCGGTCATTCCAAGTTTACTAGCCAACACACCGGTTAACCACAACAAGCCAAACAGTTGCCAGTTAACCCGTCACTCGTCTGATCCCTGCATGGTGATATTCCAGTCATTGACTTGACGCGAACATTCAGCTTCGCGGCTCGTTGAAACTTTGTCGTAGCTCCTGTATAAAAGCAATATGTGTGCTGTACATTGAGAGATTACTTTCAGCTTTCATAACACGTTTTTGTACATAGAAGCAATGGGTGGTGAAATGTGCCCAACAAAGGCTTTTGGCTACAGAAGTCTAAACGATTATTCCGCCTTTTACAAACTTGTTAGTGACGGTTCGTTACTGTTTGTGGTGTACCGTCTCTAATACTAGATCGTCCGTAGTTCGCTAGTCTCTATTTGCGGCTTCGCCCGCATGAAACTTGTGTTTCCAACTGCCAGTTTATAGTTTATGGTAATTAGTTTACTTACATGCAAATGGTCTGTGGAAATGCCGAGTCTATAAAATTGAAGTTTTGTAATCAGTAGAAAACTTGCTGAATTGTCGGAATTAATGTTCTATCTTTGTCACTTTGAAAAGATGAGTTATCATGGCGATGTTTTATTTCAGACCAAAGTTCCCTCCCGAACCCGATAAGTATCTGAAAGTCTATGAACTTTGGTTGGATAGAACCAGATGTTGGATTTCCATTTAAAGCTAGGTACATAACGCTGGGATTCTGATGACTTATCGGATTCGGAGAATATGTGATGTAAAGTTTTCTATTTATGACAACATGTGGCTCTGAATCAGAAAGATTTTCCTGTAGCGGTAGGAATAATAGGTAAATGCATGGATTTTTTGATGATGTAGACAGAAAGGAAATAATTTCAAGTGTATAGACTCGAAATTATTATATACAACCTTATGCATAAGGTTGATTTCGAGTATATGGTTTTGAGATGTGGTAGAAATAATATTAGTTACCTAACTTATTTTCGAATCTATTCGTAGATACTACAACCTAGACTTACGTGTGGCTTGAATTCCAATATCTAGACCGCAAATGAGTTCAACACAACAAAAAATAGGTATGTCTTTACTCACTGTTCTACATACAGACAGAGTAAAGTAATTTACTGACATTGGAGTCAGGCTCTAACGTATTTTTTTCATTTTGTTAACCAGTCACAGCGCAGTGACATATGGACAGGCACCGAGCAATAGGCCTTTGTTATGGCTCTTTGTGGAAACATAAAGTACCACCCTATTTTGTTTGTAAGCTTTCGTTCTACTCGTAGATAAGGCACAACAGTTTTAAAAATTGCAAGACGAAAAACAAGACAGAGAAGACAAAACAGAAGACTTTGTTTGGATGGCACAGAATTTTTGTGTTACACAAAGGATAGAAAAGATATGTTTCAGAATTGTGACGATTTTAATACCTACACTGGTCTGGAATGGGAAATATAAACGACATGTGAATGTAGAATCTTTGCGTCCCAAAAGTTCATTCATTTTGAAAACAAACTGAATGAACCACAATGAGCCACAATTTTAGCAAACAATGAATTAATCGTCCATTATCAGTAATGGTAATTACAGCATTAATGGTCAATCCACCATGAAACTACCAAGTTAGCGTCGAATTCTAATCAGTCTATCTGTTTAAGTGAAAAGCGTTTTTTTTGTATATTTTCTGAAATTCGGTATCTACGTCACCAACTCAAATACCAGTGATCTACAAAATAAGTGCGCCCAGGAGTTTCCACTGCATCTTTGAAATTAAATCCGCGTTTGTACATTTTTAAACAGGGTCAACTATCTCGGTCCAGAAACCATAAGTTCATATCGATAACGTCAAGCCAAAGGTTGTAGTTATCATCAAAGAACGTTCAACATTCATTCATTACCGAAACATGTATCCGACAAAAGACACAGCATAGGAAACATCGCGAGGAAACGTACCTGACAGATATTTCTCGACGGCATGTGAAGCCAAGTCAGAGGCCCATCGGCGGCTTTAAAACTCTGACACCAGGTTTGTCATTAACCACACGAAAAGAAGAAGGCACAGCATTGTAAATATCTGCGGAATAAATACTTGTCGATGAGCAAATAAAAGCTGTAACTTTATATTTTAGACATCGAATAACTTAAAGGTATGCCTTTAAGTTATTCGATGCTTGTGAGACGAGCTCGCAAGAGTTTTCACTGCATCATTCAAAATATTGCATCAACTGAAACACAGGGTGAGTTTATTTCAGACACAATTATTTTAGGTTCTTCCACGAGCTCCGTTTTCTCGTAGTTTTTCCGTTTTTTTAGTTATATGTGATACCCTTATTCTCTTTTCTGCGATAGTACCTAACATCAAACCACGTTCAACATCCAATTATCGACACAAATGTATCCGCCAATAGGAACAGGATTGTCAATATCCGCGCGACAAACACTTGAGCGCTCGACGTGCGACTAATTTCACGGCGGTCCGCATCGATGAGTACGCTTTAAACCACCTCGTTACGGCTGCCGTTTGATATAAGCTACATTTCTGGGATTAATTAGATGTGACATATCGTTTTATGAGTTTTAGGTAGTCTAGAGTCTAGGCAATGAAGCATTTTAGAATCAAATAATGTCAAAGGATTTTGCAAATCTTTGAGCAAGTTTCGCAGTACCTAATTAGGTACATAGAATTGTGTACATTTCGAAGGCTATCATAATAATCATCTTTATTATTACTATAAATAATAACACATTCACATTTAGTCATGGCGTGTAGAACATTAATTAGCGCTATCGGAGGCTTCTGTCCCTTATTATTTGGGGAAATTACCAGTTTTAGTTCCAAAATAGACCCTACTATCCTTACGCAACTATCCAAATTATCTAAATCAGGACCTATGAACATGTACGCACATGTAGGTACAGCAGACACAATCAATTCAATTCAGCATCGTACAATCCAGGCCTATATGGATGCAATTTGCACTGCACTGTCAGCTTTTTCACACCGATCCATTTCACCGTATCGCCGACTAAATTGGAAGGTAAAAACCGAGCATTATAATCAGTCAGTAGGAGAACAGGTTAATTTACATGACAAGCTAATTCCGCGTTGTGTACACGAATATAATTGTTGTAGTCAACTTTGGAGCAACTACGGCGCAAAATTTCGTATTGTCGTGGATGCTTGCAAATTGCTCCTGTATATTCTTTGTTCGAATTTCCCCTGTTTACGCGACACGCTAGGAAGTAGGGGGGAGTGGGGGTTTTAAGGGAGGCGGGGAGGAAGGTTAGACGTTAAAAGAAAGAAGCTCGGGATTGCAGGTGTTTTATTGCGGTCCGGCGCTTGTTATGTGAAACCCTACAGGTATTCCTTTTGCATTTTTTGCGATACGTTTAGTTACGCATATTCGCTGTTCTGGTTTTTTGGTCACAGCTGTGATAGGTATGTATCCAGTTACATGGTAGGTTTTATAATTGCTTATAGAAAAATGAGCTTTAGTCCATTTTTATGATGATTTTAATGATCTCTCGCTGCCTAGATTCCGAAACCGAGTTTCATCTTGAAAATAATCGAATTTGTAGAGAAACTACGATATCATTATGTACTACGTACATCAAAACAGTCTGTTATTTTCCCCCAACCCTGCATTTGTGCCCAAGTAGGCAGCACTTACCATGCCATTAAGAAATCGCAAACTTCCAACCTTCGTAATTGTCCATGCCACAAACTCACCTTCATTAAAAACTGCTGAACCCAACAACATTACGGCAGCATGAATATTTACCAGTTATTTGCCTTCCGCACTTTGGACTGCTCAAATTGCACAAATAGTTGCCGCCGCCCGCGCCGATATTAGCATAAAATGAGCTTTTATTATGAGCATACTAGCTTAGCAGACGGCCGCGGTACACCGCCGCCGCGCGCTGCCGCCTCGTAGCCTGCAAGGCTGCAAGTGCTGCAACATATTATTAATGTGTTTAATATTCTGAAAGACGATTCAGGCTGACGATGTTTGCGCTTCGGGCAGCTGACATTGAAATAAGGTGAACTAAATATCAGGACAAAAGCTTTAACAGCTAAAATGACCATGCCGAGCTAAGTTGCCTATCTATGGTCTATTTATTAGTAAGAAACAGAAACGATTCTCTCGAGTGACTTTTACGATTTGCGTGGGACGAAAGATCCGCTAAAGGTCTGTTTTTTATGTCCCAGGTCAACGGGAAAGGAAGTTATTTACGGCGTACAATTCTTTAGGGCTTCATTTGATGGCTTTCCGGTAAATATAAGGATTAACTTTGAGATTGAGATTCTAATACAATTTAATCATAGGGGTATTCTTAGCAAGCTATAAAATAATAAAACCAAAACACATAATAAAAACGCTGTGATGCTTCCCGTTAGTAGAGGTTCCACAAAAACACGTTTTAGTCCCTCAATCTTTTTTCCACCTTTTTAAGGAAAAGGTGGAAAAAAGATTGAGGGACTAAAACGTGTTCAGCAAAAAAGAAAATCCACTAAATGAATCTCAATCATTGCACGATACGTCGGAGCGACGACGGCGAAGTTAACTTAGGGGAGGAAAATAAACTATAAGTTTCTGGTCATCGCTCTTGGATTTTCTTACCTTTTCGTCGAAGAAAACTTATTTTGAGAACGGTACAAAGTGTAAACATGTTTTGGATTAAATCCTAAGAAGAGCATCAATCTATTACTTTGTAGTTCACCACACAAGACCCTACGTAAACTTGTAAGATTTATTTATTTTAAGTTTTTCTTGCACAACATTACAGAATAATGAATGATATAGAGATGAATAATATACAAAATAACAAAATACGAAATTCGCGAAAATGTTCTAACTTTGCTAATAAAGCCAACTTTAGCCAAAGTGGCGTAAACTAAGTTTGTTGCAGTACTGTGACCGCATCATATATCTCATTTGTTTCATTTAACACTGTACCCAAATAGCCGAAAGTTCTCAAATGTGCGGTCCTATGGTTGTCTAGGGAAGCGTTGAATATTATTCCGGAATATAATGGTCATACAATATATAAGTACAGAAGGTCCACTTTTAGATATTACTTGAATAAGAACTCGACTTTTGTTTTGATCCCTTTTGGTCCTGTCCACTTCATCTACATTTCCAGTTGTACATTTTACAATCTACTGCCCTGTCTGTCGTCTTCCAAATTACCATGCTGCTTGGTATAACGCAGACTGTAGACAGGTTTGCAATTAAAATGCGATCGTCTAACGACAAGGCTGTGATAATCCGATTGTTTGGTTTAACTGGTACAGCTGGTTTACAATCTAAACCTTGTCCATTTGCAAGTAGTGTACCTTCTCTATCTCATTATATAGTGATAACGTCCCGAGCATCAAGCCTGGGGCTCACCGGCGGACGGCGGACGAAGGAACACATCGCAACAGCTGCTACTGCACCGACAAGACATATCTACCTCATATTGGACGTTTTATTGGACAGCATTCAAAATGAATCGTTTATGGTTTATGTAGCAGCTGCCTTATGCTTTCCTTTTGAAATGGAGTTCGCGCTGGTAATGTATTCTGTGTTGCTGGATTCTTTGAATGTGTGGGATTATCTTACATCCTTCATGCGCCAACCATTATCCTGAAGATGATGCGGACATATCCCTGTGTCCTGTTGCTTCGAATTGGCTAGGCGTGATCATTCTGTTTTGTGATCAAACTAGGCGTAACACAATATTTCTAATTTATTAGACATCCATTTTAACAAAGGAAATTGGTATGTGTGCCATCAATCTTGACAATTCAAAAGTACCTGTAATTGGTTTATTCGAAATAAATGCTTTGAGTTTGAGTTTGAGTTTGAATCATGTTTTTGTGTCATTTAATTCAACCCTTCTCTGTCATTAGGTACATTCCATTTGAATTCCCACTTCACCCAGTTTCAAATTAAAAGAAGGATTCTGTCACACGAACGTGGGCAATCCACGCTCGCATTAGGATTCCGACTTCATCTTACCATGGCTTAGCTTACCATAAAACGATATTCTTGGTCGTAGCTTGCACAGCTGCCGTCGTGATTATTCAAATTTCTTCGGCTCGTCGTTTGCGAGATGCCGCGGATATATAGATATAAAACCAAATGTCCTCACAGGCTTATTTATCTCTGAATAGATTGAATATGTTTGCAATTTCTATTCTAATTGGGTTTGTTTTGGTCTGACGTTATTAATTCCAACTTTTGCTTTTGATATCACTTTGTTTGTGTTTAATTCTACCTAGCATAGTTAAACATTAGATACAAAACACACATCATCAACATAGTCTCGTCATAGTTACGTCAGCAGAAATGCTTCGATTCAGATAATTAAGACGTCACATCGAACTTATTCGATCAGACTTAATATGTAGCTTTAAGCTTCTACTTACGAAAACACACACGTCGTTCCCATTCAAAAGCGATTTATCTAAATCATGTTAGAAGTCACGGTAATACAAGCTGACTGGCAGATAAATGGTAACGTGCATCCAATTACGATTAAATTTCCATTACACACAAAGCTAAAGCTTGGCTTTTGACAGAAACTGGGAGTTCGCAGCGTTGAAAGGGTCGTACAGAGAGCCCAGTTTATCATGACAGGTGATGAAATTGAGACCTAGAGTGCTCGCAAGATAATTCTGCGCGCAACTGAAATCGGAACTAATAAGTATGCCGCCGTCTAGGTCTTGTCGTATATGTAAGGTCAAATTAAGTATAGAATTAATTAATATTAATTATTAATATAGATTTAATATTTTAAATATCACATTATACACCGCCACCAGTCGCGCGCACTCTTTAACTTACTTATCTTGCAATTATCTCTCTCTCTCACTTATCTTGCACGCAGTCTATGTTTATCGAATGTAGTAGAAGATGCTGAGTACATACTTACCGAATTTGACACTATTTTCAACCTGGAAATACTTTTGGGAAATCAATTAGACTTTTCTTAGGTGAGACAGAATGGGACTTAACTCCGGATACTGTTTTAAAATCTTGTTTTTATGATAGTCGACTTCTGACCTTTGAGACGGCGCGGCGTAAGAGCTTTATTTCTGTATTGAGTGGGATGTTTGCTCCTGTATTTATATTTAGACAGCGTATTTAAGGAAGTCAAGCCGCCTCGCTGTCTAACAAGTTATTTATCCACCCACAGAAAATTTTAGATGAATATAAGCAGGTCAGGTACATAGTACCTACTCGCAACCGGCGTGCGTGTATGTTCTGTGCCCTGTGTATCTAAAGTTACAAGTCTACACGTTCACAAGTTACCTAGAATGTTAATTTTCGTTAAATTCATAGCTCATCTCCATATTTATAATCAGCCATAATGTTCCCACTGCTGGCGTCATCTCTCTCTTCTGACCACATTTAAAATAAAAAAAAAAAAAAATACAAAAAAAATACAACCGACTTCCAAAAAAAAAACATTAAATAAATGAAAAATAACTTTAATTTCGGAAGTCGGTGGCAAAAAACGAAAATTGAAAAATAAAGACCCTGACTAAAAAAAATTAATTTTTCACTTTTTAGTTGTGGTAGGTACCTACCCCAGAATAACTCGAATGCCACTACCTGCTATGTAAATAACAGTGACGGAGTCAAACAATATATCGTCTACATACACTAAGTGGGAAAAATATGTAATATTGAAGCTAACACAAAAACTACGCAAGCAAAGTTAATAAAATTTATATGGGACCACCTCTGAAGCATGACCTACCAAACAAAAAAAGCATCATCAAAATCGATTCATAATTGGCGGAGCAATCGAGTAACATACATACAAAAAAAAAAAAACATACAGACGAATTGAGAACCTCCTCTTTTTTGAAGAAGTCGGTTAAAAATCGAATTTAAACATTTATTCCGGTACTAAGCACGACACCTGTAAGACGGAATAGAGAGTCGCCGGACACTCTAAGGATTGGTTATGATTTTCTACAAGTTGTAACTTACAAATATTTTTTTGATAAACAAAATCACGAATAAAAGTGTCAAAATATAAGTACTTGTGAATTACAAGGCTTGTAAGTTTTGATAAACAGGGCAAAGATGAAGGTATGAACGTAAACGAGGCAAAAGGAGTAAGTAAGGATGGATCGTAGCAGGTGGCGTTTTGTAGTTTCTGCCTACCCCATGAAGGCGTGAGTGTATGTATTCCTCCTTACTTTTACGTAAGTAAAATGTTACGTTGGTATAAATTAATAGTGCTTGAGCACGTGTGTTTTATAATTAAGCAACAAAAATGGCTGACACATGGCACCCGTAACCTCCCGTTACGGGTGCCATGTGTCAGCCATTTGAGTAAAAATTCGGGTTTCGTTGACTCATCGTTGATGAATCAAGGCCGAACAGAATATTATTACGTCACTCATATCAGCTTTATAGGAAATGTTACACCGGACGGTGTTCCGTTCCATTATTAAAGTTTGTTCTTTACCGATAAAGTAGGTAATACTTTGGTACCGATAGGTTAGCGGTCAAGTGCCCATTCTTTAGGAATGTAATGTCTCTAAGTACCTTTATGATAAATACGCAAAGATCTGTTTAACTTCATATAGATTTTTACCAACCCTTATTCCTTGATTTTGACATATATTTCTCAACTAAGGCCATATTTTACAGAGACTGCTCGAAGGACCAAAAAATATTGGAAGATCCCAATATTTTTTGGTCCTTGGAACCGGAAATAAACAAGTGATCTATGGACCACTATTTCCGAAGCCGTCAATACAAACTTAGTAGATTCACGGTCAAAATTAACTAAACGTACAATCCTCCCCCATCGTTTGCTACCGCCTTCATAATATTTTACTCAACAGGCTATCAGGCGTCATAAATCAAACATTGTACTTCGTACCGCAGGGATCTATTTATACCGAGTGACTAGGCGAAACTGTCCCTTGTATGGTAATGCTGACTTCTTTTGACGCGAGTTTCACTTCGGTAATTACCGGTAAGCATTTGCTGTAGGCGGTAGCGTTGATTGAGTAACGTTGACTTTGCGAATTTAATGTTGACATTGTGAATTTAATTTTGACATAAATGAATGCTTTAATCGAGACAGAAAGGTATCCAGGACGCTTTCTTGCATCGTTGCCTGTATAAAATTCTATGACTATGATTTATTCATAATTTAAAAATAAATATGATCGACAGGTAACAGGTTATGAGCGCTTCTTAATTGCCTGAAATAAATTATATTTAATTTAATTTAATTTAAACTCGAAAAAGGCATGGATAATATTTATGAATGAATTTATACCGAGTCCTACATACGCCTTTCTATTTAAAGCTTTTTGGGTAGCCTGATATTTTATATCATATAAAATATTATATTCTCATAAACTCTCCGTATCTACTTATCCGCGGAACCAAATGTTTACGGATAACATAAAGTAGAGTTGTGGGCGCAATAAAATGTTTCTTTAGGCTTATTTTATGTTTTCAGCCGCTGGGTACTGCATTATTATGTCAGGGTTTTAGTATGGGAGTTCGCTATTATGATAATAACTAAGGTTGCAAATAAAAGTGCCAATGCTTTTGTTCTTATTTTCGTTACGACGGTACATCTGTGTTGCGTTTGGGCCCAGGTACTTTACTTTACGTTTAATGCGGCGTCAGAGGCGTTGTTCAGATCGTGGGATACTAGCAGATGGGGCTTATTGGTCGATTCGCATGAATTTACTCACACGAAACGGGAATCGACACTTTTTAACCGACTTCTTCAAAAAGGAGGAGGTTCTCAATTCGTCTGTATGTTTTTTTTTTTTGTATGTTTTTTACGCGATTACTCCGCCAATTATGAATCGATTTTGATGATTCTTTTTTTGTTTGGTAGGTCATGCTTCCGAGGTGGTCCCATATAAATTTTATTAACTTTGCTTGCGTAATTTTTGAGTTAGCTTCAATATTACGTATTTTCCCACTTAGTTTATCTAGACGATATCCTGTTTGACTCCTTCACTGTTATTTACATAGCAGGTAGTGGTATTCGGATTTGTGTAGGGTAGGTACCACAACTAAAAAGTGAAAAATAAAAACTTTTTACAAAAAAAAAACAACCGTATTCTTTTTTTTGTAAAAAGTTTATATTGCCTAATATGTATTTCTGGAGTTGTCGATTTACCCACAAATAAATTAACTTCGTGCGAAAAGAAAAAAAGATTAGTGTCGAGTCGCCCGTTTCCGGCGAATCAATTCGTGCGAATCAACCAATAAGCCGCAAATGGGACATGGTTTGTGTGTAATGTGTATGTATTTTTCTCTACCTACATTGTATATCAATATCGACAAAATACTGTATTCAACTATTCAATGGTGAGTATTGGTTAGCCAGTTCTGAAAATCAATTTGATAAACAAAATATATTCGACCAATCGTCTGACAAATTAATTGTGTTGCGCCGCCTTCTATTTATTTGTGGTTTGTTTGTCAGACTGGATTCACTGAACACAATATATTCCATGAATTTCACTTATTTGTCCCGACTGTGGTCAAACAATTACGTGTGAAAATCAATAGAATGGCACTGCTTTCGTAGCTAGGAAAACTTTCTGAGGTGTTGGACAATAAAACCGGTCAAGTGCGAGTCGGACTCGCACAGGAAGGGTTCCGTACCAACGTACAATATTTTACACCACATATTTCTTTTAAATGCTTTACTAAAAAAACACGTTTCTTGTATTTTGTTGTAGCGGCAATAGAAATACACAATCTGTGAAAATTTCAACCGTCTAACTGTTACGGTTCATGAGATACAGCCCGCTGACAGACAGACAGACGGACGCAGATATACGGATAGCGGAGGCTTACCAATAGGGTTCCGTTTGGCACCCTTCGGTTACGGAACCCTAAAAACTTATGACTACGGGAAATAATTATTGTAATAAATTATAATATCAACTTTTATATTAACTAGGTAGATTTAAAACGAAAGACAATATAGGATTCTTAGACAGATGGCGATTCCAGATAAGTCTAGAATTTCTCAAGCAGTACACGTGATCAGTGCTCGTTACAGGAAGCCTTTAATATTATTATGAAAAGTACCTTCGGTGGAGTCGGCCTTGTGAGAGGGACCTATTACCGGCTCGAGTTATATTAATAACCTGATGCTAGAAGAGAGGAAGTGGTAAAGATTCGCTAATTCAATTTAATTTTCCACTTCCTTCCAAGTTTTCTTTAATGCGTTCATAAATCTTCGGAACCTATCTTGAATTCTTCTCGTTTTTAACATTCAAGTGACGTTGATGTTTCTTGGGAAAAATTACAAAATTCCCGTCACGTTGTAATATCATTTACATATAAATCTTTCTTAAGAAATGGGTGTCTTTGGAGCCGCGGTGCCGTTTATTAGATTTTTCCCGCTTGAAACAAAAGCCGACTGAGTTTTTGTTATTTTGTTTGAAAAAATAATAAGGTCTTTAGGCTGCCTGTACACTGGAGCGGAGACGAGAAGAGAGGAACAGAGGAGTGCAAATATTAAACAATAGAATCTAAACTCTGGAGCGAAGATTAAATTTTATTGGTTAATATTGGCACACCTCCGCTCCTCTCATCTCTTCTCCGCTTCAGTGGACAGGCAGCCTTACTCTTGGGGCCAACCAACACCTCTTATAGCAGCATTATTTAATACTAGCTTTTGCCCGCGACTTCGCCTGTGATGGATGAAAAGTAGCTGATTCCAGGTCATGGTCTAACTATGTGACAAATTTCATCCAAATCCGTTCAGCCGGTTTAGAGTGAAAGCGTAACAAGCTCACTTTCGCATTTATAATATTAGTTAGGATTTGTATGCGAGAGTTCTCAATCAATCTGCCTAGCCTTTGCCCAACTATGTTGGGGTCGGCTTCCAGTCTAACCGGATGCAGCTGAATACCAGTATTTTACATGGAGCGACTGCCTATCTGACCTCCACAACCCAGTAACTGGGTAATACGATACCCCTTGGTTAGACTGGTTGTCAGACTTTCGGGCTTCTGACGACTCGTAACGACTGTCAAAGATCCACAAATGACAGCCGGGACCAACGGCTTAACGTGCTTTCCGAGGCACGGAGGAGTCTCGATATGTGAAAATGGTCACCCTTCCACGGACCAACCCCGGCAAGCGTAGCTTAACCTGATGGACCGACCCGAGCGGCTGTTATTACTTAGCCACGAGTTCCTCCTTGTATGCGAGAGTTCTGTTAAAGTTTATTCCCATAAAGTCAAAGTCAAAGCGTTTGTAATTGCGAACTAAGTGTACAATGTTGGTGTTATGTATACCAACAGTAGGTACCTACACCCACCCACCCACCGTACTGAGTACAGAGAGTCGAGACCCTATCTTCCTTTTCTTTGTCATACTTTCATAATTTTATGGCCTCCATTCTTTGGAACGTGTAGTCGTCTTCCACAGGTGATTTTTATAAATATTAGGTATCAGGCTATCTCAGAGCTCATGTGCTAAGGGCTTCAAGAGGCAATCAATTATTAATATACAGCGTTTTATTGAACGGTGACGTAGAGATTTCCTAGGGTATCTACATATAAACATTTTATTAGTAGCTGCGCCCCGTGGTTTCACCCGCGTAAGTCTCGATCCCGTGGGAATATCGGGATAAAAATATCCTACGTCATAAAACTCATTTTCGCATTTATAAGTAATATTAGTTAGGATTTGTCGGGTTTGGTAAATCACATGTAAATCAAGAACTCGTATGTGCAACTCAAAAATTGTTTCGTATTTTTCCGAGCTTTTCAATTCTAAATTTAATAAATACAATATGGCTAAGAACAATATGGTATCCTCAACAAAAAGCTACATAGAGGTTCTATACCACGTTGAACAATACCATGGCCTGGTGTATAATTTAAGCAAAGGGGTGGCAACAGTTAGCCTGCATTGTTCACGTGCTGGCCAGGCTATCTCGTTTATGCTAATACTTTCTTAACAGATTAAGGCTTTGTCGAGAGCTTGAACTGTTGGTTTTATATTAACTTTGGGGGTTGGACTGTTCGTGTATTATTTTTTGTGGATAAATAAGGAGAGCTTTAGGTGTTTTTCTTATTTATTTTTTGGATCCGTTTAAACTTTTCAAAAACGCTTAGCAGAAGTTTATTGTAGCGCTATATTTCGTACATTATTGTCTTAGTAAAATAATTAGGCTTTTTTACTTAGGTTTCTGCCCGCGAATTCGTGCGCGTGAAGTTTCAGCCCCGACCCACAGCGTCCCATCGCATCGCTCGCCCGCGCTATTACTTCGTTTTCGCTTAGCGTTATTTCTGACTTTCTGACCTTTTGTCTTTTTTTTTCGGTTTCTAAGGGTTGTAGCGGGATGTTTCATAGCCTATCCCTTCCATAAAATTGGGCTATCCAATGCAAAAAGAATGTTTCAAATCCGACTGGTAGTTCCGGAGATTACCCCCTATATACAAACAAACTCTTTATTATAATATTAAGTAGGTAGGTATAGATAAGATAATAAACCACGTGTAAAGATTGTATTCAAATAATTTACATTTCAATTTATTCCATTCCAGTTCCCACATCTCACATAACTCCTCAATAAAACCTGAACATTTTATCACATTCGAGTAATTCTTGTATTACGGAACCAACCTCACCGATCGATGAAGGCGCCCTCTCGCGGCTTTATGTAGCGGAAACCGAGTCGCCCCACGACTTGGCTACATTATTCCTCCATTGAAAAGTTAATGCAGAAGGTTTACCGCATAAACTTTTTAAAAGTCCCGTTGTCGACTTAAAAACATCTTTGACAAAGATATCCTTTTAAAATGCCTCCAAGTTTAAAATGTCTAACACCTCAAACTTATTCGATCAGCAGCAGGCTCAAAAAGTCTGACACTCATTTTTGACGACACGGGCCCGTGCTTTTTGAATTATAGCGAAGGAGACCCTAAAAAGACATTTAGTTATTAATTTACTTTAATTGAACCGTTAAAAACAAATTACAGACACAAGAAAATAAAAAATTATAAAGTTCAGGTTAAAACATAAAAAGTTAACATCACACAATACATGCAGCATTAATATCTGACGACCTTATCGGATAACATCTAAAGAAATGCAATCATGGCTTTTTCTCCGTGTCGGGTAAGCTACACGAGAATACCTCGTGCGGTAGTAAATAAAATCATCCTTTGTAACAAGATTGGTAGAGCAGTGAATTTTCCCAATTTCATGACTGATGACGATGTCCCAAGGAATTCTCTGTAAGACTATTAGGTATCATGAGAAGTAAGTTTGTAGAAGTGAGACTTCTGACATTCATATGAAGTGGTTTAACAAACGGAATACCTACAGAGATATAGACAATGTTCTATTGTTAGAACATTGGCTATTTATAAAGAAAAATAGCTTTTATAAGCTTGATGATATTTTGTGTACAGGAAAAGCAGGGCCTACTAAAAGTTATTTGATTTTATTTTCGTGACTTGTAATAAGTATATTTTCCAAGAAACTCTGTACCTATTATGTTAGTTTAGCAATTGCTTTGCTTTTCTTGTCAATAAATGTTTTTTAAAAATTAATATTGATAGAATGAAGCACATATCTACTTTAAATCTTCGTTGAACAAAGCCTTGGCATATCGGCTAACATAATTATTATATGAATTACATTTCAACTGGTTCATAAACTTGGTTTCCGCTTCAGCTCATGTATTTTTTCGGGTATTTGGAGGCTGGGGGAAAATAATCGCTGTTAAAACAATATGTAGGTAACACACAATAAGTATTTGTAAAGCCTTGATTAAAAATGAATTCATGTGACTGTGGAACCCTTACAATTCACATGGGTGAATACCAATTTATTACAGTTTTTTTTTTTTTCTTTTCCCATCTCTAGATATCAGTGACATTTGACTTGACACTCCTCATTTTTAAAAGCCGACAAACCCGCTACACGAAAATACCTTAAAAATCTGAGCTATTTTTGGCACCAAAGTAGATCGCAACAAATACGTCTGAAATTGAATTTTCCAATTTCACGACTTCGACAAATTGGTTCGTAACATCCCCCGTTTGAGATGGCTCGATAGATAAGGTGTCACAATGAGCCACGAGCCACCCCTTTGGAGCGATTGGGTCAATGTTGTCTCACTTTCTTATCTGAGCATTCCACGTGACCGGTGGAAATCGATTTAGTCTGCAGTTTACCAACACTACGAGTATTTTGTTTCAATGGCAGATACTATTAAAATATAATACCAGAAAAAGAAACAAGTAGGTACACTAGGAACTATATTTGCCAATTATTTTTTCTTAATTTTATTGTCTGAAATTGTTTATTCTGTAAATAGGATATTGGAATCAAATTTAAAATGTGCCAATTGCATAATACGTATTTCTGAAGTTGTCGATTCGCCCACAAATAAATTAACTTAGTGCGAACCGCATATAGAAAAAATAATACTATTTTTTGTGACGATTATTAGTTACGATTCGCCCGTTTCGGGCGAGTAAATTCGAGCAAATCGACCAATAAGCCTTGTAAACGTTGCCTAAAGTTAAGTAATTATTAGGGTCTAGTTATACGTCTCTCAACTTTAAGCAACTTTTTATAAACAAGGGGAATATTATTAAAATTTAAGAATTTATTTACACTGTCTTAAGTTTAAACTGACCAGATATATCCTTTAATTTAAAAGCTTGAGCCCAGGACCAAAGGACCGAAGGGCCAAAGGACCATTTTAATAATTTTATGCTGACTTGATTAAAATGATTGGGTGTGGTAGACAATTTACATATAAATAGTTTTAAAGTTATCAGAGCATTAAATTGGTATCATGTATACTCGGATAATAAATTCAGTTTTATTACTTTCGAATAATTAAGGGTAGTCAATATTTAAATTTATTTGTTCTCTGCGCTTTGTCACGGTCTATCTATAGCTCATGGTGAAAAACTCAGAAAAAGGAAAAGCCAGAAAACCAGATTTAGAATTAAACGTCGGCGTCGCTCAGCGCGCTATGGAGCGGGCTTTGCTCTATGGAGTTTCTTTGAAGGATAAGATCAGAAATGAAAGTATCTGGAAAAGAACCGAAGTTACCGACATAGCTTGCAGGGTAAGCAAACTGAAGTGGCAGTGGGCTGGCCATGTTTGTCGAAGGAGCAGACGAGTCCTGGAGTGGAGACAGTGTATCGCCGGCAAGCTTAGCGTGAGTTCATCTAACTGGGGGTTCCCAGTTAGATGAACCGAAGACCTTAAGGAAGTGGCTGGGACAGACTGGATACGGAAGGCGGAAGACAGGGTGGTGTAGTGCAGCCTGGGAGAGGCCTATGTCCAGCAGTGGACAGCGATAGGCTGAGTTAATTGATTGTTTGTGTTCAAGAGGTGGTTGTAGCTATAAAATAGCACATATTCGGCATATTCCAGAAACATAAGGTAACTAAAAATGATTTACTAATTATAGATGCCTATATACGCTTTATTTCAACGATTAATTAAAAAAGATGTCCATCTAAGCTATTCACCTGAACAAAGGAATGTAATTAAGAGCACAGGGATTCTCATAAGCGCTTGAAGATGCCATTAATGCCTTTGATACTAAATTCCTTCGTATAATGAGATAAAGTGGATGCTAAGATGTTTGTCCGCATTGAAGTGTCTTCGGTCTACAGATTTTAATAATATTGATTCGATTGTATTTATTGGACGAGTACTTGAGTCATTGTTAAAACTATTCAATTCAATTTCTTGTGACAAAACGATGGGATTTTGTTTGGAAGTTAAATTGGTTCTTCTGAGCTTAAAATTTACGTACGTAAGACTTTTAAGTACCAAAGGCTCTGATGCAAAATTACAAGGCATAGTAGTAAAACGAATGTATTTAATCGAAGGTACAATAATTTTCATTTTGCGCTTCTAAAAATTGTATTGAACACTCTAACTAAATATAATGATTGCGCTTCTATTTGTGAACCTCTAATAATTTCTATTTTGCGGGCTTAAATACTAAGTTATCAAGTAACTGTGACCAACTCGGATTTTGCGCGGTTCATTACAGTTCTAACCTAACCCACTTGATCGTGGTGTCCTAGCTAGTTACTGCGACCAATTCGCAATTGGCTCGCGTGTGGTTGCTCACAGTTCCAAGCTAACCTAACGTTTGATCGGGGTACCCTCGAACTTAGTTACTGCGACCAACTCTGAGGAAAGGCAAGAACGTTAAAAATAGGCAACTACTTAAAAAAGGTGCATTATTAGAATCGCAGTTATATAGGATAGCAGTTAATAGTTTTTAGAGGATCAATAATTTAAAAAAGCGTTCATTATTAGAAGGGCAACAAGTTTTTTAGAGGATCAGTTTAATATTTTCCCTAGTCATGTAAAGGAATTTGATGTGAACGATACGAGACGTTTGATTTCATATTCATTGGGCCGGAATCTAGCGAGGCTATGCCTTGGAATATTTTGAAAGGGGCGCCTTTCAATTTATAACATGTTATGACTCATACTTACGTAGGATTATGTTTATTTTTGTATCATAAAACAGTTTTGGATAAATATTTGAATACAGTAGCAATTTCAAGACGTGCTGGTGTAAAGATGTGTATACCTAAATTCTGCTTAGGAGTATGTCGACTGTCTAACTGTAGTATTACATTTTTTAATTTTTAACCTAACTAATTTGTAATATCTACTTAATAATAATTTATATGTACAAGGGGAAATTATCAAGGGGCATCAAAAAATTCGTCCGCATCGCTGTCAACAGGAAAAGTGCCCAAAAGGCTGGCCGCATTGCCACGTTGTATGGCAATGCTGATTCTTTGGCCAAAAAATAGGCCAGCCCTCTGGTCACGTGAAGAGTCAACCAAGCGCTTGGCGATGTCTTGAAAAACCAAGTGGGTACTCGGACCCCATGGCTCTAGGGTTTCAACCCCAAACGGCTCGATCATATACGTCCCGATAAGATTGGAGTATTTGCGCCGTTTGAGGTTTTCTGCACCTGCAGCAGCAGCTCCAGCACAGCCCGCCGTGCTAGGAAGATGGGATGGCGCAAGGGTGTCACACCAAACGTCTACCTACCTTCCTAGGCATTATGGTCATTCCGTCTGGTCTCTTCCCATCGTCGCGTGCCAGGCCATTGGGTTCTAGAACAGCTGGCACCCTGGTGACAGGTGCACGACGGATGATGTCATTGATGCTGGCGTGCCGTGCTATCCGGCCTGCGCTTCTACTGCAGGATAGGCCATGGTGACCGAGGCAGTCGACACCTTCACCGCATTGGCAGAGCAGTAGCGAGCCGGAAGGTGGTGTCATCCAGCATAGTGCCTACGTTGGGTGACGGTAGTGCCTGAAGCCAGAGGCCCGACTCCCATTCACCCACAGCCAGCAGGCGGGCACGCTCAGCAGTATTGGTGGACGTATTTATAAGATTATTCCGTACCAACCTGCAGAGTGACTCATCCCACTGCCTCTGGGAAAATGGGTTCACGGGCCGATCTGTACCTGGGCAAGCCACTTTCCAGGCGTTCTCTGCATCTTATTTAAGGATAATTTTTAGAACCCGTTAATAAAAAGATTTTTTATGTAAAAAAAACATTTTTTATAATTTAATTACACCTATGATGTGGATGATTTACAGAGGTCAAACATAAATCCTGGGGCAGACGGATGAAAGGTCCGTTAGAAAGGACAGACGGACATGACAAATTATACGGGAGGATTTGTTTTACTACCAAAATCAAAAAACTAAGCCACGCGCTGAAATAACACAGCAACAGGATAGGGCAGATTTTTTTGCGTTTTTGTGCAGACTTGTAATATGTCACCACTGCACTGGTAGGATTTGCAAAAGGAATGGTTAATCTCTTACATGAGGCTGTACGCTCATGTAAGTCAAAACTACAAATAAATGTAGCAAGTAGCTAGCTGAAAGATAGGAAATGATTATAATATAAAAATTCCAACATCCCATTAATATAAATATTAAAAACTCGTTTGGTGGTATTTTGAGATTTGATAAAGAGATTATACAACACTAGCTGCGCCCCGCGGTTTTACCCGCGTAAGTCTCGATCCCGTGGGAATATCGGGATAAAAAGTATCCTATGTCCTATTCCAGGTCATGGTATACCGATGTACCAAATTTCATCCAAATCCGTTCAGCCGTTTTAGCGTGAAATCGTAACAAACAAACAAACTCACTTTCGCATTTATAATATTAGTTAGGATTATTTTTTCTTTATGCTAAACCCGAAAAGGCTCATTGTACTCATCATTTTGAACAACTTTTTTTATGGAACCAACATTGAAATCGCGAAAAAAAAATGTTGTAGACGTAATCATACATTATAGGACATTATAGGATTTTCAATTAAAATTTACATTGAAAATTTTGGGGCAAAGGACCTCTACCTTAAATGTTATGGGTCGCAAAGGCTTTCGTATAATTAACGCCTCGTAATTCATAAAAGCAGAGGTTTTTCCTCTCATTTTCCACACTTATCTATGTACGACACTAGTGGCTGCGTAACAGTGCTTGAAAATTTTTAATCCGCGTTGGAGAGCGCAGATATTTTTGAAACATTAGTTGAGTGAAAATTAGTGCTTTTTATGTTGATGTTATTTTATCTCGCTTCGTAGGGTAATTGCAAATGTGTGAATTTTGAGAGCGGTATACATATTTCTATTAACTAATTTATTTAAAATCCACACTCAGGTATGTAAACTTTTAATAAACTATTATGAATGCTTATTTGCTACAAGTAATTACAAGTGCTTTTTTTATTTTATTATTATCACTAATAAAATCTTACCAGCATTGAAAACCTTAAAAAAAAAAAAATGAAAATACCATCTTCATTAAAACAAAACAACTCATTACTTCCGCTACACTGAGTGCAACCTTTCAGATACAAATGAAGCTGCAATGGACACTTTATGAAACGTTCAGAAACGAATTAATGAACCATTATGGCCGCCATTCGTTTTTAATTCATTGACAGCTTTCAACAAGAGCTGGCTAAGGGCTGGGTAATTTAAACAAACAATTAGTACGACGTATCTTGCAGTGTGTTGACACTTTACATTCTGTGAGAAACAGAGGGGTGTGAACTTGTAAACTGCGTTTTGCTTTTAAAAGCTGATTACGGCCAAGACAAAGTATTTGTATACCTACGTAGAAAATCAGACCAAATAAAAAACCAAGACTATAAACAGTCAAAAGTGACGTAAGGCCGGTTTCGTAAACATGATTGTGTGCACGTGAGGTGTAGTTTGATTGTAAATGTGTGCGTGTGAGCGTATAGGCACATACCGGAGATGTAGTTTTGGCATGGTAAACTGTATTTTTCGCAGCGCTCTGCCTTGGTTTTTTTATTTGGTCTGAGACGTAGAACAATAGTATATGAGCAGTAAAATCACTTTTGCTGTCTACCTTTTCAGGAAATACAGGACTGTCTATGAGAGACATGATACACCTCCATACATACATAAATGTTACGAAAAATAATGTTATGAAACATTTTATTTTTTAGTACGTACGAAAAATACTTGGCAAAAAATGCAAAGTTAGGTTGCATTTTCAGGATAAAGATATATCTCAATTCATGTATAAACTACATACATATCGAAATATCACGATGATTTTAAGATAAACATAATATAAATAAATCCGTACTCGTACTCAAAACATTCATAGCACATGAGTAACTATACTCTGTGTTCATAGTCTGAACCAATTAAAAAGTCGTAAATGTTTATGTGGTCAGTTAAGATCTCGAAAACTAACGCTGTTAGTGGTCTAAAGCGTTGCTGGTGCAATCAATGTCACTTCACATTAGACACGATAGCACTCGGGTCTCGATACATTTGAGCTCCTATACAGTTTTCTGAAGTTAATTGGAATTGACTTATATCGGTATCGGGATCGTGAATACGAATAGATTTTACAATATCACAGCTGAAATATGGGTTTTATGGCTACTTTGCGATTTATTTCAGTTCATTTTATTCTGTCATGTTTTTAGATTTCTGCGTTATAATTATTTAATAAAAGCGAAAGTTTATCTTTGAGATAATATTAAAACCTTTTGAAAAGATTTATTGGTGTAGGCCCCGCTCGCCCCTTGGATCTTGCCCCTTTCATTATTCATAGCAAAGTGAGGAACACAAAGGTAACAGAAGGGATTTTAGGTAATGTCAAAGTTCATTCAGTTAACATTGAAATCTTGTAAACTTTACGTTTCAAATCTTCTGACCAAAAGGACTGGTGCTTTATTTAAAAACTCATCGTAGGTAATTTCGTTATAAATTGTAACTGACAAGTACAAGAATTTAATTAAGGATAAGATCCAAACTTATTCTAAGTTTGGCTTGGCAAAAATGGAGCACCTGTGCAAAAAAAGACATTTTCCATAATTTCCACGTTTTATCTCCACAAGATTTCGTTGATTGATCTCACTAAGCTTTTTGTGCCTTAGGTAGACAGATGCTTTTTATTGCTAGTGTCCATTTATCTTGGTCCTTCTGCTATCGAAACCTTAACCATTTCCTAATTGACATTTGGACAAAGGTACACGCAGATGGCTCGGCCGTCCCTGTGAACCTGATTAATTGTCCGCACATGTGTTTGACAGATCTTCTGTGAGAAAATAGGGAATACCGTGTGAGAGAGATACAACTCGTATCGCAGGACCAGATTCGAAGCTAGTCTATTTTGGTCCTTGTAATATATTAGCGCCTGTAAAAATAAATCAAGTGAAATACGAGCTACAAATGTAAGGGGTGCTTCCTCCATTTGTTGTTGTGAAAACCACTTTAGAACCAATATGTTGGAATAATGTATCGCTTGAAAGGTTTCTTAAGTTACACGGTTTGAATTAATAACGTAAACAGTTTCCCATCAACTTTGTTTGTTTAATTTTGATATGTGTTCTATATCAAGTATGATTTATGTGTTATGGCTGTGATTTGATACATCGTTTATAAAGCACAAACATATTCACTAGCCAAACCGACTAGAAGGTAATGGTAATAGGAATTTAAAGGAAAAAAGTTTTTATTCCTGGATCTTGGGACGTTTTTCATCTTCATACCAAGCTTTAAAAAATTGTGAATATAAAGATTGCTCAGAACAATGACAAAAATGATTAAAAACTCATTTATCACAGTAAGTATTCGTCACGTTCCACTTATAACGTAATGTCGGAACAAAATATAAAATTAATTAATTCCGAAAGATCAGACACACGCTTGTTTAATTAGCGCTAGCTACACGTAATTAGCTCGTAGGTCGTCATTAGTACAGTATATGGAGGTAGGTGCAGACAGTCTGGGTGTCGGGCAGCCATTGTATGCTGGAGGGCCCTGGAGACATCTCGAGCGCGGCGTGTGTGCTACGCCTTATTGAGTTGTACGGCGGTAGTTTTGTAGCGTGGTGTACGTGAGACGTCTGCCCCACGCTTCGGGCATAAATTGCGGATTATGACCCAACACTAGTGTAGATTAGAGCTTTGATGAAGGGATGTGTTTTGGTCTAAATTGATAGTTTATGAAATATGGACTTGGAGTGCTGTTAATACTAAGTGGGTACCTCCAAAATTGGCGTCATTATATTATTGTTCTTTTCTGATAGTGAGGCCACCTCTGTTTCCCTTCCGTCTGTAGAACTTGTGTCCTACAAACTAGTTACTACAGAAATCACTTAGCTATAGGATGGATCAGTTAGCTTCTGGGTTGCTTGAACTGTATAAAATATTATGTAAACCTCCACTTATATCGTAACGAATACATCCGTCCGCTCCTAAACGATGCGATTTATGTGAACCTTGCAAAATTATCCTTTAACGGACCCGTAGAATATTATCAACCTTATCGTTCAAGAAGTAGGGTCTAAAATGGTTTAATTTTAAATGTGTATGTATAAGGATTAGGAGTTCGAAGCAAATCGGTTGTCGCCCTTTGAGGAATGGCTCAAAGTGATAAATACAGCGTAACACCTTTACAAAATTCAATATCGAATGTTTTTCTTTGTGTATTTATCGATATATGTATTAATGTTATATAAACTGAACTTTTGGGATTCCTTTTGATACGAAAAGCGAAGAGGATCATAAAGGTGATGTACTATTTGCTGGATTGACAAATATTTACAAAGTTTCACATAAATAAACTGGGAAAACTTGCTTAAAAAACGTTTTGACAATATGTTCTTAGTAAGTATCATTATTTTCATCGGATCATCTTTCTGTTATACCTTGTGTAACAAGTCCATTATTGAATAGGGACTCCTGGATTGCCCATTAATTAACGGTCCCGTTAATTGCCATAGACCACACCAGGCACACAAATTGGCTCAACGCTGTTCAGTCGTATGGAAGATACAGCTCCCAACTCCCACCTCCCATACTCTTTGCTAAGACCAATCCAGATGCCTAGAGAAACGGCGATCTATATTTAAACATTGGCAGACTAAACAGCACCATCCTCTTACAATGTACACTTCCTTGCTCACGGCAGTTACCGCCGCGTTCCTCCTCCGAACAGGATGCACGAGCTCTATAAAACATAATATTGACATGATGGAGCTGTAGTACGATATCGCAAGAGAAGATTTGAACGGAGAATTCAATCCCGTGTCTTAACCTATGGATCACACGGTATCATTTGGCGCTCGGTAGACGTTGAAAAGGGGGCGCTGCCTATAAACATTAAATATCACCACAAAACCGTGTTTATCAGTTGTTTACCCTAAACACCTTTTAAAAATGACGTTTCTGTATGGAGTTTGACATAAAACTGACATTAAACACGCGTTGAACAAGTGTATAAGGTTTTGTGGTAAGGCCAATGATAATATATTAACAGATATGTTATACACTCACAAAACAACCGAAAAAATTGTTCCGCGCAGCAGCGGCAGCACACATATCCACTTTTCATTAATTTTACATATCAATACAAGTAAAAATGAAAGAAAAGAGATGGCTTGATAAAAACAACGACAAAAAGAGAGACAGCTAGTGCAGCTGCTTCAACTAAGCGTATTACTCGTCGCCATGCGTGCCGCAGACTAAAGTTAATACATCCCAATTAGGACGTTTTCGAGTTCTCATGATTGCGCGCTCACAACATATCTGTTTAATATAATTGTGCATGAAAAGTATTCAAAAAACAAGATGGTGGCGATGACATTACTTTAAAGAAAAACACAGTAAATTATACCGATAAGACACCAAAAACACACAATAGAGAGACCATTGGAACGTTTGTAAATTAGTAGACCTGGCCCCCAGTTCTGTAGGTACGTACCTATACTTACAAGGGCCGATACTTGACTATTTTCAAACTATTTCAGAATAGGGTCTCCTTCGACTGTTCGCCACATCTGCGACTGTAGTCCTGTCGTTATAAATAAGATTTGTAGCGCAACCGACTTATCTCCCTTCACGATATGAAAACAAAACTATCTTTACAGGAAATTGTGATGATCTTGGAACTTGAGGTTATGAATGAATTTGCACAAAATGGGACTATCTAATATTTTTTATAATTACTTAAATAAAGTTTAGCTGTCATTGATTTAAGAAAACAAGTGAATTTAAGTTATTTCTGAAAACCGATAAGCCTAACATGATATCATGAATAATGTCGTGAAAAATTGCTTCTTGTTTGTTTTCTTGGCAACAGGAAACGATGAACAGGTGCTCAATCAAAGATCAGCAGGGTACTGTCAAATACTGTGATAACTGTCAAATAAGTGTGATATCAAGCGCAGTGATCAATGCCTTCTCTGTATGAGACGAGGGCTTGACAACAGAGGGATAGTAGCAGGCTGGTATTAAAATAATGACATCTCTATTTTATGAACCCACACAAGTTCCGAGCCCTTAACTGCATGTTGTGCGCATAGCCGCACAGATTGCGTTGTCTCCGGCGCATTGAAATCGACAATATCCTCTGAGCACTTCCCTCCAGCCGCCCCTCGGCCCCACCGGCCTTCGATCGAGTCACGTGATGCGACATGTGACATTCGACCACATTCGACTATCTGACAACTTTTCCATGACGTGGTGTGCGCATGGGTGCGAATTTTGACACTCTCTGCATGTATGCGAGATGTTGTTATGACGAATTCGTTTTCGGAATTGGGGTGGTCATTAAAATATTTCGATGTAAGGATATTTACGGTGATGTTGCGTTTAGACGCGTGAAGAAATGTGCGTTTTTTTTTATAATGAAGCTAGTGTTGTTCAGGACTAAGGGCTGATTTAACCAAAGCCAGATATCTTTTATTCGGGGAATAAAATTGACGTCTGACAGTTTTTGTATAGAAAATCGGTCAAAAATTTAATATTTATTCGCTGGATTCGACTTATAGTAGTGATAAAAGTTTGGTCGAATCCGCCCTTAGCCTATTGAATTAAGACAAATGCCTTTGTTCAGATGAAGAAGTTTCAGTAGGTAACAACACTCTGTTAAGCTTCAGCTTTCCGTCTTCTATTCTTCTTTTTACTGCTTTCATAATCCTCCAACAATCTCCTGTAAATTGCATTCCCCACTCTAATTCTCAGAATAACATTTACCTTAACTACCGAGGATTTATTGGAATACTTGTGAAGTCCATATTTAGTTGTCAAAGGAACATGACACGGCCTATATCAACGAATAATTTTAATTTAAATGCAAAATACGATCCCAGTATATATCTTGGAGTTCCCCCATTTACATAGGTAGACGTACTGATTTGCTAATTTTACATATCCCTGTGGTATCTACTTTAATTAAATATGTTGTGGCTACTATATCACTACTTAAATTACCTTCTTTTTTTTGTCAATTGTACCTATATCGTTAGGTAAGTCTGACAACCAGTCTTACCAAGTGGTATCGTATTACCCAGTAACTGGGTCCTGGAGGTCAGATAGACAGCTGCATCCGGTTAGACTGGAAAGCCAAGAAACATTAGTTGGGAAAAGGCTAGGCAGATGATGAGGTAAGGCTAATCTTACCTCATCATCTGCTTGCAAATGTGCTGACTTTAGGGCAAGCCTGGTCTCATTATAGGTACCGAAAATGGTTTATGCGACAACTCGAGTTCTATCCCACATCCACAAACTATTTGTATTCTAGCTCAACTGGTCCACTTTCCTCCACACTAGCTTCTGCCCGCGACTTCGCCCGCGAGAAATTTTCTTGTTTTAACATAAAATATAATCTATGACACTCGGCAATACTGTAGCAATTAGTGAATCGGATTATTCCCAAGATTACCCAGGGACATACAAACTCACGTAGGTATCTCTTTATAATATTATAAGTGAAGATAACAACTCACTAAGCGACAGTTCTATTACATTTCGCACTCTCGTCTAGCATACCAACAACCTGTCAGTTTAAGTTTACAAATTGATACGATATTAGCCGAACGCCGCGGGCACTGCCCATTTGGCCCCATCAAGTGTCTATTTACTCATTTCGCCGGAGAGCCGGTGTCCTGCCCTCATGCGTGCAATAATAGCAGCACGAAATTGCAGCAATCCAGCCGTGAGCCGAGTATCATCGAGTTAGATCAGTTAATCCCCTAGGGAGGACGGCGGTTAATTCAGTCTGCATTGCGCTTGCGACGAATTTGCGTGTACTTTTCATACATTTTTCGTTCTATCTGTTATTCTTTCTAACTCTCACTTTGATCTTTGTTATAGAAATGTCGTATCAAATAGTTTATTTAGAATTAATTGTTGTTAGTAATTATAATGTTTAGGTTTTGGGTTAGATGTTAAAGTGATTTGAGTGGATGGAGATAGTTACAATGAAGATTACGGAGAATGGCGTTGTTACCTGCACTGAAGCGGTGGTCATTACAGTTCCGCCTGAAAGGTTAGTAAGGAGGTTAAGATAAGGCAAGCATGCAACCTTTTTTTGGGTATACTGGAGTTAGCAGTAGTTAACTGACATTCAAGGGAGATATTATATCAAGACTTTAACCTTATTACTACAAAACCGTGTTTATCAGTTGTTTAGCCTAAACACTTTTTAACACGACATTTACCTATGTTTGGAGTTTGATGTAAGATTAACACTAGATACACGTTGAACAAGTGTCTCAGTTTTTGTAGTAAGACCCTAAATACTTAATTTACGAAAACATTTTGTAGATGACGTAAAATCACACACACTAGGTACTTTATATACAAAAATATAAGTACCTTGTCACAACAAAACTTAACCCTAAAATAAAATTTTACGTACTTAACAACAATAATTTAAAGTTAAACTAAATAAACACACGCCACAAAACAATAGGAAACTAATTATAACTTTAAAAAAAAGCTTTAAGTTGCAGAAAAATTCTTGCAAACTATGAAAACAATTTTCTATCAACCATCTACGCAGTTTAATTTTAAAATTTAAACAATAACATTCAACAACCGTCCAGTTTCAGTATCCTTGCTATGATTTTCACCCGTTTTGCACATTCACAAATGGGAGAGATCTAATCCCGCACCGCTTTCAAAGCGAATCTGACTTGCAATGATAGATTGGTTGCATCCGTTTCCGCACTGAATTTGTATTCAATATTTCGTATTGTTATGTAGTTGTGGTGCAATGCAACTCGTACAAATTCTACGTATTGTAGGCAACACGACAGTTTGTCCTATCGATCGGTTGTTCAGTGTGGCTTAAGTTTGCATTATTAATTAGCGAATAAACTGTTCTTCTACAAACAATCGACCACTGTCGTCTGTGGGCTGCCAACTTGGAAATGAAATATTGATCCATTTCGAAAAATAAGTGGTTTAATGTAAACATTTTGGTTAAAAAGAGTTGGTAGAGGCATTGTTGTTCGTATGTGAAAAAGTTTTAATCAACCCCAAAATATGTTATGTACATAGTTCGTACTGGTAGGTAAAGCCAGTAGAGAGCAAACGTGATGTTTGCATTCCCAGAAAAACAAAATATTTCAAAATGGAACGGGCTTTCCGACACCCAAAAAGTATGCATGTGTATTTTGTAAGCACCATTCCCTAAGGCTCCGTTCCACCGCGCGTTGGCTTTTTAACGACTTTCAACCAAATTTTGTAGTTATTACTCAAATATTTTCCTGTACGGTAGCCTCACGGTTGATAAACGGGAGTAATACGGGAATTCTACGTGCTTTTAGTAGGCGTTAGTTTACACTTGCTGTTTGTTTTGGCTATGTTTTGAATAATAAGTTACGTTGTTGGGTAAATGGCAGTATATTTGTTACGGTAGACAAAACATCATGTTTATATTTGTTGAAATAGGTTTAAAATTTATGGTTTAAGCATATATTTTAATAAGGGTGTTGGTATGGTGAAAGCTGCGTTAGCGGGATTTAGAATAGGTAGGTAACACTTTGTTTCATATCGGGTTATGACACCCGATATGAAACAAAGTGATCCGAATTTTTACGATGATAGTGCCCTTAAAATCAAATTAAACTTATTTAGGTCATGTCATACTCCCCCACAATGCCCTACAAAACGTCCCGCGCCTACGCCATCCACGTGAACTGCTTGTCACCTAGTTGATTCACTTACAAACAACCGCGGTAATCTGCACTCAACCTTTAGCTTCCGACACGCAAACATTAAAACGTCACTTTACTTGCTACCCCATTCTAAAGCTGACATCTCACGAGTGCACACAACAGATAGATACATACGTGTTCTAATTCAAAAACAGTTGAATGGAGGATTAAGACCGCTTCTCACTGCCCCTCGCCCTACTTCCTGCTATTCCTTTAACTTTATAAACATTGTTCGTTCTAAATAGGCGGGGTCGTTGACCCGTCGTGGGCTGTTGACAGGGGTGGCTACGATTAATTTTAAAATGCAATGGTATGTGAGTGTTGCACGCTATGAGGACGTGTGATAGTGATAATTTATTTTGAATTCCGAAGGACTAGTTAATTACGTATTTTATATGTTAACCCGTAAACGGTTATAAACAAGGTTAAATGCAAAAACAAAGAAAACATTATATTTTTAAACAGGGTGGAGGCATGTGTCTTAGCTTTGGATACAATAGGCTGATAATAAGCGAAAAACATGAAGAAAAGCTCAGAATTGTACAGAATTTGAAATGAATAACAAAGGTGTCAGAAATGTCCTTTGTGTTAATAGCAGCAACATGAATCAACACTCCCAAAAGGCAACAAATCCAAGACTTGTTGGCGGGATTTCGTGAAAGCAGACACGAAGTCAACAACCCAAAGGATAACAGACAAGGATGAGTCAAGTTAAAGAAACTTTGTCGCAAAACGGACCCACCCAGGTCGCAGCCGGGATAACTTCGTTAAAAAAAAACTATCGAATTTGAATATAAAGTTACACAAGAGTGTCGAGTTTGCAAGCAAGATGTATCGGTCAGTTCTCTCTATTTTTTCGTAAATTAAATATTCTTACGTGGGACCTGAGTAGATTTAATTGAAAAAGCTGCAGTGCAGCAATATTCGAATTTACCTACATAAATATGAGAAACAAGAATAATGAATTATTAGTTAATTTCTCTTGTATGCAGTTTTGAATAATGACGCTTAATTTCTGAAAGGAGATAGCACGACCAATTACGATAAACAATGTGATATACTTACCTAGGTACTTACTTAGCCATCTTAGCATGTAAAGTACTTTGTACAGACTGAAAGAAAGAAAGAAGAAAGAAAATATATTTCTTTAGTACAGACTAAAAAGCACACGATGTAATATACAGCTGATAATAAAAAAAAGGTGAAAAGATAGTGATATCAGAAATTAGCAGGAATGTGTACCTCACGGCTGGGCCAGAAAGGCCTGCGGTCTCATATTATGATTTGGCTAATAAGAAAAATGTTGATGATCCCTGAAAAAGAGCAGACGCCGTCAACACGTAGGTAGGTAGGTTATATTTTCGTCAGCGAGTTTCCATTTTGTTCTTACTATACTTTAGCTAAAAAAATCCCCTTTTGCGGGCGAGTTTTAATAAGCATTTTATATTTAATTGGGTTCTTTAAGATCTTAAGTGAGATGCTGAAAGGCTCCAAGCTTCTGAGAGTTTTCACCGGGTCCAGGAAGACCCTTTCGAATATTTTAATATTCATAACACAGGAAGGTCTTACCTGATATTAAAAAGAACTTTAGACTTCATCTTTATACATTTTCTTTCAAACTTTCTTGTTTTCTTTATGCAGACGAAGTTTGTTACTAAGTTTAAATATGTATAATAGAGCGCCTCTTGTAGTTCCAACAACATTGCCGAAGTATTATGTGATATAATAATAAACAAACATGTAAGCACGTTAAGCACGCTACACACGAAATATAAACAATAAACAAGACTAATGTTTTGTTTGCATGTTTAACGGATAGTGTATGAATTTAGAAGCTATTAGCTGATATGCTTAGTTGAAATGACGTTTTCGTAAACAAATCTACGTGGAGCAAGGATTGTCTTCAAGTTCAAAGTAGTTATGTGTGCATTGATTGCCCAAGAGTCCTTTATTCGAATACAATGGAACTATCAAAGGAGACTTACTACCTAGTACATAAATTGACATGATTTAACCTTGGGTCACGATCTTAATGTAGAACACGTGTAAACTCAAAATAGCGAAATAATCACTTTCGTTCACAAAAAACGCAAAAATACATATACCTATTCCAATCACACCCCAAGATATCCCATGTTTCTCACCACAAAGCTTATCTTGTACCTCCTTCAGTAGAAACACAGTTCTTTGTATTGTCTTCGAAATAAACAAGACAGCCTTGCGTTGCAGATAGAAAAACGTCGAGAGAAATGTGTGAAATGCTCTCTCTTCGCTTCGCACGTTGTCGTTGGTTGGTGTTTTTTTCTCCTCTATTTTGTGCATATGAACAGACGTCCTCGTGCTAACAATTTATTCAGGATTATACGAATATTTTTTTTATATTTATTTTGAACGGGCTCTGTGAATTTTATTGTGGGATTTGTCGAGCTTTGAGTGTTTGGATTTTTACTTGATGTTGGTGTTTTGGGTGTGTTTTTTTAATCGAGACAGGTTTTTGATAGTGTCTGTTGTCATTTCTTAACATCAAGGTATCTTTATTCTAAGTTTATGTTGTTAGCTACAGTGATATCAGTTGAGGTCTTATGAGGTTTATAGCTAAACTTATTTGTAAATGTAATTTGGTCGAAACATTTGAAATGTCTAAAGCATTTTAAAACTTTATCAACAAACTTCATCGAGGGTGATCAAGCATAGGCAAGATTCCTGTAAAGCATCCATACAACTCTCCACTTTGATATTCTAAACAAACTGTAGATACACAACTCTCAACCCTTAATTAGATATTGTTTAAAATTCCTCCCATAAACGTTTTATATCAGGACTCATCAAAGAGTTCCATAAGCAATCCACTTGATGAACCTGGCCGGATTACGTTAACCTTTAAAAAGTAAAAACGTTCCAAATTCAAAATACGCTCAGCGTGAAAGTAGTCTGGTTGTACAGACGTTCATTGATCAGCGGCCGCCCGGCAGCTTGCCAACGAAAGGGAACGTATACTACGATGCCACTAACAACTTCACAGATCGTTAACACTACAACATTGTTACTCAAACTTAAATCAAATTCTTATCAATATAGGGTGCAGATTTCAATGTTTCAGCAGTGGTTGTTATAACAGCTTACCATTAGAAAGTGTTAGTATAAGTGTGTACAAACATCTAGCATCTAATAGTATTTGTAGCGGCGCTGAAAGTTGGGCGAGATTTTAGATAGCATTGTTCAGTTTCATTTATGGTCAGAACTTAGTCAGGTCTGATACGTTATTAATCTTTGTTATTGTTGTAGTTTCTATTGTAGATTAATGGCCCAATAGATACAATAAAGTACGCAGACACGTTATATAAATTACTGAAACAATTTATAACTTTTCTAATTACATGAACATGCGAACAGCTTCAATACTTTATGTTTATGACTCTATGGTTTTCTGGGTAACGGAACTTATGGAAGCTCGTTGTGGTCGAGGGTTGGGATAATAGGTATAACAACACTTACAGGGCATCTACGAGTTTATCAGAAACTTCAACAGAAACCTAACAAAAGTACCCAACTGAGGCGTCGAGAACTAACCGTTTTTAACTTTCATACTAGTACTTTATTTGAAATTAAGTTTTGTTATTATTTTATTTGAAATGAAATTGTTTATTCTGTAAATAGGATATCAGAATCTGGCTCTGCCTACCCTTTTTTCGATTATGTTAGGGTCGGCTTCCAGTCTAACCGGGGCAGCTGAATACCAGTATTTTGCATGGAGACTGCCTATCTACCCTGCACAACCCAGTTACTGGGTAATACGATACACCTTGGTAAGACTGGTTGTCATATTTTCGGTCTTTTGACAACCCGTAACGACTGTCAAAGATCCACGAATGACAGCCGGGACTAACGGAGACACGGAGAAGTCTCGGTATGTAAAGATGGTCACCCTTCCACGGGTCAACCCCGGCAAGCATAGCCTATGTTAGCTGATGGATCGACCCGTGTTATAACTCAGGAGCTCGTCACTTGAATAACTTTGAAAAATAAGCTATACCCCTGAGAAGATATGGCGAAACAAACTCAGGGGTCAAAGTCTCTTTTAAAGTCTTTTAATAATCTTGGTCAGATTATGTGAGGACCATGTAGATTAGTGTCTGAATGGTCTTTTGAAGAAAGAATCACACAGATTTGAGTGGTCCTGTCCTGTTAGTGCAAGTTATCTTTAATCGTGTACTTACCTTAACTCAGAACTACTACTTTACTGATCAGATCTTCACCCCAACTTAAAGTTTCCCTTTCATAATAAAATAAAAAAAGAACCATCGAAATCGGATCTCTTATGGCGGTGACATCCAGTAGTATCCAGTATCCTTTTTGCCCCATTTTGAAAGTGCCAATCAAAAATGCCCGACGACGAAAAATACAAAAAAATCGTAAAACCTCTACACAAAATTTCGTCCATCAGTTGTAAAATACGACTTGTAGAGGACTACGTACAAATTGACACGAAAGATTGCCAGACTTTAAGCAGAGACGCTTCGCTCGCTTCAGTCTCTCGGTCAATTAACTATTTGAATATTTCTGTTGCTATCAAACGTTGTATTAATGCCTATTTAAAGTATCTATGTTCTATCTGTACCTTGAGACGGTAAGCGTAGAAAATTTAACGACAGTGAAAGTTTAGAGCAGCCTGTTTCAGCTGCTTGACCGGCTAGCGGTAGCGAATTTTATCCTGAAATTGTTTCGGTTTCCGATACATGGTAGGTTCTTTATACATTATAGGAAAGGTTCTCTTAACTTTAAATCGCGGCTGTAGCTATGCATTGTATTGTCTGAAACTATTTGTTTGTATTGTTTTACCTGTGTAGACATAGGTTTAAAGCTAAAACTATGTTCTAACTTTTAGTTTTAATTACTTTTATTGTGAGTACCTAGGCAGTAGGTATTCTTAATACATACTGCCTAATGACAAGTCAGAATAACGATAGAAAAATCTTCATGACTTCAGCTTCAAAACCAGCATTACACTAAACTTTGAACACGATAGCAAATTCAGAAAAATGCCGAACACTAGTAGCAAATCTGAAAGCCACGATATCGGTTCCTAGCATGTAATGAAAGCTCTTCGACTTTATTGTAAGCGGAATCGAAATCGACTAGAGAATAGATTTCGAGCAGACGACATAATAGTGCTCGAGATTTAGAAGTTAGTTTCTCCTCGTTCCTAGTTCCCTGGTAGTTACTGTCGTCTATCATTAGCATTCCCGTGTTAAATGGGATCTATTCATGGTTATCCCGTTCGGTTTCATAATGTACCTACTTACTTGGTCGAGAACATTTAAACTGAACTTGTAGCTAATTTCTTAAGAGTCTTCTAATTATTTATTCTATAAACATAAAGACTTTTACAATTTCACAACACTGAGGTTTATCTCCAGTCACTCTAATCTATTTAGTTATATGTAAGTATTACACTTTTTTTTAACTCCTGGAAATGCCTGATCTCCCCCCTGTCGTGTCGGATTGCCGTCCCATCGGACTATAAGAAGTGCACGCTCTGTTCCTTTAGAACAGAGAGTGCACCCACACTTATCTGCTGCGTTCCTAGCTAATCTCTGTTGCGATTCGGTTGTAAGGATATTATATTATTAATTTAATAAACATACTAACTAACAAACCACCTTGCAAAGATCGTCACTCCTTCATTCCTGACCGTATCCTGCGAGATTTATCCCAGGAATCATCAGCAGTGTGTATGATATCCTACATCATACCTAGTTTTTATTCATATTCATATTTCAACCTATCTCATTCTGCTACATGCCAAACAAAACCCCTCTCAAAAGGTTAAACGTATAAATCAAGTCGCCATGAAACACAAGCAATACAACATTACGAAGCAGATTTCATATCCCATATTAAAAAATCACTACGCTTTTCTTAACCCTCCCTCGCTGCCTCGAGCTAAGAAAAACAGATTTAATCATGTCTACAACATTGATATTAATATTGAAGAAGATATAACAGGAGTATTATGGATGACAGGTAACGTGAGAAGAATTTGTTCCTCGGTTCGTGTGATTGATGAAGTGGATCTACGCTAAATACTACCTATATGGATAGGATGGCGTTATTGTCTTATTTTCTTTAATGTCTTAGTGTATTATTTTTTCCTAGTATACGGTAAAAACAAAAGGATATTACGTAGATATTCTGAGGTCCTAAATGTGGCATCAATCTCAGCAAATGATAATTATGTCGAGCTGAACATGTCTTAGGCCTTTTTAAATGACCAGGGATCACTAATGGATCACCTAATATAACGATTGATTCTGTCTGTCTATGGTATCTGTAAGTTGTAAATTGAAAGTATTCGGACAAAAAACATTGTCTATTTTTTCCCAAGTTAAATGCACATTGATTCAGAAATAGAACGAACGATAAAACACGAGATTTTTTATGAGTTCCGGAGTTTTATTCATAGACCTTTGATTTACGACAGAAGAATTGCTGAAAAACATGAATTCAGCTTTTATATCCAAATGTTTGTAAATAAACTGTATTCAAACAAAGCAACTGAAACACGGAGCTTTTATTCGGCCTTACAACCGACACCATCCCTCTGAAATATTGTAATAATCCGTGGCATTCTCGCAAAAACCCAGATGGTCTCATAATATATTTGATAACCAAGCAATTTATTTTGATTTACATACATCGAGCTCGTATTTGAAGCGATGCAGATGGACGCAGTTAATCCCGTGACCCGCGCAAGAGGCGAACATTGGTTTGATTAAAATAAACGCTGTATGTAATCCGAGGTAAACCATTTACGCGGGAGACGGGACCGGAAATCGAAAGCGGCCATATTGGATGCGGAAATGTGCGACTGGCGCCCATCTCCAGCCAGCGACGACCGCTGATTCGATTTGTGGCACTTTCGGTGCACACGAACGAAAATTTCTTGGAATTATTTAATCCGATTACGTACCTTCTAGTGTCGATTGTTACGTTTGTGTTCTATTTCCTGTTTCCATTGTTCTGTGATTTCTGATTCATGGATGTCACAAAAATGACGAAGAAATAAATAAAAAAATGCATAAGTATTATTACATTCACAGTAGCACGATAGATAGACAAAATACTCTTTATTATGTATACCATAAAAATCTTAATCCAACGGGAAATAATATTGTTTCCGAAAAACAAATTAACTTTCGAAGATTAGTGGTATTCAAATCTCACCGTGAAAACTTAGGTGAAGTGAGCTTCGACTCCACCTGACGCTAGGGATTGATAGCTCACTTCACGTAAGTTATCAAGATGAGGTAATACTAACTGAGCTGTATTAAAATGAATTACCGAAAAATGAATACAAAATTAACCGACACAAAAAGTTGTATTTAACAAACAAACATGAGCTTATTTAAATTACAATTCTACGAAAAATAATCTGTACTTTATAATATAATCATTAGTTTACCAAAAAAAATACCAAACTTCCGAAAAAAATACAAAGTTTCCGAAAACATAATCTTTTGCGTTATGCCTAGTAAATAATGAGAAATACTTACTTTAACGGAGCAGTGGTGGTCCAGGGGAGCAGTGGTGGTCCAGGGGAGCAGTGGTGGCCCAGTGGTGGCGCAACTTACGAGTTTTATGTCGTGGTTTCGAACCAGAGCAAGCACTTTACTTATAAAATTAATTCATCATCACTGCTCTCAAAATGTCAAAGGAAAACATCGAGAGGAAACCTGCATGTCGTAGAATCAAAAAATTCGAAGACAATGTGACATCCACCAACCCGCTCTGGGCCTGCCTGGTGGATTATGGCCCACTCCCCGTCACAGAAAGAGGAGGCATGTGTCCCAACAGTGGGTTATGCTTTGCTACTTTAACGTAATTTAGAATTACGTAACGTAATTTACTAATTAAACCTCTGTATTTTCTTGGGTAAGGACCTACCTACTTACAATACACATTTCTATATTGTATGCCTTGCCCTCTGCTCCGTAACTTATCTTGAATAACCATAAAGACTTAAATTCAATCCAACTGCACGTTTAATCTATTCATATGCCAAGAAAGTGACTTCAAAACTTCACAATAGGAAGTCTGAAGAAATTGAGATTCCGTGCAAGTGCCATCGAAGTTCATAAACTATGAAGTTGTGCCGTTCTGCCGTTGTGCCGTATTCGCTCCCGGTATCGGATTCTCGGCACGTTGGCGCAGGGCGTCCATTTGTGAATATTATGTACGATTATTGCATATTATGTTTTAATATAAGTACAGTTGCAATGGGAAATATTTCCGATTGTGCTTTTCAAACGAAATAGAGGTAGGAAGTACGAATGTTTAAATATGATATTTTCCTGCTTTATGGAAAAAATGCGTGGGATTTGTAAAATTTGATAGTTTAATTAGAAGTGAGAAGAAAGAATATCTATAGTTAAGCATTTGGCTATGTAAATATTAGCTATCACACTGTATACCTATATAATCTATCTACTTATATGCTTTATCTTGGCCATACGATTTGTGTGAAACAAATTTTGGGGATTATGAATTTTTACACGAATACCTACTTTACCTGCGAAACTTCGTCTAGGTAAGTTTCTAGACTCCGATAAAAGTTAATTTCGAAAGTTTACGAAGAAAAATGTCTGCAATACCAATCAGATTCTAGCACAAGTTACACCTTGACACCAAAGGCAATTTCGCAATGTCGAAATTTTATTTAAAAAAATGTTGGTACAAAATATCGCCAGACGAAAGCGGAAAACTGCACTCAAAAGTTCATTGAACCCACGTACCTCGTCCAGGGACAACCGTAGGTATCTCAAATGTTTTCCGTGTAATAACTCACTTAGGGAGGAATCCTCGCGTACTCTTGATAACTCCTTGCAAAAGTTATCCTCCCAAATGTCATAGTCAGCATGATTCCTTGTGAAATTGGAGTGGCGAGGGCTTTCAATTTTTGCTTCAATTTCCCGTACCCATATTTGAGAGTACCTACGTAAAGCGTCGACGAGCCGTAATGGTGATGAATTTGGAGGATTATATCTCCATTTACGCCGACGTAGGTAAGCACCGTCACCGCGCGGAATGGAGATACTCTAAAATGTATGTACTTGTAATAGGTGTTTACTTTACATTAATTTACATAGCATTTCTACTCAGATAGATACTAATATTATGTTTTAACGCGAAAATATAGGCTGTATCAGAAAACGCAGCAAATTTTTCGCGATTACAATGTTGTTCCCATGGAGAAAGTTGTTAGTTTGATGGTCTGTTTTGACCACACCTTTCTGATACACTATGTATAGTTAATTTTTGAACAAAGTTATTGACTTGTCTTACCTAGGTAATTAATATGATAAGATATAAAATACGTGTCTAATATTTTTTATTATCTGTCTATTTTTTTTGTGTGTAGTGTAATAGTTTTTTTTTTACCCAGTCAACACGTCTAAATTCTCGTAGGTACTGTAGGTACCCATACTTTTCTATACATAGCAACAGTAGAGGCTTCGTTCATAGTTTCACGAAAAGTTAGTTTTTAATTAAAGGAGACAGGATGTTCTTTAATTAAAACCAAGTTCGAAGAGAGTAAAGTTTGGAATGTTTTCCACATACTTTGTATTGTTTAGTGTAGACGCCGGCCGTGTTTAAACACAAGTTTTTATTATCATTAGTCTTTGTCTTTTAGGACAACAAGCTTGTTTTATGGTCACGAGAATTTTCTTTATTAAAGACTAGCTTCCGCTGGCGGCCTCGCCCGTGTGATATCTTTATAAATTATAGCCTATGTTAGTCAGCGATAATATAGTATTCTCAGTCGCCATTATGAAGCTCTTGTTTTTGTAGTTCCTTCGAACTTCGTTCCTGTCGGGGGTCTCCTGACCGCACAGGTTTTTTTTAGTAGGTAGTTGAGTACTGATCGTGTCTAAAACACCGACTCACTTAAGTTGAAACGAGATTAGATTTTGAATCAAACCTTTTAGCATCCCAGACATCGGAGGTTCTATTTTTCTGCTACTGAGGAGACAAAGAAGTCTAACGCTTAGCGCATTAGCACTGCTAATGGCCAGACTTCGCGGTCTGAAGAAAACGATTACATGCATTACAGACTAACTGTAACTTTCATTCTCTGAATATGGCGTGCTTTAACGTTATTTTCAAAGACAAAAATACAAGGATGAAAAAAAAAACTAAATATAAACAAAATTAAATACAAAACAATACTATACTATTATGAATATAAAGTGCCCATTCCTCATAGGTTCCATTGTCACCAATGCTTGACATTAATACAAACAGTATTTAAGCATGTAGTTTTAGACAGGCAATTTTGGAACCTAATTACGGAGATTGACAGGATCGGTGTTTCGATTTAAATTAGGTATCTCAGTAGTACCACTACTGAGATACCTAATTTAAATCGAAACACCGCAGATACCTAATTTAAATCGAAACAAATCCGTTTACGACAAAATATAGAAATAGTTTTATATACGAAGCACCTGGGAGTTAGGGAGAGCACTCCCGGCCACAAACAACGCCACCTGGTGCTCATTACTAATTAAGCGGTCTCTTGGGTCTTGTTGTTGCGAGCACAGCTTTCAGACGCTGTGACAAGAGCATCATTAACAAACTGAGCGACCTGTTAGGAGACAACACGCACCTGGAAAATAATTTTTTTTTGTAATATATAATAAATAAATAATAACCTTTTACTGGGATGCAGAATGCAAGTACACAAAAATAAGAACGTGATCATCGCCATAACTATTATTAGCCAGAAGCACAGCTGTGCAATTAGATTTTCCATAGATTTCCCAACAATTGATTTTGGGAAGCTTGCATTCAAAGGCTTTCCACGAATTTACACAGATTATCCATCCATCTGGTGGGTCCAAATCTCCAGTTTCCAGTTCGTGGTCGTCATAAAAAACTATTCTTGCTCAACTGTCGGTCTATAAATACATACCTTTGATAATTATTGTTTTTGTTACAGCTGCTACTCAATCCCGGCGAACAACATGTCGGGTGGGTCCCACGTCTCCCGCGCCACGTTCGGGGGCGCAGACTCCGAGATATCTGGCGGTAGCGCTCCGCCCCTGCCGAGCCCGGCATCCGCGGGGGCAGCGTTGGTGTCTCCGGAGACCCTGAGCCGGCACAGTAGCCCTCCACCCCTACCACCACACCCGTCATCTCATCACCAACCGGCACCGTCTTGTTCCTCACATCGAGTGCATCTGGAGTCGCCTTTGAGGTATCTATTTCATTTGGTTTTGTCTTTTGTCCCAACACGCACTGGGCCGGCGTGGTGGATTAACGCCCACTCCCTCACACCGAGGAAGCCTCTATTTTTTTATCTCTTCTCTATTTTTTCGAAGACATTCAGCTACGAGTTTGGAATACATTGATATTATCGCAGCATCTAGATTATCTAGTCAAGTCTAATCAGTTTAGGAGAATAGGTAGGTATATTTACTACCTTATATTTAGCAGGTGGTCAGTCTATGCTAAGCTTAAGCGAAAGTGTCATACTCTGGCAAAGAAAGCAAGTAGCGATAATTAGACATATTATGCAAATACACTGGGAAAATCACAGGTTCGTTGGACGCAGATGCCGCTTATATGCGAGTAATTTCATAACCGTTTCATGAACCTAATATAATTTCCGGCCTATAAGAGCAAGAAATTTTACTGTTGATTTAATTTAATATTAAATCATACAGGTATGTTATCTACCTGCTCCGCTTAAAAATCTTTGATCTATTTCCTTCCTTCGTGTTTCCAGGAAAACATTTAAAAGCGAGTTCATAAATAGGATATCCTTTCCTGGTTTATTTGTTAACTGTATTCGTTTTATGTAGTTCCTACAAATAGATATAGCGTTCCAGTGTGAGTTTTGTAGGAAGTTAACACAGCAACTGGGTTTGCGTTAAATCTATTCGTGACACACTATTGAATACAAACGCAAACGCATAAGTAACGCCAGACAAAACTTCAACTACAGATAACGTAGACCGTTTATCTCGGAAATGTTGAAGAGAACTAGTTTGGAACTATACCTAAGTAGTTGTTTGATCTTTCCTAGTATAGTAATTGATAAGAAGGAAAACTATTAATTACGAACGCGACGGTAGTTTCTGAAACTCCGAAAGTTAGTCAAGGAAATGCTGGTTCAGAGTTTAAAATTGAGTTATATATGTCTGCAATGGAGAAGAAATCTCACTGTATTAATGAAGATGCAATGCAAATGATGATAATGAACGCCACGATACTAAAAATAGCACAAAAGGAAATCGCTATTGCACATTTATAAGCGTTCCTGATATAATAAAGGCTGGTCGTGCTACAAAGGGAAAAAGAATTATGCGTGTACAAGTACATTGTGCAAACCGTGTTCGTAATGAACATTGAACAGGCCCGCGGGGAATCGAAAAACTGTATAACATGGATTTGCGAGCTACCCACAAATAAGGTAACACGAAACCACGTGTTTCATGCGTCGCGTCGGTACGATAAATGTTTTAATTACAGGAGACAAGAGGGGATTTCAGGGTTTGTTTTTAGTTAATTACTCTACTTTTGTTATTGATGTTTTCAACAAAGTAAATAAATTATATTGGTGTAATAATTGACACGAACCAAGGGGCATGATTGTCCAAAAGTATGTAACACAACGCACACAAAATCAATTTGTCTATAATTTCCAATGACAGGCTGACCTTAGGTTTCTGAAAAACTGATTAAGATTTCTTTGGTAGGCAGAATCCAAGTTTTTTTTTTTTTTTTTTTTTTTTTTTTTTTTATTTATTTAATAAATGATATTATATTACAGAGGTGTTACATAACTCTAAACTCGCCAAACTTTTACGTTTGATGGCGAGAGGCGCTCTTTTACATAACAATGCACCACCTTACGCACATACCAACTACTTATATATTAACAATGTTTTTACTTCTATTTGCTATCTTGTATAATGTTTTTTAATTTATTCTTAAGTGATCCTTTACTAATTTTTACTGTTTCTCTTAATAAATCTAATTTGTTAAATACTTTAGGTACCAAATACTTAGATGTTCTCTTACCATAATAATTTGTTATCTGTGGTTGAACCAATTTATTTTCTCTAACCCTACGTGTGTTGTACTTGTTTTTAACATTAACTTTATACTCCTCATTATAATAATATTCCAGACCTACCAAATAATCTAGTTTTTTATCTACGGGTAAAACTTTACAGATGGGAAATAGCTTATCATACTCTTTGTTGCATTTATCTTTAACATTTTTACTGACTGAAGTAAATGACTGAATAAAATATTGAATTAAATAAACCCGAAGAAACCGAGTCAAACCAAACCGTTCGTTCTAAAACATTTCAAATTGTTATAAAAATAATTTTCAGGAGAAGCCAATGAAAGCTTACCTCAATGTTATTATCGTAGCAATTACAAAGAACTGAGACTTTTTAAATCCGAATCACCATGGCAACTCTCTCCACGTTTTTATAAATTCGGGGAAAATCGGAAAATTGGTCCACGGAGTTTGCTCATTTAATAACCGTGGAAACAGAATGAGGGTGGAAATGTACCAAAATGTGCCTTCATTTGGTCAGTGGAAGTATTATTTAGTTAGTTAGACAGGTTTATTTGGCAAGTCACTGCGTTATTTGGACAGAGAAGAGGGCTACAAAAGAGGGTTAACGCTATTCCGTGGTAGGTTTCATTTCGAAGTAACCTCCTTTTGTTTTTCGAAAAACATTACGTACAGGTAGCCAGTAGTCAATTGTTTTCGAACGAAAACGGTGAATAAACGATGAGGATTGATTTGGTCGTTGTTTTCCGTGTAAACGTTCAAAGGTATGTGAAACGGTGTAGGAATATCGATTGCTGTTGCCACTGAAGTTAAATAATTAAAGGGCTGTTTCCTAGTCCTACTTTATTAACTGGGTTGTTAGGTTCGTCGCAGTTATTTTATTGACATAACCCTTTAACTGCCACTAACAAGACACAATGGAATTTTCATTGTTATCGAACTGAATAAACTTGCGTGCCAGCTTAAAACGTAGTCGGTCACAGACTGAATTCAAAAAGCCCTCAATAAAAATAGCTTTCTTTCGCGCTGTTCCGAACTACATAAATAGTCTATTATTAACAATATATTCTTCATGCAAAAGCAGACTTAATACTCTCTAGGAATACATTGTTACGATCTTCTTTTTCATTCTTGCATTTTATAAGCTCTTCATACCAAACGCCTTATTTAATAAAATACAAATAAAATTTATACGCAAAGTGTTCCGGAATAACTTTAGTGCGGATGTACTAAGTAATCCGCGGATCTGTCAGAGATTTACTGGGTTGTAGTATTTCGCTGTCGGATTTAGGGAATAGCTACGTATAGTTAATTGTGTAGTTTCTTTACATGCCTCTTTGTGCTCTTCGTTGGCGGTCCCTAAGTAGTGTTACTTGTACGGTATTCTTTTATTGCTTTTCGTGTTGTAGGATGTTGTTTTAACGTGAAAATCTGCAGATATGGATTTGAAGGTTAACACTATGATTTTATGCCATTCCAAGTTTTTGGAAGAGTCTGTAATTCTTTTTTTTTACTAAACTTTGGTAATAGGTTGGTATAATACCAGCGGCATCTACGTGTGTTATTATAAAGTCTATTAGGTTTCTGATTCTCTTTTTAGTTGGCTTAACAAGGATTTCTCCAGTACCAGTGTACCTACTAACGAGTGTTCGAGACTCATTTATTTGGAAGTAGATATTCCATTCAAAATAAAATGTCTTTCAACCCTTTCCTGTCTACCTATTTATTTAAATTAAACATAAGTTTTCAGTACTTACGATGATACCATCTTTGCAGAACCAATCCTACGTTGTTATACATAGTATAATAAATAGTAGTAGGTACCTAAATGAGTTTCTTTCTTCTTTAACATTTCTGTCTCTGTACAGATTATCGAGTCCTCCATCGATGTCTCTGGGCGGATCGCTGTCTCTCCAGCCAGTGCTGTATGGACCAGGGGGCACAGCGCACGCGCCACTGCCGCCTTCAAGACGACTGTCGCGACCATCTGCTGCGATACAGAGCATGCATGTTATAAGCGCGTAAGTAATTTATGATATAAAGCAGGACTTTAAGGAATTCTACATGAAAGCGGGTCAATTCTCTTATCTAAAAAGCTTTCTTTCACATTCAAGTCGCAATCTGTCAAATTTGTCAAAAATGTTGTAAATTGATGGTTTTTTTGACAGATTGCGAATGAGATGCAAATGTGAACGTTTTTAAAAATAAAATTCTGCTGCTCGACGACGTACCTACCTAAATCACGCAATAAATATTCTTGAATTGTCAAAATGAAAGCCATTGTCATTGTGTATTACGCAATTACCCCGCGGGATGCCCTAACACGGTAAGATTAGTCCTGCTACCAACCTTGCTGTATGTTTCACCATTTCTTTTACCATGGCCCAAGGTGTGCTCGTGAAGCTCGTGCCATGAAAGTAACAAAATAACAACAGTATTAAGAAGGAATACTCCAAGATATTTATCCGTGGATATTTATATCACATAACTTCATGTACTGACGCCTTTTCTAAACTAAAGAACGACTCCTCATGCTGCTTCGTTTTCTTTAAAAGTCTCTGTCCATAAAATATTACGGCAGAAGGCCGCAAACCGCTGTCATAGAACTTTACTGTTCCTGTGGACATAGCTGTCTCTAAGCATTTCAGACTTTTTGTATCTAATCTACCGAAGGCGGTCATTGCGAAAGTGCATGACTTGAACCATTTCTCAAATCTGACTTACAAAACAAGTACAGTTCAAACTTACCAACTCCTGCAATAAATCAGCTGTGTTCAAGATGACAGATTTGCATTAATTTAATTATGTGCATTAGTAGCAACTAGAGTCAGTACCTACCTCTAGAAACCCATGGCAGATACTAGAACTAGACTAGACAATGATGGTGGTTAATCTAATGTAAAGCTTACTTGGCAAGAGAAAATGAAAATCATTTCCTTGCTGCTAAATTTTTCTTCAACTTTGCAGTTTTTCACAGAAATATAGACATTAGGTATTTTCTCCGACCAGAAAGCTAAATCATCCTCGCTTAAGTGAAATAAATGGAGTTTTAAGCTGATGATCGATATGATTTTGATTAGCTCTGCGGAACATAAATCACTCTTTTTATTGGCTTGGAAGTATGAAAGCAGCGGGTGCAGTTACAAAAAACCATTCGCTTGTCATAACTTTCCCGATAAGACTTGGCGAAAGTAATGGTAAACATCTCATTCCTCCGAAAATTGATGAGTTTTCTCTAGTTCTTCACACCTATCTCCCCCATATCACCTATCGAAAGAAAATAATATTCAACCATGATTTTCTATTTGCACCTCATTTTATTATCTACTCGTTGTAGAAACTAATGAGGAATTCAATAATGTAAGAGTCCCTTAACTATCAAAGGAAGCGAGGAAAGAGGAAATGATATAAGACGCCAATTTGTCGCGTTCATTTTATACAAGAATTTCTTGCTTTTACCTACGCGCCATATACGAGCGTGCGTTTAATAAACCTCCACCATTTTATACCTTATTTAATTTTTCCTTTTAATATTTTATAATTTCCTCTCCGTGCTAGCACTTTCTAGGTTGTATCCTCGCTTTGATAACAAAAGAGATTTTTATGCCTATTATTCAAGCGCGTAATTCATGTCCTTCCTTTAATTTCTTTATTTATGATTGCCTCTTTTCTTTTCGATGGTCACGTCCCCGTCTCTTATATTCTATAGTGCATTATGTACTCTCTGTATCAAACTTATTAATTATTAACACCGGGTGCTCTACTTTAATTTAATTAGTCCTAGGAAAAAGTTTTTTTTTAAATTCTATCAACCACATTCATTTTCTAAAAGATTTTCAGACTTTTCCCCGCAATTTCACACCATTCATTTCCCATGTGCTGCATTTGAGTTAATAAATGACCATTGAATTTGAGAGCTGGTGGAAAAAATGTGCTCGAGCCAATCATTGGTGGGGCGTTGAAATTACCACAATGAAAAATGCTGGAGTGAGCGCGGTGTAATAAATTACAAGAATGCGTAAAAGCTTGCAACGGAGCGCTCGCGGTGCCGCGGTGTCCCCTCGGCAACTTAAGTGCAGACAATTTTTTCGCACAGGTAATATCGGTGTTTCTGGTAGGGAGATGTAGGTAGTAGTAGGTACTTTGCAAATTATCTCCGAAATTTGTTAGGGAAGTGAACGATTTGGGAGATGGGGGACTGATGTGCGGTCAGAAGTTGTAGGTTTTGTTGAGGGATGGTATACTTACGTTGAAATTATGAATAGGTATGAAACAAAAACGTTGAATAAGAAAAAAAATTAACACTTCGAAAATGATTTTCTCAATGAGTCGTGCTTAAATAATATAATATCGACAAATTATAACAAGTTTCGCTTCACTAGAATCACAATTCGCGCTCGCAAGGGAAATTGCATTTTCCTTCTGAATGTGCACTCTAATGAAAAGCACTCAGAGTGGTGACACAATGTAGTCTAGTGCTTGGAAATTAACAGAGGTACACATTTACATAGAGCTACCATCTTGAGTGGCTGTGCTTATTTACGGGCACCGTGTTTCGGGAAAGGGAGCTGGAATACATTTCCGAGTTCCGTGTCGCTCGAAAAACAAAGAACCGCAACGTTTTGTCAATTCTCGGGGAGTTTATTGAAACAGTGAATTTGTTTGGCTTAAAAGGCTGTCGGGAATTTTGTTGGGTGTCAATTTTATCAAAATTTCGCTTTGGTTAAAATAATGTGCACTTATAGATGTTGGTTATGTGACTTTTCTGAGAGTACTGAATTCAAAAAAATTCAAAAAACTAAAACAATATTAGTACTTATCCCACTTTATCCCCAAATTGAACTAAACCATTACCTTCTATTCGTGAATACCTACCTATTATATTTGAAGAGACCCCCATCTAAGACAATCTTGCCCAGAAACCATCTTGGTGATAGGGAACAGTAAAGAACAATGAACCTAACCAACAATGAGGATGTCTAAACCGAAGGGGTGAGTTCCACTAGTTGACCTAATTTGCAAATTGACTACGACGTTTGGCGTAATGGAATGAAACTCTTTTGTTGTTCAAGATAAAACGTGCCTATTAATTCGTTTATTTGTCTTGACAACAAAGATTCTTACTGGGGTGCCGAATTCACTAAGGTTAATGAACTGGTGAAATTAAATAACAATTGTTTAAAGGAATTATGTCTATTTAAGATTCGTAATTTTTTGGGCTTAAGGTCATAATAATCAGTAATCATTAGTTAAGAATTTAGTAAAAAGGTGTTACTTTGACATTACAAACAGACACTTCAATTTTATTTATTTGTATGTATATATAGAAAGATATTTGTAAGTATAGATAATTTTTCATAAGTTTTGCATAAACGATTTGTGTAAGTATATGGTACCAAATTTGGTGTCACCGCAGAAACTCTTGTGGTTTTGTAGGTAAGGGCTAAAGTTTTGTAATTATCCTTCCTATCTCTTGCTTTGTGAAAGTCATACAAGACTTTACACATTATTCAGAAAATTTAAGGAGGTAATGAATGTTTGTCTTGATAAAATATGCGGGAAACTTTCCGCGAAAGGTTAAAAGCTTCTGTTTTTGTTATAGAACATGAAGTCTCTGCTGTATCGTCATGCTTGTATTAAGCTATATTTCACTCAAGGTTTCTAATTTTTAATCCATTTATGATCTCTTCATGGAAAGAGTCAAAAGACAAACTAATCTTCTAAAGTACAACTTTCCGTAAAAGTTAAGAGCATCATATACGCGGTACTTCCCCTATTGCTAGCAATTCCGCCTTACCAATGACGTCATAATTTTTGCAAGTCTATAAACAGGAGGCATATCATTGTCGGGAGCGGAACGTTGCAACAGTAAGTAGGCACTGACGATCGCTGTGGGGAGCCAATAACACGCTGTTACCATGGCAACCGTGCGTGCCCGAGAGGGTCCCCTTCCCCCGAGGACCGAGCTTACGGAAACCAGAATACCGTGACATCTCCTCTTAAGAGCAAAGTTGAAAAAATCTTCTAAAAGTAAATTCCAACTCGAGAGCACGATGGGTCTACCTTTTCTGGACATCTATTATTTAGTACTTTTCGGTACCTCAGCGCGTTCTAAGATATATTGCTATCACGATTATCGTTTGTCAGCGATGGATTAGATTTAACTCAAACTAAGTTTAATGTTTTGACTTTGATTGGCCAGGATTGTTGGATTGGGAATTCAATTTATATTCGGATTTGAGTTTGTAATTGCGTTTCATATCTATCGGTTTTCGAGAGCCGTCATTTATTGTAGGAGCGTTGTTTATTGTATCGTAATAACATTTAATTCCACCGCCATCCATTGCTGATATTTCAATAATATCTACAGCTGAGTGACATTATCATTCATTATTAACTTGAGTGGATTTCAATTTCACCAAGATTTTATTTAACATATCGTATAGAATCCCATAAAGATGAAAATATATTATATTATAGCTATGATTGACGCTGCTTCTTATTATCCACGAAACGTTTGTTGGAAAATCTTTTAACTTCCCCAATGCAAATGAGAGCGGAAAACATTATGAACGTGATTTCACGTCAACTTCACACAAGTCAAATAAATATACTTCCCGTGATAATAATGTTGGGAAAAAACGACGAATTGAATTTTACGTTTTGTTGGAGCGGTTGGAACCATCTTAGAATTGATAACTTGACATTTTTTTCTTTAGAAAGTGAGGTAGGAATTTTAATTTGATAATTGTTTGAATTTCGAATGGCAAATAACAAGGTTATAAAAATTCTTCGCCCGTAAAAGGAAACTTTTTGCTGAATTACGGAACAATACCCAAATCTTTTGTGCGGTACCAATCAGGGCTATTGTGAGTCTAAATTACATGAATTCTGATATTAATAAAGGAAAAAAAAGGTTTTTTTTTTGTTGAAAAATCCAACCCACCAATTCGTTACATAAGACGCTGAAGGTGGCAGGAAAACTCAAAGATAAAGGATATTTCAAAGGTTGCTGCGTTTCAAGATTACATCTTAGAGAGTTATCGTAATTATAGTAAGTATCAGAAAAAATTGTTTCCCTTTCATTGTTAGTTTGCAAGTTACATTTTATCAATGGCACTTCCATTGATAAAATGTAACTTGCAAACTAACAATGAAAGGGAAACAATTTTTTATATATAGGTTATTGCCAGATCCAATAAAAATAAACCGTTATCAAGATATCAATATTATATATTCTGATTTAAAAGAGTGTCCGTGGAGTTTCTTGCCCTTTCTTCTCCATAGAAACGTACTACGCTTTGGCATGGGCAACTAGCTTCATTTTTTTTGACTGACCGACCCCTTGACAATTCAAAAGTACCTGTAATTGGTTTATTTGAAATAAATGCTTTGAGTTTGAGTTTGAATAGTCAACTATGCCTATTGCAAATTCGCAATCCAATATTGGACTCAGGCCAAGTTGTGCTAACACCTAGTTTTCGAATGCAGCCAGTTCACGCTAGATTTTATTAACATGCACATACACAACGTTATTTTTTCTTTATGTTAAACCCGAAAAGGGGTCATTGTTCTCATCATTTTGAACAACTTTTACTATGGGACCAACATTGAAATCGCGAAAAAAAAATCAGCTGTTCCCTACATTTGTGTTCACTTAAATCGACAAAATGTATGGAACAGCTGTTTTTTTTTTCGCGATTTCAATGTTGGTCCCATAGTAAAAGTTGTTCAAAATGATGAGTACAATGACCCCTTTTCGGGTTTAGCATAAAGAAAAAATAATGTTGTATACAATAGCCTCACGCCTTCTTTCTATGGGGATATGCAGAAACCACAGAACGCCACCTGCTACGATCCTTACATACTCAAAAGGAGTACCTTTGTAAGGATTGCAGCAGGTGCATCTGGTCATACACGCACGCCGGGTGCGAGTACGTCCACTATGAATCACTATATGTCCTTCTAGCAACATAACAACAACAACAACGCAACTTAACATAGCTACAAATATTCTACGTATAAAGGATGTAAGGGACAGCCCTCCGCAAATTAACAGCTTTGAATCATTCCACCGGAAACTCAATGCAAGTTTTCATTTTTTTAATCGTTTTTTCAGTTACTATTATATTCCTTTATTTCAATGTATAATTACATTCTCTATAAGCAACACTCCATTTATGTAAATAAAACAACTAAAATAAAAAAACCAGCAATGCATGTTAAAATACTCGAGCGCGTCCCGCCCGACACGGGGAGTGCGGCTACGCGGGTTTGGCCACGGTAACGATACATTGCGCGTGAGAAAATAATACAAAACAGGTTTATTGGATTCCCATAATTTTCCTGAAATAATTTCATGTACCGATTGTCTTAGTATGATATGCTGAATTCATCCCATCAGTCAGCAGAGGGCTGTCCCTTACACCCTGTATGTTCAAGTAAGTAAGTCTCGCTAGCTGTTAGACCCATTGAAATTAAATACGAAAAATGGCCGACGCTGTTAATGAAAGCTCAAATTTTAAGCGAATGCTAAATTACGTTGTAAATATGAAGTAATTAGTGTGGCGCGCCTGATTTAAACGTGGCTTGACTGTGTACAGCTTATTAGTTTAATTGAAATGTTTTGGCTTGTAATAATTATAATTATTGTACTGCGGTATTTTTGAGACCCCAGACTTAGAACATTCACTAGTATCCGTATTGGCCTCGAGAAGTCAGGACATTGTATGACAGGTATGATTGTGTGAAAAAATTGTACAGAATTATTAGTACAAATAATCACTGTCATGTTCATGAATTTACTAGAAATATACACATACATAAAATATACACATACATAAAATCACGGCTTCTTCCCATGGGGGTAGGGAACTACAGAACGGTACCTGCTATTCGATCCATATTATGAAACGACAACGTGCTCGAAACAGTGTTTTAGCAGATATACACACACATACCAAAATACATGTACTTAGTTGTTAGATTGGTAGCGCTCCTAACATGTGTAGTCAATAATATAAGCGGTTATTGTCATGACACGACAATAACAATTGCCTGGTTGGGTGGATAGATTGTCTGTCTGTACCTAATAGATTCACACACAGCTGGGATGATAACGCTTAGATGTATGATAAGGTCATGCCCTCTTTTTTATTCATCTAATGACGTCGAAATGGTTTCGTTTGAATACTTATCTCTACTGATTCATTGATACGGGATCCAGGATAAAGCACAATTTTGAAAATTTCTGGAGTTTTAACTTTATTACTACAACATAATTAGCATAATTGTTTTATGAGAAGATGCTCTACTGACAGACAGTGAAACGCTATTAATGATACAATTAGGTAATTTATAATTGAAAGTACTATGTCTATGCAAGATAAACTGTTACCAAATAAACCTTCCTTTGCTTTGCCGTAGTCTTGAAAAAGAAGACGCATATAAAATCGATTTGAATGTTCCATTTGCACTGAAATATGTAGAAGTCTAAAACGTCATGGCCATATAAAATGGGAGATATAAGGAAAATAAAATGACGAAGATGAGCAACATCCGCGTAAAAGTTACGATTACGATGTTCTTCGGCAATTTACTTATTTGTGACTGAATTCTGTCGCTGCGGTGCGTAATAAAAACAAATGACTCTCTCAACGTCTATGGGACATTACGACGATGTTATTTTTCTCGTTGGGAGCTTCGTAAATGTTAGCATTTGGGGTAACAAATAGGCTAGATTAGTTTCTATCGTCCAATCCTATCCACTACATGGGTCTTAGTGCTAAGTTCTTATTGGGATTACTGGATTCGCTGTTGCTCCTCGCAATAGAGTGATAACATTTTGGAATGGGGTGGTTTCATTGGTTCACAGTTCACTAGAATTCGATCGGTCAAATAGTTATCAAATTAATAGGCAAAGTTTCTATGTTAGTGTGGTGATTAACGATGTTAGATGGCCGAATTTATCAGGAAAATTTGTTTGTAGCACTGCAGTTTTGTACTTCAGGATTTAGTAACATTATGAAACTTATAGTTTTTAAATTAACGGGCGATGCTTCTGCATTAAGTGTAAGTCCTCAGTTTTTACCATAATCCTTCGAACCAATCCACAAGTTACTGTTGAATTTTCCCTCTTTGTGTTGCCTTTAACAGCTAGGTACACAACGTTGTTCACAAACAAAGAGCTTGTAGCAGCTATATCCGAGATTACCGGATCTCCCACTGACACTGTCATGGCGTCATCCATATTTATACGCCGTCCCAGTTAATCGGATTCAGCGGCTCTATGCCCCGGACCCGCTAAGTACTAGTACTTTACTGGATCTGGGTAAGCTCTTCAATGAAGGTGTTATGTCACAGTTATGTTGATTGTCGTCCTTTACTGTGGTAATTACTTTGTGTTTTTGCAGTTTTAACATAATGTGCTAGATTCGCGTATCCATTGGTGATTATAAGGTAGATAGTCCGGCTGAAGTTTCGTAATGAGGATTTCATTTTTTGTTTTATTATTTCCGTCACTTTCAGTGCAGAGTTTACCTTTTTTTGAACATGCTACATTCTTCGTTACTCTGCTAATAAAATCTAAAAGAGTTATGAATTTTCTTCATTTTTAAAAACGCTACGACATCTTCGATGCGGTCTACTTTTGACTGTAGACTACTTTATTGCAAGATCGTGTTATACATATAGGAATATAGGTGTAAGAGAACTCCATTTTGATATTACTTTTAGTGCAGCATCCCATAAATATTCCAAGATAAATAGGTCCTCAGCTCCATTAATTCTTGTCTACGATGCTTGTGGGACATAGTGCGGTCTTCGAGCAGTGAGACGGTCTCCCGAAGGTCCTCGCTCGTAAAACAAATAGCGAATGTGTGCTTGCCTCCACATTGTATTGTGGTGTCCGGAATTCGATAAACTATCTTGTGTTATGTCGGTATTGTATTTGTGTTTCGACTTTGGCTTTTGTTTGTCGTTGTTTCGGGAGTGAAATGCTTTCTAATGCGGGCCATAGACGTTCAAGTAATTTAGGCGACGTTAAACTGTTTGAACCAGTCTGTTTGATCAAATTACTTAAACGTCTATGACCCCCATTAGATAATAGTTTCTCGTCACTCGTCTATACCTACTGGCTGTCGAATGGTTACGTGTGAATACTAAATACAATATCCAAACATTATTTTAGCACTGGTTGGGTGGTGGGGGCACGGCAATTGATACTTTCAGTAACAACTGAAAGTATCAATTATATCAATTATTAAAATTCAGTTGTTACTGAAAGTATTAATTGATACTTTCAGTAACAACTGAAAGTATCAATTATATCATTGATACTTTCAGTAACAACTGAAAGTATCAATTGCCACCACCCAGGTTATAAATCGACAAATTAATACTTATTTCGTCAAATAGTCAATGCAATGACATAAAAAACGAATATAGGGTCTCAGTCGTATAAATACCTACGAGCACGAAAGAATTTGTCGTATTAATCCGACAGGGCATCAATGGGTTAATATTTGTCTCATGTATTTTATTCACCTGGACTATCGTTGTGACCGAAATTTTCGCAACCCCATAATTTAAATTGCAAATAAGCATCCTTGTTCGAGGTGGGGTGGTCTAAACCATGCCGGAGGCTCACTGCAGAATTAGCAACCTGTTACTAATTGTATTATTATAGAACTAGATTTTGCCCGCGGCTTCGCCCGCGTGGAGTTCGGAAATTATTCCACGGAAACGTAGTACCGTAACGCGCACGCTAGTAAAGCTCCCAGTTGGCATTGATTTTTTCCGCCATGTTCAACAATCATCGTCATTATTTCAGCCAATTTACACAAAACCTTAATGAATTATACACCTAAACCTTCCTCATGAATCACTTTGTGCATTGGTGAAAAACGTATGAAAATCCGGTTTGTAGTTTTGAGTTGATTGCATTCAGACAGACAAACAGACGCTGCGGAGGGAATTTGTTTTTTATTTGGATGATTATAACGTTGAGATAACAACTAATAAAATTAACTAAACAAGTTTGCCTCCGACTTTAATTTACCACCTAATTTGTTATAATAATTTTAGAGAAGCACTTGGATGCAATTTTGCAATTGCGAAAAAGCTCGCGTTATCCTTATACGTAGAGTATTACCCTTTCATAAAATTGGTGAACTAATTTTTTTTATCTCTGTTTGTAGTATTACGAATGTGATGGTTTTTGAGCATTACCTATTAGCTAAAACCAAGCTAGACGTAAATGTCGTATATTAAGTATGGTAAAAACATTACTGGCTTGGTTTGTACCGGGTTGACTGCCCAGGGTACGCTGTTTGGTACTTCCTACATTTATCAGTATCGTCACTTGTTTCTACGACAAATTATATATCATGAATTTCTTTCTACTCAAACAGGGGCGATGCTTTAGCAACAACTCTGTCGGCCCTCTACGGCAAGCTGCTCGTCGTGATGGGGATCGCCTTCCCCATGGCTGAGGTCATCTCCACATACATTCCACCCTCATTCTACGAGGTAAGTTATGTCGCATATAATGTAGAGTTCCTTTCTGTTGTCGTTTTATGTGTTTTAAGAAGATGAATTGTCGATGACATCATTTCGACTGCCAGGATAATTTATTGGTTTAGTTATTTGGCAGAATTTTCATATTAAAAAGGGTTTTAAGTGACTCAGATCAGCAATATGGGTGACTAATTCGGATATTACAAATACAGTTTATGCTGGATGATATCTCGGCTCAACATCAGTAACCTACTGGTTTATAGTAAATGTTTTCCCTGATGTCGAGCACATATTAAATCTGTTTATGAGTACGATAATAACATAAAAGTATCCGTTTCTATATTAGTCTTAGGTACCGGAAAAGCCTCATTTCGCTTTGAAGACCTGTTATTCCATAAAGAAACAGCGTAATGCTTCAAAGAACTCAGCATCGTATACCTAATTAATATCGATTATTTTAATTAATTACCGCGCCATTTTCCTACGTCCATTTATTATAAGCAGGTCATAATGACGGTGTGAAACGTTGAGCGCTCCTGTCCAAACTGCGTATGAAAATAACTTATTCATAAAGGAGACTATACGCTCAAATAAATTATGATAAGGGTAACACTGAAGATGCTGCAAAAATACAATGTGTGTAACCATGCGTATAGATTTGAAAAATTAATGAGGGATCTGTCATTGTTTATTTCAAGAATTTATCCCTTCCACATTTTGGAAGATAAAAAAGTGTCCATATTTTGTATGTAGTTCTTCAAAGCGTTAAAAACGTGTATTCCCGTTCGTCCCACGGCCGTCGTCCCACTGGTGGGACGAACAAGAATTTAATAAATAATATTAAAATTCCCGTACTTCCCAATGAAAATCAGTTATAAAAAAAAAGATGAATAATTAAAATACAATGGAAACATTTGAGAACCTTTGGGGTCGTAATTGCGGGTTAAGTGAAAAAGTAATTTAACTTTTAAACTTCGAGTATCGACTTTACAAATTAAAATTTTTAATTATTGCTGTAGGTACATATAGGTAACAGTCATGAATAACCACTACCGTTAAATTAATTGGGTGGGTGGGTCAACTTCATGGGAGGTATACAGGGTGGTAACTTCTTGTGTTAACTACAGGCGTTTATTTTGTCAATGTTATCAAAGGGTGTTTAAAAACTCGGTCATCCTGCATTAATTGGAGAAAATTTCGATTTTCTTGAAAAAATTTCATCCCTGTCTATTTCAATGAATGTTATTTTATTATTTCTTTAATAAAGGACAGTGTGTAAATGAGTTTATTTTTTGTTACCAGGGCTTCTACTTATACCTGTACATTGGCAGTATGGTGTTCCTTCTCTACATGTATGCAGCACTCGCAAGGGACAGGAGGAAGTCGGAAGCAGCGGACACTACCGTTGTTGCAAGTTAGTACATGTAGATGAGGATTTAGAACATAGAAAGATACATAGATTTTAATTTTATACCAAAATGTAACAACGCTCCTATCAGGGGGCTTAAAACAGGCACTTTACTAATATGATCTGCGTGCGATTCATATAACGAAATAATTCATCTGTTTGACAGTTTTCTATGGAGATTCCCAAAATGGTCCACACATTATGAATTGCTTTTGTGTCAACTTAGAGGAATTGCTAATGACAGCTGGGATTCAAGAAATGAACTGCTTTTAGAGGAATTGCTAATGTGGCCGGTTTAGGCCCCCAGTAGCAATTTTTTTTTTAGAAATCGGTATTTATAAAAATCTTTCAGTTCTATTCTATAAGACATATCGAGCTCGATTCTGTATCCACCGTAGACGCAGCGATTTGTCGCAAAATCCCAATATAAAATCAGTCAAAATGCAATACAATGTTCTTCTGTAAACTCAATGGAGCTTGTACGTACACGCAGTAAAAAATTGGATTCTGACGCGAATGTAAAATGAGTTCCCTAGTGAGTTGTAACATAATAGCCAGGCTGTACCTAGGTACAAAAAGCCAATCCCGAAAATGGGGAAACCCATTAAAATGGCTTGTATACAATTTATAATGACTATTTACAATATATATACATGCCCTTACACATATTAATTGTAACCAATCAAAAAAAATCATGAATCTAGTTACTTGGATTACTTTACCACAGACAAAATATCGAGCTCCGATATAAATTCCCCTTCAACTTCATACTTGTTCATAAACCGCTTGATTAGAGCTTCGGGAGCCTTCGTTGCTCGTCGGCGTCAGGTCCAAATTGCATCATTACCAACACGGAGATGCTCTAATAGGAGAAGCGACTTCACAAAGTGCCCCGAGCAATTCACCCCTCAAAGATCAAATTTCTTTTTTTTTCTTGAATTGCCAAGTCTTGCGTCTGGAGGTGTGAAGTACCTATGCTACGCTGAAGTACCTATAAGTTTTCTTGCGAAAACGAGTTTCGTTTCTTTATGTACTTGAGTGTGTGTTGAATGGAACTCCTATTAAGAAAATAATGAGGACATAAGGATACTAGAGCTCTGACAAAAGTTTGAGCGCAAGTTTGGGGTAAAAAATATAGTCTATCAAAAATAAGTAGGTACATGTGACAATCGAAAGAAAAGAAAAAAAGATTTGTAGCAACAAATTGAAACCATATTTTGCTCCGCTTGTAATAAAGCCAGTAGAGAGACAGGAAAAGAGCATAAACGTCTACAAATACTTTACCAGAGCAAAACTCTTTGATTTATTATTCATCCGAAAAAAAATGCATGTATGTTTCACACAATTACGCCTTATCCTGAAAATAGAACAACCGAATCTAAAGCGGATTCGTAAAAGCCGAAATCGGGTAATACGAGCAAGGGGTATGTGATGTGAACGCACTCAACTTTTACAAACTTTTCCTTGTTTTTTATCTTGTATCCCGCTTTTATTTTTGCTCCTCCACGGTCGTCGTCGTGGAAACGGACGGTGATTTCTCTTTTTTCTCTCGCGATTCCTCATTTTGTTATTTAAATGACGCGGAAAGCCCAGTGGAGGGCCGACAAACATGCCAGCTAATGCGCTAGAGTGGTACCAGTTTCACGGATATTTTATGCCGCTGTGTTTCGTTTTTTTTGTTATGATATATTTTTGTGTACTCCAAGTGCTCTCACGCCCGACCCTTTTTTGTGAATTTGTGATAAGGTTAAGAATTTACATTTTTCTTGACGGTGGATTGTTAAAATATTTTCTTGTAAGAACGGACACTGACTCCACTTCAGACAAATACTTGTAAAAACCAAAAAAATCGTTGTTATTTTCTTTTACACGAAGAAAATTTTCGCCAGAATCATTCGTACTGAAAAAACATCCACGAATTTTCCCCATTTATCGTGAACGCAGACCTACATTGTGTTCATCCTGCTATGTATATGTAGGACAGAATCATTAAGACCTTTTTCTACGATTAAAACTAAAAATATCAACCCTGAAAATATCGAATGTATTTTTTTTTGGCCTTTTCTTCAGCCATGTAATTTATGATTTTTCTTTTAGAATCAGACTCAAGCTCATCGCCATCAGAGTCGGACTCCTGCTCATCACGAACTGAGCGCAGCACGGCAACAACAGCGCACATACCGCCACAACTCGCCGCCAAGCGACTGTCACTCGGCTTCGCGCTAGCATCGCGCACGCATCACTACGGCAGCTTCTACCTGAGGATGGGGGCAGTCGGTGAGCATTGTTACACGAGTATCTTTAGTGATAGACTCGTTTCCGTGTCGGACTCGGCGCAGCACAACAACACGTGACGTTGCCGTATCGTCTAGCGAAAAGACGTTCTCCATTCGAATGCCGTAGTTTCAGAGGTTAAATTCCTTGGTTCCTGGAACTATTACACACTACTACACTCCGTGGCACTATGACACTCCGTGATTACTGGTAAAAATGGCCATGTTTTTTCGTCAACTAAAAACAAAGAGATTATAAGCATTCCTGTTTTTGTAACATATCTAGCCGAGGTGACAAAGACATCACATAAAAAAAAAAAATCTGGATATAGTAGACGTTTAAATAAATATCATAACATTCTTGGGAAATTCGAAAGTTAAAAGTTTAAATAAATAGGTCTATATTAATCCCTGAGAAGGCGACAACTGCATAAATCTATTAATCATTCTACATTGTTAGCGACCTAAAAAAGATCCTCAGTAGCATCTTATTCCTCTCATAATAATTCAGACTATCGTATCTTAATCTCACGGAAACTAGCTACAGTAATTGTTTTGTTAAATCAATTTGGCGTGTCGAAGTAAACAGGGCCGTTTAGCGAGCCTTTTGTTGGAGTCATGGATTAGTTTGCTAACAAAGTTTCTGTGCGAAAGGCAAACTTGGAAGTTGGGCTTTTGGCGCAGAAAGTCCGGATTCACAACTGGGCCGGATAATCTTGTTTATATCTGTAAGTATACGGAATATGGATTGTCGAGATTATCTACGACGGTTTTGTTGTCTTTCGTGTCTTGAATAATATGCGGCTAGATTTTCAGTGTCAGTAAAGCAATCACAGTTTTTATGCCGTGACGATAGGGCTTGTTTAGTTAGATAGTTAGGGCTTTTTGACAACGATTGTTTAAAGATAACGCTCATGTTCTCCTATTTAGATACGTCTTATTCAGTCTGACAGCATATGAAGTACTGTTTAAACTGTCTGTGGCGAAAGGTTTACTTTAGTTTGATCAAATATCCTCGTACAATTTTAAAACACTTTAATTTTGCCAACCACACGCCCTTTCGTCTATTTAAGCTTCATACGTCATCGTATCTGTGACGTAATAGACAAGCCCGTATTGTCTTACGTCATCATGTTTGTCTGATCGAATGGGCTACGCCGCGCGACGTCATGCAATGTCAAGTCATACTATATTGATGCAGGCTAGATAGAGACTTCTGTCTGGAGGTCAGTGGGCTACAGAAGAGGCTGTTTGTGATAAATAAATGGAACGGTTATCTGAAACTAGGTCCAAGGTAACGTTAAGTAAAAGAATTTTCGTCACAGAGAAATACGTCGAATTACGGTAAGGGTTATATGCAAAGGAATTTGTTAGGCTGATGTAAATGGGAAAACCGGAACATAACTACAAAACAGATCTTATTGGCGATGTCCTTCGAAAAGGTCGGATGGGTACTGGGTAGGTACTCACCAAAGGCGCGCGTGTAGTTGTGAATAGGACAAAGCAAAAGCAGTATTATGTTGAAGTTTTGTAGTTTCAGCCTATTCTCGTGGAAAAGAGGCGAAAGTTTGTGTGCGTATCGAACACCCGTTTTGTGGAAGCCTATTAAATCTGTTGTCAAATCTTATTTGGCTTTGGCCGTTGTTATTCCGGTTAGCCAGTCATAGCAGTTAACTTGAGTTTGACAGTCTGTTAGATTTTTGTGTAGATAAAGTCTATTTTTTAATCTCGTAGACTAATTTGACAGGTGCAAATGTCAAGCTCTAAATTTAAAAAAACAATCACTTGAAATGTCAAATTACTCTACGAGATCTAAAAAAACAGACTAGACGTTTCGGAAACCGGCGGGGTAATTGCGTAACACACATACCTGCAATGGCAATCGATCGCAATGCCCACACTCATTGCGTTATTTACGTTGCTAATCAGAAGAGTTTTTCAATACTGAAGCAATGAATTATGAATACCTAATCCTTCAAAGCCCTCGCGATTTGCGATTGAAAGTGTGTTACGCAATAAGGGTGCAGGTTATCAAACTCTTTTTTCTTTTCTTTCAGCATTCGGCATTGGCTCCATGATCTACTCTGGCCTGGAGTTTGGCCAATATTGGGAGTTGGAGCGGAACACCAACTGCCACAATGTTCTGCTGGCGCTGACTCCTGCGACCAGGATGGCCTTCATCTTCATACAGATGTACTTCATCTTTCTTAACAATGAGGTAGGTATGGTGTGGTTCGATAGTTAGGCCCATAGTATGTACATTGGATGTCGATACAGAATGGATACATGTGGGCAGGCGCTTACACTGCTACAAGGATTTTTTGGAACTCTAATGACGTGGACAGGGTGGCGCTGTCGGTAAAAGGTATTGAAAAAGCAAGATGGCGGCATTAGTTTCGATTTTGACCAATCGCCAATACTTATAGTATATAGACAAGCGGAAAATCTAATTGCGCCAGTGTGATTGGGTCATAATTGAATAATCATAAGCATAGCATAATCAGTTCATCATAGCATAATGTTCCCACTGCCTGGCACTGGCCCCCTCTCCCTAAGGAGGTAAAAAGAAATATAGTAGGTTAATTAATACATAAAAAGAATCAATTATTAAAATTTAATTAATTCTTAATGGCACTTTTATGTTTCCCAAACTTCTGAACACTTTGTAGAGTTCGCGGTGAACCCGCGGCCGCGATCATTGTGAAATAAGTTTTATTTCGGATTGTTAGTAAAAGTTCGTTTTTCGGCTTCAGCAGTTCTGAACAAAAAAGCTAACGTTCGAAATAACATTAAATAACTAAAGCATACCTGAAACCTACGCCTATGTACTTACCTATATACCTAAAAGGTTACCGTTTCCGTTGATATTAAAAATGAGTGTTTAGTGTAATTCCTATTAAAGAGCTTACAACACACACACGAGTTGTAAGTCGTGGGTTCGAAACCAGCCAGGCCCTTTGGTTTGTGTAATTTATGTCATCACCATCTCTCTAAATGGTGAAAGAAAACGTCGTACGGAAACCGGCATGTCCTAGAAGCAAACATTCGAAGACATGGTGACATGGTCGATTACAGCCCATTCATCTTGAAGATAGGAGCCCTGTGTCCCAGCAGTGGGAACATTATAGACTGATTATGCTTATAAAGGTTAGTCTATCTACTTATAACAGGTAAAGCTACACAAAAAATACGAATCAAAAATCCACATTTTTCTTGTCTTTCTGAATAAAATGAATAAAAAATATTTTTTCAAAGTGTTTACCGACATTGCCTACTAAGTAAATACGTATTAGCAGAATTAGATTCAATCGAGTTGTTTCTATAGATTTTGCTAAATCGATTATAACTTCGATATAAATTGACGACGTTGTACTTGTTGCCGAATTACTATTCAAGTGGGTAGGCAGGTCGATAATTTAAAAGCTTTTGACGAAAAAGGAATATCTCATTAAAATAATAATAATTAAAAACTTGATTAGGTATATAGGCTATACAAAACTGAAAACAAAGGTTGTGTTACATTAATTCACGTGATATAAGAGATACAGGTAATATTAGTGCTTAACTTAAGTATAATATTTATACTCGCGACAATCTAAGAAGTCCGTTTTGACGTTTCGTTCTCGTACTGTAATAAAATGTTATGCCTTGAGAATCAGTTTTAAGCAATGTAGATAAGTCGTCGATTACAAACTCTAAGTATGTTTAATCGATATGTCGCGAGAATCAGTATATAAGAAACCATTTTTTTTTTTCATCTCTACACAAAGTATTTTTATAGCTGTCAAAACGGACTTCTTAGATTGTCGCGAGTCTAAGTACAAACATATTCATTGAAAATAACAACAGCATTTATACATTGTACCTACATTAAATAATAAAATCAAATCAAAATATATTGGAAAACAATAAAAATAGACAGAAAATAGTAAAAGTTTCTCCGATTTATTTTCTAAAAATTTTACTAATTGTACTTTACTACCCATCTATCATTTTGTACCAACATTCCCATAAAATAAAATAGTACCTAAGCAATCCATCAATTAAAATCACGGTCCGACCAACAGCACCCATTCTGTACAAGCCATTAATACCATTCATCACCATCGCTCACTTTTCAGATGAAAGTGTACAAGCACAAGATAGTGGCCCGGTTTGGTCTGATGCATATGGTGGGGACCAACCTGAGTGTGTGGCTGAATGTGCTCGTGCAGGAGACGAAACACGAGATCCTAACGTTCTACGACCCTGAGAACAAAACTATTGGACTGTCGCATAGACTTGGTAAGTGAAATTTGGCGCATAGTCATTTTAGAAATTATTTGTGCTAAAATCGTACCTATTCATGAGATAAGAGGAACCGAAAACCCATTCTCCCCCGAAAAAATATTTTAATGCATATTATAATTTTCGCTTTTTATGGATAGGTAATCAAATCTATTACTTACGGGTTATTTCCAAACTTGAGATGCACTTCATAAATCCAAGTTATAAGGTGAATAAAAACTATTGGATCTTTTTGGAACCTATTAAAAGGTTTTATTCTTTTTTCTAAGCATAATTACCTACCTAATGGCTGATTATCACAAAAGTTTTGAAGATGCCATTAGAGTTTGTTTTTTATTTTATTTATTTTAAGTAAGTATAAGGCCATTTTTATTTATTTTGGGCAAAACCAGCCAGTTCTTAATTTTATATGTAGCAAGAAGTTTTATGGATAAATATATATAAATACCTACCTACGTATTTTTCCATTTCGTAACTTCTCAGTTCTTCCACTACATTTATTACCTATCAAATGCGTATTTGGTCCGAAAATAAAACTGGCGCTAGATTTATTATAGTGAGCAAAATAAATAAAATTGACTGTTGTCCGAAAATAAAAAATAAAATAATTAAGCATCATTATGTAGTCCCCTAAATAACGCAGGTGTTTTTAAGATAGGTATTACGACGGCAGATGGCTCAGTTTATGCATGTGCTAAAGTTTAGTTGCACAAAAAACCAACGTGGTTCGTTTACCAAAATCATTAAAAAATAAATGTAAGCGAAAACTTAGTGCTTATTATGTTAATAATTATGAATACTTACCTAAGTTTAGTAGGTATTGTGATTGATAAAATATTGGCAGGCTGTACCTAAGTACTGTCTTCTGTGCTGTACCTACCTAAACTCAGTGTATATAGTTTATTTTTCTTCATATAACTACCTATCAAGCCACCAAAAAGCTTTAACCTCTTTCTGAAAAAGTAAAGAGAATCTATCAATACCTACTTATCTAAACATAGATTCGATGGAATTAAATTCGTACCGCATAGATCCTACACTACCTTTTCATACAATACAATAAAAACATCAATATTAAATACGTAATATAGTAATAAAAGTACGCCTGCCATATATTGTCGGTCGGGTGGACATTTTGAATGACCTGTCCTGTGCCACATGTCTTTACAACTTCCATTGTTGGCCGTCAATCGATAAATGTGTACTCGCTTTAATTCTACATGTTATAATAATGTCAACTTTGTGTTATTGCTGTAAAAACATTAGTTGTTCGGGAAAAGGCGTGGTGGACTTTGTTTAACTCTAACTAAACCTAACAATATATGTAGAGTAGTCTTAAATTTATACCCCGTGGACACACCTAGGTCACCTTGCTAATAGTTTTAACCTGTTACTAAACGTTGTTCTCTGTTTTCCAATAATTTCCTTTGTGTCAGTATAATTGGATCACTGTCGCTGAACTCTCGCTTCAGCGGGGTATTGTCACGAAGCGACCCTCTGATTTGATTCCAGTGTTAGTACTTACTGTTACTAGTGTTCTAGTCAATTGAGCGATTGTTTACTTTAGCTTTATTCGGCTAAAGCTTGTAGTCTGTTCGGGGGAAATATAAAAAATCCATAGAATGTTTTACGCGCGAAATTGCGTTCTCAATGTATATTTACATAATAGATGTTTTTGACAAGCAGGTGACGCATAGGTACCTAGGTAAAATTAAGTACCTACCTACTTACTATGAAAATCTCCTGTTTTTAATAGTAAGTAGGTACTTAATTGTCTAAGGTCTATGTACGTAAAAGTTATCACAAAACTTTTTTACTTACCTATAATTTAACTCAGTCACTGTTCTGCCACGCAAAATCTTAAACCGAGGCAATAAGAATAGAAAAAACTCACGTCGTCAAACATTTAGCAAACGTTTTCGTTCTGCGAACTAAATTAAAAACTAGCGCTCGGAATGTTATGTGAAAAAGCGACGTGTCCACGAGTCACACGTCCTTTTGTTTTTGCGGCTCTAAAACGGTTTGGTGGGAAAACTAACGATTGCATTTTGTTTTTTTCTGTGGGAAGGGTCATAGGATTTGCTTATTGCAAAGTAGAAGATACCTAATTGGTACCTAACAGCTTTTAATTAACACTGGAATGTCTGTGTAGGTTTTTTTTTTGTTTGTTATTATACTTATAAGGTGTATCTTTTCATACACGAAATCTCTTAAGGGGTCATTGTACTCATTATGAACAACGTTTACTATGGGAACTAACGTGAAATCGCGAAAAACAAATCAGCTGTTCCCTACATCTATATGCGCATAGCTCGTAAAAATTTAGGGAACAGCTGATTTTTCATGTATGAAAAGATATACCTTATAGGTACCTATCACACGCCATCCATAAAAAAAACATTCAGTGATCAATCTCCAGTAGTAGTATCATAGTAGGTACTTAGATACGTGATATACATAAAAATATAATGCTAATAAACAAAATTATGAATGCATAATTCTCAAAGGATATTGCATAAAGTATTTCGTGCTACCCGTGAGACCGCGGGGCACAAGATTTGTTTCTAACCATCCCTTTGTTTCAATTTATCCACTTTTAACCCCTTCTGCAAGTTTCAAGCACATTTTTTTGGATATTTTCATTTTATTACGTGCCTTTATGTTTATCGGTATTCCTGAAAGTTATACCTACAGAGTTGATAGAAACTGAGTATCTGTAAGTATTGAATAAATAAAAAATAACCAATTCTTGAAATCATTTATCGATTTCCATTGCATTCAGGTTTATTTAGGGGCCGAACTTTTAATTGAAAACTATCATCCGTAGAGTTAAGTTACCTACTGTAATAATGAAATATTGGATAAGCACAATCATCGAATAACTTCTCCCGCTCTGGGCGGTGCGGAAGGGCGTGTCAACTTTTCTGACTAAAACCCACCCGTGTTTCTTCAGTTGCCTGTTGCTAAGGTCCCGCTATCCCTTTCGGACTTTCTCGCAACCCTGGCAGGCTGGATCAGCACCCTAATTGCGTAACACACGATCAATCACAATCTGTTTCATTTTGACAGTTCAACAACATGCATTGCGTTATTTACGTTGTTGAGCAGACCAATTTTTCGAACATATGAAGCAATGGATTAGCAATATCCTTCAAAATGATTCAGTTTATGATTGATCGTGTGTTACGCATATAGGATGCTGATTATAAACACAAGCAGATTTTGCTTAAATCCAAACATAATCTCTCCTTTGGGTATTTATCTAATTAAAATGGCCACGATATTAAGAACCTATATGTCAATAGTCACCTCCTCTATTAAAAGAAATGTTAATCAAACCCATGTCTGAAATGGGGCTACAAGATTCGATAGTTTATAAACAAAATATGGAAGAAGGTCCGGATTTCCAATTAGAATTTCCCTCATCATCGACAAAATGTCACAGAGGCATGTTGATTACGTTCCACTGCGACCCACCCGGAAGGCATACTGACCCACATTCCTGGCTGTCATGCCGATCGACGATACTACGTAGGTATTGGATCATTTTAGCTATGTACACCTAATACCGTTTGCTCCACTTAAGCTGGTGTTTGTTGGCACACGATCCAATTTGGAGTATCTTATTTATTGTGAATATGTTGGTCTTATGTTTGGACAGATGCCTTCGGATTTTCTAGCAATTTTGATGTGGTAATAAACTTTGGCTTCTTGAATAATGGTGATGCTATGACTTAGTCTTGGTCCAATGTTAACGTCTGTTTCCAACTATAGATTATAATAAGACGAGTCCATGATTAACATGATTTTACCTCCATAATTCCTGAACAATTATTTAGTTTTAGAGTTATAATGGTATTCCTTCGTAGTATTCTCACTTAAGTATTATTTTTTGCTTTGATTCCAGCATTTCAAAAAGCTTTTGCATCATTTTCGACCGACGTGCCACCGTCTCACCCTGCTGCTGCTCACCTCCGCGTGCCACGAGGTCTTAAAGGCCCTCATCACATCTTTGAGTGTCGCCGAACCAACATCATGGGCTCCCTTGTCCAAGATGCCTCTCCTTTCCTCTTCCCTTGCACCATCGAGTACTCTCTAATCTGTGCTGCCATCCTCTACGTCATGTGGAAGAATATCTCCAAATACCCATCAAAGGATGTCGCTGCAGCAATTGTTAAAGCTCGAATTCTGGAAGGTCTGGCCTACAAGAAATCGCCGCATTTGTACAGCGTTGACTGCGCAAGAGCACATAAAGGCCTGTTCTTCGGGATCCTCGTTTTGGTACTAACTATAATATCATTGATATTGTTCTTCGTTCTGGTGTCAAAGAAGGATTATGCTACCCTAGCGGTAGTTGAGGTCAATGTTTGTGAATTAGCACTGTATGCCATGACAACATTTGCTAGTTTAGCTGGAATGTTTTGCGTTAGAAAACTAAAATACGACGGTAACCGAAATCTTGAACTGGACAATATCCTCCTCGTAGGAGCTCAAACCGGAATGTTCATCTATGGCACTTTCACTATTATTGGAGGGCACTTTACGATAGAGAAGAATACCATTCTAATACTGATCACAGCTCTATCCTCACTAATCCAGACTACTTGTCAAACCATGTTCATTCTTGATGCTAGCCGAAGATCGGCGAAAACGGCCGAACAATTACGGAAAAAGCCTGGAAGAGAGATAGTAACGTTCCTATTGGTGACAAACTTGGCTATGTGGGCAATAAACACTCTTGAGAAGTCGAGGGCGGAGTCTCATCCAGTCCAGCTGCACTTCTATGGACTGTGGGCTTGGACGATCATAACCCACGTGTCGATGCCTCTGGCCATCTTCTACAGGTTCCATTCAACAGTGTGCTTATGCGAGATATGGAAACGAGCGTACAAGATGAAGCCCGCTTACATGTAGCGACCGGCTCGGAGGTACTGGAGCACAGCACTGTCTCTCAGAATGTGAACTGTGGTACTTTCGGAATCATGCAGTAGACAGGTGGTAGTTCGATGTTAGTGCCATAGTCTCAGCTAATCTCAGTGGACACCGGATCAAATACAATAATTAGATATGGATCATAACGCATAATATGTCCTACAAACTCATTAGATGTAGTTCAGGGTTTCATCTCCAGTGTTCACTATGTAACCGCATCGTTTGAAAGTTGACTGCTGTAATGTTAAGTTATTGTATTAAAATATTTTAATGTGTTATTTATTTGTAGCTTTATTAAACGCTTTAACTATCATAGCGGAACTGATACGTTGAGTCGCAGTATTTCACAATTAAACGGGTTGGATTTTATTGATTTTAGCGCTTTATATTTTAGATGTTAATTTTACTCCAAGTTTTAGTGTTAAACGTATTGTTAATATATTAAATGTGAACCTATTAATGATAAGTTATGTGTTCATATTTCATCTTGTTTAATTAGATGTACGTAGTATCAGATAGGGACTAGTTAGTAAGTATAAGTAGAGTCTGTATCCCACATTCCACATTATAGTAATCTCTCAATGAAATCGCCGAAGCATATGTTTATATTCACGCACTTTGATTCAAAATGAATGTCTTCCATTAGGTTACATTGTTTTATACGATTTTTTTTACAATATATTCTTTTTCTGCTACGTTTAAATAGCATCTATTATTCCATAGTACAGAGGGAACAATAAATTCTATCGACCTAATGATATTTTTTTGAGGAATTTTGACATAAAATCAAATACATTGGTTACGATAATAAAGTACTTTTTACTATGAAACGCGTAATAGTCTGAGCAGATATTAGAGAGTTTTTTAGCGGATATTTTTGCGACGAAAATGTAGTAGTGTCAGTAATTTTGGATAAATTTTTAACTAGTAGCGATACCGTGGACCCAGTAGTTAGGCAAAATGTAACACCAAAGTCGTAAGAATAAGAAATTTTTGGAGCTTATTACGTGAGTAGTCCAGTAAATATTCGTAGAACATTAATGGGCGCCAAATGAATGGTAATAGATGAGCTGCATGACGTTTTGATTGTCTATAGATATAGACTTAGTGATTTCGTCCACATCTTATGAATATTAATTTCAATACATTTTCAAAGAATAAGTACATACGACGATTTTGTAATAATATTTTAAATTATTTACTTAGTAGAAAGTTTGAAAGCAGATGAAATGGATTGATCAAAGATTATCTTTTAAAGATTTTTATAATAGACTTTATTGTAAACTGATTTAACTTGGAAAATGATAGATAATCTTATGATGTTAGCACGCCTGACTCAGCTGCTATTTTAAATATTTTAGAGTTAATGATATTAAAATAAACCGAACTAACTTTGTAGATCAGTCAGTTTTTAATTGCTCAAGTATTGTATGTGATTTTCATATTTAATTGTTTAAACTCTAGGGAACCAGATAAAATTGTATATCCAAATATATGCTTGTTGGGTCGGTTAGCTTCATCTATTAATAAAGATACAGTTTTTGATGATTCTATTATTATATAACTAAGCAGGATTGTATGGAATACTTTCTATGTTTTTACTTTGATAAAATATGGTGCAATACCTACTTTTCCAGTTTCCTGTTTATACACAAATATAGTTCTATCAAGAAACGAAATCGATCTGGCATAAGCATGAACATTTTGTATTATTTTTATGAATGAAAAAAACTACCTTTATCTACTGTTTTATACTACTTATTGGAGTTTTCTCAATGTTGTACCTATGACATTTTTATTGTTTTAGAATAGAGATATATTATTGCTTTGCATAATACATAGGTAGCAGTTTCTGAAAGTGGTTTCAGAAAACGAAATAATTTTGAACGTTTTGTATATTAGTGTTAGAGTCCTTTATACTTTTTATATTATACTTATAATATATGTACCTAGTGTAAAGTATGTCCTAGGTATGTATTGTAAGTACATTGAATACTCAATATGAAAGTGTAGCTTTAATTCATAAATGTGACATACCAAATTTATACCTACATATAAATTATTGTAGAATAGGAGTGAATGTGCGATACGATGTACCTACTTTGATTCAATATTGAACAATGTTTTGGTTGAAAATGGAAAATGGTGTAAGTGGCGTTTTAGATGTATTTGAACATAACAGCTTTTGCGCACACTACTATACCATATACTTTTATTATGTACGATTACTGAACCCGATTTATGGAAATGTCAGCAAATTATTAAAATTGACTGTCATTGGAATTTATACACACTTACAGATTTTTTTTATACAGGTTAATTAATACATGCATAATACATTGTATACCTAGTGATAGTTATTAGATTTATTATAAGTTCTGGCTATTGTATTGAGACTCAAACTAATAAACGTCAACGGAATTGAGTTTTCTAAAATACAGATTCATTTTAGCACTAGGTACGAGTAGGTATGAATGTTCCCAATATGATGCATTTTTTTTCAAAATAGTGTGGGCAGTTTTTAATTGCGCAATATCCAATGTTCCTTGTATTTTTACCCATTTTATCCCCGTCACTAAAGTGTATGTAAAAAGTAATATAACTCTGTATAGATTAAGGTATATAATTGTTTTAATTTATACTTAGGATAGCTATTTTACCTTTGTACCCATTATACCAAATATTCGTTGAAATATACTTTATTTGAAGTCGGCATATGTTTTGGTTCTTCCAAATTATGATGTAGATTGAATCTTACTTGTATTACCTACTTAGATCGTGAAAAGAAAAGAGTGTTAATTGTGATCAACATAAACTTTTCCTACACATGTTCGAATTAAATTAGCTAGCGAAACTCCACAGACATGACGGGTAGGTATCGATATCGAACGAAACATAACAAAAAAAAAATTTGCTCATATTTTTTTAGGTCAACGACCGCTCGTAGTGTTGTTACTTGAAATATGAGTTAAGAAATCATTTTTTGTTTGTTTTATCGAGTTTAGTTATCGATACCCATCACGTCTGCGGAGTTTCGCTAGTTAATTTAATTTGACCCTGTGATATTCGATGTAAGAATTGTTTTTTTTTCAACTATACATAGGTATAGGTCGGTACATATAGTAGGAAACGTTTTATGCATCTGCAATAACTCATCGAACAACAAAAGTGAAGAGCAAGGAGCTACAAATTAACGTATGGAAGTGTCTATGAAGGTACCTACTTCCTTTCAAGTTCCTGCACCAATTACGTAAAACACTTTCTAGCACAATCCGAAGGATTTTGAAGAAAATTCTTAATCCTTTCCTTCATATATTTGAAAACGTAATAACGCAATGAATGGCACTGCCATTTTGCAAGTGTGTTCGCATTACCCAGCTGGGTTCATTATGTATGAAAAATGAACTCAAATAAGATTCAACCGACTTCATAATTTGCAAGAAAAGTTAATTAAAAATGCCTTTTTGTATAAATAAATAGTGATACTAGGGTATTGTTTTAATTATATATTTGTGAGCTATTTATTTGTTAGAAGAGATTGTGAATAGGTCGGGATAGCGGTAAGATTGTCTCCTTGGATGTTTAACGTTTACAAACAAATAAAAACTTTCTCGAAATTATCCTGATTAACGTTGTTTTATTGCAATAAACCTCTTTAGACAGTGGCTGTATACAATATCATGTTTATTTTACAATAATATGCATTGAGTTTGCAGAATAATCAAATTTTCTTTATTTTCACTCTGTTTGCCTGCCGTCTGTTCGATTCTCAGATCGGAAAACGTTTTGATTGAAATTGTCAGTAAAACAGAATAGTAACTGATCCTGATTAAGAGCAGTTAACTCACAATAGACTTCTTTCTACAATTTCGTCGCTAAAATAGCTAAAGAAATGTGATAGGTACAATTTGATAAGTACTAAGTTAACACTACATAGTTAGGTACCTATTTATCTGTAGTTTTAACGTATCCTGGGCCCTACTTGTAACAGATAATGCGACACAATTCGCAAAAAGAAAGCCGGCTAGGTGCCTGTCGGATCACGCACAATGAAACGCTCCATAGTTGGGGTGAATTTATCCCAAAAATAAACGTTACAGACAGGCGCCATGGTAATCATTACTCTAGATAAAAATACCTTTCCAATGATAAATTAATATAAATTATTGGGTACCACGCTTCATGCATTTTTGCCCATCCGCCTCTTAATGGTTTTTTTCCCGCAGCGAAATTATTTTGTCCTGGTAATACTTACAATTAATTTATAATAAAAAAAGGATTAAAAAATGTCAGATTTTGTGAAAAACCAATCTCGAAAAAGCGACCTCGAAACAATAGTAACACAGCGCGAACGGCCGACTGCGCGAGTCTGGCGCCAGCGGCGCGCGGTCGTCGACCCTCGCGCTACAACTAGGTACTCCTCCTGAGTTATCGAAACACAACACTTACCCAAAAGTAATTAATTCTTGTAAATTAATTATTCCAATTTTCCCTTCATACTTTTACGGGCTTAGGACCGTCATAAATACTTTTTTACCTACCACTTACCGAACTAACTGAAAAATATTAAGTACTTATTGTCTTACAATTTTATTTTTCTGGTTTAGGTAATAAAGTATTTACGGCGTATTTAAAAAATTGGAACCAACATACTTATTTACAAAGATTTTAACCAACTGACCCACTTTTAAAATGTTTGCTATTTACAGAGGTACCGAGTGGGTACTTAGTAGTGCTCTATTTTTAGCCTTGATCCTAGATCTAAGCCTAGATCCTTAGCTTTCTCGCACTTCTTCTTAAAATCCTGAAAATCGCATCTGTCCAGTAGAATTCAGAACAGACAGGTAGTAGGTTATGGAAAATTAAAACAATGCTATATTGATAAAGAACTCAATGCGTTCTTTATCAATATAGCATTGTTTTAATTTTTATTTATTTACGTAAGTATTAGTCCTACACTAATTAATTAAGTTTAACAATATACTTTTATAATGAAAACAAAGATAACGGAAATCTAGAATTTGTCTTACGACTTGGATATGGTCTAGCACTGTGTAGTGTTTACGGAAGCCTGCCTATTCTATTGACTCGACCAGTTTTCTTTCTAATATTTTGAGTAGAATCTTTGCAATTCTATCTCTAATCTAATATTATAAAGAGGTAAATCTAATATTATAAAGAGATACAATTTGTTTGCTTGTTTGTATGTTTGTAGGGGGTAATCTCCGGAACTACCAGTCGGATTTGAAAAAAAATACGACGCGGTGGGTCGGTGGCCAAAATATCACGCGGACGAAGTAAGCGGGCAATAGCTAGTATTTTATATAGGTTGGATATAAGACTGATGGGCCGATAGTTTTCATTATCGTATTGTTCCCCCTTTTTGAACGAATTATGTTAGATTAATTCCATTGTTGTGGAATACTCTCAAAAATTTCTGTGAGAATATGGGTTATTCATTGCAATGGCACTTTTTTTTACTTTCTTTTGTTTTAGAATTTCGTTTCGAATTTATCCTGCCATCTAGTCCTGTCCCGACGATTTGTCTTTCTTTTGGGTGGCTACAGCAATTTAAATTTTTCATGCATGCTGTTGAGTATGGTTGAGTTCTCAAACAGTTCTATTTCGCTTTCAGTGGCGGACAAGCAAATTTCACGCGGACGAAGCCGCGGGCAAAAGCTAGTTCTTTATAAGCCTTTTTGATTCCACCTGTATGTTGAATGTGTGTTCTATTGTGTCCGTCCTACTTAGTTTCCTGTCAGTTCTTATACTTTATTTTCTCTGCAGATCTTCGTAATTTGTTTCCTCTTTCGTTCTTTTTTTCACATTAGGACAGCTCTTTGATTCAGGAGGTTGATGGTTTTTGTTATCATCCATTTGTTCTTTGTTATGGATGCATTGATTGATCGAATCCATATTTGGTGTCTCTTTATGCTGTGAGTTTGGTCATCTCTTCGGTCTTATATTTTTGTTTCTTGATAGGGTTTTATTTATAATTAAATTGGTTAGAGAGTGTTAGTCTACACTTTCGTGACAGTGACCAACCAGCTTGGGGATGTTGTTGTGGTTTGTCGTTTTCTTTGTTTGTATTTTTATTTCCAATTTTGTTTAGTGTCTATTGGTTTTTTCATTCGTGGAGTGGGATCGTTCCCGCATGAGATGAAATGCGTTCGTTTTTCATCGTTGCTTTTTGTGCTCGGATTAAGCTCAGGGCTCAATGTTTCATTTCTAGACCTTTTCCTCTCTCCACTTTCCCGATTAATTTAGGATGATCGACTGTTGCACGGAATTCGGCCTGTTCGACTGGATGGTTTTCGTCTATAACTTCCGAAGCAGAGCTGACGGGAAAACTTTGTATAAACAAGACATAATGACTAATAGGTCTATAGTTCGAAATCAATCTTGGATTTCCTGTTTTAGACTTCTAGCCTCGCTGTAGAGTTCTTTATAAAATTGCGTAGCCACTTTCATAATGTTATTCCCATTTGCTACTGTAGAGCTTTCGGCATTGCTTAAGTGTGTTAAATTTTTATTGGTACTTAGATTTCTATATGATTTATGATGCCTGAGAATTCCACTTGTTTAATTCCTTAAATTCGATTTTATTTGTTTGATAACTACTTCGTTTAATTTCTCTTGTTTCATTTTCCGTTTCTCAGCTCTTGTCTTTGTTTTTGTAGTTCTATCACTTCTTTTGTTATTATTGAACCTTACCTATTATTTTTTATTTTTGACATTGTTGAGTTTATAGTTTTTTTTTTGGGTCGTTTCTATTCTTTCATACAGTGATTCTACTGTTTCATCTTTTGGTTCGAAAGATCCTTTTCCTTCTTCCTTCTTTGTTGTAGTCTATAAGTACATTAGTCACTATTCCTGTAAAATAGAATAATTTATTTGTTGAAAAACATACATACATTTAAATAATGTGATGACACACTAAAAACCCTGTATTGTGTTATAGGAAAACGTTATCCTAACCAATCTATGATCGCTAGAGTGTGAAAACCTGCTCAGCACTTCAACGTTCTCTACGTTTTTAGTTTGGTTTGTTGCTGTAAAAATAATTTAATTTTCAGTTCCTTCATGCGAGGGCCATAACCAGCGTAATTTATCTGAATTTTTGAACAATGTGTTCGTTACCTTGAAATGGTGTAGAAAGTCGTAGCAAAAATTCAAAGAGATTTGTCCTTTTTGGTTTCTTTTCCAAAATCGTAGCTGCCCATTGTCACATGCTCGCAGGTTCTTGTGTACCTATTTTCACCTTCATATTACCCATAAAGATAATAGATTTTGTACACCTCAACATAGCTGAGTCCAAGTCTTAGTAGAATTGTTTTAATTCCGAGTCATTAGCTGTTTCGGTGCGTAGGCTTGCAGTAGTGAGTAGATTTTATCTTGAGATTGTAGAGTAACAACTCTTTTCGCTGAACGGATAAACTCTTTATTTTTTTACCAGACTGCCCACCCTTGCTCTTTTTGTTTGTCCATAGTAGTATAATAGATAGCTAACTCGGTCTTCTATTAAGAATCTTTCTCTTCTCACTTTGGAGATTTCTATGATATCCCATTTGATAAGAGAGTTTGCATATCTCAGCTCAATAATTTTTGACTCGCTCGCTAACGATGTAACTTTGTAGGTAGCTATATAGGTAGTACTTTGAGGTTTCTGTAGGTTGGTAGTATGTTATGTTCCTTTGGGAGGTTTTGGTATTCTGATAGACTAGAGTGTTTATTTGCAATTCATCTGAAGGGTTATAGTCTATTTCTCCAACGATGATCGGCCGGAATGGGAGAGTGTCTACACGACTGTAATTTAAATTAGAAGATGTGGTAAGTGTGGAGGGGTCTCGGCTTTTCATGCTTCTTCAGTTATTGAAACGTAAGACATAGAAAGTATTTCTTGAGTATTTGAGTAGTTGGCCTTTGTTGAGGTTGTTGATAAGACACTAGCAGTGTGTATGGAAAGTTACCTTTTATTGGTGTTCGTTTTGTTTTATGACAAGTTTATCATATTTTATGAAGACAATGTGGCTTTTACTTTTCGTGCCACTGTTGTTCTTTAAGTTCTTCCCTTTTTTTCAGAATATTTACAGGGAATTTCTCAGTGATGTACATTTTTGTACCATCCAAGTTCTTCTTCGTAATTAAAATATTTTTTTTTTCCTACTGGAGTAAATACAAATACATAGAGATATAGGCCTCGGCATCCTTTTTTACCGAGTCTTCTCACTGACGGTGTTTAAAATTTCTGAATTTTTGTTTTATTTAAGTATTGTTTATGACTTCCATAGTGATGTTTTCTAAAGTAAAGTACGACTTTTCGCTCTCATTTTCTTCTACTCCGAAAAAACTTTACATACAGATCTCTTTTCCATATTTGTTACTTAGTATTTTTATATGTGCTGTTATTTTAGTAGTAATTTTATCTTTTAGCTGCGCAACATTTTAGTCACTCTCTCCCAAATTTCTGTGAAAACTCACTTTTCATTTAACTTACAAGTAGAGTCCTCTATTGGTGAGCTGTCTTATAATTGTGAAAAGTAGTTCAGCATTGATCTGCTGTTGATCAATATTGTTAAATGCTGGTATTAAGTTTCGACTTCTCCTCAACACACATGGTGCCTGTGGCTACGGGATAGTAAGTTGCAATTTTGACGATATTCTGTGAGGTCATAATGTTTTATTTAATGCACTGTTTATGTAAAATATTATTTGTTTTTAGTTGAATGCACTATGCACAATAACACGTCTTATTTGCGGCATTGGGTCATTTACACAACTTATTGTTGGAATTCACCTTTGGTTAAGATAGTTCACTTCAAAACAGATGAAAACTTTATCATTGTGACGCCCAGAAGTACAAACAGAAAGGTCAGATGAGTAGTACTTTTGACCGGAATGCGTGTATGTATGTCCAGATGTATGAATATGCAGTGTGAGCAAGTGGCGTTATGTAGTTTCTGCCTGCCCCCATTAGAAGAAGGCGTGAGTTTATGTGATGTGTGTTTAATCAACATTATACACAAATGAAATACATTTTAACAACTCCTCAAAGGGGTCTAGACGATTAATGGCTACTCGACGCCTCCATGAAAACTCTGTTAGCCAGTCAGCAAAATTTTCTTTATTATTCTCCTTATGGAAGGCCCTTTTTATAACTAACCAGGGACTCTCTATCCGCTTTGTGTGTGTCCTGCCTGGTGCCACTAATCTATTTTCTTTTTTATGTGTAAACCCATGTTCGGAAAGGCTGTCATAAGCTGTCCAAAAGTCTGTTTGTACAATAGAGCCCTCCCGAACATGTTTTTTTATAAGTGCCAATATATCAGTTGATCCTTCATTATCAGGACACAATTCCACACGCAGATCATCAGAACCTTCTTCTACCATTCCTAACACCCAATTGCCTTCCACTTGATGTCCTTTGTTAGATTTCCTTGCACTAAATTTAGATTCGTCAATATGTACAATTTTTCCAGGTCCTCCAATTAGTGGCCTTTCACTTTGGTTTTCTAATTCGTTAACTACTACTGTTTCACGACAATAGTTGTACCACTCAGATATTGTTTTATGGGACAAAATTGTAGATCTTATATCATCTTTTGTGTCTCTTTGCACAGTTTCATACGAGTGATTGTGGCTAAATGCATACATCAATTCAAAAACAATTGGTAATGGTAAATGAACATTTTCAAACCATGTTCCCATAGCTCTGCTTTGGCCTTTTGTTCTGCAGTTGCTTTTGCGACAGCGGAACATCCCCAGTTGTCCAGAAATGGCTCTAATTGTCATGGGACGATGGTGATGCGTACACATCTTCCTTGTGGGTATCATGCCTCTCTGCTCAGCAAACTCTATGCAAGATTCATGGGTACCTAATTTGGAATATAACCTTTTGTGGTTCCAAAGAGCACGAATTTCGTCATTATTCATCCGCCTGTTTGAGGATACAGTGGGTCCAGCCAGTGGATCCCGTTCCGAGATGTCTATAGCACTGGGGCATTCGGGGACAGGAAACAGGGAATACATGGGCACAAGCGGCTCATCAGAGTTTAACACTTGCACAAAACAGCTTGCTTCATTCGGTGGTGCAGCGCGCACAAGTGGCTCACTAGTGTTCAACACTTGCACGACACTTAAAATTTCGGGAGATGAAGCAGCGGCGGAACACGTAGCGTCACACGAAGACGGGGGCTCCGATGAAGTGCGCACAAGCGGCTCATGAGAGTCCAACACTTGCACGACACTCGAAGACTCAATCCGTGCTGCAGCGCGCACAAGCGGCTCACTAGAGTCCAACACTTGCACGACACTTAACACTTTGGAATCGGGAGATGACGCAGACGAATTCGAAGCCGGGAATTTCGGGGACGCCATGGTATCCATAGATAATACACTAGAATAAATGGTGTTAATCAACGCGTTGCTGCAGATAGGAGTACGACAGACGCTCTCGACTGTAAGTAACAAAATGCTGCTGATAAACAAATACAAATACCATAAACTGACAAGTTTGTGTGATGAACGAAAACAGAACGAAAATGAAGTGTGACAAGTGATAACTGTCAATGTCAAACGTAAGCCTACCACTCGATTACGTTTTGTGCTAACGTTTGACAGTTACAGCTATTTACAGCATTATGTATTTTATTAACCAAAAAGTTATTAACATTTTATTGAGCACATTCTAAATAATATTTGATGTACATTTTATCTAAGCACATTGTAGAACATTTTCGTTTTAAGTCTAGCTAGCCGAAGGTGTGAAACGAAACGTTTTGGTTATGTCAAAGTCAAATTATGTAAACAGCGGGAAGCAAAAACTTTTGTTTTGTGTGTTATATTGGTTGATCTTGATTTATTGTGAAATTTACGAATCCAATAACGCACCGTATACCGATATTGTTAGAAAAGTTTAGAGTTAATATTTACAACTCAATTGACAGTTACACACTCACGTCGCACTTGAATGAAATACAACAAAATATGGTTAAAATATTGACTACTTGTGGTCTCACTTGTGGTATGGTGCAGATTTGAGATTCCATTTACTTACCGGTAAAAGATTGAGTCTGCGCGTTCTTCTTAACGATGCTAGCGTTCTTCTAATACGTACCTAAGTAATGAAAGGAAGGAAGGCCTAATGAATGGAAGACACCAGTCGAAAATTTACGTCAGTTCGACGACTCACTGGACCTCCTCAAAACATTATTAAAGCCATATTTTGCCGTCCGACAAATGCGTTCCAAAGAAAGACGAGCCCTTGCAACACGCATGTGGGAACTATTTTTAAATTCGGAAGGAGAAGCTAGGACACCTAAAGATTGGTCGAAGGTAAGTGTAATATATTCTTTAAAAATGGCAATTAAAAAAATCAAGAGGTTTCATGGGAGACCCAGTTCGAAAGAAGTGCCTTTTGCTCTTTGATAATACGTATTAAATAACAGGCACAATGAAATAAATTATCAGATAATGAGGGTAACTAAATAAAAAATAAAAAAATTTTGTGACAGTTAAAATGTTACACTTTTTGCGGTCTAGCTCTCATTTTGTTTCAGAACCTAACAATTTTTTTTTATCCATTTTAGTTTTGGAATGATTATAAATGTAGGATGCAATCCAAACTAGCTGAAATAACCAGAGGTACTGGGGGTGGACATAGCAGGGCACCACAGTTAAGGTCTCTAGAGAGGAAAGGATTGCTACCCTTATAGGGAGGGATGTCGGTCCACTTGCTGGAGTCCGTCAAGATCTAGAGATTGAAATACAGGGCAATAAATATTTATCAGTGAAGTAATAATTATACCTAGTCCAAAATTCAATTGTGTGTCTTAAACATGTCTATTTTACATACAGTTTGCTAATACTGAAGAGATCCAGTGGAACAGATGTGATACTGCCTGCAACTAATTCACAATCAACTCCATTTTGTGAGTAAAAGCTCACTTAAACTTTTTATGTATTGGTCTCTTATTAGCCATTTATTAATGATTTATTCATTCTTTCTTTCAGAGATGTATCTGTTATCCAAGAGAGTACCGGTGCACCTGGAAATAGGTAGCAGGAATAAATAGGAAATAGTAGTCAGAACAGTGACTCTTGAATTTGAGCAGAAAGAGGAGAAAGGAGGAGCAAGGAACTACATTACTGCAAACAGGTTCTCATTATTTAATAGCTTTATCAAATTGATTTTCTATTATAAGATTGTTATTTTAAAACATGCATTACAAAGCAGTATTATGGACAAGTTTGAGACACTGTTAGTCATACATGCTATTTTATTTCTTACTAGCTGAACCGGCAGACATTATCATTCATACAAAAATATCATAAAGGCTCTTACATACTGGCGCGACTTTTAACAAAACAATTTCTGAGAAAACTTCAGGGCGAACAACGCGGCGGCGTCACGCCAGTATGTAAAAGCCTTAATTAGAAAGAAACACTTTCAGTATTTCTCGAATTTGAATCTGGGAAACTTTCCCCAATTTTTCTTTCCATAAAAACCTATTGAACTATTAAGAACATTTTAAAACCAAAAATAGCCAAATCAGTCCAGGAATTCTCAAGTATATTATAGTAGTATGTACCAATGAACAGCTTATTATAATTTGTATTTACAGTAGATTGATATATATATACATATACAAACTAAATAAAAGAGACTAAATCAATCAGCTAAAGCACTAGGAAGTGGTGAAAGGATGGGCGTTTTGGGGGACTGTCTTATGTAATTTTGATGTTCGAAAAGTGCTGATTCTCAGCCTAGTTTGAATAAATGACTTTTGATTTGATTTGAATGGAGACTGGGGGAATTTGTATGGGCATTGGTCTATGTAAGTATGGACAAATGGCTCAGTGATAGACACAACATATAAGTCTATCACTCAGTTTAGAGTTTTTATTTTGAACTTCCCAATACTTTATCAATCACAAAACTTTCCTGTGATGCATGAAATAGTATTAGCGTGCATTATCAGTACATAGGTAGGTACGAATTTTATTTTATATTTTTTTATATTGCCCTACGTATCTCCTTCTGTTTTAGAGTTACATTTTGTTAAAATAATGAATAATTGAGTAGGTTCACCTAGTGATTGCACAGTGGTTGTATCACCAGTTTTAGATGCTATACTCAGTATAGCATAATGTATATACCTAATGCATTTGAAACCTTACACATGCATCTATTTACACGCCTATCGACTACCCATCATTCATGCGTAAATAATTTCATCCAAGGCTTCCTTGCAGAAATCCCTGACGTCACGTCAGGTTTGTGTTTTGTGTTTTCAAAATACTTATCCAATAATTCTGTCGTTATACAGTTCTTTCTATCAGTACAGCATGTTATCTAACGCAGGGCGTTCCCGTTAACCTGCAATAGTATAGCGTCTATACAACATGCTAAAAAAAAATAGCCATAAATAAGATACGTTTTTTTTATAGTAAAATATTCACAAAAAATATTAAATTGATACTTATACTTATGTAAAAAAAACACTCTGTATTCACACACTTGTCTTTCTACGTTAAAATACAAGTGTGCGTGTCATTAAAGTATAAATATTAAAAAAAAAATTTTTTTGGGTACCTAGTAATTTTTTTTTTTTGCGTGTATGGATGCTATACTATACTATTATGGTTTAACAGGAACGCCCTTTGTTAGTACTGTATAATAGTATTAAAGATGACGAGTTTGTTTGTTGATTTGAACGCGCTGAAATCTGGAACTACCAGTCGTATTAAAATTCTTCTTGCATTTGATAGCCCAGTTCTTGAGAAAGATTAATAGGCTATTTTACATCACCCTACGTCCTACGACCCGTAGAAACCGAGCAAAAAGACAAAAAGGTTATAAAGACGCTAAGTGAAAACGAAGTAATAGCGCGGGAGGGCGATGCGGAAATAATCGTGACTATGTCGAATTATGTTAGAAGAAAAATGAAAAAAAAAAAAAAAATGGCATGGTTTTTCTTTGACATGGTCTCATTAATACTCTAAGAGTTATGGGATTAAAAAAAACCCCTTGTATAAAAATGGTTCATTCGTCTTGTGGTTGCAAGCGCGACTGTTCAGCATAAGGTTCTGGGTTTTATTCTTCTTGGCACCGACCAAGGAATCAAACTTGGACCGATGAAGGGTACTTGGGCTCAGGACTTCCTCATTAGAATTTGTGTCCGGTTCATGGCAATAGGCTGTGGTGAAATGTGTATTTACAAAACACCACTGCCTAGCCCTTTGGGAAATACAACCGTTAAGTTATGGTAGGTATTTTCTATTCTATCTATCTATCAATGTTAAGCCGTTGGCCATTGACATACTATTTATACCAATGCCGTCGCCCCCTTTTTTTTTTTTGAGTTTGGGAAATCATCAAATGACTTCTCCCGCCCTGAGCGGAGCGGAAGGGCGTGTCAGACTTTTACTGACTAAAACCCACCCGTGTTCCTTCAGTTGCCTATTGCCAAGGTCCCGGTATCCTTTTAGGACTTTCCCGCAACCCTGGCAGGAAGCCGTTGGCCCTGCGCCTGATCTCTCTCCGGTCGTGTCAGATTGCCATCGCATCGGACTATGAGAGTGAGGGAGGGAAGAGAGAGTGCACCTGTGTCTGCGCACACACTTGTGTACTATAATATCTCCCGCGTCGAAGGCTGGTCTCCGCTGAGCTTGGTTGCCGTGGCCGAAATTCGGTCCGGAGGACTTTATTATCTATCAATGTTCACAAAATGTTGAACAAGCCCCCCTAGTCGGCAAGTGAAAACTGTTTGAGTGGCGACAATTTGTTGCCTCGCCTTATTTGTCGCAAATAAGTGGCTTGCCTTACTCAGAGGGACTCTCACCGGTGCGTTCAGGTTTGAGCGTTCAACTCGTTATCACACTAGTTTTTATTTGTTTGCTTTTATAATCGCGAGATTTCACTGATGTACCTACCTACTACATGAGATGATTTGTGGAGTGTGTAGAAAGTTTGTTTGAAAATATGGGGCGAAGTGTGAAGGCACCTGAAGTTTAGCATGGCCACTATAGAAACGGGTTTTGTCGACGGAAGAATAGACAAAATGACAGATAAACAATCACAATCTGTCATTTTATAACAGAAATTATTATCTGATAACATATAATCTATTTTCTATTATTCCGTCGACAAAACCCGTAGAAAACTCGTTTCTATGGTTGTCATGCTAGATGCTACGCGTGCTGGGAGTCTGATTCTTGACTATTTACGGTTGTTATTACAATGATTTACCATTGTAGGTACTTAATGCTTTTTCTAGGATTTTGAAGACATGTATTTAAGAATTTTATTGGCAGACGTTATCTGTGTAGTTGTCCTAGTGTGTAGTAGATGTTCCACTACCTATTGGCGAAATCAAATCCACATGATTTTTAGGGTTCCGTACCCGAAGGGTGCCAAACGGCACCCTATTACCCCACTTGGCCGGTTTTTACTGACTACTCTATGAGCATATTATTAAGTATAATAATAATATCTTCCCGACCGAATATCAGTCACGCACGGCGGCCAATCTCAACAGAAATTGGGTAAGTAGGTACTACGAGATATTAGTGCACAATAGTTTCTGCCCAAACACAGGCGCACTCGGTTCCTTTACTCTTATAGTCCGATTAATAATATCTACCTCCAAATATCCAATATAGAACAAGGTTATTTTGTATGAACTAATTGAATTAGCGTCTTTACAAAACATCATAATTATATCGATGACATAGTTATTTGTTAATGACTACTATCCAGTGTTATGTGATAATAAGTTCACACAAACTACGGATAATGTGAAAGATAATGAGGTGATAATTACGGCTTATGAATGGGTAATTATGTTTTATGTGTAATCACTATTATAGGAAGGTGTCACTGTGTTACTTCTGTGTTATTTAACTAGGTGAAAGGTTGAAGAGTCGATCGAATTTCCCTTTCAAACTCCTACTTATTAGATGGATACTTACTGGGCTCAATGTGAATGGCAAAGTCCATTGATAGCCTTTCGTTGTCCACTGCGGTCCATAAGGCACTCTCTACAATATACTTCAATACGTTCGTCATTCAATCTGTCTAGCCTTTTTCCAACTATATTCGGGTTGGCTTCCAGTCTAACCAGATGCAACTGAATACCAGTATTTTAACATGGAGCAGCTGCCTATCTGACCTCAACTCGTTCGTCATTAATCCTATAATATTCTCATGGTTATTGACATCATTCAAAGGAATGCCGGGATGGTTCGGTGCAATTATTTCTTATGAACTCTTGACTGGTCAACTCACAACTAGAGTCATGTGGGCCCTTGCAACTGGTAGACGGCGACGTATATATCCTAATAGAACTACAGTTCAATATTCTGTATGGAAATTGGGCCGAATCTACTTATTTGTGCACTAGCCAATGGCATTCCTCAAGCATTGCTACTAAACCATAGTATTTTATTTACTCAACTATAAAGATTTAAATAATTTATTATGTATGTCTGGATTGTTTTGCATGTCCTCGGTTTCAGAGGAATATTAATGTGAAAGTTTTTAACCAACTTCTTCAAAAAAGAGGAGGTTCTCAATTCGTCTGTATGTTTTTTTTTTGTGTATTTTACGCGATTACTCCGCCATTTATGAATCGATTTTGATGATTCTTTTTTTTTTGGTAGGTCATGCTTCAGAGGTGGTCCATATAAATTTTATTACCTTTGCTCCGACTTCCAAAAAAATAAAAAAAAGTGAAAAATAACTTTAATTTCGGAAGTCGGTGGCATAAAATTAAAATTGAAAAGCAAAGACGATTTTCGAAATTAAAGTTATTTTGGACACAAGTTATACAGTACTTACCTCCATAGTTTTACTACTCAATGTCCGTTCAATTGGACCGGAGCGAAATAGGATAAAAGAAATGCGTGTGCGCTCCCAAATTATGTCAATGTCAAACAGATGTTCCTCACAAATATGAAGCAATAGGAGTTATAATGCTCATAATTTTATTAGAGTTATAATGCTCATAATTTTATTATAACACAAGTCATACAAAGGTACTTACTAGAATCCCTTGGCTATTTGGAATGTATTTCTAACTAGCTTTTGCCCGCGGCTTCGCCAGCGTGTAGGTCACAGAGAATCCTACGAGAACGTACTACCGGGATAAAGTGACCCTTTGTCGTATGATCCTATGTGCTAGCCTAAGTCATGGTCTATCCGTGTGCCAAATTTCATCCAAATTCATCCGTTCAGCCATTAGGCCGCGAAAAGATAACCCGCTTATTTATGTAATTTTAAATTATACGTCTCCGCAGTAGCAATGAACGAATATTTCATTTGCTTGCGCACCTAAACTTTGTCTGCTACTGTTTTTATAACAAAAAATACAGCAACCTTGGTTTTGAACCGTCTGTCGAACCGTATCGAGTGATACAATACATTTTAATTAGCAGCATATCTAGTACCTACATGTTATAAATTGAAGTCGCTTTTCTTGTCTGTCTGGGAAACCGCGTTGTTTTTCTAAATTTTTGCGGTTTCATACAATTTATGGGAGGTTTTTATTGGCCGCCCAACTGTTGATTGGGCTTTGGAAGCCCGATAACAATTAAAATCCTACTGTGTGACAGTTGGAGGATACATTCATAATAAACTTACATATATACCTATATGTAATAAAATAAAATCCTAACTAATACCTATTATAAATTCGAAAATAACTCTGTCCCGATTCCGACAAAATGGCAAGGAGCAGATGGCATCCTGGGGAAGGACATAGGTAGGGTACTTTTTATCGACATACCACGCGGGTGGGAGCTAGTATAATATAAAATCCATCCATCCAATCCATCCAAATGTGGGTGTAAACACGGCTACATAATCAAGCTTATTCTGGAATTTATAGTTTGATATTATACAGGGTGTTAGGGTAGACACCGTTATCCTTGAAAGTAGTGGTTTGGTGTCATCTTTAATATACTTTTTCTATGGGACCAAAAGTCTGTGTGTGTGTGTGATGACGAAGCCGCGGGCATAAGCTAGTTAGAAATACATTCCAAAGAGCCAAGGGATTCTAGTAAGTACCTTTGTATGACTTGTTTTATAATTATGAGCATTATAACTCCTATTGCTTCATATTTGTGAGGAACATCTGTTTGACATTGACATAATTTGGGAGCGCACACGCATTTCATTTATCCTATTTCGCTCCGGTCCAATTGAACGGATATTGAGTAGTAAAACTATGGAGGTACTGTATAAATTGTGTCCAAAATAACTTTAATTTCGGAAGTCGTCTTTGCTTTTCAATTTTAGTTTTTTGCCACCGACTTCCGAAATTAAAGGTATTATTCATTTTTTTTTTTTTTGGAAGTCGGAGCAAAGGTAATAAAATTGAACAGCTGATTTTTCTTTTGCGATTTTAATTTTGGTCCCATAGAAAAAGTATATTATGGATTACCAAACCACTAGTTTCAAGGATAACGGTGTCTACCCTAACACCCTGTATAGCCGTGTGTCTGTGTACCATAGGTACACCTCTGCCTAACCCTTCGGGGTGGGGGGGGTCGATGTTTTGTCAAGTTGTAAAAGGAATGCGAAGCAGGGGCGGTTCGCTAGTTACTTTAGAAGTAATCTAGTGTACCATTTTACACAATTTAATGCTTTTAGCTTAGTAATGGCTAACATAAACTGGTTTGTGGTTGCAATTATGATTAGTTTCGGCTTTTTAGAGTGTATTTACTGCGTTTAACAGTTAATTACCTGTTGTCAGGCGTAAGTTGTTTGTTAGTAATTATAATGTGTTTAACACAGATTCTTGTGAGATTATTGCTGATGTTGTTGCATTCTTTGGTGTGGTCGTTTATGAATGAAAATACGATGAGTTCATTGATTAGGTACCCAGGTACTATTTCTTTGTAACACGACACGGAAGATGATAGTAGGTAGGTACGTATCTGCAGTAGGTGTATATGGAACACTATTGTATTGTGTTTTTCAGTGATATAACATCACATCACTCCTGTATTCCCTGAAGGGTTAAGGTGCTGGTAACTCTCAAGCTTCGAATAGTTTATGTAATTGCATTTTACGGTGAAAAATGGGTTAATAAAAAAAAAAAACATGGTTCCTGGGGGCTTAAAACGGTCACTTTAGCAGAATCATAATACGAAAATATTATGAATCCTCGTAAAATGTCACAAACTGAAAATTCATATTAGGATCTGCGTGTAATTCATATTACGATATATATCATCTGTTTGACAGTTTTCTATGGAGATTCGTAAAATGGTCCACAAATTATGAATTGCTTTATGTCAAATTAGAGGAATTGCTAATGACAGCTGGGATTCAGGAAATGAACTGCTTTTAGAGGAATTCCTAATGTGGCCGGTTTAGGCCCCCTGCTTTATAGTTAGTTCAGTTATTATGCAAAGTTTTATGATCTAATTTGAAGTATTTTTTTTAATACTAGCGCTTTATAGTTCGTTTAAGAGGTAACTAACAGTTCGGTTTAGGGTTAACTTTGGTTTTTTTTCTATCGAGAAAATTTTATGTAATCGTGGTTTCGCCAAACATAGGACCTGGCATCAATCCTCAATTTTAACGTATATTTATTTCAAAATTAATGTTGCAGTATTTTCGGCATAACGGAGGATCATGCTAAGCAATTTCAGGTAGGAGCCTTAAGTCCCATGTACTTAATAGGGAGCGAGCCTAATATCAGTGATATAATATCATTGATAATACCTCGCCTCTTCCTCCTCTGATACTGCGTCGCTGGTCTAATGGTCCCAAGCGCTACTGCGGGGCATAAGGTCCTGCGGGTTTTGATTCTCAGGTCTGGCAATGATAATGAGTTTTTCTATCTGGAATTGTAGCAGCCCGGAGTCTGGTTTTGTGCTTGGTTGATGGCAATAGGCTCGCCTCCTATTACATGGGACTTAAACGCACATAACTGGCGAAATGTGGGTGTATCTACTGTACTATAGGTAGGTACCCCTCTGCCCAATCTTTCGGGGTAAAAAGGTGTTATGTTATGTTATAACATCGTAGTAATTGCTGCTACTCCATCTAGCATGCATTCGTTTATGGTTTTGGTCATTCAATTATATCGGTCTACATTTTACTTGAACTAGAAATACCTATGTAGTTCCGTTTATAAGTGTTTGTGTCTAGGTGATAAATCCTAAAGTGATGCAACGTTTCACAAAAGGGAATAATCTACTTTTAAAAGTTAACGTGATATGTTACGAAGTGTGGCCGAACAAATACGAGCCAAATATTAGGGTGCCGAAATCGAAACCGCAATCGCGTACCGCAACTGTCTTTGGATATCTATCTATCACTACATATTATAAAACAAAGTCCTCCGCCTCGTCTGTCTATCTCTGTTCGCGATAAACTCAAAAACTACTGCACCGATTTTTTCACCAATGGATAGAGTGGTTCTCGAGGAAGGTTTTAATAATTTGTCAAGCGGGCGAAGCCGCAGGCATAAGCTAGAACATTATAAATTAAAGTCTCTTTTCTTGTTTGTCTGTGGACATACAGACAAACAAACGTTAAAACGTTGTTCTTCTACACCACGCAATAGATTTTGATGAGGTTTTATACTATCATTTATAGAATTTATTCCGGAAGGGTTATAAGTATAATACGTTTAATATAAGTTACAATTAACTAAGAAATCTCGATGTTTTGTCAAGTCGTAAATACCGTGCGAAGCAGGAGCTGGTCGCTAGTGTCTAAATAGATGGAAACATATATAACCTGCTTGTGGTTGTCTGATCGGCTTCCACAACAGTTACCAACCTCCCCGATTCTGTCTCCTTAATGCAATTCACTTGTTTCTCACATTCTAATTCAAGAATACCATCTGCTCTCTAAAGAAACGTTGTGAAAAAAAAATGTTCCCAATTTAGAATCCTTCTAAGGATTTAAAAGCCACTTATATTTTGGCAACGTAATCCTTTATGCTAATTAGATATTTCACCTGCTTGAAATAGTAATTAGTATTAATTTGGACAGGTGGGAGGAGTTATCTCAAAGTACTTACAGGTGCTAAACCGGATTTTAAGTTGACGTTAATTCTTTTCAAGCCCGCTAAGTCGCATTTGAAGTTGTAAGTTAGAAAAAGGTAGATACTACATATACCTATTTGTTTTTACCCGACTACGGCGAAGACAAAAGGAGGGTTATGATTTTGAACGGTATGTATGTATGTATGTATGTATGTATGTTCATCTGTTCCCTCCTATCTTCTAAACCACCCATCACAATTTGACAAATAAAGTATCGTTGGAAGCGTTTTGATCGTCCGCTGGTTATAGGCTATATGACGTCACATTAAATTAAAAATGGCGCCCTCTAGAGGACATAAAGTAAGGAACTATTAAAAAAAAACCGGAGTCACACGTAATCAGTTCGATTTATGCCCTAACACGTGTGACTCCGGATTTTTAATTTGTCTGTCTGCGGTGTCTTGTTTATACCTTTTTAGTCGTAGTTGGGTTTTAGTTTTTATTACTTATTAGCTGTTGAAATTATTCCTTTTGAATAAGCTGAAGGGTCATTGCCCTTTTAAAGATTAACTAAGTAATAACAAGCTTCTATAAACTAAGAACCATTTGTAGAACCTCAGGGGGACTCGGGATATTTGGATAACTTAACTAGTACGTTAGCTAGATGAAAGTTGTTACGCAACCGACTCGGTGATCAATGTAGAATGGCAAAGAACATGTATCGAACCTATTTAACTCTTCAAATAGCACAAAGTAGGAACTTCTGAACAAATGCTCGCAGACAGGCGCGACTAGACTCTGGTGGAATGATTTCTATGAAAACACGGAAATTGTTCTACCGACAGCGGCTCGGGCTTGTCTGTGAGAGCCCTAAAACAAGAAAACAAAAAAATATACAAAAAGGAAAATTCAAATAAAGAGGCTTGACGCCCCTCAACCTTTCAAAAATCGAAACTACTCATAAGTAAGCTTACATAATACTTTAGTCAACGTCGTATACACCCCTATTTTGGATGTTAACCCTCATTTTGTTCCCCAGATCGATATGACACGGGGTGCACGAAGGAAGTGCAACCGGGGCAGTTTGCACTTAGAGTTAGGAATTTATTTGCGGAGCTACGAATACATAGGAAAGGAATATGATCGATCAAATTATTCATATTTTTTTCTTTTAATTATGCGTAGGATTACGTGAGATAATCAGATAGTCGGGCTAAGTGGAAAAATTAAGAGAGTAGGTACTTAGGATCATTGGACTTACACAAAACTGGTGATATGTGAGTGTATATTATAGGAAGGTCTGCCAAACCTTTCGGGGAATACAGGCGTGTTGTTATATTACTTATTTTCATAGTATATGCATGTATTCAACAAAATGAACTAAAGTAACGGAAGTAATAAGAGCGGGCCCATGGGAGCGAAAATAGTAAAACCTTCGCAGTTTGCAGTACCATACTTAGTTCTGTTGTTTGAAAATAGTTGCCGCAATGGTTGTTATTTTGAGACTGCACTGAATGCCAATCTGCTGAATACAATCAGACAATACAAATGGAATGTCGTCTTGCTTTACTTCAAACAAACAAAATGCTTTGTAATTTAAGGCACAAAAACTAAAAAAAAAACAACCCACTTCCAAAAAAACACTACAAAGTGAAAAATAACTTTAATTTCGGAAGTCGGTGTCTTTGGTTTTGAATATACTTACGTTTTTTGTTTTTTTTTGCAAATAAGTTTCCATTTCTCGCTGTTTAGTGGGTCAGTTTGTAATTTATCTAAGTTACGATAGCCTACTCATCACCTTTTATAAAATATTGTGTTTCCTGATGTAGGGACGTGGCAACCATATTAAAGTATAAAATAACCATATTAAAGTGTATGTGAGTTTCTATGTTTGTAAACGCACCCACGATACAGGAAGATATTCCTAGGGTGGGGCAACGTTTGTAAAAAAAAAAAAAACAAATATCGAATCGCAACCCGTGAAATACTTATTATTTTGTAGTTTCGGTGGCCATCTGTGGTCTTCATCATCAGTTCCACTTCACCAAATGGTGCTTTTCGAGAGCAACTGCACGAGTAACTATAAAAATACCCAAATCGCTATAGGTGTGCCTATAATATTTGAAGAGTTCCCTCGATTTCTCCAGGTTCTTGGGATTTTGACGAGTTAGGTATGCGAACATAAATGTAGGGAACCGCTGATTTTTTTTCGCGATTTCACGATTGGTCCCATAGTGAAAGTTGTTTATAATGATGAGTACATGACCCCTTAAGCGGATTAAAACGACAGAAATTTAACCTATCTACCAGAAAAAAAGGAAAAATATGTCCTCTATTAATAAAATATAGAGGCAACATTAAATTGTAACAGCTTTAATTTATACCTTCTTGTAACTTTTCTGACTGCATGTATGTCTCGGGGTGCATCCTACCCCTCTGATCTCGCCCCTCAACGCGTGCGGCCTGCAACTAATGACGATGTTCTATCAAAACACATCGACTGCTAAACTTTAGCTGCATCTCGCGATAAAACTTATCTTTTTCTTTTTCAACAAAAGCCTCAAGACTCCTTCGTCAGGAGTTTTTGTTAAAAAAAGATAAAGTTTAGTTTTATGAAGGATTTGAGGTCTCTGATCTTGGGATTTATATCTTTTGGCGGCTAAGTATGTCTAGTCTGTGTATTGTATGTTAGAGATTCAACTCGTAGAGGGCATAAAACGTTGCGGAAATGTCCGAAAGGGATACCGGGACCTTGGCAACAGGCAACTGAAGGAACACGGGTGGGTTTTAGTCAGTAAAAGTCTGACATGCCCTTCCGTTCCACCTAGAGCGGGAGGAATCATTTGATGATTTCCCACACTCAAAAAAAAATAAAGAGGGCATAAAACACATCTTGAAGCTAAAAAAAGGAGTATTTAAGGATCGTAGTAGGTGACAAAGTCGTGATTTTAAGTTTATGTGTCTTCAAGCTCTCCAGAATAAAATAGCGCTATGGCTAACATAACTCGAGTTACCGATAAAATTACATCCATATTAATATTTAAATGTGTCATAGATATTTAATGATCTCATTGTTATTGTTCTAAATATAGGTAGCTCAGACCAAATAAAAAATCAAGACAGACCGCTGCGAACAATTCAATGAAGCATGCCAAAACTACACCTCCACTCTGTACATACACGCTCACACGCACACGTTTACAATCAAAATACACCTCATGTTTACGAAACCGGCCTCACGTCACTGACAGTGCTCTGTCTTGGTTTTTTATATGGTCTGAGATAAGATTAAATTAATAAAAGTATTTTATACAATTCATAAAGTTTGACTACCATTACCGTACCTACTATGAATTATACGCCACCCTTCCTGTAAATTGCAACTGCTAGGCTTTTTATGTATAATAAGCCTCTTATTTATTTACACTAACGATTTAAAAAACTACCTATGTAAACAAGCTATCGTGAAGTGAATGTCAATGACGATATCTTTGACGCTGTAATAAAATAAAATGTGAAGTCATCGGAGAATAATTTTGAAAACCATACCTACCTATTTGAAAATTTTCCATTGTATAAAGAATAACGAAAATGATTTAGAACTAGCTCACCCGACAGACGTTGTATTGTCCAAATGATATCTCATACAAAAATAGAAAAAATGACGTTAAGTTTTTCCTGAATTTGAAAAGTTTCCCGGAATATTAAGAACATTTAATAACATTTTTAGCGAAATTGTGATGTGCTTACAACGAACAGCATTTAACTTTTATTTACATACTTAGATATCAATTTTCTTAATTATTCTCTCCTTGCTAAAATTTGTCATTTAATGTGTTTAAACACAATCACGCTAGTTTAAAGGACAAATAATATAATATACACTTTCGGGTATATTATAAATTGTTAACACACGCAGTCGTTCAACGGTTTCGTAAGTAGAATATTATAAAATCAAAAGTCATTTATTCAAACTAGGCTGAGATTCAGCACTTTGCGAACATCATATTATACGTATAACCTACTCTTCTCTACTGGTAAACCATACCAAGAACAAATCAAGTCCTTCCTGGGATTGCCTGTCAGTGTCCTAACAACACTTAAGTATGTGTGTACACGTGTACAGTGACCGGCTATTGCATTATAAACTAATAATAACAAGCCAATGACATTAGCACTTTCGCCGGCCGGTTCTAGGCCATGTTCTAATTAACTGATTATTTTTATACTAGAATGCGTGCGAAATAAAAATTTAATGCTATTTCTATCGGTGATTAATTTGTATTCCGTTGAGAATGGATTAATTCGGAACAGAATATATTTAAATTCAATTTTGTAGCTGTAAAAGAATTGATAGCAGTTTAGAAAACCATTGGAATTCACGTTCCCATGTAAATGATTGGAATTTACTTGAAATATAGGTATCGTATATTGATTCTAAAAACACTGATCACTGAATGTTAATACGATTTCTAACAGATTTTATCCATATAGTATCGAAGTGTTAAGTAATTTATGTAAAGAAATACCCACGTTTGACTTTCAAATAAATACAGTCGAGCTAACAAAACGCCCACGTGTTCAGAATTTATTGGGACATAAAAATACTGCATTCTAAGTCAACAAACAACGAGTCTGTTTACAAACAACTTCTATAGTTCGTTTAGTCAAGTTCACGAAATTCTAGTTCAATGTTCGCTCAAGGCGGGGGAGGCAAAGCTATTCGTATAGCTATGGGTTTTGTTCGAGACAGGAGGGTTCGCGTGTCTGCCAACCAAGGTACCCAAGCACAATAGACCCCGTGGTTCATAGCTATGGCTATACTGAATGCGCCGCGCCATTCGCGAGTCGCTTGCGAGCTTCGGACTTGATCGGCCGTTTGCATTTGAATTTTAAACGCGGTTTACTAGTTCTTTTTTTTAAAAGAGGTACAATAAATCCAATTTTAAATTTCGCGCGCGTTCTTAACTACGTGCTTACGTTGGTTGTTGACAAAAGAGTTCTCGGACAGTTTTTGTGAGGAGGCAGTGAGTGCACATCTTTACAATTGCTGAATGGACACAATGGGACTTCTCCACAAGTAATTTTCGTCACGGGAAAATGTAAGCGTAAGCATTGTGTTCTGTTGTTCTCTTCGGACGAAGCGCAGGAGTCCGGTTATTACCTACTTACTTAATTTCTCTTCTATTTATTTCTTTTTTCTTACTTAATTTTCATTGGATCATTAGCTTGGCGGCGTAATATTCTTTTTTTGTTTGTTATTTATAACAGTCGTCATATTATTGGCTGGTAGACCACAAGACAGGATAATTGCATAATTATTCCCACAAATACGTGCATTCATTCATGTCTTAATTTGGTGTAAGGTCGTTTTTTATATTTTGTGAACCGCTCGCATATCGCTCGGGAAATGATTTTCAAAATAGGAACACTCTTTTCAAGTGTTTTTTTTTAACAGCCAGATTCAATATCTACCTACATTTTCGTTTTTCTTTTTGAAGTACATATTCAAGTGTGCATACAGTTGTCTTACTTGTCTTGTTCTTTGGTCAGTTGCATTATTGAATGAAGTCGTTCAAGGCTCATATTGCGCGGTCAGTGAGTGCATAAGCCCTGCTCTATTTACCGCAAAACTTGTAAATGTAAGCCAACAGTCAACTGCAATATTGTACAAAAAATTCAACACATTCGCTACACATTTCTATTCACTCCACATTGTCACTGCATAATATTATGTTGTAATAAACACAATTGCTTGAACGGTTTGGGACAACCAGTGTGGTAATTGAATGATAATAACTTTTAATACGTACCTAGGTAGTTTGTGGGTATTTATGTACCTATATCTATACACATAACCTGTAAAAAAAATGTACTGCTCGCAATTTAGTGATAATTATATTTAATTGAAATTAATTTCGGACGTAATTGGAGGTAATTTGTGTATTGCAGACATGCATAATACGTACCTACGTATTATATTTATATAATAAATACCTTTAGTAATATTTTTTTATTCGTTGCTTACCTATTTAATAAATTCAATTAGCCTTTTATCCGCGTTACCTATAAGGTTTCTATACGCAGTAGATAAGACGAGAGTTTTCTATTTTTTTATTTTGTAGGAGTTGGTAGCTATCTCGTCTCTCATCTACATAATATAGCATAGAGGCCATAGAGCATAATCAGTCTATAATGTTCCCACTACTGGGACACAGGCCTTCTCTCGGTGAAAAGGAGTGGACCGTAATTCACCACGCGGGTTGGTAGATGTCACATGTCTTCGAATGCTTGGTTCCAGGACATGCTGGTTTCCTCATGATGTGTTACTTTACCGTCAATTATTTATTCAAAGTGAAGCGCCTGATTGGATTCGAGCCTAGGTCCTACAACTCGTTAGACGCGGCTGTTACCACTAGGCCTATGTGGCCTACCTTCATATAATAAAATAGTAATGAAGATTTTTTTCCATTTGTCTAGATGTATGTTCCGGATTTGCGCAAAAACGGCTGAACGCATTTGGCTGAACTTTTGGCATACAGATAGTTTATAACCTGGATTAACACTTCGACATCCACGCGGGCGAAGCCACGGGCAAAAGCTTTCGTTCATTTAAACATTATCCGTTTCGCTTAGCCAATTATAGGTACCTACCTAGGTATAATAAACTTGTGTTAAGTATGAAATTCAACAATTAAAATGTTACAATGGATTAATTTCATAACAACAATTAGCGGACCGTGTAATTTGTTCAAAAAACGCGCATATTTTGTCCAATTTGGCTGCACTCGTTGTTACCTTGGTAGGTACAATAAGTCTCAAAAAGATGTATATGTTATGGACCAAGTAATAAATAGGGGCATTTTTCATAATGCCTGTGCATTATGAATAATGACAAGCTATTTAGGGCGAAATAATTAATAATATTTTGAACTTCTTTATTTATCACATTGCCTCGTTATTATAAATATTGCCGTGTGGTCTTTGGGCAATCTGATAATACACAGGTATTTAATTATGGTAAAGTCATCATAGGTCAGCAATTTAAATATTGATTCTACGTTTGAAATCAAAATAATAGTAATAAAACCTGGTTTTAATATTGCTGCCCCATAGGTGACTAGCATTATAAAAAATGCCCGGTCGATTTGATTATTTCAATAGTTGTAATCATACTGCCCTCTCATATTGGGCATTTTTTATAATGCCTCAAACTCAATAAATAAACTCAAAGCATTTATTTCAATTAAACCATTTACAGGCACTTTTGAATTGTCAAAGAGTCGGTCAGTTAGTCAGAGAGTTGAAGCTAGTTGCCCTAATAACCACTTGGTCCATAACATATAGGTACATCATCAAGAATTCATTTGATTGCTTGTCTACAATTTGTACCTACAAATACAAAATACGATATAAATGTGTAGTTACAATTAGCTATGAACCCAAAATGTGTAATATATTCTGTGGCTATACGTTGATGGATCAAAGATTGTAGACAATTAAATGAATTCTTTTCGATGTTATATTATACCTCGCATCCTTTTTGAGGCTGACTGTACCTACTTTTATGAGCTGTTGAGCAGAAACTAAGAGAGCTCGAGTTTTTTAATTACCTACTTATTTACTTGACTTTAATGAAAAATTCTTTGGCAACTTTTACTTACTGGGGTTTCCAACATTTTTCTATTCTAAGATTTCCTACCTATAAACGTGATCTCGATACCATTTCAACGCCTTTTTTTATGTTGGAAAATCGTCAAATGATGTCGTATCCCGCTCTGGGAGCGGGAGGAGCGGGAGGGCGTGTCAGACATTTACTGACAAAAAAAACCACCTATGTTCCTTCAGTTGCCTGTTGCCAAGGGCTCCGGAATCCCTTTCGGACTCTCTTGCAACCTTTGGCAGACGATTTTAACGCCTAACATACTGGAATAGAAATTGCAAACAACTCCGTACTCTCAATTTCTGTACATAAGTAGGTAGGTAATTTTCCACATTTTTCTTCATAACACCAAAAATTCCATATCTTTTGTCACCAGTTGGTTCCTACTTACCCACTTGTGTAGTGCACAGTAGCACTATTAGGCGACGCTCAATTCCTATTTAGGCGGACAAGGCCACTCCATCAATATTGTCCGTCCGTCGGTTTGTCCGTGTCTCTTAATGACGGACAAGACACATCGTTTCTCGTTACACTAATGTTTATAACGTGTATGAAAGATTGCCCCGTATGCTATATCTTCAGATTTAACACGGTACTCGGGTCTTTAACCGGTAATATTAATACCGGTAGCGATTCCAGATATCTGTGTTGAATTGATCACCTAGTCGTGAGAGAATGATTATGTGAGAGAGAGATCATGAGATTTCTTCAAATGAAAGTAAATTGAGAGTAGGTAAATAAATAGATATTAGTGTAGTACCTAAGTCAATACTTTTACCACAGTTTTATTTTACATACCTACTTGGCTTTTTATTTATTTTATAAATTGTTGTAGAAAGATGCCCACTATAAACTGAAGTATGCAATTGGCGTCTCCGAATAAAATAAAAAACATACACATAGCATTACGCCTGACGAAATTTGGGTGTAGGTACTATAGCTACACCTCTGCTTAACCTGCTAACTTCGGGGGTTACAGGCGTAACGAATAAAATAGGAAAAAAAAAATATCCCAATAGACGAAGTACCGCAATTTCTTCGATTATCATACATATAACACGATACAAAAGTCTTCAAAAAGACATACAACGCAAAAGAAATACAGTTGCGACCAAAATTACTTGCCGTAACGAGATTGACTCCCAGACATTGCCATATATTTACGTAAAATACGTCCCAAAATGGTGCATTGTGCTTTTGAATGCGCCCGCGTCTGTCGATCACGGCGGTCACCATTCAAGGCCTGCACGATTCACACGGGAGCAATAAAACAGCAATTTAACTTGGTATTGTGTACCGAAAATGACAATATATAAGTACTTATTGAAGCACGTAATAAGTTGTTATAGAGGCATTTACTCGTAAGTTTTTGATCGTCTCTTAGTATGAAAGGAAACGTTTATGAGAAGAACCTTTCAGTTTTAGACATCTATGTGCTGGTTTGAAGATAATGACGGGTCTGTCTCTACTGTCAGTGAGGAAAAAGAAGAAAAAAAAGTTTTTTTCTGCGCCGGCGCCGCTTTTCTAGGATGATTACAATTTAGCCGAATACACTTATGATACTTATAGGCTTCTTTTATTTATTTATGAAACTCAATAAGGTGCAATATTGAAATTGATATTTCAAAACTTCTAGACAAAAAACCTAGTTTCCTTTCGCCTGGCACAGAACCAGTGACCACTAAACCAACCGACGGCCCATTTTGTAAATCACAAACATTTTGCATGCTTTATTCTGATATAAGCAATGTATGCACCGTCATGATATCTAAATCTGATCTTATAATGGACAGACAAAAACTGTACAGTAGCGCTATACATAATGTGAAATGGGCGCAGTAAGTAAGTTACTACACGACAATTTTAACTGTCAGTAGCCGAAATAAAGTTGATTTTTCGGTAGCATCCTCAGCCTTTCATGTACTGTTAGTGGCCTGTACAATGATTGTTAATGCCGATGATTGTCAACATGAATGTTCCCACAATTAACAATGTAGGTACGATTTAATACCGTTAATTATACCGGCTTCTCGTTAAACGAGATTTCGTACCGCGGGAGATCGGGGCTTTGTTTAATATTTATTAAGCTGTTTGCAGCATTAATACCTATGTATTTAACCTCAAGTAACTACTTATCGTTCCTATCTTTAGACAAAGTTGATTTGGTAGGTAAAAGCCTCTGTTTTTGTTGCTCTGATAATTTCTCTAACTATTATTATATTCATTTATTACGAAGTATTTACGATAGGTATGAAAACTAAAACTGCCATATAAAGGCTGAAACAAACAAGTATTTGTTGCCTTTGACAAAATAATTGCAAGTGTTCAAAAGATAAACTTGTACAAAGTGTTCATAAAAACGCTAAACAACAAAGCAAAAATCTTTACAATTAAATTCAAAGGTGTTAACAATTTTGCAAAGCTAGATCTTTGTGAAGCCTTTCATCAGGTTACCTTTAACTCAAGGCTTAGTTCAAGGCTCGGCTCCGTAGATGACATAATGGATGTCATAAACGTTCCGACAATGACGACGTTGTCATTATCGTTACTTTACGATACTAACATTAATGACATCGCAGTCAATGCAATGTCTCAACTATTTTAACTTGATTTCTTCATTAGAATTTGTTCTGCAAAGTCGATAGTTATTTGGAAAATTACTTTGTGGGATATACTAAAGAAGTGTTTTCTACTATGTGTCTGAGAGTTAATTGGCGAAAAGTTGGAACAGTGTTCCTTTTGGGCAATTGGATATACTTACCTATAGTTATATAAGTGTAAAGTAGTTCCTTAAATAGAGTAACAAGTTCAAAACAACGTAGATGTATGTCCTGCCTGCTTTAGGCACAATCAAGTTTAACCTCAAAACCAATCTCAAGTTGGAAAACAATTACTACAAAGCGTGAAATTAAAGAATGAATTAAACAAAACCTACTCTTCCCTATAAAGTCCTAATTAATCACAAAGAAATACCTTCAAACGAAGTACGCATACATCTACATCCTTATAAATAGCCGTAAAGTCCCCTTCCCATGAACACAAGTGCGGGCGCACAGCATGACGATCGGCTATCTCTAATTAATCTGGCTTATTGGACATACCGAGGGTGAACCATGGTGTGTGGCTCGTTCACTGGAGAACCGTGCTTGACGGCGTTTATTTTTGAAGATGATATTAATTCAATGACGAGATTTGTTTCTTCAAACACGTGTTGGGACTTAGAAATGGTAATTTATGTTCTTTGTGTGACGTTATATGTTGTTTGAAAGATGAAAGTGGAATTGATTGACATTGGATGCCTGTGGAACTGGTGAAATTTCTTCTTATTTCTAAACAAAAAACTTTAACTTCGAAAATGATAAAGTCAATTAGAATTTTCCTGGACTGCAGTTATGAATAAGGAATGCAAAGGAAAACAAAGACAGGGAATTATGTTTTTATCTGTATTCAGATTTTGAGCTATCGTAGGTAAATTGTGTCTTAATCAGACAATCATACGAGCGCTTCATAGTAATTCTACACAAGACACTAAAATATTGACTAAAAGCAATAGTGACATTATTATATCTGCCAATCTGCGACGTCTGCCTCGTGCGTCAGCGTCGTGTTCGGCTCCGGTCTAAATGCAATTACGAACCGGAGTCGTGTTTGATTCCGGATCAAATTGTGCCGTAACCGGAGTTAAAGGCGTCTTCGTGTACTCCTGCGGGGTAATTGCGTAACACACTCGCACTCCCAATGCTATTCATTTAGTCATATCACCAATATTCATTGTGTTTTTACGTTGTCGGGCAGACGTTTTTTAAATACTGGTATTCAGCTGCATCCGGTTAGACTGGAAGCCGACCCCAACATAGTTGGGAAAAGGCTAGGCAGATTGATTTGAGCAGACGTTTTTTTAAATATGTGCAGCAAATTTTTGTTGTGATAGAATCAAAGCCGGAGTTAAAGGCTTCGTGTATACTGGCTTCAATATCGAATATTGAAATACCCTCGAATTATAACTTATAAATTATAATTCCTATTGTTCTCTGTAACCAAGTATTATTATTCTCTAAATAATAATATGAGTAGGTAATACAATGATCTTCATTTGTTTGTTACAAAGTTTCAGCAGAAGTACAGACTTTCGCAGAAGGCAAACAATAGGGCTATAAAGTGAGAGAAGTCATAAGCCTTGTGTTTGAACATCGAGTAGTTTTATGGAGGAGGTTTTTATCTTCGGATGGGTCAAGGTTATCTACTTGCAATGTTCATCGTCGTGTCGTGTTGAACTCTTGATGCTCATTTATTTTGTAACAAGACAGCTCTGTAAGTTGTCACTTTGTTTGTGTCAAAAGATCATTAAAAATTATTGTTTGGAAGTATTGACAATTGAAGTAAGACAATTAAAGACAAGGTTATGCAGCCAAAAGTTATGCGCCAGTTTGCAGGAGGCTTTGAGTTCATAATATTACTATATCACTTATACTTGGTAGCTACCTAGCAAATTATTGATTCTTGAACATTATAAATTCTCATTTAAAGTGTTTACCTTAAAGATCTTTCAAGAATATATATATAATAGATAACAATAATATATATAGATAGCGTAGCATATCTTTATTTTGGAGCTTTTTCTGGCAATCAAAACCATTGTCCATTTACCCCCACCAGAACCCCCTATCACTCAAACAATACAAGTAGCAATAGGTAATGACGATATCGATCGCAATAAGCCAGTGTTGGCTACAGGTGGTGTGGTGGTGGTCTTTGTTTTGGTGCGGTCATCGACCCCGGCTCCTGGGGGGCGGCAGGCTGTCTGTCGCACCCTCAGTGCATGCGCCTTGATGCCGACGTGCACGCATATTAAATGGGGTGGTCGTATCGTTCGTGTAATGGTAGCTTTAAAATGACTTGTTATGACGCCATTTCTGTTTGATAGTGAGACAGTCTTTTGAGATTCGAATTGGAAGGCTAAGAAAAGATGTTTGATATCTTTGTTAAGTTGTTGATCATTAGTAAGTACATAAGAACCTTTTTCTTATCTTAGAATCTAATTAATTAAGTAGCTAATAAATGAGTCTGCATGCTGTACCTAGCTACCTATGACAATGACATGAGGATTCCGTCCAGATTTTGATCTACTTTTGATTCCGGTGGTTACAATATCGGATGCCAAAGACATCAAAACAAAGCATGAAAACTTTTAGCAACATTTAAAAGCTTAATTGTCTTATGTCAGCAGTATTGTGTAATAATTTAACAAAACATAATTAAAATATCAACTTACAAAACAACCTTGCATAATTATGTCCACACGAAAGCGTCAACTGACAAAGGAATATTAAATCTCCCACATAATCGATTAGTCCACGAGACCGCTCAGTCGTGGGTGTAGTACACACTGGCTGGCAATATCCGGACTCTGAGCTGCATTAATGTTGCATAATGAGCCTTGAGTCTACCGTGGCCTTAGTGCTCGACTTGGGATACTTTTGTTTTTTAAAGCTACGAATATGTTATGTCGTGTAGGTAAGTGTTAGTAGTCAGAGTAAACAAAGAGAATTTTAATTTGTTTCTATGTCTTTGCAATTAATCTTGTAAAGATAACCAAAAAAGGGCCCGTATTACAGAACCTCACTCAAGACTCGTGCATTACCTACTTTACCTACTGTATAATAGTTTATTTATCCTAATAAACTAGTTTTATGTAATGCTTGAGTGAAGTTCTGTAAAACGGGCCTTTATGTCTATGTCAAATAAAAGTCTCCGAGTAAAATAAAATGAAACTACCCACTTTTATAAAAAGTTCAGTAACTTTTTATAAAAGTGGGTAGTTTCATTTTATTTATATAGTTATAATTTCAGTTGAAGACACGGTTGGCGCAGTGGCTGAGCGATAGACTGCTGCGCAACGTGTCTTGGGTTCGATTCCCGCACGGAACAAATATTTGTATGATCTGCAAGTAGTTGTTCCGGGTCTGGGTGTTAGTGTATGTGAGTTTCTATGTTTGTAAACACACCCACGATACAGGAAGAAATTCCTAGTGTGGGGAAACGTTTTTAAAAAAAAAAAAAAAAAAAATTATATCGGTCGACAGTTAGTCAGTCATATAACTATCGTTAGTGTTTCTTCTGGGAATACTGGCGTGACGTTATGTTGTTCAGTTACTTATATTATCTGTTCTACCTCATTATTTTAAAAGTTTTCGGGGTTTTAATATTTTATTTAAGCTTTTCCAACTTAATTCTCTGAACAATGCTGAGGAATTTGTATCACTTAAGCCAAAACATAGATACGTCTTATTTTTTTTAACTTAATTTTGTTATTTATTACCTATGGCAAGGTTTTCCTAGTCGCCAGGATCGAGTAGCATGCTCCATCATGTCTCGTGGGTGTCGTTAACTCATAAGAGGCGACTATAATCATACTGTGCCCGCTAATGGTCCCGCTGGCTAAAACTATTATTGCTGTATCCCCTACGACTGTTGTAGAGGTCTATTAGATACCTAAGCTTATAAAAGGCATTTTTTGGCCAATGGTTATTTAGCAGGTTGGTTCTAATTTTTTTGCTGGAACAAGAAAGTAATTAGTTCGGTATGTTTGTGTTTATTTCGTAACCCCTAGCTTCTTTGGTGGTCAGTTGGACACACCTGCAAGCACATTTAGCAATCAATTTTTAAGTAGTAAGTAGGTATATACTAACTTAGGTATAAATATCTAGAATACCTACAGATTGCTAAATTAACATTGGCAAAGTTACTTTATAAAAATATTTAGAGTAGTCATAATTGTGATCATTAACGTTATTGTGTACCTAATCAAAATATCTCAACTTGGATTTAAATAATCAATGTTTTTCTTAACTCATAATTTTGGTACATGAATTATTCATGCATAAAATTATCAGGAGCACACTGTATGTAAGCCTTGCATAGTGATTACATAAAACGGACAATGAACCCTATTTCCGGCCGGATCTAAAGTTCTCCGTACGTGGTTATTTGAGAAACGAGCAACTAAAATAAACGAATATATTGTTTGCGATTAGGTATTCAGTACACGATTTTGTTTTTTATAAACGTGTAACAAACAGAAAATAAGTTTCAGTGGATGTATCAATGGATGCTTTAATTGTCTAAGGTCCGTATTACAGAAGGAAACTCAAGTATTGATCTCTGTTTAAAACTAGTTTTAAGTCCGGTTTTAATTTTAGAACGTTGCTCAAGCATAGATTCATTGATCTTAGTTCAACTGAGTTTGGCTTTATTTTAGATCGCTACTCAGTTACTCAATCGAACCCAAGCAGTGATCAAATCTGTAATCACCCAAGTGTGGTCGAGACCGCGCTTGAGCATAGATTGTCTAACAAATTGTCAATATTTCTTCTGTTCAACTAGGCGAACTATTAAATTTCTCCGCAATACGGATCTAAGCAGCCTTTTTGGTTACTTTTGCCTTTGGTTTATTTTTATTTTCTTTTACCTATATGTTTAAAGTCTTTTAAAATTTCTATTAGTAGTTTTTTTTCCAAAGTACTAAAATTTTTCTTCCGTCCTGCCATTTTAAAAGTGTTAAGTATTAGGAATAAAATCAGCTAAACAATAATAGTTTAGTAGTCAACAAGGAACCCTTATAGTTTCGCCATGTCCGTCTGTCTCATAGATAATACACTATGTCTGTCTGTCTGTTTAAAATATACAAACAACAAACTAATGTTTTTCACACTGATGTTTTGACATAATGACATTTTAAATAGCATACTTATTTAAGGCCACAAATACAACTCTTTTAAGCTTGACAATTTTGCTTACAAAATTACTATACTTCACTTCAAAGAGCTTTACTTCAATAAATGGGGCATTTTACTATTCAGGAATGAAATAATAACGCTGATTTCCTAAATAACTGGGTTTCTATGGTGTATTTTAATATTTCTAATCTAGTGAAGATCTGATCAAAGTCGGTTATTATAATAAATCGTAAACGAAAACAGGCTGATGCATAGACAATACACATCTCTGCTTGAGGCTCGATTTGAGTCTCGATTCAGCTGAGTATAGATTGATTACCGTTCTGGAATAAGACCGATGCTAAAGTACTGATTCTATACTCAAACAGTGATCAACTGATTGCAGATCAAACTGGACTTGAGGAACGTTCTGTAATACGGACCTTAGTGAGCAACTGACCATGTAAAGTTTTTAGTAGAATAGAAAATTGCAGAAATAATTTAATTATTACTAACACAATCTAATTAAATTGTATCTTAATTTCTATTAAATTTAACATGTCTCAGATATTTATCGTCAGTTATGTCACATTTCTCATAAATGAAGCATATTGAGGCCATGTATAATTTCTAATACCATCAAGCTATATCTAATTTAAATTGATATCTCACTATCAGAAGAAATTACAGCTAGATAGGTACCCACCATTAATGATTAAATGCGTCTATCTCATAACAGAAAATGACTGGACAATTTATTTAAATTAAAGAAACGGCTTATCGAATTAGAGGCCGGATAAACCTCGTAAATCGACTAATTGGAATAATAATACTACAACAGAATGTGCATGTAACATCACTACGAGTTCCGGTTTTCTCGTGCAGTTGAATGACATTTTTATTCTTGTTTACAGGAAATGACGTAGGGTGGTACTTATGTAAATGTATGCATGTGTAAGAAACCCGTTATTCTTTATCATTTGGAAGTAGGTCACGACACGACAGCAGCGGAGAAGCTTTGGTTGTGTTTTTTTTAAATTGAGCGGAACGGTTTTCTGAGTACTTATGGGTTTGGAAGAAAAGGAAAGCATTACATATTGTGGAATGTTAACCATTTGTTTATTCCGAACTTCTTTATGTTATTGTTTAACTAGTGGAGAAACCGGTATTTCATTTCTACTAGACCTTGTGGCTACTGACGAAGATCATTTCACGAGACTTTTTTTTCAGAATCTTAACTTTGAAAAGCTTTGCCTTTTGTTTTGGCCAGCATTTGACTGTAGTTAAACTGAACTGATCGTGAAAATGCATAGAAAAATTTAAATAATACACGACTTTGGCTTAGATTAAATTACTTAAAAAAATAATAAATAACACCTTGTTATAGGTAGATTATTACAAGAAATAAATAATATCTAAAGATTATCATATACACACACATATAATGAGCAATAATATATATTACTAAACTTAACGGCAGGCAACTTGACCTCAAGGCAGAGTGTCTATTCAGCCATGACTGTTCAATACTGTCTGTTGACATTTAATCAGCACTCAATCAATTAATATGCGAGACTCTTCAGTTTATTTGCCTATACCTACCTAAAATACAATAGACGTAGATATATTTAGTAACCAATGCCGCTTGACTATTCTTCAAGAGTCCTAAAAAACCCTGTAAGAAATCGACACGTGTTTCACCTCTCAACGAGGCATCCTCAGGATGACGATTGACCAATTGCAAACCAGAACGCGACGTGTTACCACACCGAGCGCTGGACGCAAAGTGAATCAAATCGCCCGTCACCCCCACTTATATAGGATTGCTGCTCGACGCTAATTGGCTAGAATCGTTATCAGTGCGATAAGCGCGATAAGGGGCGAACAATCGCAACAAAGGCGACCTTGGCATACTGGTATTTAATTCGTTCAACAGTGTAACGTTCGCTGTATTATTTTTAATAATTTCTAAACTCTCTAATACTGACATTTTAAATCCTTTATCACAAGTATGTAAAATTTTGAAAGTGTTATTATTATTTAATGAATGACTTGAATCTATTAAGTGTTGAGCAAAATGAGATTTTTCTGGACAACTATTCCTATAAGCTGCAATATGTTCCTTATATCTTGTTTGGAAATTACGACCAGTCTGACCTATGTAAATACCATTACAATCATCGCAATTTAATTTGTAAACACCTGATTTTTTATGGTTTTCTAACCGATCTTTTCCGTTACAGATCCGCCTTAAAGAATTATCTGTTTTAAAAGCTACCCTTATTTCATTTCTAAACAAAGTTTTTGAAACCCTATCACTAATTGACCCTAAGTATGTCAAACTACCTATATATTGATTAGTTTTTTCTGGAGGCAGTGGATACAAAAGAGAACGAACTATGTTACGGCGTTTCGTTTGTATCAAATCATTAACCATTTTCCTACTATAACCATTGCTCTCAGCTATATGATAAATAATGGTTAGTTCTCTGTTATAGGAAAATGGTTAATGATTTGATACAAACGAAACGCCGTAACATAGTTCGTTCTCTTTTGTATCCACTGCCTCCAGAAAAAACTAATCAATATATAGGTAGTTTGACATACTTAGGGTCAATTAGTGATAGGGTTTCAAAAACTTTGTTTAGAAATGAAATAAGGGTAGCTTTTAAAACAGATAATTCTTTAAGGCGGATCTGTAACGGAAAAGATCGGTTAGAAAACCATAAAAAATCAGGTGTTTACAAATTAAATTGCGATGATTGTAATGGTATTTACATAGGTCAGACTGGTCGTAATTTCCAAACAAGATATAAGGAACATATTGCAGCTTATAGGAATAGTTGTCCAGAAAAATCTCATTTTGCTCAACACTTAATAGATTCAAGTCATTCATTAAATAATAATAACACTTTCAAAATTTTACATACTTGTGATAAAGGATTTAAAATGTCAGTATTAGAGAGTTTAGAAATTATTAAAAATAATACAGCGAACGTTACACTGTTGAACGAATTAAATACCAGTATGCCAAGGTCGCCTTTGTTGCGATTGTTCGCCCCTTATCGCGCTTATCGCACTGATAACGATTCTAGCCAATTAGCGTCGAGCAGCAATCCTATATAAGTGGGGGTGACGGGCGATTTGATTCACTTTGCGTCCAGCGCTCGGTGTGGTAACACGTCGCGTTCTGGTTTGCAATTGGTCAATCGTCATCCTGAGGATGCCTCGTTGAGAGGTGAAACACGTGTCGATTTCTTACAGGGTTTTTTAGGACTCTTGAAGAATAGTCAAGCGGCATTGGTTACTAAATATATCTACGTCTATTGTATTTTATAATGGATTTCCGCAAAGTCACGCTTGAATCAATTAACTATACCTACCTAATTTATTTTTGTAAAATTGACAGGTTCATGGCTAAGAACATAAAGGTTAGCAATCTTTGCAAATATTGTATAAGTCTGGTAAATTAACGAGTACAGCTTGAATCGGTACCGGAATTGGTTGTGGTGAGGTTAGGATGACTTAAGATCCAGGGTTGCGGGAAAGTCCGAAAGTACCGGGACCCTTGGCAACAGGCAACTGAAGGAACACGGGTGGGCTTTAGCCAGTAAAAGTCTGACACCATTCCGCTCCACCCAGAGCGGGAGAAGTCATTTGATGATTTCCCAAGCTCAAAAAAAATAAAATAAAAGGGTGACCTAAGACTGCAAATGTCAATGCTGAACTTGTCTTTCTAACAGGTTCTGGTCGCTAACCTTAAAGATTTGCAATCACTGGAAATAATGTCTAAGACTTTGATTCGATTTAGACAAACCCACTTACACAAATGTGAAACTATGATTGATTTCAATCAATAAGCGTTATATTTTATTGTTGATTCAAATCGATTCGCTTTAGATCGACGTAAGTGAATCGAATCAAGTTCTGATGAATCGTCTAGGTAATTTCACTTAAATAATTGCTAATGGCTAGCTAAACTATCGGTTTATTGAGGCTGCACTTTATATCTGATCACCTGCACTAAATCCATAAACTGCAAAGTATCGGTTTAGTATCATCTGGGAAATTGTTTGATTTCACCAATAGAGTTAGGTGACTTCACAAACCTTTCAATAGTTAAGTTGAACAAACTTCCCATGTCAGCCAATGTACTTCTATTGCTCAATACCTATCCTGCCTCTGAGCTTCCTCAAAGAATGGGCTTGACGACCGGCTCGGCTGCTGGCATTCAAGGGATTCCCGTAACTTTCCCAGATCGTCGGTCCGCTGTGCTGATCCCGTTACAACTAATATAGGGGTAGTGTCATGATAGAGCTGAAGTGAAAATGCCTTTCAACAGTTCCCACTCGACCCTGCTGCATCTAACTTAAAAAATAGTAACTTAAGATTAAAGTAACACACAAAAAGACAAATATTTATAAAATCAAGAGATGAAATCTGTTAGCAAGTAACACGGCTACCGTAAGATGTTATGACAGCTGGTGGTCACGTAAACAGTTAAATAGCTCAAACGTGCGCACGCGCCGATGATAACGTCTGTTTGTGCTCACCGCCTGCCGGTCAATGGTACTGCGATTTTGATCAAAGTATGGATTAGGTAGAAGCAGGTGTGGTAGGTTTACGGGGGAAAGAGAAAATAGTGTGCTGACCCCAAATAAGGGGAGGATACTGATGATTCATTGACTGGCAATGCCTAACTTACTAGGTAGATGTATGTATCAATTGTATTTTGTTGTCCTCTTTGAAAAGCTTTTCCTAGGAAAAAAATATATTCTCAAAATGAAGATGCTGATCTTGATTTGTTTAAGGTTTTATTATTTTATAATTTCGGGCTCTGTTTCAACGTGAAACATTGTTGGACATTTCCAAAAAACTGTGAACTATCTCAAGTTTTAAAAATCTTTTTTCTGAGATTCAACCTTAAGCAAAATGTGAACTATTTCCTCCACTACCTTGGTTTGTCTACGAGTTGGTTTTCCAAGCAATCTACTTTTCTAGTAGGACCTAATCTCAGATCTCGATTCAAGATTCTTGAGGCGAGCAAGTACAATCTGCTGAGTGCAGCAATTTGTTCAGAGGAGCACTATTTTACGGAGATAGAACTTTGGGTAGTTTTCTTTAGCTAAAGAAAAGATCGAATAGCTTACTATTGCATGATTTAATATAACCTTTTGCCTTTCATTTATGTCTAGGCACAGAGTGGAGAGCAGTGGTGGCCCAGTGGTAACGGCCACGACTTACGAGTCGTAGGTCGTAGGTTCGAACCCTGACAGGCGCTTTACTTTGTGTACATTATTTCATCGCCAGTGCTCTCAAAACGGTGAAGGAAAACATCGTGAGGAAACCGGCATGTCCTAGAACCAAAAATTCGAAGACATGTGACATCTACCAACCCGCACTGGGCCCGCGTGGTGGATAACGGCCCACTCCCTCTCACAGAGAAGAGGCCAGTGTCCCAGCAGTGGGAACATTATAGGCTGATTATGATTGATATGATTGACAAGTCCTAAATCCCTATGACTAGGACTTGTCCTATCCTTGACTAATACTTTAAGGGTCACGAAACAATCAAATTGCGATAGTCATTTTTTACGTATATGATACCTACACATTGATGCGCAAATTGATCGTGTACCAAATGCATTGAAGCGATTATATATTACTGCAATAGAAATTGATCAATTGCAATTTATCGTTGACCTTACCATTTTATGAACCTTTATTTTTTGTTTTCTTACGGTGTTCTTATAAATAGTATCTTTGAAAGTCTACTTCAAGCAGATAAAAGTGTGGCTAATTTCTTCGTGAGTAAAACAATATCGGTTTATTGGAACGGGCCATAAAAGTTATCTTTCATGTTCTCAACTGGACCGATAAAAATAGACTGTTAAAATACGTATAACATTGCGTCGATCGTTTATGTTGTAATAAGCAATAGAATCTATGGTATTTCTCCAGAAATCAGTTCCCTACAAAACAATAGGTCTCTCTTCTATATTTATCGAATAAGAAGTTGATGTTATGGCAACCAAATTGAGTCGAACTTATTAGGAAACATGTTTTATAATGTGAATTTTTCGGGACTATAGTAACACGATCAAATAAATCTTTAATTCAAAACAAACGGGACACAAAACCCGTTACTTTACAATATTTGTGGGTTTTGTCGCCGAACGCAAAGAAGTTCCTGTTATCCACTGGCAGCTGGCAGTAACATTATTCAAATTCTGTTCCATTTTCAAATGGATCTAGTATAAAGTACCTATCAGACCATAGGTTAGGTAATACCTCACTACCAGATATTCCGGATTTAAAAAGCTCTGACTCCATATTAATGAGAGCTTTTATAAGTTTCGTAATCAATCAGATCCGGAATTCCTGAAATGGTTCCGGATGCCGGACATGAGCGGTCCACTTTACCTATACAGGAATGAGGTAGAAAGGGTCAGTATACGATGATTGATGTGCTGTGATAGATATCAATGGTCGTTTGTCTGTCTTGCTTACAAGGCAAGGCAAATATCTAAAAGTAATGTAGTCCATTTGTCAAGGAAAATAAGTCAAAGTGAGTGAAAGAAGAGAAGAAGATTATTGATTTATTTTATTAAGGTAGTGCGGATTTTATTCAAATTATAACAGTTTAGTTACGTTGTTGTTACGTCGTCTATTTACGTTGTTCTGAACAATGACGAAGTACCTTCTTATCTATTAAAAGTTTTGTTTTTTTTCAGGGATTTTATTTAATTAGGGACGCTTACGTAAGCGTCTTTCTCATCAATATTATTTTAGCTGTAATATGTAACGAAGAACCATCTATTCATTGTTTTTTTAATAAGGGTCGCTTACGTAAGCCTCTTTCTCATCAAAGTAATTTTAGCTGTATGACTCTCATTGCTTTCAATCTTTCTCATCCCGTACTATTACATCATGAATGAACCTATTTCTATTCGAATGGTGTGAAATGCGGTGTGGGACAAAACGATTCCCGCATCACCCACCCCCATATGCTCACCATAGACTATAGAAGTCCACCATTAAATGTCTCACGGATGTAAGAATTATGTGGATCATACAATAGGTTCATGCACAATAGGTTTTATAAATCGATGACCACATGTCAATTTAAGATGATGTCATTCTTTTTTATTTCAGGACAAATTAGAGGCCATTAATGCAGCTGGTTGTCATTGTTTTTATTTTTTGTTTGCAGCGGAATATTCCGGCTATGCAGTAGTTTTTGTGACAATGAAGTAATTGCCTATTTTAAGACCAAACTGCAGTGAATTAGTGATTCCTGCGTGAGCAGTTGTGTATAAAAAATGTGAGTTAAAATAATTTAACTTTTTTTTTTTAAACCTATGATTTAGTGTTTATAAATGTCGTTGACTTGTTTTAAAAGTTTTGACATGCCCTTTATAAGTAAACAAATAGCTGTTGGTCACGCATGCCCCTGTTTAAAGTCACTAGGGTAGCAGATTATACGTTTGTATACATATAGGTATTACCTTATGGGGGTGGTTTTGAAATATGGCGTAATGGGGATTAATACCTACAACCCTCTATTTGGAAAATGTCTTTCTGATATTTGGCGTTATATTGGTTACCGAAATGTTTCTTTATTAAAATGTTATTAATATAAATAGGTAATCATTTGTGTCATGTTTATGTCATTGTTTATGAGAAAACCGCTCCTAGAATTATTGTTATTAAGACATACAAGCTTGCATTATTTTGCTACATGTAAAGTCTTAAAAGGAACTAGGTACCTCTATTAAAATTTTCAGTGGAATATATTTTTGAATAACACATCGTATATTTTTTTGTATGTGTAATATTTTTTAAACCTACTTATCTGGTCGTTAAACTCATAAAATAGAAGATTATAGAGCCAGGCGGGTTGTTCAATCTCAAGACTTGATTATGCACGTGCTTCTGCATAACCATGAGATAACACCCTGTATTATACATACAAAATACCCTCACATAAAAGAACACCATAAAAATACAAAAGAAACGTGCACATCCATACTACGCTGCCGCCCGAAGTCAACAGGCGAACGCGACGGAAAACGCCGACGTTGGCCGAATGTTTATGGTGCTTTTTTTGCTCCGTCTCTCTCTTTCACTATAACAAAAACACCGTAGTTCAAAGCTCAAAGCTTGAATCTTGCTTACTAGTTCGCCGCGTACAACGAACGTGCTCCCAATATCTCATGTTTATGTTTTAAAATGTTATTGAATCTTAACAACACTGTTATGTTATAACAAACCAGTGTTTATAGAATAAATTATTTAGTTTCTCAGTGTTCTGTGGTTATTAATAATTGTGTGAAAATAACTTTGTAACGGGACTGCGAGAGTTTGTTAAAATGTGAGTCCGATGATAAATCAGAGTAATTTAATAGTGTTTTGGTTTACGATGTATAATAAGGTGGAATTAGGTGCCACGTTGTTTTCTAGAGTTTCTCCTGCTAGGCGTACCTACGATTTATTTACGTATTCAGCACAGATGTTTTAGTTATTCGGAATGACTTCCTGTTCCTTTTAAAAGTACCTATTTATAAGCGCCTTTTATTATTCGGTTTAATTACCAACAATGATTATTGTGGGAATAATGAACTTAATTGTATATTCGAGTTTAGCTTCAGTTTATAATGTGTTTAATTAAAAAAAATAAAAACCCAATCTTATTTCCAAAGTTCAAGGTTTTGTTATAAATGGAAATTACTGATTAATGAATATTAAGATTAAAACTTAATCGTCTGATTCAATTAACTAGAGCATTCACTTTTAAATTGAAACTTAACACTAATCGCAAAAGTTAATTGAAGATTTTTTCATTTAGACTTCATAATAACTGTACAAAAATTAAATGAAATTAAAACTAATACTAATTCAAGTTTTAATAATAAAGTCGTATTGTTAAAAGTAATATTGAATGAGTGCGGAACCAATTGATGAAAGAGCGTGGCGACCTCTGTCGGCTTTAAATGGGAATAGGTCATAATTCTTTATGCAGTGTTGGTGTTACTATGCCTAAAGTATAACTAAGGTTAATAATACTCTGAAATAATAATTATGTATAAGTTGGCAGTGTGTATGACTGCCTCGCTGGACTAGCGGTCTCTAGCACGATTACCTTCGTGGAATCCTAGGTACGATTCCCGGGTAAGTTAGATAGTAGTTAGGTAGACTTTCCTAAAAGGAATTAAGGCTCCCGCAGACTAGTAGAATTTTATGAAAATTTCATAGAAATTGTTCTACCAGAATTGTGTGGGAGCCTTTATTACTCAATAGGTAGTAAAAGTAATATTATACTACTATAGTACCTCGTGGCTAAGTAATAACAGTCGCACAGCTCGATCTATCAGGTTAAGCTACGCTTGCCGGGGTTAGTCCGTGGATGGTTGACCATCGTTCCATACCGAAACTCCTCCTTGTCTCGGAAAGCACGTTAAGCCGTTGGTCCCGGTTGTCATTTGTGGATCTTTGACAGTCATTACGGGTCGTCAGAAGCCCGAAAGTCTGACAACCAGTCTTGCCAAGGGGTATCATATTACCCAGTTTCCGGGTTGTGGAGGTCAGATAGGCAATCGCTCCATGTAAAATACTGGTATTCAGCTGCATCCGGTTAGACTGGAAGCTGATCCCAACATTGTTGGTGTAGTATATTTAGATTTAAGTTGGCAACACTAATGGTAACTCCTCAAGATTATCTGTGGACGGAACCATCTTGGACGCCACCAACGTTTTAAACATAATTGAAATAAAAGTATTCTTTATTATTAGCCATGGCGGGACTTTCATTTTTAACCGACTTCTTCAAAAAGGAGGAGGATCTCAATTCGTCTGTATGTTTTTTTTTTTTTGTTTGTTTGTTACTCGATTACTCCGCCAATCATGAATCGATTTTTTTGTATGGAAGGTCATGCTTCCGAGGTGGTCCCATATTAATTTGATTAACTTGCTTGCGTAGTTTTTGAGTTAGCTTCAATATTACGTATTTTACCCACTTAGTTTATCTAGACGATGTATTCATTTACTCCTTCACTGTTATTTATATCAGCTAGTGGTATTCGAATTTATGTGGGGTAGGTACCGCAACTAAAAAGTGAAAAATAAAAACTTTTTACAAAAAAAAAAACCGACTTCCAAAAAAAACACTCAAAACTGAAAAATAACTTTAATTTCGGAAGTCGGTGGCAAAAACGAAAATTGAAAAGCAAAGGTTAGGCAGCTGATAGGTAGCACCTAAACTTATATGGGACTTTCAACATAACTTATAAGACTTGAGAAATGTGACTGTTCGTTCTTTGCATCTCAGATCTCAGCCTACACCTTCTGAGAAATAAAGGCATGAAGTTGAATTTGAGTTTGTGATCGCATTCAATTGTTATGACTTTAAACTGTTGTTCATCAACGAATATAGCCTTTAATTCACGCCATTACACCTAAAAGGTTTGGCAGAGCTCCAAGCTGTTAACAGTGCTCTATAAAAAGCGGTATAAGTTTGATGTTGTTTTGTTTCGAAATGGTTATGTAAGTGACAGGAACTTAATAACTATTTTTCTCTTGACTCAGTTTTATGATGGAGCCGTTGTTACTATGTAGATATTTAATTAACATGAAGACTTCAAAGACATTGACATTCCTTTTCTTGTTAATGGGAGAAGATAAAATTGAATGACTTTTGGTGAGGACTCAAATATTTTCGGAGGCAGAGGTAAGTATTTTCATGATCGAATTTTTCAGAATTCGCTTTAGGAATTCTTTAATTAGGGGTTGTTGGAAGGGAAAAGTGTGTTTATTTGCCTAGCTCTTTCATTTTAAGATTTTTTTTTCATAGCTTTGTAGCAATAAAGCTAATTAATAACAACCGCACGGGCCGATCGGTCAGGTTAGGTATCCTTGCCGCGGTTGGTCTGTGGATGGGTGACCATCTTTACATAGCAAGACCCCTCCGTGCTTCGGAAAGTAGGTACGTTAAGCCGTTAGTCCCGGCTGTCATTTGTAGATCTTTGACAGTTGTTACGAGTCGTCAGAAGCCCGAAAGTCTAATAACCTGTCTTACCAAGGGGTACTTATCGTGTTACCCAGTAACTGGGGTTTGGAGGTGAGATAGGCAGTCACTCCATGTAGAGTATTCAGCTACATTGGTTAGACTGGAAGCCGAACCCATACCCAACATAGTTAGGAAAATGCTAAAGTCAGATGATGATGCGCTTTTTAGCCATTAAGGCTAAAAATGGTGGTGGTTTTTATTTTTTTGTGATGGTTACCATCACAGAGATAAATCCACCACAGAGAGCATTTTTATCATTTTACTTTACTATTATTGATTAGGAAATATATGAGCTAGCTAGCCAATTGAATTATTTTCTCAACCAAGAGATGCCTCAGAAAGCGGCTGTTAATTTTCTAACTAAGAATTTCTTTTTATAATTGATGTAGATTTAAGATTGCATACGGCATTCCTTATAGAAACCGGTTCAACGGGTGTTTAGCATATTAGTGCCGACTCAGACAAACAATAAACAATTTTTTGACACTAATAGTGTTTTCATAGACTATTAGCTTCATGTTACCTGTTTATTATAGTTCCATAAATTTTCGGTTTGTAGACAGCTTAATCATGCCGTTCAAAAGTAGGTAAGTAATTTACATTTGGACATTATTCAAATGTCACTATTGAATCAATTATTTAACCATAATTATAAGAATAATGGTCTTATAAACCCAGGGCACTCCATTGGCTTGAGCATGAACGTACTACTAGACTACGTACTAGGTAATTCATCATCATCATCTGCGTAGCCTTTTCCCAACTATGTTGGGGTCGGCTTCCAGTCTAACCGGATGCAGCTGAATACCAGTATTTTACTACGTACTAGGTAATTATTTCTACATATTTATACTCGGTTTACCAAAAGAAATACCTACATCCTCTGTAAGTGGCTATGTACCAATGTCTAAATAAACAAACGAAAATATTAAGCTACTAGCTGCGCCCCGCGGTTTCATCCACATAAATCAATCGGCATTCCCGTGGACCGGGATTAAAAATGTAAATGCATGTGCCAAATTTCATCCAAACCCGTTTTAGCGTGAAAGCGTAAAAAACAAACAAACAAACTCACTTTCGCATTTATAATATTATTTAGGATAAACCACAAACATAAAGCAATAAATCTGGATAAAGATTGATAGATTCATAGCCATTAAATGGGACACCATATTGAATCTTATTTCGTGCGTATCATACAAAAAGAAAACGAAATCAATTTGGTGCGCTCTTCTGACACAAATTATATTTTGTGTTCCGGTTTCGGCAAATATTGTTACCATTACTAGTAATAAGGTCGATGCTATGGGTCGATGTCATATTAATATTGACACTGAGTAAATATATATAGAGCCTGTGTAGTTGACTATGATTATCCGAGTTTTTGCACTTAGGTAGAGACTTCACACGCGCAAAATGATGCATTTTCTTGATACTTGTATTTTTTTTTTGTTTTACGTCTTCATAAAATGCGTAAAACTGTTTATAAAAAAAATAAACAAGAATTTTCGAGCTGATTTTGAATTTTGCATTGCATCAGGAACACGGTTAAAATTAACCGTAGACAATCGAAAAAAAAAAAACATTTTCTCTTTAAATGGCACTATAAATGAACTACTTTGCTTTCTTAGGTAGTATTTTCTGAATGATCTCACAAAGACAAACAACTGAGTAATTCATGTCCTGGGCACTCCAAGAACATTAAATTTTATGTTCCATGCTCTATATCTCTTACCCAATGGACTGCATAAGTGTGTGAAAGTCATACGAATAACGCTTCAGTAGGTAGTCGAACTATTATAGCCGTTTTTAATGACTGACATTTTAGCAGTGCACTACTGAGCATAGAAGAAATTGTCAGAAGCTCTCTCCACCTATATTGGTTTCATAAGTGTGTTAAAATCATACCCATAGAATGTTTCCTATTTCTGTTTTTTTACTAAGTAATATGAAGGTCGTTTTTAATACCCTATCTATCTTTCAGTGCCATTTTCGTTGTTCCCCCCTCTCGTCTCCTTTTACAGCACTAAAACATAACTCAGATAACTCAACTACAAACAAACAGACAGACAAATTAAAAATCCGGAGTCACACGTAATCTGTTCGATTTATGCCCTAACACGTGTGACTCCGGATTTTTAATATGTCTGTCTGTGGTGTCTTTTTTATACCTTATTAGTCGTAATTGGGTTTTAGTTTTTATAACTTAATTTTTTTTTGGTGTTATAATATATATATTTTTGAAATGAGCTCATTAAACCCTTTCATTTGATACCTAACATGGTACGATTAAACAATTTTTTTTTCAAGTTCCTGACTTTATGTCCTCTAGAGGGCGCCATTTTTAATTTAATGTGACGTCACATGGCCTATAACCAGCGGACGATCAAGAGGTTTCCAACGATACCTCACTTGTCAAATTGTGATGAGTGGTTTAGAAGATATGAGGGAACAGATGAACATACATACATACATACATACATACCGGTCAAAATTATAACCCTCCTTTTTTCTTCGCCGTAGTCGGGTAAAAATGAGGGTAAACCTCTGCTTAACCCTTCGTGGAAAACAGACCTATTCAATAAACTATTTTATAATAAGTAACTAAGTTATAATAAGTAATTATGGTCAGTCAGCAGTGGTCTGCTGAACTAAAAAGAAATTGCCGTAATCTTTGGCCGGTTTAATCAAACAGCGCGATCTCGGATTACAAGCAAACGAGAATCCCCGTTAACTCTGAAACCCTAGGGTTTATCCTGCAGTAATCCAAGCCTTTCAATGCCCTTTTGCGAGAAGTTTACACTGTCTAATGCTTCGAGTATTTGCACTCGATACAGATTGAGGGATTACTGAAGGTGAATCTTGATTATTTTGGAGTGCCTGATACAGCAGATAAACTTATCCAAAAAGACTGAATCACTTGTAGTTAAAATTCAAGACTTTTTTCTAAGAACTTTTTTTTTTAATTTGGGAAATCATCAAATGACTTCTCCCGCTCTGGGTGGAGCGAAAGGGCGTGTCAGACTTCTACTGACTAAAACCCACCCGTGTTCCTTCAGTTGCCTGTTGCCAAGGTCCCGGTATCCCTTTCGGACTTATCCGCAACCCTGCCAGGCGAGACTTTTCTATACTTAAGTATAATTATTTCGTATCTACAATATGGCTGTATGGTAATATTAACATCCCTCAGTCAAGTGCTAATAACGAGCCTCTCCTCATGATTTAATTAAATCAGTAGTGTAGGTAGGTCCTACTGGTGTAAATTAAAAGTCAACATCATCTGCGTAGCCTTTTCCTAACTAAGTATGTTGGGGTCGGCTTCCAGTCTAACTAATTATAAAAGTATGCACGTATTACAAAGATACCCACTTACGTGCATACTTTTAATTAGTTTTAACATCTGTAGGACTGAACGTGTCTCAAAGTTCTCAACATACCTACTTATTTCATAAAAAGTACTACCATGTCGTGAATCATAACTTCATAACAATTTCACCCTTCATTATGTCCGCGACTCAAACGTTCAAAACAAATGAAAATCATTTCGCTCCCTCTAACAATTTGGTTGACAGCCAACCACGTACTCATTGGCCATAAGTTCGACACAGTTTGGCGACACACCAGATCCAATTATTGTATGCTTGTACCGTTTCACACATTTATTTTACATACATATGGGCCATGGTTGTTTCCTAAAAGTAATACCAGTTAAACCGTTGTTTAACGGAAAAGGAATATAGAAAAGTAGGGCAAGAATCCTTGTAAAGTTTTTGCTTCTTCTGTAAACTTGATTAAATTATAGCTTTGTTTCTTTTTAATCGTTAAAGTGCTCATGTTTTATTCACTATACGTAACATTTTATAAGAACCAGCTAGAAAATTCACGACAAGGCTGAAACCTGAAAGCGCTTGAATAGGTAATGTAAAGGCCTTCTTCACGTTATATTTTTTGGGGCAGCTTAAAACGTGTATTCCAAGTCTAGGCATCAATTATGACAGTGTGTCAATACGTTGTCAGCACGTATTTATGTATGTATGTGTGTCATGTAAAATGTAAACCCATTAGCGTGCATCGGGGCCATGCATCGACCATTACTGGGAACGCGATTGTTTGTGCCATAGAGTTACCGATCGTTGTTCGTGACGATTCGTTGCTTACGTGTTGAATGTTTACACAACGATTGTCACTGGTACCCTTTGCATTCTCCAAATAACTGCTACCTCCTTATTTCCGTTAGGTCACGTCATTCGGAACTTGTTGCGAGGCTTTTGACAGGCGTTTTACGTCTCTTGACGTCACAATAAACGAGAAACCCATTCCCACGAAATGTTAAATGAAAGAAAAGTTGGGGTAAAAAATTGTTTCACTGTCGCGTCTTGAATACTTAGCAGGCAGGTTCTTCTTAGCATTTCTAATGAGACTTGAGGGGTCGTTACATTTTTTTAAATAGTACTATTTTAACTACCCGAGTAAAAATTTAAAACAGTTTTTTCTATTCTCTGATCATACTACAACTTATCGTAACTGTTAAGTTTGAGTATCCACCAACAAATAAAAATGAATTAGCTTTCATTTTGGTGGTAAGAAAGCCTGTTGGTTACACCAATGACGCCGATTTCGGCAGAAAAAGCCTCGCTCGACTGCACTATACAACAAAACAATCCCACTCTAAGTCATAGTTAAAATTGGATTGGGCAACGAGCGAGGCTAAACAGATTTTTTTTGGTGGGCGCAAGTGAAGCGAAGTTGTCCGCGGAGCGCGTACAGTCCGCGCGGCGCGGTTGAAAGGCGCCCATCTCGGTTGAATAGCGGCCCAGCCCTCGCTCGCTATTTGCAGAACAATGCAGGCTTGATGTGCGCACGCCGCTACCGGGAAAGCGCGGAGGGAAAACGCGCGAAGTCGCCAGTCTCGGCCCGCAAGTGCGACCGGCCGCGCGCCGAAGCACGCACGACGCAAGCGCCCTGGCGCTCGACGCCACGCGCCGCGCTCGCCGCGGCGTTACGTTTTCCGAATCGACCGCAGACGGCAACACTGCCACCGTGACAGAATTTCAGTGTCAAAAGGTTGGTGACCCCACTCTAGTGCATCCAAAATACCACCCAAACCCAAGGGTGCACAGCCTGGTTTCCTTCCACCCGCCCGCCTGACACCTGGTACTATGTGCAGTAGTAATTTCCTCGTGCGCCGCAAATGTCAAACGCTCTCGATTGAGTAGGAAATGCTGTTGGGGAGTGATTTATTTCCCTATTACTGAGGTTTCAAAACTACCGATTGCTTATTACAGAATTGATTGATTTGACAACTGCTCTGTATAATAAAAGGTACAATATCATTCTTTAGGACCAATAGCTAAAATTATGCATAAATTATTATAATACATAATTATTTGAAACTGGTTCTTAACAGTTTGATAGAATTACTGGAACTTTGAATAAGTAAACATATTACATTTCTGCAAACACAAACCCCTAAAAGGATATGCGCACATCCAGGTGAACCAATGTCCTTGACACACTTAGGAAGGCAATGTCACCGAACACAAGAAAACTTAGTAAAGCATGTTTCATTTCGAGAACGGTTTCTTTTTACACGAATTTTATGCATTGAGTAAACAAATCGACGGTATGGCCGCTCAACGACCTCTCGATAATATTCGAATCTGTGAACCATCGATGACAGTCGTGACGCATCAGTTTGGACAACAAACTCTCACCCTACTTTGAGAAGATCATGACTCCGCTACTTCGGAAACTTTTACCAACATCTTAACGGTATAAAAGGGTTCCAATTTTAACCATAATCGACAAACACATCACCGATAGCTCCCGAAAACATCGAAAATCGATGGTATGTCGTAATATTTCAACTCCAGTGTTTCTTAAGCTCGTAAAAAGAAATGGAGTACTGCGACCTATATATCGAGTCTTAAACTGAAATTAGATTGCGTTAATGCGTTCAGTAGGAATATAAACTGCGTACCAAAACACGCCAAGGGATATGTCATGCCCCAGAAATAATAGCTCGACTAGCTATGCCACGTACCAAACTTCGGATCGATGAGATCATCGCATGCAATGACATAAGACATCATATTTAAATGCACATAATTGTGGAATAAGAAGTAACACGCAATTTGCGTGAGAATAAAACTAATGCTCGTCTTTGTAGGTGCCATTGAAGCGTAATTATTAGGCCCAAGGGTACAACAAAGTGTGTCTGATTGTCTCTTCAGTGCTGTGACTGTCAATTATGTTACACAATTACTCATAAATAGGGATGGTCAGATAATAATATTAGCAAAGAATGGAAAGGATTGTAAGTTAGAACAGTCGACCATATTTATATTTATGAACGTAATACATTTTGGTTTTAATTATAAAAATTAATAGAATTTTCCCTAGTTTCCAACAAGACCGTTAGATTAGTTTTTCGTTTGTTGATATATCATTTTTTTGGCAAAACATTTCAATTTACCTTCCATGTTTAATGTATTGAACCAGTTTGCGAAGTAGGTTTCCATACAAAGTTTATTAATAGCACGTCATCGTGTGTTGTGCCAAAACGTTTCAATCAGCTTCTAATCAAATTATTATTTCAGGTTGTCAATTAGTAAATTAATACAGTGTGGTATCAAATTAATAACACCTTGTATGTACTTAACTAATATGAGTATGAGAACATGATTGATTGGTCGGATGATGATGCTTTTCTATAATTTCCATGATCAGAGAAATCAATTAACTTTATTTTATTTTCTTGTTTTCTTTCCTTAAATTACTTACTCTCACACCTTCTGTCACAATCGGATTTTTGAGAAAATTCATAATCCATTGCTTTATAATAAATGTTTGAAAAATTTTCTACTCTACAACGTATAGGTTTAACGCAATAAATATTGTTGGGTTGTGAATATGAAAGACATCACCACTGTAAGTGTATAACGTACCCTCATTACTTCTTTCCTGACTAGGACTTGGGTTTATTCTGAAAGGTAAACTGATATCCTAATCACAAAACGTATTCATAATATTCATGCTACATGTTGAGCCATGTTGGAAAAACTGGGAGCTTAGCGCGCTTGCGCTATAAGAAAACACTGTGGAGCTTACCTGAAAAAGTTCTTCAGAAAAACTTGTACGAGTACCTATTTAGCACTTAAATCACACCAGTTTTATGAAAAATTCTTTAAATTTTTGGAAAGAATTAAAAATAGTAGCAATCCCAGTATTTCCCACATTTGCGTGACCAAAAGGAATATTAAAGACACTTGTTGTGTAGATGGGTTATGGGTCAGTTAAAATAAAAAGTCGAGTTCCAATTACATAAACTAAACACACAATTAATTTAATGCTGAGTAACACACGCGATGTATGGGCACTATTAACTTGAAGTGTACAACCTGAAGTAAATGATGTGTTTAATTTTCTTTTTTTATATAGAGCATCTAAAGGAAGCAAACTTTAAGACAGAAATAGAGCGAGGCTATTGTTACGGTTGACGTATCAAAGATAATCGAATAGTAATCAAAATTAATGAACTTGCAACTTTATCTCCCAATCAAACATGAGCTCTTCACAGGCATACAGCTCTTCTGAAATTTCTACAGATATTATCTCAATGCCTGATCCCTATCATAGTTTTTATGATACTATAAAATAATATCTTTCATCTCATTCCCGAGAGCCACTCTCATATGAAAACATTTCAAAAATACATAAAAACAGTTCGCGTAGGATTCGCACAACGCTTTCTGACGAAATTTTTGTAAATAAGGCCTATTCAAGTTCCATTATTAAAGCTTTTGCGTGGGCTGCCGTGATTATAAAGGTTCTGCCATACAATTATAAACCTTGGAACTCTTTTATACAGTTCGTTATTCCCTGGAGGGTTAAACTAAAGAGATGATCAACAGGCAGGTGAATAAACGCTTTGAAAATCCTGGCTCCTCTTTTCATCGCGTTGCAAGTTTTATAAAGGTCTGGATTAAAAAAATATAGGCACATTCCGTGTCTGTTATTGCACTAACTTATTTACTATGAATCCTACGCCTGGGAGTTTTCAGCGAAGAATTCATTTTATCTTTTGCTTGCATTTTATGATTTTATGCTCAGATGGATGAGATATTTTTCTACCGTTTAAAGGCAGCTTTCAAAAGTATTTGTAGTTTAATTTAATGACTTTGTTAGCTACGAAATCAATGCAAACTCTATATTTCAGCTCTGTACTTTGGTTTGTTAACTTAGGTTCAGTTGAAATATAACGTGTGTTTGTATAACTATATACGCGTATCTTGTCTACATAGACATGAACTGGTAGCAGGATGGGCTTTGCTAAAATTAATGTTCCATATCAATCATACTTTCGATCACAAAAATATTTATAACACAACTGAAAAAAACTTTTTACAAAAAAAAAAACAACCGACTTCCAAAAAAATACAAAAAACGTGAAAAATAACTTTAATTTCGGAAGTCGGTGTCTTTGCTCTTCAATTTTCGTTTTTTGCCACCGACTTCCGAAATTAAAGTTATTTTTCACGTTTTTTGTATTTTTTTGGAAGTCGGTTGTTTTTTTTTTTGTAAAAAGTTTTTATTTTTCACTTTTTAGTTGTGGTACCTACCCCACACAAATTCGAATACCACTACCTGCGTAAATAACAGTGACGGAGTCAAACAATATATCGTCTACATACACTAAGTGGGAAAAATAAGTAATTATTGAAGCTAACTCAAAAACTACGCAAGCAAAGTTAATAAAAATTTTATGGGACCACCTCTGATGCATGACCTACCAAAAGAATCATCAAAATTGAATCATAATTGGCGGAGTAATCGCGTAGCATACGCACAAAAAAAAAACATACAGACGAATTGAGAACCTCCTCCTTTTTGAAGAAGTCGGTTAAAAAGCCATCTCAACCTCCGTTATATTTCTGTCATGTCTACTACTTTGACGGGTCCGTCACCCGTCCTTTACATACGTGGGTAGCTTTAGAGGTACCCAGACTTATTTATGTCGCACAACACAGCCCTTTGAAGTATCACAGTACCCAGACAGACGATACCTACCCATAGTAACAGTATACCACTCATGTCTTTTATTTTTATTTCTTCGGTGCCGTAAAATTAGCCTTTGATACTCTTTAATTAAAAAAAAATAGAGATTAAAGGAATGTTGACAAGAAATTAATGTCATGTAAATGAAGATGTAGCCGTTAATATGGGATGTTTGTTAAGGAAATAGACGTAAATGTTCATGTTTATAATGCTAATGTAGCGGTGAACTTAATAACAGAAAATTATAGTTCTATTTCCGATGATCTTTGATGATTATAGAATACACGACACGACTATTGATAGAATAGTTGTGGTTATATATTGTATAATTTAATATGCGCTAGAGTATGATGTTATACCTGAAAATAACTGTATTATGAAAACTAAAATTAAGATTACTTAGTGCTATTTGATGTAGGAAGCGATGGTAAAGGAGACGTTTCAATATGACTCGCTGAGTTGAGCAAGTTTTGTTGACTGGAGTGTAAGTCTTTACGGGTGAATGGATTCAAATCGAAGTAAACACTAGACCCAAGTTTAATGTTTTGAAAGACAATATCAAAGACAAAAGCTCCATCTACCGAACGAACAATTTTCTTTCACAAAGCAAATAATGTCGAAAGGTTCATAAGGAAAATACTCTATAAAAACTTAGCTAGGTATTTAATATAGAAACAAACATTATATGAAATGGCCAGAAATAAATATGCTACAGCAACCCTTTTAAAGCTCTCTTATAATATCTTATCATAAGCTGCTGGAAATGGAAATTCTGTTGATATCACAAAATATACTTATACATCCTCCACTCCCTCCTCTTTTCTAAAATTAAAACATTCACTAAGACTGGAAAGAATAAGCCGTAAGGCATGAATTTCAATAAATTATTTATAGTCCAGTAACGACGTATACCATTAGGTGTTAATACTATTAATAGTCAGGAAGTTTAGAATGGGTTTGATCATAAACAAACACTATCTGATGGACGTGAAACACAGGGCTGGCACACATTTGCCTTTCTTAGAAATTTAGTTCAACAATAAAAATTAGATCGACCTACCAATTTTAAGACTTCCGACATTTGGCATATCTGGGTTATTACTTATTAAACATCCATTCACAGACGAAATGGAAGAAAAATATAGTGTGTTATTCGATTACCTTCCTACGCAGGCATTACTTACTGGAAATAGGTTGCTATGGTGTGTAGGCGATAGGTGGGCAACCTGTCTATACATAATAATATTGCGATATAGAAGCTCAACACGTTTGAGACAACTAATCAATTTCAAGACATATTGAAGCAATCAATTTACAAAGAATGGGGCCAGAATTTTGACACTAATGTTGATTCTAATGGAAATACTATTAATACAATTCTACATGTCCAAGATATAAAAATTAAATGTGATACAGATGATATAAATAAAAGGGCGATCTAGAGCCAGCTTGCAGAGTCTGGCACAGTTGTGCTAACTATTAAAATATTGTAGGAAAACTAATAAAACTGCACAGATTTAGCGAAGCAGATGATACAGTTTGACATTCGACCTATTTAGAAGCGAGTTGCTCTGTTATTGTGTCAACATTTATTCAGATTTTATGGAACGAAAGAAAAATAAATTTCATTGGATATCGCAATCGTATTCTGTGTTTCTCATTTAATGGCGAGAGATATATTTAAAAAAATCTGACTGGTTCATATTGCATGTTTACTGTTCAAATTTTTCTCGGTTTGTCCAAATATTGAACATGTTAAAACTTAATTATTGACTTTACATTTTTTTATGTTAAAATAAAATCACTACAGTTCAAGCATCTTCTATCTTCTCGTAGATAAAGAATAATCCAAGTTGTATCTATATTTAGTCCTCGTTTTATTATTATGCTCTACTTTTCCTAATTAAATCTACAGCAACTAGTTATGCGGTAATTCAATTACTTGTTTTCTCTCTTGTTTTCCACTACAATTTATATATAAATCCAGAAAAGATAAAAACAGAAAAGCATTGCAGCTTTTCTGTTTTTATTAGTTTCAATGTTAGTTATTTCTACCGCCCTTTGACTTCGTATTTCAATATTCGCTATGCGAAATATGTTTTGCATTGCACTCTCCAATACGTTTTGTTCCGATTTTAGTTAGTTCACGTTTCGCTTTGGTAGCATCCGTATATTGATTTTCACGTGCAATTTGGCTGAATGATGAATAAATTTGTTGGTGTAAACTATTTTGGATTCATTTTATTTGCATTTCGTAAGAATGCCTTCATATTTGCTGAAAATGCTTCGTCAAAATTGCAATGGAATCAATAACATTTCCTTTGGTAATACCTACTAGAATTTCGAGTTTCTGTTTCATACAATCACTCCAAATCATTCCCTTCTTGATAAAAAAATTCAAAAGTAAACGTAGAAAACCATTCAAATTAGAATGCGGGCATTACCTTCGTGAAGGCGCACACAAATTATGGCATCTTCGATCTGGTTGTTATGCAAATGCCCCAGGCTATCCAGCAAATACGGTAAATTACATTATCGGTGACTGGTGGCAGTGCCAACACAGGCTCGACGGTTTGTTGCCAAGCTGTATGGTTATCGGTTCCGCCTTGAATTGTTTACAAGCTGATGTGCGGTGGGGTATTTTGTGCTGTAACATTATAGTGATGTGTAAATACGTTGAATGTTGATCCATTAATGATGCTTCAAGTTAATTGTCGGTTTTTATATTAACATAGGCTGCTTTGCCATTAATTTGATTTGAAGTTGTAGAATCAACAGCTGCCATTTAACAATTTAAATTGCAATTTTATTTTCATATCTATCATTACTCTAGAAAGTAGTTAAGAATTCAAAACATATTTCCAAAAAAAATACTTGTTTTTCTTTCTATTCAAAAAGTCGACGCGAAAGCCCTTTCGCGTACCTTTGATCTTATCACACATCAGTGTCCAGGCTTTTTGCTGGCTACCACGATCGTTATCAGTGGCAGCTGTTGTCGCAACCATTTAGCCTGTCCTTTGTTGATAGCGAGCCAAAAGGCCGAGCATTCTCGTAATACTACAGCCCACCTGGCTTCAACTGAGTTCTTTTCCGCTGAATACTTTTATTTTTGTTGGAACAGTCGGCACAATACATTTTTTAATTGAGTTACAGCTCGTAATAAAAGTGGAGCTTTGTTAGGTAGGTACAAGTTTTTTGACTTATATTTTTTTGAAGAAATCATTACAATTATCCAGTAGATGACTGATGTTTAATTCTACTACACTTATTTTATCGTTGCTCAAATTTTCGCTTCCACGAAAGCCACACATGCCTCTGCCCTTCATCCAACAACGAATTCTTTATTAACAACAAAAGATACTGGATCCCATCTCAGTTGTCTGTTGCCAGCCACGCCTGTAATCCGAACACTGCACTAATTAGAGCAACATGATTAACAGAATTGGGAGCAGTTCCTTCGTTTCTGGAGCAACGTGTAAAGAACATTAATTTCCTTTCTTCAGTGACGTGTCATGCGGTGGAAACCAACCTAGTTCTGTTTCCGGTTTACTGGTTGCCTATTTAAGCATGGATATAGGATAAGACCTATTTGTTATATGTGAAACTGTTGGTGTGTTATGTAGAATTGGTTCAATGGGTAATCTCCCGCTTTCTGATAGATTTTACTTGGTGGTTTGTAGGTGCTGTAGACAGATTATCATTTTGGTTTACACTGTTATTTTTGTTTGCAATTTGAACAACTATTACTTGGGCAGCAATTGAGATATCTTTAGACAAAAGTTTATTGATCCTATCAATATTTCAATTATGACTTTGTCCAATCTGAAGTAGCGGTAACGGATCCAAATATATTTCTATTATTATCTTAGAACCTGTTACTAACAAAGTTTACAGCCCACATATCCCCTTAAACGTCGTATCCTTGAAGCAATTGAAGGCCGTGCAAATATTTGTCTCTCATTCTGCAAGTACGGAGTTAGGGAGTGCCTCTACTAAAGTTCCAAGTGATTTATGTGCATGACGTTGGTCAGCCTAATGCCATTGCCTTTTACCACTATTTTCTTTGTCAACAAACTTTCTTCTTTTATAGGCTACTCGTAACCCGCCCCGGCTTCGCACGGTGCAATTACATGTGAAGGTTATATTTATTTCATGACACGTTGTGCACAAGTCCTGAGCAGTAACCTAACAAAAAGAGGCTTACATGAATTCAAGATAGTACCTATTTCATTAGTATTATTAAGTACTTATTTTTGTATATATATACATGATACATAGCCTTTGTTCATCTGGAATAATGTACCTATCAAATGGTGAAATAATTTTTCAAATAGGAGCTGTGGTTCTGGAGATTATACCTTCCACAAACTCACAAAGTTCGCTCTCTCTCTTTATAATATTAAGTATAGACTAGTGTACGATAGCCTCTCATATAGGAGCATTATGGTGTGATTTTATACGTCTTTAAATGCAGATTTCGATCATAAACATTGTATGTTGCATTTATGTTGTATAATGTTATGTGTGTGATATTGTGTTTACGTTTTCTATTTTGGTAACTTCTCTTTGGATTGTTCTACCAAACGCCGATCAGAGCTTAGGAAAGATTGGGGGATCCACCCAAAATTGTAATTACAGGTGGCAGAATGATATTTCCTCTTATTATTTTTAGCTCATAGCTGTATCGTTATCTCGCTCTGTCACCCGAACTCATTCCTCTTTTAGGCACTTTCGCTAAGTAATTGATTTTACCTGTTGATTTATTCTATTAGGGGACTACACGTGCATTCATTATTTATATTTTTATTACGTTTTTGTAAGTTCAACGTGTTGCCCAAAATGTATATTTCTTTAGAAAAATTATGATATAATTTATTATCAACCATATCTACTTTTTGCTATGGATCTTCGTACATTACTTATTTTTATTACGTTGACTTATTTGATAATGTTAAAGTTCTACCTATCCTTTTCAGCATAAAAATATACATATAAAAGTCTGTATTCAATACGAATTCTTCATGTTATCAAACATGATCAAATACTTGTTGCGTACCCTTTGCTATTGATCTTATAGTATTGCCCCCAGCAGTTGTGTATTATTTCTTGGCAAACTGCTGATGGCCATACAACAGACTGTTCTAAACCTATCCTAAATATTTATACTGTGGTTACCGTACCGTAATATTGTTCCTTCACGTATGACCCAGTTTTTAACCCTAGTATATCGCCTATTTTAGAGAGGTATAGGCGTCGTAAAATTTAAAATTGTTTTACTACACGTTCATGGCTACGGTGGATCATAAAATTGAAATAAAGTGCATGAATCACTAGCCTTGTTTTGTCGTAAATGGTGTTTGTTTATAGGTATACGATACTAGGTCAACACAGGTAGGAGAGTTATTATTTTTGAAAAAAAAAAGAGTTTTCATTTTCGTGATGCCAGTGGTGCATGAGATTGTGGGTTCCAATAAGGGCAAGCACCAATGTGACTTTTACAAGTCATATGTATTTTCTAAGTTTATCTTAGACGTCACTGACATCGGTGAAGGAAACCATCGTGAGGAAACCTGGACTTATACTACCCGTGCGCATTAACATGGCACCTGGCTTAATGACATTTGGAGCTCCCCTCGCTTCCCCGCACGGCGCCGCGCGGGTAGCGGTATTAGAGTATTGAGTTCCGAGCCCGGTGCCATGTTAATGCGCACGGGTTGTAGTTACCATAAGTCTGAAATCGCTAACTGTCTTGAGCAAGCGTGGTGGTCAATGCTCGTGCCTTTTCTGTATGAGAAGAGGCCTTTGCCCTGCAGTGTGACAATAATAGGCTGGTTTTGTTATATTACTTATTTTTGATTACTAACGGCCAGTTTCTTCATCAAAAGTAACAGCCAAAGTAACAGTCAACTGTTCTTTTGCACTGTTCTATTTTCAATCCTCGGCGCTGAGGCGAGGGTTGAAAATAGAACAGTGCAAAAGAACAGTTGAACAGTCAACGGTTCTTTTGATGAAGAAACTGGCCGTTAGGCCAAGACCGCCTCCTGCCAGGGTTGCGGGAATGTCCGAAAGGGATACCGAGATCTTGGCAACAGGCAACTGAAGGAACACGGGTGGGTTTTAGTCAGTTAAAGTCTGACATGCCCTTCCGCTCCACCCAGAGCGAGAAAGTCATTTGATGATTTCCCATGATAAAAAAAAGGCTAAGGACGCTAAAGGCCACGATCTAAAAACGTTACTTAGCTCTTGCTTTTACTTAGACATCTTCCCGTCTTTATCTTGGGCTTGTAGTTTGACAGTTGCGCGACAGTGACAGGAATAACGTAAGCCAAAGTACGTGTTATGTAACAATGATAGAACTCGAATTATTTCATAACCATACATATACCTTTGAGAGTTTGAGACATGAATAGTATACTATACAAAATTCCAACTAAAGGAAAGCGAAACGATACGAAGGAATGCTAACGCTCTGTAATAACCAATAGCTCTATAGAAAAATGCCAAATACACAGCCATTACGCTTACGTAAAGTAAATCAATTGGCAACAGAACACAACCATTTAGAAAGCAAGCATACAATTAGTGACTATTCAGACATTTCTGACTATTTTCACACAACTGTAGAATGTAAAAATACAAATAAAACGAACCGCGAATTGTTCCAACGTTCACACACTTAACACTGAAGAAAAGATCCGTAACAAAGAGGTTTCGTCTTAAGTACTGTGATGCAAGTGTGGAACTCTAGAGTATGCATGCAGGTTACATAGCGCTACTAGGTATCCTATACAAAACCAAACCAGATTCTACGTATCGCCTTACAGGTTTTGATTAAGACGAAGAATCAATAATTTTGCATTCAATAATTACCATAATACATATATAGTTTTTCTAGCTGTCCTACCTTTCACAACTCTGACGGCTAAATTGGCTCCACCGCGTTTTGCTTCCCACACGAAATAGATGATTGCTTTATGATTTCACAAATGAGATTTTTCTATGTAAAAGCCTACGGACATAGTTACATACAATAAAAATACGGGGCAACGATCAGGTAAACAAATCTGGTTATCGATTTCAAACAGTTTACAATCGATTATGTAGAAATAGTTTACAACGTTAAACTATTAATAAAAATTCCTGAGCACATCTGTTATTGTATTGTGTTAGCTGTTTTTTTCGTTACCATTTTCAAACTCACAAAGCATTTATTTCAATTAAACCGAAAAACCCGCAAAATTGTAATTTATTGTCAATGAGACGTTCAGTCAGAAAGATGAAGCTAGTTGTCCATTACAAAGCGTTAAAGGGAAATTACATGGACACTCTTTTAAATAATAAAAAATACTACATATATCTTTTTACAAAAAAACATTACCTACTTTTACTAGCTTTGTAGCTTGTCTTATTTCTACTTCTTTGTCTTATTCTAGTGTTTAAGTTCTCGAGTCTTGCCAAAGACTTTTAGTACGGCTTTTACTGTGCAAAAGAGATAACAAGAAAGGTTTTCCTTAAAATGTAAATTGGAACAATTAAGTGCTTCTTCATTTACATAAATAGCCAATTACTATGTAACTAGTATGTTGAGGCTGTGAACAAAGGTATTCTAGACTCTAGAGTGTTATTTTGTGACTCACAAAGCTCTAATAAAGATAGCAGGAGCTAGCCTACTAAATTATCTTGTTGAGAGAGTTTAGGTTGAAATATTTTCCTGAAACATAAATATAATCTCTTTGACTGTGGACTCTCCTTTGAAATCTTTTCCTAGAATTTTCTTTTAGGTTAATTGAAGTCGTTAGCATAAAAGCATTTTTAAAATAATTTATATGGCGATGTAAAAGAACGTGGCAGTGCTTATTTACTTTGGTTCACGGGGCTGTTTTCCAGGTATGAAATTAACCATCTTGCGCTCATTTTGTAGCTTTTCAGAGAGTGTTTTTATAAAATCGCATTCGCTATGCATTTTTTACGAAGTAGTTAAGTACCTATGCATAGAATGATATCTCCTTTTAGATAACGATAACGTTCAAAATACCCGTCGGTAGAGAAAAGATACCCTTAGTTTTAAGTTATTGGTAGAAGCTATAAAACAGTAGAATGCAATCCAATCAGAACATAAAATGAATGACAATTGAAGAATGAATGCCTGAATGGTAATGCCATTAATCAAAAACTTATCTTGACTGTAACTGGTAAGTGCAGGCATGCAAGATGCCGATTACGATAAGAACCAACCTAATTCGCCTATTAAAGCGTGAAAAGGCGCCTATTTAGAAAAACAATAAGTACTATTATACGAATAAATAGTAAAATAGACGTTGATATATTTAGTAACTTATTCCGCTTAACTATTCTTCAAGAGTCCGAAAAACCCTGTAAGAAATCGACACGTGTCGAATAAATAGTAACTTAAAATAACATTACACCTGTATTCCTTGAAGGGTTAGGCAGGGGGAGGAGGTGCACCTATAGTACTTATAAATTAATAATATAATAATATAAAACCGGCCAAGCGCGTGTCGAACCACGCACTACTTCTTTTATGGGGTACTGTGTAAAATGTTATAATAAAATTCCACTCGATATTCTTCAACTAAATGAGAAGAAATTTAAAACATGCATTAAACGCACACTATGTAGACAAGCATATTATAAGTTGGATGATTATATCGTAGATAAAAATGCTTGGCTCAACGCTGGTCCTACTCCACAGGCACTTGGGCTCACTAGTTAAAATTTCATAATTGGAAGTGTTGCTTCCCCCTTTTTACTATTTTTTATTTTTTTTCCTGACATTACGAACTTATTGTTTATTCTTATTTAACTTATCTGAAAATAATATTATATTAATTGCTCAATTTCTTTGCAAACTAGTTTTGTATAATTTAGAAGCATTTTTTCAATTATTGTAAATGTGAGTACCATGGAGCCGTTTAGTATGGTATGATCTATGTTGACTTGAAATAGCATGGCAGATGAGAGTATGTCATGCTCACTTAAATGTCTCGCTGATGGTGGCACGTGTGTTGGATCATTCGGTTCCCTACAATATGGTTGAGCTGGATGGTGCTGATCCACATGTCATGTTCGTGAACGGGCGCCGTCAGTTGAGACTGGTCACCTCTTATTTGCCAGAGCTTATTTTTAATCTTAAATTTTGAATTGCTTTTGATTCTTTTTTGATTTACATTGTTCTCACATATAGAAGCATCATGAATACTGTACCCAGGATTTTGTAATAGGATGTGTCCTTGGAGTTTCTTGCCCGTTCTTTTCCATAGAGATCTACGTTTTGGAATGGGCAACTAGCTTCAACTCTCTGACTAACTGACCGACTCTTTGACAATTCAAAAGTGCCTGTAAATGGTTTAATTGAAATAAATGCTTTGAGTTTGAGTTTGAGTTTGAGCACAATGAAGGGTTCCGTATTTGGGATGAATTTATCCCAAGAACAAACTTAACATTGTAGTTGAAAAACTTGTCTCCCATATAGAATGTATAGGAGAACATGTTTTTGCAACTGCAAATGTAAGTTGGTCGATTATTACTCGGTTACTTGTAGAGTCTACTTAGCTGTGATAGTTTTCCTTTTAATTTCGTTATAATTATATATACTATTGCTGCGAATTTTTTTACATACTAATCCAAAACCAACCATTCAGCTGGCGGGGGGGCTATTTTAAAGCTTAATATTACGCAAACGGATCTCTGAATCCAAAAATGGCTTCCATACACTCACGATATTTTTTAACGACCTTTTTAACGACACGCATGGGATAAACGAGAAAAACGAGAGAGGTACTTACACAATTTTTGTATTTTTTTTATTTATTTATATATATTTTATTGTACACCAGAAAATACATAGCGAAAATAAACAAATTTAACACTACAAAACATACAATGGGCGGCCTTATCGCTTTCTGCGATCTATTCCAGGCAACCTTAGAATGAACCTTACCTATTATTTTATTTTACCACTTTGTCGGCGTGATTAATATGTAAACCCATGCCAAATTACAGCTTTCTAGTACTAAGAGTATCTGAGCTAAGCCGCGAACAGACAGACACATAGACGGACATGACGGTGCGTACAGACTATGTAACATATTTTATAACTTGTGTTTTATAACACGTCCATATGTAACCTTGTTTATTATGTTACCTTGTTATGTTATATAGTCTATACGCACCTTAAGGGTTCCTTGTTGACTACGGGACCCTAAAAACCAGCCTCATAATGTCCCGCTGCGAGGCAAAGGCCTATTCTCATAAGCCTCTTCTCATATAGAGAAGGCACTTGCTCAAGAAGGGTTGACGATTTTAGACTTATATTTTAATTACGTATAAGTTCAGGTTTCCTCGCGATGTTTTTCCTTCACCGATGTCAGTATGTCTAAGATTAACTCAGAAAGTAGAGTAGAAATAAATAATAATACCCAAGTGTTACATCACACCGGATTTACTAATCAAATTATGGCAATCAACTTCGTATCATAAAACTATCATTCATAACGACTCGTGTCCAGTTACATTAGTAAAACAACTGTTAATTAATGTTTACATTTTAACATTGAGACAAATTAGGCCAAGTCTTAGGAGCAATTATGATTGGATCATATTCCTCAGCCTTGATGGATGACAGTTAAAATTTGGATCATAAACTGTCAGTGCGGACGATGCGGTGTCAAACATGTAAACACACTAGGGCCTTGCCCTGGGTCCTTTTTAGGATCAAGAATTTATTAGGTAGGTTGGTTATACAGGATGAAATTTTATTCGTTTTAATTCTCTTAAGGGGTCATTGTACCTACTCATCCTTATGAAAAACATTAACTATGGGACGAACACCGAAATCGGGGAAAAAAAAAATCTGTTGCTCCCTACATTTTGATGAGCTATGCGAACATAAATGTAGGGAACAGCTGATTCTTTTCGCGATTTCAGTGTTGTTTCTATAGTTAAAGTTATTCATAATAATGAGTACAATGAAGGGGTCATTGTATAAGAGAATTAAAAAGAATACAATTTCACCCTGTATAATGCGATTGATTGTCACCAACACAAACATTCTTACACCAAACGCTAAGCGACACCTACATAAAAATGAATGCCTAAATAAAAGCCCACTGTCGAATTTTAACATTTCGGCGCTGCGTCAAGCTGAGCGAGTTGTTTGTGTGCTTTCTGGTTAAAAGGCAGGTAAAAGAAAGGAGATATTTTATAGCAATCTAGTAGGTATTAGTGTAATTGAACAACTCGAGATCAACACTGAAATATGAATAAAGTACTTAGCTGTTTTCCAAATACTTTCATGGTGTTAGATAGTATTGCCCTTTTGTATGGAACAGCTGATTACTGAGTAGTACCAACCTTTATATTATGTCCCTTCTTTGACCGGGCATACTGTATAGCCATCATTTAATTTAGAATTAACTAGCTGGGCCCGCTAGGTTTCACCCGCGTAAGTCTCGATTCCGTGGGAATATCGGGATAAAAAGTATCCTATGACCTATTTCAGGTCATGGTCTATCCCTGTGTCAAGTTTCATCCAAATCCGTTCAGCCGTTTTAGCGTGAAAGCGTAACAAACAAACAAACTTCTTTAACTTTCGCATTTATAATATTAATTAGGATTACCTACCATAGACCTGTGACTAAATTAGTGACTTGATAGTTTTAATGTTGTTTTTACTCCCCATTATAATGTTAAATTCAATCCAAAAATATTGAATTTATGTAAGAAGAAAGAAGAAAAGAAGAAAGAAAAATTGTTTATTCTGCACAAACAAAACTCACACACAATAGAGAAAGACAGACTAAGAAGTGATACAAAAGTAGCTAAAAGCCTCGTATTCAACCAATAAAAATACATAAAAGTTTGACATCATTGTTCCTTGCCATTCGTTCATTGGTTGATGTCAAGGCCAGGGACCAAAGACAAGATAAGAAAGTAGGTAGTTAATCCTATACCTACCTACTTTCTCGTAAAACCCGTAACAACTCTGTTGACAGGTTGACCACAAAAAAATACAATAGACGTAGATATATTTAGTAACCTATTCCGCTTGACTATTCTTCAAGATTCCTCAAAAACCCTGTATGAAATCGACACGTGTTTCACCTCTCAACGAGGCATCCTCAGGATGACGATTGACCAATTGCAAACCAGAACGCGACGTGTTACTACGTGTTACTTTTGCGTCCAGCGCTCGGTGTGGTAACACGTCGCGTTCTGGTTTGCAATTGGACAATCGTCATCCTGAGGATGCCTCGCCTCAAAGTCAAGCCTGAATCAATAAACTAGGTTGACCACATATTGAAAACAACGGTAGACTAAACAGACAGACATTAACTTAATTTTACGCTTTGTGAATAGTTCGCGGAGTCCATTGACCTGGTGGCCCCATTTTATTATATCGATTGTAGGTATCCTACGTCGTCCTTATGCCGTGCAATAGGTATGTAGGGACTCATTGCTCGGTCATAACCATAACTGCAATTTTGTACTACTTTTGTTTTTAGTTAGGTATCAGGATTACCTACCTGATCAATCAATCTGGCTAGCCTTTTCCTAACTATCTTGGGGTCGGCTTACAGTCTAGCCCGATGCAGCTGAATACCAGTATTTTACATGGAGCGACTGCCTATTTGACCCCCACAACCCAGTAACTGGTTAATACGATACCCATTGGCAAGACTGGTTGTTAGACTTTCGGGCTTCTGATGACCCGTGACGACTGTCAAAGATCCACGAATGACAGCCGGGACCAACTTGCTTTCCGAGACACGAAAGACTCTCGGTATATAAAGATGGTCACGCATCAACGGACCAACCCCGGCAAGCGTAGCTTAACCTGATGGATCGACCTGTGCGGCTTTTATTACTTAGCCATGAGCCTACCTGATAGGTTTGAGATATCTTAGCATCAGCTCACTACCTAGTAAGATTTTTCATAGATACCTACCCTACATATGTGACTTATATTTGGCAATTTTTGTTCATGTTAATAGGTAAGGACCTAATTATGAACCAGCTTGTCGAACCAAAATTGTCGCAAAATGTGGCAAATTTTAAAACGCCCGTTAACTGCTGCGAACTGTTGATAAATCATTCAACCAATTACAGCAGTTTACGCGCACTTGACATTATGCCACATTCATTTTGCGATAATTTTCGTTTCGATGCGTTTCGAAACTGGCCTTAGGCGTTCTTGGCACTGCTTTTTATTATCTGAAAATAAATTCTTGCGTAACAATATTGCAATATTTGCTTTAAAAATCACCTCCCACAATTTCCTTACCACACACAACTTTCAAAATGTCAACTTTACGCCAACAAATCAACTTCAAACTTATCCTGTTACCTACATCAAACTGTATCTATTACTTTTTCCCTCGATACATTTGTCACATAGACACAATTCAGCCAGACATGGTCAGACGGGCTCCACTACTCTACGCCACACACATTGCTGCCAGTATTTTCCCCACATAATGGTGGTTTCACTCGGCAAAAAACGTTCTGCATTCAGCCAGCTTTCCGAGCCGCGAGGCCAGAATTAATTCCCATAATGTGGCATAGTTAGAAATGCACCGTTTGTTACTTTTTAATTTGCTACACTGTGGATTTTTAATTGACTTCCTTGGAAGTCGAAAGGTGGATGTTAATTGGGCACTTTCTTTGTGGTTGTGGTTGCGCAGCTCGAGTTCTACTTTTAAATAAGGAAACTATTTTTATTGGTAAAAAAAGTACATATAGATTTCTTTGTTTATTTTAATGAAATAAAACCTCATTGGTTGTTCAATTATTTACATAATAATTAGTTATGTAACAGACGGACATTTACAGAGAATTAATATTTATTAAGTTATTCCTCATAAATATGAATTATTATGCATTTCAGTATCACATTTCCATTCCATATGCATTGTTTATGACAAACAGATTTATCGTTTATTTATTCTTACTTCAACAAAAAGTAGATTTATGAAGGCTGTTCAGTGACGTCTGTCATTCGTACAGTCAACCCTCCCTCGCTACATTGATACATGAAAACGTTTCGCGCGGCTGTTGACAAAGCGTCCTCCTGTCAGAGACATCTCATTGTTCCAGATAAGAGCAGTCACTCATTATCATACGTTTTGTGGAACACTACTGAATGGTTTGCCCAAAACTTGGTACAAAGTAGGATAGGTACTAAACTATTTTAATATAATAAAAACTAAAACCCAACTACGACTAAAAAGTTAGGGCATAAATTGAACAGATTACGTGTGACTCCGGATTTTTAATTTGTCAGTCTGTGGGGTCTTGTTTATACCTTTTTAGTCGTAGTTGGGTTTTAGTTTTTATTACTTTAATTTTTTTATTTTTTTTTTAAATTTAATGTGACGTCACATAGCCTATAACCAGCAGACAATCAAGACGCTTCCAACGATACCTCATTTGTCAAATTGTGATGAGTGCTTTAGAAGATAGGAGGGAACAGATGAACATACATACATACATACATACATACCGGTCAAAATCATAACCCTCCTTTTTTCTTCGCGGTAGTCGGGTAAAAATGTTATAACCGCCAATACCCAAAAGCATAAGTGATGGCAAAATCATGAATTTCGAACTTTATTGATTAAGAAAAAGAACAACGAACACTACGATATCCGGTTTAAAAAGTTCAAAACTGCATAATAGAAACAAGTTCCTACGCGAACGCCTACAAGTCAAAGTAACCCACTTTCAACAAAGCGATTGGAACAGCACATAAATCCTAGCCGGTAAGCATCTTTGTCAATATTCCTGCTTACTCCATACACTTTATAGGTCGCCTGTGCCCAGACAGGTGTGATTTTCACACTTTACCGGCAAATAAGCACCTGCGACGCAATACCCACTCTACAGTACTTATGTACATAGGACTTAGGTATAATAGTGTGTGTGTTGGTAATTGGTATTGATCCTATAGTCACAGTGATTATTATAATAATTGTGATGATAATAATCAATAGTGGTGTCAATGTCGCTGATTATCACAATTGATTATCATACTTGTATTGGTGACATGACACTGATATTGTGTAGAGGTACCTAGAATTGAATAAAACAGTTTTTAAATGTTGAATTGTTATTAGCATACGGTACTCCGAATTCTGGCAAGATGACTGATAAATTTAAAAAAAAATTATTAATTAGAACTGCTCTTGACCTCGATCTCGCCAGAAATAATAAATAAGCTTGAACGAGGACGAGGGTGCAAATAAGGAAGAGAGGCGCTCACGGGAGAAAGCTTATTTAACATCAACGATCGTATTGTAATGCCACGCAAGAAAGTGGCTGTGGAATCAAACAAATAGGTACCTATGTAGGTACCTACGTGTTAGAGAGAACCTCGGCAATGTTTCGAAAAATACCCATAAAAATCGCAAAGCCCATTGCCGACGAACTGATATACAGTTTGGCAGACAAGTTATTTTTAATACAGATTTTAAATAAATAAAATAATAATACCTATCACCGATATAACCTCTGGGCTCTGACCGCTAAAGACTCCTACAATCTTCTGTTTAATAAATCCTCCATTGAGCTGTTCTAGACGTACGTAAGTTAACAAGCCACCATTAATCACAAACTTGAAGTGTCCATGTGGGTCACACACCTGTTGGAAATAAATCTATTGACTTGACTTCTTCTCACACTAACAATTTAATTTTTCTTCTAATTACTTTTGTCTAATTGAAATATGTAAGGCTTCATTTTTACTTCTTTCATTCTTTGACTGAGAATTTCATACAATTTGCAAGTTGACAGTTTACTTTACTGTGCATTGGAGGTGCTGTAAGAAGCTTGGTGAGCCAGCACTCCAATTTCGTAGTAAAACACTTTCTATTTCAATAAGAAAGATTTTCAAGGAAATTCCTAAACCATCGCTTCAATGTTTGAAAATTTTCGTCTGCTTGACAACGCTAATAAACAATGAATGTTGTTGAATTGTCAAAATGAATGGCATTGGCATCGTAAGTTTGCTACGCGATTACCGTAGGTACGCAAAATAAATACGCGCTATGATGTGGTGTTGCGGGTACACTACAACACAACGATGTAGCATCGGCAAAATTCGTAAAACCGATCACCATCTTCGTAAAACCGATCACTCTCTTTGTTACTGCTTAAATGATCTTTACGCAAACGCAATAACTTTTTAAGTCATATAACCAAATACATTCATAAAATTGAAATTGATGTACTGTACCAAACCGCATTACCTATTACCTCGCAGATTTCAACAAATTAAAGATTTATAATGAATGCTCTTTACGAATTTAACGAATCATTCGTTAAATTCTGTTATAAAATAATAATGTAACCGATAGTATAACAATAACTGAACAAATCCAATAACCTTTCTCTAAAAGGCCCAGGAGTTACAGTCATAGATCCCAAATGAAGGTAAGCACGATCCATCAATTTTCTTACGTCAGTCACCAAAGAGAGGATTGCCATAGGTTACATAAGAACCTATTTCGTATTCAAAACACGTCTTCACTCCATATACAGCGTGTAATTCATAAAGCGTAGGCATTAGCACTAGGATATGGGAGGCGTATTCATTCCCATGGCGGCGAGGCTATGAACTTTGTATCCCGTATGGAGAATTTATTAGCCTTGAATTATTGGATTTGGGTGAACTGAATGACAGTGAAGGTAGGAGGCATATAACTCCTGAATATAAATTTGAATGTGGGTAGAATGAAGCTGAAAGTGATATTGATTTGCGTGTTAGAATTGATAAATTACAAACAATACAATTAAAGTAAATACTTATTCAGAAACAAGCATCATCTGCCTAGCCTTTTCCCAACTATGTTAGGGTCGGCTTCCAGTCTAACCGGATGCAGCTGAATACCCGTATTTTACATGGAGCGACTGCCTATCTGACCTCCACAACCCAGTAACTGGGTAATAAGATACCCCTTGGTTAGACTGGTTGTCAGACTTTCGGGCTTCTGACGACTCGTAACGACTGTCAAAGATCCACAAAAAGTACAGCCGGGACCAACAGCTTAACGTGCTTTCCCAGGCACGGAGGAGTCTCGATATGTGGAAATGGTCACCCACCCACGGACCAACCCCGGCAAGCGTAGCTTAATCTGAAGGATCGACCCGTGCGGCTGTTATTACTTAGCCACGTGCTCCTTATTCAGAAACAAGCATCTTAAACAAACATGCCACGAATCAAACTAAATAACCAAATAAAACATTAAGACCTTGCTCAATTCAAGTCAAATTAAACCGGACTTAAACATGGCTGTCTGTTCCGGACGAAGTTGCTGTAAGCCACAAATTGCATTAAAGCAAGTGAATTGGAAGCTAATTGGAGTAAGACTTGGCGGGGCCGGGCTAATAAGGTACTAGCACTACATAAAATGTAAGAAACTGAACTTGCTTTAAAGAAACGACATAGTTTCACGCTTGTAATTCCCGAAGGGTTAAGCGAACACCCACATTTCGCCAGTTACGTATAAGTCCCATATAATATGTGGTGAGCTTATTGCTATCAACCGGGCAAAGATCCATACTCCGGGTTCTGACAAATTCCGTATAGAAAAACCCAATAAGACTTTGCCCGATCTGGATATTGGACCTAGGACTTCATGCTAAGCAGTAGCCCTTGGAACCACTAGACAAACGTCATAAGAAACGACAAAAAAAAAATGTTTGCTAAAATGAAGAGCACATGCATACAGCTACTGTAACTTGCGGGATGATTAATCGAATCACTTAGCCGGAAGACGGTGCCTTTATCACTTGAAGCTTGCAGGGATATAACATTACTCGTTATGTTCTACGCATTCTTTTAAACGTAACTCCATAGTAACATGATATAACACGGTTTTATTTTAGTAAAGAATTTTTGTAGATGTCTAAAGAGGTCAATTCAAATTGTTCAGTGTGTTAAGTTCGTTTATTCTGAAAGTGGGCAACGTCGGAAATAGATGTCAAATATTTCGCTGTTTTTATTAATTTGGCAATATTACTGTATAAAAAGAAATATGAAATATGGCTAACTAGTGGACTAAAATATTGATTATGAAATGCAATAAATAATATCGTAACACCGAATATTTAGTTTTAGTTGTAAAAAAGGATTAAGAAACTTTCCATATGCCTTTTTTACACCTAAAACCGATTACAACGTAAATTCAGTGATATAATTGAAAGTCATTAATAGTCTAGTAAGTTTGCGATATTTCATAGTTCCATAATATTGCCAAAATAATCAAAACAGGTTATTTGCGACGTTGCAAAAATTTATAATCAAGGTTCTTAAGTTATGTAGCAAAATATAGGTACCTAGTTGATATAAATATTGGATGATCTCTTCGAGGCATCCTTATAATATAAGGCTTATAATATTTGGCAATATTACTGTATGGAAATATGAAATATGGCTAACTAGTGGACTAAAATATTGATTATGAAATGCAATAAATAATATCGTAAATGCACGTATTTTCCGCAACAATAACCTCAGCAGACTCAATTTAGTGAACAGCGAATTTTTTTTTTTTGTGTTCTTAAATTGAATACGTATTCATTTTCTTTTTTCAATAAATCACTTCAATCGGGGAAATTAACCTTATCACCACAAAACTGTGTTTATCAGTTGTTTAGCATAAACACCTTTTAAAAACGACATTTCTGTATACCTAGAGTTTGACATAAAACTGACATTAGACACGCGTTGCGACACAAGTGTCTAAGTTTTTGTGGTAAAGCTCTTGTTTATCAAATTGAAACATTCTTATAGCCATTTCTTACAACCGTTAAAGGATGACAGATGTGATTTGAATTTACCGACAAGATAAGTTAGTAGTAAATTTGGTAGACCATTAATTTCCCTGACTTAACCTACTTGTCGAGTGCATAATAATGTTGACGAACTTTGTTTCCAAAACTATTGCATTTATCCAACATTCAGATCTATCTGAACAAAACGCCTCTGACACCGCAATAAACGTAGCCACCTACTGGGCTCAAACAATATAAGTGACATATATGTACTTACAGCCCAAATAAAAAGACGAAGAAAGATTAAACCTAGCTCTACGTTTATTTCCTTTTCCAGGTGCGCGTACGCGAGTTTTACATCGCGATGCAGCGTTGCCCCTACATCCACGAGATGAAGGAGCGGCTGCTGGGCGCCCCTGTCGACGCGGAGAACAAGGATCAGCCGCGCGCGGCCCTGGAGCGCGCGCTCGACCCTCAAGAAAACCAGGTCGGCACCATCGTCAAAGTGAGCTCATGTCCATTTTCATCTTCATATTGCAATGAATATTCTGGCGTCAGATAAAGCTCTGATTGATGGCAACCTGGAAGATTAGGTGTTAGTTATCAACATATGCCTAGCATTTTCTAAACTATACTGAGGTCAGCTTCCATGTGTTGTTAGAATAGGGAAGAACCTTCGGAAAATAGTTCATAATAGTTCCATATGTTAGTAGGACGATTGAGGAACCGTGGGATTTTAGTTTTTATTTAGTTTTATTTGCACATCAGATTTGTAGGTGCACCACAGTCCACTGCATGGTATGTAATTATGTATTTAGCTAAAGCAAAAACTCCCATTGACTCTAATGGATGTTATGGGCTTAAATCTAACGACATAAACGAAACGGAAAAATTAGGGTAGGGGTTGCTAACGTCAATATTCATTCCAAATGATTTGATAGTTTGGAATGGGAAGTATTTGGAACATTTGGAACCTTTGAATTAGTTTCAATGAGTAAAGCTTTCGTTAACCGGATAGTGGGAGTTTAATCTAGTCAGTGTTACGTTCGAATGAACTTGAAATTCGGTTCGATTGGCACTGATATTTGGACTGATATCCAGCTGAGCTTTCAGAAATGGTATGATTTCCAAGTTCTTTAGGTCGGTAGTAATGGTTTATATGCCTGCCAAGTGTCCTACATTTTTTTTTAAATTTCTGTACTAGGAAATACCCGATATGGGGTTCGAGTGAACTACAGAATATTCATTGCAGTTTTCATATTTAAGTATGATTTATAATTCTGTATTATTTACCTGTTTTTCAAAATGTGTCTTCTTATTCTTTCAGTTGTGTAAAAATCAAAGCAGTAACGTTTGTTTTCGTCTCCTAAAATTGTACCAATTAAATTAATTGCTGATCGTATGAAACGAGCCCATTTGCTGACGCTTCCTGAAAATGTAATTGGATTTATGTCACTTAAAATTCAGTGTAATTAAAATGTTAATTACATCTTATATGTGTACGCTTGCAGTTCAGATGTATTTCATTTCTGTATTATTATATAACAATAACTTTGACGTTCTTCTTAGGATTTATTTTCTTTCGATATCTTTTTAGTCTTTCATGATCCATGAGTAGATGCATTTTATTATTTCCAAATGTTTTCGTCATCATTCACCAAAAAGCACAAACAGTAGTAGAATTGCACAAACAATAAAATTTCGTAACTAGGTATATATCTACAAGAAGGCATCTGTTTTCTTACAACGAAATAAAATTTTAATAAGCCATGAATTTTATCGATTTATCGATGCTATCTAAACATGGATGCCGATATTAGGAAACATCCATATAGTTTTAGAAAATTTACGTCATCAAAAAACACACATAGAAACAGACTTGATGTAACTTAAACATACGTAAACACAGATTTGATGCAACTTAAACATACGTAGACATATATTTGATGCAACTTAAACATACGTAGACATATATTTGATGCAACTTAAACATACGTAGACACAGATTTGATGCAACTTAGACATACATAGACTAGCGACAAATAAGGACTGACGTTACAATCAGCCCAGCTGAAAACGGTGACAAGGTAATTAGTAATGCACTAGGCATTGTTAGTGTTCTTTGTAGCATAAAAATCAGGTGAGATGTTCTAGAGTTCGTCTGTTTGTGCATGCAATAGTATGCATCGTTTTATTGGTGCGTGACATCACCTTTACAGTAATTGTAAGTAGTAGGTACTTATATGATGAAACAACAATGTACTCTACTATGTAAAGTTTATGTTGCATTGTCATACAAACGAATAAAAGCAACTTTTTATTTCTTAAGTATAAGGACTATTGTAAGTTAGCACTTCCATTTTTTTTTTCATTTGTTGAAAATGAAGTAAGTTCATTTGTCTAGGTAAAGTAAGTCAGTTCATTCGCTGCATTGTATCTCAGTCTTTTTGCAGTGGGTATAAAGGCTGGGTCCACACGACAATTCCAGCTGTTAATGCGGTTAAAATCTAATTTTACAATACCTACCGTGTGAACGTATAACGGATGTAAAAAGGCACACGAAGCCGGAGTCACTTCTTCTTACCGCCATTGTGTTTTTTTTCTTTGTTCTTGACCATAGGTACCTGGGAACCTCCAGGTTACGGAGATAATGAAGGTCAAAGTACTAAGGTTTTTTTAGAAAAAAAGTGCTAAATGCATCGTTAAATACTCCCATGATCCCTGTACCGTTGAATGCACCCATATACAAAATGTTTAGCGTGCGTTAAGGCTCGTGCAAACAGACGCGAAATCGCGGGCGCGACAGGCAGCGGTACCTTTGTCGACAAAAGTACCGCTGCGTGTCGCGCCCGTGATTTCGCGTCTGTTTGTACGAGCCTTTACAAAAATAAAAGCAATTGTTTTTAGTCTAAGCTACTTAGTTTGATGCGTGGATGATGGCTTCGTGGTGAATCTTTTTACACCCTGTAAGTATTTGTAATGTTAGGGCGTTTGTGTTTAGGGATGTTTTTCACGTCATTCTATGCACGGCACAATTTGTGGTATCATGCGGGGTCTCTTGGAGAAATAATAGTTTTTTTCTTCCTGTTAATATTCTTTGTCAACGCCGCTGAGTCGTGTGAACTAAGTATTATCCTGTTACGTTTCTGCAAAAGAATGAGTGCTGCTTTTATTTGTGAATGAAATGAAAACAAATGACGGAACCTAAACTCGATTCATATCCGATTGTTTATTTCTAAACAGAAAACAATCGTTCGTTTAGTAGCAACTAAGTGTCCGACTCGACGACAGTCTACAATGAAAAAAGTTTATTAAAAAAAGATTAGTTTGTAATACACCAATATACAAAAAAAAAACAACAGAAACAGTGCAGTTTAAATTGAACATAATATATTATTTGTGATTGTACAAAGTAATAAGTACAAAATAAAAAAATAAAAAAAGTAATAAAAATTAATTAGAAAAAAAAATCAGCCTCTTCTGTATCTAATTATTTTTAAGCAATTATTGACCAATTAAATTACTAAAGAGGTTCCAGTCTGGAAATCTAGTACATAGTGTTAATTTAATGTTGTACTTATGTTTCGTTACCTATCCATCATGGATAATTTGTTGGTCCGGAGGAAAAGCGATCCGCTTCTTGGGATCGAGGTTGTGGGTTTGGACCTGGCAAGTATCAATAGAACTATTTAATTTATCGTAGATATCACTGATGGACAGTGGAAACAGGCGCGGTTGCAGTCCAAGATGTTGGGAGGGTCACTATTGGTGCCCAGGAATATTTTTAGGGAAATATTTAATTGTTCAGTACGTAAATCATTCAGTCTCTCGACAGCTTGAATGTTTTTGGGGGGGTCATGACCCCCAGGACCGCGCCTGACTGGAAATCATATAGTGAGGAAACCTGGACTTGTCATCACCAGTCCAGGTTTTCGCTGTTGCTGTTTCCCGGTTAATTGTTTTCTGACTGCGCATCCCGCAGACAATTCAACTGTCTGGTACCTTTTTAGAAAAGGCCTTTGACCTGCGATGGGACTCCGTCAATGGCAGGCCCTCACACTGAGGTTGGACTTACATCTATACTTCATTTGAAATAAGATTAGACATTTAAATAAACCTTTTTACAGTCCGTTCAACGGATTTTGACTTCTATACCGTAGTCATAAGGATGACATTAAAAGCAAAAAAGGTTACACAATACCAACTGTCTACTGCAACTGCCATTTGTCGTGCCACCAACGCAATACAAGTCAAAATCGGTTTGAGCGGACTGTAAAAAAGGTTTATTTAAATGTCTAATCTTATTTCAAATGGGGTATAGGCGAATCCCGCCTGGAATGCGGGATGCATCATACAATACCTTCTATGAAAACTGTACGTGCCATCACACGTCTTGTGCAGGATTCATCTCAATTTGACGTTGGTTGAAGCTTTTAAAGCCTGATTAATTTAACACGGTGAGATTTTATTGCCTGTAGCATACCATAAGTAGAAACAACAATAAAAGTCGTACCTTCTAAACTGTGTTTAGACGATGCAAGTCATTTGTTGCTTCAATTTTATTGTATGCCACAGTTAATAAACTTGCATCGTGTAAATGGGGCTCTTAAACGCAGTAACAACAAATTCACACATGTGAGGAGCTCCTGCTCTTTATCTCCTATACAACGTAATATTAGAGTATCTGACCATTCCAGCTGAATTCCGACGGGTACGGGTCGCACACGTCGCCGGCGCGGGCACCGCTCGTGACCGACGAGTGCGACGCGCTCCCGGACGAGACCGAAGCCCTAACTCCTACTGAGGTGGTGCTTCGGTACCGGGCCTGCTGCCAACCTGATGCCGCGCCTAAAAATGCAAAGTGAGTGATGATTTTCGTTCTTTTATCTCTAAAGAGTCGATTCATTTTTTATCAAATAGTCCTTGCAGAGCAAGGCTAAAAATGAAAAGTTTTCCTACCAAATAAATACGTTATTCTATTACTTAATTACCTAATTTGTAAACATGAATAGACCAATTAAACAGAATTTTATGGTTATAGTAAAACTGTACCCGGAAAAGTATTTGTATCGTCAATAAATGTTAGTCACATAAGAATCCCATTCCATTCAAACCAACCATAAAAATACTCTGCAAACCGGCCAGCTATTTAAAATAAAACCATAATTATGCACATACCTAACTGTCTAGCCATATACCTACCCACTAGTAGGTTATGCAAGTATGTATTTATATCCTCCAACCCATGCATACATGTAATACGCCGTCAGCCTAGTTAATCTATGTCTGAGATCCGTCAATGAATTATTTATGAACTGATCCTGCAATAAATCGCGGCAAGGTAGACAAAAACAATAGAATTTTATATTACCACCTACATTTGATTAAGTGGAACTAATTTGGCGCCTGTATCGGCATCCTTTTGCGCAGCTTCTATACAATAAGGAATACCCTATATTAATACATATAAACGTATACTAAAAATTCATCAAAATCTTTTGTTAATAACTTAAGTATATTTCAAAATTTGTTTCCTAACAATTTATGGATGGAGGAAATTGGTCATAATCGACTAAGTAAAGCAGAGGAGCTCGTGGCTAAGTAATAACAGCCGCTTAGGTCGATCCATCAGGTTAAGCTACGCTTGCCGGGGTGGATGGGTGACCATTTTCACATATCGAGACTCCTTCGTGCCTCGGAAACCACGTTAAGCCGTTGGTCCCGGCTGTCATTTGTGAATCTTTGACAGTCGTTACGAGTCGTCAGAAGCCTGAAAGTTTGACAACCAGTCTAACCAAGGGGTATCGTATTACCCAGTTACTGGGTTGTGGACAGATAGGCAGTCGCGCCATGTAAAATACTGGTATTCAGCTGCATCCTGTTAGACTGGAAGCCGACCCCAACATAGTTGGGAAAAGGCAGATTGATTGGTCATAATCGACCTATAATGTTCCCACTGCTAGGAAACAACCTTTCTCTCGTTAGGCGGAGTGGGCTGTTATCCACCACGCGGGCCCAGTGCGACTCTCTCTACGGTTACTATCTGCTTTAACTGCTTGCTAATCCTATCATCAATACTGCAGGTGTACGCTAGTAAAAGGATTGGTTCATTCCACATTTATTCTAAGAGATAGCTTCTACTTTAGCTTAGTACTTGCCTTATGTGCTTATTATTCTCTTATCCACAAGAGTTTTAATTCTGAAAATTCAATAATATCAATTACGTTGATCGATGTCCAACCAAACATATTACATTGTTGTGTGTACGTTCCTAATCCAAACATACATTGGATGTTATTGAATTCCCGAGGGCGTCAATTCCCTCCATTTCTTTCCATGATTTTAATAGAGTCCGCGCGCTACTGTTACTCACCGCCTGAGGTATGTGAGCGGTGAGACGGGTGAGGTAGACAGAAGCCAAGCTAACTCAGTCTGCCAATTTTGTCAATGGCGCCCTCCGTCTCACACATACCTCAGGCGGAGACTAGCATGGGCACGCCACGATTGCGGCGATAAGTCCTCTCTTTGAAGGTGGCTAGAAAGGCGCCAAGGCGTCCTCACCTTCCGCCTGACGCAGGTCCTCACCGGACATGGCACCTTCGGGAGGTTTCTGTGTAGGATTGGGCGGGAGGAATCGTCCGGGTGTCACCACTATGTGGAGCACCCGGAGGACGCGGTGGAGCATACGGTGAAGGTGCTAGGGCGGAGCACCGCCGTGTCCTCGTGGAGGCGTTTGACGGCAATGACCTCTCGCGTCCGGCTCTGGGCAATGGGTAGCTCGCCGTCCGATAAGGACCAGGCCCGGGTCGATGGCGCGTCGTGTTCCACGCGCGCCTCAAAGAGATATATCAGCACAATCGGCGGGGTACGCTAGGACCGATGCCTGCCAGGGTTGCGGGAATGTCCGAAAGGGGCACCGGGACCTTGGCAATAGGCAACTGAAGGAACACGGGTGGGTTTTAGTCAGTAAAAGTCTGACACGCCCTCCCGCTCCGCCCAGAGCGGGAGAACTCATTTGATGATTTCCCAAAATAAAAAAAAAAGGAGACTAGCAGTCGCGCGCGGATATGTTTAAATCTATTAGTTATATTCAGGGTGTGTTTATCTTTATGTAGCAAATTCCAAGAGCTCTTTAATGTTATTGCTAACAGCTATGTTATTTCCATTTATAATAATCAACTTCTACAATACATTTGAACAAATAAACACAATTAACCAGCGCTTTGTCTTAGTTAAGGTCTCTATTGAGAAAGCTTATGATTTTCAATGAGATATTATCGAGTTACTTGTTTTGTTGGTGTGGTAACACCAAAGGCTTCAGGCTAAGTATAGCGCTTTGTTCTAATTGTTTGCCATTTCGTTAATCTTACTTAGGATAATTATCAAAATCACTTGGAGTGGGAAAGTTATAAAGAGCAGCTAAATATTGAGAAAGTATTCGTCATTAATTGAAGCAAAAGGAGTATGAAAGCATCGTAACAGGTGGCGTTAAGTAGTTTCTGCCTACCCCCATAGGAAGAAGGCTGGAAGGGAAGTATGAGTTTATGTATGTATGTATTTTTCATAATTTTGTATCCTGAAAGGTTGAAGGATCATTACCAGAAGACGGTCTTCGTAAAACTGGGATCTTGCTTCATCATGAAGTAGGCATTAATCATAATCATTCTACAATCGCTAACAATGGATTCCAAATCAGAACTTACGCCTTTTATAAAATCACACCAGAAAGTCAGGATTCCTCTAGAGAAATACCTACTTATCTTGACGAATCTTAGGTGTATAATATCGCCAATAGCAAGAAGTGAGGGCAATATGCAAGCAATTGACATCCTACGTCAATTTGCCGTGTTACAGCCATTTTATACAACATGAATTGCAAATACAACGTGAATGTAATTTGAATATACGGACAATTTAAGTTGGTAGTCATTACCAGACTTTACATCATTCGAATCAGAGCAACACACATTTACGGAAACAACCTAACAAGCTATTTGTAATACCAAATAGAGCGCTTTCAGCGACATAAATAACGGTCTATTTAACCAATAAAGGACAAACTGGCCAGGACAAAAAACTCGATTAACAATTTAAAAATAAATAAAGGGGAGGAAGCTGTAATCAAAGCACTTCCACGTCGCTTGGATGGACAATCGATTAAATGGTTCCGTACATCCATAGGAGGCTAGAAGAGCACACGTGTGAGCATATGCCACCGTTTGAAAACCGACCTTATTTGAATGTGACAAAGGAGATCAGGAGGCGTTTGAGATAGGCAAAGAGGCTATTGCACGGGTCGAGGATATCGGCACGGGATTGAACTGTTATAAGTAAATGACCTGAGTAAATATTAATATAATATGACGTGCTGATATTATTATTATGAGGGAAAAGGTTGGAGTTATTGTGAGGGATATGTCTTTTGCGATAAGGGTAATGGGATAATGATACGTTTGACAAAGGCCAATAGCTATGTATTTTTGATAAAGGATTTCATCCTACACGTGCGACTAGACTTGAAGCATCTGCGACGAATTTGACTACAAAAATATCATTATAATAACTGAATCCCTCGAAGGAAATGATGAACTATGCACTTCACCAGTTTTTTTACAAGTCCCATTGAATAAAAGGCAACTCTATGGCATCGACTGGGAACGAATCGAGCCTAATACTTTGTGACCAAAGGCCCTAGATAAAGGGACATTCTATCAGCGATAATGATGACGGAAAAGGCAAAAATGTATAGGACTGACATAAGCTTCGAAAAGTTTATGTCAATCCTGTTGAAAGTCGCTGTAGAAATATGAAATGCTTTCGAAGCGATTGTCACTTGTCTAGGCCCTCAGTTTTTTAATCATCATCATCATTGGCAGCTGTGCCCACTACTGCGTTCAGGCCTCCTCTCTTTTGTCCCATGGTTCTCTCTCTTAATACTTACTGTAATAAAACCATCATAAAATGAAAGTAGAATCGTTGCTAAGCTGTTGTTATGATCAAACATTGACCTGAAAAAACCTTGAATCAGATTTCAAGGCAAGACAACAATATAAATCTTCAAAATAATATAACAATCTTTAAAACAACGATTTATTAGGCGATCGATCGATAGACATTATGGATGCCTTAGTTATTTATTCAGCCATATAATGCTGTAGGTAATACACGCATTGTGTGCTGCAAGGCCGATGGCAATAGAGATTATGTCATAGATAGTTTTAAATGCAAGTAATTGCTATGTCGCGTCATACAATGTGGTGTATATTGATCGTATGCTGTACATTATAATTAATGAAATAGTAATTTGTTTATGCAAGAATTCGTTGTATTTACGCGTTTGTTTTTAGTTAGTGTGTTTGTGTGTCACTGCTGGGACCCAGGCATAAGGCCTGGGTCCTCTGTGAGAGGGACTGGGCCGTAATCCATCACGCGGGCCCAGGGCGGGTTGGGTCACATTTCTTTAAACTTTTGGTTCTAGGACATGCCATATATCAATCCATTATGCGTACTTATTCACTAAGATTGATTCAGCTTTTATTGGAATCTTCATCTTCTCATGAAAATAGGTAGGTATTGGGGAAATTATCTTTATTGTTGTCAAATGCTCTCTTAATTTTCCATCACTTATGGTTCCTTTCAATCTCAAAGTTAATACTCAAAGAGTTACCAAGAGAGTAAATGTGGAGATGAGTTTCTAGCCATTATAGTCCGCACAATTCTAATCTCAAGCAATTGAGATAATTTCTTCAGGCATTGTATAATAAATCGTTATGTGAAGCAATTGAAATCGCTATTAAACAATCGAGTATTGAACATTTTCTATGATAATATTCATATTTCACAGTTTAAAGCGTGTCTTGAACTAGCCATTACAGTCAAGTGCAGGAAATGAGACTATTTCATAGCTCACGCAGGAACAATATATTTTATAGCTATAACAATAGAAGATTCACTCTTTTACAATTAGGTACTTCTTTTGAAAACCTTCGTGAACCATAGGATATTAAAAAAAAAATATAGATACTGACATAGGAAAACTAAAGTCAATTTACCGTACCTATAATAGCCATTTCATACGACTATAAAAAAATGACCGTAATTGTGAATGTAATTAACGGTTTTAAGTTGATATACAATTTGCTAAGTAATAATTTCTTTGAATTTTATCTACATTTAAAAACAAATGTACTTACTTACAGAATATATAATAAGTAGGTACCTATATTGTGCCATATGACCACAATAATCATTCAATCTATAATATTTATTCTTGTAAAATAGAAAAACAGACATCGTCAACGTCAGCTGTTTATAATTCCATGCAAGCTGAGGAAAGTCGACAGAGAAAGGTTTACTATGATACTTAAACCAATGACCTGGCAGCGCGCCACTAAGAGCCGCCTCATACTGCAATTTTACTAGCTTTAAACCCGCTACCACATTAGCCTTTCAAATTGTTTTTTAAGTCGTTATTTTTCAACTACGTTGTGGTCGGCTTTCCGTCGAAACTTCAAGTAAAATACGGAGAGTGTTTTGCTAAAAGTGACTCCTATAATCTGACCTTTGCAACATTATTGAAATTCACTGAGAAATATAAAAGAGAGATTTGGCCGCTGTCGTTCAACTTCACTATACCCCATTTGAAATAAGATTAGACATTAAAACAAACCCTTTTACAGTCCGTTCAACCGATTTTGACTTCTATACCGTAGGCATAAGGATAGCATTAAAAGCAAAAAAAGTTACACAATACCAACTATCTACTGCGGCTGCCATTTGTCATGCCACCAACGCAATAGAATTCAAAATCGGTTGAACGGAATGTAAAAAAGGCTTATCTATACGTCTAATCTTATTTCAAATGGAGTATAGATGCTCACTCTTATTTAACTACACCCTTACACTAGCTAATCAAGTAACTCATACTTTCACGAAAATCTCACATGTTTTCACGTTGCGTAAAAGCACATTCTCTTTAAACAAGCCTACGATCCTCTGAATAAATAAAAAATAAATGCACCCATGGCCCTCGAAATTTGTAAAATATTCAGCACCCAATGTATGGCGCATCGTTCCGTAGATACGAAAACAGAGGGCAGAGAGAGATAAAGTGACACTGTAAACAGAAGACCAATAATATTACTCGCGCGGAACCCTAATAAAATAGCATTATTACACAACCGGCTCATGAAATGGGTCGCAGCGTTTGAATAAAAATACTTTAACAGGTTTTACAAAGAGTCTGCCGAGACAAAGAGCAAATTATCATATTCAACTGCGCAGTGGCAAGCGTGAGTTCGATTCCCAGGTTGAGAAAGCGTTATTGCAAAACAATCAGTTCTGAGTTCGATTTGAAAGAAAACTTAATTTTCTTAGATAGGTTTTCCAAACCATTTCAATTTTTTTTTATAAGGTGATAGCTGTAGCTAATGGCAACATTACGTATGGATTAGCGATGATAGTCAAAGTCAAAGTCAAATCATTTATGTCAAATAGGCACATAAAAGGAACTTTTGAACGTCAAAAACAGAGAAATAGAACTGATTCTAGTTGCCCCTTCCAAAAGGTAGTTTTCGTATGGAGAAGAATGGGCAAGAAACTCCACCGTTACTCTTTTAAAAATATTTTACAATATTAATTTGTATACATGAATTATATAATTATATGTGAAGACGATGCACCTACTACTGGATTACTGTACCACAAAAGTTAAAAAGAATTATAAATGGAGCAATGACAAGTAAATTAATTATGTGGTAGATACATGGTGCTCACATATTTACAAACATTGTAAAAGTAAAGGATATTACAATATTCCTTACATTGATTAACAAGTAATACTAATAGAGCAGTGCATGAGTCTAAGTAATCACAGAGTGTAAAAATCTATGACATACAAATATTACAAAATATACCACTAAGTTAGCAACCAGTTTGATTTTGTCAGACTCTAATTTGTCCTATGGAGCAAGACCAGCATGTTTACAAAGTGAGTTATATGAGTTTTAAATTTTCTTTCATTTAATTGCATTATATCACAAGGTATTGTGTTATAGCATTTAACGCAGTACCCCATAAAAGATGTTAGTACTTTAGCTAATCTGAAAAATGGTTGATCTAGTTTATCTTTATTTCTAGTATTATATAAGATAGATTTATATAGATAAGTGGTATTGAAACAAAAGGGTAATACAAATCTCGTTGCTTTCGAACCAGGCTAATTCACTAGGTATACCCTCTACTTAAAAAATTGATGAAGCATTTCTTCACTCCAAACAGGCCACAAATACTTTAAAACCGATGAAAGGCAGTCGCTCATGTAAAATACTGGTATTCAGCTGCATTCGGTTAGACTGGAAGCCGACCCGACCGAAAATGCTAGGCAGATTGATCTAGAGCCGCCTAATCTTGGACTAAAAGGAGGTTTAAATTGCGCTCAGACTGGACTATTTCGTCACACGTCCACCGTTAGCAATGCATGTGGCGATTTTAGCGTCTGTCTGTGGGTCACCACTAATTATAGTGTCTTAACTAAATTCAGAACGCGGTATATGGCAGTCGTGGTTTTGCAATTACCGCGTGGTTACGGTTCGCAACGTCTGGATTAGTTTTTGCTTTTAAGTAGCTCATTAACATTAATAGAAGCGTTTGATAAGCTTAAGTACCATTAAAAATGCTTATAAAAATAAAGGCGGATGTATCTTGATTTTCTTTTAGTTTGCGGTTTTATATGTTGGTTATTACGTAGCATGAAACCACGAATTATGTCATCAACATCATTATCAATCAGAATCCTCCAAATCTGAATAAGGAACCTGGGTGAAGCAAGGTCAATCGGTTTGTCCTTATCTCTGCAATTTGAGCGTTACAGAAGGATTGACGATAACCCCACAAGGTGGTCCTTGCATTTGATGAACGTCGCGGACATCCGCTGGATGTGATTAACGCACAAATGATGATGATACTTTGAGGAGGCCTATGTCCAGGAATGTTTTTCCTGAGATGATGAAAGTGTAGGTACCTATCAACTACCGGTTGTATTCAATATTCGAGTCTGGTTAAAATCAAACTGGTTGCTAATCTAGTTGTATAATTTAATTTTAGATTTTTACACATTTTGTGATTACTTAAACTCACACACTGTCTTATTAGTATTATTTGTAAAAATGTTAGGAATATTGTGATATTGTATACTTTTACTAAGTTTGTAAATATGTGAGCACCATGTATCTATCACATAATTTTATTAATCAATTTATTTGTCATTGCTCCATTTTTAATTCTTTTTACAAATTGTGGTACAGTAATCGTATTCACATGTAATTATAATTGATGTATACAAAATATTGTAAAACATTTTTTTTTTAAAGAGTTACGCTGGAGTTTCTTGCCCATTCTTCTCCATACGAAAACTACCTTTTGCAAGGGGCAACTAGAATCAGTTCTATTTCTTAGTTTTTGACGTTCAAAAATGCCTTTAATGAGCCTATTTGAAATAAATGATTTGACTTTGACTTTATTACATTGTAACAGCGAATCTATTTTCACCTCCCCCTTAAGTCCATATATTCGGATAGCTCATGACCTAAAGAGGCGAAATTTCGGGGGTTAAAGTCTCAGACCAAATGTTAGTAAGATACACATAAGGATACTGCAGTCCACCCTTTTGACACTTTTAATCGTTATTTACGAGATCGACAAGTGACATCTTCTCAAAATGACTCTTGTTAAGCGAAAACTGTGTTATATATCTGTTCATCGTATAATAAAAATATGCTATCATTATATCATACCACCATTACATCATAATGTTCCAGCACTACTACTATCTACGGCTACCCATAACAATACCATAAAAATAACAAATAGTAAACTTGGCACTACTTGAAATGGTTCAATGAACTCATAAGCTTCGGAGCATCGGATCGCGCATGCGCTCTGCTTTCATCCGGCTATTATAAACAAACCTTCTTTTATTGGTCCTCTTTAGATCAGCTGATTAATTATAATGTACCTACAGCATCAATAGCTAGCTAATTTAAATGAGCATACAAAATATCACCAGATTTTGAATTTCCGGTAAAAGTTTTGTTCTTGAAGTTCAATTCTTCAGTTCAGTTCTTATGAGAATCAGCTCAGCATTTCTCAAGGTTAGCCTCAACAAACAAACAAACACACAAATCGGACCTCAAAGCTGTTTCCTTTGTCCTCACATATTTCATTCCTTTGTTCATGGGATTATAGAGGTATGTTATAATGTTGGTATTACACGTGCATGTGCAGTTAGGGTTGCCAATAGTATTCGTGGGGTGTGTTTGGAGGTTGGGGTATGGCCGGGTCAGTGGGTCGCGCGCGCAGCCTCCCGGAGCTTTCCGGGAGAGACGCGCCTCTATCGACCGCGTGCCGACATTTTAGGGCTGCCCGAAATCGTTTTTGGAAACTGCTCTTGTATTTTTGGCAACTACTTTATTGGGCAGATTTTGTAGATGTCCTGGTTATTTGATTGGGTACAGGGAATGATGCAGAAGGTACGGAGAGGAAAGTAGTGAGAAAGATTTCGTAAAAATATAATTGGGAAAAACAATCATACGCAATGCGTGTGAAAAGTATTTTCTGCTCTCTTATGTACATCCTATGCATTATTGCAATTTTTTTTTGTTTAAAAAATGCCAATGGAAATAAAGTTTTATGTCTCAACTAAAAAATTATAACATCATTCCACCCGAGATTACATTTCGAGACTCCTTCCATAAGCGGTACAAAGCCCCTCTCGCTATTAAAGAGTGCAATTTATACAAAATGGGGTGCGCTCGGAGGGTCGGTGACGCCCCTGTTTTGGGAGGACAAACCGCGCAGCATCCACTACTGCGCAACTCTCGGCACACTCGAGCCAGAGGCACGGTTCATCGCCGCACCTCGATACTTCCGGAGGTCTTTTATCGCGTTCCTCGGTCCTTTACCTGTCCTTAACCCTCAGCACTCCATTATGGGCACTCTGTAACTCCTTTTACCGCCCTAAGTGCCATAAAGTGATGGGGAAAGACAAGCACCAGCCTACGGAGGCTGAAGTGAAGGTGGCTACCGTGGAACTTGAGTCGGTGGATAACATGGCTACGTTGCCGGTCGGGCAGCATCGGCAGCAGGGCAGTGACATGGCGATCGCTGAGAAGCACAACAACGCTAACAAAGAGATGGAGCTGAAATGCGTGCAGCCCAAGCCATCTAAAAAGTATGTTATGTAGATAGTGTTTGTAAGGGTAGTGAATTATTACCTACTTGTTTTGTTTTACCGATTAAAAAACAGCCATACATATAAGTTAATTTTGTGATTTTAAATACTTAATCATTTGTTAGAATTAGAATCGTTCGTGAATTAATTAATAGCCAAAGTTTAGTGGCCGGCTCCCCTCATAAAATCATTACCTATGTAAAATCATTACATACTAGGTCCGCATAAATATCAAAAGCGAAGGTAGGCGTCATTCAGGAATGACATGATTCAGGCAAATCCAGGGATGTGATTTTTATACTACCTACAGGACAAAACTGAACTCGGAAAGTTTTCGGTACGCAAATGAAACAGTGAATTATTTAAAAAAAACGTACTTAGATTTTTTTACAGTTGTGTTTTTAATATTTCTTCAATTATTATAATAATTCTTAAAATAATTATTGTTACTAGTTTTTGGTAGGTGAATTGAGCACGAGAAGGAGGTACTTAAAAAAAACAATGCGCATATATTAAAAATTATATCGGTTGGTCGATTTGCAGAGTAGGTATATACCACTTCGAAAGTTTACAGCAAGTTAACTTAATTACGTATTCACGCAACGCCGCGCTTTACATTTTCTTTTGTTTCGTCCACAGAACTTCGCTCTTCATCATCTCGAGTTTCATCTACGCCAAGCTCCTGGTTGTTGTGTGTATAGCCTACGTCATCAGTGATGTCATCACACACAACCTCCCCCTCTATTATTATGAGGGGTTCTTCACCTACCTGTATGGCATGAGCATTCTGTTTTTGTTGTACGTCTTCTGCTTCTTGCTCCAAGGTACGTGATTAAGCATTTCAACCAATGTTACTTTCAGAATCGCTTGATTTCCAAAACATTAAATGAGTGTCTTTGTTCAGAGAGTGCATGCTGCAGCGGAAGCCCTCCAAAACCGAAGCCCCCGCCAAAAGAGAAGAAGCCTAAGAAAGAAAAAGAAAAGAAAACCAAAGATAAGGAAGCAAAAGAAGGCAAAGATGGAAAGGAAGGCAAAGATAAAAAAGATGGAAAGAAGGAAGGCAAGTCTAAAGACAAAGGAAAGGACAAGGAGGAGAAAGAAAAGGCTTCCAAAGAGGCCAAGAAACAAAGTCAATTCCAGGTGAGTGGCACACTTCACCCCACATTATCATACACAGCACATCCATTATTTTTGTATTTAACATTATTCCACATTCTCTTGTCGCTTTCGCGTGTCGTCCTGTGTTAGTTAACCACATATTTGTTTTATTAATTTAAATTACGTGATTTGTTTATTTAACTTTTTGTGACACGCACTTGTTGGCAATTTTTATTATTTGACCGTTCACTATTATCATGGTCAACGCTTCGTCCGAACACATCAGGCCGCATGAATCCCTTTTTGTTTACGCTGCCTACTTTTTTGTTTTTTCCATATCATTTGGGCAGGAGGTGTATCCCCGTAAGATGCGTGATAAAGTTCGTCAACAGCAATTGCAATTACAAATGGCGCAATTGTATGCGTCTGATCAGGTGAGGTATCTTGACGCATCCTGCTTGAGTGTATCATATCATACGGAGTGCTTTGGATGTGCTGTCGTAGTTCGTGTGTTCATATACTGCTTCTGTTTTCGCTACTGGATCACCTTGCTTTCATGTAGGCTTCGTACACACTTGGAAGTCATGTGACTTGACTTTAAGATTGTAGAATTGCATCGACATTTCCTGAGTTAAAACTTGAAAATAACAAACGAATCCTACTTTCATTTAGTTTTACTAATTGTATTTGAGCTAGTTGCAATTGCCACCCTGTTTTCGGAAAAAAAATGTCAATCTCCCCACAAACTATAACCTGAAAAATACTGCATTTCAAGGCTGGTCCTTGAGTTTTGTACTTTTTGATTTGCATTTTACTAACTTTTTCACTTTAAACAATTTCAGCAGCACCAACAGCAGGACATTGTGGAGCTGGAAGCTGGGCCTGTTGCGAGACCGGCTCGCAGGCGCAAGACTTCTCAGAATGACCATAGCCATGGCAGCTTCTTTCTAAGGATTGGCGCAATTGGTAAGAAAAATACCTTTTCATTTAGCGTTCAAGAACAGTAATTTGGTCCTTTACTTTTTTATCAGTTGTTCTATGTATATCTTTTATCTTTCAGCCTTTGGTCTCGGTACCATGATTTACAATGGATTAGAGTTTGGCACATTCTTCGAATTACCCTTGGAGTCGCCTTGCTACTTAATTTTGAAGGGAGTCAACCCTGTGTTGCAAATGGTGTTCACCTTCATGCAAATGTATTTTATTTTCATGAATTCTCGGGTAAAGATCTAATTCAATATTTTGTTGAAATTCGTAAGAAGTTTTACAGTTACTGATGTATATTTTGTTCTTTTAGCTAAACATTCATCGATTCAAAGTGATTGCCCGATTTGGTCTGATGCACGTAGTCGCTACAAACATTTGTGTTTGGATACGTACCTTAGTACTGGAGTCATTGAAGGAAATCACCGATTACCACGTTAAGAATCCTCATGGTTATTCCGGCGAAGGCGTGTTAGGAAGTGAGTATCTAATTTAAATTTGTTTGATTCAAGGCATTTTCCAATATTAAGATCTAAGAGCATTTTGCATTTCAGTCCGCTGCAACTAACCTGCTTATATTTTTATAATCATAGATCACTTTTGTACATAATTTAATGGCTCCTTCGTCTCCAGAAGTCATCCGTAAGCACACTCTGAGGCATTCCGGCAAAGTGTTCGGTGCTGCTTCCACCGCTGCTACCTCTATCGCATCTACCGTTATAACCACCGCTAAGACCACTGGAGAGCAACTCATGAACGTTGTCACCTCCACAGCTGTTCCCATCACCACTCCCACCACAAGTTAGTATTCACGCCCATCAATGTTCTGTATCCCTGTTTCGCTAACATGTGCATGTATGTCAATTAAAATGTGTTTCGACTAATTTTTCAGCAACTACTATCTCATCATATAATATCATGGGTGGTGGGTTACTTCCTAAGTCAAAACTGATCGACAGTATAAAGAGTACGGTAGGTTATGACAACGGGATGGGATATGGTCGCGAGATCAGAGAATGGCCCAATGACAATCCGTTCACTACGACGTCTTTCGCACCACTAACCACGGAGTCCGATAAAGTGACTCAGACACAGACGGCCATGTTAGAAGTCTTCCAGTGGCTTCGCACTTCGACTCTGAAACCAATTCTTAACGCTATATCGACCATGATGCCAAGCACGACTTCTGGACAGATAGTAACTGATAGAGACGAGTGGGGCAATAGTGTCGAAACTTATCGCGTAGATGAACCGCCACATTCGCCAGGTTGGTCGTTGGAGTGTCGCATTGAATTATTTCAAAAGTAAAACGCCGTTGCACTTTTTATTTGCGGTTTGTCAGATATTGTTTGTGTTCATTACGTATCCCACGTACGCGTCCGTTGCACATGAGTTTCCTCATATTTTACTCTTAAGTTAAGGTTTATTTGCGTCTTTTGCATGTAAATACTTATAGTTTATGCAGTCACCATTTGCTATGTTTAGATTTGCAATAGGTACCTTTACTTTGTCGAGTTTTTTGCACAAATTCCTTGAATTTAAAGCCTCACCTAAATCTAAAATAGCAAAGGATGGCTTATAGTTTTAATGTGTAGATTAGTTTTTTTGACAATCTTTCCCAAATTCTGACCAAAATATTTGACTACGAACATTTTTTTTTCAGTGCCCAACTCTTCAGAGATCTTCGAGTCATTCGACGGCCTCAATCCGGCTGCGCTGATCGCCAATATCGATAACACTACGGTGTGCGGCCGAAACCCAATTATGGGCACTATCGTAACCGACTCGGCGCCTTATCTGTATCCGTTCATCATTGAGTACTCCCTCATCGGCGCCGCCGTCATTTACGTTATGTGGAAGCACATTGGCCGCTACCCCAGGTAAATATAACCGTTTTGTACTATGCAAATTCCGTAACCCAGTAACCGTAAATGTAGAGTAACATTAACCGCAGTTTAGTTACCATTCAGCACCTCCATTAACATGAAGTTGCAATAACCGTACATTTAAAGTATCGTAACCACTTGTAAATAGTTTCCCCTAACATTAGAGTCACGCTCCTCACCTAACACTAACGCACGCATAGAGTAGACTGAGTATAAAAGAATAGCAACGCGTCCGTGACTTTGCACGCGTTTGGTTACAGCGTGGCCAACGACGAAGATCTGGAAAGACGTCTGGAGGCTGTTCTGTCCCGCAGGGCGGCGGCGCTCGCGGCGGCGCAGCGCGGCAACCGCGTGGACTGCGCCGGCGCCTCCAAGGGGCTCTTCTGTGGCCTGTTGCTGCTCGTCGCCTCTCTTATCTGCTTGATACTGTTCTTCGTCCTGATCAGACACCAAGAGTTGAAGCGCCTGTCGATCTATTTGGCCGATGTATCTCACTGTGCTTTGATGGTTCTCTCGATACTGGCGATTCTAATTGGATTTATACGGTAAGAAATTAGATATATTCTTTAAAGCACATTTCGTTACCATTAATTCTGTGTCTGTTTTTTAGATTATAGTTTTTTTGTGTTAATTATTTTGTTTTTATTTCCTCCAACTCCATTCATTCCCCTCATCCTATTCCTCCTATCTGTACATCCTTTACTCCATCAATGGCTCCAATTTGTTTTTATGTTTGCACATCGACCGTGCTAACCCACATCATCACCATTCACAATTCCAATATATTTTCTATTGCATTTTTCTGTTCTCACCACAAATTTATTTTCTTTGTGTTGTCTTTTCGTTTACCATTTTTTTGGTTTTGTCATACTATAATTAGTGGTCGTGTAATGAAATGGAGCAATTCTCCTCCCTCCTGTACCGAGCCTCTCCGCAGGGTGCAATCTTTGAAGTTCCGCTCCGAAGAACAGTCTGACCTGAATGACATCCTGCTTCGTGTGTCCGCGTTTGGCCTCTTCGTGTACGCCGTGTTCAGCGTCATCGCTGGTGGAATGGGAGCGTTCACTCACGAACCGAACCTTCTCGTCATGATCACAGGCTGCTTGAGCGTGCTTCAGGTAAATTACTGTTTCATTATGATACCTTAAAGTTTCCTCATTATTTATATGAATTGTATGTTTGTTAGTCTCGTCTTTCAAAGTCCTAAATCTATTTGTTTTATTCGTAAAACCAGGTGGTTCTTCAACTGCTGTTCATCGCCGATGTTTCCCGCCGTCGCGTCCACCTGCCCGAACAAGAACGCAGCAAGCCCGCCCGCCAGGCCGTCACCTTCCTCCTTATCTGCAACGTTACCATGTGGCTCATCTACACCTTCGAAGCACAAAAAGTCCTGGCTAACCCTGTAAGTATAGCCAGCTCTTAGATATACAGGGTGTAAACACCGTTGTCATTCAAACCATGAGTAGTTGACTTAAATATAAAAATAAATGACCGAGTAACAAGAAGAAGAAAAAGTTATTTTCATTAAAAGATTTTAAAAAGTTTCTATTCGACACCGTGCTCGCAAGCGAAATAGCTGACTGACTGAGGGAGAGGTCGCGTTCGCGGCCGGTCAGGTCACGTCCCGCGCCCCCCACCAGTGTTGAGAGGCAAGTTCATTGCCCTAGCACATAGGTGAAAATACTCTAGTGGTAAAATGAAATAAAAAATGTCGTATTTTTCCATTGATTTTACTTTCTATAAATGACACCAAACCACTGGTTATTATTGAGATAACGGTGTTTACCCCTGTATAAGTACTTACTGCATCTTTTATTTAAGTAGTTATAATGAGTTTTCTATTTCCAGGTGCAACTTGATTTCTACGGTTTCGTGGCTTGGTCTCTCGTACAGCGCTTCACTCTACCACTTTGTATTTTCCACCGCTTCCACTCAGCCGTCACCCTAGCCGAAATATGGAAGACCAGCTACAAAGCGCGCCTGGAGTGAGCGCTTCAAGCTAACTAAGTTGGAGACCTAAGTCCAATCAACAACATCCTAACGCAACTAGGATGAACACTACGGATTTCGTCCTCATCCGGGACAGCAATTTTTTGTAGGTAGAACGGATAAAATTTACTGCTAGTTTTCAAAATCATCTCGCTATTTCAAGTGTTAGTATAGGTGTGACGAATTTAGGATGGTAAATACATTGCATTTTACAATGTAGAAGTGACTAAGTAATTGCTCTCCCGGACAGTATTGTAGTAGACACGACATAATCACCTGTATCTACCTACCCTATAGATCATCGTTATGTTGGTTATAATTTGCTGCGGTTCTTTCATACTTCGTTTATCTTTCACATTCCATTCTATTTTAACAGATTCAATAAAAATTAGGTTTCTTGAAAGACTGACTGTGGAGACTTTAAAGCGACCAAGCATATTTTCAGCTCATTTCTTTAATAGATACGTAAACAGAATTGCTCAGATTTCGGAATTCTATACTTGCAAATTTTTAAAACTTTGAATGAGAGCATTTTAACATGATCTGATCGAAACACGATAGTAAAAACATCCCAGTTGTGAAAAGTTCCCTCCTTTGTTAGAAATAATTTGTGTGCCATGGTTTTAGGGTTAAGGCTTGATTAAAATTTGACAATATTTTACATTTCTGGAAACATTTCAATCTTAAAACAAATCTATCTTCTCTGCGACTGGTATGCTTTGTTGTTATTAATTAATTGTAATAATTAATTGAATTTGAAACATGTTGTCGATGAATTTAACATTTCAACACAAAATGGGAGCCGTTTTGTGTATTTAAAACCGTATCTAAAATATAAGATATAAAATTAATTAATGTAAAATTAATTACTATATTAAAGTTTCAGAAGATTTATTAGCCAACATAAATTTGAGGTAAACATGTAGGATTACTATAAAAGTTTAATAATATGTGGTATCTTAAGACATTCTTAAGAGGGTAGTTGACGTGTCGAAAAACTATATCCGATTAAACGTACTTAACTTTATAGAAAGAGTAGAGACCTGCTGCTTGAGCTGCAGAGCGCCGCTTTATACGGATCATTTGGGTATTTGAGTTTAGGAGACATTTTTATTGCAAAGGGGCCATAAAAATGTAAATTTTTTATCACTATGTAACAAGCACATTTTATAGCGCTGACATTAGCATGTTCAGAGATGTGGTAACACTAGATTTAGAATTAAGTAATAATTACTGGCAACACTATTAGATGTTGCTAGAGCGTAACTTCTACCTATTAGTGATTATTATAATCGATTACAATTTGCGAAGTTTTAACATGGGACTAAGTTCACAGCGTCAATATTATAAACGCTAAGGTACGTTAAAATTTTTCTCTGCAAATATTTTCATAATGATTTTTGTGCAATCTATTTTTATAGGCTGACTAATTTACATACCTGTCTATTCGTGTAATGCAATGATCAACCGTGATTTACACGTGATATCATTTCTATGTTATGGATTTTGTATAATATAGTTCATACTCAATTATTTATATTTATTAATTTTGTAAATTAACTTATAAGGTAAAATCGTAACTTATTGCTCTAGAGTCTGAGAGTAACGTGTGCTTACAACGTGAGATTTCGAGTGAATGTAGTTAGTTAGTTTTCGATTGATTTAAAATATTTTAATGTTTACGATTAGTAATTTATTATTAAAACAGTGGATGTAAAAAAATAAGAAAAAAGAGCTCAATCGTATTGGTTTTTGAGAAATTTAATGGCTTAACAATAACAGGTCTTGGCATGTTTATTGTTAATAACAGCAACCAGCGTGTTTGGCTTGTTTTATCACTGCCGATATTTTTAACAATAGATAAATTGTTAGTAAGTCCTTTGATAAACCTATACTATTTCTAACTTGTTCAATTTTGTAGGTGATATTTAATGTGTACCTTGATGTTTGGAACAAAATGTACCGATGTTTGTAACTCTAGGTTTTAACATTATTATCATACCTATGTGGATACTCAATCAGTGTTATATAGATACCAAAAATTTGGAAATTCTACTTTAAAATATAAAATTAATATATGTAAATGTCTATTTGAATAAATTAAATAATACTTATACGTGATTGTTCGTTTTATTGAGTAACAACTCCTCTTAAAATATGTGCCAGTGCCAAACTAAAAGAAAGCTAAGATTTAATGCTGAAGAATGGCTGAAGAGGTATTCCTCAGGGATCCAATTTAGGTCATGACAGCTGTATCAATTGCGCCGATTTGTTGATTACTGACTGAGATTACAGTGATCTTTATAATAACTCACCGTCCAAGGGATAATGCTCAAATGAGTTATTAATAGATACGACTGGTCGATCCACATATTTTTTACACCAGCTAAATAGCGGGCACGATGATGATAAGATGATAATGTTATGATTGATACTGTGAATTACAAAGTATTTTTTTTTGGAGTGGCAGAATATCGCTCATAGTTAAACAAAATACTGATTCAGCGTTTTTAATATTTGTTGATTAAATGTTAAACGACAAAATGATATAAATGACATATATGATATAAAAAAAATGGTCTAAAATTTTAAAAAAAAAAAACTTTGTTTTCTACTAGCGGGTATGTCGATAAAAAGTAGCCTATGTCCTTTCTCAGGCTCTAAACTATCTGTGTACCTACCAAATTTCATTTAAATCGGTTCAGTAGTTTTGGCGTGAAAGCGCGACAGACAGACAGACAGAGTTACTTTCGCATGTAAGGATTAGGTATTTGGTTCTTTCTTCTTTTCTTGTGGTTAGTGACTAGTGTCACAGTATTATAGCCGCCCAATGGGCCTCTGACTTGGCTTCTTAAGCCGTTGAGAAATATCTCTCATGCAGGTCTTATTATTGCTGATAAATCGATAATAGAAATACACAATCTATGAAAATTTCAACTGTCTACCTATTACGGTTTATGACATACAGTCTGCTGACAAACAGTCGGACGGACGGACAGGGTAGGCTTAGTAATAGGGTTCCATCTGGCTCCCTATTTCGTGGAACATTATTTATTATATAATCGACTAAAAGTACAACACTGGCATATTTTTAAAGTTGCAACTTCCACGCAGTCTTCTGTCGTCAAGTCAATTTGACATTTACAATACAAGTGAGTGACTGATAGTTTGTTACATCAATCAACCTGATGCGTTGTGAATATATCGGAAACTATCCACAAGTTTAAATTATAATTATGAGGGAGTGATTCACCTCAATTAGTAAAACAGTGGTATCAGTTTATTGTGAAGGAACACGGAAAGAATCTAACATGCTCATACGTTGTGGTCTATTATTGTTATGTTTGAACTGTGTGAGGACGACTGCGTATTTTGGTAGTGATGGGGGTCGTGTTGCCGATTTCAACCGAAGGTTTTCACTATGGCCTTCTGTCCACAATGCTGCGAGGTTGTTGAGAGTGAGAAGGCAAGCGGAGGTTGGGGCTATTCAAAGCGAGGGTGGACCGGACGTGAATCCTGCTGTCGATAATACTCCTCCGTCGGGAGCTGTGAACGCTGCTCTTCCGGCGGAAGTAAAGAAAGTTACGAAGGAGGATAAGGTTGAGTCCGTGCAGCCGCAGCCGCCGTCGCCGCCACCAGCTGCTGGTAAGATTACACAATCAATTCTATTTATTACACATAGTCCAATGTTTTCTTGTAAGTGCAAGTTCTTAGCCTACAGTTTCCTTGTAGATTATGAAATGGTTAGTTAGTTGTGCCTGCTTTTTCAGTTCTATTGATGAAATGTAACCGTATCTAGCTCCATAGTCTCAAAACAGCCATTATGCCAAATTCAGCCAAATGGTATTGTTAAGCAACACAACTTAACTTACTTTCTCTTAAATTATAATAAAGATTCTTGTACCTCAAGTATGAATTAAGTAATTCAAATCTGAATTCTATGTTGAAATACTTCTCTATGCTACATCCAAGATGATTAAAATTAAGTATTTTACTTTTTACTTTAGTTTATAAAGGTTGGGAAGATGATGGGTGGACTTGTTCATAAACAACAGCATTACTTAGTACTAAGTTTGTAAACAAATCTAGGAAGCAAATTTTCACACAGTCCATATTGTCCATTCAGTATGTAGTTTTATGGCCGTAGAACAATAATTGGTACTTATAATATAAATAAATAAAAATAAAATGCTTTTAGTTGGTAAGTGCATCGTTTGAGAATGGTAGGACTGATTTGGTAAATTTTTGTTTTAAAATGTCTGTAATAGTCTAAATAAGTTTTTTGGGTAGGAAAAATTGGAAAAGTTGCTGGGAAAATTGGATAACAAGGAAAAACTAGTGCTATTTTCTATAGATTCAAATTTTGACAGTACAACTTACAGTCAGCTAGTTATAAATAAATATGATGTCATCTATGATTGGGATTGTAATGCAATTTGGTTTTTTAAACACCGTAAAAAAAAATACAATAATAAAAATCTGTTACTGCTACTCTTCAAAAAATATTTATTTTCTTATATATTTTTATTTTTTTGTTCATATCTTATTCCATTGTCTTATTTTATCTACTGACTAGTGATTACAAACTTAATTAAATATAATCTCCTTTATTGAAAAAACACATTTGTTAATGCGTTTTTTATTAATTTATTAATGTTACATGACCACGGTTGTGGTTAAATCACCTAATAGTATATGAAATGAATTGGTAACCTGTGAGGTGCTGATTCATGAAATGCCAAGCAAATTAACACCTTATTCCTCATAGTTACAATGATGTGTTTATTCTAATGTTAGTACATTATTAAGACTTGATTGCTTAGTAATAAAGACCATTACATAAATTAGCATCACACTTCAATGTTCAATCAAATATAATATTATTGGTCATGCTATATAATATTCAGCTATGAATGAACACATGTGACTGGCAGAAAATGTTTTGATAAAACATGAAAGAAAAGGGTGACCATCTTTACATATCGACACCCCTCTTTGCCTCGCAAAACACGTTAAGCCATTGGTCCCGGCTGTCATTTGAGGATCTTTGACAGTCGGTATGGGTCTTCATAAGCCCGAAAGTCTGACAACCAGTCTTACCAAGAGGTATTGTATTACCCAGTTACTGGGTTGTGGAGGTCAGATAGGCAGTTGCTCCATGTAAAATAATGGTATTCACCTGCATCTGGTTAGACTGGAAGCCGACCCCAACATAGTTGGGAAAAGGCTAGGCAGATTAATTGATTTATTTTATGTAAATAAAATAAGCCATCCAGACTCTTTGTAAGTTTAAAACCATAACGTAAGGTGAATAAACTTACATTAGAAGGTCATACTATTATGTTACACCTTGTTACGTTCATTGCTCCATAGCCTGACACTTAAAATGTCATTAATTTGAATATGAGATTACTATGATTCTATGCAACTATTGTGTAATGTCTGTATTTTGTTATAATGAATCCTATTTTTTGTGGAGGCATTTCAAGCAGAAAATTTTCATTTAACTATGAGTTTCCTATAAATGAATCAGATGGTTTGAACATCAAACGCACAATGGTCCATCTTAGGGACTAAGTTCGGAAACCAAACCCCTAACAAAGAGACAATCTAATGACAGCCAGTTAGAATCTTTAAATTACGAACAACAACACACACACACACCACACACACACACCACACACAAACACAGACACATTTTTTTTTTTTTTTCTCTTTGTTCCTCTCAATCAGAGCACCCGCCATCTAATCCCTTCACCACCCTTGGTTGACTGGTAGAGAATGCCTCAGGCATTAAGTCCGCCTTTGTACCTTTTTTTTGTGTGCGAAAAGTTTAAATAAATAAATAAATAACCATTTTAATGATTAAATTATTTAAATATGTAATTTCAGGCAATGCCACATCCAATACTAGTACCATAGCTTCAACTGCAGTCAACGAAACCAAGGCTAATGCAACAATTGCAGAGAAGCCAATCAAACAGATTGATCTGAACAGTCCTGGAGTACTGAAGAGAGGGTTCATTGTGTTTGGAGGATTTTCACTGCTGGCAGTTGCATATTTCATATTTTACAGGTAATTTATTTACTTATATTTATTTTACAAGATTATGTCAATAAAAAAAAAATGCAAATCGTGATACTCATCACTTTTCAATTTTTATTCTATGGCAGTACCATAGGATCATTTTACAGGTACCTTTGCAATACCAAAGTTCATGTAAAAAAAAACCAAACCTATTTAAAACCTATTTTAAGAAGTGTTTTATGAAGAACGAAAACTTCTTATTATCAGCATGTAAAACTTTTGTATGTACTACAAATACAATTTTGCGGATGTTTTGTTTACCTTTTCTCAGTTTATCTTATAAGGAAAATGAGTCATGTACACACATTGTGAGAACACTGTGTATATAATATCGCGCCAGCTCACTTTCGTCTGGCGGAACAGTGCAGAGTTTAAAAAAAACAAGCATGGCACAAATATTATTTCCTTGAAGCAAGTAATGGCACTTTAAATCCCCTCCTATCTTTTTAGATTATTATGTTTTGTAACAGTATTTCCGTTCATATATCTGCTATCAGTCATTTAAAATTGATGTCTATCTTATGAACAAGATTATTAAATAGTATTTACTGATTAATGATTATGAATGTTGTACCACCATGCTTATTAGATGACTATCTTCGGACCGGTACTTCGTTCGCGTGGAAGTCGTAAGACATAATATTAATAATATTATGTCTTACGACTTCACGTTCAAACAAACAAACTCTTCAGCTTTATTATTAGTATAGATTAATTGAATAAAGTTTATAAAATAAAAAACAAAAGTCATTTATTCAAGCTAGGCTGAGAACCAGCACTTTTTCAACGTCAAAATTACATAAGACAGTCCCCCAAAGTGCCTTGTCCGCCCTTCACAAGTGGTGAAGGGCGGGCAGGGCCTAGTGCTTTAGCTGGGAAGAAGAGGCGCAACAAACTCCCCAGTCTCCCCAATCTCTTTGAAAACCAGTATCAGTAATCATTCCTTGTTATTGTAGCAAACATTAATGATATTATTATGTGCAATACATCATATATAATGTCATTTGCTTCAGTATTTGCTATTTGCTGAGGCAATTAATAATATTTTACGACTGTTTGCCTCCTGCGTCATGGGAACAGTGCAGCAATTTTTCGTGATAAGGTAATAAAGCGTGTTCTAATTACACTTTGAATACCTAACATTCACAATGCATAATTTCCTCAAGAGGGCAGATAGAAGTGCAGAAGGGTAGTTTCCTGATTAGGGTTTTTAATCTTGGTTCGTAACTTGACTTGAGGTGTTACATAGTAGGTACAAACATTTTGGCAGTTATGTTTAATTAAATAACTCAAACTCAAAACATTTATTTCAAATAAACCAATTACAGGTACTTTTGAATTGTCAAGGGGTCGGTCAGTCAGAAAGATGAAGCTAGTTGCCCATTCTAAAGCGTAGTAGGTTCCTATGGAGAAGAACGGGCAAGAAACTCCACAGACACTCTTTTAAATCAGAATATTGTTACAATATATTGGTTACATCATTTATGTTCAAATTATACATGTGAGTAGGTACAATGTAGAGAAACGTGCACGCTAATCGTACGTTAAACGTAAATCCCACGGCATTGACTGGTCACGAATACTAAAAGAGGTAGGAGCGTCGGTTCATAATAATAATTATTAAAAAGTCCTAGATAATAATATTATTAAGAATGCGATTATATTTAAGCATGATCAATAAAATTTAAGTACAGATATTGTTTTAGATCTGCAGTAATACAGGGTGTTAGGGTAGACACCGTTATCCTTGAAACTAGTGGTTTGGTGTCATTTATAATATATTTTTTCTGTGGGACCAACCTGGAAATCACGAAAAAAAAATGCTAATGCTGCTGTTCCATACATTTGTGTTCACTTAAATCGACAAAATGTATGGAAAAGCAGTTTTTTTTTTTGCTATTGTTAACGTTCGGACTTTAAAAGAGACCGTGATCTCTTGAGTTTGTTTCGGCATTTATTCTCAGATCTCAGATTCTCAGTGATCAGTCAGCTAGGAAATGCGAGCGACATCTAGTTTAAAGTAGGTATTGACTTAACCCGTCGTATGCCGTAATTACAGACACAATTAAAAATCCATTGTTTCTCTACGAGATCTACGTTCCGGCATGCCAACGGTTAAAAGATCTACTTACAGAAATAATAATCATTTCATCATTTCAATTAAGTAAATTTAAGTTTACTCCAAGTTCAAGCCTGTGACTCCTTTGACCACTCTGTTCATTGTTTTAGTGCCATTTACCTATGTTGAAAGTAAATACTTTGAACTTTGATATTAGCATTGATTCTGTCAGTGTTATCAGTCAGGTTAATCGTCTTTAATTGCCAGAGAGAATTTATAAACAGTGACATACTCTTCTGTAATCATTCACTGATTAATGAGTACTATAAGAACCACTAAGTTTAATAGAATAAATTTTTTTCCTGCGAATTATTTTGCATTTACAAATATTCAACTTCTAATCTATGACTGCAAGAATACGACCTTTTCGATACAGAAAACGTATACTTAATTACATAATGTTAAATACAAAAGAGAACTCAATCTAAACTAACATCCATCATTTCGAAATTTTCAGGAGAAAAAGCAAGAAAAACGACTCGGGCGGCGCTCACACCACAATTGACGCAAACCAGTTCCGCTACGGTGTCCTCCAATCAGAAGACAGGAGAGACAACATGGAACTGTCCCGAGTACCTCTTACCATGGAATCTGATGAGGACGAAGACGAAGACTTGGAGATCTTTGACCTGGAACAAAAGAAGAAATCGCTGTCCTATGTCAACTTACAAACAACTGATGAGGACATCGTTTTCCCTCCAAATGAAAGCACACAAAATGATAAAGATAATTTACTCTTAGATATTGAAGATGGAAATTCTGATACGTTAATTAATTGGAGCAGTAATGGCAGTAAGTCTATATTATAATTCTTGTCCTGTATTTGTTAATTGTATGAATCAAAAAGTTGAAAATGCGTGACGCATTTACATCCGCCATAATCTGAATTGATGTTGGAAAAATGATTAAGTTTTCTCAAGAAACTGCTGCTAGGTTGTTGAATAAACAAAATCATAGTTTCTTAGTACTTTAGTATTATTTTAGTTTGGTATTGCAATACTGTGAAGTAAGAGATATCATATTTTTTGTTTGATAACCTAATGGTGGCATTATGATGTGTTATTTAATAGTTTTTAATTTTATAGCAGTCATGACTGTTCGGTATTACTAAAATGTACTTATTTTAGTAAGCCTTCGTTTGTGTACCTATTCAAATACTAAGCAGACCAGTGAAAAATTTACGTAGAACATTAATATTACGCACTAAGAACAAATTAGAATGTTCATGATGCTGTGAAGATAATATTTTCGCCAAATGACTGCACTACTAATTCTATTGTAAGAGATGAATGTTTCACAAGGTCTTTCAAACACGCTATGTAAATTTAGAATTTCATTATCACCGTTATTGGTCATGCAGTACGGTCTAGTGACCTTCACAAGCATTTAAACGAATGTTATCTGGAACATGTGTTTTAAATTAAACAAACATTGAGAAAACGATCTTAAAATTCAAACGAATCTTAGTACGATTTTTTTTTTATTGCATTTATTGCTTTAGCTTATTCTTATGATAACGAAAATGCAAAAAAGTGTTTTAAGTTTATTCAGTTAAGGAGATGAATCGCTTGCTGGTGAATTAGAGATAGCTGCGTGCAGCCTTGAATGGATCGATGAACGATTTTTGAGAGGTAGGTAGTGTCGAAATACTTTAATTTTTCTGCAAACTTCTGGTGTGATGTGTAAGAGATGTCGTTATAATTTCACAGTCAATACATTTCCTATAAAGCGGTTCTAATCCGTTGACCTCAGACTTTCAAAGCAATGTCATTGAAATTGTGAGGTGAATGGATTTTCCTTAACAAAACTGGTATTTCTCTCTGTCTTCTCTGTATTAATTAGATATGATACGAATTTCGTTGAGTTATTAATATAGAAGTATGCTTAAAGTATATTCTTGGAAATATCTGGTTTAAAATGTAAGAAAACTAGATACATAAGGCATTTTTGCTTTTAATGTTCGCAATATATTCCAACAATTGCAATTTTATTTTTAGTTCTTCGTAATTAAGAGCTTGATGTCTGATTATAATTTATCTTATATAAGTATACATGTAGGTATATTAAAATATTGCATAATTATTACTTATTTATTTAATTATTTTATGAAAAAAAAACTTATTTAAAACTTATTTTTAAATCTCGTGTATTTTGTTATTTACTTACATAAGTAATGTGATTTTGGGATTTTGGTCGATAATTATTTATCTCGATTCTCATAAGAAAGATACAATGGTTCATTAAGGGGTTTTTTGAGTTAAGCTGTTTTTTTTTCTAGGAATTAATGTCAGATTTCTACAAATTAAAATTATTTTTATAATTTATTATTTTTTTAAAGTGCCATCGGATCTTATATTTTTTACTACCTATCAAATTGAAAATAGTACTTACATGTTAAATAAGTATTATTACTGGTTATTTTTCTATGAAGAAGTGTTATTTTTATTTGTTTTTACTAAATTATAATAATTTTATTAATGCTTATTTCGTTTACTATACATATAAATGTTTACTATGCTTTTAACATTGATCGTTTGCTAAATTCGTCGCAATATATTGTGCTTTTAGTCGATTTATGCTGCACCGACCGACTGGTAATATAAAGTACAACAAAAATCGATTATTAATCGAGTGTAGTGGGGGTACAACACACTTTAAAACTACAGTAATAATCTGTAAACTGTTTCTGATACTTATGTTTTGGTTGATTATTATGGGATGTCCATAATAAAATTCGTGTCAATTTAGTTGAAATAATATATCTTTTTTTTATTGTTTAAATTGCTATTTATGTAGTTACTATGTATATTTTCACATGAACATATCAATAGAGTTACCTGGTTCAAGTACTTTTTATCCATAAAAATGTAAATCTAATTGCATTTTAACAGTTACTGGCGTTTAGTACAAATTTGGTTTGTCTGTACATTGCACATTATTTGAAACATTATTCTCATTTTTGTTTAACGTTCGGTGAATCTTCTATTGCTAGCACAATAACCTTTACATAATTTCAAATGTTGAATTTTTTAAATTTAATCATTTTGCATTGAGTATTTGTTTTATTTTTATGTTGAATAGTCAACTGCTTCGGGTTTGTTACAGTTCAAATTAGTTTGTTTTGAGTACACACAATCATTTTAAAAAAATGGTTCAAATGGTAAGATACCAAGTTAAGCGACGATAAGATTGGAAGTTCGTATTAGAGTACTTTATTACCAGGGTACAATTTCATTCATACGAATCTTGTGCTGATCTTTTGTAAAAAAAATCATCGTAAAGCCTATTTTAAATGTCTGTATAATGTGTTGTTATTGTAGTACTATATCTTTAGGTATTATGTTGACATTTTTTATTATTATTGTGTAAATTTCTGTATTTCAAAAAATTTCTTGGCTTAAATTTTGCATCAGTTTTAATTTAATACAAAAAGAAAATTTCTGATTTTTTAAATATCACTGTTGAAGCTATGGACTGTGATAATAGAAGAGAGAGTAGAATATAAAATGATATATTTTTCGGAGGATAATAGCTATGTACGTATCTATAGTTTGCCATCGCTCTCTGTCACTCTTCTGTACTTATGGATGGCTGTAGTTGATTCATAGATTGAAAGTAAGAGATAGATAGTGCGGAAATGGTATAAATGGCAGTGAAGTGTCAGGTCTTCACCGGCCCTATCTATGGGTTATATTATTTAGCTATGGCACTAAAGAGAGAACTTCACAGCGCCACCTGTAAGTCCCATCACTAAATAATCTACCTGTTTATACTAAAAACTATTAATTTTTGCTAAGCATTCTCTTAAAAGGCCTATTTTAGAGTCTAAGTGAAATTGCTAATTTTGCGAAGTTGAAGTAAGTCAGTAATGTAATTAGTGTAGAAATTAATTGTAATGTAAGGTTGTTTCTAATTTAATAAAGATATATAATATTTTATTATAGCTTTTTTATTTTTTATTAAACCCATTTTCATAGAGCTTATGTTTCGCCTGGAAAATTGGATAATATTTGTTAACAGGAATTTACAAAACTTCCGTTCACATTGCAGTTTTCACAACATGAAAATGCAAAAAGAGGTTGGAGGCGCCGGGTATCGATCCCGGTACCTCTCGCATGCTAAGCGAGCGCTCTACCATCTGAGCTACGCCCCCCATGAAATCAGAGTTGAAATACCCATTCAAACTGCGTTTTTGTTCTACACATCCCAGAAATATCAATACAAGCGATGGCGGAATTTCTCGAAAACCATCATGAAAGTGACGTCGAGGAAAAAAGGAGCCCTAAGAGTGAGACAAAAGCTGATAATAATAATAATAATTAGGTTCATGCCCACTGATAACCCAGGCTGATACCTCACGTCTGAGTAGCGCTGGGTCCATTGGACTAGGCCGTAAGTCTTACACCGAGAGAAAGCTAGCAGTGTGTCTACGCAGTGCCGTAATTAGCTTTTTATGCGCCCGGTGCGAGCTGCTATAACTGCGCCCTTGAAATATTTGCTAATCATAACTGGTTCTGACAATAAAATGGATTTTCTATAAAAATAAATCTATCATCCAAAAACTAAGTTATTGTAAACTTAATTTTAGGTACTTGGTAAAGTTTTGAATAAGGAAGTTCAAATAAATAATTGTAGGTAACTATAAACATCAACATTTACGATTACGATTATTACGATCTCATCGTCAATATTGATAATATTATTTATTTGTAAGAAGAATATATGCGGACGACGCGACTCCACACGTATAAATAATAAATAAATAATAGGTACCTATTGTTAGTGGCCCTGGTCTGGGCATTTATGCGCCCCTCCAGGGTCTGCGCCCTGTGCGGTACCGCCCTAGTTACGGCACTGTGTCTACGGTAAGTAAAATAGGTACTAAAAATGTTTGTATTCATTTATTTTGTATTTTGATTAGGTGTATCAAATTATAATGGAAAAAAATATTGTTTTGTTATCATTCCAGTGGTCAGGACTTGTTGGCGCTGCACTAGTACCTACTTGCCGACTGCGCGGGCGGATTGAAGGCGTATGGAGTTGAGCTAGGGGGGGCAAGTTGTTGTAATTCCATTTCAGACACCAGAGAAAATATCTTATTTTTGGCCAGTGCTTGTACATACGGTGAGAACTTCTTAACAGTCTCAGAAATGTTTAAAAAAAATCGATCTAACTCGTCGTGTCCCCGGGGTGGCTCATGTTTGTTTTGGTCATCGAGCAATTTTGCCATTAACATTGCAGATGCTGATGGCTCTGATTGGACTGATTTTCTCTTTACTGCTTTTGGCTTCATGGTATATATTTTTTGTTGTGACTCACTTTGAGGAAATTCATATAATATTCTGGTACTGCTGGCATCACTAAAATCAGCAGGAGGAGTGTCGTCGACTTCAATGTCGGTGTTGGACTTTTCAGAAGCATTGGATTCTATCGCATGGTTTTCATCGGCATTATCAGATTGTTCATCATCGCTTGTAATTTCGACGGAATTTTTAGTTTTTCTTTCCATGAAAAAGGGAGCCACATTAAACGCCATTTCATTTTCATATTTCCATTTTTTCATATTTTTGCCTGCTTGACCACGTTTTCCTTTTTTTTGCTTAAAGCCCTCCTGTATGCATCTCTAAGGCATTGCCATCTTGTTTACAAGCAACAACTGTAAAATAAAATTTCAAACTAATAATTTGTGGTAAAAACGAACAGTGGGTAAACTATCTATCCTAAATATTACCTAAGAGCTATTTTATAAAATGGCGCGGACCATTTTACAATCGGTACAATTCTCCAAATTGATGAATAAACAAACGTTCAGTTTTATGTTAAAAAAAAACAGATTTATAATAGAAGTGTGCATTTAAAGGCAGGGGCAGATGCGGAACAGATTGTTTTAACAACTTGTATTTTGTATACCTAATTTCATAATTATATGGCGGAGAATCTATCTGAACCTTCTCGGAGGCAACTAATCCTGAATGATTCAACAACCTGTGACGTCAATCCCTAAATATAATATTATAACACTTGTTAATTAATAGGTATTATTACATATTGTTAAATGTACGGAAATAAATGAGACTAAACTTACCTACCGTTTTTTTTTTGTAGTTTAGTATTAGTTGCCCCCAATTCGCCGACATTATTACATTATTGTTGACGCTTCGTGCATGCCACGCAACGATGTTGGTCGGTGACGGAACAGTCTAGTGGGCATAGTTTTCAATACAAATAATATATTTTTTGCCTTCATGTTCGTAGCTGGTCATGGTATGATACTGTGTAGTGGAACCTTTTTACCTGAATAAACTTTTTATATTATAAAAAAAATCTAGTCAATATTGATCGCCTCAAACAGCTATATTCGATATTCCACAATGATCTAAGTATGGTCGATAGTCAGTCGATGCCCGATTGAAGAATGACCGAAAATCGATCGTTAAGGACGAGTGTTTTTTGAATACCACATCATCAATCGAAGTCGAATGAATACAGTCGACATCAGGCTGCCATGCACCTAATGACCTGAATGGTTGATGTAAACCATGGGCTGCAGTCTGGCTGCACCTTCACATTTCCGGGGCATAAAAGCCTGTTCAGATATAAGCGGTATCGCTGTCGCGGGTCCACCTAACCAGAAGGCGGACCAGTAGTTACCGATAGTTACCGAGCACGCCAGCGATACTTATCGCTAATATCTGAATAGGCCTCCGTGGGTCGGAGAGGTTGCGTGTATAGCAGTGCATGAAGTGAAAACAGTTTTTTTTTTCTTCTTTGGCAACTTAGCCGATGTCGCCTATTCTGCCAGCGTTATGTGGTGACGACAATGCAGCAAGTTGAGACGTCGGATTTTGCACTTTCGGGTAGGTATCTTTTTATTATGTTAGTAGCTGAAACGACAACACAATTTTATTTAGTAAAACTAGATAAACAAAAAAATTATACAAAAACACTACCATTCGACATAATAAATAGGTACGTCGAATTGTAGTGTTTTTCTATAGATATATTTTTTTGTTTACCTTACTAGTTTGAAATTGGAACGACTTGAGGAATCATAATAATTCATCTATTCTTCGTTTCCTCAAGTTGTTCCATTTTCAAACTACCCCCAATACGTACCTACATGGAATTGAAACTGAAGGGCAGAAACCGAGACCTAGCACTATGACAGTGATTCTGACGCATAGTCCACGTGTAGCCATTATTGCGATCTGCCATGATATTCTCTAAATTCAAACCAAATACCGAAACAATGGTGCCGATTCCCTTGTTCACAAACTAAACTAAATTTAAGTTCAGTGCATCTTTTTCTTTCTATTTTATTAAGAAAAGGACAGAAGATAAATTTTAGTTTAGTCCTATCAAACTGTCACTACTCCAAACAAGTTTAGACGCGATTAAAAACTGGCCAACTAAAATTACGTCAATTTACGTCAGGCGCCGATTAATTTGACAGGACTAAACTAAAATTGATCTTCTGTCCTTTTCATAATGAAATAGAAAGAAAAAGATGTACTGAACTTAAATTTAGTGTAGTTTGTGAACAAGGGAATCGGCACCAGTGTTCTGGATTCTGCTAAAAAAGAAACTATTTCGTTAAACTTGTACATTTAAATTTCGCTAGTACGGTTCGTTACAAAAGTGTTTTATTTCAGTCTCGTACGGATCTGGCAGGCACGTTCGCTTGTCCGTCTACGATATTGAGATAAACGAACCGGCGCATTGGCTGCGAATCTACCTACAGGCTACAACCTAGACGTAAGTACCTACGCGATTTATTTTTATCCTATTTCTTATTGGTAGGTACTTGTGTAGCTGTTGATTTTCTTATTTTTAGTCTACTTTAGGTTTCTCGGGGTTTTTTTGTCGTCGCGTCGGTAACTAAAACATAAACACGGTTTGCTTGACGATTCTTTAGAAAAATACTACCTAGTAGGTAGGTCATAAATCAGAACAGGCTCTCCACAAACATCGGCAATTTATAGAAGGCGCCTGCAACTATTCGTTTTCTAGTATTTTTTTTTACGTTTCCTTTTTCAAAAAATCAAATGAAAAAATGAAGAATGGTTTATTATTTTTAAGATTAGTATCTATCTCTTCCAACATCATACGTACAATTTACTCGTTTTATTTTTGTTTCTATACAAATGAAGATACTAAATTAAATGTATTTTTTTTTCACCTCTAGGTAACACCATTCGTTCCATAAACACGAGAAAGAGAACGCCATTATTTTTAGGGTTCCGTACCCAAATGGTAAAACGGGACCCTATTAGTAAGGCTCCGCTGTCTGTCTGTCTGTCACCAGGCCGTATCTCATGAACCGTGATAGTTAGACAGTTGAAATTTTCACAGATGATGTATTTCTGCTGCCGCTATAACAACAAATACTAAAAAACAGAATAAAACAAATATTTAAGGGGGCTCCCATACAACAAACGTGATATTTTTGCCGTTTTTATAGATAATGGTACGGAACCCTTCGTGCGCGAGTCCGACTCGCACTTGGCCGGTTTTTAAAATATTTCATCGTCCCCACGATAAAGGAAACGTTTAAAAAAATAACAGCTCACATACCCATAATGTCTGAAATAAACACGTAAAAGGGCTCACTGATGAGAACAACGGTGTTTGCAATTTTACACCCGTGCTTGTGATTATACCCCGCTTCCACCCAACTGGTATATATTATATAGGCAAGTGTTACGGGTAGAGCGGGGGGCGTTGTAACTATAGATATACATATGAAAATGTTCAAGTTAAAGTGACTTCTCAGTTATCAAGGGGATAATTTACGGCTGGGATGTGAATAGACGTAAATTACGAACAGTTTTACGTAATAGGGTAAATAGTAAATTGTTTACATAGAATGGATTTTATTAACCGGCTTCTAAAAGGAGGTTTTTCGAAAGTTTATATATTTTTCGTAGATTTTATATTAATTTCCTTCTTCTAATCGAAATCATCTTATGAATATTGTCTAAACCTAGCTTAGCTATAAGTTTTGTTAAAGCTGATTTTTCTAGGAATAAGTACCTAATAGCTTTATCAACTGCCTCGTGGCTAAGTCATAACAGCCGCACGGTTCGATCCATCAGGTTAAACTACGCTTGCCGGGGTTGGTCCGTGGATGGGTGACCATCTTTAAATATCGAAACTTCTCCGTGCCTCGGAAAGCACGTTAAGTCGTTGATCCCGGTTGTCATTCATGGATCTTTGACAGTCGATACGGGTCGTCAGAAGCCCGAAAGTCTGACAACCAGTCTTACCAAGGGGTATCGTATTACTGGGTAATACGATACCCCTTGGTAAGACTGGTACTGGGTTGTGGAGGTCAGATAGGCAGTCGCTATTCAGCTGCATCCGGTTAGACTGGAAGCCGAACTCAACATAGTTGGGAAAAGGCTAGGCAGATTGATTGATCAACTGCCTCGTTGGTCTATTGGTTGTAAGTCGCTACTACTGAGCACGAAGTCCTGGGTTGAATTCCCGGGTCGGGCAGTGTTGTTGGGTTTCTCCATCTCGAATTTCATAGCAGCAGCCCGGAGTCTGGGTTTGTGCCCAGTTGATGGCAATAGTCTCGCTCCCTGGGACTTTTAAACATAACTGGCGAAATGTGGTTGTACTTTAGGTACACCTCTGCCTAGCCCTTTGGGAAATCCAGGCGATATGTTGTAAATATCCTAATTTATTTATGTTTTCAACCTAGTAGTTTCTATTAATATTTTGTCTGTAAGGTTTGTAATTTCTGAGAGAAACCTTGTTACATTCCAGTGAAACCTTAAATATAAAGTTTTAGGGTCACTTTCAATTCAACGCTAATTAGCAAACCACGGTATACCTTAGGGTTTGTTAAAATATTATTATTTTAGTCCGTTCCGTACTTACATAGCTTTATAGAGCCGTAGAGTTATGTTTTTTTGTGTGGTATAAGTGATTTAAGCAGAGCGATGAATGGAGCAGCGGGTGATGCGTTTATAATTTTTTTATCAATTGAATCAACTAGCAGAGTAGGTACTCAATGCTACATCATAAAGGCATAATATTAAGCTTAAATATAGTAGTTTACTTTTTGCTGTGTCACTATTTCGCTGTTTCAAGCTAACTTTCTAAATTTGAATGTTTAGCCGCACAGAGACAATATCCGCGATCGTAATGTCAATTATTGATTTACTTACTTGTCACTAGATGGCGTTGTACGATTTCGATCGATTTCTGAATTCCCGCCGATAGTTTATGGTCTTAGAATAATAAAAAAAGTTTAGTAGATGTATCTACGAATAAACTCCAATTCAGTATAAAATTGAATACTTTTTTCAATCTCAACCCCCGGTATCTAACCCCCAACTAAATCGAGGGTTATTCACTAGTATTTTTCTATTTATTTTTATTGCTCTAAAGTATTTGGTACCCCCAGAGAGTTTGTGGTCACGGTGGTGGGGCAATGCCCAGTTGCCTACCGTTTCCTACTTTGAACTACCTAGGTGCTGTAATCCGCGCGCGACTGCTAAACACCGCCTGAGGTATGTTAGGGTTGAGATGTGAGAAGGCGCCATTGACAAAATTGGTAGATTGAGTTAGCTTGGCCTTTGTCTACCTCTCCCGTCTCACCGCTCACATACCTCAGGCGGTGACTAGCAGTCGCGTGGACTTTAGGAAAACCCTTATAGCTTGCCAATCTCCTGGGCTTTAGGAAAAGCCTTATAACTTGCCAATCTCCGGGACTTTAGGAAAAGCCTTATAGCTTGCCAATCTCCTGACCAGATAAAAGGTCATTCTAAACTCTTTCAATTCGCTACTACGATCCTCTCGCCAAAGAAAACGCAAGGCATCTCGGTCATGTTATCTCATTTTGAGCTGAGGAAAAATCTCCTTTATGTCAGCAGTCAAAGTACCTAACACGACTTTCAACAAACTAGTCGCATGAGCTTTCTGGTCAGAGGACTGGCAAGCTGTAAGGCTTTTTTCTCGCTCACAGCTCATACCTTACTGCCATCCTATAGAGGGCCGCGCGGGACCGTACCCCGAGCCTCGAGGGCCGAGCTGGTCGGGGCGGAAATGAAAAATAAACACGTCCGGACGTCGCATGGCGCCGGCCGCGCAAAATGAAGGGCTGTCGCGCGTCACGCGTCGTGTCGACTACGTATTAGATGTGGAGTGGAGTATGTGGGTGTGAGGCCGTTGGGCTAATCAAAGATATTGTAGGGAGGTTGTTTTTTCATGATTTTTTGTAGGATAGGCTTTTAATTTAAATGACTGTAGGTCTAATAGCCCAGGAACATAAAATAAATAATTTTCGGGTCCTTTGATAGCTTTTTTTTTTTCTTGCACATGATTTCTCTACGAACTTTATGGACTTAATGGTTTTTTTTTCTGCGCACTTTTCACGCTGCTGTTGGTTTTTTTTATCCGTATCGGTGTAGCTCTTGGCCTGCATCTCACCTGATGGTAAGTGATGATCAGGCTGTAGGTGGAAGCGTGCTTCACCCGGAATCCTCAACCATAGAGGAACTGGCTATCAAACCTCTCAATGCCTACAAAGAACAATGCTGTTAACATTGCTGTTATGGTGACGGACTTAGATAAGATGGTGGCTAGCCAAGCGGACTTGGAACAAGCAACCACACCGAGCAGAAAATTTTGCCTCCATTGGGAAGCGAATCCGGGACCTCTGCGTCCGAGACAGGTGAAAGATGTCGGTGATGTAGCAGTGGCAACATTAGTTGTAGTCTGACAGCACTAATGAAAACCTTGCCACATTGTGCACTTCCCTTGCTGCCCACGTCCCTGACAGATAGATTCAATTTGTTTTAATTTGTGAAATTAAGAATAAATTAAAATAATTCCTGAATTTTAGTGAACCCTTCACTAGGATTTATTTCCCAGATTTGCTTTTAATTGAACTTTTTTTCCTGGGTAACCGAAAATATGCCTGCCATCCGTATTTGGCAAGCAAATTTTCGTCATGTCCTATTGAACGGGGATAAGGTCATAAGACCCAGGATATCTATTAAGGCATGCGACTGCAGGTCAATCGAGCCCGGGAACTACTAGCACAAAACAGATAAAATTAGCTAGTGATGTTAGGTACAGAAGTATAAGAATTATGTAATGTATTTATCCTTTTGTTATTCGCAAACGTCGGCAGTTCTAAACTATAGTCGGAATTCTGATTTAAAACTATCGATCCATTAATGATCCAATATATCCAATCAAATTAGTCCAGCGATATCGCAGGCCATTCATCACTGGAGAAACTACTCAAATACAAGATAATACCTGGCAGGTATTCCGATCACTCGATCGTACATTTGTGTCAAACTAAATTAATTACTACTATTATTCGATTGATTAGTCACAGGCATGTTACTGATATTGAATTAATTACGTATTTATGTGAATGTTAGAGCTCTATCTGCGTATATACAGGGTTATTAAAACACCAATAACCTCTTAAGGAGTCATTGTACTCATCATTATGAACAACTTTTTACAATGAGAGAGAATCGCAAAAAAAAAAACAGCTGTTCCGTACATTTTGACGAGTTATGCGAACATAAATGTACTGAACAACTTTTTTTCTTTTCGCGATTTCGTATTTGTTCCCATAGTAAAAGTTGTTCATAATGATGAGTACAATGACTCCTTAAGAGGTTGTTGGTGTTTTACCAATAACCCTGTATATGCTTACAGGAGTTACAGGCTTATCTGTAACTCCTGTAAGGTACCTGTCGTATGAATTTGTTGTTTCGCCACCTCTCTAAGCAGTAGTAACCTAGTGGAGTGACCATCGGACTGCCAAGTCATAGTTCTCAAGTTCGAACCCAAGCCACGCACCTCTGACTTTTCGGATTCATGTGCATATTGTATAATTATTACTACTTGCTTTAAAATCGGTGAAGGAAAAAATCGTGAGGAAACCGGCATGCCTGCCTTTTTTTAATGGTGAGAAGAAAAAACCTACGTTTTTTTTGTAAGTTTCAGTGAGTCATAATATATTGGTTTTTACGCGTCGATATTTCATGCATTGGTAGGCATAATGCATAATTTATTCTGTAAATACAGAATACATAATTTCGTAGTAAAAGTGAATCACTTTACTAAAGTGTTAATAAAGGAATCACTTTTAAACGTCATAAAAAATAAAGTTTTATGGAGTCGATATTTCCTATCAGGCCACATTAGCAATTCCTCTAAAAGCAGTTCATTTCCTGAATCCGCTGGAATTCAGGAAATGAACTGCTTTTAGAGGACAGCTGTGTCATTAGCAATTCCTCTAATTTGACTTAAAAGCAATTCATAATTTGTGGACCATTTTACGAATCTCTATAGAAAACTGTCAAACAGATGAATTATTTCGTAATATGAATTACACGCAGATCATTATTATGAATTGTCAGCTTGTGACATTTTACAATGATTCATAATATTTTAATATTATGATTCTGCTAAAGTGATTAAGTGACCGTTTTAAGCCTACTCAGTGGTAGTCAACCCCTGAGTAGAAATGGTGAAACAAATTCAGATAGCTGGTCTACTTTTCGTGTGGTTAGTGACTAACCTGGTGTCAGAGTTTTAAAGCCGCCCAAGGGCCTCTGACTTGGCTTTACATGCCGTCGAGAAATATCTCTCAGGCCTGCCGGTTTCCTCACGATTTTTTCCTTCACCGATTTTAAAGCAAGTATTAATAATTATACAATATGCACATGAATCCGAAAAGTCAGAGGTGCGTGGCTTGGGTTCGAACTTGAGACCTATGACTTGGCAGTCCGATGGTCACTCCACTAGGTTACTACTGCTTAGAGAGGTGGCGAAACAACAAATTCATATGACAGGTACCTTACAGGAGTTACAGATAAGCCTGTAACTCCTGTAAGCATATACAGGGTTATTGGTAAAACACCAACAACCTCTTAAGGAGTCATTGTACTCATCATTATGAACAACACATTTCATAATAATGATCTGCGTGTAATTCATATTACGAAATAATTCATCTGTTTGACAGTTTTCTATGGAGTCGTATTCGTATAATATTCGTAAAATGGTCCACAAATTATGAATTGCTTTTAAGTCAAATTAGAGGAATTGCTAATGACACAGCTGTCCTCTAAAAGAAGTTCATTTCCTGAATCCCAGCGGATTCAGGAAATGAACTGCTTTTTATCGGTATCACTTTTACTACGAAATTATTTATTCTGTATTTACAGAATAAATTATGCATTATGCCTACCAATGCATGAAATATCGACGCGTAAAAACCAATATATGCTCTCGCATATATAGACTCGCTGAAACTTACAAGAAAAACGTAGGTTTTTTCTTCTCACCATTAAAAAAAACAATTGAACACCAAAGTCAAAGTCAAATAATTTATTTCAATTAGGCACATAAAAGACACTTTTGAACGTCAAAAACAAAGAAATTGAACTGATTCTAATTGCCCTTTCCAAAAGGTAGTTTTCGTATGGAGAAGAATTGGCAAGAAAATCTACCGTTATTCTTATAAAATTACCAAATAGGTACCTACTTATATTATGTTCTGCTTTTAAAATAAGCATACATTTTCTCTCATGAATTCTCTCTGAAAATGTGAAAACACAAGCGCACCTTATCTGATTGGGAGCCGGCTGGCAGTGTTTGTCGAAGGTGTACGCTATACTCCGCAACTCTAGTTTGTGTTTCAAACAACTTTGATTGAAATTCACTTTATTCTCGCAAATTGGTAAAACTTCCACAATTGCTTTTCTTTTTCGAGGTAAGTTTTTCAACTCGTATCAAACTTACCGTTTAAAAGTAGGTAAGTAATAATGTGTTCTTAATTTTCACTTTGTAGGCGTGTATGAACTGTGTGGTTATAGGAACTCCTGTCATCATCTTCCTGCCCTTATCCCATGTTACTTGGGGTCGGCGCAACACGTTTTCTTTTTCCACTCTCCCCTGTCAACCGTCACGCTATAATTTACTCCCTTCTCTTTCATATCATTCCTCACACAATCCATCCATCTTTTCTTTGGCCTTTCTCTCCCGCTCCATCCATCAACATACAGGAATACTTCTACTTTCTTAATATCAGGTTATAGGAACTCCTGTATAGTTAGTTGAACTTTCTTTATTAAGACATTCATTTCCGAATTCATAATGTGGGTGTACTATAGGCTATAGGTACACCTTTACCTAACCCTACGGGGAAACAAGGTGTGATGTCTGATTATGTTTAAGTTATAATCATTCTCAAGATCGTCATTTTCTTCCTATTTGGAACGAATGAATCCTTTTATCAACATAACGTAGGTATCTGGCCGTCAGCCTTAAATAGAGTATGATAGGTACTTAGTAGCTATGCAATCTTCGTCATGTAAAACTCTTGTATCATGTGTGACGTGTATTAGTGTTGTGTGTGTGTGTCATGTGTACCATGTTACTGTAACTTAAATACCTACAGTAAAAGCTCTATAAACATAGGCTCAAATTAAAACGTTCCATTACACAGGTCAAAAACAGTGTATTTTACCCTTTTTTTTTGTCGAATAAAGCTTTTATTTCATCAAGATCTAGTGTAGAAATAAAAGCACGACCTGAATGAAATATCTACTTGAGTATAAAGAATCTGTAGGATCCAATTCGTTCGGTATCGCGAGTATTTTAATTATACGCTGACGTACGAGATGCAGCGAGTAAAAACGGCTCGCAATGAGAAAATAATAGCGGCAGAGGGATTAGCATTGCGTTCTTACGAGAGTAGATAGTATGGAGAGAGCACTGGCTTTTTATTTAATATATTTAGTTTAATTTAATGTCTTTACTTTGCTCTCTGGGTGTAGACGAAGATAAAGACAAAATAAAAGTTATAAAACTAAAACCCAACTATGACAAAAAAGTCAACTAAAAAGGTATAAACAAGACATCACAGACAGACAAATAAAAAATCCGGAGGTGTAACTCCGGATTTTTAATTTGTCTGTCTGTGATGTGTGTGTTAGAGCATAAATCGAATAGACTACGTGTGACTCCGGAGTTTTCGCGATAACGCTTTCAATGATACCTCATTTGGCAAATTATAATGAGCAGTTTAGAAGTTATGAGGAAACAGATGAACATGCATACATACATACCGGTCAAAATCGTAACCCTCCTTTTTGTTTCGCCGTAGTTGGGTAAAAAGAAACTAGTCTTCTTTCTTTTTCTGGTGTTAATGACTAACCTGGTGTCTGAGTTTTTATGCCGCACATGAGCCTCTAACTTTGCTACGCATACCGCACCGTCGAGAAATATTCGGTTTCGTAACGATGTTTTCCGATGTTATAAGAGCTAGTGCTAGAGATTTTTAAGTACGCAAAAAGCTGAGTAAATGATTGTTTTAACCCTTTAAACGTGGATCGACAAGAAACACAGTCTGTGTAATTACGGCATACGAAAGGTTTAAACAATGACCCCAGATGCAATGGCAGCTAACGAATAAATAACATAATGATAGCAATGATTATGAGAGAAAACGATCGATAAATAACCATGCTACATTACTTACTCACTATCCTGTTTTTTCCCTATAACAAGAAACGATTTCTACCAATTAATTTAACAGTCGCCTTTTCAGATCAAGACAGATCGATAAACGAGCCAGCTAATAAATCCCCTCTTCAAAACTTCCCAGCAATATTTGTCCTCAAAAACAGCAAAAGTTTCCTCCCCTAATTATTAATTGGCCCTCAATACATTACCGATTGTAACTTCCAGACTTGGGCAAACTTGCCCGCATGTTGTTCCAACTTCGGGAAAGTTCAGTTCCATATTACCCCGCCTTGCTTGAAGATCAAGGCAATCCTTTTAGAAGCATCGACCATCCAGATAACGAGATAGGGCTGCATTAAAATTAACTTTGCATTTTGCTGGCCTGTTAAGCCTCCTGTCTTTGAATGGGGTCCTGGTGTAAGTATAGTTCCATTGTGGTTGTAAGCTAGATTTTCCACGTCGTTAGATTTTTTTGAGGTCTTGTTAAGACTGGCTATTTGGGGATTTATTTTGTGCAAGTTAAGGGCGAACGCGTACTACGAATGTTTATCGCGCGATTATTTTGTCGTAGAAATTCAACGTATTGTTTACATGGTAGCGCGCGCATACAAGAGAAAATGTCACGGCGATTTTAAAATTGTGCCATAAAAAACTGATACGGTGCATGTCCGCGACATAATAATCGCGCGATTATCGTAGTGAGCACTCGCTCTTATAGTTTTCAGTCATGAAAATTAGAAGGCATTGTTTGAGTTTGTTCTATTTTCGTAATAACTACGTAACTTTCAGTTTAAAGTTTGTTAATTCAGAGTATGGTTCGTTGTTCTCATATCAATGAACAAAATTTCCTTTCTTTGTAGTTGGTTTTAAAACTAACCAGTACAAAAGTAAAACACGTAGCAGTCGAAAACTCAAACATCTCATTCTTATCTTGCCTTTCCTAACATCTTAAACAATACACAAACTCGAGGGAGAAACACCTAAAAATACAGCTCCATTTTAGCAGCAAAAATGAATGCAGGTGTCGACTATACATAACTGCTTGAAATAAATAAGTGCAATCTTCCTTCGCTTAGTTAGAGCAAGTTTTCTTTTATCCGGTAAAGTCGCGACCAAGAAAAATAGTTGGTTTTACTCAGAAAACCTTGTGGTACCACTAAACCGATGGAAATCCTGACAAAACGCCGTCTGCGAACTTTGGCGAAGAAATTAAAAATCTTTCGACGAACATTTTTTGTTTGTATTGTTATTAGTCGTGAGTTTGGAAAGTAGGTTTTGCGGCATAGAATTTATGTATTATTAGTACTGCGGTTTAGGAATTTTTCTTCTGAGTTGTCGACGATATTTTTGCCATTTTGAATTATGTTAAAAATAACAGCAGTACAAATCGATTGTTTAAATCCAACTGCAAAGCATCTTATCAATCACTGTTTGATTCATAAGGTCACTGATTGATTGTAGCATATTCTGTAATTAAGTAATAAAAACTAATACCAACTACGACTAAAAAGGTATAAACAAGACACCACAGACAGACAAATTTTAGTCTTAGTTGGGTTTTAGTTTTTATTACTTTTTTTTTTTAAATTCTTTTGGGGTTATAATATATATATTTGGGGTTATATAGATGTAACTATTCCTAAGTTGTCATTTTACTTTGTAACAGACTGTACCACTTTTTTATGAAATAAAATACTTATTATTATTATTATATTTTTGAAATTTGCTCATTAAACCCTTTCATTTGATACCTAACATGGTACGATAAAACATTTTTTTTTTCAAGTTCCTGACTTTATGTCCTCTAGAGGGCGCCATTTTTAATTTAATGTGACGTCACATAGCCTATAACCAGCGGACGATCAAGAGGCTTCCAACGATACCTCACTTGTCAAATTGTGATGAGTGGTTTAGAAGATATGAGGGACAGATGAACATACATACATACATATATACATACATACATACATACATACCGGTCAAAATCTTAACTCTCCTTTTTGCTTCGCCGTAGTCGGGTAAAAATAGTTAAAATAATAAATTACCCACATATCTTGCAGAGTCTATGAAGATTTAGAAATATAAGGGCATTACCAGCTTCTGTAGCAACAATAATCGCTTAAATGCTATTGGTGCCGATTCTCTTGTCACAAAATTCTCTAAACTAAACTAAAAATCACTAAAATTTTGTTTAGTCCTGTCAAACAATCAAACTCATTCTGAAATAGACTATAAATGACACAACTTAACTATAATTTAGTTTGACAGCACTAAGATGGCACTGACATTAGTTTAGTGAAAATGCTATTCTGAATTTGACGATTTAACCAAAAATTTTGTCCTATATCTAAAATCCTCTAACTAAATATGACTATATTTAATCGCGATTAAAAATGTGTGGAATAAAATTAGATGTCATGAAGTAAAATTCAAACCAATACCTCGAAATCAGTTACAAAAAACAGCACTGTATTTTTTTATTTTCTTTTGCTTATATCTCGAAAACGGTGTGTCCTATCGCAAAAATAATGAAAATTTCGACCCTCATTGGAAACCCTTAAACCCATAATTCTCAACATGTTGGTAATTTTTTTTTTTTTTTTTTCGTTATTTTCCATACAAAAACTGAAAAATTCCATTAAAAACACGTCGAGGCTGCCGTGCATGCGCGCCTCTGGCTCTAAAAAAAAAAACACGGGGTAGGGAAAACAAGTATCAAGTGGAGGCGCGTGGTTGTCAAATTCGGTTTTAGTTGTGTCAAAATAAGTTTTAAATTTAGAGAATTTATTTGGCAGAATAGCTCCAAAATTCCCATAGTCAAAAGTAAGGAATTTTAGTGACAGTTTAGTTAGTTTAGTTCAAGAGAATCGGCACCACTATCAAACTTACACTACGTGGCACATTTAAAATGTGCACAGTATAGTAATACCCCACGGTATTAGTCAACTAAAGTGATAAACCGATGTGGAATGTCGTCAAGGAACCAGGGGGCCAAGTCTACTAATTTACAAACGTGTCAGTGTTCTCACAATGATCAGTTTTTGACAGATATGCCATACACAATCTGTCAAAAACTGATAATTGTGAGACCACTGACACGTTTGTGAATTATTAACTTGGCCCCCTTTTTTTTTTTTTTTTTTTTTTTTATTTTTTTTTTTTTGAAGTGCCAATGGGTTGGCCATGTTTGTCGAAGGACCGATGGCCGGTGGAGCATACGAGTCCTGAAGTAAAGTGGGACGTCCCGCAGCTAGATAGACCGACGACCTCGAAAAGGTGGCTGGGCCAGACTGGATGCGGAAGGTGGAGAACAAAGTGTTATGGTGCAGCATGGGAGAGGCACAATGTCCAGTAGTGGATTGTGATAGTATAAGTTGATTGATTGAATAATAAATTAGGATGTATAAAGTTACGAAACAGTCAATTCCCTACACACAGTATTCATAAACATGAATAACACAAAACTAATGAAACACGTATCATAACGAATATTCCCAAAACTATTCATTTACAGTTTTTCCAGGAATAATGGACAAAAGATTCATCCGCTGCTGGGTTGCCGTGCTAATGAGAAAATGATTTCTTATAGATATTACATCCTTCGGATCAGGTGCACGATAAGGATTTCCATTATTGGACAATTAGCTGTATGTAATCAGACGTATTAGTTATATTTGATATTGTGATACGGCAGTTATATTTGTTATAATAACTTTATTTATTTCAAATAATTCATTACAAAACAATCATATTTGTGTTAGCAAGTACCTACTTGATAACTACTACTACTACTACTAACTAAAAAGATAAAAAAAAAAAAAAACACTACTTAAATAGACTCTCAGTATGATTTTTAACGAGACCCTCACGGATAGGACAAGGTTTTTTAACACGCTGTACGTATATGCCTGCTTTAATTTCATCTAAATCCGTTTAGCCGTTTTAGCATGAAAGCGTAACAAACAAACAATTTCACTTTCACATTATAAGTTAGTTAGGATTCGTAGCATTTGATTTAGGGACCTCTGGAAAAAGCTGAAATGAATAAAAATGGCCATTTACTGAACATTGAGTTAGTTGCTATGAGTTGACACAATAGAACGCGGATGCGTCAGACAGCTGTCTGACTTCTTGACCTAGGTAGGTTAAATCCCGTTCTTATTTAAATCTATGGACAATTTAAGTTGGTAGTTATTTGTTTAAAAAATAATTTCTTTGACTTTATCTAACACTATATTATTATTATTATTTTTTTATCTTATATAATCAGGTCAATTGGTAGGAATTTATTTACAAACAACTGAACATTTACTTTGCAATTCAACTGAAATTTCCCAACCCTTTTTAAAAGCCTTTCCGACTTTACTCCTAACCAGTGCCTTTGTATTCAGGGCGCAACAACAAATATCCTGCCCCGTTACTTGTCGCGAAGAAACGATTATTTATTGTACAAATCGAGTGACGTGGGTCTAAGGATACAACATTATAAATCAAACACTTCGCGTCAGCTTGGACGTGACGTTATACTTCGACGCGTCAAATGTTGCCAACAAAAATATTGCGGAAGAAATTCTGCGAAGGTTTTAGTCCCGCGGGTGTTGTGTAAGGGATTATGGAAGGTTGGGCACACCTGGGCAATGATTACATCATCGCTTCTTTGTCTTAGAAGGCTGTTTTTTTAGGGTTCCGTGCCCAAAGGGCGCCAATGACACCCTATTACTAAGGCTCTGCTGTCCGTCTGTCTGTCACAGGGCTGTATCTTTTGAACCGTAATAGACACTTGAAACACACACACTTGCCACTTTCAGAGTGTGTACTACTTGGACAAAATAAGGTTAACAAGTAAAGTCCAAGACAAAATAAATTTAACAAGTTAACAAAAAAATCCCATCAATTTTAACGTTTTTTTCTTACTAAAGTATTTAAAAACAAATAGTATTGTTAAATATTGTACGGTGGTACGGAAACCTTCGGGTGCGACCCCGGATCGCACGTGGCCGCTTTTTTTGTTGTAATAAAGTGTTCGGTAAATGTTTCGAGTAATATTTTTGCTGAAAGTAACGTCACTTACCAAACACGTAGAATAGTAAAATTAACAAAGGAAAAGAATAGAAGGAATAACTGTATTTCGTATGTGTCCACGCAAAAGAGTAAAGCAATAGCTATTGCTTTACTCTCTTTTCCAATTCTGTAGATACAATATGGATGTATATTTTTTTAAATATATTTATTTATTTATTTCAGACAAAGTCCATTACATTTCATTACGTATAAAATAAAATAAAACTGAAATACATACACATGTCAACCAAAATGAATACAATAAAATAAAACACAACACAAATTATTACATCATACGAGGGGATGCGCTACTATGAAGCTGCAGCCACCTCTGCATCAGGGGTAGATCCCACCGCTCGGACAATACCTTCAGGAACCTGTTTGAGCTGTTTTGCAGACGACTTAGTAGCGAAGCGCTCCGTTTCCTTATGATCGCAAAAAAATCATCAGTACACGCCTCAGCAAACATACTCGAGGCACTACAACACCGCGAAAACCCTAACAGCATCCTGAAAGCATTGTTATACTGCACGCGCAGTGCGCTGTACGCCCGTTGCGTGAAGTTGGTCCACAGGCTGCACGTGTAGAACGACTGACAATATGCCTTAAATAAAGTCACCTTTACTGGTCTAGTACAACGCGCGAACCTGCGAGCCAACATATTACACCGGACAGACAGCGCCCTGCGCTCCCTCTCAATATCCTGATTGTCACAGCGGTCATCAGAGACCCAGTGGCCCAAATACTTGAAATGTTTCACCCTGTTTAAAGGAATGCCGCAAAGAGTGACAGGAGGTACAGAAGAGTAGCATTTAGTACTGGCTTTAAAAATCATAAATGCACTCTTCTTAGCATTGTATTGGAGCCCATGGGCCTCCACATATGACTCACATAAGCACAGAAGTTTACGTAACGCACCGATAGATGGGCTCAGCAACACCATATCATCCGCGTAGCTGATGTAGCATCGGCAAAATTCGTAAAACCGATCACCATCCGAACTGAGTGCGCCTTCAATATCTCCAATCTTTATTACTGCTTTAGGTGAATATGATCTTTACGCAAACGCAATAACTTGTAAATTATAAAACCAAATACATACGTAAAATTGATATAATTGAATGCAATACATATATGCTACATTTAAGTACTGTAAGTAATTATTACTATCCCAAGCATTTATTTTAATTGAAATTCTATTAGGTACAAGAAGGACTATACTTTACCAATGTTATAACCATCATTTTAGAAGAACGTTCTTTCTATAGCCAGGCTTCTAAGTAACAATAAAATGTGATCCTAAACATCACTTCCAAACTTTATTTCATGAACTAAAGAAAACAACAATATAAATATCAATATCGCAATAACCCGAAATGGAATCGTTCCGGAATCTTCTCTAATATCGATATCGGTTAGCCGTCTTTATGAGGACGATGTCCACTTTTTACGGCCATCTGATACGTTAGCAGTTCAATAGTACGGAAGTTCCATATCTGCTGACTATTGTTGGGTTCACTTGCTCACTGATCTCAGTTGGTTGTGGATTTCTGCTTATTGGATTTTGAGGGGGTCGTTGATCGAAGCGTGGCTGGGTACAGTTTTGTTTTTTTTAATGAAGATTTAGGTCTTATCTTTAAGCGGGAAAGTTCGAAAGGGATACCGGGACCTTGGCAACAGGCAACTGAAGGAACACGGGTGGGTTTTAGTCAGGAAAAGTCTGACATGCCCTTCCGCTCCGCCCAGAGCGGGAGAAGTCATTTGACGAATTCCCACCCTCAAAAAAAAGGGTTCTTATCTGTAGGTATGTACAGTGTGTTGTTTAGAATATGAAAACGGAATCTGGTGCTGTTTTCGATCGATCGAGATAGACAGGATATACTTCAGCCGATACATTCTGTGAAAACTTAGGTGAAGTGAGCTTGAGGTGAGGTGTCAATCCACCGAAGCCTACAGTTTTTACAGTGAGGTTTTTACTGAATAAACACTGGATGCATCGATAAGAAAATGGTTAATTCGAATGACAGCCATAAAAATGTCGTCAGACGTCTTATTCCGAACAATTAAAGAAAACATAAGCTCTTTTTTAACAAAACAATGAAAAGACCATCTTCGTGTCAAACGATTTTAAAACAAGAAGTAAACAATTGTTAAACTAACTAGGGTGGAATCCTACAGCAATTTCCATTCAAATTACTTTCATTGAAAACTTGACTACAAACTGAATTGAAATAAAAAGTACAAAAAAACAAAAAGTGTTAATCGTCCAATCCAAACACGTAATAGAAATAACACCACTTTTATCCTTTATCCTACAATAAAAGAAAAAACGGATTGAAGACAGTCAGTAAGAAAACAGCAGATCGCCTGAACTTAGGCTATTATGACGGGCAAAAATAGTTGGCGGAACTTGGACAAAGTTGGCAACCAACACTGCTCGTTATTGCCTTAGTTGGGCAATATTTTCGCCTGGACAAAGATGGCCGGTTGTTATAACAAACTATTGTGTTGCCAACATATTACTAGTGTGTAGTTCTGTCTCCTTTGGATTAGTTTGAGGATGTTGTAATTGGAGAGATTCGTTTCTTGATTTGATTGTTTTTTTTTTTTTTTGAGAGTAGTGGTGGCCCAGTGGTTACGACCACGACTTACGAGTTGTAGGTCGTAGGTTCGAACCCTGACAGGCGCTTTACTTTGTGTAAATTATTTCATCACCACTGGTCTCAAAAACGGTGAAGGAAAACATCGTGAGGAAACCGGCATGTCCTAGAACCAAAAATTCGAAGACATGTGACATCTACCAACCCGCACTGGGCCCGCGTGGTGGATTACGGCCCACTCCCTCTCACAGAGCGGAGGCCTGTGTCCCAGCAGTGGGAACATTATAGGCTGATTATGCTATTTTTTTTTTAAATGGCTAAGTAATAACAGCCGCGCGAGTCGATCCATCAGGTTCAGCTACGCTTGCCGGGGTTGGTCCGTGGATATGACCATCTTTACATATCGAGACTCCTCCGTGCCTCGGAAAGCACGTTAAGCTGTTGGTCCCGGCTGTCATTCAAGGATCTTTGACAGTCGTTACGCATCGTAAGAAGCCCGAAAGTCTAGTCTATACCCTTGGTAAGACAAACAGTCTTACCAAGGGTATCGTCATACCCAGTTACTGGGTTGTGGAGGTCAGATAGGCAGTCACTCCATGTAAAATACTGGTATTCAGCTGCATCCGGTTAGACTGGAAGCCGACCCCAACATAGTTGGGAAAAAGCTAGGCAGATATATATATATATATATATATTACGATATATATATATATTTGTAATGATTCCCATCTTTAAGTTGGTTTCTTTACCTTAATTCTTGTTATTACTTTGCATTGTTTTATATTAAATAACTTATATTTCTGTCTTTCCAGGTGCCACTGTCGTCGCTAACAAGGTGAGTCGTTGCATGAACTGATAATAATAACATAAACTGTTTTTAGCTCTTTTAAATGTTATTATTGCCCCTGTGAAGACAAGAAGTTGTAATTTATCTGCGATCGTAGCTGTTAACACTGAAACTAGCTTCTAGACATACCATCACGCCCGTAACAGCTGAAGGGTTAGACAGAGGTGTACCTTAGCACTTACATTTCGCCAGTTATGTTTAATTCCCATGTATTAGGGGGCGAGCCCATTGCCAGCAACCAGACTGAAATCCAAAGCACAACTTAAGTGTAATTTAAATCTAGTAAATATCTCTGTAATTTAATATTCAAAACTCCTCTTACATTAGTCATAAGTATTTGAGATCCAAACTTACACAAAAAATAAGCCAAAAAATATGGCCCCGACCGCCCTAATAACAGTAATCAAAAAGTAAAGGTCAGATCAGAATTCCTGGCCCATAATAGCCCCCGATATGTATGTATGTAATGAAGTCCATATCTCCGCCACAAAGCCTGTCAGGGACAGGGGTCGCATCGTTCGAACAGGTAGGCAAATTAATCCGATGCAATTTTATCTAGTCGCTTCCGGGCTGTGTCACAGTGGGCACTGTTTTCATTGCTTATTACGAGAAATATGGGTGAAATTGTAGTTGGTTAGAGTAGGCTCTGGTTAAGCTGGCCAAATGAGCATTTTGAAATCGCAGTGCCTACAATATTATTATACTTATGATTAAAATGCGTTTAATAAGTAATATTTGTATATTGAACATTATATTTGCTTCGATTTAATCAACAAGTTAACGTTTAGTGTAGTTTAAGCCGATGGAAAACGGACAGACCACTCTGCCTGTCAGCTGAAACATCTCAGACCGGGAGTAAGCACTACGCTTGTTCAACTTTATAAGTGAGCAGCAACTCCTTTTCAAGAGATTATTATTCTGTGATTTTCATTAGGCAAGTACCCAATCGGAGTAGGTACAATAGCTATTGCAGTAAAAAGTAACAATCATCTGCGAGTAGAGACCGCCCGGGGAAGGATTTTTAGGTAAAGTTGCTGCATTCAATTTTGACCAAAATATTATTTCTTAACTTGGATATTTCTAAGGTCCATTGTAGAACCTCGGTGCTATATTTAATTGGCCGACCATAGAATAACGGGCATCCGCGTTGTCCTTTTGTAATATGATGTGACCCCGCAAAAGGGGTTGTTCTCAAACTAATTGAAATTCACAATATTTTGTGCTCTATTTGATTGGGGGGATTGAGATAGGCAGGCGCTATAGACGCTTTACTATTTCGTTAGATAACATACTGTATATTTAGGTACATGTTTATTTTTGGCGATTTTCCTTATCTGCATAGAAGCTTTCATTGAGTAGGAGTAATTCAATATAAACCATTAATAATAAATCAAAAGTTTATCGAAGTACCAAGTTAAAAAACTGAATAGACAACTAGGCGTATGTACAGGCACGTTTTAGCACTATCACTATTACAGCTGCTTCCAACTAGTACCACAGTCCATCCACGTCGGCGTCGCCTAAAAGCCTCCCTTAGGAAGTCCAAACTCCGCACATAAGTGAAACATTTCCGAGGTTTTCTCACTGTTCCATATTAATACTGTGACTTGTGTCACATCGCTAAGATTCCCAAGCGTGGACACAGTTGAAAGTGAGTTGTTTTTATTGAAAACAAGGGTTGGCCCTGTCTCATTGGCTTCCAGATCACGAACACACTTTGTTAACAAAACAGAGATCCCTTTGACGTATCGAGTAGACATTTTTTAATGCATAACTTGAACGGAATTATTGATAACTACTGCGGATCCGGCCGACGGATTTTGTCTTTGATATTTGCTTTCAAAGATGTGTGTTTTTAATGTTTTTTATTTGAAACATTCGGGGTTTCCTTGTATCGGCTAATGTTTTTGTTGGCGTACTGTTCGTTTTTGGAGGGATATTTGTCAACGGTTCTGATTGGATAATTAAATAAACAAAGTATCGGAGCAATTTTGGGAAGATTATAGTTTTGGTGAATGTTTTCATAATACGTAGTCGGATCTCTAAATAGATTCCTGTGTGGGCTATAAATTAATATTCCCTATTTAATTAATTCAAAATGCTGCAGTAATTTACATCTCAAGACACTTTCCCAACTTCCAATCAGTGCCTATAAATTATTCCAAAATAATATTACCTGAAAAAGTTTCCTTTAAATTGCTCTAAGTAAAAAAAAGAACACCGATTTCCGAAATTCAAATAAGGGATGTCATATCAGAATTAAGGGTATCGTCTACAAGAAAATTACAAGTCGACTTTCGAAAACTCGACGTCGAAATTGAATAAAAACTTAAGTCATTTTTCAGTGTGACAGAGAGAGAGGAGTTTCGATATCCGAATTTCTTATCCTACATTCATTAGCAAGTTCAATCAAGGCTCCGAGGACTGTGGTTATTTATTGCCTTGCATCGGCCCTCACAATTACCGCTGAAGGAAAAACTTTCGCCATTACGGGCCCCTGAGGCTTTCATACAAAAAATAAATTGTACACGCCAACGTGTTGTGCGTAATGGATTCCGGGTTTCGATTTCGTTCGGCCATTGTATCGGAAGGTATCGGGAGTACGACCGCGCGCGTGCGACTGTTTATATGTATATTTGTGTGTAAAATGTTTATTTGATTCGGGCGCACGACGACGATTTTGTGGGTTTGTAAGGCAGGGAAATTCGTTTAGTATTTTATTCTCTAAAAATGAATTCTTATTTAAATGATATGTAGTTTTTTTTTTGTCTATGTCTATTATCATTTAACTACCTTCTGCCCGCGACTTCGTTCGTGTGAAAGTCGATACACAATATACTAAAATAACAGCCACATTTTTTATAAAACTCCCTCGGCTCACAATCACGTCGTGTCGCATCGCATCGCCCGCCCGCGCTATTACTTCGTTTTCGTTTCGCATTATTTCTAACTTGTTTTCATTTAGGTACGCTATCAAAAAGAATTTTTCAAATCCGACTGGTAGTTCCAGAGCGCTTCTGATTTATAATAATTATACAGGGTGAAATTTCATTCGTTTTAATCCTCTTAAGGGGTCATTGTACTTATCATTATGAATAACTTTCACTATGGGAACAACAAACAACGAAAATCGCGAAAAAAATCGGGTGTTCCCTACATTTTATGTTCGCATAGCTCGTCAAAATGTAGGGAACAGCTGTTTTTTTTTTAAGTCATTCTTCCGTATGTCCTTGCTATTTTATAGATACCTACCTTTTACTGAAGTAATTATGTAAATTAATAGTAGTAAAGTAAATAAACTGAAATATATTATATATAATTATATTGTATGTGAATAAGCGCTTCACGTCCAAATCGACGCGAAACATGACGATAAGATGTGATGTGTTGAAGCTGAGTACACAAAGCATGAGCTAGACGGGAATATATTGAGTACAAGCAGGAACTACGCTGATTGATTATGAATTAGTTGCCATAGACAAGCTTGATTAGAACACTGGAATGTGTTGTATGTAGAATTACTTTGAGATACGTAACTATTAGGTATATAGGTTGATTATCTATAAAAAAATTATGTCTTAAATCGTTTGACAGATGACCATGAAAATTGTCATAAAAACGTGTTTTTTCATCGAGAAGGTTTATTTATCGGAATCCACGCGGACGAAATCGCAGGCCAGTGGATTATAAACTCTTACAACTTCTTCTTGAGTTTGCTTGAAGTTACCTGCCTTTGTGTAAAGGAAAAATAGCGCATTTATTGAAAACTAGCTGGTGCCCGCGACTTCGACTGCCATCCAGGATGAAAGTAGCCAAATCCGTGCAGCCGTTTTAGCGTGAAAGCGGAACAAACAAACAAACTCACTTTTGAATTTATAATATTAGTTAGGATTATTTATTTTGAATGTACTTATTAATAAATAATGCAAATATGTAATTTAACTCAAGCTTTCATAGTTGTAGTCATGTTAAAACTTCTAAGGAATAAGCGTATTGAAGATTCATTTTTATTATTAGAATATTAAGTTAACATCAATTCACTTCCGCACTGTAGCTTCGTATGAGTTTCAAGAATACTAGAGTTTCAATGAACTTACCTATATCATTATCATATCAGATCAACGCGGTAGCCGATAAAATAGACTAGTTTTCTTGTAAACTGAGCGACTTTACCCTGTCGACCTCTAGGGTTATATGTTACTAGCTGCTCGTCCCGGCTTCGCACGGGTAGCACTAAGTACTTATCTACGGCTATTTTAGGTATTTTTTTACACCTTAGGTTACATTATTGGAGTTTTAGTAATGAGCCCTAATTTTTTTGAAAATATTATAAAGCCTATGTCAGCCGGGGATAGTGTAGCTTCCCAACAGTGAAAGAATTTTTCAAATCGGTTCGGTAGTTTCGGAGCCTATTCAATGCAAACAAACAAACTAATCTTTCCTCTTTATAATATTATTTTTAGTATATTATTATTAAGTTATCGTGTTTGTTTATTTTATTGTGGATTTATTTTATAATGATATAAGTGTACTTAACTAACGCATTAGGGCAACCTGTAAAGATAGATCTAAGGAGTTGAATTAATAAATAAATAAATTCTGGTTTCTAACAACTTACTAATACTTCCGACAACTTATGACATAACTCAGAAACATTTATCTCCACTAATATTCTCTTCTACGACTACAATAGATTTCGCGCGTCTCCTCTGACACATCGTAAATTGTGAGCGCCCGAATAAGGGAAGTTTTATTAAATTTCAATGTGTAGACTTGTCTTCGGATTGTCGGCACACCTGTGAACTGAATTACGGTTTACGTGTTCAGCAATCGGTATAACCGTAAAACCGTTAAAGCTGAAGATTTTTACCGAAACGTTTCGGACGAAAATCGATGTAAATTGTGCTTGTGAGAAGTTTGTTTCCGGATGAGTTTCGATGTAGTTGATGAGTTGTTGAAGTAACATAACATTACATCACGCTAGTTAATCTTGAAGGTGTAGGCTGATGTGTAAAGCATTGTACATTTAGTCTGCTTTAAATCATAATATTATGTAGTACGGGGCGACCCTGTTAACACTAACCGGGTACATAATGGGTGTAAAAAGACGTTTAACAAAGTCACTTGTTATTCCCGTCATTGTGCTCATTTTTAATAGGGATGACGCCTGTCGGATAATAAACAAAATATTAGGCATGTATTTTTAGTTTTATCATATTAATAAAAAAATACTTGGATAAAACGCATTAAAGTTGAGGAGTGGGGGCTCACTACGTCACCATCGCCACTAAGTATAAAATCTACATAGTTGTGGCTGTCATGCCACATTTTAAATCAATGTATCGCCGTAATATTTAGAAAAGGGATAACGACTTTTTTTTCCATCTTGCAGATTATTAAATAATATAGGAATAATTTAAAATCTATTTTTTAATAATCTACAAGATGGAAAAAAATATTCGTTATCCCTTTTAAGAATTTTCTAATGAAAACTTTAGTGTGCTGAATAATAATATCTTCAGAAACACGCTCTATTTAAAAGGATATAATAAACTTTCAAAGAATTATAATAAAAGACAGTAGACTATTCATTCAATATCTTTTTTATAGAACAAAAGCGTTTTTATTAAAATTTCGCGTTCTCATTTTCATGACAGGAAAGAGCAATTTATTTTAATTTCAGCAATTAGTTACGTCATCATTTACCACGATTTATATAACCCATATAAGAAGCGCCATCTTTCACGCTGAACGTGAATTACAGATACAAAGGAAAAGCCGTAGACAGGCCTTAAATGTTTAAGCCGCAGAGCCTTAAATGTTTTGCCTTCGTTACCTATTGTCTTTTAAAATAGTGGCAGAGTGAGGATCGCATAGGCAAGAATAAACTGTTAACTTTCCTGTGTCTGTGTTAGTACCTAATAAATAAAATAGAACTTGGGCCAATATTCTAAGTCCGTTTGAAGAAACTTCGCCCCCATGTCTACGGTGCCTAGCACTCTTGCTACGACGTAGCGACACGGCTACGCCTGCTACGTTCGTAGCTGATGATTTCATAAACAAACGATTCGCTACGTGTTGTCTTATAACTTTAGCAAAGAGGAAGTGGCATAAATTAGAAGCAATCCTATTCCAACACCAACTAATTTGCTGCTCCTGTAAAGTGGAACATGCAGACACAAAACTTACATAAACAGGCATGCTGACCCATAAAGTTTTAAGATTACACAGGCCGTCGCCGCAAGATAGTAAATTGGAATATTCACAGCGAGAGGGCCGAAAACGGGCCACCTGTGCGGAAAATGTTATTATCTCATTAGAGAAGCCCTTTCCGTTTCCTCAATTTGTTACAAACAAACGGAATTTTAATATTATCTTGGTAATAGGTTCCGTTGTTGATAATCCTCGGGCGCTTTGTCGTTCTGTAAAATAAACTGGTAGAAGAGAAACATACTTTGCCGTTTGTGTTTTGTTTATACTGGTTAATTGGAGTAGATATTCCTTTTGCTGGATAGTAATTACGGTTGTGGTTTTGCCTGGGGGTACGTAAAACTATTATGAGAGGTTCTTTAGAGGCGTGATGTTAATTCCGTTTTGGAATCGTGTTAATGTTGTCGTTTACTTTTGAGTTCAAAGCTAAAGTTGTTTTAAGGTTTTTTATTAGGCTGCCGAAATCATGAATGTGAGGATGGAAATGATCCTGCTGTGGTTAAAAATCATGTAAACAGACTAATGGATGATGGACTAATTAACTATTCAATATTATTTAAATCCTGAGACTTTTAACGCAGTCTATGGACAGAGCGAGTCTCACATCGGGGTCATCATCATCATTAACATTTTAGCCGAAAGACGTCCAGTGCTGGAAATAGGCCTCTCCCTATCGAACCCCAGGTGAAGTGGCGGTGCTTGCCACTTCGACCGGTTCTGTGATTCTCGCATCCAGCGCATTCCCGCGGCCTTCACCAGGTCATCGGTCCACCTTGTGGGGTACTTTCGAGTTGTTCATAATAATATGGAAATGAACTCCAAATTCAAAATAATTTTCTTGCATAATCATAATCAGCCTATAATGTTCCCACTGCTGGGACACAGGCCTCCTCTCTGCGAGAGGGAGCGGGCCGTAATCCACCACGCGGGCCCAGTGCGGGTTGGTAGATGTCACATGTCTTCGAACTTTTGGTTCTAGGAAATGCCGGTTTCATCAAGATGTTTTCCTTCACCGTTTTGAGAGCAGTGGCGATGAAATAATTTACACAAAGTAAAGCGCCTGCCAGGGGTCGAACCTACGACCTACAACTCGAAAGTGGTGGCCGTTACCACTGGGCCACCACTGCTCTCAATAATTTTCTTATTCTCCAAAAAAAGAACAAGATACAACTGCCATACCAAACACAATATTAACGCAATTCTCAAATGATACGAAAACGTTAGATAATTAAACCAGGACAGGCTCGCGGCTTGCGTGCTTTTCCAAGAACATTGCGTGATTATGTTAGGATATGCGTGCCTGTGTAAGCGCATTGTAATGCCAGTCATCCTACCAGGATCATCAGAGTTCCAGATTGAGTAAACGTGGTTAAGGGACAGTACCTGACTCTAATAGTTCTAATATTTTTATTATAAAGCCTTGGATTATTTTCTCAGAGTTATCTTTATTAATTATTGAACCTATATAAGTCTTTCTACTTGGAAATTCTAAGCTCCTTATTGGTTCTTATTTTAATCAATATAAAACTCCTATCCGCAATCAATGTGACCTCATAATTTGTGAAGGGACCGTAGGCCTAAACATACATGACCAAAGAAACGATTTAAGGTCTGTGTTAAAGACGATATGGCTAGAAAAGGGGTGACTACCGAGATGATGACTAATAGAGAAGTATGGAAGAAAAAGATATGTTGCGCCGACCACAAATAAATTGGGATAAGGGAAAGAGATGATTTGAGTATCTACATACATTGTGTAAACAGAAAAGGCATAAGGAGATGTAGTTAGATTTTTTTGTGAATTTAAGACAAAGATATTTACTTCAATAAAAGTGAGTGTTACCACATTAAAATTCAGAAACAATATAGGCTTTAATTATTCAATTGGCACTTTATATTCTTTGCAATATCGCAGCAATCCACCTAAAAGCGTACTGGCAACCCTCGCGTATGTTCCACATTCCTTCTTATTTACATTTCATTTGCGGAAATGCGACTCGAGATACGCGACGAAGCGAGTACCTTAATAAAAAACCTATATGCAAATTATTAGAACACACAATCAAATCAAATTAGAAATGAAACGGCTTACGCTTTCTGCTTGGGTGGTTTATTAGGAGTTTAGGAAAACAATCAATCTACCTAGCCAATTATGTTGGGTTCGACTTCTAGTCTAACCGGATGCAACTGAATACCAGTATTTTTCATGGAGCGACTGCTTTTCGGACCTCCACACCCAGATAACGGGTAACACGATACCCTTGGTCGGACAACCAGTCCTTGGTTGTCAGACTTATGGGCTTCTGACTACCCGTAACAACTGTCAATGATCTTGTCGTGACTGATAGTAATGAAAGTGCTTACCGAACATACAAAATTAATTATCAAAATGAATTCTACTGGTAACTAGCTCAATAAGCCATTTCAATAAGATTTGGTCAAAGTGCAGGCTGGATCAATTGAGTTGGCACAATGCGTGCAATGAAGCGAATACAAGCTAATGTCTGGGGTATTGATCGCGTGAGCTACTGGAGGGAATCCGGTTCCAATATCAGCTTAGATTATCATTGTTGGGTTGACTCGTAAGCTCTTTATTTATTCATTTAACATACAACGGCCAAAGGCAGTTACATTCGATAGTATAAAGTAGGTATACAACTACACGACAGTCATACGCTCATCTCAAAATACTCCAGCCACGCCGACAAAATCTTCTTCGTTACGTCCGCGAGCTCATCACACTTTGTCACTGAATTATAAGGTATGTACTCTAACTGTGATATTTTTATGTTATGTGATTAATTAAGTGTTAAGGTAATTAGATTTAATTACATAAGAAAATAATTATGAATCCTTATTCTATTTTATGCACAAGTTAGAAAATAATAAAGTTGCCCAGTTATAAAAGCGTTTGAAAAAGGCAACTTCGAAAAATTTACTATTGAAATAATTTTATTGATATCGGTCGGGAATTTTAACATAAAAATATTAGAGTATGCACTTACCATAATAGAACAACCTAAGAAATTAGAAAATAGGAGTATAGTCGGGACAATCGCACGGCTCCTATCATTAATACTCTAGACGAAATTAAAATCTTTTTAGAAGCATACACATAGCATCAGGCCTGTATTCCACGAAGGGGTAGGCTCAGGTGTACATAGAGTTCCATATAAAAGGGAGGATCCTATTGCCACCAACCGGGCACAAATCCAGACTACGGGCTGCTACTGAGAAATTCCAGATGGAAAACCCTAATAACAGACACTTTAGAAACATATTGTAACCAATAAACAGTTTTGCATATCTAGGGGCCCAAAAAAAATCTCATCTAAAATCTATACACTACCTATTTACCACAACACATTTCGATACCGCTATTACCGAATCGATTCTTTTCACCCGTTCTCAATGTTCTGTGTAAATTGCATTGTTATCTAGGACCCACCGTCCACTCCAGCTGCCTTATCTCGATGCAAGTAAATCTCAATGGTAGCTAGGAGATTGTGAAATATTGCCTCGGAAATTGCTTCGGATTTGAATAGAATGAGGCAGGTTCCCTTTGAAAGGATAGTTTAATCGTGAAGGATTGCTGCCTTTCGTTTGGTTTTCGACGAGGTCGTGGGATTGTTTGCAGGTTTTTTTTTGTGTATTAGAACAATTACAAAATGTAACTCCATTAGAATGTAATGCACTCCGATAAAAAAACCCTACAACGTCAACAACCAGACGACCTCCTTCAACCCCACTCCATTCTTAGAGTTACATTTTGTAGTAGAACTGGTTTCACATTGATCATTTATTATTGGAACTGGCGAGTGCCATGAATCTCATTAGTCTAACTTTTCATTGGTCTATTGAGGTTTTATAGTTTAAATAATAAACTTTCTCCACTCACAGGCGGAAATACAAATCAGCAGCTTTAACTTCATATGGCCACTGTTACTACAGTACTGGCATGTAATAATGGGTACGTATAATCCCGAAATGTCATAATAACTATGACTGAAAAACCGACGTCCAAAACAACGAAATTCAAAATACCGAAAGTCTTAAATGTCGATAGCCGATATATCGAAACATAAAATACCGATGTCCAAATGCCCGAAAGGATGAAACCCGAATGGACGAAATACCGATGGACGAAATCCCGAATGGAAGACATATCGATAGATGAAAACCCAAATAATATTAATTTGCCCACAGTACAAAGGCCTGCAATTTTGATGTTATGTCAAAATGAATAACTTTGCTATTAACATATTCACATAAAAATATTTTTTGCTACACGAACAAAAGGCACAAAAAAAAGGCATGGTTTCTGTCACGGCTCCGGCGCTGCGGGGCTCGCGCGGTCCCACGCGAGCTTATCGTCGCAGATGGTTTAACGCTCACCACCGCAGCTTCGTCTTGCTGGCCAGCCTCAGCTGTGGCCACCTGCTCCTCAACTCGCAGGCCGCCTCGCCCCTCCGCGTCTACGCGATTTTAAATTACACTCTAGGGGTAGGGCATACCTATAAGACTGCGTGGAGTCGAATTTACAGCGATGCGTTTCTGTCACTAAAACCTAACTTTTAACTAATGTTTTAAACTAAGGTCTATACAAAATATAGGTAGACTAATTTCGGGATTTTACACTTCGGGTTATGGATCTTCGCGACTTTAAGCTTCGGGATTTTAAGGTTTCGGCCATATGAACTTTCGGGATTTAAACCTTTCGACCAAACAATCATTCGGCGTTTATTTTTTCGGGATTTCGTCCATAGGTATTTTAAAATTCGGTCTTTTAAATTTCGGTATTGTAATACGTACCCGTGACCCCTTCATAAGCACAAAAGAAAAGTAAAACACTTGAATGTCGAAAAAAGAATTGTCCTTATGTTTTTTCTCACTATTGCCACAGAATAAATCAATCAGGCACATAAAACGAACGACTCTTGACATATTCCGCGTAAAAAAAGAAGAAAATAGTCCTAGCAAGTCTTCCTCAATATCTCGTAACATTGTCAGTTGACTTGATTTTCTGGTAACGCGAGTGGGACGTTTCCCGCTTACGTGGAAACGTAAATGTTGCCGGCGTCATGTTTCGCATGCCAAGCATATGCCAAGCGGACAAATTGAGTACGTAGCGTGTTGGGACATTGTGCAGGTGAATTGCAGAAGCGAAACATGGAATGCTAAAGCTGTATTATGGCACCAATAGGGGTAAACGTTTTGATCTGTGACTGTCAACAGCAGAGACGTTAATTGGATCTTGAGAGATCGCCAAATTCACCAATTAAGTAACGCAAGTTCAAGTTGAGAACATACGAGAGTGAGTCTTTTAAAGTAAGTAGGCTATTTGATAAAAATATGCTAGTTTTTCTCCTTTGAAATTGATTATGAGTTTTTGAGTGATTAGAACATTGGTTTTTTGGAGAATGTAAGGAAGATGAGAAAATATTTGATTAGTGACACGCACACGCACACGCGCATGAAAGACAAACAATAAAAATACTATCAAATTAAACGGAAATAAACGCAAATGACCCTTTCCGAAAATATAAATTAATATGAAAATCACCGACTAGGCGATCGTTACATTATAGTTTTATCATTCTAAACTTCTATGTTATCTACAGCATGTCTTAGTGAGAATCTCGCTCGTGAGAGATTGAACTACACGAGTTTGCGATGTGACTATTATGCAGCTGAGAATTTTATGTATCGGTCCGCGCGGACATCTGCGGGCGGCTCGGCACGTTTTCGATTGGACGCATTTAGTGGTATACATCCGCGTATTGATGGTATACTTATAGCATATTGATTTACGGAGTTTCATTCGTTTTTCTGTATAGATTTTCTCTACAAGCTGCTGTTCATTTGTTTTTCTGACTAAGAACCTATTCGTTGCCAAATAATTTCAAAATGTTCTGTGGCGGTATCTACATCGCCACATGCGAACTACGCATCAAATACCTGACGTCATCCTGACGTCACATAAATCCTGCATCGCGCAATTAAAGTTTACCGTGCAGTGGACATATAGACAAGAAACCAACATCAATCGTTGGGCAGTTGCCCGCCAGACACAACACCCGTCTGGTTGGAGGATCCTCCCTTTTCTATGGAGTATGAGTGAACTTTACACCCTGTTCCTCATACCCCTAAATTGGTGACCCCGAATATGAACATCAACGCAGCCTTCGTGCAACTACTCCAGCGTGACGTCATCATCATCACTCCCGCAAGCTTTCAGTGAGGCGAGTCACACAGCCAAGCCAACACCCGAGGCGTCAACGGGTATCCTGACCACCAGCATGCAGCGAACGCGTATTCCTGGTCATCACCCTTAGCCTCATCACCCCGACCCACTGGGGAATCACCTCAATTACCTCATCACCCCGACCCACTGGGGAATGACCGCAATCACCTCAATCACTTCATCACCCCGACCCACTGGGGAATCACCGCAATCACCTCAATCACCACAACCGCCGCAAACAGTTCCGACCCACCGCGAACAATGCGGCACCCGGTTCCGACTCACTGGAACCACAACTAGCACTGGCAAGCATCGCAAGATACAAGACTCAGCCCACTATCGACCTCCGGTCTCCGGAGGGGAGTGATGTGGCGGTATCTACATCGCCACATGCGAACTACGCATCAAATACCTGACGTCATCCTGACGTCACATAAATCCTGCATCGCGCAATTAAAGTTTACCGTGCAGTGGACATATATACAAGAAACCAACATCAATCGTTGGGCAGTTGCCCGCCAGACACAACACCCGTCTGGTTGGAGGATCCTCCCTTTTCTATGGAGTATGAGTGAACTTTACACCCTGTTCCTCATACCCCTAAAGTTCCATTTTGAAATTATTTGGCAGATTGTGAAGATTTTTTCTGAATCTTGTATAGTCAATTTTTGCGTTGGAACATTTTCTTACCTGGATGGTTCGAAGTCACAGCCCGGAGTTTGGAAGTTGGCGGTGTGATACCCCCGGAAAGTACATTAAAAAAAGTCGTTGGCCCTGCGCCTGATCTCTCTCCGGTCGTGTCGGATTGCCGTCCCATCGGACTAAGAGAGTGAGGGAAGAAAGAATGCGCCTGTGTCTGCGCACACAATTGTGTACTATAATAATATAATAAATATTGGTTTAAAAAACCGGTATATGCCTACGAAACCGAATTTAAAGGTTTTTGCGTCAAGTACATCATGAGTCTTGCTTATAAGTGTAGATTTCATCTCGTCGTTGTTTTTCCTTCCAATAACTCTATCACTAACTGCGCTGCAATAACGTTATAAAGACTACAATCGACCAACATCTTATCTAAAGCACTTACCTGTACACTTCCTAATTACATTTTTCAGTTCTGCAACCGATACTCCCTTACATTAAACCAGTAACATGGGAGGACGGTAGTACGAAACCCAAGTAGAACCCATGTCCGTAACACGTTTGACGTTTATGAGGGTAAACTAACATTGTGGTAGGTAATTCGATCTGTCTATAAAACAGACCCTCTAAATTTATTAACGGATGTGCTGTTTATATGGTCTTAGCGTTTAATTTGGGTTTTATTGGAAGTTTCATTAAGATGCGATTGATTTTATATGGTGGGTTCTGTGGGAGTGATTGACCATTAATGTCACTGTGAAGCTTGCTATCTGCAAATCAAATCTCTTCGTGAAAACTTAGGTGAAGTGAGCTTGAAGTGTTCTGTCATTCCTTGGCGATCCCTAATATCAGCCGATCTATTCTGTGAAAATCTCACCGTGAAAGCTTAGTTGAAGCGAGTTGTCATTCCGCCTGATATTGACTCTATTGACAGCTCATGTCAATCTCACTTCGCCTGAGTTTTCACGGTGATATTTTTACAGAATAGACCGACAGGTGGAATGACAGTTCACTTCACCTAAGTTTTCATGGTGATATTTTAACAAAATAGATCGGCAGATAAACACGTGTGCTTTATCTGGAGTATTACATGCATAGAAAAAGAAATGCAGATTTTTCCATTCAAAATCAATAAAGCGTAGTTACGTTAAATCAGAAACAACAGTGTGGCAAAAGTCATTCTGCAGTCGATAGCCTGCGTACAATATGACGTGGAGTATATTTTTATCCAACACCGAAAAAAAACTTTTCGATTCAATTCACATTCGATTCCGACACGCGCAGCTCTTTTGATTTTTTATTTGTTTTAATAGAATATTTTTTTATGCAGCACCAATATAAATTGTGTTTTCGGCTTTAGATACCTCTATGAATGATTGGAACACCACGCATGGACAGTAACTATTAATTAAATATTTGCATGCCATCATTACATGGGGGAATGTCTTTACACTGAATTTTATATTTTACTGTGAATTTAATATGTATTTTTTATATAAAAAAATACGTTGTTAACACTTTGAGGGACACTAAACGCCTATAGACGTAATAGGAACCCAATTTCTTTTGTGTTTCATTCAGTATCTTTCAACCGATTAGGTCATTTTAAAATAAGCATTTCCTAGTAAGTTCAAATTAAGGAAAATACATAGATATTACGTTATTGTTATCAAATAGAATTAATTTGATGCTAGCTTTTAGTAAATGCGAACGATTACAAAATACCAAGTCATCAATCAAGGAGTAGTTTTTTGTTGTGTGTGCGTTTTGTTTGTGAAGAATAAACAATTTTTACAAGAAACATTTAAATCACATCAAAATTTTACATAAGCCCATAATACCATAAAAATATTCGCGATGAAATGCCTAGTGATACCCATTCGCGTAACGGAAACGTAATAAAAGCAAGAGTTATCGGCCTCCAGCGCTGAGTGAGTATCCATGTACGCTTTGTACTCTATGTACTCTCAAGTACTACGCGCTTTAAAACGTGTCTACTATGTATTTTAATGCGTGTTGGGTTTCATTGTAGGTGCGTATAGCCCAAGGCGTTAACAGGTACAATTAGTGGCGAAAGCATAAGCATAATCAGCCTATAATGTTCCCACTGCTGGGACACAGGCCTCCTCTCTGTGAGAGGGAGCGGGCCGTAATCCACCACGCGGGCCCAGTGCGGGTTGGTAGATGTCACATTTCTTCGAACTTTTTGGTTCTAGGACATGCCGGTTTCCTCACGATGTTTTCCTTCACCGTTTTGAGTGCAGTGGCGATTAAATAATTTACACAAAATAAAGCGCCTGCCAGGGTTCGAACCTACGACCTGCAACTCGTAAGTCGTGGCCGTTACTACTGGGCCACCACTGCTCACAGTGGCGAAAGTGTTATCTTAATAACTGACGTTAGTTATTTAACTAAATAACTTTTCTAGAAATATACACATAAATAACGCCTCGTGAGGAGCTCATGGCTAAGTAATAACAGCCGCACGGGTCGATCCATCAGGTTAAGCTACGCTTGCCGGGGTTGGTCCGTGGATGCGTGACCATTTTCACATATCGAGACTCCTCCGTGCCTCGGAAAGCACGTTAAGCCGTTGGTCCCGGCTGTCATTTGTAGATCTTTGACAGTCGTTACGAGTCGTCAGAAGCCCGAAAGTCTGACACCAGTCTAACCAAGGGGTATCGTATTACCCAGTTACTGGGTTGTGGAGGTCAGATAGGTAGTCGCTTCATGTAAAATACTGGTATTCAGCTGCATCCGGTTAGACTGGAAGCCGACCCTAACATAGTTGGGAAAAGGCTAGACAGATTTTGATACACATAAAGAACGCCTGTATTTCCCGAAGGGTGGGGCAGAGGTGAACCTATAACACACACATTTCGCCAGTTATGATTATACCCCATTTGAAATAAGATTAGACATTAAAACAAACCCTTTTACAGTCCGTTCAACCGATTTTGACTTCCATACCGTAGGCATAAGGATAGCATTAAAAGCAAAAAAAAATACACAATACCAACTATCTACTGCGGCTGCCATTTGTCATGCCACCAACGCAATAGAATTCAAAATCGGTTGAACGGAATGTAAAAAAGGTTTATCTATACGTCTAATCTTATTTCAAATGGAGTATAGGCAAGTTCCAAGTTATGGGGGGCGAGTCTATTGCCATTATTAACCGGGAAAAATCCAGACTTAGGGCTGATACTGAGAAATTCTATACAATATTGTTTTTTACATTTTGTTGTAGGTAATTGATAGGTCGCCGCTCGCCGCCGGGTTTTTCCACTGCTGCTGCATTTGACAGCACACACGAAAATTGATAAGCCACTGTAAACGTTTTCGCCACGTTGGTACAGTTAGCCTCAAAAATATGTATACCTACATCTATACATATAATAAAATTGTAACGAATTCAAAACTGTACATTGAATACTTTTGAAAAAAGTAATTGGTTCGGGGTGTGGGAACGAGTCTGATCCGAAATTATGGTTTTTAGAATGTTTGTCATACAGACAAACAGACAAAAAGTTGTCTGTTTGTCTGGATGTATGTTCTAAATCGGCGCAAAAACGGCTGAACGTATTTGGATGAAATTTGGCACACAAATAGTTTATAACCTGGATTGACACTTATGGTACTTTTAATCGCGGTAGTGCGTTCCCGTGGGATATTTTCCGACATCAACGCGCACGGGAAAAAGATAGTCGAAAATAAATTATTTGATTCAATTTGTGCTCTATAGTATCGGGTGTTTTTTTAGAGCTGGAGAACTTTAAAATTGAAATAAAACACAGAAAAATGTTTTTAATATCCACGAAATTGGCTTTATTTGACAGATGTTTTATGGCATTAAAGCTGAATGCTATTTGAATATGATTTCGGGCATGTTGCCGCCGCGGCAATTAATGCAATCTGCATTCATTATAAGCCTTGCTGGCTTTAACCTTATTTCAAGATGATACAATATTCTACATTGACGAACAGCTCTCAAACATACAAAAAATAAACTCATAAATCTGTTTTTTTAAACAAAAATTATTAACAACGACCGCCAAAGCCTTTCAGTGGATCTCAGCGAAGTGTCTATTGTGTGGCTGAGGGTACACAATGACTTTTAATAGAGCTGTGCCACAGAATGATTAGGTACAGAAGGTCGACTCCATACAACGAGAGAAAACGCACGTACGCATGGACCCGCTTCACGTATAGTGAATACTAGCGCGACTAGACATATTTAAGACGTATTTACTAGAACAGAGGCCCTAGAAAAAGTGACATTCTATCAGCGATAACGATGATGGAAAAGGCAAAAATGTAAAGGACTGACATAAGCTATCGAAAAGCTTATTATGTCAATCGTGTTGAAAGTCGTTGTAGAAATACGAAACGCTTTCGAAGCGATTGTCACTTGTCTAGGCCCTGCGCACTAGGTATTTTTCAAGACCAGTCCGCACCTAGGACGACGCGTAAAGTACGAAGTACATCGAATATTTTCCATCAAAGCGAGAATTTTATCAATTGTGACTTTTGACCTTCTGTATCTACTCTTTTGTTGCTGTATTCTTCAACAATCCAAAGTTGCAATTTATTGTGTTTTTTTCCATCATTTGTCGTTTCAAATGCATTGTTCAGTAATTTTCAGGTGAATTGATTAATTAAAGTATGAGAATATTGGATTCATTCATTTGGCTCTTTATTCTCTGGATTCGGGGAAATATCAGAATCGGAATGTTGTTTGCTATTAATGACAACGGATAGTTAATTAATAACAATTTCGTAGAATAAACTAATTACGATTGTGAGGAATTTATTTCTTGTTTTGACACACCCCGTGTGGGTTTTATATTTTTTGGAAAAGTAAAACATTGGAAGTTATAATATTTCAAAATCAGACAATACTTACTTGCAATACATGTATAGTGTAAAGTTTTTTACAATAACTTTATCACAGTAAATTCAATTTAATAAATCACGTGATTTTTATGCACTGCGGGTCCCTCTTAACGTACAGAAATAATTACGTCACGGCCCTTTTTATCTGAAGAGCGCATAGACAATCGTTAACTCTATGATAATGTGTCAGATTTGCATTTCCCTCGTTATTTTAACGTTTCATATGCCTCTGACGTTCCCTTGTCCTGTGTTTTGCAATCATCAAGCTTATGGTAGGGATGCCATGGGTGAAAAGAAAAATCAAGGATATTTTAAGGATTTAAGAAAGAAGGTTTTAAAAAACAAGATTTAATAATAAATGAATAAAATAGCAAATACTGCCCACAAGGCCGACGCGTGAATTACGATGTCACCTTTGAGTGCGGTTTCAGAGCTACTACTCGGCATTTTCTTACCGTATCTGTGTGGAAATTACAATGCTTACCAATAAAACTCAACACATTTATAATTTATATATTTTTGTAGCATAGCCACGATTATTTCCAGTATCGTTACCGATCTCCTCAAAAAAGATACGCGTCAATAAATATAACTGGAAAAAGACCCCAAATAAACAAACTAAATTAACAACCCAAAATAAATGTAATATCTTCATCAAAACAAAACACAATCAGAACACTGCACACACTGCCATTATCTCGACCAACCAATTATTTCATAGAATTACAACGTCAGTACACCTCTACTCAAACTAGATGGTGTCCGCAGAAATCCGTACACATGGCTATCCTAGTCAAAGCGTATGATAGACGGGGGAATCCCTGTAACTAAATTATTCGTGGTCACGTATTCTGCGAGGTTTCAGCTTTGTCCTGAAATTTTAATTATACATCGGACCAGTGTTGCCAGATGAACTTATGCGGAAATAATTAGTTTTAGTTGATTTTTGCTTTTAATTATGTGTGTGGATTTGATGCGTTTTGATTGCGGGAACTGTATGACGTTGAGGTTTGTCGGACTCCGATTTATCAGTGACCCAAAAGTACAATGGTAAGTACTTAAATGAAAAATTAGGGTGTCATTGATATAGGTTTTCTAGTCGGGACACCGTCTGTAAATCCACGAGTGCCCGTATGTGTAGTCGGTAAAGGCAAGTTTCAACCAGTTTCTTTATTTGCGAGCGCTTACAGAAAGTAAGGGAATATTTTATGATTACGGTCTGTACCGATCAGTTTCCGCTTGTCCGTACTGGGAACCTGTTTATGCAAGCGGCTTTTGGCCTTTGATTATAAAATGCTGAATGTTTTATAGCATTTTGAAAAAAACTGCAGGATACTGATTTGATTGATTTACTTACTGAATTTTAATTTATACATGCTCATGCGCAATCGAGTGCAGGGTTTACTTAAGATATAGCAAACAAAATTAACCTATTAGGGTATTCACAACTGTAAATTGTTGCTATAACTTGTTCATGAAGACCATTGAAACACAAATTATTACGCCATTCCAAACTCCCAATGAACAGAATATAATATTATAACCGATACCATTCAATAAATTGTAAAACTTTTTCTAATAAACGATATTTTAGGTCTAAAACAACTTGGTACCAAGTTGTTCGAGCAGTTGGCACGACGGGCTTGTGGTCGCCACAACTCAATAACTTTGCTAACCAAGTGACGGTCGAATCGTCTCGTGGTAGGGGTCGAAGAGGGGAGAAAGGGGGTGTGTTGACTTTAGAAAGTTAGTCCCCATTACGTCTGTGGACGTATCTGTTCAACGTCTTTGTTAGGTGGTTCGAGAATTGAGTTTGTATTCATGGTTTAGAGTAGTAAGCACTGCTGAACAAAGACATACAGCTGATCGACTAATCGAACTACACATTCGGCATTCAGCAGCAGATTTGATTGGATGCAACTTACATCACGTAACCCAAGTAGAACAGTGACTATGAACACTACCATAAGCTAATGACGTTCTTGACAAGTTTTTTTTTTTTTGTTTGGGTAATCATCAAATGACTTCTCCCGCTCTGGGCGGAGCGGAAGGGCGTGTCAGACTTTTACTGACTAAAACCCACCCATGTTCCTTCAGTTGCCTGTTGCCAACGTCCCGGTATCCCTTTCGGACATTCCCGCAACCCTGGCTGGGCGTTCTTGACACCTGAAAACGTTAAAAAATCTTACGAAAGTAGATATTTCGGAGTAAAGCGAAAAAGTTTCTCAACATTTTTTTTAAATACGCATAAATTTGGTAAAAATAAATGTCTCGAAAAAAGTATTTTTGACAAATGAACGAGTTCCGGAACTTTTAAGGAAAACGTCGACTATTTTTCCTGCTACAATGTGTCAATCAGTCACAGGCCTCATAGGCCGAACGGTTTTCTTTTGCCGGTTTCTCTGCTTGCGTTGATTTGATTGAAACTCCCTTTCACACACCTGAGACGGGGTACAAGCTATAGGTATTAAGCAAATCCGACGGATGTGGTAATCTCCGTGATTATTCGTAATTGGAAAATTTCGGAATAACTTCCCAAAAAGTAAAAAAAAAAGTGTAACAAAAATTTTTTTGCGCGCTGGTAAAGGAAATTGTGCCGTAAAATGAATAGCGTTTTATAAACAGCGTTTTATGTGAAAGCTGGGCGTTTTAAAAGAATACGGATGCAAATATTTAAATATTTTTACGCTTTGTTTGATACCGGGTTTTGTCGACCTGAAAACGCCTCTGGGCGAAACTTGTAAAGCACTTGTGTGCCGGACTGTAAAGAGCTTTTAAGTTTTTTATTGGTGCTGCAGCAATTTTGTACCAATACCGATTTAAACGAAATGTATATGATGATACAGCTTTCTTTTATAGTATCTTGAGGATGATCGCTTAAGTGACTTCGTATAGAAAACAGGTTACAAAAAATTTGAGATCTTAGCTCCAGACGTTAGAGTACATTTCAGGAGCCAGTGATTTCTTACATTTAGGTTACAATAGCAAGTTTAAGCAGCAATTAGATAAAATTATGTTTGTTAAAATTAAGTTTAAAAATTGAAAAAGGTTTTTTTTATTGGAATAAAATAAAATAAAATACTCAAAACAGGATTATAATAAATGTGGACTTAAACAAAATTGGGTTAAAAATCTATACATTAACGTCTATGAACATTAAAATAAAACAAAATTAGAACAAAAACAAATTACAATAAAGTCAATTATTAAACTCAAACTCAAAGCATTTATTTCAATTAAACTATTTACAGGCACTTTTGAATTGTCAAGGAGTCAGTCAGTCAGAAATATGAAACTAGTTGCCCATTCCAAAGCGTAGTAGGTCTATGGAGAAGAACGGGCAAGAAAATCCATGGACACTCTTTTAAATCAAAATATTGTTACAATATATTGGTTACATCATTCATGTTCAAATTATACATGTGAGAACAATGTAGAAAGCACGTTAAAAGCGTCCGCAATTATAAAATAATAGAATATTATGGAATTAGTGAATAAAGGACGGATTTAAAGCGAGGGTCATGAAACACGAGCAAGTGAAAGATTCTAACGACTGAATCACGACCTTAGGGAGTGATTCAAGTGTTAGAATCCAGAGCGACGCGAGGGGAATGGTATAAAAACAATTCTAAAATTAAAATAAGCCATGGCAGCTAAGAGATGACCAGTCACAACTGACGGCGCCCGTTCACGAACATGACGCATGGATCAGCATCATTAAGCTCAACCATTTTGAAGGGAGCTAAATCCAATCCATCCCACGCGCGCACCATATAAACAAACTTATTATACAATACATAGCTTAGTATCCCAAAGCAAGGATGTAACAATTGGCGTCTTCTACACCTGTGTTTGCCGCACACATCCTGCCAAGTCTAGACCCCGGTAAGCCTTCAGTCACCATACCTACTGGCATGTAAATAATAATTATCGTTATCAAGTCAACTAAAACACGGCCATTACTACACCTCCCCCATAAGTAAAGGAAATAGCTGTAACTCTTCCAAGTAATTGGATAGATTGCTGTAATCACTTTGATTACTATATAGTTAGGTACTGCGACATAATGTTACAAGTTTCTGATGTTTGGTGTTTACACTCGCGACAATCTAAGAAGTCCGTTTTGACGTTTTGTTCTCCTACATGTAATACAACGTTAAGCCTTGAGAATCAGTTTTAAGCAATGTAGATATATCGTCGATTACAAACTCTCTAAGTATGTTCAATCGTTATGTCTCGAAAATCAGTTTATGAGAAACCAATTTTTTTTTTTCAGGGCAACTCAATGTTATAGCTGTCAAAACGGACTTTTTAGATTGTCGCGAATCTAGTTCCATGTATCACAAATATTATGATTTACTATTTTTACAAGCTTTTTATTAATTTGCTGCGTTCGTATGTTTTGGGTTATTGTCTTTGACTTCCTTTATTTTTTTACTGTTACGCACGACACTATCGTTACGTCATAAAAGTGTCATGACGGTCAAAACGTTACACTTTTTTCGGTCTACCTCTCATTTTGCGCGCAAAAGCAAAAGGGACTTTTAATATCACAATGGAAACGATCATAGATGACCAAGACAAGATCAAGACCTTTTGATAGTGATAGAATTTAAAAACTTTTTTTATTATTAATTTCTTATATTGTGATAGGATAACATTATACCTATACGAAGATAGAGATTTAATGGGGTGTGACAAAAACACTTTCCAAGACAAACCCGTGAGCAAAAACTCATTGATAACAAGCCAAATTAAAACAAACAGAAGCTCATTAAAACTGGGTTTAACGGCCAAAAATTTTACCTCCAGCCCTGAAAGTTAAGCATGGGTTAAAATTGTTCGTTTAAATTCGTTTATTTCGTCCCCACTTTGGGTAACAAACGTTACGATTGCCCCCAAGAGTATGGGGTTCGCGTTAACCCGGGTTCAGAACGACTGCTGCCGAAATTAGGGCAAGTGTGTGATATTGTGATTTTCTTGCAAAATTAGAGGTGGGAAAATTTTAATTTGGAAAATTGGTTTTGGGATTTGGATGTAATGGTATTGTGAGGTGAACTGGGATGTGCAGAAATGTGTGCATTAAAATTCGGTTAGAAAAGTAATCTTAACATTACGATTAAGTTGGGCTGTTCTACTACGTCATTATTAAACCGATGGAACCCCACTGACTCTCATGTGAGTACGATTCATAAGGGAAAGTAATTATGTGCAAAATATGACCACATTAAAGTACTTCAAACTTTTGTACTTAGGTATATAAGGTGTATCTTTTCATACACGAAATCTCTTAATGGAAAACAAATCAGCTGTTCGCTAAATTTTGGCGAGCTATGCGAACATAAATGTTCAAAAACAAAAAAAAACGTTAAACATAAAAATTCTTTTTTCGCGATTTTTGGGTTGGTCCCATAGTGAAAGTTGTTCATAAAGATGAGTACAATGACCTCTTAAGAGATTTCGTGTATGAAAAGATACAGCTTATATAAATAAGTGTCTATTTCAGGTGCAATTTCATAGAACCCAGTAAGCAGGTTAACAGGATAGAGCCCTCTTCAACCTATTGGTAAAAACAACCTGTGTGACATTTCTCAAAATTTACTAAAATTATTTTAGTTTATTGATTCAGGGTGATTATATAGGATTGCTGCTCAATCAAGCAGCAATCCTATATAAGTGGGGGTGACGGGCGATTTGATTCACTTTATTTCCAGCGCTCGGTGTGGTAACACGTCGCGTTCTGGTTTGAAATTGGTCAATCGTCATCCTGAGGATGCCTCGTTGAGAGGTGAAACACGTGTCGATTTCTTACAGGGTTTTTTAGGACTCTTGAAGAATAGTCAAGCGGAATAGGTTACTAAATATATCTACGTCTATTGTATTTTAAAATTATTTAGTTAGTTTAGGTCAAAAACTTTTTCTAAACAGCGACAATTCCCCAGAGTTAAAACCAGATACAGGACATGTATCTGGTTTTAACTCTGTTTTAACTCTCACTAAAACACCACTATTGTGATATTCATGCAAAACTCAAACCTCTTGCAAGTATTCTGATCTCATTTACGATTCCCGGCACGTCGGTCGTCGCTCACTTCGTAAACTTTTATAGTTTCCCGTTTAAACTTTCATGAATTTAATCAATGCAGGACATTTTGTAATAATTTTTATGAACTAACTTTTGGTAGAATGTTATGAATATTTACGTGGTCGCTGTCTCTGCTCTTGGGAAGAGGTTTATGGAGGGTTTAGAGCTTTTGAAGTTTATTAATGAACGTTATTATATTATGAAGATGAGGCTGTTAAGTGTTTGGGCATTGTGTTTAAAAGTGTGTATATGTGTTAGTAAATTGTTTATTATTGTGGTTTCTTACTTTCTTTGTATGAAGTAATAGCTGTGCCCCGCGTATTTATAGTTTATCCCGCGTAGGTTCGATCCCGTGGGACTATAGGGATAAAACGTATGTACGTACGTACGTCATGATCTACCCATGTGCCACTTTAGAGTAGACAGTAGATAACATTATTGCAATTTTCTTAAGGATCTTTATTTTTTTTGAAAATTAGTTATAGCCTATGTTACTTCCTGATAATTTAGCTTACTATTTGTGGTAAAAAATGGTTTAAATTGGTCCAGTAGTTTTGGAGCTTATTCGGTACAAACAAAAAAATCTTTCATCTTTATAATTAGACTAGCTGCGGCCCGCGGTTTCACCCGCGTAAGTCTTGGGAATATCGAGATAAAAAGTATTCTATGTGTTAATCCAGGTTATAAACCATCTGTTTGCCAAATTTCATCCAAATCCATTCAGTAGTTTTTACGTGAAAGAGTAACAAACATCCATCCATCCATACTTACAAACTTTCGCGTTTATAATATTAGTTAGATTAGAAGAAGATACATGGTAATAATAAACATAAGTACCTAAAAATTCTGTATTGTTAATTAAAAAATTCAACAGATAAACTGTGACACTCCCTTCACAAGCTACGTCGTCGTAGCAAATAAGCTACGTCGTCGTAGCAAATAAGCTACGTAGTCGTAGCAAATAAGCTACGTAGTCGTAGCAAGTACCTGATTTGCTACGGTCTCGTAGCAAACAATCGATTGCTACGTAGGTCACCAACCTTCACTCTACATAGAAATTCGCAGACTGTGTCGAATATGAAAATAGCCAGTGAATATCTGGGTTATTTAGGTACCGATTAAAATGGTTAAGCGTGTTTCAAGAAATCTAGGTTCTATCAGGTATCCAATATTTTGCCTGCATACACTTTACAGTACACCCACTCAATAAGAACTGTCGGGAATAAAATCGAGTGCCAAGAATTCATCACTGCGATTGTAATTCGATAAAGTCTACCTGTTCCGTACGTTATTTAGATATATTCAAATACAAGTAACCTACTTCATTGACTTTCATTTTAAAAGTTTAATGTTTTAACATTGAATGCAGTTAATCAGTTTATAGATATAAACAATTGCAATTTAATAATTTAAGCGTATCTGAAAAGGGATTACAAATATTGGTTCACCCGTGTGTTCTATATTGCAAATAACACACATTCGCATACTCGCACTCACAGCTCATCTAAAAAAGAAAGAATTACATTTATTTGGCAACAAACAGTACAAGAAACACGAAACAAAAAACAAAAACGTGAAATGTTTCATCTCAATAATTCATTTGAAATAAATACTTACGTCATGATTTTTAAAGACGTAAACCAATTTTATGCTTTTAAACAATTGTTAAAAAGTCAACAAAGGCAAGATACCTAACTACCCATTATAAAATTAAAATCGGTAAGTACCCCGTTTTATTTTGAAAACCGTAAACCGTAATCTAGTCACATCGTCAGCACGAATACTCGTTATTTAAATTGTGTTTGTGTTGTATTTTGCTCTGTCTCTTAGGACTTTTGGGGGATTCTCACCTCTTTGGGTATTGTTTAACCCTGTATACGGAAGAGGCCATTTTATTTTTATTTTTAAAGTAATAAAATGAGTGGGGACTTAAATAGGGAGGGTGTTAAGTACTTTTGTATTATCAATTAAAACGGAACGGATACTGAAAGGACTGAAAATTAAATTCAAAGAGAATGTAGTATGCTACACATTTCGTTTTTTAATTTAGAGTTTATAAAAGATTTTAAAAACAAATTTTGTAAATTATTCTTATTACTTATCTATCCTTTGAATAAGCTACATAAAGAAATATAGTAAAATGCACGTTCATATTCAGCTGAAGAATTGAAACCGACTTTTGAAGTCGAACTTCGCTACTTTCGCCCAAAAACTTTAAAACGACTATTAAACTTTACGACGGGGCGTTATCACGGGGCAAACTTGTGAATAAATTCGGTCGTCCGTAACCTGACGTTAGGTACAGTCACACAAACAGTTTGGTATACAGGCAAAAATATCATCTTTCCACTACACTGCCAATATTCATTTGACACACATAAAAGAGTGATGTAAAGGAGTCGACTCTACTCAGCAGCACACTTATAGCCTTGTTTAGATGAGAGATTACAACAAGTAGTTGCAAGTAAGCTGCCTGTATACCAATCTCTTTGTTCGACTGTACGTCAGTTTTGGGGCCATTTCTCCATCTATCAGAGTGACACGCAATCAAACAATACAATAAAACTTCTCTTCCGAAAAATACTTGAAAATAATTTCCTCGTTTAAATTCAGAAGGGGAGGTTGCCAGTTCGCACAAAGGTTTGCAGGGTAGGTAGGTAGGTAGGTAATAGCAGAGGTGCTTGGTATATTGTAAGATGAAAAAACGGTAATGAGACAGGAGTGCAGTGTGTTTTGTAAGTACGGTGTTTGTTTCTGAGCTCTGTCGTATAATTTTTGTGATGTTCTTGCACTTTCATCGTAAACAAAATGAGTATTTATCTGTTTTTGGAACTACTAAGAAAAAAAAAGAAACATAAAGAAGGCAACAGAAAAAACATGAATTCAATTTAAAAAGTCGTTGTAGATGTATTGTCATAAAAAAGAAAATATGGAAAATAACGCTTAAACTTAAACGCTTAAAAAAACGCTTTCTAATTCATTTAAGTCTATTAATTTGTTGCAACTATCTCCTAATATCAATTCAGAAACGTTTCCCATTGATCAAGAACTAGACTACCTGATGATAATCTTCACAGACCGGGCGATATAACCGCAGCGATCACAATGCTGACTGTTGACCGCAATTCGATGTCATTAGGTTCGACCTACACGAATGCAGCTGCCCATCCTCTAGATATTATAATCCCTTAATCGCTTCTAAACGGCTGAAAATGGAACCTTATTCATAGTCAAGACTACATGGCGCCTGGTACTGCACTGCTATGAATTGAAAAGTTAGAGTTATTGTTTAAATTATAATATACCGCATAAAATATCCAAATTACATTAAAATATTTTAATTGTAACTAGGATTAGGAAAATGTGTTTCAAATTTTGGTACCGTTCGCAGAGCAGTGAAATTTTTCAATCACAAAATTATTTCAGGAAGTAACCTCATCAAGCGTAATTTTGTTCAAAAATCACATGTAAATTCCTTTCAACTGCAAAATTCTCTCAACAAAATTCCGTCTAATGTTTGTTTGAATAAAATCTGAATATCCAGGCGAGAGATCAAGGTAATAGAGTTTTTAGTCTAGATCGTAATACCGCCTGAATCTGTGCACAGATGTGGGCTATCATTACAGCCATAACGGTTATAGAACTCATCATCGCAGACATTATAGTAATCGTTTTGTAGGTGCGTTCCACCGTGCGCTGTGAGATTGTGGGTCATAAAAATATTTTTGTATGGGAAGAATAAAATTTTATGGGCGAATATTATTGACGGAATGAAGCGTTATGGTAAGCTTCATGGACTGAATCTGTAGTTATTGTTATTTAAATAATACAGGTGTGAAATTGTGGAAAAATCAAAAAAATTGGTAGAATAGATGAATTTAATAAAACGGCATTAATTTATGTTATCCATTAGCTTTTATGACGAGTCTTGAAGTGGAGACCGCGTATCGGCAAGCGTAGTGTGGGACGCATTCCAGCTAGATGGACCGACGACCTTAAGAAGGTGTCTGGGACAAACTGGATGCGGAGGGCGGAGGACAGGGTGTTGCGGCAGCCTCGGAGAGGCCTATGTCCAGCAGTGAACTGCGATAGGATGAGATCATTAGATTTTAATCTTACAATAGCACAGAACTAAAATAGTTGGTAACCCAATTGTGATCCACTTTTATTTATTAAAAACTAGCTGATGCCCGCGGCTTCGCCAGCTTGACAAATTATATACTAAAGCCTTCCTCGAGAACCACTCTATCCATTGGTGAAAACAGTGTGGCGGTATCTACATCGCCACATGCGAATTACGCGCAAAAATCCTGACGTCACATAAATCCTGCATCATGCAATTAAAGTTTACCGTGCAATGAACATATATACAAGAACCCAACATCAATCGTTGGGAAGTTGCCCGCCAGACATAATACCCGTCTGGTCGGAGGCCTCCCTTTTCTATGGTGAGTGAACTTTACACCCTGTTCCTCATGCCCCTAAAACAGCATGAAAATAAGTGCAGTATTTTTTGAGTTTATCGCGAACAGACAGACAGACAGAGGCGGGGGAGGACTTTGTTTTATAATATGTAGTGATGCTAATAAAGTATTAAGAAATATTTAACCCATTCATAACACACTCGAGAAAAAGCGAAACATCAAAATGTATAGACATAATTGCAAATAAGTATACCTACGATGGTAATACGATACGTTTACCAAAACACTAAATTCATGCTAAGCTAATACTCTATCTATAACTTCCAAACAACGCAAACTAGTACGTTCCAACTATTAGCACTACCTCTTAGTTAACATGGTTACACACTAGTGGATCAAGGCGGAACAAGTCCCCGGAGATGCGTATCAACACTGGTATATTACAGCGATGAAGGCGATAATCGCTGTATGTAGATTAGATCGGATTGCTCTGAATATACATAGGTGTATGTACTCGTTTGTTGTTTATTTTTTATAGAAGGATTTTTGTTTTTTTGTTTAAATAGTGAACTGAAAACATGCAAGACTTTAATAAATATACCTACAAAACAAAAACAAAAGCAAACTGTAGTGTCAAAGTACCACTCTTCCACATCGGTGTCATTCTGAAACGTGTTCAGACGACTGGCAGCATTGGCACGTTGAATGACAATGCTAATTGCAAGTGCAGTTCCATTTTAAAATTACTTGAATTGAATCGTGGTCTTTTCTGGGAACTTTACCTTCCTAGTCAAATAATAATTAAAAAAATATATACATGTGTTTATATCTATCAGCTGTCTAGAATATTATACTCAATCATATACATACCAGCCTCTCTATACATACGATCTAATCGGCAACTTCTCTTAACCTGAGCTTTTCATTTGATTGAAATTAAAATTATTCTTTTTTACAGGACTCCCCAAAAAAAGGAGCAAGTATGTTTTCAGGGTTCATGAATAAATAAATATGGAGGAGCTCGTGGCTAAGTAATAACAGCCTCTCGGGTCGATCCATCAGGTTAAGCTACGCTTGCCGGGGTTGGTCCGTGGATGGGTAACCATTTTCACATATCGAGACTCCTCCGTGCCTTGGAAAGCACGTGAAGCCGTTGGTCCCGGCTATCATTTGTGGATCTTTGACAGTCGTTACAAGTCGTCAGAAGCCCGAAAATCTGACAACCAGTCTAACCAAGGGGTATCGTATTACCCAGTTACTGGGTTGTGGAGGTCAGATAGGCAGTCGCTCCATGTAAAATAGTGGTATTCGGCTGTATCCGGTTAGACTGGAAGCCGACCCCAACATAGTCGGGAAAAGGCTAGGCAGATTGATTGATGAATAAATAAAATTTGTAAAATAAAAAATCTTCATTGCCATGAAAAAAATTTACAATGAGCAATTAAATTTTAAAATAGAAAAATAAAAATTTTCATTTAAATTAAATAAAATACTCAAAACAAGAATTAAAATGTGAATGAATGAATGTCCGTGAGTTTTTTTGTTATTTTAATTTATTTTATAAAAATATTTATTTATTTGGTTCAGTTCAACTGCAACCTATTAATATAAAACCAATCAATAATTTTGCACCGAGAACAAAACCGAAACAATAGCTCTTATCAACTACAAACTACAGGCGGTAAGCAACCGCGTACAGTTTATTATAAATTTATTAAAGTAACTTCGCCATTACTGTGTTTGGAGCAGACTTCCGAGACTTTGAAGTCTAGACTTTGTCTTGAAGCCTTAAGTTTTTATAAGACAGCTTCCTGACTTGTGATGTTACTGAAATAAAGTAAGGCGTTAGTTGAAGTCGTTTCTGCGGTAAAAATAATACTGTTTGTTGGTACTAGTTTTTCTTGTGTTTATAGTTTAATTTTTTTGTTTGACACTTGTAAAGTTTATGACATGATCTAGAACTTATACCTTACTAATAAACGTTGCATAGCATCTGTATACACAACGCTTTGTCTTTTTCTTTCAAAAGCCAAATGACTAACGACTGAAAGAGAGAAATCGGTATGTAACTATTCACTTGATATAATACGTTTATTAGTAAGGAAGATAATATTATATTATAATGATTGATTATAGTTCAAAGAACGTTTTTGAGAAAATGTTTGAATGCAGTAAACGACATGGTTACCGGGACTATACCTAACTTATTTATCAAGATCCATTATTATTGACTTATCCTCCTAAACTCCTTAAGTATGTCTTTAAGCATAATCAGCTTTTAATGTTCCCACTGCTGGGACACAGGCATCCTCTCGATGAGAGGGAGTGGACCGTAATCTACTACGCGGGTCCAGTGCGAGTTAGTAGATGTCAAATGCCTTTGAATGTTTGGTTCTAGGACATGCCGGTTTCCTCACGATGTTTTCCTTCACCGTATTGAGAGCAGTGGCGATGAAATAATTTACACAAAGTATAACGCCTGTCTGGGTCCGAACCTACTACCTACAACTCGTAAGTCGCAGCCGTTATCACTGGGCCATCACTGCTCTATGTAAATAGCTATCTGTATATCTACATTCTATTCAAGATAACGTTTTCTATTCTATTCTTAAATCCATTGCTTTGCTCACTTATCAAACCAACCAACATCGTCTATGTCGTTGTTTTTTTGCATATTTCACTTTGATTTTAAGAGCTGTCGATTATCATATGATTGAATAAAAACTTTTTACAAAAAAAAAAACAACCGACTTCCAAAAAAAACACTAAAAAAGTGAAAAATAACTTTAATTTCGGAAGTCGGTGTTTTTGCTTTTCAATTTTCGTTTTTTGCCACCGACTTCCGAAATTAAAGTTATTTTTCACTTTTTAGTTGTGGTACCTACCCCACACAAATCCGAATACCACTACCTGCTATGTAAATAACAGTGAAGGAGTCAAACAGGATATCGTTTAGATAAACTAAGTGGGAAAAATACGTAATATTGAAGCTAACTCAAAAATTACGCAAGCAAAGTTAATAAAATTTATATGGGACCACCTCGGAAGCATGACCTACCAAACAAAAAAAGAATCATCAAAATCGATTCATAATTGGCGGAGTAATCGCGTAACAAACATACAAAAAAAAAAAAAAGAAAAAAAAAAGCATACAGACGAATTGAGAACCTCCTCCTTTTTGAAGAAGTCGGTTAAAAATATTTGATCTGTAGATAAATAAGGTTATCTTAAAAATAAAAAGTGGTTTTGTTCTAATTACCGGCCTCCTTGAAGTATAAGTTTTAAAGATTGAAGTTTCAAATGTGAAAGTCCTCAAATAATACGTGCAGATTCCAAAGGTACAATATCATAGAAACCCTCGGATGTCTAGACACATTACCTTGAAACTTAGTAAGTCGTTACCAAGCTAATGTCTTCATAGTCACCTAACTCTTCAAACATAATTGTATAGAGGTTTAAATACCTGTTATATTTTAACATAAGAACCCATTGATGTCTTCGGTTCAATATTGTTCTTCGAAATTGGCCATTACATAGAACGATTTTAAGGTCGATAGTACTTTAATCACGGTGTCTGGCTAGGTGATTGGTGATTGCAGTAAAATTTTATCAGTCTACTTTTGAATGTTCTTGATAATTTGTCTGTTGGTTTCGATATCGTTTTTTAGAGCGTTCTTCAGATCAGGGATGTTGCGGACATCCGCATCCGCATCCGCAACCGCGGAGCTTCCGCACCGAGTTGGACATCCGCATCCGCATCCGCATTCGCAATAATTCATGCGGATGTTTATGCGGATGCGGATGTAGCACAGGTCGCGACAAGAAAGATGAGCGGGGCCGACGACTGGCGCGTGCCGTATGTGAACGAAACCTTCGTTCCTATTGGTCAATGAGCACTTCTCATTGACCAATAGCACGCAGATTTTTATCGACACCACCACTCAGTGTTCGTAGCGAACAATTGTTCAGTAGCGCGGGTTTAATATAATATGAATCTCTGCGTAACTTTTCTTTTTTTCTAACAGACTTGACTCCGAAAAGGCGGCAATATTACTTTTTATAATATATTCTCAAATTTTTTACTTTACTTATTAAATATGTAATAAAAATATACTATCTTTTTTTTAATTACTACCCACACAAATAAAAATAAACTTTAAAATATCTTAACATCCGCATCCGCATCCGCGGATGTGAAAAAATCTGCATCCGCAACATCCCTGCTTCAGATAATAGAAATAAAAATTACAAAAGTTAATACTCGCTGACTGGCAAATATTTCTACTATAGCATGAAAAATTCTCAAATACTTAGTGCAGAAGAGACAGAAGTAGTAGTAGTATAAGATGAATCTGCATTGGGACTGGGACTAACTAAAAAAAAACACAAGTAATAAAACACAACTATACTTATTAGTAAATTATATTTTTGACAGATTGACACTGAGAATGCGATCGTTCTTAAAAATACAGAGATTGCCCTTCTGACGTAAGTTTTGCAGCTAAAACAAAACAATTTCAGAAATCGACAATAATATTATTATTCTTTCGTTTATTAATTTTTTTCTTCTTACATATTAACACTTTATTTATTGCTTACCTAAAACAAAACAAAAGACATTTTATAAATATAAAAAGTAGAGGTCCGCCGGTGTCGGGAGCAGGTTCCAAGCTACCGGTGGTTAGGGCAGAGAGACAGGAACCTCCTCACAATGCGAGCCGTATCAAGGAGTACTGCCTTCTGAATCTGGCCCTTGATCCAACCGCCCAGCGAGAGCCTCGACAGATATTGGTCGAGGCTTTCGACCATTGGCCGTTACGACAATCGGCGCAATGATAGCCGAGCTCACATTCCACATGTCGACAACCTCGTGTGCTAAGTTATTATTCTTTTCTATCGCGTAGCAACTACTCATATACCCAATTCCTGTAATATGTGTGTACGTCTATGTATTAAATTCAATTATACTTAATGCTCTGCCATAACAATCTTCGCATTTGCTGGCTCCATGTTTGCATTCAATTTGCGTGAGATGAGCCTAATATTGGCGGAAAATTTGCTTTTAATCTAAATGTTGCCAGTGGAAATATTATAATGTTCTGATTTCCTTGGTTTTCATAAGTGATACAATTTGGTTGTTGTTTGCGTGTCATTACAGAAAAAATGTTTGACTTTCGATTCGATGATCGAGTTTTCGATTTGTATTCATATTTTAATACTACTATGTATTCATTCGACGAGGAGGACGACGATGGACTATCGAGGAGCTCGTGGCTACGTAATAACACGCACGGGTGGATCCATCAGGTTAAGCTACGCTTGCCGGGGTTGGTCTATGGATGGATCATCTTTACATACCGAGACTCCTCCGTGACTCGGAAAGTACGTTAAGCCGTTGGTCCCGGCTGTCATTTGTGGATCTTTGACAGTCGTTACGGGTCGTCAGAACCCGAAAGTCTGACAACCGGTCTTACCAAGGGGTATCGTATTACCCAGTTACTAGGTTGTCGAGGTCAGATAGGCTGTCGCTCCATGTAAAATACTGGTATTCAGTTGCATCTGGTTAGACTGGAAGCCGATCCCAACATAGTTGGGAAAAGGCTAGGCAGATGATGATGTATTAATTCGACGGTATGTAGATTGTAGAAGTTAACAAACAGTTTTTCAGTAGTATGTACCTACTAAGGTACAATAAGGATTTAAATAATAAACATTGTTATTTACTTTTTCGTAATTATTACGACAGCCTGAATAATTTTCATTCTATTTCAACATCTGCATTTCATATTAATTTCTCATGATAAAATAAATTCATATTCAAAATACATGCGAAGCATAATTTTATTTTATATTTCATTTTGAATGCTCCACGTTATTTTAAAAGACAAAATCCGACAAGCAACTTTCTGTATTAAATATCTAAAATTAGATCCCCAGGTACACGAACGTTGCAGTCCTCTAGAGGCCAGAGTACAATTAGACGCAGTACATACTAGAAATGGAATAGAAAAGCCGATTACGATGTACGGAATCGATGACACAGAAAAGTTAGGTACAGAAGGTCGGCTCTATGTATCAGAAAGGTATGGTGAAAATTAAGAGTGATGGAAAAATAATCAGTCGTCCCATACTTAACTTCAATATCTACTCGACCCAATTTATGGGACGGCTGAATATTTTCGCATTACGATGATGGTATCAAGGGGAAAGTTGTTAATTTTGATGATTTGTAGCACACCCTTCATTTCAGCGAAAAAGGTCGCACGCACACAAACGCTTACCTTTTTTTTTTGAGGGTGTGATATCATCAAATGACTTCTCCCGCTCTGGGCCGAGCGGGAGGGCGTGTCAGACTTCTACTGACTAAAACCCACCCGTGTTCACTTGCCTGTTTCCAAGGTCCCGGTATCCCTTTCGGACTTTCCCGCAACCCTGGCAGGACAAACGCTTACCTACGGGAATATCAAACAAATGCCGCGAGTGCGCTTGCACTTGCTTGTACGTGAAGCGTGTCATATCAGTTTGTGCGTGCGTTTCGCTCCTTCTATAAAGCCGACCTTCTGTATTGATCTATTCTGTGTCGATGATTTGTTCCCCAGTCTCCCTATACCGTCGAACTTGTCATAAGGTGCTCAGAAATTAATAATGAATAGAACTATTTGTTTCAATTGCTTGTAAGAAGTATAATCTGATGGGTTTTTGATGATTGCTGTCTGGGGTCGAAAGAGGATTATTATTCGTGATTAAAATAAATAAGTGTGCAGGAAATCAAATTGTTTTGACTAAATTGAGTAGGTATAAAAATAACTGCCTCGTTGGTCTAGCATCTGGAATTTCTCAATAGCACCTCGGAATCTGGATTTTGTGCCCGGTTGCCCCCCCCCACCTTTACATGGGACTTGAAACATAACTGGCGAAATGTGGGTGTACTATAAGTACACCTCTGCCTAATCCATCGGGGAATACTGGGGTACATAACATCTATGTTATGTATAAAAATAATGTTCCATGAGTCTATTTATTCAATTGTAGGTACAGTCACACTACATTTTAGATGATGTGTAAAAGTAACGGTATTAGCCGTTACTTTTACACATCATCTAAAATGATACAAAATGATTCGATACATTATCTTTTAGCACTTCATGCGATAGCTAAGAGTTATTACTAGTTATACCTAATCTTAACATTTTATATCAGAGGCCCTAGTCAAAGTGACATTCTATCAGCGATAACAGTGATGGAAAAGGCAAAAAATTATAGGACAAACATAAGCTATCGAAAAGCTTATGTCAGTCCTGTTGAAAGTCGTTGTTGGAATACAAAATGCCTTCGAAGCGATTGTCACTTGTTTAGGCCCTCAGGTCACATCTAATTAAAATATTGCAAAAAAAAAAAAAAAAAAAAAAACTGAAGTGTATTTTGACATTTGTTGCTGACCGGTTATAAAATTACTAAAGATTAAAAATACCTAGTTTTATTTGAAAGCCATAATTTACCGAGCGAGCGTAGCGGGCGAAGTGTCTCTGCATCAAGACTGGCAAAATCGGCAAGTTTGTCAGTTTGTACGTACTCGTCTACAGGTCGTATTTTACAACCGATCTGGACCAAATTTGGTGTACAGGTATAACGAATTTTTTGTAATTTTTTGTCGTCGGGGATTTTTGATTGGAGGGCTACTTCCTCCAAAATGGGGCAAAAAGGGGGCTACTATTTATTTAAACTTTTAACACACAAAAGTGGTACAAAGGCGGACTTAATTATGCTTTTGTAACTAGCATACTAAAACAAACAAGTTATTTCCAAGACCAGTTTTGTTAGAAATGCGCAAAAAACTTTCACTGCAAAGTCCGGTAAAAAGAAGAAAAGACGTGGTAGAGAATTTGACAATAATAGGCTTCGTAGGTAAAAGTCCTCATAATTCATGCACTTTATCCAAAATAATTTTCCATTAAAAGTGCAGTCCAGTTCCACTGCATTTAATGTTGAAAAAAAAAAAAAAAACTTGGAACTGTTTTCACAATGGATTCAAGCTCTTTACAAAATGGACTTGTCCTAGTTAAAGCTTTCAAGTCTCATTTTAAAAGCGGCTCTCGGCACCGTTTTATTGTAATGTTTTTCATTTATTATGTATATGTATTAAGATAATGAAAGTGAATTGTGTTTTTTTTGGTGTATAATATTTACGACGGCAGTAATAAAGGCCATTACAGGTTAGGTTGTTATGTAGTTATTAACATGTTATTTATTTTAAAAACTACGCTCCATTAGAAGCCCGAAAGTTTTTAGAGATTTTAAAGAACGTAAATCATTAAATGGTTATATACGTTTTTAATGGTGCCATTGGTGCTAGAGGATTCTTTGTCAATTGTTTTCTCAGTGACTATGACGGCATAACCATAATCTTTTGTCATATCAGAATCCAGCAAAAAACTGAGATAATTTAAGTTCACCATTTCTCTTGAGCGAAATAATAAGGGGCGAAACATATTATATATATTTTTATGTTCCTGTGTTCAAAAAAACATTTCACGTAAATTGAATTACAAGAATTTGAAGACAAGAAGAACAATAAAACACTTTAAAAATATAACATTAAAATATTTTCTCCCTAAAAAATATATTCAAACCACATCCGACATAGGCGCTGAAAGTGGATGCGCGCCATATTTCATGGTCTCTCATCTCTAGTGCATATTGAATCTGAAATAAACCGCGGTAGAGGGGACGCACCACAATGGCGCGAATGACAGCCTCAGAAGGCTTTCACCTACGTTAGAGCACGTTTACACGATGACGGAGCGATAAAAAGGTAGGAGACGGATTCTCCAACCTTTTTATCGCTCCGTTTTTGTAATCTACTGGTGGTCAAAAGATCCGGTTTGAACATCTTGGGTAGGAAGTTGTTCATACCGGATTTGTTTTATTAAAAATAATCGCAGCCTATAATGTTCCCTACACTGCTGGGACACAGGCGTCCTCTCTTCGAGAGGGAGTGGACCGTAATCTACCACGCGGGCCCAGTGCGGATCAGAAGATGTCAGATGTCTTCGAATTTTTGGTTTTGGGACACACCGGTTTCCTCACGATGTTTCGTTCGCGGTTTTGAGAGCAGCGGTGATGAAAAAATATACACAAAGTAAAGCGCCTGTCTAGGTTCGAACCTACGATCTACAACTTGTAAGTCGCGGCCGTTACGGGCCACCACTGCTCCTAGATCTGTTTTGCTGGACCTTAATAAAAGATGATACCTACGTCCCCTGATTTTGCCAACGGAAAGGATTGTTTAATCCTCTGTGTTTTGATATCAAGAGCTAGGTAGGTAGTTAGCGGACGTCTTGACAGAACAACTGTCAAGAGATTCGTCAACTACCTAACTACAGATATACTTCAAAAGTACAGATAAAAATAACAATAATTATTTTTTGACGCAACTTTCTATATATCGCTGAGTGAACATGAATCGGAGATGGTCTACTGGTAGAAAAGTTGGTACGACAAGACGGATAGTGTAAACGCACTCTAACGCACCTCTTCGTAAGTTTGCGTACCTTTTTATTATTTACATCGCATTTTCAACGAGTGTTTGCTCTGAGTCTTACTTTGATTTGGAAAGTGGCGTGGGTGATGTGATCTGAATACAGGGGAGGTGCTTCTACTTGTGGGATAGTTGTAGACTTAGTTCGTGTAGACATTGTCGGTTTTGATGGAAAAAGGTTGGTTGTTTTTTAGAAGTATTATGTCAGTATAGAAGAACTTTGATTACCATAGGCTTCTATAAACAAAGAGTAATCATGTTCAAAATCTAGTCACAATCTCTAAAGTACCATAAACATTGCCTGACACTTTAAATCAAATAATCCTCTCGGTGTTTAGGTACATACTGGGCATTATAATTGTGGGTACTAATCTAATCCCTGGAACTAATACTCTAAAAGACCTCAAGCGTACGGGATCAAGTTATTCCCAAACACCCAAAACGAACAATCGGTCGGAGATTCACTGAACACATATCGAATTAATTCGTGTTAGAGCGGGCGCGTAAAATCACGCTGTTATTTGTAACAGTTTTAACTCGGAACAGGTTCTGTTCCAAATGAACAGTTCCACCTAAGAGCATTTACTCAACTCCGCGTAAAGTACGGAACTCACTCCGGTGCGCGCAATTATTGTCAAAGATTAATTGGTAATTTTTAATAGGTTATAAAAAAAGAAGTTACAAACCAATAAAACATTACATTATTTAAACATTACAAACCTTTTAGTGGGTTACAACGCATTAAAAAAATATCAACATATTTTGGACAATAATTACGTGCACCGGAGTGGGTTCCGTGTTGATTATGTCTATGGAAATTACAAAAAACCTCCAACCATTTTGCACGTAGATACAAAACTGTATTGGGAGGTATTCACAGCCATTTTGCAGACAGAGTTTTCAGAAAAAAAAAGCAACCTAATATTCAAAACTAAAGTTTAAAATGTCATCCAATCAGGAACCCGTGTAACATGAAAAGCTACTACGTTTTTCCGCCATTCATTTGTCTCTGAAAAAACAGAGTTACAAAACAACTGGCGACACAGAGTAACGTTTTTGTGCGAGTGATGTATGACTGAAACTAGTTTACAAAACTTTGTTGAAATGAAAAACCCATAGAATATAAGGTTTTGGTTAAGTCAACCATATTTATTTTATCCATCAGTAAAAATCTTTTTTTTTAAATAAAATAACCACCTTTAAGAGTAGGGTATCTACTCCAACAAATCATAATTATTTAGTAGAACAATATCCTTAAGACTACCACTCCCCCACGCCCCCTATTACATACATGAGACTTAAACATAACTGGCGAAATGTGGGTGTAAGGTGCATCTCTGCCTAACCCCTCGAGGAATATAGACGTGATATTATGTTATTTTATACAAAAAAATGCTATTTAAAACTAAGAGTTATAAAAAAAAAATCTTTAAGTATTAATTAAAAAATCATAAAATATACGTGCTATTTGTTTCTATAAGGCTTTGAATCGGCCGAAGCTACAATATAATCATCAGAAATCATGCCTTAAAGACCTGTCGCATCTGTATTTAACTGGTCTACGTGTAAAAATCAACTCAACCGGCTCTCAGGCTGTTCATTTGTCACTGGAATCACAAAAAGCTTGTGGTTACCGCCACCGAGTACTGTCGCCTACATAATGAGTTTAATTTCGTCAACTCTGAGGGTGTTCATTTTAATGTTTCGAAACAATTAATTAATTTAGTCAAAGTATGTAGGATTTTGGAGTTTTGTTGCATTAAATTAGTTTTGTTTGGTTGGCAGAAAAAATCATTGTCATATTTTATTTTTTTATTTTTGGTAACAGTTTTATTCTGTAAATATTTCAGGATCGCGTTGCTAGTTTTGAGCTAATCACAAAGTTATAACACAATCCTGGATTCGTGACAAAAAACACGAATGTGTCTATCAAAAATTGTATAAAAAAGTACCCTTCAATTAAAAATTTAAACCACCCCCGACCTAAACAAGGCATCTAATATACGTTTTTTTTATAGCTAAGAACACTCTCGATCAAGTCACCTTTCAAACAAAACCAAAAAACACAAAATCGTTTCAGCCGTTTGGCAGCTACGATGGTGCAGACAGACACACAGATACACACATTAAACTTATAACACCTCTTTTTCCGTCGGGGGTTAAAATATAGATGATATTATACACACTGTTACCATGAATTCAGAACAATACGATTCAAGGCGGACAAGGGACAGCGTTAAAAAAATATGCGTCAGTTAATGAAATAAGAACCAGCTGTTCCATACATTTTGACCGTGCAAGTATTACACTTTTCTATGAAACGGCAGTTTTAAAAAAAATAACCTGTTAAAAATTTCAACGCTTGGGAGAGTATGTGCTGAATTCATGGCAATAGTTTGCACATCCATGTCCCTACACCGTTTATTTACCTACTTTATAGACTTGGGTATGGGTAGTTCTCTCATTAAACCAAAATTTGCATAACTAGGACACTTGGCTAAGTACGTTCTGTAACCATGGCACGAAACTTAGTTCCTAAAATCGAGTTCTAGTTTCGTGGTAAGTACTTATAAACAGCTTAACCCATAAGTTAGTTGGAGATTAAGGATCTTGAACCTGTCTCAAGAACAGTGCTATTTTAGTGTTGAACTAAGGAAGTTACAAAGCCAATCTGATGATCTTTATCTTAGCACTAGTAGGACGGTATTAGTTTGCTAGAGTCTGTTTTTATGTTTGACTAGCTGCTGCCCGCGGCTACGCCCGCGTGTCCCTACTTCTTTGGTCTTTTTCTAAAATGTATACTAAATTAACTAAAAAAACTAAATTAAAGGACTTACTAACAATAACAATAAATATAAAAAACAAAAGGACACTAAGGCGTCGAGGTATTCGTCCGCATCGCTGTCATCAAGCCAATCTGATGATCTTTATCTTAGCACTAGTAGGTATTAGTTTGCTAGAGTCTGTTTTTATGTTTGACTAGCTGCTGCCCGCGGCTTAACCCGCGTGGCCCTACTTCTTAGTCTTTTTCTAAAATGTATACTAAATTAACTAAACAACTAAATTAAAGGACTTACTAACTATAACAATAAATATAATATAAAAACAAAAGAACACTTAGGCGTCGAAGTATTCGTCCGCATCGCTGTCATCAAGCCAATCTGATGATCTTTATCTTAGCACTAGTAGGTATTAGTTTGCTAGAGTCTGTTTTTTTGTTTGACTAGCTGCTGCCCGCGGCTTCGCCCGAGTGGCCCTACCTCTTTGTCTTTTTCTAAAATTTAGTATACTAAATTAACTAAAAAAACTAAATTAAAGGACTAACTAACTATACCAATAAATATAAAAACAAAAGGACACTTAGCGCACTTAGCGTCCGCATCGCTGTCATCTGGAAACGTGCCCAGAAGACTGGCAGCATTGCCACGTTGAATGGCAATGCTAATTCTTTGGCCAAAGAAAAAGCTAGCCCTGTGGTCACGTGATATGTTATCCAATATCAAATGTTTTGTCATATTAATAAAATATTTATTTTTATTTATGTATATGTATGTATGATTAATACAGTACTTAACCACGAATAGTACTGATTGGATAAGATAGATCACTTGCCTGGTAAAATTCGTCTACATACTATTCGAATACGATTTTCGAATACATGAATAAGCGAATGGGACTAATAAAAATAATTATTCTTATATCTAAGTAAAACATTCTATTAATATTTTGTAAGTACTTCAGCACATAATTTCCGGAAATTATACTTCGTCAAATATGTACATATAACCGTATTAGTTACCAAGCTAATAAATAAGTCCCCTACTTATCATAATTACCAATATTATCCGATTTCCTCTATGCCGAATTAAATGAGGACGGGAATCATTGAGCCCACGGGATTCTTCCCGTTCGAATTATCTGTTTCCGATTAGAAATAGGAATAAATTTTATTGCAGGCACATCTAAGACAAAAGGGCAAAGTCGGGAAACTTTTGAAGATTAATTCTCTCGATAAAATTTCACGCTTGAAATCTTGTAACTAGGTACCTCGGAGGGCAGATATCGGTTGGTTGCTGTAGAGTTTGGAAGAAATAGAAATGATTTTGTTTGATTTGATTTTAGAATCATCTTATAAAGTTATGTTAGTCTTTTATGATGTTTAGAGATCTCTAAAGAAGAAAATAATCTTCTATAATCAATTTTTTTTTTTTTTCTTTAATTAATCCAGAGCTTTACTGACACTTCAAGCATTATATTATCTGATGCAATATAGGTTACCAGAATAACAGTGTCATTTTAAAATTTTAAAATTTGATGTCTTAATATTCTTTATGACACTTCTTTAGGTCTTTCTTAATTAGGTCATGAACTATGCGAATATCAAAAAATATTTGGCCTAGGTCTAAGGGGAGAAGTGAAAATTTATTCGCTGTTACAATATATTAGGTAGTAATGAAAGAAAGAGAAATGTAATTTATTATTATTATTTCAAAGTGATTTTAAAGGAAGAGCACATTAAAATTTATGTTTAAAAAAATAGTCTTCTTTCAAAGAAATTCTTAGCTTCGGCAACACTTCCTACGACTGTCCACTCTATACTTTAATCCGGCTCGAAGGACCGACTCAACTCCGTCCCCAAGGACTCGCGGGTTCCTGCCTTTTTATGGCCTCTTCCCAGTCCGACACTGCTTTAATGTACGCTAAGGAACATTTTATCTTTTTTAGTTTGTCTCTGAAGGAAAAGGGTTCATTTAGTCTGTGACACACTTCTGATGGTCGGATAAGATAAACCCATTTCAGTTTTATCAAGTATTTTCCGCTTCGCCGGATCAGGGGTTAGAGGACCACAAGTTATTAACTATTATCTACTTTAGATTTGATATTGAAGGATTTCACTTGGTATTTTTGGAATGTTATTTACGTGGACGAATTAAGTTGATTCAGTATTTAGTTGGAAAGTTGTATAGCCATGTATTTTATCGGTAAAACGGCGCGGAATTACAATAGTTTGAAATCTACATAATAATGTAGATTTAAAAACAAATTAAAACTATCGCCATACCCTATAATTAAAACAACACTGATGTTACCTACTACGCCAAGTTTTTGGTAAATACATTATTAACTTACTTGGTACTAACAATTTAGGTAACATCAGTGTTGTTTTAATTATAGTGTATGGCTATTACAAATGAGTAAAGGCTCGTGCAAACTCGCGCGATATCGCGGGCGCGACAGGCAGCGCTACCCTTGTCGTACCCGCGATATCGCCCCTGTTCGTGGGAGTGTTAAGACCCCAGCTCTTCGTACTAGGAAAATCCTGTATTCTGAAGGACAGTGTTCGTCTGTAATAACTGCCAGCCTTCACGCAAGTACACAAAACACATATTCCGTAATTTAATTGGCAGGATACCCCATTCTGTCATGTTCCCTTCACCTTAAACAACGGTAAAACGAAATTAAACGAATATTTTACCCTCTTCGACGTAACGACTCAACAAACAAAATAAAAACAGCCATCCAACAACTGGGCTCGCTATGATTGTCCTTTATAGCTTGAAGGGATGACCAGAGCAATAGGGGTCTGGCGCCTGCACAGCTTGATATGACATTATGTTGTATTGATACCAGTTATTCGTAATAAAGTACCGTATTGTAGGAAAATCTGTGCCATTTCCATGGAAATCATGTCTTGCTGTGTGTACTGATGGGAACAGAAGTGGAATGGAAACAGTTATTTTATTTTTGTACATAAAATAATATAAATTGGAGTATACCAAATGTTTGGTAGAAAATGTGAGCGGATAACTGTAGAAATTGTTGATACTCACAACTATATTTTCTTATTTTTTTATAGAGTAAGGAGATAATAGAAATCAGTCAAATATAAATAATATGTGTTATATTATGTTTATTTTGTGATTAGTATATTGGGACTTGGTGTCTTAATGAATAAATAGGTAAATAAATAAATCCTAACTAATATTATAAATGCGAAAGTGAGTTTGTTTGGTACGCATTCACGCTAAAACGGCTGAACGGATTTGGATGAAATTTAGCACATAGGTACGTAGACCTGGACCTGGAGAAGGACATAGGCTATTTTTAATTCCGGATCACATACAAAATCACGGGCAACAGCTAGTAAATAAATAAATCATATAGAGAGTGTTTTTATTTAAATTCATGATATCTATTTAACGAACGTAAGAGAATTAATGCATTTATAAGTCGAAATAATTGCCGATTCCCATTGCTTGATATGCCGATTCCAGTAACTTGCGTGAACGAATGTACCACTGTAGGTATTATTTACTTTTATCAGTTACCATCAAATCAATTACTCCCAACTGTCTTTTTTATTTACCCATTCATCAATCAATCACAACACATAAATCAGTTATATACAAACCTAAAGCAATTCCGAATTTCCGATTCCAGTAATTGTGTGGATGAATGTACCTATGTACATAGATACAATTTACTGTTATCGGTTATCATCAAATCAATTACTCCCAACTGTCCTATTTATTTGCCCATTCATCAATCAATTACATATTCATAAAACAGTTATATACAAGCCCAGGTACCTACCAACCCGCAAACTAATTTAGAATTCTCACTAAGTACGTTGAGAATAACAAAACAATCCTAAACAAATATAACAAATGGTATACCCGGGGCGATTGCAAACTTACTTTGAAATTATAATTTTCAGTATTGACATAAATTATATTAGATAACGACAGCTGTGGTAGAACTTGACAGTACTGACAGCCTCTAAAAGGTGTAGGTATTAGGTATGTCACCTTAAGATTGTGAGTACCGTTAGTTTATAATCTACTAGTTTCCAACCGCGGCTTCGCCCACGCGGTATGTCGATAAAAAGTAGCCTATGTCCTTCCCTAGGGTGCCATCTATCTCCTTGCCAAATTTTGTCGAATTCCGTTCAGTGGTTTAGGCGAAAAGGTGAAACAGATACACAGACTGAAAGACAGACCGACAGAGTTACTTTCGAATTTATAATATTAGTATGGATAGGTATTATTTCCGTTTGACTATAAACTGTAGAAAAATTCTGAATTGGGTGAAATGGGCAAGGTTAGGTTAGAACTGTGACGAACCGCGTGCGAGCCGAGCGAGCTAAGCGAGCGGTGCCGCGGCAGCGCCGGCGAGTGCTGATATCACACTGATAACGATTCTAGCCTATCAACGCCGAGCAGCAATCCTATATAAGTGGGGGTGACGGGCGATTTGATTCACTTTGCGTCCAGCGCTCGGTGTGGTAACACGTCGCGTTCTGGTTTGAAATTGGTCAATCGTCATCCTGAGGATGCCTCGTTGAGAGGTGAAACACGTGTCGACACAGGGTTTTTTTTTTTTTAGGACTCTTTTAGAATTGTCAAGCGGAATAGGTTACTAAATATATCTACGTCTATTGTATTTTGCTCGCAGCTAGGTAGGCTATTTGGTATTGCCGCAAGATGCGTTACGTCGCAAACAAGTTTGATATTAATTCACAATTTTTCGGTTTCCCATGGATACTTTTTAAACTATTGAAAAATAATGCGTTAGTTGTAAATATGTAATGGAAATAATACCGGTAGATTATAAACTAACGAAGTTGAGTTATAATTATACCGTGACATATTAATTAATTTGATTGTCTACAATTTGTGTTCCATAATACTGTATCAATATGTAGTTACTATTAAGTACCTACCTAATGTGTAATATGTTTTGTGGCGACACCTTAATACAATATTATGGAACAAAGATTGAAGACAAATAAAACAATCTGCCTAGCCTTTTCTCAACCATATTGGGTCGGATTCCAGTCTAACTGGATGCAGCTGAATACCTGTATTTTACATGGAGCGACTGCCTATCTGACCTCCACAACCCAGTAACTGGGTAATACGATACCCCTTGGTAAGACTGGTTGTCAGACTGTCGGGCTTCTGACACCCGTAACGACTGTCCAAGATCCACAAATGACAGCCGGCTTGACGTGCTTTCCAAAGCACGGAGGAGTCTCGATATGTAAAGTAAAGATGGTCACCCATCCACGGACCAACCATGCGTAGCTTAACCTGGCGGATCGACCCGTGCAGCTGTTATTACTTAGCCACGAGTTCCTTCAAAGATTGTAGACAATTAAATCTCGTTGTATACATCCTTTTGAGGCTGACTGTACTAAACCTTGGCTTGTTTTAGAGTAGGTATTCTGTTGAGTCAGGTTGTTTGATCTGTATTTTGGTTGTTTGGCGATGCTAAAAGTGATTAGGTCAGGGCTATATGAGTTTGCTGTTACGATAGTTTGGATTTAATACTTACAAGCATTTACGTGATAATACTGGTATTCGGCTGCATCCGGTTAGACTTGAAGCCGACCCCGACATAGTTGGGAAAAGGCTAGGCAGGTTGAAGTATTTACGTCTGCGTCAATTGTTTAACAAATCTATACAAATACTGGCTTTTGCCCGCGTCTTTGCCGTAAATATAAACCTTATTATTTGGGAGACTGGGTAAATGAAAATCCTATACGTGATAAATAATCAAAATCAAAAATCACTTTAAAATATTTTATTTCATATATGGTCACTTATGAAACGTCAGAAGCTAGGTGCACGGTTCCAATTTGGTCGTTTACTATGGAGAAGAGCCGGCAAGAAACTCCATTAAAATATCCCATAAATTATTGTCGATGTATAGGAATGTCACTAATCCTGGGTCCCTTGAGATCATATGCAGGTTACACTGTATTTAAATTAAATTCAGTTTCAAAATACAGCAAAAAAATCCGCATTTCTTAACTTAAAGTACTCACCAAGAGAACTTAAACTCTTTTTTGTAGAACTTCATACAAACTTAGTTACGCGGATCAACAAAAATAAAATCCGTCTGGCATCTAGTCTGCAATTATTTCTTTCTTTTTTCAATGTATTTCTGTTTGAAACAAAGGCCAGACAGCAAAGACCAGTAATGAGAAAATGACAATTGGATTTGCTTTGTCAGCCAGCCTTGGAACTATGCAAAAGGGATGAAGACGAAAACGATGAACACGAATGGTTATACGTAATTATTGCTTTTAATTAATTTTAATGAATGTACTTGCGGTTCTGGTGGTCTTTGGTAGTGGTAAACTGGTGTCTGCATGCAATTTAAATGATTGGGGTACCGTATCAAAAGATCATTAGAATGTTGCATGGTGTATGCTAGTCTAATTGATCAGCTAAATCTAAATTAATTAATACTAGCTTCCGCCCGCGGCTTCACTCGCGTGGTATGTCGATAAAAAGTACCCTATGTCGTTCCTCGGGATGCCATCTATCTCCTTGCCAAATTTTATCGAAATCCGTTCAGTGGTTTAAGCGTAAAAAGGTAACATACAGACAGACAGACAGAGTTACTTTCGAATTTATAATATTAATATATTAATTAATTATATGAATTATTAATTATATTAATTAATTTATTTATATTTATTAATTAATGTTGTTATTTGTTACCCTCAGTTCGGCTCGTTTGTTTGTTTTTAAGAGATAAACTCTGGTGTGCTATTATAGGATAACATTTTATAGTCTTGTAGCTGACTCGACTGACGTTGTCCTGTCAAAATTACAATTATACATACAATATAACAGAACGTTTTGTTTTTATCCGAATTTGAAGATTTTGCGAGAATATTAATTTTCTTTCTAATAAAAAAATATTACTATAAAAAAAAAAAAAAATATTTATAAGAATGAAGTCTACAATTTTTTTTTTTTTCTAGGTGTTCTTGTTAATGCAGAGTGTTGGAACTACATACATACTTACGTAAGTAATAAAATGGTTGTACCTATTTATGACATAAAGTACAAACATACGGTAACACGATCCCCTGCTATTGTTTCTGGCTGCAATTGAATAATTTAATTATTTTCGACAGGTTGATCTCGTTGGCGAAACGAATCGCAATTAAACCTAATTAACATATTGAATACATTTACTTTTTGTGAAAAGGCCATCTGAATACACAAGATTGGATATTTTTATGAATTTAATTAGGAATAATGGTGGGGTGAATATTTGGGTTTTGTCCTTTTTTCCCTATTTTTTATGCCTTTTTTCGCGGGCGAATGTTCAGGGCATAATTCAACATTCAGCAAAACATTAATTGTTTAGCTTGACGATTGTTATGATAAATCAAATATATTGGTATGCAGCTGCAGTCGGCTTCCAGTCTACCGGTTAGACTGGAAGCCGACCTACCTGCCTAGCAGATTGTTTTTTTTGTTATAATAAATCTTTTTTTTTTTTCCATCGACATATTATCTCTCACTGCTGAACAAAGGGTCCTAGTTCCGAGACATGTCTGTGAAGTTTACACAAAAAAAAACTGATTTTTTAAACTTTTATTTCAAGTGATTATAGTACCTGCGGTTGATGACCCCTAAACTACTTAAAACTCTTATATTTTGTTTGATCATGTTTAGATATCGATCCCATCAAATCTGCGGAGTTGCGCTAGCTAATCCAAATTGACCCTGTATAGCATGTTCGATAAGGCGAGTATAATATTATGACACAAAAACCACAAAACTAATTACTTAAAACATTACTGCACTCTAATTTGTGCACACAAAAATTAATCCTAATAAAGCCTTTTATCAAAACACTGTCATGGGGTGGATCCATTGTCATCAGCTCGCCATTTTGCAGAATACCCGATAATGGAAGCAATTAAAATGTATGGAGGCTTAACTGCAGTGCCCTGTGCCGAAATTAATTTATAGTCGGCCAAAATAACCCCGGGGTAGCTACCCCCGTAGATGTAAACGGTGCGTTTAGGTTTTCATGCGCGCGTCCAAGACCATTCAATATGATGGGTCTTTTTTAGTGAACGTATGTGTAATGTGTGTGTGTGTGAGTGAATGAATGAGTGGTCAGTGATGTGTGAGTGAATGTATGCTTTGAAGGTTTTCGTGTTATTGTTCTGAAATGATTTCATTTATTTTGTTAAATAGGTTTTGTTATCGTTAGTAGCCAGTGTTTTGATAAAAATATACATAAGGGAATTTATGTTAATGTTCCATAGGTTTAAAATAACACTTCAGTTTCGAAACAGTTCAGTTTTTAATTTTTGAGGTCAATTAAAATAGGAATGGAAGATAAAACAATATTAACTCTTAGCTATTATGTGCAATGCTGACAATGTATCGACTAATTTTGCGTGTTTGTCAATTTAGATGATTTGTAAAAGTAGGAGTGTATTAAGAAAATAACAAATTAGCGAATTTAAGTCACGTAACTCTAGCTTCCTTTATGTATTTTCCTCTATTGTGATTGCCAATTGCCAAGCAATGCAGGTACAAACAATGATGGATAAAATCTTCATCCCATTGTTTCCACGGAGCGTTTAAATAGTTCGATTGGCAAAAAAAAGAGCTGTGCGTTCATTAGCAATGGGGTGACCAGTTCTGACTATGTTTTCTATTTCATTTGTGCAAGTCCTGAGCTAGACTGAAACCATCGTTTTTTATTGAATATTGCGTTATTTTTTCATGTTCTTTCGGAGTTTGATATCATCATTATCTCTTTTCATTTTCGTGTTATGTCTTATTTAAATAGTGAAGTAGGTGATAAGTAAATTATATGGGACTTGTTTGTGTTCCAAACTAATAAAAAAAAAAAACATCATGACCGTGATTAAATACGTAAAAAGACAACAATAATACGAGTGTATTAAAAATTCAGCGTTGTCGCCTTTTTCAACAGAAAATTGTAAAGACAGGGTGACGATTTCAGGGGCGACAACAGCAGTAGGTAATTCATCTATCATAACCAATAATTAAATTCCTTGCCCCTACGAATCAAATAAACACTTAAACACCAGTTCTGCGGGTGGCGCGGCCTACACCAACAATTGTTAAGAAAACATAACCACGTAGGGTGAACGTACCCATTCTCGGCACTTGCCACCATCGGGCATCAGTAATTAAAGCAATTGTGAAATACGTTCGGGGTTGTATGGTAATTTCCCTCGGCCGGTATCAATTTATTGTCACCCTAAAACAGCAATTTGTCCCTTCACCTCCCTGTCCTCACCCAATTAGTGGGTGCGTCAACGTTAAATGTCTCAATCGAGTGTAAGGGCCATCTAGACGACTTTACAGGACCATTGATAACGGGCATCAAATATAATTAGCCATAGAAGTTTATTATTTCAGGCACGCTTTGAACAGAAAGTAGGTATTACTTACCTAGTTGTCGGTTACTCTAGATTTCTATGTACCTACTTAATAGTTTATCTTTCTTCATTTTAAAACGAGGTAAAGCAAATAGACAGTATTTCTACGTATTGCGAACTTGGCGCAGTTTGTAGCAACTGTGGCGAGCAGCAACACAGCCTGTGTTTTACATGATCTTGAATGCAGGACTGTTATCAAACCTAGTCAACAAGGTTCATTTATTGAGCTACTACATGGTAGGTCCACATACGTGTGCCGTGTAATGCCTTCAAACTTCTATCGCAGATTGTATGAACTTCGTCTAATATCTTTATCACAATGTACAATGTACCTATATGCTGTTGGAGTACCTATTTTACATAAATAAATATATCTTGGTGACCTAGTCTTGTTCTGCCGATCTATTGGACAAACTCACCGTGAACGTAATGGAAAAACTCACCGCGATACTGATTGGAAAAACTCACTATGATACTTATGGGAAAAACTCACCGTGATACTTATTGGAAAAACTCATCGTGATGCTTATTGGAAAAACTCACCGTGATACTTATGGGAAAAACTCACCGTGATACTTATTGGAAAAACTCACCGTGATACTTATTGGAAAAACTCACCGTGATACTTATTGGAAAAACTCATCGTGATGCTTATTGGAAAAACTCACCGTGATACTTATGGGAAAAACTCACCGTGATACTTATTGGAAAAACTCATCGTGATACTTATTGGAAAAACTCACCGTGATACTTATTTGAAGTGACTTGTTCTATCTGATGCTAGGAATTTACACTATTGACAGCTCACTTCAAGCTCACGCTCTTCAAGATAAGTTTTCACGGATTTCTTTTACAGAATAGATCAGATAATGGTGCCGATTCTCTTGTCACAAATACCTCTAAACTAGACTAAAAATCATCGAAATTTAGTTTTTTCCTGTCAAACGAAAATTTCCCACTCTGAAATAGACTTAAGTGACACAACTTAACTATATTTTAGTTGACTAAGAGGGCACTGAGATAATAATTTAGTGAAAATGGGAATTTTGCTATTCTGAATTTGACGTTTTTCACCTAAAATTTTGATTTTATAACTAAATCTACTATTTTTGATCGCGATTAGAAAGGTGTCGAATAAAATTAGTTGTCATGAACTAAAATTCACACCATTATCTCGACTTCAGATGCAAAAACAGTACTGTCTCTGTTTTTTCTTTTCTTTTGCTTAAATCTCGAAAATGATGTGTCCTATCGCAAAAATACCTAACGATTTCTTAATCGTTAGGTATTTTACCTATATGTTGACTTTAAGGGGTTTATGGGTCTTATAGTTTAGAGGTCTTCCTCTTCCTCTAACCTATAAGACCCATAAACCCCTAAAAGTCAACATATAGGTAATAATTTTTCATATTTTCCATACAAAAAGTGAAAAATTCCATATAAAAGACTCCGTCTCTAAAAAACATTCACGGGGTAGGGCAAACAAGTACCACGTAGTATCGCGATTTTCAAGTTCGACTTTAGTTGTGTTAAAATAATTATTAAATTTAGAGAATTTTGTTTGCAGAATAGCTTTAAGATTCTCATAGCCAAAAGTAAGGAACTTTAGTGATAGTTTCGTTCGGTATACAAATGAATCGGCAACAATTTCTACCATTATATTCGTAACTGTTCACAGATTAAAAAGGGTGAATGAGATAGAATTACTCCATCAATATTGCCTCACAATTTATTTCACAAAACAGACAGCAGTGCGCTTCACCTGATTAAATGTGGACTACTAATCCCGACCCACTTAGCGGGCGTAATGAATTATAACTGGCTGCAAATCTGTTGAATGTGATGCGCGTTGATTAAAACATCGATTGAGGCCCTGACTAGTGCAAGGGTTGATGAATGACCGCTTTTCAGCATTATTATGCATATTACTGATATAGATGAGAGTATTCATGGGAATATTCTCGATTTTGTAATAGATTTTCATTAATTATTGAGGTATTTGATGTGCGTGTATGCGTGTGTTGGTGGTGATCTGAAAATTGGTCGCTGATTATTCGGTGTCGGTTACACAATTAGTGAGTAAGTTACTTTTCGTTACAAAGAAATGTAAAACCAAGTAAGTTTTCTTAATTCTATAATCTGATACAAACTTCGATGTGCTTCGTTTGACAGGTTTATCAGTATAAAATGAGTTAATTTACCTAGAAATGTCGTCAAAGACAAAAAAACAAACCTAAAAGCTTCTAATACCTTCCTACACAGGCTGGTTTTAATAAAAAAAAATGCATAGGTAATTGGCTTCTCAGAAAACTCTCCAAGAAACTTAATGAAAGTCTAACAAGGTAGTGCACTTCTCAAAGAAATCTATCTATACAGAGTCACAAAAAGTCGAAGATAAATATTTTCATAGCGAGCCAATTAAGGGGAAGGTTGTATTGAGCAACAGATAGGGGATCGTGTTCTACAGTAATTCTATTAAACGATTAAATAATTCAGACAAGTTCAAAGGCGATGTGCTTTGAAAAGCAAAATGGAGAAAATCACATCGTAAATAGAGGGGGGTGAAAAAATGCGGACGCATCCGTTAAATGTGGTGGCGGATAGAGATCACTTGTGTCGATAAGATGTTTTATTTAAAATAATTTATTATGATCTCTATTCGATATTAAAAAGTTTTTTTTTTGTCGATTTTTAATAAATTGAACACGTCATACCTGTATTTTTCTGAATGGAAAGGCGGAAAAGTTACGTACCAAGGTCAAAATACTCAAAATACTATTAATTTTTTGTGTTCCTTTTTTTCGGCTATTAGAACAAAAAATAGTTTCATCCTTATTGTTTTATAATTACGAGTCTTATTAGTGGGCTAATTAATCATGACCTGACGTTGAAACGAACAACTTAATTAATTTCTGAATAAAGAAGTATCCTAACATTAGCATAAAAAATCCTCTTTGACCTTCCTATTGGCCTACAAAGGAAAGGTCAGGCGCGTTTTATCTCGAAACATTACGTAATTCCATCGGGATAGCTTCTGGTTCTAAGCCAACAGGAAAATATTAAGGTGGTTCGATAATAATTTTGCACTCTCTGCGGACTTTTGTAAATAAATATTTAAATTCCGGGTAAATATCCATTAGGTAGGTACCTACTTATTTTTTTAACTGAGTAAGAAGATGGTTCAATAACTGATATTGTATTGAGCAGTTTAATATAATGAAATAAGAAAAATATCTCTGAGCAAAAAGAAAAGAGGAAATTGAAACGTGGAAATCGTTCCTGCATTATGTGTAGGTAACTAATTGATTTTCTTTTTATCACTAGACTTTTTAAAACACAAAGCTTCCTACCATTTCATACAGAACTATCGATATCTCTCCTAATTTTATCGATAATCACCGTCCACCACTAGAATTAATCCTGACGCAGTGGCTTTGAAAAGGGGCTGCAATAAGGTGCACGGCGCAAATTAGAGCAATTTAACTTTAGAACGTGTCTCCCACGTCATACATAATGGCTGCTTTGGATGATACGTTTAATTGAAATCATAGTGAGGGAAAATTTCATGGAATTATGCCAACTTTACGGGTTGTTACCCTTTTAGGAATACTACTATCGTTTTAAGAGGGTTTGGAGGTAAAATACTTAATATTGTAGACGTAGTTATTGCATGAATATTTTTAGAGCTAAATTAAACTTGATATGGCCTAGGAGATTCTTGATTATTTTTGAGTTAAACGAACTTATAGGTACTCTGAAGCTACTCGAAATCACCTCAAACAAAAGAATTATTTATTAACTAGCTTTTACTACGTCGCCCGCGTGGTTGACGGAAAATAACCCACGGGAACGTACCACCAGGATTAACCCGTCGTATGCCGTAATTACAGACACAATTAAAAATCCATTGTTTCTCAACGAGATCCACGTTCCGGCATACCAAAGGTTAAAAGAATAATCCAGGTTATAAACTATCTGAGTCTCATTGAAATCCGTTCAGCCGTTTTTGCGCCAATCCGGAATATACATCCTTAGTGGACAGACAAACGGAAAAAAATTCTAAAAACTATATTTCAGCATCTGTTCGTTCCCACGTCACAATTACTTTTATTTCAAAAATATTAAATGTATAGTTCTGACTTAGTTCCCATTCTATTATATGTATCTATAGATATGTATAGATTGGTTTGCAAATGGAATACTGAATAGATCTTATGTCAAACAAAAAAACAAGGCTCAAAAGTGAATTGATACAAAATAAAGTTTCTAAATCAATACAACTTTTTAATGGCGCAAACAATTTCCCCGCTTCAAAAGAAACCCTGCTCCTGTAACACCGATACGAACTCACCACCTAAATCACCTTCAATCTATTAAGCCTTATCAGAACGCTTAATCACCCAGAAGCCAGGGGTGCTAATTATCATTCAATCTGGACCGACTGAATAGGACCCGTATCTTAGGCTGATTATATTGAACCTAGCTTCTTTGAACCTTCGGCCCCTGTAAGGTATGTAGTCCATTATAGGATTCTAAGAAGATTATATACTATCAAAGGGTTAATAACGTCTGATTTTGAGGTGGAGGATAAGTTTTGCAGGTTAGGGAACAGCATCATTATGTTTAATTGTATAGGATCAATATTTAAGAAGAATAATTATGAGAATACTAACTGAGCCCCGCGGTTTCACCCGCGTAAGTCTCGATTCCGTGGGAATATCAGGATGAAAAGTATTCTATGTCGTAAGGCCCTGTGCCAAATTTCATCCAAATCCGTTCAGCCGTTTTAGCGTGAAAGCATAACAAACAAACTAACTTTCGCATTTATAATATTGGGTAGGATAGGATTCCTACTGGTTACTCTGGTCACTACTGGTGACTACTGGTCACGTTTTATTTCTGTTACTTAGACTGAATATAAATATTATTTAAAACCTCATCATTTTCCGCCGTGGAGAAGTTTTTCAAACATTAAGGTGGTTATTTACTTATACTATTCAGCCCATTAATAGAACTACCGCACAAACTTACTTTTATAAACGTTAAAGATCATTCAAGAAAATACATGCATCAGAGGTGTTCCATCTATAGGTACCAGTCACGAGCAAAAATATGTATACACTTAGCAAAATTCAATAACCGTTTTTTCTAGGAATAACGATTTCAACTTTATGATGATACCTATTTCATAATAATATGGGTTCGAAAATACTATGTTCCCGCCTGGCCACGGGAAATTCGCTACAGCGAATTTTCGGGCGGCGCGAATTGCGGTGCGTTTTGCGGCAAAACAAAATGTATAGAAATGTACTAAGCATGCCACGGGAACCGCGGCAGGCGGGGCGATTTGCGAATTTTGCCGAGCGGATTCCGTGGCGGAAAAAACAAATGCGAATCAATACAGGGCTGCCTACTTTTTTTTTACAAGAAATAAAGTACGAAAGAGACGGAAAATAAACAGTATTTTGAAAAAAAAAAAACGTGTTACATTTTTTAATGTTTTGAATAAGTACATTATTTTTTGGTACTCCTCGCACATGTTATTAATGTATCATTCATCATTTAGGCTTCGTAAGCCTCATCACATTTCCATGTAAAATTAAAGTACCTAGGTAAATGAGGAGCTAATTTTTTATTAACGTTATTGTAGCTCTAATTTTGTCGTCCCGCCATTTTGTTTACTTAAGTATATTTTTGTTTCATCATAGAGTCCGTTTTTAATCTCGTAGACTATTTTGACATTTCAAATTATTGTTGTTTGTTTTTCAATTTGGAGTTTGACATTTGCACTTGTCGAATTAGTCTACGGGATTAAAAAATGAACTTTGACTTTGACTTTAGACTTTGACAATTTGACTTTTTAGGAGTTTTTGTAAGAGAAGATATAGGTGAATGTGAATCGTTTTCATTTTCTATTTTTGTGCACTAACTAACTAAGTAATCATAAATGATAATAGGTTTAGTTGGAAAACTGGCAAAACGAAGGCAAAAGCCCGAAAAAAGGTTATATTATCCGCGCGTATTTGCGTCAGTAGACATCACCGTCGCCGTCGGCAGACTGTCAAACGGACGGTGACCTCTTGACGACAATTTGACATTTGACAGAGTAGGTACTTCTGAAATCCACCGCTAGCATTTATTTTCTTAAACTAATTTTATTAATGGTTCTGTATACACGCGAAAAAAGTATGTTTGAATACTTTATTTTTATGGAATAGTAAAGTATTTTAAGTTGAAATAAAGTATAATACTGTTTTTAACAGTATGGTTGGCAGCCCTAGGCGCATGCCACGCCCACGGATAGTATATAAGCCAGGAACTTGAAACTTTACTCAAAATAGGGGTATGAGGTATGATAACGTTACGTAATACGTTAGGTATAGTTCCAGTAACCATTTACGAACTAATTTCTTGGCATTATTACGAAAATCTATCGGAACGACATCAACTATTAATTTAGTTACGATCCGAGTGGAACAGTAAAAATGATCGCTACTAGAACGGATTGTAACGGTATTTTAACGTTATTTGATAACGTTTCAAGTCCCTGATAGAAGCCCAACCAGTTCTTCTTGTGAAATTCTCCGTCCATACCCCGACTTTTAGTTAAATAATGAATACACAATCTCTTCCAAATATTGAACAAAAAAACCTACTCTCCAAGCAATATCGAGATAACTTAGATAAAGACATTTTGCTCTCGGTCTATATTAATCGCGGCGGCGAACGCTCTTCCCGTGGCTTCATTCCGTGCCGCTTGTTTTGCCGCCCCGCTTGCCGCACCACAATTCGCGCCGCCTGTCCCGTGGCCTGGCGGTTAGTTATAACACTAAATTGAATCATGAATGCAGTAGGAGAAAATCACTTTTAAAAGTTGCTAAGTGTATACATATTGGTGCTCGTGACTGATGTACACCCCATTCCGCCAGTTTTTTTTCTTTATAATGTTTACGCACAGCGTGTGTCATTCCCATCGTATTCTAAACAATTATACTTTCACAAGACGTGGACCGTGAATTTGGACAAACCCTTCGCATCATCGCCATTTGGTTGGGATAGAATTGTACGGAACACCTACCTCAGTTCTGTTCAAATTCAGGGACCTTACTAAATTATTTCTACTGAACTCATATTGGACACATTCCATCAATAAATGTTGTATGCCCTCGACAAATCCACATTCCTCACCATTAGGTGAAGCGATTTTCTGGCAAAATTTCGCCAGTTATGTTGTTTCGTATCCCTTCTGCACCACTCCACGAAGACTGAAGACATCGTGGAATACATCAGAACTAAGACCAAGTGGACCTTGAGAGTAGAGAAGTTGGAGTCGCGCCATAACATAAACTTCAAGTCGTTTGTGGTGCGGGTTCCAACTCAACCTAGAATCCTTCATGAAAGAAGAGTTTTGGCCGAAAGGTGTGCCGTACCGACGTTTTCGTGGAAGGTTACGCGACACCACGCAGTGCAATACGACGCCGACACAGTCATCACTTCGTGTACAATCATTTTTATATTATTTTAATAAAAATATGTATTTTTAGGTTAAGGTATTTATCGATGGGCCTGAGTCGCCTGAAAATAAATGGCTTATTATTATTATTAAGTCCCATGTAATAGGCTCGCCCCATCCAGACTCCGGGCTGCTGCCGAGAAATTCCATATAGACAAATCCAATAACAATTTCCCCCCAACCTGGGAATCCAGGACCTTATGCTCGGCAGGAGCGCTAGCGATCACTATATATATCAACTAGGCAGTCAAGGAAATACTAAGTACTATACATAAAATTAAATCTCTTTACGTAATTTCTCACCGCCGCACACATACGGTAGGTACATTTTAGCTTACCAAACATTTAAAAAGCATAATTATAAAATTGTTGTTCTAAACCGCGTTTAATTTTTAAATCATCCGCAAATCTTTAATATTCTTCAGAAAATTATTTGCATCGTTCCCTTTTAGAGTCGGTTCACCGAAACGCCTGAAGCTGGATGCCGCGGTAATTAGGTGAAATTTTTCTTTGAGATCATGGCACAAACATCCCATTGAGGCCAGATAAAAGATTTTTATCTTCCGCTCTCCGATCGTTGATGTAAATAACGAACTCATTTCTCTTTGGTTTTATTAAAGAAAAGGGGAACCTTGTTATAATTTTCTTGTAATAATTTGGACAAACGACCGAATGTTGTCTTGTTTTGTTTTGTAATATGATATTTGGTTATTCGTTCATGTCTCTTTCGTTGTTCGTTTTACTTTGGTTGTTTTCCTTTTATTTTTAACAATCTTTACGTAATGTATTTTCTTTCGTGTAGGTACAGTGTTAAGGCTCTTACATCCTGGCGCGACTTGTCGTGGGATGTGGCTTTTAACAAAACAATTTCTGAGAAAACTTCACGGCGAACAATGCGGCGGCATCGCGTCGCGCGACAAATCGCGCCAGTATGTAAGAGCCTTTATTGTAGGTAGGTTCTTAATTTTCCGCTTAATTTTTCTTTTGTTCATTTACTCAGACGTTATCTTATACTCTCTAAGTAAATATAGTGAAAGTTTGGGTAGGTTCATAACGTTAATTAAAACTTACGAAAGCATTTCTAATTGTTCAATTAAATGATTCATCACATCTGCCTAACCTTTTGCCAACCATGTTGGGGTCACCTTCCAGTCTAACCGAATGCAGCTGAATACCCGTATTTTACATAGAGTGACTATCTATCTGATCTCCACAACCCAGTTACTGGGTAACACGATACTTGGTAAGACTGGTTGTCAGACTTTTGGGCTTCTCACTACCCGAATGACAGTCGTTTGATTACCGTTAATAGCTAAAATATTTTTTAAATTCAATCTGAATTATAGAAATAACCATTTATATACAGTTTTTTAATTAACAACGAGACACGACAAGTGCGCGTGTACAGAGTGTTTCATTTACGTATTAATTTAATATATTTTGTGAAAATTTTATGGTTAAAAAAATTCAAAATTTAATAGTTTTTGGAGTCTCGGAGTCTATACTATTTCCGGCTACCGGGAACGCCTTTCGTAAATTATCATACAGTATAACCCTTAAGAAAAAATAATTACGTCAATAAACTACTTAGCTACAATTGAGCGACCATTTAAACCATCGACTCCTGCGTTACAAGGTTCAATCTCGAAGGTTCAAATGTTAATGTTATCATTGGAAACTTGAACGGGATCAAGCGGAAAGTTTAATTTAGGTACACAATGGCAATTTTAAAGTTCCGCGTTACGCAATTCAAATTCAAAGTGGATTTCTGAATTAATTCGATTTTTGTTCAACTTCACAGACAGCTTTGGTTTTTAAAGATTTAACTTTAAACTCTTACTTTGCTGCGTTTTATCTTTATTTGAGACTGGTCGGTGACTTATTCGTTTTAATGTTCGTTTCTTGATTGGGAAGTGCTAATTGATAGGCCTCGTACTGTGAGTTAATTTATTTGTTAATTTTTTTGCAAGTAGTAATTTGTTAACTTTTTTGATTAAGTATTAAATCTACCTAATTGTGTTCTGAAGTTTTCAGGGGTTGGAAATTCTGTTCGCACTTTAATTTGCGTACCTTACCTATTTATGTAGTTAACCATATTCGAAGCCATTTTATCTTTGCTACCTCAGTCCACAAAACACAAAAATCACGAAAACCTCATCACTCACCCGCACACAAATTTAGTCAGTACCTCTTGTCTGAAGAAACCAAAAGGGTTGGTTAAGGCGAGGTAAGCCGTACGCAAGAACATCAGTCCCCTGGAAGGCTATAAATTGTCGCGTATTTAATGAGTTTCCTCCGTCGTTAAGCGGCGTCCCCTGGCAATAATGCAACGCTATCATCGCTCGACATTATCTGGAGACGAAACATATGTGGGTTCAGCTGATGTATTTTTTGGGGTGACGGTAATATGAAGTGGTGGCGCGAATTTGTAATCGGCGGTGGAAAAATGGAGTTGTAAGTGATTATGAAGCAGTAAGGATAAAGGTGGCAGGAGTAATATGGATTAATCAGGACTAGAAAGATGTGTCCTATAGGAACTCCGTACTAGTTTGTATAAATTTAAAAAAATATCAATAGAGCGAGCCCTGGCACCCATCACAAGTTTAATCTTAGCTTGGGTGCCAGTGTTTTATGCAATTTAAAGACAATAATTGACATAATATTAACTCATCCTATATAAATTGTAGTTATCTCAATTGTTTTAGAATAAATTTAGTAAAGCATAGTCACTCAATTAGAAATTGAATGAAATAGCAGTAAATAAAAACAAATGAAATACGTAGTTTTGGACTGGTTATCATTTCAGTGGAAACATTTCTCTAAGTATAATGTTAAATTTGAATTTTAGAAGCTTACGTATCTAAAAAAGAAATGTGAGTTTGTGTGTATGTAGAATACGGCCGACGAATTATGGCCAGTACGAACTTTGCGCAGACGGCTACGCAGTAATATTTTTTAGGAACCAAACGATAACATGAGGCGAGTGTGAATGTGTGTACCTAAATGCGCGAAAGTCCGAAAAGTCTTTGTTTAGACCAGTCATGATTCATCGGCCATATTGTACATAAAGGCAAAGTTTTTTTAAATAATAAACCAATAATTTTCTCAGAAATCACCCACAATAGCAATAACCCCTAATGCAATAGCACCGCCAATCGATCACAAATATTTTAATTATTCAAGCTTATTGCAGTCGAGAAACCTCGGCAAGTTGACAACTAATGACAGCTAATAATAGAGTCTTCAAGCCAACGAGGTTTATTATATTAACTACTGAAATATTACCGCTGAAAGCATGCTTGAGTAATTTGCATGTCAGCGGACTGGTACTTACCTACGCGCGTTGATGTTGATGTTTATAATTATCTTTTTATGAAATTAAATTGTTTATTCTGTAAATAGGATAACGGCATAACTATAACTACACGTCATATTTAAAAAAAAAAAAAGCTAGATGGAGTCGCTATAAGTTACTCGTAAGGTTCGATAGTCTTTTTTTAAAGTGTAGACATAATTTTGGTCAGATCATGTGACGACCATATGTCTGAAATGGTATTTTGAGGTAAAACCCAGTTAGTGCAAGCAATTGTCAGTAATCGTGTAGCTCAACTCGGTACTTAAGGAGCTGAACGGCTCGACGAATGGTATTGGAACTTGTGGTATTGGAACGGAAAGATTAGTAACAGAGATTTTGATTAGGTGTAGGTAGATTGTAGAGGTATTAACAGCTCAATATTTTTTCGCACAAGTAATTTTCGTCCTGCATACGGTTATGAACTCAGCTTATCGCAGTCCACTGCTGTACATAGGCCTCTCCCAGGCTGCGCCACACATCCTGTCCACCGCCTTCCGCATTCAGTCTATTCCCGCCACCTTCTTGAAGGCCGATACGCCACTCCAGGACTCGTCTGCTCCCCCAGCCATCGGTCCTTTGACAAACATGGCCAGTCCAGGTTATGTAGGCAATTCATTGGTAATTAAGAAACTATGAAAAACAAAAGTGTCATGACATTATGAACAACAAAAAATGTCAAGGATCTTTTGTTTTTTTTTATGTTTTTTTGGGAGGCTCACGTGCAGCGTATGGATTACGACAAAGATTGTATTTAAATCAAACAAAAGCAGCAAAATTAATACAACCAATAAATAATTCTCTGTGTATTATTATTTCCTTTTCTACCTGACATACAATCGTGTATTTCCTCTATTAAACTTATCAAGAAGACTTAAGGAGTCTGTCAGGTTGTTCAAAGGAGAGGTGCCTCGCCTTCATGGCTCCGCGTTGATTAATTCGAGGGGCTCATAAGCCAGATTAAAAGTTTCCCTATAGGGAATGTATGAACTTATTACAGATAATTATTTCCGGCTGCTTATTATGAATATTGAAGAATTTCTTAATAACGTGTTTTGGGTAATTCGTTTAATAATTTCAGGAGTGAAGCGAAACAGTTTTAATTTAACGCTGAGGTTTAATAGAGTTCAATTAATATTTTAATGCCTAAAAACATCAGCAGGCATTAGGTGAATTTATTAGATATTTTAGTATTGTGAGAAGGTTATTGTATGTTTGTACCTAAATTAATGAATTGTAGTTTGATTTTTATTTTGCTTTTTTCTTCTACTCTTACACACGTTGTCTACATCTTTCTTTAGAAATAAGCATCACCTATGTACGTATTTTTCTGTTCCTTTCTTCTTGTCTGTTTATATGTGTGTGCATAAATGGTTAAATAAATAAATAAGGTTCGGTAATATTTCAATTCGACACCAGTTTAATTTGTTAGTACTTGAATATTAGAGTATGGATACGTAACCTGTAATAAATACGAAATTACGTCTCTTTTGCGAAAAACTTTACCCATTATTCCGAAAAATATTTTCACTCATATAATTTCAGAAATATTTCCAATAAAAGCGGTTATTAAAAGCGCTGATTTATCTTTTTTAATAACGGTACAAAAACTTTTTAACCCATTAGCCGCTAAAGCGCTTTGTCGTAAACATACTGTTGGCGGTTGCTGAATAAAATTAAAATTGACATTTTGTGCTGCCATCGTGCAGCGGAGTGGAGCGATTTATTTTATTACTTTATTAAAGAGCATACAAACGATTTTATTTTATAGATATATAAAATGCATGTTTATAGACTGATGTGAAATGGATAAGACTGTGCTTCGTTTTTTCCTGAAGAAACTGCATTTTTATCGTTTTATTTTTAACGTGTAGCAATGTTGTTTAATTCGCAAGTTACCTATAATAATACTAGCCTATTTTCATACAGAGCATTGATCACCACGCTTGCTCAAGACGGGTTCACGATTTGAGACTTATATTAACAATAAGTCCGGGATACCTCACGATGTTTTTCTTCACCGATGTAAATAATGTCCAAGATAAACTTAGAAAGTATCTATTAAATAGTATAGTAATCTATTAAATAGATACACTACAGGTACACACTAGCTTACATATCTATTAAATAGATACACTACAGGTACTTTCTAAGTTTATCTTGGACATTACAACCCGTGCGCATTAACATGGCACCTGGCTCGGAACTCAATACTCCCCCCGCTACCCGCGCGGCGCCCCGCCGTCGCCGTGCGGGGAAGCGAGGGGAGCTGCAAATGTCATTGTGCCAGGTTAATGCGCACGGGTTGTACTTACATCGTGCATGAGATAGTTCTCATGCACGTCAGTGAGGTCGCTGTCACTAATGTCAACTGTCAGTTCACCACGAATGGCGGGAAAGAATTAAAAGCGAGGCGGTGCTTGCAAGAGAGGCTTTGTGTGGTGATGAGCCAGTGTAGCAATATAATCAGCTTAAATACGGGATTAACAGGATTCTACAGTACCCATGAATTGAAAAAGTCACATTGCTACTTGCCCGGATTTGAACGCACACCCTCGTGCACGCGAGGCGAGGTTTTAATCACAACATCATTGTTGTTGTTTCCGGTTAGTACGTCATAAAGAAGAAGGCATTTTGGGAACCTGGTTCCAAAAAGATTGCGAAGTGAATGAAGACAGTCGTAGATATGCAAGCCTAATGAGTGCCTTCCGAATACCATTAAGCAATGGAAATCCAGGCAATGGGCCAAAAATACCTACATAATCTCAGACCAAATAAAAAACAAAGACAAAGCGCTGTCAACAGTGTCAGACTAGAGTGAGGCCGGTTTCATAAACATGTGTGCATTTTGTGAGGTTTTGTTTGACTGTAAAAGTGTGCGCATGAGCGTGTATGCACAGAGCTTAGATGTAGTTTTGGCATGCTTCACTGTATTGTTCGCAGCGCTATGTCTTGGTTTTTTATTTGGTCTGAATTCATACTATCATCAAACAGAGTAAAAAAATTCTTCAAGTCAACAAACTGTCATTGAATTGCATTAATAATGTCAATGTTTATTAACAATAATTGCGTAAATAATACCTCAGTGGGACTACATTACGCATCAATTAGCCCATTAAGTCATTAATGAGCGAGAATAATAAATAACCGTGGACGTTTATTTATTACTGGCAACATATTTGGTACAACGATGGATATAGCCATGTTCATGATGCTTGAATAAGTGATTTATTAATTTTTAAATGCGTTCATGTTTTATAAGGCCTAAATATAGTACGTGCTTGGGTATCGTATTACCCAGTTACTGGGTTGTGGAGGTCAGATTGGCAGTCGTTTCATGTAAAATACTGGTATTCAGCTGCATCCGGTTAGACTGGAAGCCGACCCCAACATAGTTGGGGAAAAGGCTAGGCAGATGATGATGATGATGACATCAAATTCTGAAACAAGTCGATGTAGCTAATTTAAGATTGATTTTTTCTAATTTCTCAGTAGCAGCACGGAGTCTGAATTTTTGCCCGGTTGATGGCAATAGACTCACTCCCTATTACATGGGCCTTAAACATAACTGTTGAAATTTGGGTGTACTATAGGTACACCTCTGCCTAACCCTTCGGTGATTACAGGCGTGATGTTAGGTTATATTATGTGTTTTTCTAATTTTAGGATTAGATAAATCAAAACTTTTTAGTACAAATTTTTCGCTGTTAGGTCATTTAAATAAACATAACTTTTGTTTTTTTATATAATTCTGGACGTAGTATGTGAAATAGGTAGGTTAAACTGAAACTCAGCCGACTCCATGAGGAATAAAAAAAATAGGTAGGTATTCTCTTTTTCACATAAAGGAAACTAATATTCATGAAAATATTGCAAAAAAAAAAAACATTTAAAGCACAAAAATATAATTACACAATTTCGTTACTTAAACGTTTCATGAAACGTATTATAGTTAGCGAAATGTTTATTTGAGTTAAGCTTCTGCCGCAGAGTACATTTAATTACCAGTGGTCCAACGAGCCGTATGATTGTCAAGTCAGGGCGTAGGCTGTGTCACAAGCAGGGCTCATAACCTTGGTTATACCAGGCATCTGAACGTTTAATACAATTACGTTGTAAAATCACTTTGGGTTTCCATTTTTGAAGAAGATTTTTGAATTTCAATCTTGGCTCTTTGCCGCATGAAAGAGACCGCATATCTTTTGAATAATTTACTGTTTTTTTTTCGTTTAGATAATATGTTAGACTAGGTAGGTAGGTTTTATGCACGAAAACTACAGCATTATACTAAAATTATCATTTTAACTTTAGTAATTAGCTACCATACAAAAGTTATTATTGCTGGGTAGGTATACATTTTCATGAGTTTTGTGTAAGTCCGTTTTATTTCCACACTTCTATTATCAAACTAAATAATAGACTACCCAAAACTCTCAATAAAAAACCAAAACAAATATCGAGTTAATCAGAAATTCACGGACAAATGTAGTCATTTTTGGTAACAGTTAATTGTCCTGTCCGACCTAGGGCTGCAGCCTGCGTAATTACAAAACCGGCTTGTTTCAGCTATGCAATAAATTGTTCAATGCAATTAAGCTTGGGATATGTGGTTTGTGAAAGATTGCCACCAACAGTACCTTTACACTACCTTTAATATGTCATCGTATAAATTTTAGCGTAGCCAAGTGTCCCGGAACGAACATTTAATCGTTGCTTCCGGCGAAAATTACTAGATGGCGCTGGTCGTTAAGGAGCGCCGGTGGCCGGGAAGACGGTCGTAGTAGTTTTCGCAGAAATAAACGAGTTCTAGAATTGTGGAAAATCGAGAGAGAAATCTGTGATATTTTATATTAGTTACGATCTTCCTTTTCTCGTTTGGAGTTCGAGATCAATGTAATTTGTGAACATATGCTACGATACGGGAAGGAGTCCAATTTTAGGATCGCTCGTATAAAAGTCATCACTTGCAAGCGACAGGATTTTGCTGAGAACGTTGCTGCATGGTTACTGCAGGAGACGATTGGTATTCGGACAAGGTGAGTTTTACGCTCAAGATTCTAAACTGCTCTGCAATATAAAACCAGGATATAACTCCCAATATTCTAGAATAGGTACTTCCCTTTTCCAAAAACACCTTCTATTAACACTCCAACCTCGTTCATTTCATTACAGCGCACGCAAAGATCAATGGCTAACTTTATTAGGGCTTAATGTCGGCGAGCAACTATCAAATTAGCGAATTACACGAACAACTTGTTTCGTTCATTCGTTCACTCGTACATTCGGAGCTGCCGCGTAATGTTTGTATTCCGTCCGCACATAGGTTTTATCTAGTTCGGAAAGTTGTATGGTTAATTAAGTAGAAAAGCCCTCGAGTTTCTCACCACGTTACGCCGCGGGCACCTTGTTACAGCCTGTTAGAGGTTTCTTGCTAAAAATACCGTGACGTGGACTAAGAAGTTTTGTAATGTTTATGTATTCTTTAAACAGGTAAGCGAGTTATAAAGGTAATGTGAGAGGTTTGGCTTAAGGAAGCACGGTGTTTTAAGAAAATAGGCACGCATTTTTTTTTTTTTTGACCGTAATGGGCTGGCTACCTACCAATGCGAGAATAAGTGTTCAGGACATGGTAAGATTACCTATAAGGTCAATTTACTGCGGCACTAGCTGCTGCCTGCACCGCTTCGTCCGCGAAAAAACTAATTCTTTTTTCAAAATAAAAGTAGCCTAAATAGAAGTAGTCTACTCCTTATGACATCAGCTATCTGCCAGTGAAAGTCCCGTCAAAATCGGTCCGGTTGAGACAAGCCGGAACAAACAGACAGACAACAATTTTAATAAAAAAATGTTTTTAAATATACAGGGTGTAAGGGACAGCCCTCCGCAAATTAACAGGGGCATTCAGCTCCTTATTTTGAATCATATTCCACCGAAAATTTTCTCAGGAATGTTTTCATTTTTTAAATCGTTTTTTCAGTTACTATTCCTTTATTTCAATGTAAAATTACATTCTCTGTACGCAGCACTCCGTGTAAATAAAACAGCTACCTAATATTTAAAAAAACCAGCAATGGTTGTTAAAATGCTCGACCGCGCCCCCCCCGACACGGGGAGTGCGGCTACGTGGGTTTTGCCACGGTAACGATACATTGCGCGTGAGGTAATAATACAAATCAGGTTTGTTGGATTCCCGTAACGTTCCTGAAATCATTTCGAGTAGGTATCGGTCGTCTAAGTATGATATGCTGAATTCATCCCATCAGTCTGCGGAGGGCTGTCCCTTACACCCTGTATAAGTACTTAGCGTATATACTTTCTTATGCATTAGTAAAAACTGTTATTTCGACATTACAAACAGACACTTCAATACTCACACTCACTCACTCTCACTCTTCAATATCTTCACTTCTTATTTATTTGTAGTATAGTTTAAGTGGTTTTTGTTGCTTACAAATAGTTTTTATATAAGTACTCAATAGGGTTAGCACCGATTGAGTAGATTTTTTTTATTGGGAAACAAAAATTGTTTTCTACTTTTGTAGCAAGGTCAGAGTGTGAACCTTTTCGAATCCAATTTTGGTAAAAGCATATTTAGTTCAGGGTACGGGTTTAATAGAAAATAGGATGTACTGTAAAGTTTTACTGTGTGTTTTGTGTTCATGATGCTTAGCAAAATCATTTAGGTTTTTTGTCGCAGGAGAAATTTTTTTTACTAATCCTACCGTCGTTAATGAATCATTTGCAGTGCACCTGCACTTAAAATTCGGTACCCAAGCGGTGTCAACGGTGTACTAAGACTTCGCTGTCCGTCCGTCTGTCACAGGGCTGTATCTTTTGATCCATAATAAGGTAGACACTCGACATTTCACACACTTTGTGTACTACTATGGCCGCTTTATGAACAATTAATTAAATTAAATTATGTTCAAAATAAAAGGGGGTCACCATACAAGAAAAGAGTTTTTTTTGCTTTTTTTGCTCGATCTTAATAATGGCAATGTTAATTACGGTACCGTGGTACAGAACCCTTTGTGTGCGAGTCCGACTTACACTTGGCTTTTTATGTGACCACATGGACGGCAATATTCATAATTATTCATTCATTTTATTTTACAGAAAGCTTACAGACTAATATAATAACACGATTAAAAATCATTCTTAGGTAGTAAACATTGCTAATTACAGGCTTCCACATGTATATTTCTAGTTACAAATACTATGCGTTGACTAAATGTACGTCAACAGAGATGTAAATAGGTAGTTACACATGAACTAGATATTAGCAATAGATACTGTTTTTTTTTTTTAATTTATTAACCTGCATAACCAAAACAAATCACCTCATTACGTTCAACAACACCAAAAAAATTATACGCGTATCCGATCATCGACATTCCCCCTTTTCTCTCTCACAACACTTTTTATAAAATGTCGTCGAAATGACAACGTTGCAAGATAACCGTTCGGAAACATTGCAAGGTGTTACACATTTTTCAGTTACGCTTCAGTGCAGCTCGTTTCTGCTGCCAGTATTTCGATGTATGACGGTAATATTTTTTTGCTGACTGTTTCGATGGGGACGTGAGCCTAATTTAGACGTGTTTTGTGGTGAGGTAAGGTTATTTTAGATTTTGAATTTTTCATTCTGCGTAATTTCGTAACCACATGAATTTGTTCGTGTATTAAATATGCAATATAGTCACATATATAAATAAGTTTATAAATTCTCTCATTCATTCAAGAAAGGTAGGTACCTACTTTGAATGCTTATCTCTCTTAAAAAAATATTTACCAGAGAAGCCTAGATATCATTACGAAACATATTTTAAAGCACAACACGGAACAAACTACAAAATCTACCTAAAAAAATCTATCTTAAAAAATTCAAACAAAATCCAACAAACGATACAAAAAGAATAACATTAAACTTCAACAAACCTGTTTTCAAACAGAAAAGGAAGAAAAATAACAATGAAAAGAATCCAATTAAACAAATTGATAGATCGTTGTCCGAGCTGAGATCGGTTCCATTCTCCATGTCTTTGTGATCGCGGTATCTTCGGCCATCAATGCGGAGTACAAAGGGTTCTTGCCAAGCTCTGTGATTGTATCTGCGAGTTCGATTGTGTTACGTATTTTTTGCTTTTTTATTTAAATTCTGTTCGCGTGATTCTGCGATGTTAATGAGTTTTGATCGGGTTGGGGTTGTTTTTTTTAAGGCTTTTAGATTTGTTAGATTCGTAACAAACAAGTTTATAAATAAGCTATATAGGTAATGAGACTTGTTAGTTCACACGACATAAGGAAGACGCCTCTTTAGGTATGTATTTCATGTCTGCAACAGAATTTGATGCGGTGTCCATCATCATTTCGAGAATTTATTCGGGAATGTTTGTGTGTATAATTGAACATTTATATTAAACTGAAATATAACAAAGAAGTCTCGATGTTTTGCTTAAGTCGTATATCCGTGCGAAGCATGGGCGGGTCGGTAGTTAGATATTTATTGATATCTGTAAAAGATAATTAATGCTAGATGTCTCCACAGCCGACTCGTTCATGGAAACAAAGTATTATTTAAATGGCAGCTTACAATTTGCTTCAATAAGGTTACCTCTGCAAACATTATGAGGTACGTCTGTGGCATAATAAGATCAAACTCGGCCCCCTTTTTTCAGTCACGAAACATTCGGTGCCAATAACGCTTCGCTATTTCTATATCTCATTTCGGCCACGCAGGTCATTTATAAAGAGGCGAGGCATAAATCGCCCCAGGCGGGGTGAGATTGAAAAATACACGCGAAAACATCTGTCGCCTAATATTATCGAATTACCCCCGTGCTGGTCTACGTGAGGAGTTGGAGATGAAACAAGTTGGTGTTGGTAGATTGGAACGGTTTCAGATCGTGTTTTGTTTATTTATCGGAAAATTTTCTTGCTTGTATTTTGTGTTTTAAAATCTTGATGAAAATATGTGACGTATATTTTCAGCTAGGGTATACTGTAATTGGGGAGAAAACCGGCCAAGTGCGAGTCTGACTTGCTTACGAAGGGTTCCGTTCCACACCGAAAAAAAAACGTTTCTTGTATGTAGAAACCCGTAATTTTTTTTTTGTTTTTGTGGCCATAGTAGTACACACTCTGTGAAAATTTTAAGTATCTACATAATACGGTTCAAAAGAACCCTGTGACAACCGGAGGAACGCACAAAGGAACCTTAATAGGGCCAGCGTCCACTGGCGGCTTGGGAAAGCAAGGGATTTTATGCGACGAATAGAAATGTAAGTTAATAGTATGAAAATAAAATTGAAATTTCAACGGCAACGATGCATCGGTATTCTTAGGCATACCGCGACGTCCTTAGACATCACCATTGAAATTTCAACTTTTATTTCCAATACAATTTAGGTTATATTTTTATTCGTCGCCTAAAAATACCTTGTCATGCCGTGCCGCCAATGGACGCCGGGTTTGTTTGTAATAGGCCTTAGTAATAGGGGTTGGTACCCTTTCGGTACGGAACCCAGAAAAGATATTCATTTGTATTTATTTAAAAAATGTTTGAAACACCTTACATTTTCCGACTGGACGCAAAAAAAGTTTGGACAGCAAAAAATTCCGGACGTTGCGCTTTGTCAAAAAAACTCGTGAAATGTTTAAAAAAAGAAAGCGTATCCTAATATCCATTGCCGTAAAACCCGCTCAGTCCAAAGTTTCATTCGTTTTTTTTCGCGCAAAGTAATTTTTTCTACAAACATCAATCTTAGTTGAAGGGAAAAGTTTTTGAAATGAGGTCACGGTTCCCCGCGAAATGCTGATGCCGACATTTTAAGCATTCTTTCTTACAAAACGCGAGGAATTTGTGAAAAACTTCAAAAAGTAGCTAAGCTTGTAGCAGTTTGCCGACCAGCGTGACCGATGTTTTATCTGCTTTTCTATACTTATCTAACTACCAGCTTATTACCGCGGAACTATTCCGATTTTGGAGATTATCCCACGAGAACGAAATATCAGTAAAATCTAAGTATATCCTAACCCAGGTCATGGTCTACCTTTGTCCAAATTTCATCGAAATCTGTTCAGCCGTTAAGACGTGAAAGTGTAACAAACAAACAAACTCACTTTTGCATTTACAATATTAGTTAGGATTAGCTCTAAAGAATTCCTGCAGGTATTTTTTAGCCGTGACATTTCATTCTTTGCTGCCTTTGGGTAAAAAGAAAATATTTGATCTTTTTGGTATTCAATTCATAATAATAATGGGTACTTAGCTTGGACCTTGTTCCCGATACCGGTGGGCTCCTATTTTTTTATATTTTTAAATCTTTTTATTTTATGATTTAAAAAAATATTTAAAAATGTAAATATATAAGAAACAAAATAAATAAACGAGTAATAATAATAATAAACATTTATTTCAGATCAGGTCCATATTCTTGTTAGTAACAATATACTTAATAACTAATGTTAATATACAAAACACAACATAAATTATATAACGACAAGAAGCCGCATCCATCTCTGCAGCATAATAATGGGTACTTAGATAATGTTCTTTTTTTATTAATAAAAGCTAATAAATATTACCATGGCTTGTGGTAAAAATACCAATCTTTTTAGTATAAAAATAAACTGAAGTCGGCACTCCACACCCAATCGCCCGATTTCATTCCATTTTGTGCATGAAATGCGAAAGATTTTTTAATATTTCACAAGTCCCTTTGAGAGAAACCAACAGTAACTGTTTTATTTCACCGCGATTACAATTTTATGATTTATGAATGATTCATCTATCGAAAGAACCCAGAGGTGTGATTATATAGCAAACGCTTTTCCTTTATCTTTATAACAATGGAAGATATCAGAAAAGAAAGGAAAAGGTGCGAAAAGTTATTGTTTGGCAAAATTAGCTGTCCGAACGATTGATGTATGACGATCGTGAAATAATATGACGAAGACTAACTAGGTTTTATTAATTTCATTCTTATTATTAGCTGAGAATTACTATGGATTTATTTTTAGACAGGTTAGCATAATCAGCCTATAATATTCTCACTCCTGGGACAGGCCACCTCTCCTCGAGAGGAAATTGGGCAGTAATCTATCACGCGGACCCAGTGCAGGTTGGTAGATGTCACATGCCTTCGAATTTTTAATTCTAGGACATCCCAGTTTCCTTACGATGTTTCCCTTCACCGTTTTGAGAGCAGTGGTGATGAAATTATTTACACAAAGTAAAGCGCCTGACTGGGTTCAAAACTTCTAACTCACGAACTAAATTCGTAGTATGTCGGGTCCATTTATGGCAATACAAACATTCATGAATTTCATCAAAATCATCATATCAGCTGAAATTCGTCCACTGGTGGAGGGAGATAAGCCTCCCCCAAGCATAAGGCAAATATTAATATAGATAAGACAATTGTTTAATATTTTCTTTTCATTTCCACAATGCATAAATATCAAATTCAAAATTCCACCGTTTATTAAAAACAAAACCAAAAAGAAGAACATTTAAAAACCCTGGCCATCAATAAAATCACTTCATACAGCCTGGCTGTCACCAAAGGCATCCATTATTATGACGTGTTACCTTAATGAAGGCCCATTAGGGTTCCCACTTTGTCATTATACTATAATAAAGCGTTCGATGACAACCCTGACAGGTAATAGACGATTGATTGATCGGGAAATGGTTTAGAATTTCAATTGCGATTCCAATTTCGATTTTTGATTGAATTAAAAATATCGATTCCATTTTTCATGAGTGAATGGTTTTTGTCGTTGCTAATGTCGTGTTTGGGGATTTTAATAATTGACTAGCAATTTTTTGGTACTACCGTTGATAACCTTTTTATTAGCATTTTGTATCGATTTGGGACCTCTACTTATACAGGATGTATCAGAAAGGTGTGGTAACATTTAAGGGTGTGGTACAGACCATCAAACTGATCAAGTTTCTCCATGGGACCAACATTGTAATCGCGAAAAAATACCTACTCGACCCTAATGTATGGGACGGCTGATTATTTTTAAACGTGTATTGAATGTTTTTAACGTAAGTATTTATAATAGAATAATATTGTGTTCTATTGTTATGTACGCGGCACACTGGCAAAATTTTTCTCTCACAAAAAAATAACAAATGAACAAAGATAACACAAGCAGTCACGTTTGTTTTGTCCTCGTTACAGAAAAATATGTTTCGTATTTTAAAAACAGCGAGAAGTCTAAATTACACCCAAGAGGCTTAAAAGAACTAAACTTAAAACATTACAGTGATGAAGCAAAAAGTATTCAAAACTTTTTAATGTTCCTCGGAAACTCCGAGGTTTGTTTGTGTCAGCTAACACGGCTTTTTTATTTTGACTGCTATACTAGTATTTTTACCGGGACATGCTTTTTGTTCGTTATTATTTAAAATACTTTACTGAAAGCCATTCTAAAGCAAAAAAAGTGTTAAATCTATTGCAATCAAGAATTTCAAGAATTTCATTGGACAGTAGATTTTCAAATTGGTAGAGTATTACTCTAAAAACAACCTACCTACGTATAATTGATAACCGAAAATGATCTATCTTATTATTTATAAAACCACACAAACACATAATATACCTACCTATTAAGGTCATACCCTACCTCAAATTTCTTAGCATGATCCTCCGTTATGCCGTATTAATTTAGAAATAAATATATGTTATAGTTGAGGATTGATGCCAGGTAATATGTTTGGCGAAAACACGATTAAGTACATATAATTTTCTCGATAGAAATCAAAGTTACCTCTAAACCGAAGTATAAACCGCTGGTATTCAAAAAATACTTCAAATTAGATCATGAAACTTTGCATAATAACTGAACTAACTATAAAGCAGGTCTTATATTTTTTTTTTTTAATTACCATTGTTTTAACCGATAAAACCATTTCCTTAAAGTATTCGAGGCTTGAGAGCCGCCAGCACCCCACCGCCAGCACTCCGTCTCGCTTTCACTCAGGCCGCGAGTAGTATGGTGCGTGCGAGATAAAATTTGAGGTAGGGTAGGGTCTTAATAAGTAGCAGTAGGTTCAAGAACAACGCCATGTGGGTGATTTATTTAAAAAAAACACATTCATTATTTTTGCCATTTTATTGGGTGCCATTACCTACTCTAACTTGGGTAACGCTCACAAAATAACATATTATCTACAATCACTTTTTATCACAGAATATTAAAAAAAAAAAAACTAAAGTACTTGTTTTTAGGACACCCGTTCGCCAACTGCCGAAAGGTCTAATGACCAAACTTATCCGTGGCTAATGTTTCTTTGAATACTCGCTTCGGTCCCATTACGAATAGAAACGAAATGTTGCTGTTTAAACAAGGAAGCTGAGTTCTTTTGGCATATCTATACTCCATTTGAAATAAGATTAGACATTTAAATAAGCCTTTTTACAGTCCGTTCAACCGATTTTGGCTTCTATACCGTAGGCATAAGGATGGCACTAAAAGCAAAAAAGTGATTACAATACCGATTGTTTACTGCAACTGCCATTTTTTATGCTACCAACGCATGTCAAAATCTTTTAAACGAACTGTAAAAAGGTTTATTCAAATATTTAATCTTATTTCAAATGGAGTATAGTTTAAAATCGAACACCTAATATCATAACATCACGCGTTGTTTCCCCAAAGGGTTAGGCACAGGTGCACCAATAGCACACCCACATTTCGCCAGTTATGTTTAAGTCCCGCGTAATAGGGGGCGAGCCTATTGCTATCAACCGGACACAAATCTACTGAGAAATTTCTGATAGAAAAACCTCGAATCGGGAATCGAACCCAGGAACTGAGTACCGCTACTCAGCAGTCGCAGCTCGCTTGCCACAGCTACCAATCCAATTGAGTAGTAGATACTTATAGGTACATGAGTACTAAAGTCTGTTTTTAGGGTTCCGTATCCGAAGGGTAAAACGGGACCCTATTACTAAGACTCCGCTGTCTGTCTGTCACCAGGTTGTATCTCATGAACCGTGATAGTTAGACAGTTGAAATTTTCACAAATGATGTATTTCTGTTGCCGCTATAACAAAAAATGCTAAAAAACAGAATAAAATAAATATTTAAGGGGGCTCCCATACAACAAACGTGATTTTTTGCCGTTTTCCCCTTCGTGCGCGAGTCCAACTCGCACTTGGCCGGTTTTTAATCTCGTAGACTAATTTGACATTTCAAGTGATTGTTGTTTGTTTATTTAATTTAGAGTTTGACATTCGCTCCTGTCAAATTAGTCTACGAGATTAAAAAACAGACTTTAAGAACTTTATATTTCTAGGAATTTCAGCAAGTTACAAATCAGATAACAATACTAGGTACACACATTTACCACAGTATAAATAAGTAACAGTGTTATAATCTTCATAGAAAACGGCCAAACCGACGCGCTTCGAAATCTCAGTATTTAACAGTAATGAGTGCGCGGTAGTTATGCACGGACGTGGAAGGTTTATCTACCCCGCGACTTTAGGTTATTATATCAAGGTCACTGCCGAGATATAATACTGTAACTTTATTATACTGTGCATATACATCGCATGTTGTTTCCCACGTTTATGAGAATACTAAGAATAGAAATAGATTAAGAAAGTTTGGGAGAGAATCGTTGTTTGTAATGAGGTTTGTCTGTTTAAATTAAACGCAGACATCGAAGTCGTACGGTTCTAATGAAATGTTGGATTAGGTAAATAAACAGAAATAATATTGTTACATTTTGCCTCTTTTATTATTATTTTCATTTATAAGTTTTCGATGTCTTTATAATACGTGGTTTGGGTGTCCACAACCCAGTTGCTGGGTAAAAACTGGGTAAAAGAACAAACATAAATAAATACACAGCAAGAGAGTCCCAACAAACACATATTGCGAATTCTATTTATTTTCATATACGTACAAAAAAGAGCAACGGCGCATCCCGAACTATTTACTTTAGTTTCCACGGTAAATATTTTTGGTCGATCGTAAACTTGGCCATTCAATTACAGGCACAAAAAACAGGCCACTGTAAAATAAACCTTTTGATGTGCTCTGCCGAGTAAAATGTATTGACATGTACTACGCTTCAGGCGGTTAAAGACATGCAATAAATAAATTACAAAAGTTCAACTTTTTTTGTTGTTGTAATGTTAGCCTACTCTGTCCTACTGCTGAGCAAAGGCTTTCACCAAATCCTTCCAGGCATCCTTTTCCAGGGCCACCTGGATCCAACCTTTGCGGTACGCGTCTAGATCGCCTCGCCATCTCTTCCTGCGCCTGCCATCCTCAAGCACTCAGTGTGGAGGCTGTAGTTCAACTTAAAAAAAAACTTGTTACGCAACAGACCGAACGTAGGTCGTGTTATTTTCAAAAATTATAAACACGCGGAATTTCCGCCGCGTAATTTTGGAGGTCGCTAACAATGGGCCTAGTTAGAAGGTTAAAAGTCACCCAAAAAGTGTCGGTGGTCGCTTATGGTCGATGAATTTATCAGGTGTTGTTTTGTATTGCCTTGATACCTAAACATAGATGCATTAGTTGCATATTTTGAATCTGCGAGGTACGCTGTGTCTTTGTTAAATACCTTTGCGCTGTTCCTGAAATATTTTAATTTTCAGGTTAGTTTCACGACTTGTAGGATATTACAAATATTTCGATGAAGATAAATAGTTTTTTATTCTTTTCACATCTCTTGTATACACCTATCATCCTAAATTAATCAAAACGGCTTCTCTAAATAGATATAAACCTGAGGCTTCCTAAATGTCAGTTTCTTGTTTCAAGCCGTTGTTCAAAGTGGACGTTTTTTGGAGTGGTTTTTCTGTAAACCTTTTATCGGTTTTCAACCCGTCCAACTCTCCTCTGTTAAGGTTAATTTCATCATCGAAAAAGGTTACCGTTTTATTTAAATTAAACGTGTTTGCTCTGTTATTTTTTATTATCATTGTGTTTTAATGGCCTAGGTGATTAATAATGATAATGTGCGACAATTTGAGATTACGTCATTTTCATCGTTTAATGATAGCTTTATGCTTGATATCCGGAAAATGTAATTTTCCTGAAATCTTGTTTTTCTAGAATGGAATTTGTTTTCGTTTTTCATGAATGTTTTCGCAGAATACATAATGCGAAATAAAAGGTAAGTTTTAACTAACTACCAAAGCGCTTACGCTGACGGTATGTAAACACACAATAAAACGAAAATACTGTAACAAAACCTCTACCTCTAATTCCCTAGTAATAGTCCATAACCGTCAAACTAAAAATAGTTCCCATTTTCCTTCTAGGAACACAAACCATTACATAGGAAATACCTCTTAAATCCTGCCACTAAAACAGCGCTGGCGTAACATTAACATTCGCTTGTTCCCTTAATTTCGCACAAAGCAGAACATTAGAGTTCGTTTTCAACAGAATTCGGCCGCAGGCTAACGGACTCGGAGCGACCGCAACACAGCGGCTTGTTTAGACTAAACAGCTAAAACTACAAATGGATATTTTGATGTAGAACCACGATTATTAGGACATTCTAGAAATTAAATGAGAATGGAATTGCTATGTTTGAATTTTGATGGTTATTTTTGAAAGACCATTTTATTGTATCAATACAAATAAGGAATTTACGTGTATTCTAAAATTAATTGTGTGTACGAAATTGTGACTAAATACTACATATTTGCTGCCGTCTTTGACATTTTGTTATTATTTCGGTTAATTATTTTGTATCTTAAATAATTTTTAAAAAAATATTTTTATAAAAACATACAAAAACGATTATTATTTAAATGCCTTTGACATATCTCGGGACCCTTGGGTCCCGGACCTTTGAAAGGCGTACGAGGGTCCGTAGTCAAATCGCAGAGGCCCCTTAGACATTTTTAAGTGTAGAGACACCAGACACATGTTTGAGTGTTGACTCGACTATTATTATTATTAACTATTAGTGTTTGGCATGAAATTGTGACATGTACTTGACTTTATATTTTCATTTTATTAATGTGACATTGGAAAGAGAGTAGGGAGGTCTTTGCCCAGAAGTGGGACAGAAATGGTTACAAAAAAAAAAAGTTACATTTAATTACCCTAAACAATTTTATACTTACGCCTTCTGGTGGGACGTAGTAGACCAACATTTATTTGCAAAAGATCAGTATAATTGAATTGAATTGAATGAATTTAATACTGTTTTTTTTTTATTTGGATAAATACTCACATAATTACAGGTAAATATAACTACTAACTAATTTGTAGTATCTACTTAATAATAATAATTCAATTGAATGATTCTCTTTGGTAATTTTCTCAGTGACGACACACTTAAATAAATAAGTCTTAGCTGTTATAACAATAGTTTACCGAACAGTTTCAGCTCAAAGTAAACTCCAAGTTGCGGCGGAATTGTGTTTCACATTGTTTATTCCACGTCTGCAGGCGTCGAACTCTTTACCTTTGTTCAAAACTTTAGCACTACCTTCTTTTCAGACAATTTCAGTGGAATTATACTGAAAGTTATAAAAATAGAGATATTTTTGAAAGTGTAGTTGTGTATGTTTTAAATGTCATAAATTGGAACGATTGTTTTAACAAATACGGTGTGAGGGAAATCGACATACAAACTTTGAGACTGTTACCATGAATTACGTTCTTGATTGTAGACCCCGCAATGTAGAATATTTTCGGTTATTAATTTAAAAAATCTGCTTTTTCATACAAAACTGCACGGTCAAAATGTATGGAACAGCAGGTTTCTTTTACTACTGGGCAAAATATCATAACTTAGCCAATTTTATTTTTACCATATCTAGAGTAATATTTTTATCAGCGCAGAAGGATCTATTCTGCCTTTTTATCATATTATATACCTACCTTACTAGCTGATGCCTGCGACTTCGCCCGCGTGGATGTCGGTTATTATATACTAAAATCTTACTCGAGAACCACTCTATCCATTGGTGAAAACAGCATGAAAATCGGTGCAGTAATTTTTGAGTTTATCGCGAACAGGACGACAGACAGACAGATGCAGCGGAGGACTTTGTTTTATAATTATATTAGATAGGACTCTGGTAAATTTCGTAGCACAAGACAATTTTATAAACTGTACTGAACTATAGAAGTGTACTTCGTTGAAAACCCCTCCGCATTCGAATCATCTCGGAAGCGACTGGAGTCAAAGGAAAAATATTTACAGATGAGTAGGTTGTACGTGTACGTAGCTCGAAAGGAATATTCTAGGAAACAGTAGTAGTATTTTAGCAGCTGTAAAAAGGTCCCACAAAACGAGCATTCATTGAAATATTATGTAATCTCATCATGAGGAGCTCGCGGCTAAGTAATAAAAACCGCACGGGTCGATCCATCAGGTTAAGCTACGCTTGCCGGGTTTGGTCCGTGGATGGGTGACCATATTTACATACTGAGACTCCTCCGTGCCTCGGAAAGCACGTTAAGCCGTTGGTCCTGGCTATCATTCGTGGATCTTTGACAGTCGTTACGGCTCTTCAGAAGCCCGAAAATCTAAAAACCAGTATTTCCAAACGGTATCGTGTTACCCAGTCACTAGGTTGTGGAGGTCAAATAGGCAGTCATTCCATGTAAAATACTGGTATTTAGCTGCATCCGGTTAGACTGGAAGCCGACCCTAACATATTGGGGAAAAGGTTGGGCAGAGGCTCATCAGACCACACGTTTTCCACTAAGGCGATAAATATACAAAGTTTATTTAAAACCTATGGACATGAGGTAGTACAAAACATTGGTAGAATGTGGCAGACATTTCAATACAAGTTTCAGAAGTAAAAGACAGTGACAGAAAGGATACTCTTTAATTACAAAGAAATAAAGCCTCTGGATGTTGTTTTTCTTTGTGACATTTTAATCAAAAGATTTAAATGTTTTGTGGACAGACTGTATGTTAAACGGTTGTATACTCCATTTGAAATAAGATTAGACGTATATATAAGCCTTTTTTACATTCCGTTCAACCGATTTTGAATTCTATTGCGTTGGTGGCATGACAAATGGCAGCCGCAGCAGATAGTTGGTATTGTGTAACTTTTTTTGCTTTTAATGCTATCCCTATGCCTACGGTATAGCTGTCAAAATCGGTTGAACGGACTGTAAAAGGGTTTGTTTTAATGTCTAATCTTATTTAAAATGGGGTATAGTTTGTCTAAACTAATGAGAAAAGATTTGATTTTTTGTTTGCTTGTTTCTTTTAAGCTTTCACGCTAAAATGGCTGAACGGATGTGGATGAAATTTTGGCACATGGGTAAACCGTGACCTGACCGTGACCTTAGGACATGGGATACTTTTTATCCCGATATTCCGATGGGTACGAGACTTATGCTTGTGAAACTGTGGAGCGCAGCTAGTTACAAATAAGTTGTAAATTATGTATTGGTCCAAAAAACAACTACTTATTTTATTTTTTCAACATACATAAGTTTTTTGTTTAGAATAGATATTTGTGATGATAAATTGAAGGCAGTTTCAGGAGGTACACTTACGGATGATATATCTACTAGGTAAAGTCAAGGATATTAACGGCTAAGCAAATTGACTACCTAGTTTAATTGTCCGGATATTCAAATCACAACTGTCATTCTCTGATAGTCATAAGGAAATTGCTATAAGACGGAAAATTGACGAGAGGTGTCAATTTGCTTAACAATTAATTGCCCTGACTGTACAAGAAAAACCTGTGCGAAAAACTTGGTTGAAAGGTAGAGAATGCCTAAGGCATTATTCCGCCTTTGTGTCATATTGTGTGCGAGAAGATTAAATAAATTAATAAAAACCGGCCAAGTGCGAGTCGGACTCGCGCACGAAGGGTTCCGTACCATTATCTATAAAAACGGCAAAATAATCACGTTTGTTGTATGGGAGCCCCCTTAAATATTTATTTAATTCTGTGTTTTAGTAGTATTTGTTGTTATAGCAGCAACAGAAATACATCATCTGTGAAAATTTCAACTGTCTAGTTATCACGGTTCATGAGATGCAGCCTGGTGACAGACGGACAGACAGACAGACAGCGAAGTCTTAGTAATAGGGTCCCGTTTTACCCTTTGGGTACGGAACCCTAAAAACCACTTCATTCATCTAATTGAAGTCATAACTATTTTTATTTAAAAAACGAAAACCTTGCTGCAGGTAAAAAATATTACAAAGACAGTTCCAGCCGCCATATTTCTCCAATCTGCGGTGAAGGAAGGGTCAAGCCTGCATATGATATATGAATAGATGTGCCCTTTCTTTGTTCGGGTTAGATAACCGCCGAGGATTCGTATTGTCGCTTAGCACATTAATCATTAAAATAGCTCCGAGGTTACCCCACAAAGTTTGGGGACGTTTCAAATGGATTGCCTACTAGCTAATACAGAATTGCGATGATGACATCCTTTTGGCGATTTGCAGACGTATTGTGAAATTTTTAATGTTCAAATTGAAGTCGAAAGCTGTTCATGAAAGAATATCCCATTTTTAATCCACGGAAATTTATATTTGCCCTCGGTTTCCTGTTAATAGATTGTCAATATGTAGATTCCTTTTAGATAAACACTGCAAGCAAGGTTACAATATATTCTTAGTTCTAGCATCTTTTATAAAACTATTCACATAAAGTTTAACAAAGAGACTCTTAATTTTATAACTGCCACCTTTTAGAAGCGGTAGGAATTATAAAATAATAATAAATAAAAAACTGCAGGAAAGAAAAAAAAGGAAAAAAAAATATAAAAAAATAAAAAAGGAAGAAAAAGTAATTTCTCTGTTTGTCTGTCAAGTGATAAGCTAAATGCAATACATAATACTTTATTGCGAGAAGCTCGTGGCTAAGTAATCGGCAGCTCGGGTCGATCCATCAGGTTAAGCTACGCTTGCCGGGGTTGGTCCATGGATGGGTGACCATTTTCACGAGACTCCTCCGTGCCTCGGAAAGCACGGTAAGCCGTTGGTCCCGGCTGTCATTTGTGGATCTTTGACAGTCGCTACGAGTCGTCAGAAACCCGAAAGTCTGACAACCAGTCTAACCAAGGGGTATCGTATTACCCAGTTACTGGGTTGTGGAGGTCAGATAGGCAGTCGCTCCATGTAAAATACTGGTATTTAGCTGCATCTGGTTAGATTGGAAGCCGACCCCAACATAGTTGGGAAAAGGCTAGGCAGATTGAATACTTTATTGCATTCCACATGTAGGTATTCTTCTTTTTTTTTTTTTTTTTGTTTGGGAAATCATGAAATGACTTCTCCCGCTCTGGGTGAAGCGGAAGGGTGTGTCAGACTCTTACTGACTAAAACTCACCCGTGTTCCTTCAGTTGCCTGTTGCCAGGGCCCCGGTATCCCTTTCGGACTATTCCGCAACCCTGGCGGGCATCGGTCCTAACGGACCCCGTCAGGTGTGCTAACATCTCTTTGAGACGCGCGTGGAACACGACGCGCCATCGACCCGGGCCTGGTCCTTATCGGACTGCGAGTTACCCATTGCTCGCCGTCCGCAAGCCCGCGCTATGGCGGCCGGGAATCCGCCTGGGATTTCCGACGCCCAGGGTGTCTCCAGCGGCGGCGGTTAGGGGCGTGAGGGCGCAAGCTTTGCCTCTCCCTCACGCGTTCCGCCTCCTCCTTCGCGAGCATCACTACTTCGCAGAAGGAGGTGACCGCCTCCCATGCCCTCTCGCTCCGTACCATGGCCTGCACCAGGGCCGGACGCGAGAGGTCAGTGCCGCCAATCGCCCTCACGAGGGCACGGCGGTGCTCCGCCCAACATGTGGGTATTCTGAGATGGAAAACTTATAATTAGATCATTATGGACCCTGTCGGGCACAGCAAAATAAGTCCAATCAGTAAACTGACCTCATAACTCACCCCTTTCAATATTCCCCATTTATTCATACTTCGATATGAACGTGTTAATGAGAACATATCACACCGTATCGTATGTTCCGATTGACTGAAGATTTTTCTTGAGGGGATCAGTTGTTTACGGTCCATGAGGCAGTCAATTTGTTTCTCCCGAGATAAGTAATGCCGAGAGCGCTCATACGTTTCTTTATTGCTGTGAAATATTGTTTTAATCTTGATTGATATTAAGCAAGAAATATTGTGTACTAGCTGCGCCCCACAATATCCGCGTAAGTCTCGATCCCGTGGGAATATTGGGATAAAAATTGTTCTATTCTTATGTTCTATTCCAGGTCTACGTCCACGTCTACGAATGTGACACATTTAAATTCGTTCAGCCGTTTTAGCGTGAAAGCGTAACAACCAAATAAACAAACAAACTCACTTTCACATTTATAATATTAGTTAGGATTAGGATAGGATGGTTAGTGCAGATTTGCTTGATAGGGGTAAAAATAATGGGTACCTATATTTGTTTCTTAAATTAGTGTAAACTTTGTGTTAAATTTTTCTTGTGCATTGGTAACCGGAGCTACCCTGAGTATAAGTTCAGTCAGAGTGGACCTAAAGGCTCTTATATACTGGGGCGATTTGTCGCGCGACGCCGTCGCATTGTTTTGTTAAAAGTCGAGTCGCGTGACAAATCGCCCCAGTATGTAAGAGCCTTAAAGGTACTCACGAAACGCATCCTGCAGTTCGCTCCTCAGTCGGACGTTGCAATGGCTACTTATGGTGGCAATCCTATCATTAAATGTTCCCAGTCAATTTTAAGAGTGATACAAAGAAAAAGACAATATTTATTGTCACAAATTCCATTAAAACAATTTCTATTGTCACTGATTTTATACTAAAAAAAAAAAAAAAAAAAGCTTTATTGACCCAAAAATATTTTACAAAAATGATTTTGGTAAACAGTAGGTACAATTCTGCATTTGAACACAATTCGAATGACCACTAACACCTAAACTAGGCCGAGCCTGTACCTTAGGCGTTAGATCTTTCCCGGGTAACTATCTACAGACGTGTACATTAAGATCCAATTGTATATTGTAAACAACTATTGCACATTAAACCAATACAATACATAATACTAACTAATATAATAAAATACAGATTAAACTGCGGGTACTCTGCGGTATTATAATAATTATGATTTCAATATACGGACAATTTAAGTTGGCTGTCGATTTACTTAGCATTTATTTTACTTGACTTTACATCAGCTTGCAGCTGCTATCATTGCTTACACTCGCAGCCTTAAACTTCCTAGGCTGCCTACATCGTAAGTGACAAGTTTAATGAAAATTTAAAGCGTGGATTTTCACAAGAGAACGTTTCACCTTTGAGTTCTTTGTCTTCGGTTTTATAACTCATCAACAGGTGAATCCATTCTGATGCGAAGTTTTGTTATGTGGTTTTAATTAAAATGTTTTAATATTTTCTGTGGAGGTGTTGTACAATGGCTTGTTTTGTAATCGCATTTAAACTTATTTTATTTTATAGAATATAATGTTACAGTGCTGTTTAAAGTTCAATTTGGCAACTGAAATTTATTTTATTTTATGATATGAAATTAACCTTCGAGCAACCAGTTATCTGGGCAATCTTCCTCATTTAGACTTTGCTTCCAAAATGTAGAAGAGAAAATTAGAAAATCTATTTAAGTATGTCAAAAGTTGTCAAGCTAACCTTACATAGCGCAGACAATTATCGTATTTCCCTCGATTTGCTGAGTTACAAAAACCCAGTATTAATATCTTTGTTAAAACCTCTTAAAATTGACTTTATTGCGTGCAAAAACATCGCAACATAAAGATAAAAAGTAAACAGTGAAATTGGGACATCATTCAAAAAATTACCCGTCATCAACCTTGTGAAGAAGCCTTGCAATGATGGCAGAAGTTTTGGTACAAGTCAGGACATTATGGAGTATATTTATGAGTTTCGTTTCTTCTCCTCTCATACATAAATGTGGATGTTAGCACTCAAACATGAACCTGCGGGGCAATTCCCTTATTTTTAAAAATGTTCACATTCACATCGCATTCGCAATCTATAAAAAAAACCATCAATTTACCAAAATTTTTGACAAGTTTAACAGATTGCGACTTGAATGTGAACGTTTTTTAAGTAAGAGCATTGGCTCTTTGAACAGAATTAAATCCGCATTTCGACGAAGTGCATGTCTTGCTACGCTGAAACTACGGCGTAGCTGCGTAGCGCTACGGCGTAGGTCCCATTCCAGCTTCGCACCCGCATAATTTTGCGTTTTATTTGCGACTGCGCCCCGCGGTTTTACCCGCGTAAGTCTCGATCCCGTGGGAATATTGGGATAAAAAGTATCCTATGTCCTATTCCAGGTCATGGTCTACCCTGTGCCAAATTTCATCCAAATCCGTTCAGCCGTTTTAGCGTGAAAACGTAACAAACAAACAAATTCACTTTCGCATTTATAATATTAGTTAGGATTATTTTCTTTCAGGCTGTTTATTCATTTAACCATTCCACCATTTGAGCACCATTTCAGCATCATTTCCTTCAAGACTAAGCGAATAGTAACTCCACACCTCTACTCTCATATTATCCTTGCTTCAACCAAAGATCCGCTTGTAACTTGTACCCCAGCTAAAACATTTCGGGTTATCCGGTATTCGGGTCACGAGTTCCGGCTATGGGCCGTGTCCGATGGATGGCTGCTCATCCCAGATCAATCGCCGAACGGAGGTGTTCTTAATGGAGATTTTACACGTGATTTCCGGAGACTTTGGCGTTTCTGCCAATACGTCTATGGCGGCCATTAGATCGAGAAAATTTGGCGTTTTTTCGTGGTGCTATATGGGTTTTGTTTGTGTTAAGTCATTGAGGTTTGTGAGGGAGTGTGTTAGTAGGTATAGTCTTAAGCTGACTACCTGCGCCCCGCGGTTTCACCCGTGTAAGTCTCGATCCCGTCAAAATATCAGGATAAAAGTAATCTATGTCCTATTTCAGGTCATGGTCTACCCATGTGCTAAATTTCATCAAAATCTGTTCAGCCGTTTTAGCGTGAAAGAGTAACAAAAAAACAAACTTACTTTCGCATTTATAATATTAGTTAAGGTTGAACAAACGCCACAGAATAATCATCTTTGTTTAATACGAGGTGACTATAATCTATAAATAAAAAATCTGCCTAGCCTTTTCCCAACTATATTGGGGTCGGGTTCCAGTCTAACCGGATGCAGCTGAATACCAGTATTTTACATGGAGCGACTGCCTATCTGACCTCCACAACCCAGCAACTGGGTAATACGATACCCCTTGGTTAGACTGGTTGTCAGACTTTCGGGCTTCTGACGACTCGTAACGACTGTCAAAGATCCACAAATGACAGCCGGGACCAACGGCTTAACGTGCTTTCCGAGGCACGGAGGAGTTTCGATATGTGAAAATGGTCACCCATCCACGGACCAACCCCGGCAAGCGTAGCTTAACCTAATGGATCGACCCAAGCGGCTGTTATTACTTAGCCACGAGCCCCTCTATAAATACTTAATATAAATTAAAGTCGGTTTTCATGTCTGTCTGCGTGACTGCGTTGTTCTTCTAGACTACGCAACGGATTTTGATGGCGCTTTCACCATCATCCATACTAATATTATAAATTCAAAAATAACTCTGTCTATTTAAATTATTTCAAAATTCTCTTACAATAGTAATTTATTATAAATTATTTAATTTATTCTTTAAAAATACTTAAACCCATTTAAAATATTTTTTATTATATTTTAATTGATTAATTTGTCTATCTGTCTGTACGTTATGTGTATGCCTAAACTACTGAACGGATTTCGATAAAATTTGGCATGGAGATAGATGGCATCCCGGGGAAGGACATAAACAAATTTTTATCGACACACCACGCGGGCGAATCCGCGTGCAATGTTTTCAGGGCATCCGTGCGAAGCAGCGGCGGGTATGTTAGCTAGTTAGGTATGTATAATTACCCCAAGCAATTTTCCCGCAAGGCAATTCGGTTGGTTAGTCAAACGTATAGAAATGAGCTTTATATTGTTTAAATAGCAAGAAGTCTAAAACCATCACATCGCTATACCAAAAAATAAAAAAACACAATATTAAAAACCAAAAAAATGATAAACGACGATCCCTAGAACAAAATACCTTCTTTCTCATAACGCAAGCGAAATAAGTTGAGTCATGGTTGCTTGAATGACGTTTTGTTGAAGCTGTGTGCGGTTAACGCAGATTTCTGAGCTTTATTTTTTCAGGTGATGGATTGCCTGTGTTTTCTTGTGTAATTTCCGGGCACTAATTGCTATGGGCATCCGTCATGGTTGCGGGCAAATGAGGAAAAACGGAAAAAACCCGCTAATGCCAGCCACAGCTGATAGTAAATAATTGTCCATGTTGCTGTACAGGTAACTACTTGTCGGTGAGCTTCTGAGATAAATTAGTTCATGGAAAGGTGAGAAAAGATAGTACACATGATGGTATACACCGGCTATAATTCATTTAACGGTCTACAGTCTTTGTTCTATAATATTGTATCAATGTGTATCCGTAATGTGTAACAAAACATAATTACGTATTACACATTAGGTTAGTACTTAATTGTAGCTACACATTGGTATAATAAGGGACAAATTGTCGACAGTCAAATTAATTCTTGTAGGTGTAAGTATATACATAAATACATGTATACATCTTTTCGAGGCTGAAGTTAACCTACTTTAGTAGGTACCTCGTTACAATAGTGCTATACACCTATGTTATTACAGACGTTGTTAGTTGAACACTAAATTGAAGCAAATTGGTATCTTTCCTAGAACACGATGCTCTAGATTTCCCAGGAGTGTTCAGCAATATATTAATGAATTATGTCAAAATCAAATATCAATTTATTATATTATATTATATATGATTTGTGTTTATGTGTGTACATATCATAACGCCTTGTTTCCCCGACGGGTGGGCAGAGGTGTACATTTAGGACACCAACATTTCGCCAGTTATGTCTAAGTCCCATGTAATTGGGGGCGAGCCTATTGTAATCAATCGTGCACAAATCTAGACTCCGGGTCTATGGTATGCTAGGTATTGTAGGTATCAGAAAAATCAAATAACACTGACTCGGGAATAGAACCCAGGAGCTTATAGTCAGCAGCACAACGAATGAAGAAAATGGTCCTTGTTTTAATTTCTCTAAGATAACAATTCACGTGGCAAACACTTAAAATACGCAGAATAATGTTCCTACGAGTAGGAACAGCAATAAAACAGGCAAATCGTTTAAGGTCCGACCAGACGTATTATTAAAAGATAACATCTCGGCCAGTTATAAAAATATTAGATTGGATTTACGTTGTGAGAACGAGACAGTTCCTGTTTTGATTGTCGTCTGGGATTTATCTTGATGCCCCTTCCCTCTTCTACGCCTTGATCACACGTACCGAGTAGATTGGGCTAGACAGCGAAATGATACTAGGCCGAGAGATTTGGGCGGACGAGTAGGTGTTTACATGTATTTTTTTACTTGGCACCGAGTCAATCAGTCGATTCACAAAAATCGCGAGGAAACTATAGCGTGCCGGGAACGACGTGAATGTGCCAAGTGGTGAGTTCACACAGAGCGCATGTTTATACCTGCCGAGTGGGCAAGTCAGTGTGGGGAAGTGTGGGAGTGGGCATTCGGTCTAATAAATAGAACAGGGCCCGAGTGACTGTATCGCCCTTTAACACTTTGCCCAACCCGGGAATCGAAGCGCTTGCAACCACTAGACTAACGAGGCAGTCAAACAGTATAAGCTGCTTAAACAATTACAATAAAAACCAGAGAACGTTAATAATGTTTTAATGATTTAACAGCTACACCATTCGAACAATGTCTAATCTCCTCACGGAAAAGAAAAAGAGAGTCGTAAGCGGAAAAAAATCTTGGAATAAAGGAAAAGTATTTTCATTTAAATTGCCAGTAAACTTTGAATTGAGTTTCGTTGAAGCAAGTAATCTTATTCTTGAATAATTCATGTAATAACGATTACTTTATAACTTTTGTCGTTTGAAAAATTACGTTTTAATTGTTAAATTGGAAAGAGTGTTGAAATGGTCGCGTTTCGATTAGCGGGTCTATTCTGCAAAAATCACACCGTGAAAAATTTGGTGAAGTAAGCTGTCATTCCAATTGATGCTAGGGATTGACACTATTGACAGTTCACTTCACCAAATTTTTCACAGTGAGATTTTTATGTATAAATCGGCAGGTATGGGTCCGTTAAAGTTGTTGGTCAAGGAAATTAGAAGTTAAAGAAATTAGAACTTAAAATATAAGATGCGAAGTTATTCAGCAGTCATAATACAGTGCCAGTGGAGTGGAAGAGCTTGTGGCTAAGTAATAAGCAGCTGCAGGGTCTATCAATCAGGTTAAGCTACGCTTGTCGCGGTTGGATCATCGAGACTGTCATTTGTAGATTTTTGACAGTTGTTACGCGTCGTCAGAACCCCGACAGTCTGACAACTATAGTCTTACCAAGGGGTATCGTGTTACCCAGTAACTGGGTTGTGGAGTAGAAGGGCCTGAAGGGCAGTCGCTCCTTATAAATTACTGGTATTCAACTGCATCCGGTTAGACTGAAAGCTGACCTCAACATATTTGGGAAAAGGCTAGACAGGTGATGATAATAGAGCGCCACGTAAGTGAACAAATGTCTATGTAATAATGTACACGTAATGGAGACAATAACATTTTTTTTTTAAATCTATGTTGAATTTTTACCCAACGGCAGCGAACCCTATGGATAATGCTTTTGTATGTCCAATTTAAAATATTTTTATAGGTATTCATTGCCACAGTATGCGATAATGTTTAAAAAAAATAACGTACAATTTCCATTGGAAAATACCTCTTTCCACTTTCAAAAAACCTCATGTACAAAAACACTTCATGTATTTTCATCGGAATACACAAGTTGGAATCCCGCCCTTCCTCTGTTCAATGCAAATAAAAGTGTTCTTTGAATCGATACCGCATCGTTCTGCTTGAAATTCACCTCTCAATACTTCAAAGGCATCATTACGCTAAATCATTACCATACAGATATGGCCTGGCTTTGTATCCTCGCTTGAAAATGTAAAACTCTCCATTTTAATATCTAAATAGCTGAGAATTTTATCATAATTATTTTTGTTGGGAAGAATTATTTTTAAACGAATTACGATTATTTTGTTATGTTACGATACTTTTAATTTTTATGTCACAATTATTAATTCCTTCATTTATATTTTTATTACTGATTATATAGCACAGTTTTTTTTTTTTGTTTCCCCATTATATATCGAGTATCGAGTATTTATTCGATCAGCAAAGAGATCTCGATTACTACTATATTATAGTTAGTAAGTGTAGCACTTTTGGTAGGTATTACAGAACTTCATCTCCATTTACGTTCCCATCTTTTTAATACCTACATGCTTATCTGCAAGTAAGAACATGCATAATTATGTAAACCTCCACGGAATAAGCGATTCAACCACAACCTCACAGTTCCACTAAGGCTGCATAAAATCGAGTATGTATCAACTCAAAGTTTCAAGCAAACAGCCCGGAGTTGGTCAGGTTTAAAATATGAATATAAATTGAGAAACTTTAGGGTTGCTCAAATCCAGTACCAACTTTAAAATTATTAACACGACAACCTTACAGATTTACGTGCTATAAATCGTTTTTGCTCTCCACAGAATAATGTTGGCTGAATATAACGTGTTACGCTGTATTCCGGAATGTTCTGTTGAATGACTGACTTGAATGAGGATATGGCCTGACCAAGATTATGTCTGGACTTTAAAAGAGACTGTGACCTCTGAGTTTGTTTCGGTCTTTCTTTTCAGATAGGAAACGCCGACCTCATCTAGCTTATTTTTAATATTTTTTTAAAATATGATTGATAAAAGTGATTCCAATAACCTATTTGCAGAATAGACAATTTCATTTCATTTCAATGAAATACAGATTTCAAAAGCATTCAAAAGCAGACATGACATGAATGTTACTAAGTTACGACAGTTAAACATACAGCGTTTATAAGGAATCTATGGGCTCATTTATGTAAGAGTGTGGTACAGACCATCCAATAGAACAATTTTCGCCATGTTGGTCCCTTTGGTTGGTCGCGCTGTTGATCCCTTGGAGACAGTTGTTCAATTTGAAGGTCTGTTCCACACCCTTAAATTATAACCACACATTTTTGAAAGACGCTGTATAATAATTTAATCCATTAAATAAAATAGAATATTATATGACTATGAATAGTTTTTGGGATTGGAAAAAGACGAAATCCCCTTGTTCAGACACATCACGAATTCTTAACTTTCATCCCACCACTAGAGTACCAAGCCAAACACACTTCAGGATCCTAGACGGTACTAAATATTTGTCGCACATTTCAAATAAAAGTTTAGTTGAAATAGTTCATTCGGATCACGTGTGCTGTGCGCGAGTGAACGAGAGTGTACGGAACCCACCGACGAATCGGTGAAGACGGGAATTTATTTGTGTCCCCAATCAGCCCTCAGACATTTGAAGACAAAGCGCTTTCTAGAATGTACGGAATTACTCAGACGTTTTGTTTTTTCATTAAATAAATGGAGGTTTGTATTTTTGAACGGCAATGTAATTAAATTTTTATTTGAAGCAATTTCAAAATATAAATAGAAGTTGGAAAATTACTTTTGACTTTGACTTTTAAAGTTAGTATTGAGACATAAAAGGTAAAAAATGTTTTTGAAAATTATGCACCAACAAATATAATTTAATATAGATTCCAAACTCCAGAGATTGCTTTCCCAATAATATAAAAGACACGCCAGGTCCATCATCTGCCTAGCCTTTTCCCACCTATGTTGGGGTCAGCTTCCAGTCCAACCGGATGCAGCTGAATACCAATATTTTACATGGAGTGACTACCTATCTGACCTCCACAACCCAGTAACTGGGTAAACGATACCCCTTGGTAAGACTGGTTGTCAGACTTTCGGGCTTCTGACGACCCGTAACGACTATCAAAGATCCACAAATGACAGCCGAGACCAACGGCTTAACGTGCTATCCGAGGCACGGAGGAGGAGGAGTCTTGGTATGTAAAGATGGTCACCCATCCACAGACCAACCCCGGCAAGCGTAGCTTAACCTGATGGATCGACCCATGCGGCTGTTATTACTTAGCCACGAGCTCCTCACCAAAAAGATACGCCAGGTTATTAAAACCAAAAAAAAAGCAAAAGTCATCTATCAAAAGTATCATAACTGGGTCAAATACCTCGCAAAATATATATTTTTGTTTCTGCAACCGTTCATACATCATTTCTCTGACGTCCAATTTTCTCTTCCTAATATCATTTTGTACGTTCGACTCGTAGTTTACCTTAAATTGTAATACAATATATTTTGTTAAGATAAGGTATTAGAACAGTAGGATGCCTCATCTCTCATTCAATACGATTTTGTAAGTAATCAAATAGTCTACCCATAGTCTACCACATTTTGCGTTAAAGCTACCATTTCCTAGAAAAGCGCTGGCCAACACAAAGCGTCCGCAATTTACCGGGGAATGAAGTCACTGAAACGTTATTTATGAAAGTAAAATACAATAGACGTAGATATATTTAGTAACCTATTCCGCTTGACTATTCTTCAAGAGTCCTAAAAAACCCTGTAAGAAATCGACACGTGTTTCACCTCTCAACGAGGCATCCTCAGGATGACGATTGACCAATTGCAAACCAGAACGCGACGTGTTACCACACCGAGCGCTGGACGCAAAGTCCAAAGTTACTTTTACAGGTTACAGGGTTTTTTGGGACTCTTGAAGAATAGTCAAGCGGAATAGGTTACTAAATATATCTACGTCTATTGTATTTTATAATGGATTTCCGCAAAGTCACGCCTTAATCAATTAACTATTATGAAAGTAAGTTGGTGTGTTTTCCTAGCGAGCGTTTTTGGCACCGTAAAGTCAAACCCATCATTTTTATGACAGCCGTCGGCCGTTATTTAGCGGTCACAGGTCTTCTAGGAAACAGTAGCTTTTAGTAGTAGTGCCAGTCCCCACGAAGCCGCTACCGCGCCGCCGCCGCGGCTCTAACCAACCGCGCCGCGACCGCGCCGCCGTCGCGCTTCTAAGTTTTGTACACGGCTCCGCTGCCGCACCGCGACCGCGCCGCCGCTGCGCCGTTCCGCTTGATCGCCGGCTGCTTGCAAAAGTGCAAGCGGTGGCGGCGGCGCGGTCGCGCTGTCGTTTGGCCGGGCACTTAGGATTAATTTAGCTAAGAGCTTATCCAGATGAGGCGTTCAATTCTTACGCGCGAGTCAACTCGCGCGAAAGAATTGAACGTTCACGCGAAAAACGCGCTTCTGCATGTGGACGGAATGTATGAACCACTAGTACCTCATAATCGCGCGATTGTCTACGCGTCAGTCAACTCGCGCTTAAAACGCCTCATCTGGACAAGCTCTTCAGCTCTCCCTCTCTTATGCGTAGGAATACATTATTTTTAAATTTTCTTCTTTTTACCTGACAGACCAAAAGGAGGATCGTGTCTTTAACCATAATGTTAATAAGTACTTAAATCTTTATGTACAGTCACGGACTTTAATTTATGAGCCACCTGGCACTGTTCGTATTTTAGCCGTGTAATGCAAATCGGGTTTATTCGGTTCCCGACATGGAAAGTCATAATTTCTTCGTATTAGTAGAAGAAAATTATATTTAATAACTTTGCAGGTTGGCTAACCTGAGAGCCAGAACTACAAACTTGACAACAGAGTGACTACCCAAAGTCAACCAATTGCAGGTCTAGCAACAGTAACCTAGCAACGATTTTTTAAGCGTAGCGATAGTAACGTTAGCGTACGGAGAAATATTAATCGTCATTTTGGCAACTTCGAAATTAACGTCTCTGACATCGACATTTCAACTGTCACTTCTTCAATTATGTTTTCAGAATAATCGAGTTAATGAGCTCTGATTCAAAGGAGGTCAGTATCAAATAGATTGGATAACCTTAATGCAACATTTTATTTAATTTTATCATTGAGAACTTATTAGTCAACCTCTATGGTCTATTTCCGATTATAAGTAATTTATTTTTGTCATCTTGTTTACGAGCGTGCGGTTTTAGTTCGTTCGTTGAAAAGTTTGAAGGTGGCTTATCAATTAAAGTCCGTGACTGTACCAAGTCAACATTTCCAACAATAAAACCGGCCAAGTGCGAGTCGGACTCGCGCACGAAGGGTTCCGTACCATTATCTATAAAAACGGCAAAAAAAACACTATTATTGTATGGGAGCCCCCTTAAATATTTATTTTATTTTGTATTTTAGTATTTGTTGTTATAGCGGCAACAGAAACACATCATCTGTGAAAATTTGAAAACTGTCTAACTATCACGGTTCATGAGATACAGCCTGGTGATAGACGGACAGACAGACAGACAGCGGAGCCTTAGTAATAGGGTCCCGTTTTACCATTTGGGTACGGAACCCTAAAAACCAGTTGTATAATTAGGGCACATGATACAGTTTAAATTAATCTTGAAGTAATTTGCATTTAGCGGTAAGCGAGCTTAAGTTACGGGCCGCTGCTTCCGCTGTAGGCAGCGCTGCGGTCGTATTATATGGCCCAGGAACATTCCCTGTAATACATGCTGGTTACTCCTGTACTTGACTGACTATTAAATCGTGCAGGCTGGCCTAGAAACTATTATTTGAGTCAGCCTAGGTTTTTAGCTTCGTGACAAAACCAGGTCCATGATTTTTGGTAAAAGTACCAACTCCAAAATCAAATTAATTCGGTAGAAGGGTCTTGCTGCAGCAACTTACTCTAACTAAAAACTCTCATATTGCATTGAGAGAATATATTCAGTACGCTAAAGTGTTACTCGTTTGCCTGCAGTGCACCAACTTAAGTGTTAAAACCGCTTAGATTTCTGCTGACCTTGTTAAGATCCTAGCTTGGTGTTATTTCCCCCATTTTACTATATACTTAGCAGTTTAATCGTATACAATGTTGACAATCCTTCGCGAAGCTTACGTAGCGATGTGCCATGCGGGTCATGCTAATAAAATTAAGGTTTTGTTTGAGTGGCAACATCGTTAAGGAGGCAATATTGCCCGATAGCGTGCTTTTAATGAGTCCGCTTCGGTTGGTTATACTGTCACGATGTTGTACGTACTTTAGGTTAGTAGGTGTTTCAGAAAATTGCAATATTATTTTGCACGAGTGCAATGGCGACATGGCAAAATATCGAGATTTCTATGCTTTATCTAAGTTAAATATTTATGGACTCAGAAACAGATTAAATTCTCTAAAAGATGGTGAAAACCGCATCTAAATCCAATGAAGTTATGAAGAACTAAGTGGTCACACTGACCGACAAGAAAAAATAAAGAAAGAAAAATTGTTTATTCTGCACAAACTACATTACAAAATAAAAAAGATATTAAAATATCAAATTACAAATTAGCCAAAATCCACGTATTCACTAGTTAAAACTTATAAAAGTTTGACAAAATAATATTGTGTATTTGTAAAAAGTCTTTATTTTATAATATTTATAGTTAAAGAAGAATTAAAGATGTTATGATACGATTACATTTCATGTTCTGCTGAAATACATGCGATGCTTGCTTACTGCATCTTGGCATAATATTCGTGAGTTCCATGGAGTCATTGCGATTTAAGAATACCCAACTTTGAAACTACCTACAAAGATATTGAAAAAGTCATTTCTGTGCTTGCCAGGTTTCGAATTTTATCCTCCGGGGGCGCCGCTGGCTAGAACTTAGGGCATATTCTTTCTGTTATTGATAACCTCCCTATCTTATCGGTTTAGTTATAACTTACGCAGCGTGAGGCATCTAGAAAGGGTCATATTTTAAATTTTAATTGTATTTTTCATTTATGAGGGTTGGTTCTTTTACTGTGTTTTATGAAAATTTAAATGATTTAAACATCTTCATATATTATGATACCAAAATCGTAAAATAAAAAATGTACGAAATAATACAATAAATACAAAAATTCTGACAAGAAATTGATTAAGGCATCAATTAAGCTGTTCCTTTCTAAGTAGAGATCTTCCACGCCTTAAGGATAAGTTCTGCTCCACGTTCAGCGATCATAGAAACAGCGCCGTTGATGTTGCCGCTAATTTGCGCTGGCATTACGCTTGCATCGACCACTCTCAATCCATTTACGCCTTTTACTCGCATGCTAGTGTCAACGACCGAACCCATAGCACAAGTGCCCGCAAAATTCCACATTGAACTAGACATACCCAATGCATAGCACTCCCAGAATTCGGCACCGGACTTGCCTGAACACAGCCCCATATCAACCAGCGTCGCATTTACACTTCTGAAGTATGTCGTGTTTAACACTGAGACGAAATCCACCAAACATTCACCCATCAGCTTCAAGTCAGATTTATCGCTATAAATTCCGGTGTACACCAGTGGATCGACAGTATGCTCAGCGCTTGCAAGTAACACCTGACCTCGAGATTTCGGCTTCAACAAATTAGGTACAGCAAAAAACGTCGTCTTGCCAATACCTGCTGCATAAAATCTGTTGCAGATGTCATCAGAGTACTTGAAAACGTTGACACAGACCTGAAGCAGTGCGGGCGAGTCGTGTGGAAGAACTAGGTTCATACTCTGGTAGTCAGGATAAGTCTGTGATTTATTAAGCGCCACGTACCCAGTTGTCATTGGTAAAGGAAAATTGTATGGGTTCACAGACGGGATGGGTTCATCGCTCGCTTCCATTTGCATTAATACAACTGCAAGGAAGTGGTCTGTTAAGTTTTGGCCAACAGGCAAGTCGGCGACCACAGGGATTTTAAGAGACTTGAGGTGTTTCTTAGGTCCTATACCAGACAACATTAACAGTTTGGGGCTGTTGATTGCACCAGCGGACACAATCACTTCCTTCTTCGCATACAGTTCATACGACTCACCACTAGACGTTGTTAGTTGTACACCGTGAGCAGTGCCGTTTTTAATTAAAACCTTTGTGACTCTAGTAGATGTTGCAAGGCAGAGTTTTGAGCGTAACCTCGCAGGTCCTAGGTAGGCGATTGCGTTACTCTGACGAACTCCGTCACCGATTGTAAACAGAGGCTCAGTATAGCCAAGAAATGAATTCTCCGATGTTATGTCATCTACAATCCTATGCCCGAGCTGTTTAAAAGCTTTCAAATAGTTAATATTGGTATCGCTGTTTTGTCTAGTTATTTTTAAAAAACCGTCTGTACCATGGAGGTTGGCGTAAGGTGAATCTAGCAACTCTGGGTCGGTCAAATTTTCTAACTTTTTAAAGTAAGGCAGAATATTTGTATAGTTCCAGCTGTCATCATTTAAAATCGTTGCCCATTGGTTATAGTCATTGGAGGCTCCTTGTAGATATACCATGTGGTTGCTTGCAGTGCTGCCTCCAAGCATTTTGCCTTGCTGTAGTTCCACGTGGGAGTTTTGTAGGTTTTGCGCTGTGTAGTTGTCATTCACTGATGTTAAGTTATAATCGTAGATCGAGCTCGGAAGCACCGCGAATGTGGCTGGCATCTGCGAAGGATAGAGCATGTGAACAATATTTTTTTTGAAAATACATCGCGTAGGAATTAATGAACTTCGGCAGACTTCGGTAGGTACTTTTTTTCTATTCCTTTTTTTGTTAAAGTATTTTAGACTGCCTCGTTGGTCTAGTGGTCGCAAGCGCTACTGCTAAGCATGAGGTTCTGGGTTCGATTCAGGTCGAACAAACTATTATTGGGTTTTTCAACAGGAATTTCTCAGCCCGGAGTTTGGAATTATTGTGCCCGATTGATGGCAATAGGCTTGCCTGCTATTACATGGGGCTTAATTGAAACATAACTGATGAACTGTGGGTGTGGTATGTATAGGTACACCTCTGCCCTATCCTTCGGGGAAATAAGGCGTGATGTTATGTTCTGTTTGAGTTAAAGTATTTTTAAAGCAATAAAAAACTGTTGCGGGATAGTCCGAAAGGAATACCGGGACCTTGGCAATAGGCAACTGAAGGAACACGGGTGGGTTTTAGTCAGTAACAGTCTGACACGCCCTTCCGCTCCACCCAGAGCGGGTCGGTCATTTGATGATTTCCCACGTAGGTGATTTAATTGATTTTGACTAAAAAGATGCCTTACTGAGATGACGATTAATGTAAAAGTATGGAAAAAGATCACATAATCCGCCGACAGCAAATAAATTGGGATGGGCCCAATTTATTTGCTATGATTTAAAAAACTTTTAAACTTACTTCTGCCTCGAGTGGTGCATAAGGTCCTTGTTCGATCAGCAGAACGTTAACGCTGCTGTTTGCTGAGAGTCTGTTCGCCAGAACTGATCCTGCTGCGCCGCCCCCCACGATAATGAAGTCATAGGAAGTAGCATCTGTGAATAGCAGAGCAGAGATTATCGTGGATATATTCACAAAATTTATAAGTAGACTAAAGATAATAATAATATAAACTCATCGTAATAAACTGCTTGCCCTTAAATGCTATCTTATTATTTTGAGAGATTGGGACCTCTGAGTTTGTCTCAGTGTTTCGTCTCGAGAGTAGCCGTAGCTATAAGAAAAACCAAACTCAAGTACTGTAACTGTTTGCATATATCTACTAAATGGAAAAAAAAAAAACATAATTATGCAACTTTGTAATTTTTGTCTATAAATACCTAATAAAATTCAAAATTGTATATCATGCCATTTAAAAGTATCTTATTATATTTTTTGCTTAAGAGGGTAACTCAACTCAATCACGAGATACATAGAAAAAAGTAATATTTAAAAAAAAAGTATATTTTGTAGGTCTCGGGCAGACATAATAGATAAAATCGGTGCAGATAACGAATTAATGTCATAGAATGTTGGTAACATAATACTTAAAATGACCCCTGTTCTCTCAGAAGGTGAAGGGAGTCACGTTTCACCAGTTATGGTAGAATATTTCTATTAATTGTTCAGTGTTTTAATTGTAAAGGTCAAATAGCAGTTGCCCGATTTCAGCAGCAGACCTTGAAATAGCTGGAAAAAGCTATACAGAAAATTATCATAAACTTACTCGTAAGAGCACAATCAGTTGGATAGCGCCACGCTGTGAGCGCCAAGGAACTGACCACTGTGAACGCCATCTGTATGGTCTGGATCTCAGACAGAGCTACAGCTGCAGCCGACATTTTACTGTTACACGAAAACAAAATACTCAATACGTTTAGTGCTAAACGAATTCTCAAAGCATCTCTATGTTTTTGTCAATCGTTTGAAAATGACAGGCCGAATGATGCATGATAAGTGGGCCTTCAACTCAGTTTTATTATTAGAGCAATTTTTTTGGCAAAGCTATTTGCCATAACTTTGTACATTCAACCACACGGACGTGTCGTTGACTGTACACACTGTGTTGTATTAGTTTTTTTGAACCAGTTTTTAAGGCCTAGTACGGAGTTTTTAACGTGTTTTTTTTTTTTTGTAATACAAAATAAAGTAAAACTTACTGCTTGTTTGTCGTCTGACGTCTAGATTACATTAGATTACCACAGAAACAAAACTATTTATATGATAATTTAGAAGGTGGGGTAAAGACGGTAAGGCTTTGTATTAGATTACTACTACATAATTAAGTATCTATCTATAGATATTAATATATTATGATAAAAGATAAAATATCTAAAGAAACAATAACTCTAATTTCATTTAATCTATATCTATAAAATTATTTTATAATTGATTAGTATCTGGCTCCATCAGATAAGTAGTCAGTCTTTCATCTACACTCTCTTATCAGTCAATGTTATAAAAAAATGCAGTCACCGAAATTTTTGGAATTATTTAATCATAAAACTCAGTCTATGACCGTGCAGTATCCAAAAATAACTCTTTCATACGAGGAAGAAGCCAACAATAATAATAAAATAAAGTTAAAATATACAACCTACCAAAACCAACAATACATAACTAATGAGTCCAAACACGATGGTGCTATCTTGTTTGACTGAGGAATTCCAATGGCCAACTTCTGGCTCCATTATCAGACCAGCTCCATGATACCATTTTTTCAAAATGTCTCGGTAGTTGTATAAGTATGCCCAGTTTCAGCTCAATCGGAAGCCAGGAAGTGCTTGCTATAGCGAAAGGCTCCTATCTCAGCATAATGCAGCGAAATTAAAAAAAAAAAATTACCAACCGTAGCCGAGCGCTGGTACTCTAATAGGGCCCGCTGTAATGCCACGGACACGCCCACGGACATAATATATAAATCCCACTAGTGGACTACAAAATAAATTTAAAAAAAACAATAAAAAAAGGCCCCAGGCCATGATCATAGGCAGCAGATTCGTTCGCAATGTGGTTGATGTTACATCTCTGAGGCCGTTGTTTCTCGATGGTGTTCGCATTGACTATACCGAAACCGCCAAAAGATCTGGGTGTTATAATTGACTCCAATCTTTCGTGGCGTGCTCAGGTCAATGAGGTTAGTCGAAAGGTACATTTCTCCTTTCATTCGCTAAAAAGCCTCCAAAGTCTCCTGCCCTTGAAGACTAAAATTTCCTTGGCACAAACACTTATTCAGCCGATTATAGATTATGCCGACGCCTGCTACCTGGATGCTACTGAGGAGCTATTAAACAAGCTTGAGCGCTTGCAAAACTTGTGCATTCGCTTTGTTTTCGGTCTCCGAAAATATGACCATGTTTCTCACCTTCGCAAGGAACTCAAGTGGCTCCCAATCCGCCTTCGCAGGAACACTCGGATTTTATGTCTTCTGGTTGTTCAACTTCTTACACAACCCGTCCTATCCGTCCTACCTGCGTGAGCGTTTTTCTTACGCTCGTCCTAGTGACGTACCGCGTAGATCTCACCTTAGATCCCTCCTTAAATCCCATCCTCATAAAACTAGCTATTATTCTTATTTCTTCTCTGTCCATGCTGTAAGATTGTGGAACTCACTTCCGCCTAGCATTCGTGATCTGAAAACTGTTTCTTTATTTAAATTTCGTGTAAAAGAGCATTATCTTTTCTCTCAACTATGAGTATATAATTATATAGGTACCTATAGTGTATTTATGTTTATATATTTAAGCTTTATGTATTTATTTAAGTATATGTTAATTTTCTTGCGTATATGTGTAGGTATATTTAATATTTTAGTTAAGACTTCGCATAATCATGTTTTTCTCTTCTTGTTCTCACACACTATTGTCTACATTTCTTTCTCATTTCTCCTTTCGCAGGTGTGCTGGAAGAAATTTCTTAAGAAATAAGCAGTACCTTTGTACTCATATCATAATTATGTCATATCTCTTTGTATTTTACTGTGTGTACATAAATAATAAATAAAATAAATAAAAAATAATACTAAATATATCTATGGTGACAAGCGAAGGGACGCCGCGGGCGCATTCACGCATTGCGAATCTGGAGTAATATTGATCAAAGATTAAACTGTGGATTTAACTGCCTCTTTTAGCAATGTTCTGTCTAAACTACGCTACGTATTGATACAAATAAAACAATGAGGTAATAAGGCAAGAAAGTGGTACTATAAATAATATAAAGTATCATTGTGTTGTGAGTGTTGCGATTGACTGTGTTTAGTTGTAAATCGGAAAAAGGAGATTTAGACACCAAGTATAACAAATCGATTGAAGCAAATCTTGCCGCTAAGAACATAAAACTCCGCTAAGGTCTCCAATACCAACTGCTTGCAGTTCCCGAAGTACCAACCTACCAATGCAAACATCAGTTGTTTATACTCCTGGGCCTATAGTAAATTGCGAGAATCGTATGTAGGGCACAGACTAGTGTATAATGAATGCTTTGTTTACCATTTGGCCGGTAGGCTGCCAACTTGTCATTACTTATGGTTATGTCCATTACACGCATGCGGCTTTATGCGCTGCCAATGCAGTAGTAATTTAGATTAACCTTTAAGTAGGAATGAGCATACATGACGTAGTTTCAATATTTAAGTTATATTTTTTTCCCATGTGTGGGAATTTTTGTGACAACTTAAATCAATCAATCTGCCTAGCCTTTTCCCAACTATGTTGAGGTCGGCTTTCAGACTAACCGGATGCAGCTGAATACCAGTATTTTACGTGGAGCGACTGCCTATCTGAGCTCGATAACCACGTAACTGGAAATATGCCCCTTGGTAAAACTGGTTGTCAGACTTTCGGGCTTCTGACGACCCGAAACGACTGTCAAAGATCCACGAATAACAGCCAGGATCTACGGTTTAATGCACGCAATGCTTTTCGAGGCACGGAGGAGTCTTGATATATAAAGCCAACCCCGGCAAGAGTAGCTTAACCTCATGGATCGACCCGTGCGGCTGTCATCATTTAGCCACGAGCCAACTGCCCATTCTTTTGACGTTACCTAAGCCTTTAGTTGCCTCTTACGATATCTTCTTGCTCTATTCGAGTACCTCATAACAATACGTTTCCACCTCATGGTAAAGTACATAAATGTAACAACAATTTCCAAATAATAGTACATTCTCTAATCCAATTTCACAGCTATCGTATTCCAGAAACTTACACCAAAATCGCATTAAATGCTCGCTTCATAAACAAGGCACAATATTAAACTGGTGTTATTTACCACAAACGGGATCAAACTAGTACCTTTAATGCGAATTCTGTACACAGAATCCCATTCCGGACTCCACATAATCACGTTCAAAACCGTATAGCGAACATGTACATTGAAGTGAGCCACAAATATGCTTAAGTTTTGGTCGTTATACCTACATGAATATCGAGGACACATTACCTCGAGCGCTAATAGCCAATATCTGCCGCCGAAATTGCCTTCCTAACGATATTTCTGCTGCATGTAATAAAATCCATAATCCTATTACGGAGTGGAATCGTTTTTGCCCCACGTGGACATAATATCGGTCATAATATGAAAAAAATATTACTTTTAAATGTCGATGTGTAGAACGTTTTATGAATAATTTATTTTGAGTCCAATTTACGTTTTAACGGTCGGCCGAAGTTTAATAGTTTTTTGTTTACATGCCGGCCGTCAATTGTTATGGTTAGCGTTTTAACTATGCAATTAGTTTGAGCGAGCTTTTTGACTTTGTTATTGAGCTATTGCTCGATGGTTATTGCCCAAAGTACGCTAAAACAAAAAAAATTGGTATAATATGTCTGCTTAGCATAGATAAAAAGGGTTGAAATTCAAAGTAGGTATTTTAATTATTCAATCCACAGCTTTTCCAACCTCAGCCTTAATTTTTGCATAAACTAGTAACTGGTTAAGAGATTGATGAAACTAATTCAATTTGAACCCAACTCTAACGAGGTAACCGCTCTTTGGGAAAATTTTTGACTAACAATGCGGTTCGGTTTTGTACGGAGGATAAAATTTACATTTTTCAGAATAACATTCTATTCGTGAAATTATCTAAAGAGTATTATAATTTAAGCTGAGACAGTTACTGTGAACAAAACAGGAAGTGAAAAACAAAACACTTTTTTTGTTTTGCAGGCGGTGTCGACGCCTAAATGACGACTACGCCGTAGCCCGCGTAGCAATGACGTGTTGCTACGCAGGCTACGGCGTAACTCGCTTTAGGTACGGTTTCCTAGAGGAGCGGTCGCCGTCACATCACGGCCGTAGTGACGGCTGTCATGAAAATGATGGCAGCGGGGTTTGAATTTACGGTGTCCAAAAACGCTTTCTAAGAAAACACAACAACTTAATTTATAAATAACGTTTCAGTGACGTCATTGCGGTAAATTGTGGACGCTATGTGGTGCATAAGCATCATAGCATAATCAGCCTATAATGTTCCCACTGCTGGGACACAGGCCTCCTCTCTGTGAGAGGGAGCGGGCCGTAATCTACCACGCGGGCCCAGTGCGGGTTGGTAGATGTCACATGTCTTCGAATTTTTGGTTCTAGGACATGCCGGTTTCCTTACGTTGTCTTCCTTCACCGTTTTTGAGAGCAGTGGCGATGAAATAATTTACACAAAGTAAAGCGCCTGTCAGGGTTCGAACCTACGACCTACGACTCGTAAGTCGTGGCCGTTACCACTGGGCCACCACTGCTCTCTCTATGTGGTGGCCACCACTTTTTTAGGAACCCGTAGTTTTAGCACTACGATCTCTTGTAATCAACATTAATATCCATACCTTTTCTGTAATATTTTCGACCGTTTAAACGAACCTATTTATACTATCAAACTTTAGCATCATTAAAAATTTGCCACAGTATCTGACTCCGACAACCATAATATCACTAATTGCAATTTAATGGACAAACAAACATCCCGACCAAAGTCTCGTTAGTACCGAGTGATATAGTGTATAATCGATCACTGCAAAGGTCAGGTTCTCATTAACTTCTTAATTAAGAGCCAAGAACGTGATCCGAACGGTAATTTTTAACTTTAACAACCGGGAAAGCGGCTTTGATATAATTTGGAAAGTTTTATTATTTCGTGTAAGTACTTAAAATTCTATTTGAGTACGAAATAAAAAGTGTAATGAAAATTTTGTTAAAGGTTTCCGAATTTGAATTCTAATTGGAAATGGGAATGAGGAGCTCGTGGCTACGTAATAACTGCCACTCGGGTCGATTATATTATATAATAATATACTAACTTCCCACCGCGGCTTCGCCTGTGTGGTATGTCGATAAAAAGTAGCCTATGTACTTCTCCGGGGTCATGGTCTACCCCTGTGCCAAATTTCATCCAAATCTGTTTAGCCGTTTTATCGTGGAAGCGTAACAAACAAACAAACTCACTTTCGTATTTATACTATTATAAATCCTACTAATATTATAAATGCGAAAGTTTGTGTGTTTGGATGTTTGTTACTCAATCACGCAAAAACGGTTAAATGGATTTGGATGAAAATTGGCAAACAGACAGTTTATAACCTGTATTAATACATAGGATATTTTTTATCCCGATATTCCCACGGAATCGAGACTAACGCGGGTGAAACCGCGGGGCGCTGCTAATAAAATATAAAGTTAGGAAGTTAGGATTATTTATTACTAGCTTCCGCCCGCGGCTTCGCCTGCGTGGTATGCCGATAAAAAGTAGCCTATGTCCTATTTCAGGTCATATCTACCCATGTGCCAAATTTCATCCGTATCCGTTCAGCCATTTTAGCGTGACAAACAAACCCCATTTCGCATTTATAATATTAGTTAGGATAGATATTCATTTTATATGTACAAATAACTCACAAAATCAATACAAATCCAAATATCCGGGAAAAAGCAATTCCAAATAGTCAATCGAGTGGTCACGACTGAGCTGGCCAATTAGCGAGGTGTGTCGAAATCTGTTGGCTACCGTGGCTAGCACATACCTAGTTTATGGTTTATACGAACTTTTCTCCCGGTTCCGTTCGCGTGAACTAATATTCCTGTTGGTACTCTTAATCTTGGTCTGTGAGTCGAAAGAAAAATTATAAATAAGTTATTTGGTTTGTTTGTTATAGATGCACTAACGAACAGAAAAATTGATGTTATTAAGAGTACTATATTAGTAAAATGAATAGGAATATGAATAGTTTTGCTTGTGATTTCACTTCGAATTTCACAAAAATGATCACGGCTCAACTTATTGTTTCTCATCTAAATAAAATACAGCATAATATTATGTTCGCCCTAAAAGTCCAGATAAGGTATATTTTCCGCAATTTTTTTACACTATTTTCTCATATTATTCTCAACAAACAAACAAACACACAGACAAACTGTAGGTATGCAGACATAAGTGTTTTAATTTGCCCACTCGTCCGTTTTATACAAAAGTTTTGGTCCCGTACGATAATTATACGGTACACTACTGCGTTCTCGTAATTGCCGAACGAATTTTCTGGACAGCACTAGCCAATCAGTTATGCTAATGATGCGAACGATGCTATTGATTGGTGAATCAGTGTGTATAACATTGGGTTTTGATTATGGATAGAGAATGGGTGTTTTAATCATTTCTCACAGGAAAGTCTTTTCTTCTTTTTATGTGGTTAGCGACTAACCTTATGTCATCATCATCTGCCTAGCCTTTTCCCAACAATGTTAGGGTCGGCTTCTAGTCTAACTGGATGCAGCTGAATACCAGTATTTTACATGGAGCGACTGCCTATCTGACCTCCACAACCCAGTAACTGGGTAATACGATAGCCCTTGGTAAGACTGATTGTCAGACTTTCGGGCTTCTGACGACCCGTAACAACTGTCAAAGATCTACAAATGACAGCTGGGACCAAGGGCTTAACGTGCTTTCCGAGGCACAGGAGTCTCGGTATGTAAAGATGGTCACCTATGCACGGACCAACCCCGGCAAGCGTAGCTTAACCTGATGGATCGAAGCGTGCGGCTGTTATGACTTAACCACGAGCTCTAAGCGACTAACCTGATGTCAGAGTTTTAAAGCCGCCCAAGGGACTCTGACTTGGATTCACATGCCGTCGAGAAATATTTCTCTGGCATGCCGGTTTTCTCACGATGAAACCGCATAGGGAAGTAAGATGTATGGAAATATCTAAAGACGCTTTTAAATTTCCGTCAACGATTATATTATAACGAGCACGTTTTCCCATAGATTTTATGGACGTGGACGTTCACGATATTATCGTCACGTTAGAAATGATAAAATCGCACATTAGAAGTATCTGGTTGTTTTGAAAACAACTTTATAGTTGAAGAGCTTCTTGTGATAAGTTATGCCTGGGTAATAATACTGCCATACTTTGCTGCTGTATAGGAACTTGTAGCTAAATAATAACAGCCGCACGGGCGATCCATCAGGTTAACCTACACTTACCAGGGTTGGTCCGTGGATGGTTGACCATCTTTACATACCGAAACTCCTCCGTACCTCGAAAAGCACGTTATGGTCCCGGCTGTCATTAGTAGATCTTTGAGACAGTCGTTACGGGTCCTCAGAATTCAGCTGCATCCGGTTAGACTGGAAGCCGACCCCAACATAGTTCAACGGAAAAGGCTAGGCATGATGATGACTTTGCTGCTGTATATCTACGTCGTGGGAATGTATAATTACTGTTTACTAGATTCTTTATGAGCTTCCTGCGTTTAACAAAGTGATGCCTACTTTGATTGGAATCGATCATTATATCGAAAAGTTAAACAATGCAACAACAACAAGCTCTGTTTTTGGCCTAAAAATATCAATGAACGCTTTTCACTACTTAAATGGTCAATTTCATGTGGTTTTCGTATCCAACCCAAAACTTCTCCCAAACATACTAAAAACAACTACATTCCTCAAACATTCACAAAATTTAAACGCTACGGTACAAAACGCACGTCACATCATCCAATCCCAAGGGCGCTCCCTAATAACATCACTAAAGTTATCACACGATTCGTTGCGCCCGTGCTAATGAAATTAACCCCCATTTCGGACGGAATGGAACCACATGAATAGAGATACACCAGAGATTAAACATCATACAGTCGCGCTGCAAGAAGTACACTGAGTAATCTAAGTGTTATAAATGTAGAAGGTGCTAAATCGCTGTGTAGCCAAATCTCGCAATGTTGTTCTATATAAACAACACGTATTGATTATTATCATTTATTGTCAAGGTAGAAGTAATCGTGTAGTCCTGGATTGGAGGCAAATTATTAGCCTAGTTAGGGTTACGCGCCGCTGTCAACAATTGCTGAGTCGGTTAAAAATGTTGTTACCAGTCTAAGATTGAACTCTTTTGAACGTATTAAAACACGTCTATTTTGCAGTTGCAAAAATAATCTGACTCATAGCCACAGCAAACTTCATCTGGTTTGCAAAATATCATGGGCAACAGCCTACCTATCGCCGCAATTGTACAAAGTTCGGACTCTGTTGGATATCTAATCTTGTGCCGGGACGCTGTAAGGCTGGTAATGAGTACGAAATACTGGTAATGAGATGTTCGTTACAACATAGGACGTGTTGGACTGTCTGTTGTTATTAACGGAATGGAAGCACATAAATGTTGGCTTTGTTGCGTAGTAATGCCTCTATAAGGTGGATAGTTTTCTTTTGTATCTAAATACAGGGTTTTAGGGTAGACACCGTTATCCTTGAAACTAGTGGTTTGATGTCATCTATAATTATACTTTTTCTATTGGAAAAACTTTGAAATCGTGAAAAAAAAATCAGCTGTTCCATACATTTGTGTTCACTTAAATCGACAAAATGTATGGAACAGCTGATTTTTTTACAACTGTTTTTGGTACAAATAGGACGACTGTAAATTGTCTGTTTAAGCCCTAGAGCCTTGCGCAGAACGTTTTCAGTAAAAATCAAAGTACGCCTTTGGATTATTTAAATGCGTATCACACCAAAACGTTTACTGTAATCGATACCTGCAAGGTATGGTGCATTTTTTTTTCTAAAAATGTGGGGGAAGCTATCTCACAAAAATAAATTAGGTACCTACTTTGGTAAGAACCCACGGTCCTAAAGGTACCTTTGTTTTTATATTTATTTAGTTAGTCCCTTTAGTTTTAGTTTTATATGTAAATAGTTAGTAGTGTTCTGTAAATATTGTGTATAAATTTATTAATTAATTAATAAAACTTTGGTAAGAACCTAAAATGTTATTTCAGAAGCACATAAAAACGTAACGTAAAGACCTTAATAAAACCTGAAACACCTCATAACAATAATAATAACAAAGTAAAATTATACGTCATCCCTTTTCAAAAATATTCAGCCGCCATTACTGGGTATAACGTCGTACTTAATCTCGAGCTGTTATTCTAAATTAAGTCATGATGTTGATGAGTAGCTTAAATATGAATAAAAGAGAATTAATTAGTAAGTTGGATGCCGTAAGGAATACAAATATTCAACGTTTGAATAACAGATTAGCTAGAAGCTAGAGCGTCTGGAGGTAAGGCGGTACGCATGCAGGTACCAAATGTATTGCAAAATACATTTTTATAACTAAGAATCCCTAAATAATATTAAGTTTTTCTAGTTAGTATGAAACTCTAGCAAAGAATGGTTTTTCGTGATTGGAAATCATTTGATTTACGACAATTCTATTCTTAAAAAAACTTTCCTATTTCATTTAAGCCCCAAGCTAGTAGTTCTATTAAAACTCTCGACGGCAATTTAAAATGCTTAGCAATAAATAAGTGTAATATCCCCTACCCATATATTATTTTGATTATACATAAAAGGACTTCCTATCTTTCTGGAATAATAACTATTTCTGAGAAAAAAGCATGTAAGAGGAACATTGTGTCGTAAATAAACAACAATAGCGACTAGTGTGTAATCCGCCTAAACGGATTTTTTCAGATTAATTAAGCTAAACCTTGTTTGGACGTGAACTTAATTCATGATCGTCCCGAAGGAACAAACTTTATCTAACTTGGTATTTTTATTTTCTTATTTGTACTTCGTTTTATTTTCTGTGAGCCGAGATATATGTATTGATTTGTTTAGTAGCTAAATATACAGGCTGTAAAAAGACTGATCACATAGCCGTCAATTACGCATTCTGTACAACATCATTAAGTAATATTACACAAAAATAATTGCTGGGAAATTACTTTTATTTTTGGTGTGAAAAATCGCTGTTTACGGTAGAGCGTAAGATAACGCACGCAAAACATTGTGTTTATGGGTGCATGCAACGGTTCAGGGTTTGTGGGGCTAACTAGCGGTACTTCATCGGGATATAACATTTAAGACTGGCTTTCTTAAAAAAAAATGAACCTTCAATATCTCCGTCCCAGATATGGTCCAGAACAAAAAAATGATCACAATGTCGGGAATAACAAGTGACTGTTCCGCTTCGTTAAGCGTCTTTTTACACACGTTATATAAGAAAGCTAACACTACACTAGTAATTTCAGATGGAAAACAATCATCAAGTAGGTACATGATAACCGACTTAATTAGACTGAATTTATTTTGAAGAGAATTCTTCAAGTCAATATTACAAAGGACATTCAAGTTAATACTGAACAATTGCCCCATTTCCTCAATTTCAGTCCGTTTTGTAAACTTCACAAAATGCAGTCCATTGTCAACGTCTTCATTCAAAAGTTGGGGTGCCAAATTAATTATGAATTTTGATCCCGAAAAAAGTTTTTCTAATCTCTTTGAAAAAAAACTGATCCATTAGATCCCTTTCAATTTTGTTTGACGCCTTCATCGCTAAGATGTATTGTGTCCACTGGGGGAAATAATGTGATGGATTTCTACAGAAAAATCCATTATTTTATTGGTATTGTATTTTTGGATATTAAAATGGGAAAGTGGCTTTAATTTTGATCTGAGAGTATGTCTTTGAATGGTGATAGATTTTCAATTAGTTAAGTGATAGATTAATAAATGGCCTGAAGTGGTGAAAATCTAGTGTCACCAATTTTAAATCCAATTTAGGCATCCAACGAAGCTGGAATTTTTAAACATGTAGATCAATCATTCATTTATTTTATGGTTTGCTGATGTAATAATTCACCTATTTGCCGAAATTTAAAAAATAAAACTTTACTTCTTAGATATCTGCATTTATTTTTCAATATCACAAAATCTTTAAATAAGATCTATGATTGAACAAAACACATCTTCACATCTATAAATTCCAAAAAACAACAAGTCCAAACCAATCGCCTCTCTGAACGACATTTTCCCAAGAGCTAATAGTCTGTAAGTATCCAAAGGATAGTTTTACACAACTTTTCGACATCATTCTGCCTCAGCAGTCAACGACAAAGACCCAGAGAGTTTCCTAAGTCTTCGTAGAGAGTATTAAAGTCAAACCATCGAGCTGAAAGCTTAAATGCTAATAGTAACTTATAATGACTGCTTAGTATAAGTTAAGTTATTCTTACAATTGCAGTTCAGATATTTTTGTTCGATAAACTTTGTAGACATAACAATATCAATCGGGTTTGCTTTGTTCAGTATTTTAAACTTTGTTTTTGTTTTCGTCTGGGAACGTTGTACTTTTATTTGTTACAAGACATAATGTTTTTTTTTAATTTACATTTTTATGCCCGGCCATTTCAGAAGGTCAATTGTCGTACTTAAAAATCGTTAAATTTAATTCGCATTTCGCAATCCCATCTCAGCGACTATCAAAGTAAAAAAAATGTCAAAATACCCGGAAATGGGCTTCGTAAAAATACCTAAATTCTATTAATGGGTCAGTGATTTTATGCCTCTGTCACGTTATAACTGAACTGAACCATCTCAGCATCGTTCGCATAGCAACCGTGTGCATGTGGAAGTAGCCTCAAGGCTTACATTCGTAACTTATATCACCCTGTACCACTGTGCACCAGTTTGTCCTTTCTACCACCTTAATACGTTAGTTCACTCTGTTGTACTGCTTTAGTTTCACCTTTTATCCACCATAAAGGTCTGGCCAAACCAAAGCGTGCTCGCGAGCGGGATGCGGGGCAAGATTTACTCACGCCGATTATGTCAACTAACTGGACCGTACCTATTCAAACTGGCACGAATAGTGACGTGACTTCTTACGGCTGAACTCAATAACCTATCATCAGTTTTGGTATACTGGAGATAGAAAACATCTATCTGTGGTTTTAACGTCCCAATAATCTGTCAGAGACTAGGAATCTTAGGGAATACATAGCTTCTGACGTTTCATAAGTGCCCAAGTAAGGTTATGTGAAATAAAATATTTTGATTTGATTTGATTTGAATGTGACACAATGACAGATAGAATTATACTGTCTAGCGATCTATCTTTTACTGACAATAGGTTATTGGGTACGGCCGTTAGTCAGTATAACAATCGACTTGCGCAGTCGCGTCCCGCTTGCTCGCTCGCTCCAGTTTGGCCAGAGCTTTACTTTACCTTATTTTAACCCTTACTCACCTGCACATCAGTCACACGCAGTACCTACCTTCCTCAAGACTTAGCTGATCAAAGGGTGCGTAAAAAGAAACATTTGTTAAGACTAAGCGAGACGGAAGTGAGGCCCTTTGAGAGTAGATAATAACGTTTCAGGCACAGACGTCGACGGGACCGTGGCTAGGATTTGGTTAGGGTGGTATTATGAAAACTGTGCGATATGTTGACGAGTGGTTGTATGGTCAAGAAACTATCGCACGGTGCACAGTCTGTTTTCGGGCGGATGCAGAGCAAGGCATTTTTTTTATCGACAAATGATTTCATTTTTAAAGTCTTTCTCAATCCTACAAAAAGGAAACGGTATCAAACTTTATAGGAACGATTTTTGATACAAATATTCGTCCAGTCCAAAACCATCTGTCTTTCCTATAGCTGGGATTTTTTTTGGGATTTCAAACAGTCATCTGCTGTTATAAACCCACCTCGGCCTTAGGAGATATCTTTTATATGTTTGAAGTTTGAAGCTATTCTACAGCCCCAAGAATCCTTACTATTATTATAAATGCGAAAGTGAGTTTGCTTTTTACGCTTTCATGCTAAAACGGCTGAACGGATTTGGATGAAATTTCGCACGGAGGTAGATCTTGACCTGGAGAAGGATATAGGTTTTCATCATTCATCCTGGATTGCAATAAAAAAGAAAATACAACAAATATTAACACACCCAAGTCGCATACGCAACTCAAACTTCAAGAATAGCCACAAAGGGCTGAAATCGCGCCACAGCCCCGGGACAGACGCCTTTGTTCTTGCGGATTAACTACGCCTTATCTACTCCGGACTTATCGCGTGCCTCTGGCCGTGATCAGTTTAGTTTTAACTGGAAGATATGGTTACTGTTTAGTTAGTGGCTTTGAATAATACTGTGCTGCTTCTGTGATTAATGAATTGAGTTTAGTTAATAAGAAGAAGAAACTCTTGAATGCATCTTTGATATGATGGCAGAGATGGGAAAATATCATGGGGAAAGTTTCGAATATAAATCTGGACGGCTGTCAGAATAGGGGAAGACCAAACGATGGTTGGAGTGTGTGAAAGATGATATGGCTAGAAAGGGGGTGACTAATGACTTGATGAGAGTATGAGTGTGTATGGCTGGTAAGGGAAGACCAAAGAAACGATGGCTGAACTGTGTGAAGGATGATAATATGGCTAGAAAAGGGTGACTACTATTAGAGAGTGGAAGAAGATGACATGCTGTACGTACCCGAAATACATTGGGATAAGCCGGAGAACGATGAGATGGCATGGACTAATTTCTCCGAAAAAAGTTATGACTTATTAACACATATACAGGGTGTTAGGGTAACACCGTTATCCTTGAAACCAGTGGTTTGGTTTCATTTATAGAACGTAAAATCAATGGAAAGTATTTCACTCTTTCACCCTACGCGCTAGGGCAACTAACTTGCGTCTCAACACAGGTGGGAGGCGCGAGACGTGACCTGACCGGCCGCGAGCGCGACCCCTCCTTCATTCAGTCAGCTGTTTCGCTAGCGAGCACGGTGTCGGATAAATCTTTTATTGAAAATAACGTTTTTTTTATTGTTACTAGGTCATTTATTTTTATATTTAAGTCAACTACCCATGGTTTGAATGACAAAGGTGTTTATGGTTTGAATGACACAGGTTACCCTTACACCCTGTATATCAGGGAGATATCAATGAGTGAATAAGTCATTTTTTAATTGAATTTGTCCTCCACTAAAACCAGTGGGTTTTAATTATGACAAAAGTCACTGGTATAAGTTAAAAAGAATGAACTAACATTTGTGTGCACAATGCCCTGATGTCACTTCGCTCGTGGGCACAAGTAGCGGCGCTACGTAAAGTGAAATAGTGTAAAAACTTTAAAATCAGTGAACAGTGTAGTGAAAAGGACCCTATCCGTGTATCATAGCACAAGTAGCGGAGGAGCTACAGTAAAATTCCAATAAGAATTAACATAAACTGTGAGTATTTTCACTTAAGTCATACAAGATTACCATTGGATTTTATGTAATATGTAAAGATCTCATTCGAATCTTATTAGTTTTGTAAAGATTAACCTCTTAAAGTAAAGTTATATTCAGTATAAAAAAGACTTAGAAAAATTTGTGTGTAAAAATATTACGTAACTTGAAAAACTACTTTTTTGTTTGTAGAGATATTTAAATTCTGTTTATTGTAATATTTAGCTATGTTCTCAAAACCATTTTGAGCGTTGGAATTTTGTAAATCGGTCTAACCGTTTAGGAAATATAAGCGAATGAAAATATGTAAAATGTACCTGTGATTATCTCATTATATAATTGTTCTAATTAGATTCTCATTAGTGTAAACAGCTGTAATTAAGAGTTGTGATGTTCCTATTAGTATTTAGAGCATTCTAGTAAATAAAACTATGTGCAATTTGATAAAAATTAAGCATTAAGTTGTCAAACATTTATGTGGTTATTAATTATTAGATTTAGTAAATTTTGTTAATTAAGATAGTAGAAACCTGTAATAAAGCATCATAAACCCTTGTGTTTCATTACCTTACCTTTGCGACGTCTGAAATAGGATTAAAATGGTAAGACGCGCTACAGCGCGCTTTTATAGTGGTGAGGCGGGAGGCAGGGTAAAATTAAGTGTATCCTCACGCCACAGCCAAACAAGACGTCGTAGAGACTTAATACATATGTAACTAGTTAGAATAAGTAAATAGTAATAAGAAAACACTAGTTATAATATAACAAAATGTAAATTTATTAAATTAATAATAAATGAGAATAGCGGGGGTGAGGAAAGGGAAGAGACGGTGGAGGGGGTAAGCCGCGAGTATAAAAGACGGGCCATTTCGCTTAGCGGACACACTCCGATCCCAGCGCTCGACTAATGAACACTAAGAAGAAACTCTGCTCCCCATTCCTCGCCGTCGTTACCTCCAGAACATTATCCTACTGCGTGTTATTATTCATCTTCGCTCAAGCTATCCCCAACAATTTGATTATCTAAATGTTGTTTTATATTTTTAACGTACAACTTCAATTTAACTAGAACCCCGAAGTCATGTTTTAGCACTAATTAAGCGTGTGAATTGGTTCGAATAAACACAAACAAAGTTGGCTATTTCAAAGCTAATGACGCGGAATGTTTATTTGACTTAGTTATTTATATTTATACAGACCATTTGGTATACAAGTATTTGGAGAGGCCTGCACTAAATTATGTGGATGGGATATTCAATATTTCCATTGCTAACATTTACGTTTACCGTAAAATATTCTGCCTGCTCGCTTTTATATACCTACAGCATGTATCTAAAGGGTGTGGTCATGATTATTAAAAGATGTGGTACAGACCATCAAACTGTACAATTTTCTCCGTAGGACCAACATCGTCATCTTCTATGTAATAAAAATGAATTGCTGTTCGTTAGTCTCGCTAAAACTCGAGAACGGCTGGACCGATTTGGATAATTATTTTTTTGTTGTGTTCGTGGGTAGATGTAGGTGTAGGTAGGTGTAGGTAGGTGTAGGTAGGTGTAGGTAGGTGTAGGTAGGTGTAGGTAGGTGTAGGTAGGTGTAGGTAGGTGTAGGTAGGTGTAGGTAGGTGTAGGTAGGTGTAGGTAGGTGTAGGTAGGTGTAGGTAGGTGTAGGTAGGTGTAGGTAGGTGTAGGTAGGTGTAGGTATGTCGGTAGGTAGGGTAGGTAGGTAGGATAGGTACTTAGTGCTAACTGTGCGAAGCCGGGGCGGGAAGCTAGTCGAGAATAAATAATCAGCCGTTCCATACATTTGGGTCGAGTCGGTATTGAAGTTTTGTACACATGCTGTGTGTTAGCAATGGAAATATTCAATAACCCATACAAAAAAACAAAAATAAACTGTCCCTTAACAAAGGAACTTCAATACCTAGGTACTCGACCCAAATGTGTGGAACGTCAGATTATTTTTTTGATTCCTTGGGAATAAAATCCAGGTCCCCATGCTCCACAGGAGCGCCATCACCAATACATTTAACACTATGGATTTTTTAATCTGAATTAAAAAGTTTATTTTTTTATTATTTATCGCGTGTGATGTTTGTGGCAACTTCTCTTTTGAACATTCATTCGAAGGCGCTTGTTCAGCGGGAGGCTTTTATGATCTAACTTAATACGTGTGGTGACGCACCTTCCTTAAATATGCCACTTAAATTAACAAAACAGACATCTCAAACTTGATTACTTCCGAACTTAAACACATAACCTCTTACGACTAAAAGTTTCATAGGTTACGACTAAACATATTCAGTGCAGTTCTAACCTCGAATCCCTTAAGTGGTCGTGTACAATACGCTCAATTACATACATATGTACAGTCAGAATGTAACGTATTCACATGCGGCTAATAAATCATGTGAGTGCGGTTTCCCTACCAGTTTCAATTTAACTTTCGGCCCAACAGTTGTACTGTAACGTGACGTCATAAAATTGGAAGTTTGATACTAAATTCGTTGTACGTCAATGTGTTAGAGGCGGTTTGGGTTTGAATATGTAAACGTTGTTCGTGTTCAGGGAATTAACTGGTGTTGGTTTGAAATTATAGCTATGAATACGACTCCGTAAGCGAAAAAAAAGTAATATTGCAACATTATATCTATATCTCAGTAGTGATAAGTCCTTTAAAACCATAACTATCGACACTTGAATAATACAAGAGGACATAATTCATTTTGGGCTAAATTGTGAAAGTGTCGGCCAACCAAAACAATTGATATATTCCGTTAGAGCATGTTATTCTCTTCACTTTTCACTATGAGACCAAATCTGTAGACTACTCCCTGCGCTGTTATACGATTTTGAATAATACTGTTTTCAGTATGTTTTAGTTAAAATAATTAATAGTAATCTAATTAAAGTAATAGGTTGTAGTAATAAAAACTTAAGAGAAAAACGTACCCTTTCAGAATAAAGCTTTTTTTTGTTTGGCCGTCACTTTTACATATAAAGCCCAAAAATGTATGGACGGTGAATGATCTCTTTTAAAAATGAGAGTTGTGAATTTTGCAAACTGTTGAGTTTTTATTTTAGTGGTGGCCCAGTGGTTAAGGCCTCGCTTCTCATGCACGAGACTGTGGGTACAAATCCGGGCAAGTACTAATGTGACTTTTTCAAGTCATATGTACTTTCTAAGTAAGACATCATTATGACACCCCATGATTACTTTTGGTCGCGATAACCGACATCCACGCGGGCGAAGCCGCGGCCATCAGCTAGTAGTTAATACAAGTCTGAAATCGTCAACCCGTTTTGAGTAAGCGTGATCAATGCTCGTGCCTTCTCGTATGAAAGAAAAGAAAGAAAGAAAGAATAGTATTTTATTTGGGACACGTACAGGAAAAACAAGCAGTAACATAAAGTAAGTACTAAATTAAAATAAAGGAACAATAAAAACTAACAAACTACTTAGACGACCTGTGTGTGTATGAGAAGGTCTTTGGCAATAATGGGGTGGTATTTTAATAAGTATACAACGTGTAACGTTGAATGCGCAAAACCTAAGACACCCCAACTGATTTTGAATTCAATTCACCTATTTCAGAGAGAAAAAAAATCATTAAAAAAAATATAATGGTTTTATGTGCTGTTTTAGTTTTACTGGCAATTCTAATCGTTTCTTGCGTCTGCGGCGACGCGCTATCGAGGGCCTGACCTATTAATAAATAGACACGGCAACGTTTTTAATGAAGATTTTTTGAAAAATGTGACCTATATTAAAAAGTGGTTCAATTGATTCTGCTCATTATTCTGATCAAACTATTTTCGGGTTTTGCGCATTTAACGTTACAATAACGTGCCACATCAAACATTTTTCTAGTAAATATCAGGCCTTTTTCAAGCTGAACCAATATAAAACACACAATAATACGAGTAATAATAACATTGTGTCTATGTACCTAAAAAAGCATCTGTTCTTTTTCGGTTGCTATCACAATTTTTTTTTTCCTATTTTTCAAACATCGCACCCTAAAACAATACGGGCGTTGCAGTTGGTACAGTCGTTCACAAAAGGTTTTACTATACGACAATATGTAAGATTTGACCATTTGTGATCCATTTTATTTGCCTAGGAATCGTGTGAATTATAAAAATCTTTACAAAAAACAAAAATTTTTATTTTCAAAGTTTTTGTTGTGGTACCTACCCCACACAAATTCTAATACCACTAGCTGATGTAAATAACAGTGAAGGAATAAATGAAAACATCGTCTAGATAAACTAAGTGGGAAAAATACGTAATATTGAAGCTTACTCAAAAACCACACAAGCGAAATTAATAAAATTTATATGGGACCACCTCGGAGGCATTCCCTACCATACAAAAAAAAGAATCATCAAAATCGATTCATCGGAGAAATCAAGTAACAAACATAAAAAAAAACATACAGACGAATTGAGAACCTTCTCCTTTTTGAAGAAGTCGGTTAAAAAGATTCCTTTGCATGAGTACTATTATAATGATTATTATGTCTTTGACATTTCTCGGGACCCTGGGGACCTTTAGAAGGCGTACGAATGGCTGAAATCAACTCGCACAGGCCCGTTCGACGTTTTTAATGAAATGAGGTAAAAACCCACGATTATCCTGTATGCACTATGCAAGTGCACCCGAGGACAACCCCCGATTGGTGCAGGACTATTGCAAAACATAGAAACAAAACATAGTGGCTATAGTGGATTGGTTACCTACAAATGGAACGACTATGTCCCCTGCCTGATCAACTTTTATAATAACTACTATTATATTTTATTAAATTTATTAATAAAAATAAAAGGCTAAATTTTACTTAAACAAAAAAATGACTAAACGGTTAACGACATTATTTTTGATATAGTGTAAATTATCAGAAGCTTTTAGTGCACTACATTTTCAATATCCGTTTTTCTCTGTACGTGCAAAACCGACGTACACACCAAAAAACAACCGCGTTGCGTACAGCCGCGCGCAAAAACGTTACTATACAAATTCAGATTTATGTTTGCTTCGGTGTATCGTGCGCAGGTAAACAATGGCTAAAAGCCGAAAGCCGCATCAGAATTAAGCCCATTACGGCGGGACCGCAACAATCGGACAATGTTTCCGGTGTAATGCACCGGCCGGCCGCACCGATGCCGCACCGCAGCCGCACCGCACTGCCGCCGTGCCGCTGCAACGATGCTTGGTGATTTTGCGACTTCTGCTAACCGATATTTGAATTAGATTGGTAAACAGGGCTGCACGTAGGTGTATTGTAGGTTTGTTAATAGGAAAGGTATAATGGTAGCTTTTTTCTTAAATGTCACTCTGTTGTAGTGTAGTGATCACTATAAATAATAGGCAAAAGGACTAGCAAATATTATTATATATTAATTAAGCTTTAAAAAAAAATTGGAATCTAATTGCATTTTCCTCTCCTTACAAATCCCACGAGTACTTAATTAGACGAAAAAAATCGTTTAATAACAAAAAACCCTTTATAAATAACTAAACCTCATCAAGTCGTACAAGCGTAGCGCTACGGCGTAGCTCAGCTACGATACCGCTACGACACCGCTACGCCCCGGCTGGCCATGACAAATTGGGCGCGTCTCTTGTGTGTCGCCTCGTTAATTACATGCTGTAAATAGCCAACTACAATTATTGTTAAGCTGTACCCTGGCGTGCGCTTTACCGGGCTAATTTGCTAGGCTGTGCAGTTTGTAAATTAATTTTATGTTTACAAGTTTTTGAACGTTTTACGTGTAGAATGCGCGTTACCTTAGTTCTACGGTAAACACGGAATAAAATGTTGATTACGATGCATACATTCAGCTTGAACTTGCACTTGTATTTGTAATGAGTCGGATGAAAAGTACCTATTGTAGAATTTTAACCCATTACCATTTTATTATTTTCTCTGTCTTTTTAAAAGTTTTCTGTTGTTTACGGATATTATTGCCTGTATTGTGTACTTTTAATTCGCTTTTATAAAAGTAGCAATTGCGAATGATTTAACAATTGATATGTCGCCTTTTTTATAGTAACAATGATTTTTATAAAGATAATTTCAACGAGACGAAACGGTATAGTCACAGCATGGGACAATCTGAACGATATGCTTACAAAATAAAATAAAATCTCTTGCGCCCAAGTGATCCCAAAAATCGTAAAAACAATAGATATTGTTGCATCTAACTTAACGTCCGGCTATTGATCCGATGGGTGTGGACTAAATATAAAGTTCAATAAAAGTCCCCCAAGCCATAGCAAGTCCCGGATTTATCGGCTAACCCCATGTAAATAAATAAAGTGGAAGAGCATGCATTTCTTATGAGCACAGCGGGTTAGAAAAACGATCGATTTGTAGCTTGAAAAGTTTTTTGTTATGATTGACAGCGAGTGTTATGGCTCATAACCGGGAAGATATTTTTTTCCAATTTTGTTTATTTTTCTGCATTTCCGCCTCTGATTTTTTTTTGTGGTAAAAAAAAATTCAATAATTAGTCAGATTTTTGGAAGGAATTTAGGATAACATAACACCAGGCTGTTTAGATAAGGGGGTAAAATTCGCACCGCCACATTTTTTCTTTGAATTGATGAAACGTTCTGAATTGATGAAACTTTCGCCTGTTATTTTGGGGAAATAACGTTTCATTGTAATTTATCATAGGGTACAGAAATTAGCTGTAAGGCGAAAGTTCAGGGTGTCCCACGGATTAAAAAAATTCTTACGTTTTTTGCAACTACTTAAGTTAGAATAACTGCCAAATGTCATGATTTCATGAAATAGTTATTCAATACACTTTTATGAAATTAGAGAGTTGTATTGCTGATTCCAATATTTATAAATTCTGTAAAACCATAGTTGGTACGGTCGCGAATCATATTTTAATCAACATATAACCTGACACTGAAACTGCAAATTGCAAAAACGTAAGAGAATTTGATTTTCGCGGGCTACCTGAGCGCATCCCCCTTAAGTTTCTCCCCTCGGATTTAAATGTACACCAGTCAGTTCCAAATACTTCAAATCAATCTCCCACACACTTCAGAAATTACATTAAAAGCACCCAAAAGTTACATATTTCATTAGAAAAACACGATACATCACAACACAATACCCGCTTTTTACAACTTCCGACATTTTAAAACCAATGTCGTTTACTTCAACCGATTTATCTAAGTCGCGAGTTCAATCAGATTAAAGTACATTTAACTGTAGGTAAAAGTTCAATTTGGGGAAAACCGGAAAAAGAAATATGGCGTCGGTAGAGGGGATTCAATTCAATCAGTTCCCTAGGTACCTACCTACCTTAGAGATGTGATTTGATGGGATTGTTGAAACGAAACAGCGAAGTGTGGAGTATTTACGTAAGTAGGGTAGGTACGCTGTTTTGATGCAGATGAGGGAATTGCATCAGTACGTTAAGTAGGGAATCGTGGTGGATTTTTTTCGGTCTCATGATTTTAGATGGCCAGGATTTCTTAAGGGTTCTCGCGGTAAATAGTTTGTAGTCGTTCTTGAATCTAGAATAAAAAAGTTTTAGTAATCCATACTAATATTATAAATTAGAAAGTCTGTCTGTCTGTATCACGGATATTATGGTCTGTATGTTACCTTTTCACGCCTAAACCACTGAACGGATTTCGACAAAATTTGGAAAGGAGATAGATGGCATCCTAAGGAAGGACATACGATACTTTTTATCAACATACCACTCGGGCGAAGCCACGGGAGGAAGCTAGTATTATATAAGCTTTTACCCATGGCGTGTAGGTTTTTCTTTCTTTTTCGTGTGGTTAATGACTAACCTGGTGTATAAGTATTAATGCCGCCTATGGCCCTCTGACTTGGCTTCACAAGCAGTTGAGAAATATCTCTTAGCAATGTGGGTGTAGGTACTACATAGTTATGTAGGTACACGTCTGCCTATCCCTTCGGGTAAAACAGGTGTGATATTATGATGTTAATAGCTTTTAATCCATTGAAGTTCCACATGGAAATAGATAAACATTTTTAATTTACTATTTACTTCTCTGCTTTAGTTTATTAGACTCAACCACAGGTGATTAACACACAACGTGATTAAGGTACAAGTGTGAAAACCAATACGACATTTTTTTGATAAACACTATTTAAACGTTTTATAAACACACGGTTATTGTCAGACTGTTTATAATATTTTTAATTATGGCTTCATTTTCCCAACTATGTTAGGGTCGGTCGCCTATCTGACCTCCACAACTCAGTAACTGGGTAAAACGATACCCCTTGGAAAGACTGGTTGTCAGACTTTCGGGATACTGACGAACCGTATCGACTGTCAAAGATCTACAAATGACACCCTGGCTTTAAGTACTTGCCGGGGCACGGATGGGTCTTTGTATGTAAAGATGCTCACCCTGCCACGGACCAACCGCGGCAAGCATAGCTTAACCTGATCGAACGACACAAGCCCCTATATTATGCTATATGTATATTCCCATATAAAACGAACCCCATATGAAACGAAAGTTTTTATTATTTCTTTTCATCACAATATGACGTTGCATCCCAGATGACGTTGCATAACAGTGCAGTTTAAGAAAACTTACGTCCCATTGGCTAATGGAAATCCTGTGTTGGTCGGGACTTAGAACCGACTACAATGGTACATGCAAGTAAAGTACTTAATGCAAATACTAAGCGGGCTTCCGCTTTATGACGTAAATGTGATGATATGAAATATAGCACTGAAATATAATAGACTTATGAGGATGCCACTTAGCGTAAGCAGTTAAGTAGCGTACTTTGAGTGGTAGTTAAAAAAAGTTAAGTCCAGCTAATCAGCCAAGACTATCTTAAATATTAGTTTAAATGTCAGAGTAGACAAAAAACTTTAATAGGGAGTAAAAGTTATAATAGATGTTAAATGCATTATGTAATAACGCAGTAATCACCTTAATTATTGTAGGTAGGTACAATTAATTCCATATACCTTTTTTATTTTGAGCGTGGGAATTCATCAAATATCTTCTCCCGCTCTGGGCGGAGCGGAAGGGCGTGTCAGACTTTTACTGACTAAAACCCACCCGTGTTCCTTCATAACACCCGTGTTCGTTCCCGGTATCCCTTTCGGACATTCCCGCATCCCTGGCAGGCATCGGTCCTAGCGGACCCCGCCAATTGTGCTGACATCTCTTTGAGGCGCGCGTGGAACACGATGCGCCATCGACCCGGGCCTGGTCTTTATCGGACGGCGAACTACCCATTGCTCGCCAGCCGCAAGCCCGCGCCTATGGTGGCCGGGAATCCGCCTGGGATTCCCCCCGTACTGATGTAGTGTGTATCAGAAAGGTATGATCATATTGGAGAGTGTGATACAGACGATCAAACTGACCAGCGAATTTGATGTGGGTCCCAGCCCACATCAAATTCGCGGAAAAATAATCAGCTGTTCTATACAAAACTTAATACCTACCCGACCCAAATGTATGGGATAGATGATATATTCGCAATTACGAGATTGGTTCCATAGAGAAAATTGTTCAGTTTTTTGGTCCGTGGATGGGTGACCATCTTTACATACCGAGACTCCTCCGTGCCTCAGAAAGCACGTTAAGCCGTTGGTCTCGGCTGACATTCGTACATCTTTCACAGTCGTTCCGGGAAGTCAGAAGCCTGAAAGTCTGACAACCGGTCTTACCAAGGGATATCGTATTACCCAGTTACTAGGTTGTGGAGGTCAGATAGGCAGTCGCTTCATGTAAAATACTGGTATTCGGCTGCATCCGGTTAGACTGGAAGGCGACCCCAACAGAGTTGGGAAAAGGCTAGGCAGATTTCATGGTTTGTACGACACCCTTAAATATTACCACACCTTTCTGATACATGCTAACGAAAGAGTGTCTACGAGATAAAAATAGATAATTATGAAGACAAGGACCATGAGGTGGAGGACATTACTATAGTAAATGAAAACACTACCAATACTAGTGCATAGGAGTATTTTGAAATCATGAAATATATTTAAATGAAAAAAACAAAATAATCTAAATAGTAGTGATAGAGCTACTGTGGGTTTTGCCAATCCACCGGCTAGCTTTAGTGAATAATTGGATTGGTGTCATGTATTTGATCGATTTTTTTTTGTATACTGTGAAGGCATTATTGACCGAAGTGTTCACTGTCGTCGTCACTGACTGTGACTGTGACGTCCCCACTCGGTATAGCTTCGTAATGCCTTAAGTAGCTTTAAAAAAAATGTTTAGTAACATCATCCGTGGCCAGATACACCAACATTTATTTCCTGATTAATAAATTCCAACAACATTGTGACTATCTTATGCCTGCCTATTGCATACAAAATTAACAGTTCATAGGTACTTCTACAACAGATACACTAACACTACACTAACACTATACTCCGCACAAACACACTTACCCCCACACACACCCTCACACCCACACTTACACACATCATTCACTCAAATCACTTTGTTTTTGATTATGTACTCGTATTGTATAGTTTACACTTCTTGTTTTTGAAAGAGCGGAGTCTCCTAATACAGGCATCATTTGCTTAAAAGGAGGCTCCAATCTCAAATTTGTTGTACGTTTAAGGTTATCAAATAAACTAAAACTAAAAAAAAAACTTTTTTTTTTTTTTTTTTTTTCGAGAAGCCGGTAAGCCGAACCATTGAATAATTAAAATACCAAAACACGTTTAAATTCATAATTATAGCTAAGGCCCTAATCTGTAATTTGCTTCATCTTAATTTATATGATGAGCCGGCAAATCAAACTTTGAGTTTACATAATTATTATGTTTACGTTACAGAGAGTAATATTATGAAATTTAAATTAACTATACATAATTAATTTCAGAATCGTTGCCCACATTTAGTGTTATAATAAAATAATGTTTACATAATTGCTTGTATCATACAAGCAATTATGTTAACATGCTGAAATATCCATTTTATAAAAACTACACAGTAACACGTAGATTAGTTATTATAAAAAATATAAAAACATAAAATAAAATTCATTTAATTCAGACTGTTTAAATATTCATATTTTGGTAGTATTACATTATTTTAAAACTATGTTAGTCATGACGAGATCAATTAATTAATGTAACATAAGAATCGAAATAAATAATTGAACATATATATAAATAATTGAAAATTAAGTAAAATTCAATTAAATGACTAAATTGATTTAAATACAAATAATCATCATTATAAATTATTTATCTTATAATTATGCCAATTTGTCGCAATTTTTGCTACAAAAGGAGGTAGGTACCTAAACGCAAAAACATTTAGACATTCATCAATTTTATTTCAAATTCAAAAAGCAACAATGTATGTACCTACAGATAATGGATGAACTTTTATCGGATTCATTGAAACGTATCGAGAACTCGCATCGTTCGAATTTATCGAGAACTCGAATTATTCGAGTTTATCGTGAACTCGCATCGTTCGATAACTGTAGCTAAAAGATCGAACATCAAAAAGGCGGGACAGTGTGGCTGGTCGATTTGTCAACATCATTGTGGTTATCCGGATGTCGTCCAAATAGATTGGATGGGGTTTAAAGGTGACTAGATGTACTGTATAATAAATGAGAGCTGGTTTATTTTGTGTTTTTATGCAGTAATTTTGATTGCTTAGTGTCGTTTTAAATAGATTTAATAAATAGGTTTAAAAAATAATAATTAGGGAACCCCGTAAATCAATCAATACTAATACAAAATCTAATCTTTACCAACCCAGTTCAAAATGTATCTAAAAATAATCATAATAAGTGAATTATCCTTACATATTATAAAACAAAGTCCTCCGCCGCGTCTGTCTGTCGTCCTCGATAAACTTAAAAACGATTACACCGATTTTCATGCTGTTTTCACCAAGGGGGGCGAAGTCGCGGGCATTAGCTAGTCTACACTATCTACACTAATATTATAAAGAGGAAAGATTTGTATTTTTGTGTGTAAGTTTGTAATGAATAAACTCAAAAACTACTGCGCCGATTTCAAAAATTCTTTCACCACTAGAAAGCTACATTCACCTTGAGTAACATAGGCTATATTTATTGCTAGAAAAGATTAGGGATCCTTACTAAAACTCCAATAATGTAACCCAAGGTGTAAAAAAATTACCTTAAATATTCTTTAAATCGCGTGCGCTGCGAAAATGATTGATGATAGAATAAAATAATGTACTACGACTTTGCAGAACACATCATTATTTACAAAAAGTGTCGCGACAGCATATGTCTAGCTATTATAGTTATGCCACAATAAGTGTTATTTTATTTTGAAAATTTAATTGAAATGACGCCGCTAGAAAAGGCTCTTTATTTGTATCTTGGTATTAATCCTTATCAAAATAAATTACTACATTATTAAGACTGCTTCAATACCTTCATATAAATTTTTTGAATTATTCAATTCAGACATTTTATTGGAAAGATATCACGAGTTTCAAAATGTAAGTATAGCTCCAAAAAATATCGGCTCATACATTCAGTATAGAATGGCTTTTTTCTTGATGATATCTCGGTAGATAGGTAGGTAGGGTAGGTAGAGTAGGTAGGTAGGGTAGGTAGGTAGGGTAGGTAGGTAGGGTAGGTAGGTAGGGTAGGTAGGTAGGGTAGGTAGGTAGGTAGGGTAGGTAGGTAGGGTAGGTAGGTAGGGTAGGTAGGGTAGGTAGGTAGGTAGGGTAGGTAGGTAGGGTAGGTAGGGTAGGTAGGGTAGGTAGGGTAGGTAGGGTAGGTAGGGTAGGTAGGGTAGGTAGGGTAGGTAGGGTAGGTAGGGTAGGTAGGGTAGGTAGGGTAGGTAGGGTAGGTAGGGTAGGTAGGGTAGGTAGGGTAGGTAGGGTAGGTAGGGTAGCTAGGGTAGGTAGGGTAGGTAGGGTAGGTAGGGTAGGTAGGGTAGGTAGGGTAGGTAGGGTAGGTAGGGTAGGTAGGGTAGGTAGGGTAGGTAGGGTAGGTAGGTAGGGTAGGTAGGTAGGGTAGGTAGGTAGGGTAGGTAGGTAGGGTAGGTAGGTAGGGTAGGTAGGTAGGGTAGGTAGGTAGGGTAGGTAGGTAGGGTAGGTAGGTAGGGTAGGTAGGTAGGGTAGGTAGGTAGGGTAGGTAGGTAGGGTAGGTAGGTAGGGTAGGTAGGTAGGGTAGGTAGGTAGGGTAGGTAGGTAGGGTAGGTAGGTAGGGTAGGTAGGTAGGGTAGGTAGGTAGGGTAGGTAGGTAGGGTAGGTAGGTAGGGTAGGTAGGTAGGGTAGGTAGGTAGGGTAGGTAGGTAGGGTAGGTAGGTAGGGTAGGTAGGTAGGGTAGGTAGGTAGGGTAGGTAGGTAGGGTAGGTAGGTAGGGTAGGTAGGTAGGGTAGGTAGGTAGGGTAGGTAGGTAGGGTAGGTAGGTAGGGTAGGTAGGTAGGGTAGGTAGGTAGGGTAGGTAGGTAGGGTAGGTAGGTAGGGTAGGTAGGTAGGGTAGGTAGGTAGGGTAGGTAGGTAGGGTAGGTAGGTAGGGTAGGTAGGTAGGGTAGGTAGGTAGGGTAGGTAGGTAGGGTAGGTAGGTAGGGTAGGTAGGTAGGGTAGGTAGGTAGGGTAGGTTGGTAGGGTAGGTAGGTAGGGTAGGTAGGGTAGGTAGGTAGGGTAGGTAGGTAGGGTAGGTAGGTAGGGTAGGTAGGTAGGGTAGGTAGGTAGGGTAGGTAGGTAGGGTAGGTAGGTAGGGTAGGTAGGTAGGGTAGGTAGGTAGGGTAGGTAGGTAGGGTAGGGTAGGTAGGTAGGGTAGGTAGGTAGGGTAGGTAGGTAGGGTAGGTAGGTAGGGTAGGTAGGTAGGGTAGGTAGGTAGGGTAGGTAGGTAGGGTAGGTAGGTAGGGTAGGTAGGTAGGGTAGGTAGGTAGGGTAGGTAGGTAGGGTATGTAGGTAGGGTAGGTAGGTAGGGTAGGTAGGTAGGTAGGGTAGGTAGGTAGGGTAGGTAGGTAGGTAGGGTAGGTAGGTAGGGTAGGTAGGGTAGGTAGGTAGGGTAGGAAGGTAGGGTAGGTAGGTAGGGTAGGTAGGTAGGTAGGGTGGGTAGGTAGGTAGGTAGGGTGGGTAGGTAGGTAGGGTATGTAGGTAAGGTAGGTAGGTAGGGTTGAGTGGTAGGGTAAGTAGGTAGGGTAGGTAGGGTAAGTTGATTGGGTAGGTAGATATGTTGGTAAGTGTAGGGAGGCAGGTGTAGGTAGGTAGGTATGTACAGTAGGTAGGTAGGGTAGGTAGGTAGGTAGGTAGGGCAGGGTAGGTAGGTAGGTAGGTCAGGTAGATAAGTAGGTAGGGTAGGTGCGCTAATAAGTACTTAGTGCTACCCGTGCTAAGCCGGGGCGGGCAGCTAGTAGTATATAAAACGTAAAACATCTTCACATAAGTCAACAAAAAAATAAAAACAAAAGTAGTCCGATACAATCCAGTATCGCATTCCGGACGCATCGCGACCAAAGGGTTCCGTATCCCCAACCGAGGGTTACTACGTGGTCTAAATGTTTCAGGCCTGAATTTACATTGCACATAACATGATAGCAGTAGCTCGGTGAATATTTATTCGTCTGCTGGCCGCTAGTTTTAGGGGTGTTTTGATAGGCAAAGGAGTTTGTGGGATAGTAAATGTGTGACGGAAGTATATTTTAGGAATTGTTACGTGTTCTACGACAAGCTTCGAGCGACGGATTGTTGATGTTGTAACTGCGACGATATCTATCTGTCTGTCACGTGTAGGTAATGAGTGTGTCTATTGACGATTATAAGAGACCATCTCTTATTGCATACATCAATCAATCTGCCTAACCTTTTCCCAACTACGTTGGGGTCGGCTTCCAGTCTAACCGGTTTCACTGAATACCAGTATGCAGCGACTGCCTATCTGACCTCCATAACCCAGTAACTGGGTAATACGATACCCCTTGGTAAGACTGGTTGTCAGACTTTCGGGCTTCTGACGACCCGTAACGACTGTCAAAGAGCCACGAATGACAGCCAGTATCAACGGCTTAACTTGCTTTCCGAGGCACGGAGGAGTCTCGGTATGTATAGACGGTCACCCATCCACAGACCACCCCGCAAGCGTAGCCTACCTCTTATTGCATACATCATAAACTCATTTCCTATGGGAATAGTCAGAAACTACAGAACGCTACCTCCTATATCCCCATAATACTTCTTTTGCTTGTCTTATCTTTATGTCTTATTAGTTCTGCCAAAATGAGCCAACCCACAATTTCATTACTTCAGTTAATTGCGTCAAATAAATTTAATATTCAAAATGTATCCAAATCAGTCTAATATACCTACATCCAAAACTTATACTTAGAATAGATTTAAAAATAATCAGTGTTTATTATCCAAAATTATAACAATTATCTCGGAAAATGGCAGAAATTTTGATGAGAGTAAGTTCGTTTTGGCAGAACTAAGCTCAATTATTATAGCACAAGGGCAGAAATGTATGACTAGTTTATGAAAAGGTCGCATAACGTTATAAAGTAAAACTTTGAAAATTACATAGCTATTCGGCATAAAATTGACATTAGTGATCGCATTCTCTACATTTAAATGGACTTAAATATCAAATCGATTATCCATATCCAAGATGCAGTAACAAACTTTTTCCTTCAGTAAAATTCGATAAATCTGGGTTCCGCTTTCGTACCAGCTGCTGCAACTTACATACCACGTTTCTTTGTGCATTAAGGCAGCCATACTTCACTTTGTTTCCTTCATTCGCTTCTAATGGTCCAAAACGAAGAACGCCCCCGTATATACTTGTGAGGTCCATTTGGCTCACGTAGCGAAGTAGTCCCCGAGGCACGGAATTGCATTCGATGGCATCAGGTGTCACTTTGAATAGCGTTCGGATTTGTATATTGTGAATAGGTGTGCCGTGTCTGCCTGTCTGAATACCTATGTGTTTAGAATGGTTATTAGAATGTTTAGTTTATTAATAAACTTTCCTCTAATTCATTAGAGTGGAACATTTAGGAATAAAATAAATGACTTTCTGGTACCCACACACCTCCGACTTTGCAGATTCATGTGTGTATAATTATTACTTGCTTCAAAAACGGTGAAGGAAAACAACGTGATGCTGTGACAGCATGTGAAGCCAAGTCAGAGACTCATGGGCGGCATAAGAACACTGACACCAGTTTAGTCACTAACAACAAAAAAAACTGGTTGGTTGCGTCATCTACGGGCCCCCATTGAAATACTAGGGCTGGCTATTCATTGGTGATTTTAATTTATAATAAGTTACTTTTGAGGAGCGTCGTAGATTTGATGGTGATTTGGTTAATAAACAAACGTACTACTTGTAGGTACTAGTAGTCATTTCATACGTTTATTTTAAAATAAACACGTTTTTTACGTTTATTTTGATATAATATCTAATGTTATAAGATAAACGTAAAACTATCACCTGACAGCACTTAAGAAGTATAAAGTTCACTGAATTAAAATGGCGAATTCTTTGTAAAACCGCCCAGTATGGAGTAGATATAGCGTCAGTAGGCACCGGGGTGCAATGAAACGAATACTATTGCCCATTCGTAAAGTTCTCCGCGGAAGGTCTCGAGATATGGCGGTCATAGCGTATGGAATAGACAAGGTACAAACCGTGTATAAACCTATGTAAGTGTTGAGCGTGTCACTAGAACGGTATATTGATCGGTCCTGGGAAAAAAATGTGTTAGCAATCTACTGCTTTCTTAACATTACGTTAATGGATCCAGTTTATTATTTGCCGATATAGGCAAAATAAAATAATTCCCTTGGCGACTGTATCTAAGTGTAACAGCTGAATGCAATGACATTAATGAGGGTTTTCTGAAATGACATTCACTAGGTGGCAGCACTGCGGCGTCTCTGGCAGGTCTGGGCAGCTGTCAAATTTTTTTCATTGTCAAATTGAAAGACCTCTTGTCAAAATTACTTCATTCTAGTAACTGGAGATTAATATCGTATTATTGTACCCTTCAGTAACAACAGCGTTTCTGCATCAAGTCTGGCATTTGCGAGTTAGTCAGTTTGTATGTACTCGTCTATTTTACAATTGATCTGGACGAAATTTGGTATACAGGTATAACGATTTTTTTTTAACTTTTTTCGTCGGTGATTTTTGATTGGAGAGCTACTTCCTCCACTCTCCAGTAACACTACGAAATATTATTTTGCTATTCCTGTTTGGCATAAAGTATCAACGTCTACCAAGACGCTCTACACCTTATTCATACTCCTGTGTGGTAGGCAGTAGACACGGGGTTACGATCCTTATGGGACCGGTGATGAAGCTCAGCTTATGGAGGGGCAGTGTCAAACTGCCGCTTTGAGGACCAAAATCTGTAAGAAAAGAGTTTTCTTTTGTGGGTCAAAGTTTGTGTTACCATATTTAAAGGTTTGAAATTATATCTCAGGTGAGATTAATATTACAATCTTAACTAATCTTATAAATGTGAAATTGAGTTTGTTTGTTTGTTACGCTTTCACGCTAAAACGGGTTAACGGATTTGAATAAAATTTGGCAGATGGGATAGACCATAACCAGAAATAGGACATAGGATTATTTTTATCCCTATATTCCCATGGGATCGAGGCTTACGCGGGTGAAACCGCGGGGCGCAGCTAGTAATATTCAAAATGCGTAAGTAAGTTTGTTTGCTACGCTTTCACGCTAAAACGGCTGACCGGATTTAGATGAAATTTGGCATATGGGTAGACCATGACCTGAAATAAGACATAGGATACTTTTTATTCCGTTATTCCAAGGGATCGAGACTTACGCGGGTGAAACCGCGGGGCGCAGCTAGTGTAATCATAGAATTAAATGGCAGTATAAAGACAGCTGCTGCTGCATTTCCTACATCCATGGGAAAAAGGCGTGAGTTTATGTATGCATGTATAAAGAGAGCATATTAGAGGTAATTGAAGCGGAATAGCACTGAAAACTAGAATTCTTTTTCGATTCAAAGGTTTCAGTCTCAACTATACCCAAATCGCTTTAGCGTGACAATAGCGGTTATTGCCCTTTACCTTATCTCTCCGTAGGAGCCCAAACAATTAACTATGTACGGTTTTTTAGGGTTCCGTAGTCAACAAGGAACCCTTATAGTTTCGCAATGTCTGTCTGTCCGTCTGTCCGCGGCTTAGCTCAGAGACGGTTGGTACTAGAAAACTGTAATTTGGTATGGATATACAAATAAACGACGTCGACAAAGTGGTAAAAAAAAATCGTAAAAAATATTTTTTTTTAGGGTATAGACAATTTTTTTTTTTTATAAAAAAAAAAAATTCTCGTCAATCCCATGGCATGGGGTATCGTTGGAAAGGTCTTTTAAAATAATGTGAGTTTAATAAAGCCATTTTTGGATTCAGGGATCCGTTTGCGGAATATTAAGCTTGAAAGTGCTAATTTTTGTTAGAGCCAAGTGTCCCCCCCCCTGCCAGCTAAATGGTTGGGTTTGGATAAGTGAAAAAATTCACGGCATTAGTATATATAACGAGATTAAAAGGAAAACTATCACCGCTACGTAGGCTCCACAAGTTACCGAGTAATAATCGACCAACTTAAATTTGCAGTTGTAAAAACATGTTCTCCCATACATTCTGTATCGGAGAACAAGTTTTTCAACTACAATGTTAAGTTTGTTTAATAATTCATATAAATTCATCCCAACTACGGAACCCTTCATTGTGCATGGTACGACATGCACTTGGCCGGTTTTTTTTACGATAGAATTATTGATTCAGGACGTTGACGGAATTTATTTCAGGTTTTTAATAAAGAATGTTAGAAAATGTAGGTGGGTCAAAGACAGCTATAAAGCGATTCGGGTGTAATTAATAGGTTTTAACATACACACCAGGTATAACGTAAACATAGGGTTTGGGTCGAAGATATTATAGTTCCCTCAGCTGCCGAGCACTTGACACGGACGTCAGACCAATATGTCATGCGCGTTGTCTATTCTAGGAACCTTCTAGATTATTCTAGAAGCTTCGCCTGTCAAACGGATTGTGGTGGGCGCGGTTCGTAATAAGTTATCCTGTTACATCCCCCCTTTTGAGTAGGTTATGACGGCGGGATGGTTATAGCCTGGTCAAAGAACGTAACGAACTTATGCATCCTCCCCCTTTGACCGGGATAAATGTCCTCATGACGGGTCAAGTTTAATATACATATCAGCATAACGTAAACATAGGGTTTGGGTCGAAGATATTATTGTTCTTTTCCTCAGCTGCCGAGTACTTGACACGGACGTCAGACCAATATGTCATGCACGTTGTCTATTCTAGGAAGCTTCTAGATTATTCTAGAAGCTTCGCCTGTCAAATGGATTTCGGCGGGAGCGGTTCGTAATAAGTTATCCTGTTACAAGGTATTGTATTTCAAGTCATAGCTACATGTTCATTGAAAGCCTATTTAGTTGGAGATTTTCCGAGAGTCGCAACAAGCGTTAAAAGTTTCCACAAAAGTGCTCGTAAAAGAGTTGTCTTCTACGAGTAGTAAGAATATTGCTAATATTTGTACCTCTCGTTCCCCTATCTGGGAAATACAGTCAAGCAAATCCGATGCCTATCAGAGCTATCCCGGCAAGTTAGCCGTTTGGGAAAACTTATATTACGTCCCCCTTTATACACCGTCACATTTATGTACTTTTTATTACTGCCTAATATGAATAAGTTATAACTCGTAGACGTCATAAAATCTTATATTACTTACATCTTCCGAGACCAGTGCAATTCACTTCCCAAGATTAATTCTGGAAAATGAATTATGTATTAATTTACTATTGTTACCGGAGGTTGAACAAAAACACATTTGTGGGTAGTTGTGCAGTAGGAACATTGTTAAAGGAGTTTGTGTAAAGGATTTGTAGTTTCGTTGACTTCCTGTTGAGTATTTATTAGCTAATAATTTTGCTGCTTGTACTAGTTTGCTTTGGGTAAATTGTGTTGGTTGATAATTATTGTATTAGTTGTACAAGGTAGGTAACATCTACTGACTGGCTGTACACAGGATAATATTGGTAATATGTCGGCATTTCATTAAGAGGATGTAATTTGACATTCAATATTAAAACCCATTTTCGAGGACATTAAATATTTTATTCGAAAATGTACATTAGTATCGGGTCATAAGGTGTCATTTGGTTGCAAATAATCTCTCCTACATCCCCAGAATGGATTGACATATTACCATGTAGAGTGCGTTTCATCTCATAGTTCCTATGCCGTAATGTTGGCTCCCTGTTATAGGACGAACATTTTTACGTTACGGTGCTACTTAATAGGTCCGTTGTTAAAGTGCCAACAATACGACATAGGAACTAAATAAACGCACTCTATATTCTTTCCCAGTGTCTCCAGCTCAGTTCATTCAGTGGTTGAGCAAAGGGGTTTTGTCTTCTAGGTCGCGTGTTCGGTTCACGCACACAAACAATATTTTTATATAAAAAAAAACAACCGACTTCCAAAAAAAAACACAAAAAAAGTGAAAAATAACTTTAATTTCGGAAGTCGGTGTCTTTGCTTTTCAATTTCCGCTTTTTGCCACCGACTTAATTAAAGTGATTTTTCACTTTTTTTGTGTTTTTTTTTTGGAAGTCGGTTGTTTTGTTTTTTTTTTTTAGTTTTTTTTTTCACTTTTTAGTTGTGGTACCTACCCCACACAAATCCGAATACCACTACCTGCTATGTAAATAACAGTGAAGGAGTCAAACAGGATATCGTCTAGATAAACTAAGTGGAAAAAATACGTAATATTGAAGCTAACTCAAAAATTACGCAAGCAAAGTTAATAAAATTTATATGGGACCACCTCGGAAGCATGACCTATCAAACAAAAAAAGAATCATCAAAATCGATTCATAATTGGCGGTGTAATCACGTAACAAACATACAAAAAAAAAAAAAAAACTCAGACGAATTGAGAACCTCCTCCTTTTTGAAGAAGTCGGTTAAAAAGAGCAAACAAGAGCCCTGTGGGCTTAAAACAGTCACTTTGGCAGAATCATAACAGGAAAATATAATGAATCATCCTAAAATGTCACAAACTGACAATTCATAATATGATCTGCGTGCGATTCATATTACGAAATAATTCATCTGTTTGACAGTTTTCTATGGAGATTCGTAAAATGGTCCACACATTATGAATTGCTTTTGTGTAAAAATAGAGGAATTGCTAATGACAGCTGGAAATTCAGGAAATGAATCGCTTTTAGAGGAATTGCTAATGTGGCCGTTTTAGGCCCCCATTCGATTGGTTAAATCTTTGCGAATTATAGTCATGAAAATTGGCGCTGTTGGAATTAATATAAATTAGGTATTAGCGTAATCATAAAATCTTTTAAGTTTCGAAATATGAACCCATCTTCTTTACCAACCTTTTAAAATCAAGCCATATTCAATGTAACAGGGTTATACCCAATATTCTATCAACTTATCATAATTTCGTCCTTCATAAGCCAGTCACATTAGTGGCTTACAAGCGAAAGCTTTCCGTTTCTAAGGCGACCTGTAATCGGCTTTCTGACCCTTCCCCATATATAAATAGTTTTGTGATATCTGTTGTCGTAAAAACATGAAAGTGGTATATTTGGGTAGCTACTACTTTCGTTATTTTTTTCGTTTGCTATGCAGTCTCCATTCACGACTGCTGAGAATGTCCAAAAGATTGTTGTCGATAGTTTGAACTTATAATTGCCGAAACAATTTAATTAAAATTCAATTCTCGTTAAAGCTTTTATTTTTATTTTTAAAATTGTATACTGGGTGTTAGGGTAGACACCGTTATCCTTGAAACTAGTGGTTTGGTGTCATCTATAATATACTTGTTGTATGGGACCAAACTTGAAATCGCGAAAAAAATCAGCTGTTCCATACATTTGTGTTCACTTAAATCGACAAAATGTATGGAACAGCTGATTTTTTTTTGAGATTTCAAAGTTGGTCCCATAGAATCCCCTAACCTCCCAGAATACCCTAACACCCAGTATTATTATTGTTTATTTTTATGTTGTTTATTTTTAATATTATAAATGCGAAAGTGAGTTTTATTTTTTATTGTTACGCTTTCACGCTAAAACGACTGTACAGATTTGGATGAAATTTCGCACATGAGTAGACCATGACCTGGACATAGGACACTTTTTATTTCGGTAGTCCGTTCCCGTGCGGGATCGTTTTCGACCTCCACGTGGGCGAAACCGGGAGCGAAAGCTAGTTGTCAATATTTTATGACAGTCGTTACCGGTAGTCAGAAGTCTCATAAATGTTCTATTAAATACCTATAGGAATAAAGGTGTTAGTTGCTCTGCAACGGTAGGTCAATATCAGTCACTCCATGTTACATATGCACTGATATTGAATCAAAAAGGCTTGCAGATTGTCAATGATTATTATAATTGCTTTATAAGAGCCATTCGTGTTTATTAATTATGTATGAACGTGGTAACAATACGTAATATAAACTCATTGGTGGTTAAATTAAATCACCTTGTAAAGAATACGCCAGTTTCCCTGCGGTACTTAATTGTATGACAATTATCGCGGTGAACGCTTGACGGAGTCACGCAAAATTAACGTAATTTAGTGTACGAATAACGTGACTGATGTGTGTAATATTTAATTGGCCATTGTTTTTTTTAATAATGTCACTTCATTACCTACCTCGATGTTTCGCTGATAAAATAGGTGTATTTTTGTCGATACGTAAATAATTAGTAGGTAGAAGCATTTTTTTAACAATTATTTATATAGTTAAGTGTAATTTCTAAGTAACTGCATTGATAATATTGGTTATCTCGACCTAAATCCGAACTAATATTATAATTAATGTGAAAGTGACTTTTTTTGTTTGTTTGTTACGCTTTGACGCTCAAACGGCTGAACGGATTTGGATGAAATTCGGTACATGGGTAGACCATGATCTAAAGAAGGACATAGTATACCTTTTATCCCGATATTCACAAGGGATCGTGACTTACGCGGGTGACACCGCGGGGCGCAGCTAGTCTTATATAAACCTGCATTCTGGAATATTGTTAAAATGTTTTTTTTTTCTGTCATCAAAGACGGAATGCCTTATACACTATTAAGTTTATCCTTAACTTATTGAACTAGTAACTTTCCAAAACTACAGATTCAACTTTCAGCTGCGACGCTTCCCCCAAAAGATTTCGATGCACTATGCACTTGTGAATAACGGGTTAAGTGCATGCTACGAATTTTAAATCGGGTTTTATAGTGCGATGAATTTCACATGTAGATATTTTCAGCTCGAGTAAAAATTGATAGTGGTTTTATAGATTAGTTATGAGTATTAAATCGACAATGTATTTTATGCAATATACTGTTAGGAATGGACCATTCCTTTTCATCGTAAAGTTTTTTTTTGCTCAAATGCAGATTTTTTTTGCTGAAAAATTGAGCGAGATTGCTTTAGAATCCTTTTTGATAAGTAGACAGTGTGTACAGTCTCATGAACTGAACGATTTTTGATAAAATATACAAAGTAGGTAGGAGACTTATTTTGTATGAATCTGCACACAATCATCCGGAATTTCTCAGTAGCATCCTGGCCTTGTGCCCGGTTGACCGTCGGCGAGACCGTCGGACTGCCAAGCCATAGGTCTCGAGATTGAACCGAAACCACGCACCTCTGACTTTTCGGATTCATTTGCTTATTGTATAATTATTACTTGCTTCAAAAACGGGGAAGGAAAACATCGTGAGGAAATCCCTGAAGATCACTGAGAGATATTTCTCGATGGTATATGAAGCCAAGTCAGAGGCCCAGCATCAGGTTATTCACTAACCACACGAAAAAGAACAACACACAACGTTCTATAAAGTTCCAAGAAAGTAGTACAAAAAAAAAAATGAAATAAAAACAAAAGTTTAACCCAACTTCCTAGCTATCACATGACACGTTTCCACCAAGTTTCGAAACGTTCACTTTACGTTAGAATCAAAGCGATGCTCCGAGGTAGTTGCCGGAAAATTACTTGTAAATAATAAAGGGAATTCGGGCCTCACTCTGAAACCTTTTTCTCGGTAATGTTATCTCCTTCATCGAGTTGCGTGCGCTGTTTTTAAAGATTTTTGTTTATTGGTAATTTGTAGGTGATGTTTTTATTTAGGTTCATTTGGAATAAATTGATAGTGTTTTATAGTACCTAGTCATAATTATCTCCCATTTGAAACATGTTTTTCGGAGTTTTGTGAGCCTTGACCAATTATAATTATTTTCATTGGTGCTGTGGCATAGGCAAGCAACAGTACTATTGTTGCTTGCCTAAGATTTTAGCTAAATGGTCTTCATTTTATTTATTTCAGCCTGTTTTGACCTTACTGAACATGTATTCAATGTTATCAGGATGGAGAATTGATCTCAAGCTTGTTCGCTGCGAACTTTTAATTCCAGATTTCCTTGATGCCTCCTCTTGTCAAAAGTATAGGAAAAGGCAAACAATTGTATTTTTAAAAGGCATTCGGTTTTTATTTTTTAAATCTTTGTTGATTATACCAAAGTAAAATCTTTATACTGACTGTCACTAAACGATATAATTCTCCTACTGCCGACAATAAAACTATAACCAAACTTACATCTACCGACATCACCGTCCCGAAATCATGTTTGCATCCTTCTCAGGTGTTATCTTGTAGTACGTGAACTTTCCAGTTTATTTTCTCTTCCAATTTCGCAGGAGTGCCTGCCAAGGTGTTGTCTGATGTCGGCTTACGGCACACAATATACGGACTGATATTACAGCCAGCAATATGCGACGAGCTATAAACTAAAACTGTTGTTTGTTTATCTGTATTGATATTGTGATCGATATTGGTGTCAGGTTGTTGTTTCTGAGGGGACGATACGTTGTTGATGAAATCTGTCATCTTGGCAATGAAATTCGTTAAGGTGAGATATGAGTTGAATGATCTATGTAGAACAAATACATGTTCGGTCAATATTCTTAGACTCAATCTTTCGACGCCATATTTTAGATATTAATTGTTTATTTGTATAGTTAGTTTTAATTAATATTAGTAATAGTTAGTTTTGTTAGAGTTAGTGTTGAGATTTATACCTACCCCATTTAGAGAAATAAACGCTTCATATAAAAAAAATAAAAAAAACTTCAAGTCAGTGATATGATAATCATTGTATTTTAAATAACGGTCACTAGCCTAAAGTTGAGTGCGACATTGGCTTTTAAAAGTACATCAGTAGAGCAATTCTTAATAAATGCCAAATTCAGTCAATACTAACAGTAGCATTGCGATTCTCTTCTTCGGACTTAATCAAAAATAAATAAAGCGTGGACACTATAATAGATCAACTAGGTACATTACAAGCCCGTACGTACACTGGTTTAACCAGCTTTTAAGTTTTCTGGCAGTTTCACGCCAGCGAACAACTTTGTTTTTAAAATCTACAAACTTCGCGGCTAGTTCTGTTTACCTTTATTGTAGTCTGAATAATCAAGTTAAATTGAAAAGGCGTTCATCTCCTTAATTAGTTTGTACTGTGAATCTTGGTTTAGTTAAGAATATTCACTGATGCATAAATAGGCACCAAATGCAGGTCTGTGCCACTTTTGTAAGATTTTTTGTAGGTATTCAACGTATGGCCTTTTTCCTCTAATACAACAGTGTTTTTTTTTAAGGTTTACCTTACCAATAAAACCAACCCATACTGGCCAGCTAGTGCAGGTACACTACTCAAGTTCTTAGAAATACAGACATCGTACATCTTTTAAAGTTCCTACTCCACCGATCTGAAGAAGACGCTCATTTTTCAAAGCAATTTCCTATTTTTTTCAATAACAACAACATCACGCCTGTAATCCCGAAAGGGTTAGGCAGTGCACCCACATTTCGCCAGTTATGTTTAAGTCCCATGTAATAGGGGGCGAACCTATTACTATCAACCGGGCACAAATCCAAACTGAGAAATACCTGATAGAAAAATCCCAATAAGACTTTGCCTGACTTAGGATCCAGAAGCATAAGACCTAGACCGATGAGGATTTGATTTTGGTTTGATTCTTTACAGCAAAACACTTTGAGCGTAAGGCATAGGTACTACTGCCAGGGTTGCGGGAAAGTCCGAAATGGATACCGGGGCCCTTGACAACAGGCAACTGAAGGAACATGGGTGGGTTTTAGTCAGTAAAAGTCTGACACGCCCTCCCGCTCCGCCCAGAGCGTGAGAAGTCATTTGACGACTTCCCAACCCAAAAAAAAGGTATAGGATACTAGCATTGTGGTTTTAGGTTTTCAAAAAAGTTTAACAGTAATGTAACATAATTATTATAATATTTTATGTTGAACATATATTATTCTTGTTCCATTTCCAAGGATCATAGAACAAAATAAATTAATTCCTACTTTTATATTTCGATAGAAATAAGCATGTTTATTTGATATTACCGTACCGAAACGAAACTGTTTCATATTAATGAAAGTAAGACAAATATCATATCGTTTCTCGGTCATAAATAAAGAGAACTGTATCTTAATATTATGACGACCTTACTTCATAAATAATGTTATTTCTTCTTATGGAAGTCGTAAGTCAACGTTATTTATTCGTAGAACTATCTATTATGTTGGTAGCGTGGGCGTTTGTGCCTACTAGAGGCAAATGTTAAAAGTAGGCTTGCCTTAAACAAAAAATAGCCAAATAAATCTTTATAGTTTGTGGTACCAATAAAAAAAAATTCTTGAATATATTTCTCAGAATTTATGGTCGTTACAAAAACAAGTTTTGAAAAAAAACAAACGATACTAATTAACGGTAAAGTAAACTTTTATTTACCTTGAGTTCCAAGTCAAAATATCTAAAAATAAAATTTCAATGTTTGATATTTTAATTAATAACAAGGTCGTCTTATTTGAATACAGAACTTGGTTATTTTTTATTTTCGATTACTCATTATTGATTAAATAGATAATTGCTTCATATTTTGCAATGAATTACAAGGATTGTATCATCGTGCTTTTCTTTTTTTCTATGCAATTCGATAGTGACCGCTGCTCTTAACAGCATCTTAAGTGAGAAAGTCATTATCTCAAAAAGGTGAAGTGTGATCAAAATGGACACATGAGAAGTGCGGGTCTTGTTAAATGGGAAAAAAATCTTTTTAGCCTTTTCAATCTTAAAATTTAAATCAGTGCCTTCTTCGACCATTCCTCGTTTATCCAACAGTAACGGTATTTTAACAGGTACATAGTTATAAAACTAACTATTAATAATAGTTTAATACCACTTGTCTAATAGTCGCAAGTGCTTGGTGAGCAAGAGGTCCTGGGTTCCCGGGTTCGATTACTAGGCTGGGTAGAGTGATTTTGGGCCTTTCCATCAGAAATTCGTTAGTAGCAGCCCGGAGTCTGGATTTGTGCCCGGTTGATGGCAATAGGCTTGCCCTCTTTAACCTCAAACATAACTGACGACATGTCGGTGTACTAGAGGTACCTACGCCTCTCCGATCTCCTGCAGGAGGGTACTTATAGCATCAAAGTCGTTATCCTTAGTTCAGACGGCCTGCTACTACAAAGCAAAGAGCCGTCCACACACAATCCTTGACACTTATCCTGCAACATTGTCCATGTTAAATAAAAGCCACAGCCTTCCAAGAGTTGGGTGCGACAGCTTCAGGTCAGTAGCCCGAGGGATGATGAAGGCGAGTAATTTACTGCGTCCCGGTTACACTGTGACAGATGGGCAGTTGTGTTGCATGCGGGGGAATGGGAAGTGAGAAAGAGCGTTTGGTTTGGATGCGGTTGTGATAGTCAAGATTGTTGTGGAAGAGTATTTTGAATCGCATTTTTTCGGAACGACTTACAAGTTCTGGGGTTAGATGCTGCCTCTACCTAGTAATGACTACCGATGTCATGGTACAGTTTGTTTTTCAAACTTAATAGAAATAACCTCTTTAAAATAATGTTTATATTTAAAATGATTAGTTTGGTAGTGAGACAGCTGTTAGGGTATTTTATTCAACAGATTGCCTTTAAAATATAACATTTTGTGCATAAAAAAATGTTACTAAACCCGGTCGCAGTTATTCTTACATCGCCACGTCACGAACTACGCATTAAAGACCTGACGTCACACAAAAATCCTGACGTCACACAAAAATCCTGACGTCACATAAATCCTGCGCAATTAGAGTTTACCGCGCGATGGACATAATATTCAAGGAATCCAACATCAATCGTTGACCAGTTGCCCGCCAGACACAACACCCGTCTGGTCGGAGGATCCTCTCTTTTCTATGGTGGATGAGTGAACTTTACACCCTGTCCCTCATATTATACCCCTAAATTCTCATTTACCGTAGGTACACATGAACTAAAGACACCACGTAAACGAACAACTTCTTGGGACACGTTGCCGCATGAACTATTCTTCCTACGATGCCTTCTCCAATCCAAGTGATGTCCAAACCCCTAAAGCTTATTTCGCAGCTCCATCACAAACGTAGGCCTCATTTACTAAAATATCCGGGCCATCTGCGACCTCATGACTGTTTAAGGATATTTGTCATTTGTGCCGAGCCGTTTCAGGATATTATATTCTTAGATTGCAATTTGTTGGAGTGCTTTATATGAATTTAAATATAACGTGATTTGTTGAGTTCATTTGTATGTATTTTGTTGCTGGATTTTTTGTATTTTTAGGAGATTGCGGCTTGTGTGCTACAGCCATATAAAACAGGATTTCACCCTTATCTGTAATTGATTACAAGTTAGGATAGATAAATACAGTTTTACCGCCTAAACAGACCTTTAAATTGTCGGACACTTTCATCTTAGCTAATGCATAGTCAAGAACAATATCTGCCATTCTGTATTCTATAAATTCTGAATATTGGTGCAAGGGTCAATCAACTATGGCAATGGCAATTATGTCAAAGGTAAAATACTTAGAAAGAAAGAAAGAAAATACGTTGATTTGCGGCAAATATGACAGTAAAAAAGGACAAATACACGAAAAATTACAAATTGGGGGAAAATATGCGTCACTTTCACGCAAAACGGCCATCGCCCCTATGCAAGACAGAGCCCCAGCGCTACTGCGGTGCTGCGCTACTTGCTAGTAGGTATTATTTTGCAAGGTTGACAGTGGGAAGGCCTACCCAGTTACCCAGGGTTCCAGCGTCGAGTGGAGAGGCGTTTTTGTCTTCAACCTAACTGTACCGCCTCCGAAATGAATAAAAAGCTTGTAAAACTATACGTACTAATAAAAAACACTTGTATACTACATACCTACTCTTATTGGTGATTTAAAAGCTTGTAAAAATGGGCAACTAGCTTCATCATTCTGGCTGACCGACCCCTTGACAATTCAAAAGTCCCTGTAATTGGCTTATTTGAAATAAATGCTTTGAATTTGAGTTTTTTTTACAGTAAGACCAATCTATCTACAGCCACACAAAATAATTTAAAAAAATAAACACACGAAGTTCCAATTCTCTTATTTCCGCCAATCAATAAAGGGGATTTGAATATACAGAATGGAATAATTTCCTGTTTGCAAGGACACTGTAGCGTGAAACTGCTCGTTATTAGAATGCTACTTCGGATAGCGTGACGCAATTCCTTGTTCCTCTTTAAGTATTGCTTTTGTTTGAGAATAACAATTATTTTTAAATAACAATTCTTTCTCAAATAACAATTTCTTTTGTTTGAGATATAAAAGGCTGAGATTCTTGATTAACGTCGTCTTTAAGTCAAAGAATTAAGGTCATTGTTGAACTTGGATTAATAAGTCTTGTTGTTTCTTTACTACGACGACTTAAACCTTTTCAGGGGTCCGTACATAAAGGTCAAGACAGAAATCTTACGGTCGTTTTTCACTTTTTATTTTGGATTTCGTGTTTCATGAAGTAGTTATTCTTTCTTTCTTTCCCAATTGTTGAAATTGCCTGCTTTTTTTAAATAATTGACCCTGGGGTAGTCGTCTAGTTAAACCTACATTTACAACAATTGTGTAATTATTCTGATATTGCCTCGCGCTCAGTTAACGTAAACAATGATAGTTTAAATTAGTCTGCATAGATCCCGACAGATTAAGACAAAAAAAAAATCACCCATTCATTCCTCACCTCTAGAAACCCTGCTTAACTTGCTAGACAGATCGATCTGCTCAGCTTAAGGTTCGCCCCTCACGTTACCAACAAACTGCACATACTATTTATCGGCTGTGCACACTCTGCGTAATTGGCAGGTACGTAGATAGTGGCAACCAGCCAGCCGCCGACATAAACTAGTGAAAGTTAACCAAAAACACGCGAATATGGTCGTATGTGGATGTACTTAGCGTTCTCTGTTGTTCGTGAGAAGTTATGTGGGGTGCTTCTGTTTATAGTCATTTGTGATTAATTAGACATTTAAAGTGTTTAAGACGGATGACACTGAAGACTGATCCACGTTTTTGAAAAGCTTTTAAGTTTTTTTTTTTGGTAGGTCATGTTTCAGAGGTGGTCCCATATGCGGAGTTTTTGAGTTAGTTTGAATACTACGTTTTTTTCCTAATGGACAATGTTTTAAGTTACTCCATCACTGCTATTTACATAGCCGGTACTGGTATTCGAATTTATGTGGGTAGGAACCACAACTAAAAACTTTTTACAAGGAAAAAACAACCGACTTAAAAAAAAACACTAAAAAGTGAAAAGTTGTTTTTTTACCAGATTCAACGACCACAGTTTGACCTAAGTGTTGTGAACGTGGACGTTTATTTCTTGTACCTTGTACATATACTATATTTTTCATTTTTCTTTTGTTATTTACAAACTTACAAAATCACGTAGTTTTATATTTAGGTGGTTATGGTATGTAGCTTCTCTATTAGCTTGAATTGATTTTTGATTTAATTGGACATAGAAATATCTTGGAAAGTCCTACGATGCTTAAAAAAAGCATTTGATGAATTGAAACAATAAACTGCTACCACGAAAATTCAACGTAACAATACACAACACTCTACTTCACTATACATTGCTTATTTTCATCAACCACGCTTCCCAATTTCAGCCTCCTTTGCTAAGCAAAGCGACAATGGACACCGAAACAAAATTTCGAACGCAAACTCAAAATTTTCCGGCTACCAACGTCTGATAGTGATGCGTTAAGGAATGCTCAGTGTTGCATTGACAATCCGCTCTATCTCCTTGCCTCACGCCGCTTCAGAAGCGAATTATCCAATAAACATAATGAAAATTTAAGCCTACAGCCGCTGACGATACCGTCGGGACGTCTCTTACAGATAATCCTTACACAGCTTCTGTCTGTGCGGAAATAATGCGCAAATTATACTGAAATGAAACGCAGTTTGTGATAATAATGACATCGATTGTGCGACAGCCGGCGCGATTGTCAATTGTTTTCGAGAAAATTTTGAGGTAAATATTTAATGGTGTAGACGTTCTTATGTTTTTGGTGTTTTGTGTTCATTCGAGTGCTTTATGTTTTTGGTTCCAGCACCCATAATAAGATATTTAAGAAGATTAAGATGTTGTATAATTTGTGGCCCACAGATCCTCAGGACATTTTAGCAGTTTGAAAAAATCTCGTGCCTGCGAAAATCAGTGTGGTTTTAGAACATTTATATCTACGAATAAATTACTAATTGTGTTTAATAATAATTTAATTACATATAAACAGATTTTTCATTTACAACCTCCTCGAAAATATCAATCATATCCTCAATCATATCCTCGAAAATCATAATAACATATTCAAAAACAATTCTATCCAATAACAAACCACGACAATAACATAATAACTAAAACATAATTGATTGCTTCGAATTAATTGCGAGCCTGTAACACACGACGTGACATGATTACCCTAATCCGAACTCTCGTTAACGAATAAAACATTTACCAGGGGCTTCCAGGACGCACCATGAATATTAATACTCTACTTTCTCTCGTATACCTGAGCCCTGAAAGTTTATTTCATTAGTGAAACTCTATGGTATGGCCGGTAGCCGGAATGCTGTTTCGTGAAGTTGCGTGTTATTAATATTAGTTGGGTTCGGGTTTTTAGTTTTGAATGGCTGGAAATGAAAGGTTTTTTTTAAGTTTTGAAATATTCCATTTTTATATTTATTTTATGTTTATTTGCAATGTTACTACTATACTCCATTTGAAATAAGATTAGACGTATAGATAAGCCTTTTTTACATTCCGTTCAACCGATTTTGAATTCTATTGCGTTGGTGGCATGACAAATGGCAGCCGCAGTAGATATATTTGGTATTGTGTAACTTTTTTTGCTTTTAATGCTATCTTTATGCCTACGGTATCGAAGTCGAAATCGGTTGAACGGACTGTAAAAGGGTTTGTTTTAATGTCTAATATTATTTCAAATGGGGTATAGTTATCCTATTAACCTTTATAAGGAAGAATTCACCCAAACTTAATAAAAATATAAAATCGTAACCCGCGACAAAATTTTGAATTCTTGATAGTTCTTTCATAGAACAACTCTCAGTATTCCACGCATAATAGAATTTAGTAAAATTACCCCACCATACCTAAGCTAAATTAATTAAAGCTTAACAGCTGTTACTGAAAATCTAAGTCATGACCAACCTAAAGGCTTTTCTTCAAACTCACTTCGGTTATCTACACTGCACTATCAATCGTCTTAGATCTATATACATTTAACAGTGTGAATAAAGGACCAGGCGAAAGTGCTGAACGTCGATTCTGTAAAATTCAAACAACAACTCGCATCTCACATCGCTATTCACTCTCACTTCGAATTTTGAATCGGATTCGAGTGCGAAGTGAGCGTCGAAGTGACGGGGGAATTATCTTACTGAATGCCACTTCTTACGTCACCTCTTTATATGTCAAAATCTCACGGTCAATTTAATTCAACTCGCTGACACGCTCTCATGGGTAGCGCTAGTGTATCAACCGAGTTTTTAGAATGTCAATCAAGAAATTTCCAGCGGATTCAGATTCGTAGTTTAGAATGAGGTCTTACAGAATCACACCCCAGATAATTAGCAGAGTAACATGTTTATTATTTAGGTAGGTACGTCGACTATTGCCTTTGCCAAATGCTTCGGCGAAAGCAGGCGTAATGTTAGGTTATGTTTAGCAGATCATTTATCCATTTTATGTAGGTAAATTTGCCCACACAAGAACAAAATAACCTACCTACTTATCAGAGTTTATGCTGTACTTGCACAAACGAGGTGTACTTGCACAAGCTCAGTATCGTTTCGTGCCGTTGTTAACACCAAACACGGCGCGGCCTATTTAATTATACCTTATTAACGTAATGGCTATAGCAGACTAACTTGATAATTTATTAGCACGCGCTTAGGTACAAGGATTAAAGAAATTTGTTGGAAGTAAGTGGGGATTAATGAAACAAGTGTTAGCTGGAACTGAAAAAGTGTAATGTCGAGTGTTGGGTTTCATTTTCTTAACTTAACTTCACTCGTGTTATAATAATGTTGCATGCTTAATATAAGTTTGACTGTACAAGGATCACCCATAATAGTCACATCTTATTTACTGTACCTGCAATCTATGCAAATATTTTTTTCTTCACTTTACTTAATTTGGTAATAATAATAATAAAATAAATTAATAAATTCATATATTTCAGGCAAAACCCATATTACATAAAAATAAATTTCACAATACCGCAACAGAATAAAATGTCAATGCAGTTAAAATAAGTACAAATTATATAGGTCACAGAATTAACATTAAAAATTAAATAAAATTAATAAATTTAAATAAAATGTCAAATGCAATTAAAATTAACGAATGAGTTATATAAATTATACGGGTCACAGAATCAATTTTAAAATTAAATGTCACATTATAAAGGTCACAGAATAAAATCATAATAATAATCAGCCTGTTTCCTCTCTCTGGAGCCCTGACCGCCGGTAGCTTGGACCCTGTTCCCGATACCGGTGGGTACCGGTGGTATTTTTAATATTTTTAAATGTTTTTATATTCTAATATTTAAAAATATAATTTATAATTGACTTTATGAAATAAAAGAGAATCAGCCTGTACTGTCCCACTGTAGAGCAAAAGATTCCTTTCCTTTTTCAACTCCATCCTGAGCCAATATGGAACAATCCCTCCTATAAGTTCGTCCCGCCATCTACGCCTGGGTCTGCGATTTGTGTCTTAGAGCGCAGTACGCGATGTGCGTCTTCCGTATGTATCCGAAATAAGGATATGAATGACAACCACGTTACAGCAACCGATGATAATGAATGAACTTATACAGAAAGTTAAACACACAGTGTCCAACGTACAAACAAGATGTAATAAATAGCATAAAAATAATCAAGTACCTACATTCGAAAGTGTACGAAATATGTAGGTGCCTAGTCAGTTTAAAATACTTAATAGGAAATTTTAACCTACCGCCTGCGCACTACACTTGCAGATCAGGAAACACGGCCATTATTTCACGTGGTATCTACTAGATAAATCTCTTTTGATAAATACGCTTTGGCACTAAGCTTTGCTGGATGAAACAGAAACGTACCGAGAAAATAAGGAACATAGAAAATACTGAGACTTACGGTAATATTTTCGACTAGGAATTTCTCTTTGAGTGCGTCTACAAACAATTCTGGGAGCTGCGTTCTTGTTATCAATGGGTTTATTCAACAACATGATTCTTAGCATCTAAGAGATCTTTGGTGATGAAATGTCCTTAGAGGAACCGTATTTATAAGAAAACTAAACCATCCTGAGTAACATAAACATTAAAAGGACTTTGTGGTGTCCTTAAAGACGTTTCTTGCGTCGAGCTTTTAGGAAATAATTTTATCTCATACCAATAGATTCCTGCCAGGGTTGCGGGAATGTCCGAAAGAGATACCGGGACTCGGCAATAGGCAACTGAAGGAACACGGGTGGGTTTTAGTCAGTAAAAGTCTGACACGCCCTTCCGCTCCGCCCAGAGCGGGAGAAGTCATTTGATGATTTCCTACCTTCAAAAAAAAAAACCAATAGATTGATAGTGATAGAGGAAGAGGGCTAGCGAAAATTAAATAACTTCAAACTGTTATAGAACTACAAAATCCTAGCACAAAACACAGGTTAAATATTCTCGCTCTTGTTTACCTAACTGTGTTCTTTAAAGTGTCCGCCATTTTGAAATTATGCACAGTTCCTTGCTCAGCTTGACGTTATCTGAAATTAAAAACAAACTAAGCATCGTGCAAGTCCATTATTGTGCAGAGAGTACAGGAGATGGGATTCCTACATTTAGAGAGCATGTGAGATAATAAAGCTGTGAGTTTCAAATTACATTCGTGTTTGTGTTAATTTAATAAGAGATTTTGTTAGTCACTACTGTGTAATTGAATATGTCCCTAGTGTAACTGAGTGTCTTCTCTATGAGCTGCGTAAACATGGTACCTAGTTCTTATTACAGAATAAAAAACTGAAAGGCACTAGAGATTACTGGAATTATATTTATAATTATGTGAATACACTGCCATAAAAACTGGCCTCTACAATGATTTTGAGAAAAAAAAAATTGGGTAACTTAGTAGCGATTCTCGTATTATTATTCAATTAAAAAATAAACAAGTATAAACAAAATCCCCGTTAAATAAACACAGCTTCGAATAAAATAAGCAGCACAGGTAAACTAACCGCTATCTAAAATTAAAAACAAACTTCACAATATTCATAGTAAGAACAACTTATTGTCTAGATACTGTAGACGGGTACATCCACAATAAGGCCATAAAAACTTGAAATTACGCCGGGCCTATTGTTGTCGACAGAAGTGCTCTTAGGACTCCTCGTCCCAGACAATATGCATATTCACAGTACTCCCGTACTACGAGGTACGCCCTTGTGTGGTGCGTGCCTATATCCCGGGTTGCATCTTGGAGGAATATTTTTTAATAAAACCTCTCGTCTTAGTTTTGATGATGTTTGTGGTTGAGATGCGGTGGGTAATTTATGTGACTCTAGGTAGTTTGTTTTTGAGAATGCGTTATATGCTTCGTAAAATATCCTGAACTAAGTATTAAAACTCAAAACTTGTGGTTTTTTTAATGTGATAGCAAGTAGCTACTTGCTTGCTTGCTGCCCAAGATTTTGATCATATATATTTCTTCAAATTCTTTTATTCTCGGGTTTCTTGTGTTTGGTGTGCTCACCTCAAAGATCAATCTTCCAAAAATTGTACATGACGTAGCTAGGTGTAAAAAAACTGCATCTACCTACCCTACGCTCAATGAAGGCGTGACTCAATTTTCCTTTAAACGTGTTAAAAGAAAATTCATTAAGTATTTAATCGCTAATGTAGTAGAACACGTTGGCACATGCGCTAGTTACTGCATAATTATTGTGGCAAAGCCCGCTGTGGCCGGCTCGGGCAATATTTTCTAATAAAAGAGCCTACGGGTTGGGCCAAACGGGGCAATTATGAATTATATATGGTCGATTTTATGGTACGTGCATAGCTATATTTTATAAATAACTGTAAACGCGATCGTTAATATTTTGAAGGTTGCTGTAGATAATGCTCAATTTAGAAATTAAGTTGAATTATAATATGCAAGTAATTCAGCGATGTACTAATGAGTATTGTCTGTAGGACATTATTCACAGATCAATACAATATTCTAACTCAAAAAATCAATAGATACCAAAACTTCATAGCCCAAATCACTGCAGACAATGTTTGAGTCAGTACAAATTTTCAGTCCATGCCAAAAACCACATCGAGTACAAAAACCACCAAACCCCAAAATCTACAACAAAGGAAGCAGCTAAAAGAAATCTTAATATAGCCCGTCTATATTCTAACTTAACGCCGTTATACCGCCCCTACACTTTTATTTGTCGCATGGCGTGCCACACCGCACGTAGCAAGGAGCACCAATAACCTTAGGTAACGACATAAGCCCACCACGTATGGTATCTACTTATAAGGCATTTACATTCATACAACCATATTTACATAGGATCCCCGGTGTAATGCTGGGAAGTTCCATTTCTAAGGGTTTTTGTGAAATAAACTGGGAAGGAGGGTAAACCGATGTCGATAAAGATAGAAATCAGTGAGATTTGTGTGTTTTGTTTTTTTGTATGGAATTGTAGTTTAGATAAGAGGAATAAAGAATGTTGTAGTGTATTTGAATTTGGATTGGGAAGTAAATTGTCTGTACAGTCCCTTGGGTGTGCGTTATCTACATACAAATAAAGTTCAACTGTGTTATAAATATTCTAATTCTGCAATTTCATTTTGATTCACCAAAAAGGCAATACTTACGTACTATAATAACTATGCCTATTAGTATTGTAAATTAACACACACATACCATTGATAATACTAGAAATCTATCACGTCAACCAAATAGGGGTAAAAGCTCATACACAGCCCGACTTCACCCAGTGCTGGGCATAGGCCTCTCTTTTCTTGTACCAATCCCCACGCTCCCGTGCCAGCCTCATCTAGGTTTTGCTCGCGATGACAATAATGTCGTCTGCCAATCTCGCCGCCGGATGACCAACATCTTCCAGTCCTTGGACGCCACTCTGTCACAGCCTTACTCCACCTGTCCTCACTGCGCCTTGCAGGTGTCCTGCCTAACTCCATTTGAGTTCCCTAATCCGTTAATTCCGCTATCGAAGACCTTCGTACAGGAATCCCCTACCTACCTTAATAAATAACAATGACATGACTTCCAGATGATGACAAAATTATTATCATAATATAACTTTTTCATGAAAACTACATAAATGTATTTTACCAAGTCCACTACCACAGAAAACTCTTGAAATACCTATCATATCAATCGAGTAGCAATAAAAATCACTGTTTCCAATACGTGCGGTTGAATTATAGATACTAGAGAAATGTAGAAAATGCAATAAGAATGCAATATTGAACATAAGCACTTGAAATATTTTACTCGAGAATCTTATAACCAAGATACTGTGATGATATAGAGACTGTATTTTGAAGTGGTGCAACAAATATTTGTTTATTGAGTACAGTTTATCTGAGGAAAAATAAAGTAATATAGAACACATTAATAAGATAAATACCTCGGACTCTGTTCCTGATGCTGATGGTCGACTATTTTTATGTTTTTAAATGTTTTTTTTATAAAAATGTAAACAATAAGTATTGAAAATTAAATAAAGATAATATATAATATAGAAGATAAATAAAAATAATATTCTTTTAAATTAACGCGAAAAAAAACTAGAGTAAGATTCTCATTTATTAAAACAAATGATGATTAGATGAAAATTCTGGACATGAGAAAATGAGATATTTATTTATAGAAATAAAATAAAAATTGTCACAGAAAAAACATTATTTAAATCGAATTATGGTTCTTAGGGAAACAAAACAAACGCTATAATTAAGAGCACGAAACAGAACTAGTCGATCGATCGATTTATCATATTAATTTTAAGGCAAAAAGTCATCATTCAAGTCTTTCACTTCAAAGAAACCTATATTTTTCTAAATAAATCTATCTGAATTCCAACAACAAAGTCTTAAAACTTTTTAACCAGATAAAAATATAAGACGACACGTGCAGGACAAATTGATTTGTCAAATAGCGGATCCAATTCACTGTAGTTGTACCATTAGTGAAACGAGAAGTCGTCTGGGTGCCATGGACGTGAACTAAAAATAACTGAACGAGAAAACGTACCTTGTGACAAGTTCCGAGAATTCAGTATGAAAGTCACCTTTAAGTGATAAGTAAGATTGTGTTTTTTTTGCTTTGGAGACATGTGGCTGTCATGATCCATTAGTGAAATAAACCATAAACCTCAATGATAATATTATTTTGTTCTAATAATACCATTACATAACCTTTAGAAGCAGTGTCAACACAATCGATAATGCTATTTCAGCAACTTACCTATCCTTATCCAATTTTTCATTTAGAACAGCCTTAAGACGGAAGGAATCTAATAAGTACTTATGCAGCTAATAAATAAAACGACCACTAACCACTTTAATGCCAATTACTAAATAAAAATCTTCATTCAAATAAAACGTCTATCATAAATTGCTCTCTGCAAAAAATGCAGAATACCACTTTTAATTAAATACAGAACAAAAGCAAACGGTATCACGTATAGGAAAACGGATAAAAAAAAGCTATTAGAATCCTTAATAAAAACACGAGAAAAAGTTCTAGATACAGAATAAAAAGAGAAAGCAACGAATGTAATAGAAGCTGAAGCTGATAATAACATTACAATATTAGTTAGGGAAACAACGTTAGAAAGCAATTTTGGCGACGCATATTGGCTATTATCAAGTACTGATGCTTTGTTTGTTTATTATTTTCGATGGCACCCTGAATAGATAGGGGTTTGATGGGATAGCGTGTATTGTAATATAGATAGAAACGTGAAATAAGAGTAGCAAAAGTGTAAATATGGTGTTCAATTGGTGTACAAAGATGTTTAGGTAATAATTGCTTTATAGATGATTTATTCATTTTAAATCAAATAATTCAGACAGCTGAAAATGTATTAAATGTTGTGATAGTAAGAACACAGATTTATTGTTTGTACAACTTTTTGTTTACTTTTATTAAATTATTCATAGCAGTGTTACATATGAGTCATAACAATCCGTTTACATATAATTTATTGCCACCAATACATTTTTCCTTCCAAAAAACAAGACGTTATGCGACACAAAGTAATATTAAGCATACGTTTAGAGTGGAGTGAGTGTTAAATTATGACGCAATAAACGTGCCACATCGTTGAATAGGCCGCGTTCACAGTAAATAATGGCCTGGAGATATAAGATTCTGAACAATACCTCACGACGTGCTATCTGCGAAAGGCTCCAACTCAATTCCCTTACAAAAATATGGCAACTTAGCAAATCGTCAGCACACCTGCGCTTGAATAACGCTTTCCCATTTTCCTGTAATATCCTTAATAAATCTGAGTAAAGTTGAGAATATATTCATACTTCTTTTATGGTTATCAATCGCGACAAAGTTTGAGCTTTTAAATAATATATCCCGTGTCACACTCGGTTAGGTTCGAACCAATTTTGTGTTCCGAACATTTTGTGTCGAATAACTTTGTTTCCATTGAAACAGGAGTTGATTCTCAGTGAATAATTAAAATAGTTATTTTAAACGAATGCATGGATGTTGACCACATATTTTCAACACATACCGCTTGATTAAAAACCACGGACGGAATTAATTACAAAATACATCATCATTTTGTTGGACTTTGTACACCTTTGTGTGTTCAGGTAATTATATAAAGACAAATTGATATTCGATAATAATGCACAATGTATTTTTTAAATGAAAAATGGTTGAATTGAATTATATCGCTAATATGTCATGCAAATTAAATATTTGTATTCGCCACGACGTACTTTCGGTCAGAGTTTTTATAAAATTATACAGAAAAATTCTCTTGACAAAAGTAGTGATGGATGAATGGACACTAAAACCTCCACAGTAAAAGGTTTCACATGTTAGCTTTTTTAGTCGGCTTACACGCAAAAGAATAAATAGGTCCACCAAAAATCGACTAATCAATAACGTGTGTTAGATATATTAATCAAAAGATATCCCGTTTTTTGCAAGCAAAGGGTGAGTTTCAATGGCACCCCTTCCAAATATTGGTTTTTGTCGGCTATACCCGTCGTCCAGTAAGAGCAAAGCCATGTTTTTCCATTTACTGCGATACGCACGTTCGCGATATCTTACGCATTGAATAAAGGCTTTCACTATGTTTTATAGTGCTACGTCATTAAGCTGTGAATATAAAGTGGGGGTATGACAAAACATGAATTAATTTGAGATATGTCGCACGGTACGATGCACACCCTAATATGTGATACACACGGGCTTGAATTATTTTAGCAACAATTGATTACGCTTAAAGAATTTTGTTTTCAAAATGGAAGTCAAATCGTATATTTCAAATAGGCACATAAAAGGCACTTTTGAACGTCAAAAATTTACAAGAAAATAGAATGATTCTAGTTGCCCCCCCCCCCCCCCCCCCAAAAGGTAGTTTCTTATGAAGAACACAAAATTATACAAATAAATCATGCAGTTATAAGGTAATGTCTCCGTGAGTGATAAGGAAAACACAATATTTGGATGGATTTCTAAAGATTTTAAATTCAACCAAAAGGTTATTTATACACACACACGCACACCTAATAAATTAAATAATTAAAGTATAACGGGTTCCATGGATACGGAGTTAGTTCGTACCAAAACTTCGGTATTGGTTCGTACCAATACTGAATACAATACCTACCAAACGCACCAATAATTAAGAAGATTGATGAAGAATTGATAAGTAGGTACTAAAAAATTCTAATAGTACTAATTATTTGTATATGCCCATAGTTAGTAAAGCACGTAGGTAAATCATTCAGTCTCTTTACAGCTTGAATGATTTTGGGGGGGTCATGACCCCCAGGACCCCCTCGGACCATGCCTGTTCGAAGCGGATCCTTAATTAGTTGGAAAATGTCTAGGCAGATGATGATGTCACATTGATAAGCCAAAAACAAGAATTTCAGTGCTTTGTCCGTAGTCATTATAATTTTTTTTTTTTTCTTTTTGCCTACACTGTTCCACTGCTGAGCAAAGGCCTCCCCCAAATCTTTCCAAACATCCTTTTCCAGGGCCACCTCGATCCAAACCTTGCGGTACGCGTCTAGATCATCTCGCCATCTCTTCCTGGGCCGGCCTCGGCGGCGCCGTCCATCTTCAGGCACCCACCGCGTGCAGACTGTTGCCCAGCGGTCGCTATGCATGCAGCTGACATGACCCGCCCAATCCCATTTTAGCTTGGCAGCCTTTTTGCCTACGTCTAGAATCCCCGTTTTGGAGCGCAACGTGGTGTTTCGTATTCTGTCAGTTCGGTTTACACCCAGAATGCTGCGCTCCATTGCTCTTTGGCAAACCCCAAGGCAGAGCTTTTGCGACTCGGTGAGCGACCAGGTCTGGGCACTGTAGTTTTCGCTTCAAAGAGATTGGTAGATCGCCTTTCATTAGCGTCTTCATGGACCAGTAGCTTTTCCAGGCATTTTCGATACGGCGATCGATTTCTTTTTCTTGCCTGTTCTCGAAAGAAACTAACTGGCCCAAGTAGATGCACTCATCGACATAATGTATGTCCTACCCATCTACCGCGACCCTACGCTTGGTGCTGTTGGTCATGGCTTTGGTTTTAGACCGATTTATCGCGAGTCCAACCTTGAGGCTTGCCGTGCTTAGATCTTGAAGCATAGTCTGTAGTTCCAGAGCTGTGTTGGCAAAAAGGACTATGTCGTCGGCAAATCGGAGGTTTGTCAACCTCCTGCTACTGAATTCAATGCCCTTGGTCATCCATGAGGCTGCCAGTGTTCTAAATATCTCCTCGAGAGTGCTTGTGAATAATTTTGGAGAGCGGGTCACGCTGCTTAACACCCTTTTGTATCTTAAACGCAGGTCCTGTAGTATTCAGTTTGATGTCTGTGGTGCTGTTGTGGTGTATATTTCTTAAGAGGTCTATATATTGCTGTTCCAGTTCTTGGTTTTCTAATGATTTGAATATTTGAGTGTTTGATGCTGTCGAAGGCCTTCGTATAATCTACGAAGGCTAAGTATAGTGGTTTATTATATTCTGAATATTTTTCTAGTAGCTGGTTCAAGGTCTGTAGGTGGTCGGTTGTTGAGAAGCTAGGGTGAAATCCGGCTTGTTCTGGTGGCTGATGTTTATCCAGTTTCCCGTCTATGCGATTATGTATTACCTTAAATAAGTTTTGTAAATGTGAGATGTTAAGCTGATTGGACGGTAATTGCCGATGTCACTTTTGTCGCCTTTTTTATGCATAAGAATTATATTTGAATGGCACATTGTTTTTGGAAATTTTCCGATTGTAGTATGATGTTAAACAGATTCGTAAGGTGGGGCAACAAGGTGGTAGAGCCGATTTTGAGCGCTTCAGTAGTAATTCCATCTTCACCAGGACTTCTATCATAGCGCATTGTAGTAAGTGCTTTGTGCACTTCATAACCGTTTATTGGGGGAATGGAATCTGAAGGATTGTATTCGGTATTGACATCGGGTGGTGAGTGATCAGAATATAATAATCTACAGAAATGAGTTGTTATTTCCATGATTTTGTCTCTACTGTAATGTTTTATGCCATTATTATCTACCAAGCTGTTAATCCAACTTTTTCCTTTTGTGACTCCTTGTTTTAAAACTCTCAGGGATCTATGATTTTCTAAGGCTGTTTTAACCATATGTGTTTTAATATTTTTCAAATCTTTCCTAATGCTCCTTTTAACTTCTTTATCTATTGTTCTGTATTCTGTTGTTCCTATTACTTTATTAGTTCGTTTTTCTATCAAATGAATATTATGAGCTGTTAGTTTATTTTTTTTTCTGGCTTTGTTTTTTATGGCTTTACAAGTACTCCTTATCCCGGTGACTATTGCATTATATTGTTCTTCTGCATCTGTTTCATTAACTTTCAGTTGTTCAAAATAATTTGATATTTCTAGGTTGTAATTTTCGTAAACAATTTGGCTCAGTGAATTTTAAAGTCTAGTTTGGTTTTTTGCACGGATTGGTCTATGGTCTGAGCTGTATTTAAATCTATTAATGACGCTAATATTTTTAATAATATGACTGTCTGATGATAAAACGTAGTCGATTTCATTGTGCGTAAATCCGTCAGGTGACATCCAAGTCCATCGTCGTTGTGGTTTCTTCAAGAAGAAACTATTGGCTATGTGCATGCTTTGTCCAAAGGCGAATTGGGTGAGACGAGCACCTCGCTCGTTGCGGTCCCCTAATCCAAAACAACCGACCGTATCCCCACTATCCAGTTCTTGCCTTCGTCCCACTTTTGCATTAAAGTCACCAATTACCATGTTCCAAGTGCCCCTATTTTCGTCGCAAGCTCTTTTAACAAGATCGTAAAAATCTTCTACGTCTTTGTCGGAATGTGTATTATTACATTAGGTTTTTAAAATTTTGTTATTACGCTTGCCAAAGGAGCTCATGACTCGTGGATAAGAGGAGCTCGTAGCTAAGTAACAACAGCCGCTCGAGTCGTTCCATCAGGTTAAGCTATGTCTGGGTTGGTCCGTGTTTGGGTGACCATCTTTACATACCGAGATTCCTCCGTGCCTCGGAAAGCACGTTAAGCCGTTGGTTCCGGCTGTCATTTTTAGATCTTTGACAGTCGTTACGGGTCGTCAGAAGCCCGAAAGTCTGACATCCAGTCTTGCCAAGGGGTATCGTATTACCCAGTTACTGGGTTGTGGAGTTCGGATAGGTAGTCGCTCCATGTAAAATACTGGTATTTAGCTGCATCCGGATATACTGGAAGCTGACCCCAACATAGTTGGGAATAGGCTAGGCAGATTGACGCTTGCCAAACTAGAAATCAGTATGTCACTATTGTTGGTATGCACGATAACACCACCCTATGAGGGAAAGTGTGGAAATTCGCTCAATTATATCACCCCGCTACTGCTTTTTAGCTTATTTATCAATCAATCTCCGATCTAGGGTTGATAAACAACACCTCAATGTCAACAGTAAGTTTCGTCGATTCACTAGAACTAATGGATTTACATTATATTATTGTAATGCTAATGTATTATCAAGGTGCAGCCCTGTCGGATTTTTTAGGTTTTTTCTTATTTGCATGTCAATGTTTAAGTGGTACGGAGAGGTAAGTCAACCTTTAGTTACCCCGAAAATTACTTATTTTCAATGCCATTGAATGTTGCTGAGTTTTGGATAATATATACCCTCTGTATTTTTTGTTACACTGGCCGAAACATGGTCATTCATAAAACGGAATATCTAGAAAACCAGTTTTGAAACCACTAAACGAACTTGTTAACGAGAGAAATATGATTATATAGGATTTTTATTATTTCTGTATATATCCTAGACATCACGGACCCATCAGAATACCAGCGTTCCAACACTTACTTCGTCTGCGATCCAGGATGAAACGTAGCCTGTGTCCTTCTCCAGGTCAAGGTCTACACCTGTGCGAAATTTCATCCAAATCCGTTCAGCTGTTTTAGCGTTAAAGCGTAACAAACAAACAAACTAACTTTCGTATTTATAATATTAGTTGGGATGTCACAGCATCATGCTGAGATAGAAGCATTTTGGCCTCGTACAGGACTTTCTGGTATTATTTTAGTTTTACTTTTTTTATTTTTTATTTATGTTTCTTTATGTGTGTTAAGTTTCATAAGTCTTCTACGTATTATTTCTTTCTTTTCTTTTTGCCTCTCCTACCATATTACTCTCCTTTGTCTCTAATTTTTAAACGTTAATGTCATGCATACCTGTCATTTGCATGGTTACTGAAATACCTATTTTTGATGGTAATTAATTATATTTTATTGTAAGTGACTGTGCTGTCGGTGTGCTTATGATAAATAAATAAATAAATAAACTCAAAATGTGCACTAAAAAAAAAGTTGAGTACACACTCTGATAGTCTGTATATAAAAACCCTTTACTCTCCGATCGTCAAAATAACAAATCCGGCCTGCCAATTTGCCGAGCACTCTAGACACGCTATTACACATTAGAGGTTATGTCGGCGCGTGCAAGACACGTGTCCCGACGAGAACACGTCATTAGCTTCACGACTCGTCTCTAGGGAGGGACTACGACAGTTTTTTGTTCATAACTAGTGATGGTGCAAGGTAGGAATGGAAAGCGTTGAGGCTGTAGGTAAAAAAAGACAGCAAGGTTTCGACTAAACGTAACGAAAATATGGACGAAAAAACGAAAGTCACTGGCGCATATTTAATTTCAGCACTTTCAGAATACATTGTCTCTCGAACTGAGCCAGGAGCTACAGCTAATCTGATAATTATAAACCTTTACTTTCTTCCCCTTTTTTTCTTATAACTTGGACCTATATAAAAGTTAGGAGTAAAAGGGAGTTCCAGCTTTTTAAATTTCCACCGGGGCGATAGTTGGAGTGCTCTCATTACTTTGTAATTTAGTAATTAACACTAGCTGAAATGAGTTTCTAAGTATATTTTATTTAATACTAGACCTACTAATTGGTCTACTTTTAATACGGTTTTAGGTTTCAGTTAGGAGTACTTATCACGACGTTTTCTATTAAGACTTTTTTTTTTTTTTAATCTTGGTTAACTTCCCCAATTGTAATGTTGAGGTGTCGTTTTTTCCCTTGCTTACGAAATACAGGATACAATTTATAAAGAAATCACGCGGGCGAAGCCGCTGGTGGAAGCTAGTTATTAATAAAACAGTTTTCTCTCATATCCACACAACTCCACTCACAATCATTAACAAAGCAAGATAAATAACTCATTAGAACCCACTTACATCCTATCGATATCCTAATAATTCATTACACCTTATCGCCAACTACCGGGATATCGCCAAAAATAATAAGAGCCATAGAGTGATCACGGAAGAACTCCTTTCCTGAATAATGGGTGTCGACTTCCGGCGATATATTTCCGCTATCTCGCCGCCAACATGGCGTCCGTACTTCCGGTTGACCGTTATGGAGTGTTAATCGAGCATTATGTCTGAACAGATGAAAAACTATCTTTAGAGGCGCTCGGCTGGATGATTTTCGTTGATAGGTGTGATGTGTGGCTTTTAAGTTATAGAACCTTTTATGTGTAAACCTTTTTATTAATTCTTTTTTACGTATTCTTTAGTCAGAATGGTAGTGCGGGTTTTGTACACCGTGACATACTTTGGCAACACTACACTGATATCGTCACTTGTTTTTTCATTCCTTATTTCTATTTTATCAATGGACAAGATTTTGCATAGGCTTATTTAGGCATACCGTAATAAAATAACTTATACCCGACTATCTTTATTATCTTTTCCTCAAAAATTATGGTATACAAAAATAAGCCATAAAAACAAGTAACCCGATGCACACAAGCTCCACATTATATCCATAATTAGGCATTCTTTAAGCTTTTCATATCGCCATCGATTCTGGATGACGTGAATGGGAAACACCATCGAGCTATGGTTTCATAGCAGACGTCATTGTTTGCCTCCCCTGCCAAGGCTTTTGTTTCTCAGCCTTCCCTTCAAACAAAAGAACTTCCTAGATGAACAAAAACGTAATTACAGGGAAGGGCTGAAAAGGAAAAAATCTTAAGATTATTATCTAATTTTTCACCGCTATCCTTAACATAAATGTTTCTTTTGTAAAAGTATTTGATAAAGGAAGGATCAAAAGGTGATTTTTTTGCTTCAAATGTCTTTGTTTGCTTTGTTGAAGTTTTCGGTAACGATAACATTTTTTTAGAGTAATTACGTAACGTAAGCAGCATGTAGGGTTTCTTTTAATGCAGGCTACACATGTTACGATAAACTTGCGCAAAATTGTATTTGCACAAGATATACTTGCACATTTTTTGGACTTGCATTAACGGGTATGGGATGAATTAGCACAAGTATCTAAGCCATTCGGTGTCACGCAGGCTTGTGCTGTGCAGTCTAAACTTGCGCAAGTATATCGTAACGTGTATGGCTACCATACACTTTCATAGGTAATACAAATTGCCGTACCGTTTCATACATTTCGGGTCGTCTTTAAAGCAACAGTCGGACTCCATCAAAAAATACGACTATTTCACAAAACGAATCGTTTGTTACGTTCCATAGTAATACTTTTTGCAGCAATAAAAATCAATTGTGTAGTTGCAGCAGCAGAGGTGATCAACCTTTGACATCGTGGGTATGCTTTAGCCCAGCGCGGGTTGTTCAACAATTTTTCCAATTACGCCATCGTTCAGACTCTATAATTTTGCAATTTTTATACTAAGGACGGTTTCCTTTGAGCGATTACTTTACGTCTTTAATATTACTTATGCTGATTGTTAGCTACTTCCCGTAATTTGACGGTACGACAATGAACAGTAACAGTTCCTACTTTATTGCTGGTGAAACGAAAATTAGCATATTGGTTACATCGACAGTCCTTTGTCGTACTCGCTTATTTTACTTTCTATTTTAAAATAGAACTTAGTTTATCAAGACATCGTTCAGCGGTTGGTCGACTCTTCACGTGACCAGAGGGCTGGCCTAGTTTTCGGCCTAAGAATCGGCATCACCATACAACGAGGCAATGCTGCCAGCCTTTTGGGCACTTTTGAATTTTTTTATGCGCTATACTGATTATTTCCTCCCCCTTTTTTTTACGTACAAGTACATATTATTAGGTCCCCATCTATGAAATCAGCGTTTTGTATGGGGAATTTTAAAGAAGTGGTATTTTTCATACTAACATTTTCTTAATTTATGTAACAACCATGAACACTAATGTTCTAAAACTTGTATGCACTAATGTTTAAAAACTGAGATAACGTATGCCACTTAGATTAAGCGACAAAAATATTTTTTGGCTAAGTTAAAAAATAATATACTGGGGGCTTAAAACAGTCACTTTGGCAGAATTATAATAGGAAAATATTATGAATCATCGTAAAATGTCACAAGCTGACGATTCATAATATGATCTGCGTACGATTCATATTACGAATTAATTCATGTATTTGACAGTTTTCTATGGAAATTCGTAAAATGGTCCACATAATAAGAATTGCTTTTGTGTCAAATTAGAGAAATTGCTAATGACAGCTGGAATTCAGGAAATGAAATGGTTTTAAAGGAATTGCTAATGTGACCGTTTTAGGCCCACTGGTCATTTCTGCTAACAAAATGAGGAGTAATTTTTAAGGTTTTTTTATGTTTAGAAAACTATAAGTGATATATTTTTTTTACTATTGGTAATTGTCTATGATGGTCATTATTCGATACAATACCAAGCAACTGATGAATATTTTAAATCATAGAAGTGACGAGGTTCTCTATTTGTGAGAAATAAACGCCAATTTCATAGGTCGGACCCATAGATATCCGTGGGTCGGGCCCAATATTGTTTTAGTGTTAGATGTATATTATTGAATTATTAAAAAAAAAGATATTATTAAATAGAACTTCGTCCATTTCATATTTAATTCCGAGCTGTTATCATCGCTGTTGAAGTAACGTGCAGTTTTAAAGATATATTTTATTGGAACACTGATTTGCAGTTATTTATTATTTTTTGAAGTTGTTAGGCAGGCCATTGAATTGATGGACTTTGGTATTATAAAATGTTGTACGATGGGTCGGACGTTCTTATGTATTTATTGACACTGGTCACTCATTTGAGTGTGCTTAGATGTAAGTCCAGTTAGTTAATTGATTCAGGCGTGATATTGCCGAAATCCGAAATCCATTATAAAATATCATCTCTCAACGAGGCATCCTCAGGACGACCATTGACCAATTGCAAACCAGAACGCGACGTGTTACCACACCGAGCGCTGGACGCAAAATCGTCATCCTGAGGATGCCTCGTTGAGGGGTGAAACACGTGTCGATTTCTTACAGGGTTTTTTATGACTCTTGAAGAATAGTCAAGTGGAATAGGTTACTAAATATATTATTATCTACGTCTATTGTATTTTGTAAGTCAAGTTTTATTTTGGTATATTATAGATACTTAATTAAGCTTGAAAACCAATAAAATGCTGTAGGCGAAGTTCGAAGGTGAGCTAGTAGCGAGCTGAAATGTTTTTATTTCAATTTCTATCGGCTGCCAGTCCCGCCCCGCGGCGGAATCCTGTTAGATATGTTATACGGAAAATTGAATTATATAAAAATTCCATACTGTTTCCGATCTCGCTGCTGCACATACTGAAAATTTTCCGGCTTATTTTTTTCATTTTGTTTAAACCCAGAACGTTATAATGGAGAGTACTTATTCGTTATTATCTGACAGATAGGAATGATATTGCCGTGTTTGTGAACTTTGTGTTCATTGAAACCAGAAAATAAGGTATTGAGGAGATGGCAAGAAAATGTTGCAACATGAGATATTACGCAACTTCAGTGTTAAGTTAACATTGCCTATTGTCTGACATAACATAATGAAGTATAATATAAAACCAAGGACTTGAAACGTTATGAAATAACGTTAAAATACCGCTATGTATAGTTCCACTAACGATTATTTCTACCGTTCCACCCGGATTGTAACTAAATTATTTTCCAGATTTATTTGCCAGAGCTTATTTTTAATCTTAAATTTTGAATTGCTTTTGATTCTTTTTTTGTTGTACATTGTTCTCACATATAAAAGCAACATGAATACTGCACCCAGGATTTTGTAATATCTGTATCCATTTTTAAAAGAGTGTCCTTGGAGTTTCTTGCCCGTTCTTCTCCATAGAGATCTAAGTTTTGGAATGGGCAACTAGCTTCAACTCTCTGACAAACTGACCGACTCTTTGACAGTTCAAAAGTGCCTGTAAATGGTTTAATTGAAATAAATGCTTTGAGTTTGAGATTAATAGTTGAAGATTTCGTTCCGATAGATTTTCGTTATATTGCCAAGAAATGAGTAAATAGTTACTGGAACTAAACATAACGATATTACGTCACGTTATCGTACCTCTATTTGGAGTAACGTTTCAAGTCCCTGCATAAATCACGGCAAAATATGGCTAACAAGTCCCGTCATCAACAGCCAGCCAATCGGACATCACTCCGTTAATGCGACCAAAATCTATGTAAATGCGACCTACTTTCAAATCTTAACATTACGAACCATACATTACCGTATGAATATTATATTAAACACTCAGAAGGTCCGTTGTTGGATGATTTATAATTCCGTTTGACCCCAGGCTGCATGTCAGAGCCCAGAGATACATAGGAGATTATCCTTGTGCTGTCCGGACGGATTGCTCCGTGAAAGTACGCACGAACAAAGTTCATGATATATTTATAGGTCAGCCGCTGGTTTAGGTTTTTGAGAAGCGTAAGTAGGCTTTTCCATGTTTGTAGGAATTTGCATAATTATGTACGTTGTGGTCTCCGCTTAAGTAATGGCGATCTGTTGTTATTTTGTAGGAGTTGGCAATGAACCATGTAAGCCAGTGAATAATGTGGAGACAAGTTGTTTTTGTCTGTCCTCTCATATTCTATTAACGGTTCACTAATGTAACTAAGAAACTGGCATGTTCTAGAACCAAAAATTCGAAGACATTTTGTGACATTTACCAACATGCACTGGGCCCGCGTGGTGGATTACGGCCCACTCCCTCTCACCGAGAGGAGGCCTGTGTCCCAGTATTTGGGAGTATTTTATGCTGATTAAGCAATGTGTATATACGAGTACACGGTGGATTCGAGAGGCTATTTAACGAAATAGCCTGCTACCATTTTGCTCCCCGGAAACTTAAAGGAGTCGGTAAACCACGATCCACTTAAATATACGCACGACATCCTAACTAATATTATAAATGCGAAAGTGAGTTTATTTGTTTGTTTGTTATGCTTTCACGCTAAAACGGCTGAACAGATTTGGATTAAATTTGGCACAATGGTAGACCATGACCAGGAGTAGGACATAGGATACTTTTTATCCCGATATTACCCCGGTGAAACCGGGGGGCGCAGCAAGTATTGTTATAACACTAAACTAATCCATACAGAACTTACCGTTCGCCTAACAACTCAACTAAGATCTTAAGGTTAAACTAACCTAACCTAATCCCACATGTTGGCCTTAACTTAGAAAGAAGGCTAAATACTGCTACTGCTGAGCACGAGGTACTGGGTTTGATTCCCATAACGGTCAAAGTGTTATAAATGTGTTTTTATATCTGGAATTTCTCAGTAGCAGCCTGGAGTCTGGATTTGTGTCGAGTGGCAATAGGCTCGCCCCCTATTACATGGGACCTAAATATAACTGGCGAAATGGGAGTGTACTATAAGTACACCTCTGCCCAACCCATCAGGGGAACAAGACGTGATGTTATGTATAAAGGCTTCATATAAGTCCCGTTGTTCTCTAAGCAGACGCGAGAATTCTTTGTATGGGCTCATCTGAAAGTCGTAATTAGAAGCCTCATGTCTAATTAGGCTAGCGATGCCAGCACAATGCGCTCAGAACTTGTAAGATAGTTAAGAGGAAGTAATTAAAATATTACCGTACCAGTCAGATGTTTTTGCCCGCTTATTACGGAGGTTCAACAAGTTGGACTTAATTTTGTGAAGGTGGCTCGTTCGGATTTTGAAAGAGAATTTTCTGTCGGAATTTTCTTTGAGGTGTGTTGAAGTGGTTCTGTTGTTCGTATAGAAAAGTCGTATAACACGATTAAAAACAATATATTTAATATTATTCATTTTCTTCTTTATTATGTTTTAGACTCGCGACAATCTAAGAAGTCCGTTTTGACAGCTATCAAAAAGCTTCTTATAAACTGATTCTTGAGACATATCGATTGAACATACTTAGAGAGTTTGTAATCTACGACTTATCTACATTGATAAAAACTGATTCTCAAGGCTTAACGTTTTATTACATGTACGAGAACGTAATTAGGCATCTACATCGCCACATGCGAGCTAAGCGTACGCATGACGTCTCCCAAAATCCTGCATCGCGCAAGCAGAGTTTACCGCGCGGCTGGCATATATACAATGTCCCGATATCAATCGTCAGGCAGTAGTCCACCTGATACAACACCCGTCTGGTCCGAGGATCTTCCCTTTTCTGTAGAGGATGAGTGAACTTAACACCCTGTTCCTCATACCTACCTGCCCCTAGGTGTGAATATGTCGGTGTGTGTGTGTGTGTATGGTAAGTAGGTATACACTAGCTTTTGTGTTCACAAAACGTAGTGTATAATACTGAGATCTCAGTATTTTCCAGTTTTAATGTTCGAATATTTTTTCTGCTTTTCCTAACAAAAACAACAGCGAACTAAAGGTTGTTTTCATATTCCGTGTCACGATGTTTTTTATTCATAGCTCGTCCCACAAAGCGGTAACCTATTTCCTCTGGTTAACCCACTAAGAATTTCTCTTTCATATCTAAAACAAAAACATGAGTAACATCAACAAGCCTTATTTTTGCAATTCTGTATTTTTGTAACGTCACAATATTTTCTGGTGGCCGGGCCGGTACAGCCGCGCACGGCTGTCTCTGTTTACCCACGTGTGTGGTCCCACGGGCGCCAATGTTAGCATTATGCTAATTCTGTACATACACCCAGTATTATTGTTACAAACTTTTGTGCGTGACGTTACTTTTTGCGCGTTTTAATTTTGTTATTTCGAGGCCTTTATGAACATGTCGGGTAATTGTTTTAGAGGTAACGGTCATTACCTTTTATATGTTCAAAACGTTATATTTTTGGTAAGTGTTATTTTTATAACTCGCAATTAAGACCCAGTGTGGAAATACCTTTATTTTGTATTTTATTCAGTGTATATTATTGAACTCGAATTCAGTCAATTCAACCTATCACGATATTGGAATCATGCCCAATGGATCAAATTGGTTGAATGTGGCGCACGTTAAAATGATTCCGATATTGGTTTTACATCGATCGCAATGGTCCGTTTTCGGTCATTATTGTGGCCATATTAACTTTAACGATTTTATCTAGTTGAGTGAATGAGAAACTAATGGGTTCAACAAAGCATGGCTAATGACGGCGTGACTTGAACGGTTCAAGTTATTTCGTCGTTTCGGATGTCTATTATAGTTTATTATCCGTTTCGTGTCTGTCTATGTGATCGCGTTGTTCTTCTAAACCACGCAACAGATTTTGTTGCGGTTTTCACCAACATTAAAAAGGTTTATTCTAGAAGGTTGATGTGCATATAACCTTTATACACAAGTCGTAAAATCCGTGCGAATCACGGGCGGGTCGCTAGTACTTTATAAAATGCACATTATAAGTGATCCACAGAATTAGAAAATTATCTGTCTTATGGAATCCATACTAATATTATAAATTCGAAAGTAACTCTGTCTGTCTGTAGGTATGTTATCTTTTCACGCCTAAACCACTGAACGGATTTCGCATTTGGCAAGGAGATAGATGGTACTCTGGGGAAGGAAATAGGCTTAAGCTAGTCTTCCCATAGATACATCAAACAAAGCACTGATATCATCCAAGAAACTCCAATAAAGAGAGCAACCAGCCGTTTTCCGCAACAATTACTAGACTACTTCTGCTTCTCTACATCCGAACGCTTCTCACTGTCGAATTAAACGTGTAAAGGAACCAAGTTCCCGCATAACCGTCAACCCACAATACAACTTCCTGAACAACTTTTGTGACACAGAGTAGGAGCGAATGGAGCGAGCACCAATTAAAACATACAATGACTGTGAGCAGTCACTATTAGGAATAGGTAGTCTAAGTACGTTTATGGCTACACTGTACCGGTGAGCATTCATTTCTTTGTTATCGCTCATGTGTCGCAGGTCGCGTCGCGGCCTAATGTAGCCTCAGCCTAACAGATAATTTGCGTAATACGAGACACATACAAAAACTATCGTATTGGTAGAACAGTCACATAATATTACGAATAGGCCCTAACACGCATCGGCGATACTCCAGCGTTTAAACGTTTCAGTTCACTCTTGCATATCCATTTCAATTTCAAGACAGAGATTTTTGAGACACATTAATAATAGCCAGCACGAAGCCCCGTGGTTTCAAGGTATAAGTCTGTCCTAGTCAGTTTAGGACATGAAAAAGTGAGACTAATTACTGCTAACACTGATATTGCTTTTCACACGTGCTATGCTCAGTTTGTAAAAGACAGAATAAAATCAAAATCAAAAGTCATTTATTCAAACCAGGCTGAGAATCAGCACTTTTCGAACGTCAAAATTACATAAGACAGTCCCCCAAAACGCCCACCCTTCACCACTTCCTAGTGCTTTAGCTGGGAAGAAGAAGTGGCAGAACAAACTCCCCAGCAGCAATATTACGTGTAGGCGCCACGGCCACGCGGCGAAATGAAATGAAATGAGACAAAGTCGAATACTCCATGTACTTCCTATTCCATGTCACACGACGACAAACTTCCCCGTATATAAACAATCGATGTCTTTGTATGTGAAGGGATAGAAGTCGATCGGGAAATTGGCGTTCGTGTTCAGGTTTAAGCTGAGTTTTGATTAGTGTGTGCTGACTTGAACTGTAGTTGCATGCCTTTAATAAATGCAGGGGCGTCTTCGTCTAGATGACATAGTTATATAGGTGATATAGTTATTTTATTAAAGCTTTATTTATAAACGTTGCATATATATATTGCAACGTTTATAAATAAATAAAATTATGGCTAAGCAGACGTTCATAATTACTTAACTTTAAGCAACGTTTCTAACTAAATAACCCCTTAAAAATCGTTAGTGTTTTGTATTTTTTGGGTTCCGTACCCAAAGGGTAAAACGGGACCCTATTACTAAGGCTCCGCTGTCTGTCTGTCTGTCCGTCTGTCACCAGTCTGTATCTCATGAACCGTAATAGTTACACAGATGATGTATTTCTCTTGCCGCTATAACAACAAATACTAAAAAATAGAATACAATAAATATTTAAGGGGGCTCCCATAAAACAAACGTGATTTTTTTGCTCGTTTTTGCTCGATATTGATAACGGCAACAGGTAGACGCTTGAAATATTCACAAAACATTTAGTTATATATTCACTTTAAAAATAAATAATTAAATTAAAATAAAACAAATATTTACAAAAACCTTCTTTTTTTTTGCCGTTTTTATTGATAATGGTACGGAACCCTTCGTGCACGAGTCCGACTCGCACTTGGCCGGTTTTTTTGTGGTTATGTGTACCGTTTGTTATGTGGATAAGTGTATTGTTGTCATGGCGACAGACTTATATCCGTGGGTAAGATGCTGGTAGCTAGCCAAGCGGATGAACAAGCCCTACCATCAACCAAACCGAGCAGAAAATTGTGCCCACACTGGGAATCGAACCTAGGACCTTTGGGTCTGACACATGTGATATATCCACTAGACTACAGAAGCGGATAAAAGGCGGCATTATTGTACTGCTCTTTTTAAAACGATACACATTGCGTAAGTACTGTAGAACTCCGAAGTGAGCCTACGGTACCGGTACTAGTAAAACACCATATTATTATAGCAGGGGATAATTATTCCTATAAAAGGAGCTCCGTATTGCATATTATTTTACTTATACCCCTAGCTCCCGCCCTGATAGCCCGCGGGACACGGCTCGTCCTTTTTACCTATTCTTAATTCAAATCTAACGCTTGTCTGCTAAACATGCCATCAACTTGAAAGCACTAAGGTTTTAATCTAAAACCATGCAGAGTAAAGCCTCTACAGGACCTACGTACTTACGTAATGTTATATCCAACATCACAAAAATGGGCGACTCAAGCCTACTTACCTAACATTTTTACACGATTTTTATAACAGGTAAAACCTAGTGACTTAAGAGTCGAGATGGGGTGTAAAATCCGCTAAAACGTGACGCGACTACGAGTTGAAGTTACTCTTTCAGGATCAAGAGCATTAGCGCTTAGACCCTGGCTTATGTAGAAGTATTCAGGTGTTCCTTGCTCAAGAATAATATATAAGAAATCAGCTGTGTCCTACATTATGACGAGCTATGCGATCGGGAAGGGAACGGTTTTTTTTCACGATTTCTTCGTTTTTCTCATAGTAAAAGTTGTTCATAATGATGAGTACAATGACCCCTTGAGAGATTTCGTGAAAAGACACACATTTTATTTAAAGGAACTTTAGGTAAAGCAAGGGAGCGTGCGCTTTGTTATTATACAGGGTCATATTAAATGAAAAAAAAAAAAAAAAACAGATTGTCGTAACACATACTTCAAGAACCAGAGCTCGTTAAAAAAAAAAAAATCTTTTCGTCTGCGAATTTAATTTGGCTCTAATAGGTATTAGAAACAGTTGTGAATCGTGTTCTTTTATTTTTCAAAAGTAACGAGTCGCGCATAACCCATGGCCTTTCGTAGTCAAAATTCCTTCGTTTTCTTCTCTCGTATTTCTGTACTATACAGGGTGGCGATTTAGTCACCTGCATCCGTCAAGGGGGGATTCTACCCGTCGTACGAAACAATTTTTGCTGTGAAAATCATATCCGACTCGGTAAAAAAAAATCCTATACTCAGTAAACAAACTATTTCGATGCATCTATGTTTTTTTTTACAATTTGGATTTGGGTTTCATAGCGAAAGTTGTTCAGTATGACAATTAGAATCACCCCCTTGACGGATGCAGGTGACTAAATTGCCACTCTGTATGAAATTACTTTTACGTCATGCCGTCGTAAAAATATTTGCCGGTAAGTCTGTCTGTCTAGCATGCCCAGGGTAAATTTTGTAAGCGTTAAGGGTATTTCAAAAACCCCTTGTATTTATTTCAGTCTAAGATTCAGTAGCACCAATTGGAAATTTTAATTTGGGGATCACATTGTTTATTGGGAACTGTACCAAATATTTGGGGATAAAAAAATCCTTTTTTCCCCCAAGTGAATTCTAATGCTGACAAGGTAACTGGTGCAATATTGCGTAGCGTTGAATCTCGCATAACGACCGACGGACTATTATTTGGATAGGTGTAAATTTACCCTCTTAGAAAACGTTTAGGCCCAATATACAAGCTAGTAGCGATAAATAAGTAACATAACATTGATTTTTTAAATAAAATTATCTAGTTGGTAAGATGACTCGATAGCACAATAGGTAATAATTGCTTTCTCAAAGAAAAACGGAAAAAAAGGATTGGCGTGAACTAACATTCAAATCAAATCAAATGTAAACATCACATCATGTTGTGATGTCAACATCACAACTGGCAGAATGGCTGAAACGTTGCAATCACCTTTTTATTAATTAAATAATCACCAAATATTAAAATCGGTCTTCTTTCGAATCGATACATCGCATATGAGGATGACTCAGGCCATGCTAAATATGAGCCAGGCAGCAAGTAGATTGCATTTTTTTTTTTGGTGCATTTTTTCACCATACCTGAAGACTGTTTTAAAGCAATAAAAATACCCGCTAGAGTTTTCCAACTAGACCACTGCTCAAAACTTACCGTTAGTGCAGGGGCGCATCAAGCCGTCTCATTTGCCACAGACAGCGAATAGGCGGCCCCGTCCGACAGCCGTGCACCGACTGTTCACTTATTTACGATAATTGACGACCGCGCTCATACGGTAAACGGTATCGGGAATGGTGAATAATAAACCGTTGTCAAAATTCGTACTGTTGCAGTTGAAGGAAATGCTGTGGTTGTTTCAATTTTTTACCCGACTGATTTTGACTGTATTTATGTATGTATGTTCATCTGTTCCCTCGTATCTTCTAAACTGCTCATCATAATTTGACAAATGAGGTATCGTTGGAAGCGTCTTGATTGTCCGCTGGTTATATGTTGATGACGTTACATGGCGCTGTCTAGAGGACATAAAGTCATGAATAAACAAAAAAAAACAACATAATCTGCTTGATTTATCCCTTAACACGTGTGACTCCGGATTTTGAATTTGTCTATGATGTCTTGTTTTATACTTACCTTTTGAGTTGATTTTTTTGTCGTAGTTGGGGTTTATTTTTTTTAACTTTTATTTTTATTTCGGATTAGGGAAACTACTGTCATCTTTGAACTTTTTAGTGTTAATTTCTTTTTAATTGTGGAAAATCATTGAAATAAAAAAAATTACACGATTCACGTAATATTGTGTCTCCATCCATCTAATCAGCTATTAATACGCCATAGAAAATGTTCGCCTCGACTGAAAAGTTCTGCCACTGACGATTATTTATCGTCATTATCACAATCATTACCGCCAGAACTACACATAAACTACAAAACCAGTAAATCATTACCAAATGAACACTTCCTCAAACTAGTTCTCTTCAAAGACACGTGCCACGCAAAACGTGTCGTCCGAAGTAACAGTCGCAGATTGCGTATATTATTTATTACCAGTACACACGACCCCAGCAATTTCGTCCTGAACTTTCCCTTCCGCCCTTTTATACCAATTTCGCGACGTTAGAAAAAATATGACGATATTATTGGACGAGTCGAGTTATGACGACCCGTGGTCAAGCGAAAGGGCCTTTATTCAGATTCGTGACGAATTTTTTAGACGTCGCGTGGAATGTATGGTTATATTAATCTTTTATTGGTCAGATGGGCTCGAGTTTATAGGTTTTGGCAGGTCATGATGTTGAAAAGCTGATTAGATTATGTAATTTTGATAAATTCTTGGGTTGGTTTGATAGTTATTTTTATTTTGAATCTGTGTCCTTTCGTTAAACACAAGTTATTTCAAATGTAAGCAGGCATGCCTTATTTGCTCAGTGGCCTTCCAATTTTCAAATGCTTAAATGTTTTTTAATTTATAAAGAAGAAGATAAATCGAGTTTATAAATAACTGGTTGTTGCTCGCCACTTCGTCTGCATTCTAGGATGAAAATTAGCCTATGTCCTTACCAAGGTCATGGTCTATCTATGTGCCAAATTTCATTCAAATCCGTTCAGCCGTTTTTGCGTGATTGAGTAACAAACAAACTCACTTTCGCACATTATAATATTCATCATTAGCCTAGCCTTTTCCCAACTATGTTGATGCTTCCAGTCTAACAGGATGCAGCTGAATACCAGTATTTTACATGGAGCAACTACGCCTATCTGACCTCCACAACCAGTTACTGGGTAATACGATACCCCTTGGTAAGACTAGTTGTCAGACTTTCGAGCTTTTGACGACCCGCAACAACACTGCCAAAGATCTACAAATGACAACAATTAAAATATTAGTTAGGATTATATTATTTAAGCTCAAAGTTTTGCCTTAGTTAGTTCTGATCCAAAACACTGAATTGTTAGATCGTAACCATTTGTGTAGCAACATTTCAGTGACCAAAACCCTATAAAAAAATCCACGTTTTCCCCTTCAGACCTCGTCGCATCTCCTCTTTTATTAAAGGCATCTTGTTAACCCTGCTCCCTTCGGCCGGTATCCAAATTATGTTTTAATATGTTTCAAGGCAGACTCGACTCTGTTATTTTAAAATTAAACTACCCACTTATATAATACCAGTAGCGATTCTAGAGTAAATTAAATTCCAAGACGTCCTCTCTCATACCATAAGCAATGGTATTTTGAAACATAAATAAATACAAAATTTTAAATATTCTTAGCTTCTGTTACGGGGTATGGAAAGAATTTAATAAATAAAGCCAAATCGACATTTTGGTGAGGTAGATGGAATTCCGTTTTGACCTTTAAAAAGTCTAAGGTATTTTTAACGTGAATAAAATATTGTGCACTTACTTTGAGGGACGACCTCAATGGCGTCTGTTTTTGAGATAATAATCTCCTCTTTTTCAAACATTCAATTTTGAAATCAATTTCATTGAGACAGATTTGTGAGATTGATATGCTTGAGAAATTGATTCTCCTAAGTATTCTTAAGAAAAACTCGTAGGCGTTAAGAGCTGTTTCAAGATTTTTTCTGAAGATATTTTTCAATTTTTGAACTTAACTTTGTCATCAAGTCTGTTTGTCTGTTTTTCAATAAGCCAGCCTTTATAATGACAATTTAAAAACAAATCAACACCCAAACTTGAGCAGTGGTGGCCCAGTGGTAACGGCCCTGACTTACGGTCTCGTGTTCGAATTTAGGCAGGAAATTTACTTTGTGTAAATAATTTCATCAAAACTGTTCTCAAAACGGTGAAGGAAAACATCGAGAATGGCATGTCCTAGAACCAAAACTTCGAAGACCGCACTGGGCCTGCATGGTATCCTATTACAGCTTCTCGAAGAGAGTAGTCTGTGTCCCAGCAGTGGGAGCATTAAGGTTGATTATGCATACGCCACCTTTCCCACCTTCAACCAAGTTACCACCGATTTCAATCACAATTTCCACTTAATCAACCACAGATATAAACCAACTCTAAACTCAAGTTGACCTGTTTACGAAAGGGAACCCAGCATACTTTGCATAGCTCGCGGAGCGCACCATTACATATTTATGAACCTTCTAACCGAGATCGCAGGGACAAAGTCAAACATTAATGAACGCTAAAATATTCCGTACATGTATATAAAGAAATGAATTTTTACATCATAATAGGACAACGGAAGTATTGGAATGTAAATTGAGTTTAGTTCTGGGTTGTTTTGCTTTAGCTTTGTTTTTGTTTTTTTGCAGCAGTTTTATCCATTAGAATAGCCAACAGATTGTGGTTTCTATTACAGTTTATCCGACTTAATAAATAATTATAATATAATCTATTGAATGTATTTATTTATTAATTTATATTTATATATTTATTTAATATTTTATTTAATATTTTAATATAATTGTATAACTGTGAATGTTTGTGTGTTTGGATGTTTGTTACTCAATCACGCAAAAGCGGCTAAGCTGATTTGGATGAAATATGGCACACAGATAGTTTATAACCTAGATTAACACAAGGAATACATTTTATCCCGGTAATACATTCCCGTGGGATAATTTCCGATCTCCACACCGCCGAAGCCGAGGGCGCAAGCTGGTAGGTTAATTAAAAATAAAAATAAACTATTTATCATTTAAGTTTTCATGGTTCTGGGTTCAATAACAATATTAAATGAAATATTATATAAATATTATATATTAACAATATGAAATGAAAGATTAAATGTAATTCTATAGAGGTACATTTAATCAAGTTACAATTTATCGATGTGTGGTAGTAGTGTGGTTCTTGTTGAAAGGTTATTTTTCTCATCTCTTAGATACAAAGTATGACTACGTACATTGTGTCTTCAGTCTGATGTATGAGTAGTACCTACTCTCATGGGAAGCTGAGCTAGTAGAATTGAGTGGAATAGTTATTGAAGAATGTATTGTTTGCACAATATCCACATAGACTACCGTATTGTAGTATATATAGTGCTAGAACACTCAACTGCTTGGAGAAATCATCTGTTGATAAACGTATACTTCAATATATTTACAACTATACCTACCTATACTTATACAGGTGCATCTGGTTAGACCGGAAGCTGACCCCAACGTAGGAAAATGCCAGGTAGAGTTTTTTTTTGACTTAGTCAAAAAATTGTGATAAAGTGTGCTTATTAAATCACTTCAATTTTCTTCATGTCCACACCATTCCTTTCCCTTAATACCTAAATAAAACAGTACCTACCCATTAGCAGTTATCACCAAAAACATCAAACTCGCAATAAATAAACCTTATATAATTTCCTCTCTCCTCTAACGTCTACAGAGGTCCACAGCAAGCTAAAAAGCTAACAAGACATTAGAGCATCCACTGATTAGCTATGATTCATTGAGCGGTCAACTGTCCGTGGCGATCGGGCACACACAACCGGAAATACATTCGCCGGATGTGGTCCGCCATAACTCAAAGAGAGAACGTCCGGGTTGCAGCTGATAGCGCATCCTAGTTCGACCTGAGAACCTCCTTTTGTGGTTTTAAACGCTTTGTGAGGCTTTGATTTTGTGTTATCAATGGCTGTTTGAGCAATATATTTTTCTCATAAAAGGGGCTTTTTGAATTGTGTTTTAGAAGCATTTTTTATGTTGTGAAACGTCGTGACGTGTAAAGAGTGTTGAAATGTGTATTCATATTTTTTTACTGCCAACTCTTTCTTGTTGTAAAAAAATTAAAGTAATAAAAACTAACTACGACTAAAAAGGTATAAACAAGACACCACAGACAGACAAATTAAAAACCCGGAGCCACACGTGTTAGGGCATAAATCGAACAGATTACGTGTGACTCCGGATTTTTAATTTGTCTGTCTGTGGTGTCTTGTTTATACCTTTTTAGTCGTAGTTGGGTTTTAGTTTACATTACTTTTTTTTTTTTTTAATTCTTTTCGGGTTATAATATATTTTTTTTTTGAAATGTGCTCATTAATCCCTTTCATTTGATACACAACATGGTACGATTAAACAATATTTTTTTTTTAGTTCCTGACTTTATGTCCTCTAGAGGGCGCTTTTTTAAATTTAATTTGACAGCACATAGCCTATAACTAGCGGACGATCAAGACGCTTCCAACGATACCTCATTTGTCAAATTGTGACGAGTCGTTTAGAAGATATGAGGGAACAGATGAACATACATACATACATACATACATACCGGTCAAAATCATAACCCTCCTTTTTTCTTCGCCGTAGTCGGGTAAAAACGGACGGACAGCGGAGGCATATTAATAGGGTTCCGTTTGGTTTCGGGTACGGAACCCTAAAAAAGTTAAAAAAAATACAGTACAAAAATAGAACAATTATTTACTGTAATGAAGATAACCCATTTTATACGTTATCTAGACCATTTATAAATAGGATAAACAAAAAAAACGTTTAAAAAAAGAAACATAAAATACTCAAAGATAAGAAGAAAATTGTAAAGAGCACTCCAAACATATTAACGCCGTACCTAATTTAACTTAATCTTAAGGAAAATCGCTTATTTTCTCCACGTTTTAAGCTCACAAAAAATAAAAATGTTTTTGCAACAGGGACTTTTAAATAATTACCTACGTGTTGTTTGACCCCTCGTTGTGATCTAGAGAAGGAATGGCTTGCAGGTGTTGCCAGGTTTTGTGCCTTCCCTGATTTAAAGGAAAAACATAGGCAAAAGGCATAGGCAAAAGGGTTAAAAGTAGTTTTACTTAATTTATGTAGTTTTAAAATATATGGTTAATAAATTAGGTTAAGATTTTTAATGAAAAGAAGTGTAGATAACTTTTTAATACTTTTTGATAAAACAGGTTTTGTTTTCTAGCACCTAACTAATTACATCGTTCATTCCCCAAATGTAAGCTTCCAAACTCAGCAAACGTAAATGAATATTCACATCTACCACATAGGACAAAATTAAATCATGATAAATAAGTCAAACATGGCATATTCTAACTTCTGCTCTGGCAACCCCGTAAAGCACCGGTCGTGCGTAACAGCTTGCTGTAACAGTTATTTATGAACGGACCCGAGATTTGGGCAGTTAAAAAAAGTTTTTCCATTACCAAACTTAACCGAAATACGGTGCAAGATACCGAAACATGAATAATAATTAAGTACGATTTCGTTTTAAAAGTCAAGTTACAGCACAAGTTTATTAACGGTACCAAAAACTTTTTTTAAACAAAATAAATATTTTGGAGTTTTCGTTGAAAATCAAATCTTTTAAATAAGTAGGTACACCTCAGTATATAAACAGGTCAATCTCAAAATTTTGTATATGAGTAGTGTAAGCTACGGTTCAGAAATAACGGGGGTTCGCAAAAGAAAAATAGACACACTATGTAAACTCAAACATATTTATTTCCTTTTCCACAATATTTGTAAAAACACTCATATCACCAAAATAATAAGTCCTGGGGGCCTAAACCGGCCACATTAGCAATTCCTCTAAAAGCAGTTCATTTCCTGAATCCCAGCTGTCATTAGCAATTCCTTTAATTTGTCACAAAAGTAATTAATATATTATTATGTGGACCATTTTACGAATCTCCATAGAAAACTGTCAAACAGATGAATTCTTTCGTAATATGAATCGCACGCAGATCATATTATGAATTGTCAGTTTGTGACATTTAAAAAGATACATAATACTTTCCTATTATGATTCAGCTAAAGTGACTGTTTTAAGCCCCCTGTACTTACGCGCTAAGATTTAAATTAGGTACACTCTTCTTTCTATAGTCCGTGGGTACACCAATTTGATAGGATGTTATTTTACGTCTTTACTGCTCGGCGTCTCGAACCAGAAAGCCGGCTGTCAGTTGTCTCCGATATCGAATGACAGTGAATGTCATGATGAACGAATAATCGATTGAGTGAGTTATGGTCGATTAATAGTAGAGTAACCAGATAGAAGCTGACACTAGGTACTTACGTTAGCGTGCAACGCCTAGCAATATTTTAATAGCAAAACTGTCAACGAGTGTAACTCAACATAAAACTTTATTTCCGAAGGCGTTGTTAAATCATTATTCACGTAATTATCCAACCGTAACCACCTTATTTGAAGGCTTCTTCAGAATGGTAGTGCCTTGAATAAAACCAGATGTGCCCTACGATGAGCAGGCCTCACCCTAGCACATAAATTATGGCACGTCGGGCCCCTGTTCCTACTTGAAAGATGTCGACAATATTCTATGTAATAACAGCCTGCTGAATTACAGTGATGAGATAAATATAATTACGTGAACTTAAAACAAAATTCATAACTTTATTTTTATTTTTAATATTTTCCTTAAGCACATTTTTATTTCACCCTTTATTACCGGCTACGTTTTTAATGACCCTTTCCTTATGTAATTGATATTTTTTTGATAAATAGAGATAAGTTTGCTGTGGAAAAGTCGGGTCCAGATTTTGGAATCTGTAACTTAACTCTAATTGTTTTAAATATTAAAAAAAAAACAAAACAATTATTTATTTCATTCTTGCGTATTAACGTTCTACAATACAAACAATCTGGTAACCTTTTGTTTAGTAGTAAAACAAGAGATTGTGTAAGTACCTAGTTGCCTAACAGTAACCCCAAAACATCTGGTGCCTTTCCGAATGTTCTGCGCGATTGCATTCGCCGAAACACTCTGAAAGTTAGCTCATGTTAGTTCTTACACATAAAACTGAACAAAAACTCTATTAACATCTAACTTCTGAATCCTCATACAAAAATGGGTCCTTTTCCCAGAAAAACTGTATTAGTTTGTGTGCCAAAAAGCGTAACATTACAAAGTTTGTGCTAACTAAGTAGCGGGCGTGTTGTCTGGCTAATTGTGTAAAATAACATGGCGGGTTGGCTCATAGCCTCCGGTGGCGGTAGTGGAGTAGGAAGTTTCTCAGAACTTGCTCTAAGATAAGATGAAGGTGGGAAAGACTTGTGACTTGTTGGGGAAATAAATCTGCTAGCTTTGATAGATTTTTATCTCGTAATGATTACAAGTTCCGGCAAGTCTAAATTAAAAACATAACGGAAATAATTTTTGTGTAACCTAGTATCAACGTCATCCAAGACTTGTTTCTTAAGCACACTGGTATCAAGTTCACCATAAATACTCAGACCTGCTACCAACCTTGCAGACTGGCCAATTTTTTAGGGTTCCGTACCCAAAGGGTAAAACGGGACCCTATTACTAAGGCTCTGTCTGTCCGTCTGTCACCAGTCTATATCTCATGAACCGTGATAGTTAGACAGTTGAAATTTTCACAGATGATGTATTTCTGCTGCCGCTATAACAACAAATACAAAAAAAACAGAATAAAACAAATATTTAACGCGGCTCCCATACAACAAACGTGATTTTTTGCCGTTTTTATAGATAATGGTACGGAACCCTACGTGCGCGAGTCCGACTCGCACTTGGCCGGTTTTGTTTACCCCACTTAAGACATTATTCTCATTAGTGTCTCTGTCTTGCCGAGAGTAAGATATTGTCATAATACGCGTTTTCATACCTACCTTCTGGATATAGCCTCGCATTTACGATTTCTTCTCCGATGTTTTCTTTATCAATATCATTATCAGCCGATAGACTGCTGGATATAGGCCAACCTCAACCACCGCCACTTCTATCATTTCTGTGCTTCCCGCATCCAGTAGATTCCTGCGGCCTTCACAAGGTCATCGGTACACCATGTGTCCTTCCAACGCTACGTCTTTCAGTACGCGGTCGCCTTTCCAGAACTTTCAGCCACATCGGCCATCTGTTCTGCGAGGAATGTGCCACTTATGTTCGGCAATTCTTCGGGCTAAGTCGGTCACCTTGGTTCTCGTGCGGATCTCTTCATTTCTGATTTCTTCATGTAGGGAAACTCCAAGCATAGCCCTCTCTATTGCCTTTCTTTATCCAATCAGCTTTAAAGGTACTTTATTATTAACACTTTTCATCACCACTCTCCTGCCCGGATTTGTTCGGAGAATTTTCTTTGAAATCCAATTTATGTCTACCGTATTTTTTGAGAACTACACGGAACAACGTAACATTACAATAAAACATTCTCACAAACTCATAACAGTTTAAAAGCAGGAGCAACAACAAAACAGTAGTTTTCAATTTGTGGCTCCATTAAGCTGTTAATTCGATTGTTTATCTACAGTGCGCATAACAGAAGTTGTCTAAACGACTTAGAATTACCGATGCACAGTTTAATTCTCTTTGCTTACCGTTAATGGGTGTTTTGTGGGTCCAATTTAGTATCAATTTGCTGCTTCGAGGTCAGTCTTTGTTTGTGTAATGGATATTTTAAGTTCAGGCTCAATGGAAAGTATATTTTTATGACTACTGTAATTCCTTCTTTCTGGTTTTTAAGAGGGGACAGAATAACCGCTCATGCAAATGTTTTATCTCAATAAACATCGGTGAGAAAAAGTATTAATTTGAGCTCCACCGCACCATTATAAAAGTAAAAGGAAGCAAAGAGGTAAATATATTGATGGGAAAATATAACACATAAAGGACGTAACGCAAAGCAGACGAAAAAAACACAATCTTTCTCAAGTAAGTAATTTCCCTAAAATAAATATTCCCTTCTAAACATAATAGACATACATTTATGTAAACAGCTTTTGAAAATGATCTAGAAAATAATAAGACGGCAGCTTAGCTCTAAGCGAAGGCAGAACGTAGTAAGGTTACGAAGGCCTTCTCTCTCAGGGGACTCGTAGCGCCAGCTACGACCCGTAGCACAGACGTAGCGCTACGGCTACGAAAATAGACTGAGCGAAATGGTAGAAATGGAATAAGAAAACGCTTATTTTTCCGTTCAGTTAAAAATACCTACAATTCAATCTGGGATTTAGGTTTGAAGAATATTTAGAATAAATTGTGAATCAAAACTAATATTGTATTGTGTCAAATAGGTCAGCAGTTGTGCTTTCTGTTTCATTGGCTCCGATTGTATCTATAATTAAAAAAACATCACTATTATTCACAAAAATCAATTATATTGATAATAATTGATTTCTTCTACTCACACTTGTCTAGAAATTTCCTTGGTCGTAGACCCTTCAAATTATGAAATAAAAATAAAACTAAACAATTAAATCCTTTACAAAAAACTTACAAAAGAAACCTTTCCAAGCCTTTTCCATTTGTTTTAAAGAAACAGTCAACTCTAACCCAGTCATAAGTCTTTGCCGAGACGAACGTAATCAGTATCGTTCATCGCCCTACGCAACCGGTAGTTGGATTTCTTGAACCGTGAAATTTTATCAAGAGAATTAATCTCGGGAAACTTTCCCCTTGGACATCCACTCCTTTTATTTTTTAATTCAAACGAAATTGATTTCTGTATTTTAGAAATTGACCTTAAAATTGTGGATGCAGAGGTCAGCCTTTGAAGTTTGCGGAAGATTAAAGTATTATGGGTTCTCGAGATTAATTTTAGGCTGTGTTTTTTGAGTGGCTGATAAAAATATTAATCCCGAATTTTCAGCGAGTATATTTTTTGTTTTCTTGGCTCTCATTGGCCATGGGCGGCTATTAATAAGCTGTTAATCTCTGAAATCTGTGTGAAATATTGATATTTATCGGTATCTGATAGGATTAAAAGGCGACCCCAATTACTTTGAGACTCAAAACACAGATGAATACAGATAGTTCACTCCGCAAAATCATTTAATTAAAAAGCGACTCTTGCTACGACACAATAAAGTGGAATTCAGGTCGCAGAGCTATACTTGTAGCTTCATAACTACAATGCGGACTACAAAGTTTTTATTTGTTAAACAGAGGTGTTTTATACAAAATAGGTACAGAGTACACATCTCTAAGTTTAGTCTTTGCTTTTCAATTTTCGTTTTTTGCCACCGATTTCCGAAATTAAAGTTATTTTTCACTTTTTTATGTTTTTTTTGGAAGTCACTTGATTTTTTTGTTTTTGTAAAAGTTTTTATTTTTCACTTTTCAGTTGTGGTACCTACCCTACACAAATTCGAATACCACTACCTGCTATGTAAATAACAGTGACGGAGTAAATAATATATCGTCTACATAGAATAAGTGGGAAAAAATACGAGATATGGAAGCTAACTCAAAAACTACGCAAGCAAATATGGGACCGACTATGAAACATGACCTACCAAACAAAAAAAGAATCATCAAAATCGATTCATAATTGGCGGAATAATCGCGTAACATAAACACAAAAAAAAACATTCTGATGAATAGAGAACCTCCTCCTTCTCTCTGCTCAATCTCTAAGTTTTCCCAACAAACAAAATAATCCTCGTATGCGATTTTATAATCCTACGTGGACTTATAAAACTCCGATGATAGTTTTGGTGATTGCTACTGCGCTTTTAACAGCATAAATACATGCTGTTTTTACTCAAGTACGTTTAATCCTATCATTTGTATTTATATCGGTATATAGGATCATATTTCCTGACAAATATAGGATCAAGACTCCTATAAAAGCATGAAACAAGAGTAATTGCACTCAGAAGTAATTACTCCGGTAACTCAGACTTATATGCGCCTATAATATCACATCTGCGGACCATTTTAATCTTAATACTCTTGTAGGAGCATGTACCAGTCAGATATGCACTGAGGAGCAATTACTCTTGTTATTTTTACTTATAACCTCATATAAGCTAATATTTTATGACCAATTTAAGTAAATTAAAGTTAAATTACTGTAAATCATTTATGTTTCTGAAACTTAAAAGTAAGTGATAAATGAATTACATATCCACGTTTTAAAACTAATAAATCACCAAGATTATAGCAGCACTCGGTAGGATAAAATGTTCTCTATATCGATTTATCGTATACCGTTTTAAACCTAGACATACTTAAATAGGCATTCCACAGTAAATATCAATCGGAAAAATGGTGAATCTTTTTCGGTTTTGATATAACCCAATATAAGAGATAGAGAGAGATAAAGAGAAGACTGATCATTTTGTAGTGAAGGCACTGCTAAAGACTAAAATTAGTTTGCCATTCTAATCTATTGACTTAGTTTCCTTCAAGAACGTTACATTACATTACCACGTTCTGCATCGTTCTCAACATGAATGATGTAACCAATATTATGTAACCATTATTTTGATTTTTTTGTTTGAATTTTAGTTAACGCATCGCTACACTAGTAAAGTGTTTATTGTGTGAGTTTCGAGCGTATCTTAATCTATTCCTTGTCAGACGGGACCAGTCGTGAAATTTTTCACAGTCTGCGTAAAGGATAAAATCATAGCGACGCGGACGCTCTGAGGACGCGACGGCGACGCCAGCCGGCATCGGTTGCCAGGGCTGCGTCGCAATGCATCGGAGGCGCGGCGCCCTAGGCCGCCAGAGCGCGACTGCGTCGCTCCCGTCACAGCTGTCACCAGTGCAGTGTCACATACAAGACGTTTTAGTGTTTTCGTAGTATTTTATTTTGTATTGTTATTATTTTCTCATAAGTTAATTTATAAGTTTAAAAAAAATAAAATTAATGCTTAGTGGCAGCAGCGATGTTGTGGATGTTGGTGGTAGTGCTTGTCAACCTTCGACATCACTGAGCATCCTGGAGAGATGTCCGTTGTGTTCCCAGGCCTGGTTTTTTAAAGGTAAGCGGGGTCTGAATGTGCATATTGGAAAGGTGCACAGACCATCAAATGCACTCTCCTCAGACCCTGTCCCACCAGCCACACCTATAACACCAGGTACACCCACTTTTGAACCGTTTTGGAAAACCCTTTCAAAATTCAAAAACTCAGTTCCTGTTTTGAAGCGAGTTCCCCGCGGCGCAAGAGCACAAGAGCTCTAGTGGCACAACAGCTAGCAAGCTGCGTTCGTCTTGCCGCCCGGGAGAACTCGCAAAGTGCTTGGGAACAGCTACTCACCTTTCCTTACAGGATTCTACATGTGCAAAAGAATTTGGCAACCAAAAAGACCTTAACCGCACAAATTAAAGAAAACTGTAATATTTCGGCTCTTAATTTAGATTCAAAATTCTCGACACAGAAATATACCTCTTCAAGAGGTATATCCCATCTAGTAGAATCTAAGTTAGGGGAAGGTGACATTAGTGGAGCAGCCAGGATTCTCTTTAGTAGTGATGTAGTGGCACCATGTTCTCCAGAAACACTCGCAGCTCTGGAGAACAAACACCCTGCCCCAGCGGATGGTCTTTCCTTTCCCGACCCCCCTGATCCGGATAATCACTCCCTCACCATTACAGGTCGAGAGTTGGTCACAGCCGTCTGCTCCTTTCGGAGCGGCTCCGCTGGCGGCCTCGACGGCCTGAGTCCTCAGCACCTTAAGGACCTCATTTGTTCAGGTGCCCGGACAGCTGGTGAGTCGCTTGTGAAGGAGCTTACGGCTCTGATCAATCTTATGCTCTCCGGCAAGGTGAATGAGTCCGTCATAGACGTTCTTTATGGGGCCAATCTATGCGCCCTACGTAAGAGGGATGGCGGTATTCGTCCCATTGCCGTGGGAACCACCTATCGTCGTATGGCAGCCAAGATTTGTTGTAAATTTTATGGTGAGGATGTTTCGAAAAAATTTCAGCCCCTACAGCTAGGTTACGGCTCCAAAGGGGGCTGTGAGGCTGCTGTACACGCATTGTCGACCTATCTAAATTCCGAGAAAGGAGAGGTTATCCTGAAGGTTGACATAAAGAATGCCTTTAATTCTGTTAATAGGGACACCTTGCTGACAGAAACTAAAAAAGAGATACCTCAAATTTATAGTTTCCTTTGGCAATGTTACAGACACCCCTCTAAATTACTGTTTCGGGACAACCTTCTGGAATCTGCTGTTGGCTGTCAACAAGGTGACCCCCTCGGGCCAGTGATTTTTAGTTTAGCCATTCACCCAATTATTCGGCAGCTAAATTCCAAATTTAATGTTTGGTACCTCGATGATGGAACCTTGGGAGGCGACGTAGAAACTGTTATAAATGACCTCCGATTCCTAAAAAATGAACTTCATTCCATTGGTCTTGATCTCAACCTTTCAAAATGTGAACTATACTTAGCGGACAGTACTGACAGACATCTGACACTTCCCAAATTTAACGCAATAGCCCCAGAAATCAAAATTATTGAAAAAAGCTCTCTTCGTCTCCTTGGGTCTCCAATCTTTGAGGATTCCTTTCCCATCTTCATTGAGGAAAAAATACAAAATTTCAATGACGTTTCGGAAAGATTGTTCCAAATTAACATGCATTCGGCCATAACCCTAATCCGTTACTGCTGTTTCGGCCCTAAATTAACATATTTCCTTCGCGCTTCGCATTTATGGAAGCACACTAATCTTTTAGACAAAATGGACCAAATTATCCGTCATACATTAACTTTGATCCTAAATGTGGCCATGGACGACCGAGCTTGGGCACAAGCTACTCTTCCCATCCGTATGGGAGGCCTCGGCGTCCGCAAAATTTCTAGTATTAGTTTACCGGCATTCATATCCTCGGTCCACGGTACTGAGAAATTAATCAGGAAAATCCTAGCCTCCACACTGATTAATTTTGACGTGCCGTGCCTCACCGAGGCTATGGATGCCTGGAGACTCGCTTGCCCGAATTCAGATCCGCCCGACAATCCATCTTCCCAGGGACGGTGGGATGAGCCGCTCTGCAGAGTAGTACAGAACAACTTGCTTGACACGTCTGCCACTACTGCGGAGCGCGCGCGCCTGCTGGCTGTGGGTAAGTGGGAGTCGGGTCTGTGGCTTCATGCACTGCCGTCATCGAACCTAGGAACTTTGTTCGACGACACTACGTTCCGCATCGCTGCTTCCCTGCGCCTAGGAGCCCCATGTTGTACTCCTCATCGCTGTCACTGTGGCGAAGTTGTCAACAGCCTCGGACACCACGGTCTGTCTTGCAGCCGAAGTGCGGGTCGCTTAGCGCGGCACGCTAATATTAATGACATCATCCGACGAGCTCTTGTCACCGTCGGCGTTCCAGCTGTATTAGAACCCAATGGCTTGGCACGCGACGATGGCAAAAGACCGGACGGCATGTCCTTATTCCCATGGAAGATGGGTAGGCCTTTAGTGTGGGACGCAACGTGTGTCGATACTCTTGCGCCATCCCATCTTCCTGGCTCGGCGTGCTGTGCTGGCGCTGCCGCTGCGGCAGCGGAAAACCTCAAGCGGCGAAAGTATAATAGCCTTATAGGCAATTATATTTTCGAGCCGTTTGGGGTTGAAACCCTAGGGCCGTGGGGTCCGAGTGCTCATAGTCTGTTCAGTGAAATCTCCAAACGGCTGCTTGACACTTCCCGTGACCCAAGGGCTGGCTTTTACCTTGGTCAGAGGCTAAGCATTACCATTCAACGTGGCAATGCCGCCAGTCTCTTGGGTACGTTACCAGCCGACAGCGATGCGGAGGAATTTTTCGACGCCTTACTTTAGTTATAGTTAGTTAGTTCTTTAAGTTTTAGTGTTTTATGTAAATAGTTAGTTGTGTTATGTATATATTATCTAGTATTTCTTGTTAATTTAATTTGTTAAACGCAAAAATAACTTAAATAAATATAGAACCAATATACTTATATTGGTACTGTGTCACACTTCGAAATGCTAAAAACACTTATTTTAGCACTGTCATACTTGGAAATGCTCACCAAGAAAATGGCAGCTGCCTTCATAATATTGATTTAATATTAATTAATAGTAAAATGTAAATAAGCAAATTTCAAGAGGCGCTTTAATTTTTTAATCAAAACCATGATAGATTTCACAGAAAATTCACATTCCCATAAGAATAAGATATAAAACTAACAATTTGACAACAATAAGATTTTGTTTTTCTACTAAGATTGACATAAATTCTGATTCATAAAAATACCTCAAGATATTAAAATATTTTTTTACAGAGCACAACAAGCGATACACTTCCTTCGACTGTTCACAATATATTATAGAAGCATTTATAGGCGCGTATTAATCTTATTTTTGACTATAACTTACTTATATTGAGATTTACAGGAGTAATTTCATTGACGTAACTCAATTACAGGAGCATTAAAGGCGTATATGGCATTTCAGTGGTCTAATATAAATACGTTATAAGTAAAAGTAGACTTATAAAGTGGGCCCTTTTTGAGACTTATATGCGGATATAAGTCTCATATAGTCCTCGATAATAATGGTTCTAGGATAGTTTAAAAACCACTTTTTGCACGTACTCGAAATAACAATTTAGTAACAGAATCAGGTGAGCAGTGGTGGCCCCGTGGTAACAGCCACGACTTACGAGTTGTAGGTCGTAGGTTCGAACCCCGACAGGCGCTTTACTTTATGTAAATTATTTCCCACTGCTCTCAAAACGGTGAAGGAAAACATCGTGATGAAACCGGCATGTCCTAGAACCAAAAATTCGAAGACGTGACATCTACCAACCCGCACTGGGCCCGCGTGGTGTATTACAGCCCGCTCCCTCTCACAGAGAGGAGGCCTGTGTCCGAGCAGTGGGAACATTATAGGCTGATTATGTAACAGAATCAAAGACTTTCAAATAGTTAAGTACATAAAATTACAATTTAGTAACAGAATCAAAGACTTTCAAATAGTTAAGTACACGAAATTACAATTTAGTAACATAATCAAAGACTTTCAAATAGTTAAGTACAAGAAATTACAATTTAGTAACAGAATCAAAGACTTTGATTTCTTTTGAATCGTTACAGTTACAAATCAGTTTTCTATCATTATTTGATACACAAGACAAGTAAAGTTCATTGTCTACTTGCACACATGATATCGTGTTTCCTCGGTTCATGCAGGCACATGAATTTACAACACGCGTGCGACTACACCCAGCTGACATACACTTGTTTTTCCTGAAGATTTTCATACAATCGTATTGCAAAAATGTTGAGAAATAGTACAATAAGATAAAGTCTTCTTTGTCTGTTTATGTAGGAAGGTACTACTTTAAACTAAAACTAAAACTTTTTACCTACCTTTTTATTTAGCACTAGCTTTCGCCCGCGCGGTATGTCGATAAAAAGTAGCCTATGTCCTTCCCCAGGGTGCCATCTATCTCTTTGCCAAATTTTGTCGAAATCTGTTCAGTGGTTTAGGCGTGAAAAGGTAACATACATACAGACAGTTACTTTCGAATATATAATTAGTATGGATTTTAAAGAACTTTTATTAATTTGTTTATTTTTTATTTTTATTATTATTATTATTATTTATTACTACCTTCCGCCCACGGCTTCGCCCGCGTGGTATGTCGATAAAAAGTACCCTATATCCTTCCCCAGGATGCCATCTATCTCCTTGGCAAATGTCGAAATGCGTCCAGTGGTTTAGGCGTGAAAAGTTACCTAACTTATAGACAGACAGAGTTACTTTCGAATTTTTACCCGACTACGGCGAATCAAAAAGGAGGGTTATGATTTTGACCGGTATGTATGTATGTATGTATGTTCATCTGTTCCCTCATATCTTCTAAACCACTCATCACAATTTGACAAGGTATCGTTGGAAGCCTCTTGATCGTCCTCTGGTTATAGGCTATGTGACGTCACATTAAATTAAAAATGGCGCCCTTTATAGGACATAAAGTCAGGAACTTGAAAAAAAATATTGTTTAATCGTACCATGTTAGGTATCAAATGAAAGGGTTTAATGAGCACATTTCAAAAATATATATAATATATCCCCAAAAAGAATTTAAAAAAAAATTAAGTAATAAAACTAAAACCCAACTACGATTAAAAAGGTATAAATAAGACACCACAGACAGATAAATTAAAAATCCGGAGTCACACGTGTTAGGGCATAAATCGAACAGATTACGTGTGACTCCGGATTTTTTAAATTAATATTAGCATGGATTTTCTGCATCGATTTCATATTGCCTTCATTCAATCCTATCCTTTTTTTCTCACCAACAATAAGGTTTATTTCTTCAATTTCAAATAATTTGCGACTCGTATCTGCCAGAAATACCTTTCTAAGACCACTTCACTCATATGTTTCTTTTAGATTTCACTGAGGTTTAAGAGGTATTTGTACGTTATTCACACGGTACACAAAAAAATGCATATTAAAAGAATTATTGCAAATAAAACAGTCGCATTTGACGCGACTACCTACTAGTTAACGTGACGTAGACGTGTTCGTAATTATTATTTGCGACATGCAAAAGGCGTCGCTGTTTCCTTCAGTAATGCAGTTAAAAGTTCCGTCTATACTGGCGTAATGTTGATTTAGTTTAAATTATAATTGATTTACTTCACGGTGAGTTATAAATGGTTATGATGGAAGTAGATACTCCATTTTTCTTTGAAGAAATTATAATGTGAAATACCACTACAATTTTTCATGGAATCTTTGGCATGGCGTCTCTTAACGTAAATCTCACAATACACGAAAAATAAAGGCAGGAACATTGTTTATGAAAAAAAAAATGCGTCTACTTATGTAGACACTTAATATTATGTATTTTTTTTCTTACCTATTTTCCTTTTTAAATGTTACTTAAGATAAAAATGATCAAAAAACATGGTTTTATAAATTTAAAAAAATGTATTATTATTATTATATTATGTACTTAGAACAACTTTCTAAAACAATATTAATGTGTGTTGAAAACAAATCAGTTTTCCTAGAAGAGTGGTTTCGATAAATTATTGGTACAGGCCGTCATGAAAATTTGTCATTTTACACCTTACTTGTCAAATATATTTGGACAGCCGTTATTGTGTGACCATTCACCGTCCCAAAGTATAAGTAAAGTTATGATTCGGTCAATCTATTTCATAAACATACATAGCCCATAATAACTTTCCATCAAAAGAGTAAAAAGCTAATCGTTTTTATAAAGTTTTACGCCAGTATGTCGGGTCCTTAAGTACGGGGGCGTGAACAAATCACCCCGTGTGAATACGCATCCAACATGTAATTAACTGTCAGCCGAGCTCCTCAATCATATGTCTATATTGTGCGTTTTGAACTTCAGTCGCTTATTACAGTTGAAGTTGGGGCTGGATTTTTCATTGGAATTTTAGTGGAGTTAATTTAAGCCTTGGTGTTGTTACTATTTTAATTGGAGTTGTCAAATTAGATTCAAACTAGACGATACAAATCTTCCTCGAGTACTTTTAAAAATACTTAAAAAAATATTTATTTAAAAAGGCAAAGTGAGTGGGCAATCTTTCCGTATTGGATGGATAGGTGATAGGTTCATCATTTTCTTCCATTATAAGTCCGGTATTCAGACTGACTTCACGTTCTTTTAGTCTTTATTAAGGAAATTATTACTTACTAGCTGCGCCCCGCGGTTTCACCCGCGTAATACTCGATCCCGTGGGAATATCGGGATAAAAAGTATCCTATGTGTTATTCCAGGTTATAAACTATCTGTTTGCCAAATTTCATCCAAATCCATTAAGCCGTTTGTGCGTGATTGAGTAACAAACATCCATGGTCTAGCATGCGTCCGTCTCATTTATTTAATTACTAGCTGCGCCCCGCGGTTTCATCCACGTAAGTCTCGATCCCGTGGGAATATCGGGATAAAAAGTATCCTATGTGTTAATTCAGGTTATAAACTATCTGTGTGCCAAATTTCATTTAAATCCATTCAGCCGTTTTTGCGTGATTGAGTAACAAACATCCAAACACACAAACTTTCACATTTATAATATTAGGATCAGTCTTTTATTTTATTTATTTTTTATTTGGTCTGCAATACAATTTATACACAATCACACTAATTATGTAGGTATATAAGTGTGTACTTCGTTAATATTATTATGTGACACTTATTTTGTTTTATTTTATTTAAGTAGGTATGCATACACACATCACAATATAAAACTGATTTGCATCCGTAACTTCACACTTTCGGGTCCGGTTGAAAACCAGCGTCAGGCACTGATTGTCTGGCATTTTTGCTGAACTGGGCCTTTTTGGCGCAGCCGTGAGGCACACTCCCCTGATAATGTCCTACTTTACCTTCTAATTTACTCTTTATTTTTATTTTGTTATCTGCTGTATATTATGTATATTGTGTGCCTTTTAGTCTGTGCTGAATAAATGTATTTTCTTTGTTTTCTTTCTTTCTTTCTTTCAAACACACAAACCCACAAACACACAAACTTTCACATTTATAATATTAGTAGGAAAGTAGGATTAAACCAAACAAAACGCGTAGAAGGTCACGTATTTCGTTTCTTTCTTGGAAACCTCAACTTAATTCACAAAATGACTGACACACAAATAACAAGTCGAAGGAAAAACTCACCATCAAAACATTTATATTTACCCAATATTATTCGGTAACTTGTTCTTATTTTCACATTAACAAACCTTAGGAGACTAACGTAAAGCTTTTGTTCCAGCATGAAGGGCTCATAAATAACCCTGAAGACGTTGAATATTTTATAAATCTCCGGCATTATCGGATAGGGTAAGGATGTCCGGGTTCGCTTCGATCCGGGAAATCTGCCGTATGTACGTGTGCTTCGAATGTTTCGTGTGTTTATGCCTAATGTTAGGAATGTAGCAGGAAATATGATTATTTATTTCGGTATTTCTGTAACTCCGTGTTTGAGTACTGTTACCAGATTTCTAAGGAATTCCAATAAGTGTATGGGTTTTATTTTTAGTTTAAATCAGACAAAACATTTTAGTCATAATTATGTCCTTTTAGTTATTTATTTATTATGTATATACTTTAATGTACATCAAATTATGCATTACAAAAAAAAAACTTCGCAATACGCTACAAAATATACAATGGGCGGCATTATCATGGCGTGGCTTTTAGCGTGGCTGTGTCTGTAGAAATTACACACAATGGTTTCTTAAATCTGTCATGATATTTAATGATGAAAAAGAGCATTGATGCTGCTTGAAGTACTGAGTTCGCTGTCTTTGAAATTTCTCTATATAAAAAAAATAGCATTAATCAGTCAATCAGTCATTAAAAAAAAGAAACAAAATCAACAGTCAATGAAAATCCAAGTCGTCAAAAAAATCAACTCTCAAACGGCGTTATAATAATATCTCTCACCGTATCCCGTGTCCTTGGCGATAAAGGTGTGATCGACCCGGGTATCACCGAGCGACTTATAAAACATTCATGACCTCTAGCGTTACTCATTCATGATACCCCAGCCGTCGAATCCCGATCACAAAGCGTCCGGGATAACTTGACGGTTATCCTAGCTGTATTTAAAGTTCGGGACTTTTGTACAATTTTTTGGACGCGAGTTTTGACGGGTTAAGTTTGTGATCGTTTGGAAGTTTTGTGGAAGAATAAGTAATGAGGTTGGCTAGACTTTAGATAGGACTGAGGTTACATTGTAATGTTTCGATAAATAAAGATTTATGAATATTGTGATATACCATGCTTACATTATTCAGGTTTAAAACTTGTGGCTCCGAAAGACAGTGCAGTGAAATAGCTAACGCTTGATTGAAAAAGCCATCGCTTGATTGAATACACAATATGTAATCTACACTCAAACTCAAACTCAAAGCATTTATTTCAATTAAACCATTAACAACCACTTTTGAATTGTCAAGGAGTTGGTCAGTCATATATATGAAGCTGGTACCCCATTCCAAAGCGTAGTAGCTACCTATGGAGAAGAACGGGCAAGGAACTCCATGGACACTCTTTTAAATTATATTTTTACAAACATAATTATTCGTTACCTACATCATTAATGTTCAATTTGAATTATAGGTGTTTTTTTTTTTTTTTAAAGTACTCGTTAAAAGCATCCTGCAAATACCTACATAGAAAAAAAAAATAGTTAATAATAAACTGGTTATAAATAATAAATCAGTTATTTTATGAAAATAAGACTTGGTAAAACTCCAAACAGTCCCGAGTCGATGCGTACTTGCAGAATATAATGGATTTCATTGCCACTGTTTTAGCGGCAACATTGCTTAAAGTTTTCTGTCTCCAAAGGCAATTTATTGTGAGGTTGCTGGAGGGTAATATTCACCTAATTTATTGAATAAGGCGTTTCTTTGCGGAAGTGCATCGTCACAATAATGGTTTGGGGGAAACATTTCACCCTCGGAATTCCCCACTTTAGCGATTAACAAATCATATCAAATAAGTCGCCAAATCTGGTGTGCGGGACATTTTGTAAGGGACAATTAGTAAGTGAAAAGTTTACTTTGAATGGGTTTGAATTAGTGATTCTCAAGAAAGATTGAATTTATATTTTTCTGAAATCATAATACGATACTTAAGTGATTCTTGGCGACATTTATTTACTAATGAACACAAATCACGTTAATCAATCTGCCTAGCCTTTTCCTAAGTATGTCGGGTTTGGCTTCAACTGCGCTCGTTCACGAACATGACACGTGGATCAACCACTTTGTAGGGAACTGAATGATCCAACACACGCGCCACCGTCATCACATTTAAGTGAGCATGATTGCTTATCAGATTTCAGACCTGACAGACGTTACGGGTCGTCAGAAGCAAAACAACCAGTCTTACCAAGGGGTATCGTATTGCCCAGTTACTGAGTTGTGGAGGTCAGATAGGCAGTCGCTCCATGTAAAATACTGATAATCAGCTGCATCCGGTTAGACTGGAAGCTGACCCCAACATAGTAGGGAAAAGGCTAGGCAGATGGATTCTATTATTTTGGCCATAATAATCCTTGCATCTGTTAACCAAGCATAATGTAAGCTGGCTGCGGGTAGCCTGTTACCTAACAATGCTCTTGGGTTAATACATTATTAAGTACAGCTGACGGACTAACGGACAGTTTGCAGATAGCCAGATGTTTAGTTACATGCCTTGTTATCCCTTTCTAAGTAGGTATAGCTAACCCCATGTCTACCTGAGAGTACCTACCAGAAGCGAAGATGCCAGTCACGAGAATTGCAAGAGGTATTGCAGGACGTAGGTATTCATTATTTGATATACGATTTCAATTTTGAATGATCATCCAATCGCCTGGCAAGCTTGTTGATAACAAAATGATCTACCGAAGATCACTTTTTAAAACTGTCTTTAAACTTCAAATAGTTTATATATGACAAATTTTCCATTTGTGAAAAATTTCCCAAATATTCTTCTGGATTGTTCTGTTTTTTTGGCTATTTCCGAAAAAAAGAAAAAGAGAGAAAACTAAAAATCTTAAAGTAACAACAAAACAAAACTTCTCAGATTAATCAGTCACAATTTTTCCAATCCCTTCCGTCATTCAAAGGAATCGGAACCCCAAACAAGAGTAAAATCCGCGTCGAGACGTCTCGAATTTTCATTACCAATACCAAACGGATCTGAAGGCGGGGCAGCGGGGTAGCGGGGATTATAAATGCAAGACCGGCTTTATTGCCGACTTATTACCAAACAGTATGAAATGGAGTGTCTGGCGCATCTGCCTGTCTATTGTCTTTGGTTTTGCTTGGTGAGCGGAAGTCGAAATAAACACTTATGTTGGATAATGAAATGGTGAATACACTAGACATGGCTTTTTATGAAGGTATTCAAGGGAAAGGAACAATTTTATTAGTAAAACTAGCTGATTCCCGCGAATTCACCCGCGTGGATATCGGTTATTATATATACTAAAACCTTACTCGAGAACCAATTTATCCATCGGTGAAAACAGCATCGGTGCAGTAGTTTTTGAGTTTATCGCGTACAGGACGACACACAGAGGCGGCGGGGGAGTTTAATTTATAATATGTAAGGATTTAAATTAGATGTTGACAAAGAATTTACATGCGCTCATTTAACTCGTCAAATGAGGAAGTTATATGTGGACACGTGTACCTTTATTTCTAACTGTACTACAAAGGTTGACAATTTGTTGTCAGTCATCAAGCTTAAATTCAAATATTTTTATTATAGAAAATTGCCAGAATAGTGGATTATTAGCAACTTGAACATAATCTTCCGATAACAAATATCTATGAAACATGGTTGAGCGGAAAGCCAGACTTGTTCGCTAGTCGCAAATATTTAAGGCACTTGAGAATGTTCAATTATATCGGCATGTGGAGCTAATAGAAGCTGTTGTGAAGAATGCTGCCTCCCAGCGAGATTGGCGTCTTCTATCCTAATAATGCATAACGGAATCTTAAATGAATAAAGTAAATATTTCCTTTTGGATCTTGGAATGACGCTTTATTTGTTTTCATTGTTTTGTATTCGGGCAGCTGACGCTACATTACTTTTGCATTCCCAGAAATAGATTAAAAAATCATATTCACAATAACAACTCTATTGGGTCAAACATTGAAATTAGTCAAAACCGAATGTCCTAGAACCAAAAAATCGAAGACATGTGACATCTACCAACCCGCACTGGGCCCGCATGGCAGATTACAGTCCACATCCTCTCGAAGAAAGGAGGCCTGCAGCAGTGGGAATTTGTATGTATATAGGACAACCATACGCGACTTAGATAAAGGAATGATAACTTTATTAAACTAAAGCACTTGAAGTCGTGCGTTTGAATGAAAGTTGAGTAGAAAAGCGAAAAAGAATAGTAAAGGAAAAGCTGAGTAGTTAGACGACTTTTCAGTGAAAACTCTCCGGAAGAAATCAGGAATCCTCTCAGCAAAATAAGCTTCAAAATGCATAAAAGACGTCACTGTCTTTTCACAGAATTTTATAAGAAGCTACTTACTTAAAAGCCCTCCGACACCAACTAAAAGGAGACCAGCAAAACTAAATTAAAAACCTAAATAAAACAGAACTCAAAAGAAAAATTGAGGGAATATTTTCACCCAACTAGCAAAGTAGCCAAAGTGTAGGAAATTTTTAATTAATTAGCCACACTTTAACTGTGAGGGGAGTCTTTGAGGCGCGCTGACTATTTATTTGCACCTTAAAAGGCAACTCCATTAGCAGAATGAACTGGGATGAATGGGTCATTCAGGAGATGTCGTCTGTCGCGCAGACAGGAGGGAGTGTGTAGGGAAGTATGCTTTTCGCTGTGTACTGAATCGGTTTGATGTCTCCCTGGTTGTATGGGGTTGAAGAAAATGTATTGGCAGGTGGGATAATATGAAATAAGTAACTATGGAAGGTAATGGAGTTCATGATTTGGTACTTTTGGCAAGGCCAGCTGTAGTGAGAAAATTACTCATTTGTTTAAAAATAAATTGTCGTCAAATAAAAATAAATATGGCGGATTGAGATATTTAATATACAAAAGCTGACAAATCGTAATTTTTGTCGGATAAAAGTTATCCGAAAATTTAAAAATCGGTTTTATAAAAAAAATATGTAAACCATTACATAAGACGATCAAGTTTTGAGTAGTTTTGTTTGTCAACTTCTATTCTTACTTCTTCTATTCTTCTTCTTTTGTGTCGTATTTGTGACATATGCCAAATAAAAATATTTTCTTTCTTTGTATTACTAGGTAATTATCATACTGATCATACAATTTCATATATTTTTACGTAGGTATCCGTCACCAAAAATTGATAAATTCGCGCCGACATTTTTATTCCGAAAAACAAACTGAAATTCGTCGTCCAGCCTCATTTTACGTCCATTTTTTGACCCAAAAATAATGGCACCCATCATGATGGGACATCACAGTAGATTGGAGTCGCGATCACCAATAAATCAATTTGTGTCAGACATTTATTTACCGAGAGCGACTGACATTTGTTACTCACTGTCCGTACAATGGACTGGAGGTATTGTTAGTAGTGGGACATAACGTGGACATGACTGCGGTCAGCCGTTTGTGTTAGGTTATTTATGTAGATTTACAAAAGCTAATGGATCCATATTAGTGGCTTTTTTGGCAGCCATTATCAAAACGGTTATCATTAATAAATAAAGGAGTCTTCATTGTGATCCTGTAATTAAGGACAATCAGCATAATAATAAGGTATCATAATATTTCACAAATTCAATTTGGAAATTGAGATGAGATTTTATGAGAGATCAAACACTACAAGTGTTTGCTCCATTGATATCCGGAGATATGCTTTCTATCCATTGGTTTGCTCTCTCATAAAATTTTCATACTGTATCGGGTGCTAAATAGGTACCATTTTATGAAATATACCTTATATCGAAAATTGAGTCCTAAACCGTATAAGAAATTGTGTAACCTGTTTTTTTTTTAATGTGACATATTAAAACCTGCACTTAAATAAAACCTGCAAAAAATAGATTCGTCACGGAAATACATTTTTTTTTAGTTTCATCTTCGTATAATACTGTATATCTCAATCTTTCTACACCAACATCTTAACATTCCCTCCCCATCTTTCCTGACGTATCTCCCCTAAAACAATGCTAGAATGCAAGTAGGCAGTCCGGATACGGATATGCGATAACGAATGCAATTTTCCAACTCCGTGAACAGAGTTTAGGCGGGCCCGTTCTGATCCGGCCTCTTATGGGCTTGCTACCTGAATGTACAGAATGCAATGGCTGCTGTCGTTGTTTCAATAGGACATTGGGTATATACGGAATTGATTTAGTTAGATGTTTGGGGCTTAAAGAATACGTAAGTAAGTAAACGAGTATTTTAAGGATGAGGCTAGAGGCAGGACGTTACCTGTTATCAAATAATTATATCGTATAATATAATAAGTATAATTATAATATTTGTATCGTATCGTATTATTTATTATCGTTATTATTTTAATTTGTATCAAATTGTTGATTAACGGAACAAAGTATGAAAAACAAATTGGCGGCTGTTATAATATATGTTAGAATTTTATTGATACGTTTATTACAAATTAATTATTTTGTAATTTTATATTAAACTTATTTTATTTTATTTTATTATAATGTACCAGTGGTAGTTTATGTCGCTATAGAAAGAACACTTCATATATAATTAAAATAATTCTGTAAGAGTTATGACATTTAATTTTGATTGTTTTCGGTGTTATTTTGTGTCTAAGGAAGGGTTTCCTTTCAAATGAAAATAATCACCTCAACCAGTTACTCATGCGAAGAACAACCTAATCACATTAAAATATCTGAAAAGACATTGCAACTGCCCATTCATTTAATTTTCATAATTCAATAAATCTACCTAACGTATGGGGACATACTCCGGCATATTACAATACACTTAATGCCCAGGGGATCACTATTCCATACGGATAATCCCCTTTTACAGAAAAATGAATAGCCGATACTTTCATGTAAATTAAATGAAGGGATCGCATGTGCCTTATGTCCTAGATAAGTGAGGGAGATCGATTATTTCCTATAGAATTAGTTGTAAGCTCACTAATACCGACCAACTGGACTGGTTTTGATCGATATAATTCTTTCTCGATATGGCGTAAGCTTTTGCGGATTATGCGAGTGTGCTCTAAGTGCCGTGTTTAATATTTCGGTTCTTTATTTTATAGGTAAGGATAACATTTTGATAATTTGTATAGACAAGCAAGACTTTAATTTTTATATGATTCGCTGCTTCATAGAAGGGAATATGGCGACACTCGTGATCTACCAAAAAAAAACATAGATGATCAAATTTTTACTGGTTGAATGCGAGGCTTTTGGCTAATTTGAATGTATGTTTTGTCTTTTATTTTTTATTGTTATAATGTGCGTTTTGTTTGTGCAGAATAAACAATTTTTCTTTCTTTTTTTTTAGTTAGGAAATATTTTCATTTAATCGTTCATTACACTGCAGCCTGACTTTATCAAATGAACTGTTATCATATTGTATTCTCCACATGCATTTGGTGTTTATAACAAACCACAATGAAACAATACCCGAAAATAAACGTCACGATTAAGAGCGTTGATTCTAAAAGTTTTGATTATTTTGGCAATAATACTATGTATATGGAACTATGAAATATCGCTAACTAACTAACTAGAACATTAATAATGAATTGCAATTATAACACTGAATTTAAGATGTAACCGGTTTTAGGTGTAAAAAAGGCATTTGGAAACTTTTCAAATCCTTTTTTTACTAAAAAAATAAATATTCGGTGTTACGATATTATTTATTGCGTTTCATAATCAATATTTTAGACAACTTGTTGGGGAAACACGATAATAACAGATAGATTTGAACCCAATAGTTTATATAATGGTTCGTACATATGTTTAAAAAAGGAAATTAGTACAAGGTTATGAAAAAGTACATAAGAACCCTTATATATATATAAAAATGTAAATAACTCTGTGCCTGATGAAAGTACATAACTATAGATATTGTAAATCTCTTAGTTTGATTAAAGTACAAGAAAATGCACATTTTATATAAGGAAAATATAACGCTATGTACAGTTTAGAAACAATTCTTTTGTATTGCTATGTAGCGTAAATGTAAACAGTGTTAGGTAGAGATAAGGAATCCCTTGGCCGACACACCCCTTACCCCGCCTTCACCTCTTGGCCGACAAAATTGAGCCGTACCCCGCAGACACCCGATCCCCTTCAACACCCCCTGCCTGATAAGGTGTCTAGGTCAATTGGACAATATATTAATAATAGTGCGTGACTCACACGCAACTTGTGCATATGTGACAAAATTATAAATATAACTACCCTGTCCAATTTAGTTTAATCGTCATTCAGTCGTCATTCAATCGTTACTTGAATTGTCTCAGTCATCTCTAAATCTCCAACGAAGTAGCATCATTGTCGCGTTCCGTAACTCTGCTGCTTCGTATCGCGCTCAGTTTATAGGAAATCTAGTTTCCCTAGATTTAGTTCCTTAAAATAGTTTTGTTTCTTATTATTTCGTTATTTCATTGTCGTGTTAAATCGTAGTTTGTTTCTCGTGTATTTATAATAATAGTGTTAAGTGCTAATGTACACTGATGTGACATATTTGTGTTTTATTTGTGATGTGATGCAATACAATCTATTAAGCTGACAAGAACTGGTTTTATTGGTGAATTAAGCCTTCCGACACCCCCGCCTAACAGACTGAGCTCTCGTCTGCTACATTTTGGTCCTTCAGTCGCCGGATAAGGTCGTAGTAACCATGAGTCAGAAGAGCAGCATCACGACTAGAAGCAAACTACGGAGGTTGGCAGAGAAACAAAGTGCTCGTCGCCGTGAAGAAATAGTGTCGGACTCCGGTATGCAGTCTGAACGAGTGCCGGGTTCGCCATCCGTCGCGCCGACAATGGCGTCGACGTCTGCCCTCAATATCCCTCTGACGGGTGGTCGAGTGATCGACTACAGTGCTAGAAGTACGTCAGAGGGACCCCTGGGAGGACAGGCGCCTGGAAGAGGTCGCCATACGTCGCCGCGGAGCAGAGCGTCTTCGAAGAATAGCCGCAGGAGCGTCAAGCACATTAAGAAGCGCATCGAGTATGAAGCTGAGCGTGAGCTAGTACAGCTCAAAGAAAACCTCCTAAAGAAGAGGATGGAAGCTGACATCGCTGAGATAGAAGCAGCCGCTGAGAGTGACGACTCAGCCTCGGACGGCGGTACAGCACAACGAGTGGAGCAATGGATCGACACGACGCCTCAAGCAGGCAATAAGGAAACAGTGCGTGTACCCAGCCCAGTGTTGTGTGACAAGGATGCAGTGCCTAGTGACAAGGATGCAGTGTTGTGTACCCCGTCTGTGGGGCGCGGGCCTACTGGAATGGCCGCGCCTCGCAACATAGCTGGGAATCGCCATAATGTGAGTACGCTTACCGATTACCGTGATAATATTGTGTCGCATGTGTTAGGGACGCCTGTGTCGGGACCGTTTTCGAATGTAACGGTACCCATAGCACAGGCGCGCACGCCAGTCGGTGAAAGGGTTTCATTCCGTCTGCCCGTGACGTACCCAGTGACTACCACTCCGGCCGCAGGTGTACCTCCCGGTTCGACCCGGGAGTCGGATGCACGGCGGACTACATACGGAGCGGGTGAAAGAGAGTCACGAAGGGAGGCGTCGGGCGACAGAGACAGTAAGATAGACCGACTGGCGGATGCAATTACAAGCATGGCTCGACCACGGCCGGTACCTAGACAGGCATATGAATTGCCTAATTTCAATGGCGACCCAGCTGACTGGATATCTTATAAAAATATGTACTGGGACACAACCGAGATGTATAATTTCAGAACGTTCGAAAACTTAGCTCGACTTAAAACCTCATTGCATGGAGAGGCTAAGTTGTCTGTTGAAGACTTATTGCGGTCGGGTACGGATCCCAACGATATAATGCGTGCTTTAGATGAAGAATACGGGCACCCTACTTTGATACTAACAAATGTTTTGAAGAAAATAAGGGACCTACCGCGTATTTCAGAGAGCGGCCGCGAGCTTCGTAAATTTACATCTACGGTTAGAAATGTTGTGTCCCTACTTAGGAACATTAGAGCCGACGGCTACTTAAATAACCCGCAAATGGTTGGTGAAATACTACAAAAATTGACACCAATACAGCGGGCACAGTACGGTGACTTTGCCATGGGGTTAGAAAGCGTGCAGGGGGTGGACCTAAGGGTATCTCCGGACTTAAACATAATATCACAATTTTTAAATCATTTGACACGTACTACGTCATATTATTCGCAAGCTAATATGTTTGAACCCGGTCCATCTAAGCCGCCCGTGAGGCAACAAAAGGCAATCGCGCGCCCCTTCAATAATAGAGTACCGTTAGCGTCGGCTCAAAGAATAAACACGCAAAGTGACGAATCTACGGTACCGGTAGAATGTATTATTTGTAACAAAGAGCATGCCATAGAAAACTGCGACACTTTCGGTAGGTTAAACGTGCAGGATAGGTGGGCTACTATAAAAGCCAAGAACACGTGTTTTAAATGTCTTATTAGAAAACATCCGAAAAGGTTTTGTCGCGCAAAACGTTGTGATAAGTGTGGATACAGCCACCACTCACTATTGCATGCAGATAAAGCTTCTAATTCTAATAATAGCAGCAAACAAGTCAAAGATAAGACGGAGAGCGTCACGAACATAGGCGAATGGAGGGCTACGGCTCTGTTAAAAATCGTGCCGGTAACAATAACCGATGATAGTAACACGGAATATAATTGTTACGCATTACTAGATGACGGCGCGACAGTATCGCTTATAGACAGCTCTATAGCTGCAAACTTAGAAGGCCCGCGCGTTCCACTTACATTGAAGACCGCGGGTGGCTACGGGGTCAGCGACCTGACCTCAAGGGCCGTAGAGGTCAAGATAAGAGGGCCAAACGGATTACAACATCAAATCAAATGCAGAACGATGTACAATATGAACTTGCCTACACAAACGGTGTCCGCTGCCATGCTGAGCGACAATGCCCACCTGCGCGACTTGGGTTGCGCAGAGATGAGGGGCGCTAAGCCACTGCTGCTACTGGGGCAGGACAACTGGCAGCTGTTGGTCAGTCAGGACATCCGCCAGGGGCGATCTGGTAAGCCGGTTGCCTCCTTGACCAAATTAGGTTGGGTAGTTCATGGGCCATTTGATAATAATTGTAATGATGTTGAACAATCCATCAATTGTGTGACAGTTTCCCTCCCTGACCTACATGATCTAGTCAAAGCTCAATTTGAGCTAGAAGCGATTGGTATATCGCAAAACGCTCGTAAACATAAAGACAACGAAAGAGCGTTAAAAGTCTTAGAAGACACAAGTAAGCGTGTTCCCGATAGCCACCAATGGGAAGTAGGGCTATTATGGAAACACGATAGGGTAGAGTTACCCGACAATTATAATCAGGCCCGGCAACGATTATACGGCATTGAGAGACGTATGCGGAAGGATGCCGGCTACGCTGAGGCGTATTCAAAACAAATAGACCGGCTACTTGAGGAAGGCTATGCGAGGAAGCTGGAGGGGGAAGTTGACAGTTCACCTGTGTGGTACTTGCCACATTTTGGCGTAGTGAACCCCAACAAACCCGGCAAACTTCGCCTAGTCTTCGATGCGGCCGCTGCGTCTCACGGTACGTGCCTCAATGATAACTTGTTGACCGGACCTGACCTTTTGAACTCGTTGCCCGGTATATTAATGAAGTTTCGTATAGGTCCTGTAGCTTTCACCGGAGATATTGCGGACATGTTCATGAGAATTAAGATAAGGGTCCAAGATCAAGGCGCACAATTATTTTTATGGAGAGGCGCAGATCAGACCCAAGAGCCGAGCGTGTTCGCAATGGACTCCATGATTTTCGGGGCAACTTCATCTCCGACAACGGCAATTTACATACTAAATAAGAATGCCGGCGAGTTTGAAAACAAGCACCCAGAGGCTGTGCAGGCTATTAGGGATAAACACTATATGGATGACTATTTAGATAGTGTCTTCACAGAGGAACAAGCAAATAAACTTATTGAAGAGGTGACCCATATCCATGCTTCCGGTGGATTTAATATACGGGGGTGGGTCACCAATTCATCAGAGCTCAGAGATAGGTTCAATTCAGATATGCCAGAAAAGGTGGCCCTCGAGAAAGGTCTAGGCATGATAGAGAGGACACTAGGTCTAATATGGGCACCTAAGGAAGACGAATTAGGATTTGACCTATCATTTAAAAGACTACCCGAAGAGATAAAGAATGGTAGCATAGTGCCTACTAAGAGGCAATTTTTAAGCTTTATTATGTCAATTTATGACCCTTTAGGCTTTCTTTATCCTTGTATTATACAATCAAGGATCCTAATGCAGGCGATCTGGAAGTCAGGAATTCAATGGGATGAACCATTGAAAGACAAGGACGCCAAGGCATGGTTCGCATGGCTAAATAACCTAGAAAGGTTGAAAGAAGTTAAGATACCACGTTGGTATGGGCTTGACCTTCGTGACCTTGAACTTCATGTGTTCGGCGATGCTAGCGAGCTAGCTTACGCTGCCGTAGCGTATTTGGTTGGGCATGACGCAGCCGGGAATAGGGAGGCTGTCATGCTAATCGGAAAAGCCCGGGTTGCACCACAAAAAGTGGTTTCAATCCCTCGACTCGAATTGCAAGCGGCCTTGTTAGCCTGCCGACTTGCAAACACGGTGGAGAACGAGCTAGGGCTACCAATTAAACGCAAAACATACTGGACCGACAGTAAAACTGTACTTAAATGGATCAATTCGGACGCCCAAGAATTCCAACGGTTTGTGTCCCATAGATTAGCGGAGATCGATAAACTATCGGACCGAGGCAATTGGCGCTGGGTACCTTCGGAGGAGAACCCCGCTGACAAAGCGACCCGATTGTCTTGGCCCGATAATCACGCAGCTTGGCTGCGTGGCCCCTTGTTTTTGCGTGATCCACAGGAGCGGTGGCCGGTGTGTCGCGAGGCTGAGGCGGTGGAAGCGGACCTCGAGCGCATTCAGCGGGTCCACGCTACAGCAGCACCAGCAGCGCCACTTCTACAGTACGAGCGCTACTCGTCGTGGGTGCGCATACAGCGCGTCATGGCGCAAATCCTGATCTTCATCGGCAGAGATGCGGCGAAGCGACATGGAGGAGGCGCACAACCACCTTCTGAGGTTGTGCCAAGAAGACAGCTTCAGGAACGAGCGGGCAGCCATCCTTGAAGGCTTGCCTGTACCGAATAGCAGCAATCTAAAACCCTTAGATCCAATGATCGCAGACGACGGGCTGCTACGGGTGAGGGGACGTCTGAGTGCCTGCGAGGTGCTGACCTTCGACGAGAGACACCCCATAATCTTAGATGGACGTCACCCCTTGACCCGAAAACTCATCGCATTCTATCATGGGTTGGCCTTACACGCCAACCATGAGACCGTGGTCAATAACTTGCGGGAGAAGTATTGGGTAATAAGGGTAAGGACCTCAGTGAAAATGGTAGTAGCTAAATGCCAACTATGTAAAATTTCCAGAGCGAAACCAGCTCCACCCAAAATGGGTGACCTACCACTCGCAAGGGTGGCCACGTCCAGACGAGCCTTCGTCCGAGTGGGCGTGGACTACTTCGGCCCGATGGAGGTGGCGATCGGACGGCGGCGCGAGAAGAGGTGGGGTGCCCTATTCACCTGCCTCACCACGCGCGCCGTTCACCTTGAACTGGCCGCCTCGCTGAGCGCCGATTCAGCAATACTTGCCCTGCGGCGCCTCATTGCGCGCCGCGGGCAGCCGGCGCATCTGTACTCAGACCAGGGTACAAATTTCATCGGGGCCAACTCCGAACTGCGAGCAGCCCTGAAAGACCTGAACCAAGGTCAAGTCAGGGCCGAAGCCATCAGCCGTGGCATCGAGTGGCACTTCAACCCCCCGGCGGCCCCACACATGGGTGGCTGCTGGGAAAGACTCGTCCGCTCTGTCAAGAACGCACTACGTAGCACGCTCAAAGAGCGTGCACCCCGTGAGGAGGTCCTCTATACCCTTCTCACAGAGGCCGAGCTTATAATCAACAGCCGGCCTCTAAGTTACGTGCACGACGATCACGACCAGCCCATGGTCCTGACACCAAATCATCTGCTCCTGGGCACTGCGTCCGGGAGTACTCCGTTCGCGCCGGCTGACCGAGATGACGTCGACTCCCGACGGCAGTGGCGGCGCGTGAGCGCCCTCGCCGACATGACATGTTCTGGCGGCGCTGGCTGCGGGAATATCTCCCAACTCTACAGCGAAGAGAAAAGTGGGCCAATGGTGTGCCAAATGTGCGGGTTGGTGATGTCGTGGTGATCGTGGACAATAATAAAGAACGCAGTGCGTGGACAAAAGGAGTAATTAAGGCAGTGTACGACGGCAACGACGGCATCATTCGTGTCGTCGATGTAAAGACAATAAGTGGGGTCCTGCGTCGGCCCGTTGCTAAGATTGTCGTGCTTCCCACAGACCCAGATGTAATGCGGTGGAACCCTGTTACAGGGGGTGGAATGTTGGGGAAACACGATAATAACAGATAGATTTGAACCCAATAGTTTATATAATGGTTCGTACATATGTTTAAAAAAGGAAATTAGTACAAGGTTATGAAAAAGTACATAAGAACCCTTATATATATATAAAAATGTAAATAACTCTGTGCCTGATGAAAGTACATAACTATAGATATTGTAAATCTCTTAGTTTGATTAAAGTACAAGAAAATGCACATTTTATATAAGGAAAATATAACGCTATGTACAGTTTAGAAACAATTCTTTTGTATTGCTATGTAGCGTAAATGTAAACAGTGTTAGGTAGAGATAAGGAATCCCTTGGCCGACACACCCCTTACCCCGCCTTCACCTCTTGGCCGACAAAATTGAGCCGTACCCCGCAGACACCCGATCCCCTTCAACACCCCCTGCCTGATAAGGTGTCTAGGTCAATTGGACAATATATTAATAATAGTGCGTGACTCACACGCAACTTGTGCATATGTGACAAAATTATAAATATAACTACCCTGTCCAATTTAGTTTAATCGTCATTCAGTCGTCATTCAATCGTTACTTGAATTGTCTCAGTCATCTCTAAATCTCCAACGAAGTAGCATCATTGTCGCGTTCCGTAACTCTGCTGCTTCGTATCGCGCTCAGTTTATAGGAAATCTAGTTTCCCTAGATTTAGTTCCTTAAAATAGTTTTGTTTCTTATTATTTCGTTATTTCATTGTCGTGTTAAATCGTAGTTTGTTTCTCGTGTATTTATAATAATAGTGTTAAGTGCTAATGTACACTGATGTGACATATTTGTGTTTTATTTGTGATGTGATGCAATACAATCTATTAAGCTGACAAGAACTGGTTTTATTGGTGAATTAAGCCTTCCGACACCCCCGCCTAACAGACTGAGCTCTCGTCTGCTACACAACTAGTTAGCCATATTTCATACTAGCTGCGCCCCGAGGTTTCACCCGCGTAAGTCTCGATCCCGTAGGAAGGTCGGGATAAAAATTATCCTGTGTCCTATTTCAGGTCATGTGCCAAATTTCATCCAAATCCGTACAGCCGTTTTAGCGTGGAAGCGTAACAAACAAACAAACTCACTTTCGCATTTATAATATTAGTTAGGATTTGGTATAGTTAGACTTTTGGATTTTCTTTCCACTTTCAGAATACACGCTCCTAAACAATAACAAACACCAGTGCTTTACCCAATATATCAGTCTCTTCAACCTATCACCACGAACCTCGGCATTATTCCCGCCACACGCATACTTCCCCTTAAGCCCGAAAATCGATGTCGACGGTGTGGCCCGAAGAAACTTTCTAACGACATAACCGCATGCTATTGATATGCCCCAAGAGTAGGACCCATTGTAAAGAAAGGAAAACCCAATCCGAAAATCTTTCAAGAGTTAGGTGCATCAGTATTCTGAGGTCGTACAACACCCCGGTGTCGGTTGCTCCCCCTTCCACCCTAGATGCGGTAAACTCCTTCAGTAATTTGACTTTGTTGTTATAACTCAGTTTTAGTTGTTTGTCGTCGTTGGCAGATTTATTGCCTCAGTGAAATCCGTTAAACAGTGACAAGTATTGTTGGGTTTGGATGTGTTTTGTAATTGTTTTAATGTGAGCGCTGGTTTTGAATTAAATTGTTGGCGGATTTTAATGAGTTATGTTCTCTCACGTCAATTTAATGTAAAGCTTTTTATTACAATTTTTAATCAGTTTTTAAACTAAATTAAACTGCATAAAAGACTGTCGTGAGGGGAAAAGAGCTATAAAATGTTTAAATTGATCAAATGCGCACTCCAGGGATTACTTGGCAGACGCTGCTTAAAATAGTTCGTGGATCAATAAACTTGTGTTTGACATACTATTTTGATGAACCGCACCAAATTTTATCACACAAAATAGATGCCTTTATAACCAAATTGATTATATATTATGGTTACATCGTTACACACCTTTGTGTAAGAATTTCCATCAACCCAAATTCTGCCTTTGATCATATCTTAAATTCCCTAAATATTAACTCAATTACGTGTACGACAAATACGCCAGAAACAAGGCTATGACATGTAAACCGGTATTTCGTTGCGGTTCTATTAAATCACAGTATTGTCGTGGCCAATCCTATTCAGTTTGAATAGCGTACACCGCGTTGGCTTCATCAAATTGCATTCAATGGACGTTAGAGTACTCATCGAGCATGCCTAACGTTCTGAGGGTAAAAATTTGAATGGAATATACGTACAGGGTGGCATGAAAGGCACTGGTGACGCCCACCTCGGCTCATCGTGCTTACTTCCGACCACTCGGACGTATTTCACAATAGATCGGCACGGACTCGATCTGATATTGAAATTGGAACTGAACTAACGTCGATTTTCTTTTATGCGTTCCATGGTTTGGTACGGAATCCAATCAGTGGATATGTAATAGAAAAAAAAAAAAAGAGTTTAACTAAGGGCCTCGGTTTGTATTGTAGGGTTAGGATATATAAGAAAAAAAAAATCACCTGTTTTTCTCAATTTTATTTTGTTGTAAAAGATAAGCCTTTTCTTTGAACAGTTTCAATTAATTGCTATAAAAATCATTATAAAAATACTAGCTGCACCCCGCAGTTTCACCCGCGTAAGTCTCGATCCCGTGGGAATATCGAGATAAAAAGTATCCTATTCCAGGTCATGGTCTACCCATGTGCCAAATTTCATCTAAATCCGTTTAGCCGTTTTAGCGTGAAAGCGTAAGATAAAACAAACAAATGAACTCACTTTCGCATTTATTTTATAAAAATATAAATTTAATAAAATATTAATAATAAATATAAGTTAGGATTAGGATTTTGACACTTCCAAAATTGCCTGACTGGAATCTTATAAGCAAACCGTTTTGAATGACGCTCAATGCATTCAAAGTCACGGAGGGTCCCCGATCAAGTCCCTATCATTAATGATGCCATCCCTCATGGTAAGCAGTAATGTAGGTTACTGTGTAAACAGTCCGGGGTGGTTGCCCTTTACGTAGGGTTTAAGATGCGCGGCTTGTGCGGATAAAGTTTATTGTCTATTTTAATTGTGGGCTTACGAAGTTTGTCTCTGGTTTTAGTTTAGTGATGAGTAGTGGTGTAAGTACTTTAGTAGGTTGGTAGGTTCTATTTTAGGGAAATATTTACCGTCGTAAAGTCATTTGCGTCAATCAGTAAAGGTAATATAGAAAAGGACTGTTTTGGTACACCACATAAGTATTTTTCCCCGTTTTAAAGTTATTTGTGTCAATCAGTAGGTAAGGGTGAAATTACGAAAAGAGTTGCTTTGGAGAACAACGGCAGTGAATAATCAAGGTAATAAATCAACAGGTTTATGTAGAGTCAGAAGTAATGAATAGTTATGTAAATAATATCAAAAAATGTTTTGTTAATATCTACGTTTCCGGCACTAACCTAAAAGTTCCTCAAACTGTCAGAAGGAACATGATACACAACGCACAGTTAAACTGGGTCGAAAAAAAACCGTGAGAGAATCATAATAGTATTACGTATGCAAGATAAATATTTATCCAAAGTAATATATTACAGAAAACAAGGAAAACGAAGGGTTAGTTTACTCATACGATCCCCGAACGCGATATCTTGTGTTGCGGCAAAATTTATAGCTGCAGAAAATAAAAGCAGGCTTAATTTGAAAATAAAATATTTAAGATAATGTTGACAATAGATAATCCCACGTTCTTGCAGTGACCATAAATTAAATGCACTCGTGTTCTGAACTTCTGAACGAATGCAGAAACCATTAGACTCCCCACGCAATAGATGCGTGCACAAATCAGTTACCCTAGCCGTGTGCGCATTTTTTTTGCGTACAATGCTACTATCACTGAAAAATCTACCATAATCTTTGCTGTCAAAGTTGAATTTTGATTGACGTTGCATTGGAACATTAGGATAGTTGGAAATAGAACTTTAGTCTTTTTGAATAAGGTGGTATTTCGAGTGTTATCAGCCAATCATAGATACAGCATAGTGACCTACATCTCTGGAGAGACTAAATAGCATTAGTAGTGTCTACTGGGAATAATATTTATCGGGTGCATAATGCACATGACAGTTTTATGTTTTCGGCATTGCGTTTGATAGAGAACTATTGTTGCAAAATTCCTTTTTATTTGTGCAACTTCGTTTGTAGATTGTATCATTAATCATTTTCTTTTGAATGTGTTCTAGAGTTTATAGATTATTGATTAACGAAAATTGAAATGTTAATTTTGTTATCGATGTTTATTAAGTTCTTATTTAGTTTTATCTGTTGTATGTTTTCTCATAAAGAGTAACAGGTATTCTTATTTTAAAGTTTTGCCAATTTTCAATAGGATTTATTTGTGGAAGTTAATAAAATACAGTTTGGAATAAGTTACAGGTTGAGAATCAGATATTATGACCGATTTAATTAAACAAAGACCGGTTGCTATCTTTTGTATGTCAAAAATTTCCTCCAAATTAACTTGAATTCCGGCTTAATCTAAAACCCCTCGAGAGCATTTTCACGAATCAGGTGCTTTTACACGAAAACAATGAAGCCCTTGACAGTAGTTCTTGACGAAAGCAAGAAATTATTGTTTAATTCTTGTCCCCAAACTCTGAAGGGACGACGCAGCTGGTACCCAATTGTCTCCCAAATTGCTGTTTGGATTTCACTACAATGTTATTTGCACATGCAAATCAGCATTTTGTTTTCATCTTGAAGCGTGATGACGTCAGAGAGGGATGGGAGATTTACACAGGGACCGTTTGACACAGATTTGCATAAACTATTAAGAATTAGCAGCTGAGCTTAACTAATATATTCTCGTGTGTTTAGGAGACACACAATTTTAGTCCAATTTGAGTGAACCGAGCATGTGCGCACTGAAATAGCTCCCTGCTTTCCTATACGCAATATTTTACTGAATTAATTAAGTAAAATAGAGTTTCAAAGGAAACCGTTAAGCTAGGGTGATAAACATGACTAATTAGGGTAAATAAAACCACGAAATTAGTTAACAATTGCAAATATAGGAGATTTTAGAGAAGTTTTAGAGTTGTAATTATCTGTTTGAAACACTGTTTACTTATTCAAATATCCATTTAGTAAGTTGCGTACATGCGTGGTTGTAATTAGGAGGAGTTTTACTATCAAACTTATTATGGTCCGTAATCGGAAAGGTAGGAACCTACCTACAGTTGTAGGAGATTAAACGTTTGATGGGATTATCGTATTTCGATATCATACTAATTGGGATAATTCTGTATCAATTTGGCTACACGATTATCGTGTGTGGTTAATTTAGGAGATAATGCATTGTGTAAGTAAGGACAGGTGGATGTTATTGTTAGTTTAACTGGTGCAATCATCATTAACTTTATACCTATCTCAAAGCATGACTGAAAAAAGCTCAAGAATACAAAGACTGATATCGAAGTGATCAAGTTAAATGAAAAAATCGCGTTATTTAGAAAAATCAAGCACAACAAAGCAATAACACATTACAGAATATTATTATATCGATCTTCTCCAAGATCGATATAATAATATTTAGTAAATAAATGTAGTTTTTGTGTATATGTTTTATCTTAAATCAATTTTTCAAGATTTACATAATTTAAAAACTTACAAACTTATTTTTTATATTTTGAAATGTATTTAAAAATATAAATAATATGTATTCAAAATGAAATAAAGGATATAATAATATGTACAAGAACCTACACGAAAAAGGAGCGGAATTAATCATAGGGCATCAAAAAACTTTTTACAATAAATCGATTCATAATTGACGGAGTAATCGCGTAACATACACACAAAAAAAAAAAAAAAAACATACAGACGAATTGAGAACCTCCTCATTTTTGAAGAAGTCGGTTAAAAAATCGTCCGCGTCGCTGTCAACAGGAAAAGTGCCCAAACAGTCAGCATTGCCATAAAACGTGGCAATGCTGATTGTTTGGCCAAAAAATAGGCCTGACTGCAAAGTAGCTATTTAGGCACCATAACACAACTTGTCTTGGGTTACACCACAACTTGTCTAAATTCTTCACAAAATCCTATATAGTTATAGGAGTTGTCTGTAGTTGTATTTTCCAAAACATTACTCAGGGGAAGTTGTTGCAAAAGCGCATGAAAAATCAATAGAATATTGTGTCCCCCTAATGCAATGATGGATAGCACGCCACTTATCTATACGCGACATCACCGTCCGACGCGCGACGCTAAGCAACTGTCCCATGTGGAAAGCAACGCGACAAAGCTACTTGAAGCGATAAAAGAATCTCCTGAATCTTGTATTCTTTCTTAGATGAAATCGTGAATATGTTGGAGACGTTACATTACCAATTCACAATCAGCTTAAGAACTCATATCTAAGAAATGTACGTAACCGACGCATAATCAGAAAAATATACCTAACATTCCTAAACCTATTATTAACCGGGTTAGCTTCTATCTAGGTTCCAGAGGTTCTCAATTGGACCTAATATTTTAAAACGGCAGATTGTTTACATAATTTACCACTGAATATCAGAATGGTTTTCCTAACTAGCAATACTGGAGACCGGACGTCAGACTTCAGAGATAGAGACTTACCGAAAAGAGCCCATTTATGGTACTCGTTTCGGATCAGTGGTCCAGTCCGCCTCGCCGTCCGACACAGAATGACAGCCTGGCAGACAACGTTTTTAGGGTTCCGTACCCAAAGGGTAAAACGGGACCCTATTACTAAGACTCCGCAGTCCGTCCGTCTGTCAGTCTGACCGTCTGTCACCAGGCTGTATCTCATGAACCGTGATAGTTAGAAAGTTGAAATATTCACAGATAATGTATTTATGTTGCCGCGTTAACAAAATAAAATAAATATTTAAGGCTCCCAAACAAAAATCGTGATTTTTTTAAACCCTTTGTGCGCGAGTCCGACTCTCACTTGGCCGGTGTATTGTTTTACATCGTATCGCGTCGCATTCGTCACCCACGTAGGACAATAGGTCAAGTTGTCGTCCTTTTGTTGTGGCCAGCTCAAGTTTTGGTTCTGTTAATCAATCAGGTGAAGGGGTTTCATTTAGTCGTCTATCAAAGACGATAAAATAAAAAGAGTGCGTCGAACCGTATGGTGCAGTGAGGGGGTGAAAATGAGAGGGTATTTGGACAACAGGGTTGATATAGTGACATCAGCTGGTCAAGAATTACGAGAGTCGATTATTGAGCGTCTAACTTATTAAATATTAGCTGGAGTTTTCTAAAAATACTTTCAGTTTTTGGTAAATCATAGTTATTTATACTCTTAGATCATGCTACTATTTCGTGTAAAAGTTGGACCTAATAATGTACAGGCTTGTCATCAAATCCAAGGTACGTTTATTTAAAACTACCTTTCATTAAGCTTGGCAAAAAAGAGTTTGGAAAAAATGAGTGCTCCACTACCGCATATAGGTCACTTCAAAAGGGAAATGAGTAAAATAATTTAAACAAACGCAGCTTGTACTGACTCAAAACCTACTTAGCACTTGGCGGCAAAGTAGTGACAACATCATAGGCCTGCATTACTTAAGAAAAATATTTAGTTTCATTTGTCACCGTATCACTAATCTTTTTGTCAAGCTGTACTTAATAAGTGCGCAGATCTTATTGTGTTTTATTCAAACCGAAATCACGAACAAAACATTTAATAAAAAAATTAAAAACAAATGAAAAACAATTGCAACTCGCTAAAATCCATCTGGCAGACACCGCCAACACCGCGCACTGAGCTAAAACGAATTAAACACAACTCGTTATACAAAATGAGGAGTTCCACCGCCATTCAAAGTTTCGCACAATGAATAATTACAGTTGGCTACAAATGTATGCCATACTAGCTTCTGCCGGCGACTTCCTCAGCGTGAAATGTCTTGTTTTAACATAAAATATATCCTATGACACTTGGCAATACTGTAGCTTTCTATTAGTTTAGGAATATTTGGAATTGGATCTGTAGTTCCGAAGATTAGCCCCTAATATATTATATTAATGTATTCAATAATATTAATTTATTATACATATAAATCTTCCAGAATAAATTCTCTAAATAATGGTGAAAACAGCATAAAAATCCATTTCGGAGTTTAGAAATACCACGGGGTCACACAAACAGACACGAAAAACGACTTTAAATAATATGTATATATATAAATTTACGTGTCTAGACGTAGTGAAACGAACGACAAAGTTGTGTCGACTAAGAATATTGTTCTATTTATTGGTGACGTTCACGCAATATTTTTCGTACGATGACACAATAGTTGAGCGCGGAATGTCTTTTGTGCTTTGATGGCTTCTGTTTACGCTGACTGTACTATAAAGGAATGGGGAATGATGGCGTTTACTTATGCAATATATCGTATTGATAATTTTTCATAGCCATATTTATTTGATGCTATGGGCACCATGGTATAACTTGGCACAAGAAGTAAAGATGGAATTATGATGAATCCATGGAGTTTCTCACCCATTCTTCTCCATACGAAATTACCTTTTGGGGGCAGTTAGCATCAATTCTATTTTTAACCGACTTCTTCAAAAAGGAGGAGGTTCTCAATTCGACTGTATGTTTTTTTTTTTTTTTTTGTATGTTTGTTACGCGATTACTCCGCCAATTATGAATCAATTTTGATGATTCTTTTTTTGTTTGGTAGGTCATGCTTCCGGGTGGTCCCATATAAATTTTATTAACTTTGCTTGCGTAATTTTTGAGTTAGCTCCAATATTACGTATTTTTCCCACTTAGTTTATCTAGACGATATCTGGTTTGACTCCTTCACTGTTATTTACATAGCAGGTAGTGTATTCGGATTTGTGTGGGGTAAGTACCACAACTAAAAAGTGAAAAATAAAAACTTTTTACAAAAAAAAAACAACCGACTTCCAAAAAAAACACAAAAAAAGTGAAAAATAACTTTAATTTCGGAAGTCGGTGGCAAAAAACGGGAATTGAAAAGCAAAGACACCGACTTCCGAAATTAAAGTTATTTTTCACTTTTTTTGTGTTTTTTTTGGAAGTCGGTTGTTTTTTTTTTGTAAAAAGTTTTTTCTTGTAAAAGTTGACGTTAAATAGTGCCTTTTAATGGCTTACTTGAAATAAATGATTTGACTTTGAAAGGGAAAACCTGTGGGACTACGATGGTATTTAAAAACTTTTTTGTAATGACCTTTTTCACGATTTTTCCTATTTTTAACCGACTTCTTCAAAAAGGAGGAGGTTCTCAATTCGTCTGTATGTTTTTTTTTTTGTTTGTTTATTACGCGGTTACTCCGCCAATTATGAATCGATTTTGATGATTATTTTTTTGTATGGTAGGTCATGCTTCCGAGGTGGTCCCATATAAATTTTATTAATTTTGCTTGCGTAGTTTTTGAGTTAGCTTCAATATTATGTATTTTTCCCACTTAGTTTATCTAGATGATGTTTTCATTTACTCCTTCACTGTTATTTACATCAGCTCGTGGTATTCGAATTTGTGTGGGGTAGGCACCACAGCTAAAAAGTGAAAAATAAAAAACTTTTTACAAAAAAAAAAAGTCGGTGGCAAAAAACGAAAATTGAAAAGCAAAGACGACTTCCGAAATTAATGTTATTTTTCAGTTTTGAGTGTTTTTTTTGGAAGTCGGTTTCTTTTTTTGTAGAAAGTTTTTTCCTTTAAAAGGTTAACATTGAAATACATCTCGCAAACCGTCACGTCACGACTGTCGTTCAAGGCCGCAATGAAATCAATAAGGCACAGAATTCACCAGAATGAACCAACAAAAAAAACTGTTAAACACAAAATGATACAACATTTTTCGTTGCCGAAATAACTAATGTAACAAAATCTACTTGCCACTTAAATTCTTCGATCAGATAGGAAGTTAAATTTCAGCGGCCATTTCGTGCTCATATTTCGGAGCAGCCGTCGGAAAACTTTAACACGATGAAGTTTGGCAGCTATAGAAGCTTGTTTTCTAACATTTTAGGTTTAATCTGGAGCTCGGACAAAATCTGACCATTATTGTGATGTACTTAGTTGCTAACTTGCAAATTGTGGCAATTTGTCCGTTATTTTACAAGGGTATTTGATCGCTGTAAAGCACAGGAGATAGGGGTGTTAGTTGTCTGGCTCTGATGAATGTTAAAATAACTTAGACAGATCTACTATCTCATTTATATTATACTAGCTGCGCCCCGCGGTTTCAAGCGCGTAAGTCTCGATTCCGTGGGAATATCGGGATAAAAGTATCCTATGTGTTATTCCAAGTTGTAAACTATCTGTTTACAAATTTTCATCCAAATCCGTTCAGCCGTTTTTGCGTGATTGAGTAACAAACTTCTAAACACACAAAGCCACAAACACACAAACTTTCACATTTATAATATTAGTAGGATAGTAGGATGTAAATATAACCAGTGACCCGCCCTTACTTCGCAGGGGTATAATAATTATACTTACTAATGTGGCGACATGTCAAAACATGGGATTTCAGCGCAATATCTAAGTTAATAAATAATTTTAAATTCCGGTATAAATTCCCTGAATTTTGCAACAATATTCATTGTGTAGTTTAGAAGAACTAAATTGTCAAACAGACAAACACGAACAGCGAACAACTATTTTTATACTACAGTCTCTTTTTTAATCTCGTAGACTAATTTGACAGGTGCAAATGTCAAACTCCAAATTAAAAAACAAAGAACAATCATTTGAAATGTCAAATTGGTCTACGAGATTAAAAAACAGACTTTATGTATTGATATAGATGCAGCTGCATCCAGTACGACGGAAGCTGACCCCAACACAGTTGGAAAAAGGCTTGACAGATTGGTATAGATAGATAATTATAGATTATTTATCCTAACTAATAGGTATTAGAAATGTTACGCTTTCACGCTAAAACAGCTGAACGGATTTCGATGAAATTTGGCCCATGGGTAGGCCATAACCTGAAGAAGGATAAAATATACTTTTATCCCGATATCCTCATGGGATTGAGTCGTATGCGGGTGAAACCGTGAGGCGCAGCTAGTATATTAAATGAAAGCGTTACTGAGGTAGTATCTGAAAAAATGAGCTTACAAAGCACACGAAGATTACACAATGCAAAATTGAAAACAATGGAATGCAGACAACAATGTAAAGGTGGAATCATTTTAGGAAACCAGATTCACTGCAGGGAATGAAAGGGGTTTTAAAAGGGAAAATTAAATACGACAATGAATGGAATTTGTCTGACTAATGTTGTTTCATAAATTATTCTGTCTTACTATTCTTTTCGACGTTATGAAAGGTGGGCATTTGATTTTTCAAGGATATAATATTTTACAGCTTCAGTTAACCATTTTTTTTTTAGCTGGTAATAGAATATTGCATGAAACACCTTTCTTGCCAGTTTTGTTGTGGATTTAAGTTTGTACGTTTCCGTTCTCTTTTCTTAAAACTATTTCTTAGTTATGCTTGATTTAACACATTGTTATGGAAACGCTCATTAGTATGGAAACCGTAATTGCGTAATACACGATGAATCACAATGTTAATCAGTTTGAAACAAATTACAAATCCATTTCTTAATAAGTTCGAAAAAAATATCTGCTTAACAACGTAAATAACGCAATGAATTTTGTTGAACTGTCAAAATGAAACATATTAGTCTTAATCGGTTACAAAAATAAGTTACGCAATTAGATAGCTGGATGATGCACATACCAGGGAAGCATGGTACAAAAGGGAGGTGTCCTATACTCAGAAGTGGGGGGAACAAGGCTGCCGATGATGATGATGATGGGAAAATGGATTATTCTTCCATACTAAATATCACCAATTTGTCACATTCAACGTAATTAATCAAGAAGCTCGTGTTCTTTGAGCCGAAAACGGCATACAGTCAATACATAACTACCACACGCGAACGCCATCCATTCAACACCACGTTTAATACCAAATAACACATAGATTTCATAGATAATCCCCAATTCAACCCTCCGATATTAACCCGTCCGAGCTAACGACTCCACTATCGCTCATGGGCACACACATGCGTTTGACAGAACTGTTATTACGTCATTAATAAAATTACAAAAGTACGGGCACAGGACCCATGTGCGGGGTACTGCAGGGTGACTATCACCATATCACTATTAAACTTTAGAGTCCTTTTTGCCCCATCGCACCGGAAGGGTTGGCATGCAGTGACGTAATTAGATTTGGACAATTGTCGCAGAGTTTGTAAGGACGTTCGTTGACAGTGACCCTAAAGTGAGAATTAAGTGAATTAAGTTGAGACACGTTCGTCTCGGGACTTTATTGTGTGATGCAGGCATGACTTGCGCTTATTTAGCGCGTGTTGACTTAATTGTGAAGTGAGTCGTCAGTTTGTTTTAACGTAGGCATTTTTAATAACACAAAATACATGTAGATATAGTCAGCAACAATAGTCGTTTCGGTTTTAGTAAACCGAAACGACTATTAAACTGAAGTCTACTTTAAACTTCGGTTTTCTAAACCTTATATTGAGAAAAATATTGAATCTATATCGGATTAGAAGAGAAATTTAAAGAATTTGCTATTGATCTAGCTATGACATATAATGCTAAAAAACAGATTATCGAATCATTTTGTGTCAATTTAGATGATGTGTAAAAGTTGCAGTTGTTATTCGACTTTTGCTGCTAAGCATACCATAAGTTTGGAAATATTTTGTTCCACACTAGGTTTTGGAAAAGATAGAATAAGAAAAATATAGAATGAATATAAGCATTCTAAAGATCAGATCAGTGATTGAAAGTAGGATCTCCGTCTGAAATATTTTTGCGAACCATCATTAGATATACATCACACATCCCAGTAATAATAGATTTCGTTTTAGATTTCTAAAACGCCAAGAATACAAAAACAAGCTTAGCCCATCAACAAAAAACACGTCATAATTATTTCCAACTCCCGTGTTCATACAGCCGACATAAAGCCGCGTCCACAAACAACACATCCACGCAAGTATTTACAAAAAGAACACCTGATTTAACTGCAAACGCCATTAAAAACGGCAACAGTTAAGAGATCCGATAAGCACGCGTCTAGGGGTGCGATATTAAAAGGCTTAGAAGTGTTGCCCTGAAAAGCCGCTGAACATTTTCTGAAGCTTGCCCACTTAAGCACAGTATTAAGGGCACTTTTGGCTTAAGGGCCAACGTATATTATAGCTGCTTTTCCTTTAACGTATATTATAGCTGTTTATATAAAATTCATATGATTTTGTTCTTTAATGTGAAAGAGGATGTAACGGAAAAGAGGCTTGTTACAAATGTGATATGCAAAATGGTTTTTGTGTTGTGTTTACTAGAGTGCTTTGCAGAAGAGTTTGTTTGAGGTAGATTATTGTTACCAAGTAGCAAGTGAAGTGTCCCAGTTTGGAGGGCATTGGTGACGTTGCAGTATATAATTATTAGATATGTAGGTAAAACAGCCAGGCTGAAGTGGGAGTGTGCCGGCCACGTCACACGAATGTACCCGGAGAGATGGGCAAAGATCGTTACTCACTGGACGCCTGAAGGAGGACATCGCCGTCGAGGTAGACCGCGGCGAAGGTGATGTGACGATCTAATCATGTTTGCGGGGCCAACATGCCCAGAAAACGCACAAAACAGAGAGATTTGGAAGGAAAAAGGGGAGGCCTTTGCCCTGCAGTGGGACACACTATAGACTAAGAAGAAGAAGAAGGTAGGTATTATTATTTATGTATGTCTCTGATCAGGCGAAATGTGAATAAAGTTTGTCTTAGGTAGAGTTGTCATACAAAGTTTGGCATTTGTAAGTAATTAGAATTGGCTACAGTTTTATACCACGTAGATAATGTTCTTCTCAAATTATACCTACACAGGTATAATGCGAGCGTAAAAAAAGATGATAAAAATAAAAGATCATTGGTCTTTTAGGAATAAGTTTTTCTGAAATCATACTATTAGCATAGGTTCATGGACTGTTCATTCAGTAATGAACACATAACATGGTCCATAAAAACACATTTCCATCTGACCACATGAACCTAGCCTCTGAACAAAACGGAACCTAACAATAGGCTCTAAAACGCTTGGATGAAGAATTGCATTTCCCGTTCTAAATAACACTAAAAATAAAGCAACACGAAAAAGTATTAGTAATAGTCCATTGTTTCAAAAGTGACTTTTATATTTAGTGCTCACTCAAATTATTAAGCCGTGTACTGTCCGGTGTTACGGGGTGTAATGTAACAAGTTACAAAGCGAGCGTGTGGCAGTCAGAACCTGAATACGAACACGAACACGCGAGCAACCCGCGCATGTTACACGCAGTTTAGAACACGGCGTAACGTAACATGCTCGCTGCGAGTGGTACATTAACCGTAACGCCGGTCAGTACACTAAACTAGAGTTTGACAAGTTCTTAACTTCAAATTCTCAGAAAACAAATGTAAGAACTTTAAATTTTGGAAAACACCTTTGGCACTCTACACAATCAATTATGCTTTTCATTCCTTTAAACACATTGTGTTATACGTATGATACATCATTTTATTAATTTGTATTACCTGCGGAAATAAAATAACGTCACAAAAATCAACAAGTCGACACAAAATTTTATCTGCGCACTTCCCACTAATTGATTGACAACAATTCATCAGATCAGTTTTACAACCGTCCACTTATTCCCAAATTGGGTGGTGACTGTCCAGTGCCCAGTTTTTCATTACCTTAATTGGCGGGCACACGCCTTTCTGACAAAATCATATATCAGGCAAAAGGACAAAGTGCGATGACACTTAATTTAGCAATTAACCCCTAATTTGATTACATACGTCATTGGTTCTGGCGCGAGTGGACGATTTGAGGTCTACCGCTGTGACTGGACGAGTGGCAGTTGATTTATTTTTCGGATTGTGGAATTGATTGTTTTTGGTCTCGGTTTTGTGTGATTTTAGTGGAGTTTGACTACGTTTGACTATCTACGTTTTATAGAAGAATAAAATATGTTGATTCCCGAGCACCGAGGATGACGAGGACATAATTAAGTTCTTTTTCCAAATTATTTACGCAAAACCGCTACGTGTAGGTTACATAATTTCAGCATCAGTATAGAAATCCAATCTCGAATACAAAGCTCAGACACAAAATACAGCAGCAACGATCCCACAAATCATTTCAACTGACACAGTGTAGATTCCACTAAAATATGGAGCAGTTGGACAATAGAAAAGTGCGCGCTACTATACTCCACAATCATATATTCTCGAGCATTCTCGAGCCCTGCCATGATCAGCTAACTTTTAAAGCTCATTAAAATAGATGGTTCATTCGTTTCGTGTAAAATTTCAGGCTGGCGGAAAATTAAAATGGCACCCGGGGCGCAGCACACACCGGCGGGGTACCTATTGTAATGTGGGTATGAAAGTAGAACGAAAGAGAAAAACTTCGCGTGTTTTCATACGTTTACTTTACTGTAAAAAGTTTATCGGTTCGAGTTGGACGGATTTCGCTCCGTCGTTGTTTGAATGTTTGCGAACTGCACTATGTTGGGTTTACATACTATGTCTTTTGGGAAATGGTGATATGTTTTGTGTAGTTCCGCATTTGGTGAAAGATAAACAGTTATTCATCACTCAATGCTGTGACCAAATTGTATCCAAAAGTAGCATTCAAATGCTTACCTTACAATAGGATATTTCTTTTACAATGTTTAACACAACTAACTATTAACACAGGCACAGAATTAAAAGACTAACTATACAAATAAATACACAAGGACAAGTAAGTAAACGTCGAAGTACTCGTTCGCATCGCTGTCAGCCGGAAACGCGCCCAGAAGACTGACAGTATTGCCACGTTGAATGGCAATGCTAATGCTACCGTAATTAATTTATAAATATTATGCTTCAAAAACTGTCGATTCTCGGAGAGATTCCAAAATACATATGAACGCAGAATAAATATGTTAAAAAAACTTACGTGGGCAGTAAGTCTTTTCCTTTCCTACATATCCATTCATCAGTTCAAGGATTTTTTATCACGGGAGAACGGGTACCTATAATATAATGATATTATGATAGGTATCATACCTCTGCGAGACAACATGGAATTCAACAGTCATGTCAGGTTATCTGTAGCCTACAGTCAAGCCAGTTACCAACCAGCCGAGCTAAATACCTTGAAATTCTAGCGTGTAATAGCTACCAAATGCTATCAACATAGAGGTATCCTACAGTTAAAGTGTATAATTTGTCAAGGATGTAACAACAACGTTAAATTCGTCTGTCAAGTTTGTTGGGTCATTGTATGATCCTCAATTTCATTGCTTGCCAATATATTTAGTACTAGCTTCCACCCGTGGCTTCGCCCACGTGGTATGTTGATAAAAAGTAGCCTATATTCTTCCCCAGGATGCCATCTATCTCCTTCCCCAATTTTGTCGAAATCCGTTCAGTGGTTTAGGCGTGAAAAAGTAACATACAGGCAGACAGAGTTACTTTCGAATTCATAATATTAGTATGGATTCGTCATATTTTTGCTATTGTAAAAAACATCGATGCAGACTAACACAGGCATACACTTAAAAGTGAAAAATAACTTTGTTTTCGGAAGTCGGTGTCTTTGCTCTTCAATTTTGGTTTTTTGCCACCGACTTCCGAAATTGAAGTTATTTTTCACTTTTTTTGTGTTTTTTTTTTGGAAGTCGGTTGTTTTTTTTTTTTGTAAAAAGTTTTTACTTTTTGGTTGTGGTACCTACCCCACATAAATTCTAATACCACTACCTGCAATGTAAGTAAAAGTGACGGAGTCAAATAATATATCGTCTACATAGACTAAGTGGAAAAAATACGTAATTATTGAAGCTAACTCAAAGACACAATTGGCGAAAATATCGATGAACATACACAAAAAAAAAAAAACATACAGACGAACATAGAACCTCCTCCTTTTTGAAGAAGTCGGTTAAAAATATCACAATTTCGAATACAAATCCACACACGTAACTTTACAATGCAACCAATCCCCACACTACAAGACAAAACGGAATCCAATCGGCATGTGTGTTAATGTATGTTAGCTATCTACCATTTACAGACGAGCCGGTTGCCCGCTAGCCTGCTAAATACCAATAATATACTTACGGAGAGTGTACGACAGAGATTTGCAGCCATAAATTGAATGAGCCGTCAAACAAAGCGTCCTCATGTTTGGCCCGATTTAAATTTTCATTCATACGTAATGCTTTTGTTGGTGGCTACCATTGAATTTAATTAATGGGAGTTAGATAAGGATAGCTGTGATGGCTTTTGACCGCGGATTTGCTGGCACAGAAGTGATATTTTTAATCGTGTTTGAGTGTCATACGGACTCATGTGGAAGTGACGCGTGAGTGCTTTTGCAAAAAAAGACTAATGTGGTTTTAAGTTTAATTTATGAGATTCATCTTATAAAGGACTCACTTTGAATCAAAATAATAATGTGCTTTATTTTAAGCAACTGGAAAGGCCACTCATTATTTACTTACATTTTTATAACATGCACCAAGTTACTTTTGTTTTTTACATCGCCAAATTTTCGATTTGTGGAAAAACTTGCCTAACGATAAACTACGGTAAGCTGATTCGATTGATTTGATACAATTGAATCGATATTTAAAAATGTATCAATTAAATACACGCCTCGATTAAATTGGCGTTGTCTGCAAACGACAGTTTGGTCATTACCGCAACCGAATAGTTTTGTTCGGTCTAAAATATCATAGAATTTTACCCCCAGGGGTCAAACTTTATGCTGTTTTAAATGTAAAGGTCCGATTCGACTGGATTGTATTTTTTGAGCAACTATAATACTTAATAATATCAACCGTCGTTCAATGATTGTCCGTAGATCCAATACAGGGTGGCACGGCTATCGACGCGCAAATTGTAACCATGACTAAATAAAAAAAACAAAAATAAACTACGCTGTCAAAATGTATGGAACAGCTAATTATTTTTTAAATTACCGACGTATATTTTGAAGGAGGGTTCACAATCATTTACTGAATCCATACTAATAGGTTGCACGTCGATGTCCCTGCCACCCTGTATAGTTCAACGGCAAATGGTATTCACTATGATCATTATTGATCATACTGTAATATTAATGTTATATGATTTAAACACGGCTAAACATCAAGCTATACATTCCAGTATATGCTGATCTCGCATTTTAAAGGATTTCCGTACAATGCGAGGTCAGCTTATACATGTCAGCCGTGTGTACATACCTACCCCTACGGGGATAGACGTCGATACTATAGCGTATTGATTTAAGATTGAGCTTTTGATACCGTTTGATGGTGTAGATAATTATCATGCCAATTATCACCCACGCCCTAAGCCCACGCCATGTTATTTTGTTTAGTATCTACGGACCCTTTAGATTTATTGACCAGCCTACCAATCAGAGTTCAGAAGGTCCTAATTAATGTATGCCTCATTTTCATTTTTTTCATTGAACAAACGTGGTGATCGGTGCTCGTGGTTTCTTCGTATGAATGAGAACTTCGTAATGTCAATAGTTGCAAAGTCATAAAACCGGTTTCAGAATTGAGAATTTGAATTTGAGAAATTGTCAAACTCTACTTTGGCATTACATAAGGTGATTCCTACAATGTAGCACGTGAAATTCAAAATTGATTTATCGTATTCTCAATTCAAAAACTGAATGATAGACTGTTTTTTTTGCAAGTAATTGTGAATCATAAATAAGGTTCTGTTCTGAGAGTATGAACATCCTATATTCCGTGTTTCTGACTGGTTTGAGAATAAGTAGATAATTATAATGATACGGGCTTTTTTGGTTTGCACGAGTCAATGAATATAATTATCTCTTTCATATTGTTCCTATTTTATCTAATATTGGTTTAAAATTATTCGACATTAAATATAAATATTAAAGATACTTATTAAGAAACTTCAAGGTATCAAAATAGTGATGGGTGATGATGAAAGAGAATATTCTAACTTAGAGGTAAACGAGTCAAATAAAATGCAATATTATTAGTATTTAAATTATTTTATTAAAAAATAGGTATCCAAAGACTAATACAAAAATTAAAATCCATCAAGTTTATAATTATTGTGTTGTCTATTTCAATGTATGGTCGTGTCATATCGCACATAAAAATAGGCCTACTGGCTTGTTACAATGTTTCATGTTATTTTAGTACACTTTCCATTATATAGACACCTTGCTATTTTATTTCAAATGTTTTTGTTATTTGGTAGGTAATCACATTGAAGGTCAATCTGCACATCTTCGTTTAGAATATTTATATAGCATTATTTTTGCACTGAAATACCTAAATTGTGTTGGAAATTGTTTTATATTGTTGGCAGTAGCTTAGAGATATTTTTTTTTTACACTTATGTTAAAAATATATTTTAAAAAGTACCTACGTATTTTTTTAATGCATTTTGCAATTGAACTTATTCCAGTCGTCATCGAAACTAAAGTTGAATTCAAACGTCGATGTGTAGATGGACCCTTAAAACGTAGCATAACTTAATCTGGAACATTCGAGATTTCTTTGATCCATAAACAAAATCGTTCAATTTAAAGTTATTTGCATTAAACAAAATAGCGTTAATAAACACGTATCGAGCTTCATTATTATTCATAAATATAAGTAATAATAATAAACAATATATTATTTTAGTATTATTATGTGAAATGCCTATTGCCTTTATTATTTTTGAACAAAGTGCGAAAATAGGAACTACGAAGAATTCTGTTCAAGAACCTGCAGTCTAAACTCTACTTTATATGAATTTGCTGTACATAGCAAAGCAAGGTATCTTAATATTATGGGCAGAGATACAAGAACAAGAGTGGTGACTTTAGACCAGTCGGTCAGTAATAACGTCAATTTAAATGACAACGTGAAGTTCTTGACAAACGTGCTTTGAAGAATTCTGTGAGCGTTCTTCATTTAGATTAATGTCTCCACCGTTTGGTCCTGTCACCGCAACTCGCGATCTTGTGATCTCGGCCTAAAATAGTTTGTTTAACAGTCGACAGAATAAATAAAAAACAGTTGATACATTCAATTTGAAGTACAATAAAAGGCGAGTCAACTCCATTTTACATTATTTACAAAATGAAGGACAAGTAAAGTAAGTACACGTTACACTTAATAATTTTGTTTCTCAGATATGGAAGCGTCCTAATTAAGTAATAACATTTTTAACTATTACATGACTAATACATTTTGATATGCAATACAAGTCGTGCTATTTAATATTATAACAAGTGGCTATATAAACTCATATCACATGATCTTACGTAGATTATAATTTTAGTTTTGTAAAAGCTTCATTTGAATTTTATCTCACAACTCCAATGTTACTTTATTATTATTAAGCTATGATTTCTACTTATGGCACGTGAAATAAACTAAATCATAATACTAATTAAATACAGTTAATAGTACTAATAATATTTTTTTTATTTGAATAAATGATTGTTTTCTAAATGCAGTACCAACAAAACACTATTATTCATGTTTCAAGTCTATTATTATTATTTACAATGTTATGAATCATTTTAATAAGGTTATGTTATTTCAAATTATTGCCAAGCGTTAATTTGTTCTTTCTATTTTTATTTGTTACTCTTACACTAATGATATAGGATTACAAATTCGTTTATTGATATTCAGACGGACATATCAATTGAATTTCCAATTCCAATAATAACATTGTAAACATTTATCAGAATTGATATTAACTTCACCAAGTTTAGTTAGTTCAAGAACGTTATTCGTATTCGTTAAATTAATATTAGTTATTTACATAATTTACAATAATCTATAATTACAAAGACTAGGAATACTTCAAAATATATTATAAGAAATTTCAGATAAATCACTGTCAGTTAATGTGCGCTGTAACATAATAGGCCAGTCACTTTTATAATCACAATTTTAGGCCTTTGCAGTCCGCAGAAATCAGAACTTAAATCACTCACTGTCACTTTTGTCTTCAAAAATAAACCAATCACGATCCTTTACACGAGTATACTGCAACTGTACAACGTGAGGAAGAACTGCGATCTCAGTGACGTTACTACACTACTAGGAAAGATTATCGGTCTATACGTCCGTTTGGCACAGATCGCCGAAAACCGGCAAGGCGTGATACTACCGAGTCACAGAGTCGACGCGGGGGTGAGGCGCGGGGGGCGGGTGCGTGGGGGCGAGGGAAGGTTTGGCACCACCAGTCAACCCCTGCCCCTGCCTGAACGACGTCAGTCGGGCCAGCGTCCTTGTCGCATCGTTGTCAAAATTAGGCCTTTCGTACTGATGCTGTGGTCGTTGCCGCTGCGGCTGCATCGCTTGCAACTCATCGTAACCACCATCCTCTGGATAATTCTCCTCATCCGTCTCCTCTTCGCCGAACGCTCTGTATGTCGATTCTGTTTCGGAATTTTTCCTAGAACTTATCCCATACGTGCAACCTATAAGCGATTGTGTTGCATCAGTCTTTGAGTTTTTATCGCCTTTTCTGTCGTCTAAACTTTGATTGTATCGTATCTGGGCCTTTTGAGTTTTGTCTAAAGAAGGCAAGTCGTAAAACTTCAGGACGTTTGGATGACCTTGGAAGTATTTTTCACTATACACATTTCTGTTATAGTAGCCTCCGTTACTCGCTGGATACATTTCCTCTTCAGGGGCATACCGATTGTCGAAGGATTCGACGTTCTTGCCAGTTGGAGGGAACCAGCCCTGTAGAAAACACAAATAATGATGAATAATTCAAATTAATGTAATGGCTCGCTATTAAGATAAGTTTTGGCAATCTACTGGCTTCAATTACATCCCAAATAAGTGATACTTCACCAACTTGAGGCTTCGACAGTTGAGTGAATAAATTAAATGGTCAAACTCCAAGTTGGCAGAGCTTCAAATTTTCGAAATCAAGAATATTATATAATTGGAGACTTACCAATGAACTCACACATTGCCTGGTATTGGCAACTAAAGTAACTGAAGCATACGCCGCCGGTGAAGTTGCAGTTTTACTCGTGTTCCACTCATTTGCATTCGCTCGTGAAGACGTCACTTCAGCATATTCAGGTAATTGGTGAGCAACTTTGTCGTACTCAGAATTAGTTTTCTCTTTACTCTGATTAGTTTGAGTGCCGGACATACATAATCCCGGCTGATTCTCCATCCACAACAATGACTCAGTTTTCGTCACCGTGTTCTTATTGTAACAACTACTGAGAGGATGTGACAAAGACACTGCGGCTTTTATGTTCATTTGAGTCACTAAGCTCGTTCCGTTGGAATCTAAAACAACATCACCAATTAGGCATACCGGGGATTTCCTCAATTATAATACCGTTTGAAAACCATTTCATAAGCCGAATGCAAATGATCTCGTTTACTGAATACTTAAAAGATGTAAAACGCAATATAAAACAAACAAAGCGAGGGAAATTGGCTTAAAGGTAACTGGGTGAGTCAACAAACGAATCGCCCGAAGAAAACAAAATAGAAAACATTTACATTTACTGGGTCTTTATTTCTCGGATTTGTATCATTCCTTTGTGCCCCGAACGTGAATGCAAAGTGAAAGAGATCCACTGCGCTCACGAGAGGGCTCGCGCTACCTTTCAACTCGAAAGTAATCTAGCTCCCCTCCCTTACCGTCGCATGGCAAAGCCTCCATCAAACAAACGCTCGGCGCCCTGCACCACCCCACGACACCCGAGGAATGTTTTTAATTTTGAAATTCTGATGCTGATTCCTCGGAAAAAATAGCGTTTCGAGATAAGCTGAATAACTGTTTATTTTCGAGTTAGCGTCGTCGGTTGTTTTATGTGAACGCGATGCGCCCCGAACAATCAAAGATCTACGCAGAGCATTTATTATTATGTTTGCTGTGCAGGGTGGCGCATTCGACACTATATACTAACACTTACCATAAATGTTAGGGAGCGCAGACTTTTTGGCGAAAATGTTGTGCTTCCGCACATAAATAATACCGCCAATCACAATTATTTTGAACAGAACAATCGCTCCAATCAAAAAGTAAAACCATGTTTCCATAACAAAGTCCCCAGCCACTATAGACACCTCCCCGTTTATCGGGTATCTGAAATAAAATAAATATGTCAGAACGTCCGTCCGATGTTACATGTAATGACATTTCATTTGTGATTATATTCTGTGAATTTATTTGGGAAATGAAATTACCTGGATAAAGGGTCGAGTCCAACGGAGCGAGAGTCGATATTTAAATACACTTTTTGGCTGAACGGACCGAGCCCGACGATAGTTTCCGCAGCAATTTGAACCGAATAGCTGACACCAGACGTCAAATTAGTCATAATTAGACTGGTAGCTTGATGAACGGTCGTGTTGATAGCCACCATGGACTTGTTCGCAGGTATGTCCAACCAATTAACCAGCACGTTGTAACCAGTAATAATTCCGTTTTGTAAATGGGCCTCCGGAGGGGACCATTTCAAATGAACTGTCGTGGTGTTTAAAATGAACATTTCTATGTTAATTGGAGGACCGTCAGGAACTGTAAAAAATAATAAAATGTAAGCAAAAATGTGAAAGGTACAGTAAAGATATAAAATGCAAAAATAATCCAGGTATTTACCATCATCCAAAGTTTGAGCAACTCTGGAATTTGACGGTTTCCCCTCGAATTTCTTATAGAATGGTATGAGGAAAAACTCGTATTTTGTATATTTTCTCAAAGAAGTTATTTCATAACCGGAGACATCGTTGGAATGCAAAATAGTTTTCATTTCATACTCCGTCGTTATATTGTCTAGGGGTCTGAAATATATGAATAAGCCCTCTAAGTAGTAAAAGTTCAATATTTCCCACATGAGTTTTATAGTTTTGGAGTCTATCGGTGTTGCTTCAATCAGTTCTACAATATTGTCGGTTAGAATGTTGTTTCTGAATTCCGTATTATTCGAGAATACTCCAGTTTCCCATAAAGACTTTGCATCGTCACCAATAGTAACCGCATCGGAGACCGGACTTGGACCAGACAGCCCATGGGAATTTTCCGTCCGAACTATAAACATGTAAGTGACCCCAGGTACTAAAGATTTTGCTACGAATTGTGTATGATGGACGCGCCTCGCCAATATTACCCAACCTCTTGAGTTCCGCGGAGTGCTATTCCCCGATAAAGTTTCTCTAGAAAACACTTCCACTTGATATCCGAGTATCGACGAGGATCCTATTTTATTATTCTGATTCCATGTTATCGTAACGCTTGTATCTGTTATGTTGTATATCAAAGGTTTTGTTGGCGGTCCGGGTAATGAAGATACATCGGCGGCTCGAAAAAAATGAATGTTCGGATTGATCGGACTATCCACAAGCAACACGCCGCTCCACACATATTTCCCATGATGTGAGGACGCGACGCACGTATAAGTGCCGCTGTCTATTTTGTCCAAATCCTTCAATATGAGAGTACCGTCATTAGTAACATTCCGTCTATGATTTTGTATTAATGCTTCCCCTTCGAAATACCAGGCGATGATTGGTTCAGGTGCGCCGACGGCTGTACAGGGGAAAACTGCCATCGATTTTATAGGTAACGTTTGGTTAGAGGGCCCGTTTGTTATGATTGGCGGTGGGCGGTCATCGTCTGACGTCACGGTTAGTTTCCCTCTGACAAACGAACTGCCAGCGAAGTTTACCGCCGAACAAACTATCGTGTTTCCACTATCGTTTTTATTTGTGTCGTTGATTGTTAGTACAGTCACCCCATCTAGTACTGTTGTTGCGTGGTATTTGCCTCTGGATGTACCGGGGAATATGATTGTTCTATTGCCTTCTATACTCCAGAACATAGTCGGTTCTGGTCTGCCGGTAGCAGAACATGTGAATGTAGCCATTGTCCCGGTTTCAACGTTTACTGAATTTGGTCTTAGTGTAATTGAAGGAGCATCTGCAAATAAACAAAAATGTTAATACAATGCAAAACATAGTTCATATGCAAAACACTTTTTTTTTTTAAATTAAAACTAAACGTATCGATCTTAAAACATACCGTATACAGTCAAGTATCCACTAGCGCTCACAGCGCCAACAGAATTGTCAGCTTCACAAGCGTACTCTCCCTCGTCCCCTAGAATAACGTTGTCGAGTCGCAAGCTCCTGTCGTCAAGAACTTTGACGCGGCCGAGTGGCATGTTTCCACCTCCAGCGCTCCTTCGCCACAGCACGTCCGGGAGGGGATCCCCACCCACCCGGCATTGGAATGTGACGCTGCCTCCAGTCTGCGCCACAACGTCCTCCGGGCCCGTGATTAAGTACGGCTTAACTGTGCAGTGAGAAATGTCTCTCTGAATTACACGACAAAAGAGGTGTTCGCGAGAAACGGCTCACAAACGTCGAGTCGCAAACAGAAATTACAGAGTTATGAATTGAATTCAACAAATCTTTGCTAGTTGCAAATTCGAGGTACGAAATGAATTGTTACTCACTGTGTATTCTGAGCATCGCAACGGCCGATTCCCTCGTTCCCGCCGCATTCCGCGCGATACATTGATATCTTCCGGCGTCGGTTTGCCTGGCGTCTTGTATTACGAGATTGCCACCGTCGACTAAATGCATCCTGGGGTAATAAAGCATCACAGTTTAGCATTGAATGTAAACAATTGTTCCAATATTAATAATGAAGCTTTTTATTCCTTCAAACAAAGTGCATAGTAACAAAGTCATTCAAATGTGGGGCGGAATATTTCAATGGGAAATTAACATTTAATAAAGGGTCCGGTGAGTCAGAACTATTGAGATTTTTACTTGATTGCTTGTCGAGCTCTTCAAATATCCCCTTCTTTTATAACTTTGATGTACCTCCCTCTCTGCGTACGGCTGTTAATTATTTTTATGCTTCACCATACGTAACTGCGCGCCCTCAAGATGTGAAACTCATAAAAATTCATAGAGAGCGAAGTGAAAATTGGCAATATAACTTTTGAGCCAGATTCAATTCACCGGGTTAAGATTTATCTCATTTTTAAACAATGTTCAGCGTGTTAGTTTTACTTTGTAATGCTTTGGTATATTACGTCGATAATTTATATTTTGAAAAGGTTTAACCAACCATAATAGTTTCAACCCTATAATCAAAATGAAAGCAGAATCATTGTTTCAAAATCTTAATCAGGTCTCCAAAGGCTCTATAAATATTCTCAGACACTTAATTGCGACCATTACAAAGTCGCGCTCGTAAAAGAATGTTTGCTCCCGCAGCTAAGATTCGCATAAATTAATGCCTAGTTTGATTACCCGTAAACACTGAGTAGGTAATCAAAATGGAGTGCTAATGGTACTGATAGTCTTCTTACAAAAAAACAATGATGATTTATGAAGGGATGTACTTTAGATGTTGATGAGAGTTTTATATTAAAAAAAATTGGCTTAATAGTTGGTTTTTACTCGTTCGTTAGTTTATTACCAATTATCAAACGGAAGCATATTTTTTCTGTAGTAGGTAATATTTCTGCTTCAAATTATCATGAATTGGTGAAAAGCCATACTCGTAGAAATGTAAATAGAAGACGGCGCGTTGCGGCGAATTTCGAATAAGATATTCATCACAAAGACTTCAACATAAGCACTCCATTTGTTCTTACTCCATGCCTGAACTGTGCGGTAGAATGTATGGAGATATCCGATATCAAACGACTGTTCGAGTGGCTATTCAAGACTATCATGTTTCCACCATCCACTTTGCTACTATGAACTGAGCACTTACTACCCTCGAATTTGCCTCACACTACCCTTTATCACAGACGCCGTAACTTTGGATAACTTCATGTTCTTTTAAGTTGTAAGTTTGTTTGCATGTAATGTAAGGTTTGTTGAAATTAAACGGTTTGTGGTTTGTTTGAACTTTAATTTGATTCTGAATTCAGTATTTTTAGAATCCTGCGTCATAGATGTAATCAAAGGGTTTTTGGCCCATTATTCGCTCAATCGCGATCATGCAAACTTTTCTTCGTCATTGCCAAGTTTTAGCTTTGTTTCTTGGCCTGAAGTTTCCGACAAATGTTATGTCAATGTCAAATGTCATTTTCATTGGTTTTTCTAATGCAACTAACAAGTTTTTATCACTGACCTGGAGTCACCATCAAAATGCAGCATCTGTCCGTTCTTCTTCCAGTAGACGTTAGGTTCTGGTGACCCTCGTGGTGGAGAGCACTCCAGTATCACAGTCTCGCCCTGTGCCGACTGCGTCGACACCGGTTCCAGTCTAAACTCTTCACGGAGGACTACGGAAAAAAAAAAAAAAATTGACAACTTTTATTTTTCTACTTGGAGGAGAAATATATTCAGAGCCAATTTAATAATACCTGACTGAATTGGAGGTCGCAAAATAAGCAAGTGTTTAGTCTGAATGATTTCAATGACCTTTTCCTGAGGTGGAGGGTATCGATGACGGGTTACTCCGCCGCAAAAAAGACGTCTCCGACAATACACATTTCCACTTCACATGGCTTGGTGACTATGCAATCATGTGAACGGGTACGCTAATCTCACGAACATCTGACCATCTACATCGAGGTTAAAAGTTCACACTCCTACATTTTTAAACTGTTTGCCCCACTTACAAATCAAGATTAACTATGACCCGTGCAAAAAGAAAGCAAGAACTTGTACAATTACAAAATTACTGAATAATTAAAACTGACCTGCAACATGCAACGTTGCGTTTCGACTCCTTGCTGTTCCATATGGATTGGTGGCTTCACACCAGTAGACGCCAGCGTCTGAATGTGCCCTTCCATGAGTAGTTCTTAGGAAGAACAGTCCTCCAGCTGGGAGAAGGCTTCGGTGTGTGTCGGAGACGACGAGGACCCCTCCCTTGTACCATCGGATGGTGGGAGGGGGGGATCCTCCGGCTCGGCAGTTGAGCGTCGCAGGCTGGTGGCGCGCTACGGTGACGTCGATTGGTTGTTCTATGATGTATGGTGCTTCTCCGGTGCTGACGTAGTCATCGCTCATGCCACCGTTTACTGGACCTGTTGAAATCAAAATGGTTAGGAAACTTAAGTAAATAGATACATATTATACTAGATGTCTCACAGTAGTGATGTTAAAAATACTCTGTCATGTTTGGTGGTATTGCAAAAAAATACCGGATTCTTTGTCTTGCTATCGAACATTAGCACAGCTACTTCTCGTAACATCGACCCTAACAATATAAATTACTGTGTAAACACTTATATTCAAGTGTTTATGCAGTGGCGTGTTGAGCAAGGCTCGTGAAAGGCCACGCTCGATCCCACCCACTGCAATTTCTCAGCAACACACAAGCTTTATTTTAAATTTTTCCCTAACAAAAGCCCTTTCTAGCCTACGGTTTATTTTAATAATAGGTGGAGTATGTCATTTGCAGTTACTCTAAAGCGTCGCACAATAATAATGAGCTATAAACACAGGCTTGCCCAGAGTTTGAGGGTCCCCTTCGGATGCTGGGGTACCCTAAGACCCCACTATTTTACTCTGTTTACAACGAACGCGCAGATGTTAGTTTTTGACACTCGAATTGATGTATGTCTATTGTTACAGCGCGCTATTGTAGCGCAGAAAAAATCGACGAAAAAAAATATTCGATTCGGTGTCCGATTTTAGCAAAATGAACCTTCATAATCGATATACGAGTCGATTTCATAGGCGAACTTGTATTTTGCGAACGAAATCAATAGGGATTACTCTTTTGTGTGTCGTAATTGTGTTTATTTATTCACGTGTCCCAGAGTTGTGAATGTGGTACGATACAAGGGCTAATCTATAATTGAATCTCCATTCGATTTTTTCGATTTTTGTGTTCACAGCCCTATTTTTATAACGTATTTTTGGAAAGTATTCGGTGACCTAATTGCGTAAAAATAATAATACTTATGGAAAAAGAATACAACGAGAACGGAAGAGGATAATTAAATAGGAGTCCTTTGTTATATTTTATTATTGAACGATGATACAATAATAAAATACGGACATATTCTTACGTAGGTACTTACGTTGTATACCTCGCTCTTTATAAAGCTTGACGTGTTTAGATATCCTTAGCCTTAATAAAATACGTTTTCCAACAAAAAAACATGAGACCCTTCAAAAACTCTTAAAAAGTTGGAAAAAAAAAACTGTCGTCGGGAATGGCGATGGTGACAAAAATAATGGCTGTTTCGCATGTTTGCATTCTTTTATAAAGTTTCTTTTATTTTCCATAGTTACAACAGACGATGTTATTTAACTCAAAAATAAATATAAGGCCATGTTTTGAAGTTATTATCTACTTAATTAGTCACCTGGAATAAAATAGAAAATATTATTACGTTAATAATATTAAGTTATGAATTTTTACCTAACTCATAAACGCATGTATTTATTTAAAAAAAAAACATATATTTTTTAGCTAAATCTTTTACAGTAATACCTAGAAAAAAAAAACATCCTCTTGAAAAAATCCTCCTTGTACTTTTTTTTATCTGTACCTGGGAAGCTCTCAATGGGCTTCTCGCTCCTCCGAATGCACAGAGTAGAAACACTCAACTTTAATGACTATTAAAATACGGAAGCAGGTAAAGCACTATATTCCTTTTCTCCAAATCAGCGAACGAAAAAGTCTTTCATAAGTCTCCTTATAATAAAAAATATAACCCATGATAGCACCAAGTCGCCATATGAATGGATATAGAGCAAAAAATATTGACCATGGACCGGCAGTGTGACAGCTATAAATTAAGTGTCGCCGTCGTAAAGAACACACAGATATGATACGACTCACTACATAGATGCTAGTATGAGGCTGTAGAATCAGCGGATGTGTGAGCGATTTTAGAGGAAACTTGGCTTGGCCGTTTCATTGAGCTATGGAACACAACATTAAAGACCAGTGACTTAATTTCTGACCTTATGGTAAGAATTAATCGAAGAAATTAATTTCTTACCTTATGGTAAGAAATTAGACGAGAATTAGAGAGAGTTTTTGAAGGGTCTCATGTTTTTTTGATGGATAACGTATTTTTCTTACCTTATCGTAAGAAATTAAGACACACACACTCCTGTCCGTCGCACAACCCAAAATAAAGATTTAGATGAATTGATGATTGGCTTTACATTCGATCTGATAACTTTTTAACAGTAAAAAGCTTTATGAAAGTCTTGGCAACCTACTTTGGATGTTTTTTTTTTGTTGTGATTGAGATTTTCAGTTTCTGCTGTCATAAATCATAGTGAACAAGCGTTGATTTCATAGCCCCACATTCCTAGACGTGCAGAGATAAAAATAAGATTTAGCAGATTGCAAGTAACATAAAATATTGTTTATGTTTATCTCGATACGTTACTTTATCGCACATAAAACTAACTTTATCGCATAGTTGTGCGTTAGAACTCTATATATCGATTATTAGATATTTACTCGATATATCCTTCCTCTGGTTTATGTGTATGACATAAAGTTTTATTATATGAAATATATAAATATTTACGTAATTTAAAAAAAAATGTGTGACCCATTTTAAAGATTTTTTTACTTTCTGGACACTTTGGACGATGCAATACGTTATGGGAAGTTTGAAAGTTTTCAGCTTTAGGAGAGAAGTGCTACTACTGAGCTTGGGTCCTGGTTTCGATTCTCGGGTTGGGCAAAGTGTTATTGGGTTTTTCCATCTGGAATTGCTCAGTAGCAGCCCTTTCCAGGAATCTGGATTTGTGCCCAGTTGATGGCAATAGGCTCGCCCCCTATTACATGGGACTTAAACATAACTGCCGAAATGGGGTTGTACTATAAGTACACCTCTGCCTAACCCTTCGGGGAATACAGGCGTGAAGTTATGATAAGTTATATAAAAAAATGTGCCTCATTTTTCAAAAAAGTCTTGTTTGTCTTTGATAAATTTAACTGCAGAAATCGCTACAGCTCGTAAATAATAACTGTTGCTACTCAAAAATATGATATTTATGTCGTACCCACGGAACACGCCAACGCCGCCGCCGGGAGTGACTTTACAACTCACACGCTAGTAGTTACGCCTATTGTTCAAAAATCTTTGTTAAAAAAAAGTTCGCGAGGGTGATTCGTGTCCCCTACTAATTTACTACAGGCACATGTCGACACGCGTTGCAAGAGAAAAGTAAATAAAAAAATCGGTTATAGAGACATGGTTTTCGCATTTAAGGCGAGTGACACGCGGCCAACCAACTCCAAACTGTTGCTAGTCCGTTTGATCCCTTAATGTTTTTTGTCGGTTTGAAATTGATAGCTCTCGTATATACGTGAACTAATAAACTTTTAGAACATACGATTGCACTCAGTTCAATCGATTTGGGTTTATAGCAATTTAAACTAACGCAACTTTCAATTTTAGTACATTGATATTGCATTAAAGCTGTCAGTGGGTTCGTTACACCATCAAAGCGATAAAATCCCTTTGATCGTTCGTTCTAAAACTTATTTACGCAGAAAAAATCACATTGCTCTATGTAATTACGTAATTACAGACTGAGTGCACATTTTCAAATGCCCATAACTGCCAGAACTGTCACCCCAAGTAACTTGATAGCCGTTTGAATTTCGAATATCTAATTCTAATGGCAGTGATTGGCTCCCTTAGGAGGTAATCATGATTTTTCGAACGAACACGTGTTCAATTTTGGAACCCTTTGCAATATGATGCGTTTGGAGTTATTAGTTGCCAGTGCGTTTGTGACGATTCAACTGACTGCACGTAGGTAATTAGTGCAAAATTAAAGCATATTTTTCGAACTCGTTTTCGCCATTGTTCTATCCCCCCAGGGGCAACAATGTTTGAAGTTATTTTTGCGAATGTTGTCACGCGTCTAATTAATTTATTTTCACTTTTTTCAAACTGTTACGAGGCAGAAATTAAATATTTTTATAAATAACCAATTACCCAATGTATAACTACGTCAAAATTCTGTACTTTAATCGGCTATCGGCTATGGGTTCGTATCATAAACCATCAATAAGATTTATTCAAAATCCCATCTCCTGGATAATCTGGCTAATAAATCCCGCCCAAAGCACCCAAAATAAAAACGATAACAATAAAATCCATTATACAACTTTAGGGTTTTATTAGAAGCGTTTTGACACATCAGATGTAACACGAACACGTGAAACTGACGCCATGTCGGCTCGTACTAAATGAACAACGAACGACACGCTTAATGAAATAACACTTATATTTTACGGTGCAAAAAACACGCACCATGTGCTAAGAATTAGTCCGACGGATGGACGGATTACTGAAATGTGTTTTTCGTGAGTTTACCATGTTTGTCTTGTAAGGCGTTCTTTTAATGCACGAAGGGACAAATTGTTGACACAGTGTCATCTTTCTTGGGGACCGATACCTGGATGGAACTGGGGCAGCTATCCGTGCAATAAATGACACCGAATTTGTTGTCAGAATGTTGCTGTTCGAAATTCAACTTTAGATAAATGTGATAGAGTTGAGATTTGTTTTGATGTTTACGGTCTATTGTAAAGTTTATTTGGTTTCGCGAGGTGTAGCCATTTGACAGCGGTGTTTACGGAAATGCGTTGGCGACAGTCGCGCCGTCTCTAAAGGACGGTTTGTTGTTGTGTCAGTTCGGCGCGTGGGCAGATGGAATAACAGATTTTGATGCTACACAAAAAGTTGTTAGATTTTAGATATACAGTTGTCGAATCTTTCATGTAGAATTGTGTTAGACTCCCACAGATATTGTACTTTTAGAGTTACAATGCGCCATAAAAATTTTAGATGCTCGGAGATGTTAATCCAAAACGAGAGAAAACATGAATCTGTACAACATAATCGATTCTTATGCCAGGGTAAAAAGACAGCGGAAAAAATCGTTTTAAAACACAATAATTTCTCCGTAAAAATCTTTCAATCCTGTTGCTTACGAGAGAATCTCTGAAGTACAACGTCTAATAACTCTTAAACAAATAAATTCAGCTTCCAAACCGGTTGAAATAGAAGCTAAAAAACAAAATACAAAATCGGAAGCCATTATTTAGAACCAGGTACTTCATCCAAAAAATACAAAAAGGTAGTTTGCGAACTCAAAGTTATCTGATCTTCGAAACAAAAAACTTCTTGAAAGGCGCTCCTTGCTTACTGATTAGTTAGCGACGAGGACGACTATATTTAGAAGCAAGATAAAAATCTTTTGCGAATTTTACAAAACACTTTTTTTCTTCCTTTTTTCTTTATAATACATAGTTAATAAATCTGCAAGCTGATTTTGTTTGGTATCACGCAGATACGGTGATAGCCAAACTTTCCGGACTTACGGCGAAAGAAAACATCGTAAAGAACTTTTAGACCTTGATCTGAAATAACCAATAGGAATCTACGAAACGTATGTGAAGAGGCCTTCGCCCAGGATTCGAACCAAAAAAATTAAATTCAAATTCAAAAAATTTATTTCGAGTAGCATAGACTCATAGAACAAGCATATATTGAAAGACAGATAAAATAGAAATATGATATTTTGGATAGCCATATAAAATTAAATGAAAATTAAATTAAAACAAAATTACAATAATATTAAAATAAAATAACAAACAAATAATAATAAAAGGCTAGCCTTTTAGACTTTTAGTATTACCTATAGGGTATAATGGAATGATCGATTATTATAAACGGTACACAAGGATCAATAAAATATTTGTGTTACAATGAGATAGGTACAGTTTGTTTCACAATAAGCGTCCCATTTAGTAAACAAACATGGTGGTGACGAAGGCACTGTAGACAATGGATAGTGTTGTCATACACATAACAACGGGTCGGTTCAATAATATTTCGTTTTATTGGTAGACTAAACAACTAGATAGATAGGTGCGTAGTAGGTATCAGAAACTACTTCAATCGAAAAATTTAATTGGTGCTCATTTGAACCAAGGAACAGTGGTTCATTCTACAAAAATGGCGGCTCAAATTCGAAACATGAATGCAGTCAATTTCGGTCATAACTTCACGAACAAAGCTCAATTTACACTGATTTACATCATGCCTACAACGAACGGAATTTAAAACTAGAGTTTTATTTTTCTAGCTACGAAAAAAGTTGTAGTTTTATTAGGGGTCACACACACGTGTCAGCATTCATAAATGTCATAGCTTTGTTTAGACCAGCGTTTGAGATACGAACCGTTTTTCAAATATCGAACAATGACGTTCACTAAACGAAAAGGCCCTTTGTATAATACAAGGCAACTGTTTTTTTTTTTTTTGTGTACTTTTATGATACGTTATGAAATCAGGCGTTACTTTGCGGAAATCTATGACTGTATAATGTTATGGCTTGGATGAAACCTATACCGTATAGGTTTGAGTTACATGTTGCAACAAGATTACCTCATCTTCAGCATGTTCATATTTTTGGGGGCGTGATCCTGCATCCAAGCCACGATCTAGTTATTGCGGAATTAAAACGAAATATTTTTACACAAGTACTACTTTTATGTTGACAGTCGTACTGTGGTCCGGGTTATAAGATTTAGTGCCCAAGTTCTAGCACGATACTCCTGAATTGATCTCTGTTCAAATCTGACAGATTCTGATAAATCTGTCTGGTTTGAAGAGATATCAATGGTGTAAACGTTCAAAAAAAGGTTTTTCATTCAGGTTAGAATTAAAGAAACTAGGTATGGCATCATCCTCATTTCAGCCGAAAGTCGTCCACTGCTACATTTCTGTGCTTCTCGCATCCAGCGGAATGCAGCGGCTTTCACCAAGTCATCGATCCACTGGCTTCCCAACGCTACGTCTTCCGGCACGCGGTCGTCACTCACACTCACAGCCCATCGGCCATCTGTTCTGTGAGCAATGTGCTCTGCCCACTACCACATGCGTTTCTTCGGGCTAGACTAGGGACTAGGTATGTATCTACCTACATTTATTAGGTAGAACATTTTTTTTTACAAAAATGAATATTGTATTTTTACTTATGCTTATACAGTACGGATCGGTAATCTCATTGAAGAAAAACGTTTATCATGGCTTCGGCAGAGTGTCGAAGTATACAAGCGTATGAAACAAAGTTCTGTCACACATCCCTTTGTACCCGGATAAAGCTCCTGCGTATACTCTATAATGTAATTTTGTCATAAACCCTATCGATGCTATAGAAGTAAAGAACAGTGAAAGGTCCATTAAGACTCCACCAATCCATTTAAAGTGATGCGAAAACAAAAAATGGATTTGAAAAAAGTAAACTGGGGCATGGATTATTTTACAAAGGTAAAACAAAGGACGGCAAATAAAATACGAAAAATTCTCTGCGCATACGAGAATCAGTTAAAGTATATGATATTTCAGATTTGTCTCTTATAATAATAATTATACGTAGTTCTGAAAAGTTCTCACCTTCAAATTGTAAATTCAGGAACCGGGTGTTCCTAACAATCAAATAGTTTAAAACTAAGTTTAAGAAAATTACTTCTTAAACTTGAGCAAAAGCAATGATTACAAAGCAAAGTATTACAGAACCTCACACAGCTCATTAGCTTGATAATAAGTGAGGTAATACCAGCCTTTTTTTTTATTGAGATTGGGAAATCATCAAATGACTTCTGGCGGGTGTCAGACTTTTACTGACTAAAACCTACCCGTATTCCTTCACTTGCGGGGGTCTCGGTATCCCTTTCGGATTTTCCCGCAACCCTGGCAGGAACGGGTAATATAAGCCTTAGACCACTTTTGCTCAATTTTGCTCTCTCCAATGACATGCCACTGAGTTAGATTTGAGAGCTTCTGCATCAAACTGCCACTGCCACTTTGTGATGACGATTTTCATGCTTTTCTAAGCTACACAACAACTGCTGTTTTTCTGTATTCACTCCAGAACACGTATAACCTAATGGTTTTCGGTTCACTGGGTAATACGGCCAGGCTATTGCCACTCCAGTTTAGGGATCTATATCAACGCTCATCGATTTTATGGGTAATTTGGCTAGCTTTACAGGCTTGCTTATCTAAATTTATAATAATAATTTTTGCCGTAAAACTATCACAAAAAATCTCAATGATGCATCATTTTGATACGCTTCCATTGTATGTATATTTTTTTTACAGAGTATTGCATTAGTTACAAAAGATGGGCGTCATTTGACATTAGCTTAACTTCTTTACGGTTTGATGGGTAACACGGGCGACTCCTATTTGGGGTTCGCTAAGGGTGATAGTGGAACCCTATTGTGATTTAACTGATAATTCGGTTAATCATAGACAAAGTGTAAAAATAATATGGAATATTTTTTTTTTTATTAACCAGGTCATGGAAGACAAAAAATATGATATGACAAAAAATATTACTAAAGAAGTGATATTTTTTTAACACATTGATGGAATTGTTTTTTTACTAATTGCATGAATGAGAACTGTGCAGTTTTAATTCGTGCAATTAGTTTATCCTCCAGCAGCTCTTTGCAAACGCCTCAAATTTCCCAACATTAAATTCCTTTTTATTATGTATATACTTTTTTTTTCTCCATGGAATCACTTCTTCAACCTCTTTTTCCATTGATCACCGTCCACAGCCTAAATAACCACCAAAGAGGCCGCATTAATCTTAAAGTTCGACAATGACCAGATACGGTATTTATGTACGCTGTTGATTGTAAAATATGCGACTGACAGATGCGGGATACACATGTGTTTTGTTAACCTAATGAGATTTGTCAATAAGTTACGCTTCCCGCTTTGCATTAGTCCCCGGAGTATCATTTACTGTGTTTATTTGTAAAACACGATTTTTAACGCTTAGGAACTGTGGTGTTTTTTATTGAGTGTAAAGCGTCCTTTAGTTTGTTTTGTTATTAGGTAACATTTAATGAATTCTAACTTTGGGGTTGTCACTTGAAAGAAATTAAGACTTTGAGTTCCTATTTTTTTAAATTAATATGTTATTATTTTATTGTTTTATATGGCCCAGCTGGAGTGAGTTTTTCAGTCTGGCGATCCTTACAGATCTTTCACAAATAATAAATCCAAATAAATTGTTTTATAAATTAAATACGTAAATAAGGCAATCGCAGGTCTTAGCTGTTTAACATAATCTAGACAGAATTTTATCGCCCCATCAAATCAAAGGCCGCATCGTTTATATTCTGATTCCAAAATAAGATAAAAAAATTTGGTACGTCGTAACCCCAACCAAAAATAGACCAATTACCTTACAGCTAAATTAATTAACTTACAGCCAAATTCAATCAATCTTCAAGGCTTCGTCTAACCGGATACAGCTGAATACCAGTACTTTACATGGAGCGACTGCCTATCTGACCTCCACAACCCAGTTACTGGGTAATACGATACCCCTTGGTAAGAATGGTTGTCAGACATTTGGTCTTCTGACTACACGTTACGATTGTCAAAGATCTACGAATGACAGCAGGGATCAACGGCTTAACGTGCTTTCCGAGGCACAGACGGGCATCGATATGTAAAGGATGGTCACCCATCTATGGATCGACCGTGGCAAGCGTCGCTTACCCTTCAATCAACCCGTGTGGCTGTTATTATTTAGCCACGAGCCCCCCTCCAAATTAAACATACAACCAAATTATTCAAAAGAATAAGTAATGTCAAGGTTCACCTCTATTAGCCTTGGTCCCATGGGGTTGCGATCCCCTACAGATATAGTGCCTTGCCGTACCATCTTAGATTTGTGGCAACACTGCCACGAAAATAACCGTGTCACTCTCTATTGCTTTTATTTATCGCTGTGCTGAAATAGGGCTGTTTTGAAACGAATTTGAATACTTGTGTAAATAATTTGAATAGATATAAATCGCATGCGCATTATCATCGGCATTTCTATTTTTTTTAACTGGGCATATATCTATCTCGACATAACAGCCTAGTAGTTTGTATGTTCTTAAGTTAAAAAAAGTCATTAATTAGAAATTATAAGCAAGGGTTTCTGTAGGGTGACAGGTGAGCGTGGTTAGTGTGTGTGGGATCTTATCAAAATGTGAAACGATATCTTGGTCTGGTAAAAGATGATTGATACTTTCTCTCAAAAATTTTAGACGTCCTGGTTTAGAGCAGCGCTTGATAGATGGAAATAGACCCAGTCATTGGGCAAGATCTTGTAACTATATAACTATTACGGCAAACTGTCGTTGTAAAATAGGTAGTTCAGCTCCACCTACGTGTGACTATTTGTATTATTATGCAAAGGACCACTTAAATCAAACTGAGCAATAGCTTCAATAGATAGTTCATCGTAAGTAAGTAGGTAATCATTTTATTTACCAAAAACTTAACATCAGTGTTGTTTCAGTATGGAATAGATATGGCTATTAGGTATAAAAAAAAATTAAAGTAATAAAAACTAAAACCCAACTACGACTAAAAGGGTATAAACAAGACACCACAGATTAAAAATCTAAATTTTAAGAAATTAAAAATCCGGAGTCACACTTGTTAGGGCATAAATCGAACAGATTACGTGTGACTCCGGATTTTTAATTTGTCTGTCTGTGGTGTGTTGTTTATACCTTTTTTGTCGTAGTTGGGTTTTAGTTTTTATTACTTTATTTTTTTTTATTTCTTTTGGGGTAAAATATATATTATATATTATAATATTTTTGAAATGTGCTCATTAAGCCCTTTCATTTGATACCCAACATGGTACGATTAAACAATATTTTTTTTTTAGTTCCTGACTTTATGTCCTCTAGACGGCGCCATTTTTAATTTAATGTGACGTCACATAACACATAGCCTATAACCAGCGGATGATCAAGACGCTTCCAACGATACCTCATTTGTCAAATTGTGATGAGTCGTTTAGAAGATATGAGGGAACAGATGAACATACATACATACATACATACATACATACGTACATACATACATACCGGTCAAAATCATAACCCTCCTTTTTGCTTCGCCGTAGTCGGGTAATGAGTAAGACCCCTGCCCTTCAAACTAGGTTGAAGAACAGTGCTCTCTAGGTGGGATAGAAACGTTTTACAAAAAAAAATTACATACTTATGAGTGGGTGTAATGATTAATTGTGAAGAGTGTTTGCGTGAGTGTGTTTCTATGGAGTTAAACTGGTCTGTTTGTGTGTGTGTGTGTGTGTGCATATTAGTCGCTAAAATGAAGAATAAATGAGTTCCTCTGTATCGTAATAGTTTATATTTAGGAGGAAGTTTAACAGTTTTCGTTTTAATTCGTAATGGTTTAGTTTATTTATTGTCAATTTTTGTTGAAGCTCGTTGTATATTCTAGAGCTTAGGATGAAATATTGGTGGGTAGCAAATGTGGTCCTGTAACGATCGACCTGACATACTTGAGCAGATCTACGTCGAGGAAGGAGTACTACTAGGAGGAGAAGGAGTATCGTACATTCAATCCCTACTAATATTATAAATTCGAAAGTAACTCTGTCTGTCTGTCTGTCTTATATTACCTTTTCACGCCTAAGCCACTGAACGCATTTCGACAAAACAACGGCAATTTAGCAAGGAGATAGATGGCTTCCTATGAAAGGACATAGGGTACTTTTTATCGACATACCACGCGGGCGAGCCGCGGGCGGCCGATAGTATTATATAACATGTGATGCTTGCTACGTCGGCTCCAAATAATTTGGGATAAAGCCAGTAGTTTTTAGGTAAAATTATCTACACAATGGGTGCCTGAAGATGCGGCCCAGAAAGCTGTGGCGAGATGACCTGGACGCATACCGCGAGTGTTGTTCAAGTTAGCGCGGGAAAAGAGTTCCTGGAAGGAATTGGGGGTAGCCTTTGCTCAGCAGTTGGACAGTATAAAAAATTATTATTTTTTGTCATTTAAAAAAAAGGCCATCATCCTATGATGTAAAAATTTTGACTTCAAGTACCTACTTATTATCATATAAAGCCTCCATGTCGATAATTTCCGCACCCAGGTCTAACCATGCTGTCTAGGTTTTGCCATAGCATGAACTACATATTTACATACAGTTCCTGCCAATACTAGAGATGTAAAATCAAGGTAGGTCTTACCTGAGCAGCACCATATCAGTCCAAGTAAACATGTCACCACGGTCAAGGTATCCATCATGGCAGTCACTACCACATCTTCAGCTCGACGAGTGATGCTCCTTGATGATGGCTCTCTTCAACATTTTCTTGCTTTTCAATCATCTGGAACAAAAGAGACTACATGAGTATCTGAAGTTGTTTTTTTTTCAGGAAGGTGTGACTGTATTTATGATGGATAACTCATGTTTCTGAAGCTCGTGGCTAAGTAATAACAGCCGCACGGGTCGATCTATCAGGTTAAGCTACGCTTGCCGGGGTTGGTCCGTGGATGGGTGACCATCTTTACACATCGAGACTCCTCCGTGCCTTGGAAAGCACGTTAAGCCGTTGGTCCCGGCTGTCATTTGTGGATCTTTGACAGTCTAACTGGGTAATAACCCTGGGTTGGGGTATTACCCTGGTGTTGGGTTTGGGTGTTACTGGATTGTGGAGGTCAGATAGGCAGTCGCTCCATGTAAAATACTGGTATTAAGCTGCATCCGGTTAGACTGGAAACCGACCGTCACATAGTTGGGAAAAGGCTATGCAGATAATGAACTCATGTTTCTGAAACTTATAAATAGTTATGCCTTCAGATTCAGTAAAGGATAAATATAAAGAATAATAGATCTAAAATTCAATGAGCACAATTTTTTTTATTTTTTTTTTAATGCTCATTGAATGATTCAGAATCATGAAATGGACGAATTAACTGTCTGGTTTTCAACAAGATTCCAGCTACGCAGTTCATAAAATTTACACGAGTAAGCTTCAATAAAGCCAAAATTAACTGTACCTTCACCTAAATTTAACTACCCCTTACAAATAACTTCATTTTTCGACCCAAAATAAACACCTTGAACATTTTATTCAAATAGCTTCTCTAATTGTATTATGTTCATGAGTTTAGGGCCTTTTCGTAATTTACTTTAGTTACACGTTGGATTTCCTAAAACCCCTTACCCCTTTATTCAATAATGTAACGAGATAACAGGACCCATGGGCTTGGTCCCTTGTAAATTTGAGGAGAGGAGTGGTTCCGCCTATCCATCTTACTAATATTATAAATGTGAAAGTTTGTGTGTTTGGATGTTTGTTACTCAATCACGCAAAAACCGCTGAATGGATTTGGATGAAATTTGGCAAACAGATAGTTTATAACCTGGATTAACACATAGGATACTTTTTATCCCGATATTCCCATGGGATCGAGACTTACGCGGGTGAAACCGCAGGGTGCAGCTAGTCTGTTATAAATTTATCAGTCGAAAAGTATTATTTCATCTAGGTAGGATTTATTATTTTTCTTAATTTTCTACTTAATTAAAATTAAAAAGCTTAAATTCATTCATAGACAACGCACAGCCTAAAAAATTGGGTGTAGAAGCTTGAAATTTAGCACTAGATTTCCATAATGAAGTTGAGCAGTAATTAAGTATTTTTAAAATTCATTTTTTTTATGGGTTATTTAAATAGTGAACTGAATTTTTGATAAGAGTTTGTCATTTTTGCCGATGAGAAATCCCATCGTACAGAGGGTGTCTTCAAAAATCTGTGAGTTGCATCTTATCTTACAGGTATGTTAGCACATGAACAAACTGGCGTGTTGCCAGCTTTACACTCGTAAATGTATGCAACAAAAACCCTTTGCGACAGACGGTCTAAGTGGTGGTGAATACAGTATCAAAAGCCACTTCGTTTTGTAGATTGGTCTGGATATGCAGATAGTCTCGAGTAGTTGTTTTGTTGTATATTTCTTTACCGTGTTACACTATATTATATCTGAAGCTACTGCTTTCATGCAGATCCAGGAATAGAAACAACGAATTAGCGGAAGGTAAGAATGGCATCGTTGCCATCGGGAGTAAAACTTGGATGAGGTTGGCACATATCATTATGCACAGAAGTGGGTAAATTCGGGCTGTGGATCATGATGATGAAGTAAAAAAGCATTAAAACCACCACTCCTTACTAAATATACAACTTAATCCAGGGTTTGTAATTACCTGTATTTTTTTTTCTCGTTTAGTCAGTGGTGTGACAAAACCAGCATCAAATTGAACAAAAACCAACAACTAAACTGTCAATACAAAGTTCAGTCAAATATCTAAAATTCTAACCCATTCAATCATTCAACTTTGAGGGACCGAGTAGCCACATCTGTGCCAAGCACCATTGGGTCTCCATAATCAAATTATACAAACAAAATAACGAGCATACCAGTGACACTTCTCTCTACATAAATGTAAACAACTTCATAATATTTATTTGTATTATCAAGAACAGTAAACAGCTGTCAAGAAAGATTTGAAACTCTTAAATCTGTCTCAGATGACTCGTTGAAAGTATTTTGTAAGTCAAATATAAACTGAAATATAGGATTTAGTCAGTGTATTTAGTGTTTTCTGAGCTTGGAATTAGCGTATTTAACCGTGTGCATCCCACGGATTATATTTCTACATCGAGACAAAATAATAATTGTATTACTTGGAGATTTGTTTTACATTTTCTAGCTAAAATTTAATACCTAATCCGTATATTATATCCCTTTTATGCTTTTTGGAGATTTGTATACATTTTCTAGCTAAAATTGAATACCTAATCTGTATATTACCTTAATACATCCCTTATATGGTTTTTTGTGACTTAATACTCGAAGATAATCAAGGGAAGATCTAACGTGTGGGTGTAAGCCGCAAATGATTATTCTGAATTTCCTCTGAAATCAACTGAAATAGACATCGAAACCGCAAATATCAACAAAATATTTCAAAATAATTACAAGTTTCTTTCATCTAAAACTGTTATTAATAACATGTTTCTAAACATTTAATGGCGATCATCAGCCATGTTATAACATGTATTTATTCAATAAATATCGTAAATATCAGACGACGTTTCAGAAATATGTGATGTTTACGAAATTTACGAAAAGGGGCACGTGTCGGAAGACATTAAAAACGATGATTATTAATTTTGTTTCACGGAGTATCACCTACTTTTGAAACGCATTGGGCAACATTTAGCAATGTTTTGTTTATTTTAAATAGTTGTTTATTATAAATATTGGGGAATATGTTGGATGTTTTATCTGATGTGACATATAAGAATTGTTATTCTTATATGTCACATGTCTCGCGAGAGTTATTTTGAATTGATTAAAGAAAATAATTTGGACAGGAAAAACTTGCTCGGTGTCACTACTTCCTTTTACAACAACTGCTTGTAGGTTTATTTAAAGGAAAGGAATCGAAAGTTTTCCAGAAATATTGGTAGCAGAGACTACTGACAAATAAAATGACACGCGTAAGCGCGAGCGCAGTTCTCACCCACCACGTCTTGTGAAACGTCTCTCCCTTTGAAATGCGGGAAAAGTAGAACATGTCCAAAAATATTCTGAACTAAGTAGGTACAGTACGACACAACTTAGATGTAGCATCGGCAAAATTCTTGAAACCATCACTATCCGAACTGAGTACGCCTTTAAAATCACCAATCTGTAGTACTGCTTAAGATGAATAGGATCTTTACGCAACCGTAATAACTTGTAAAGTCATATAAACAAATTAATATATTCGTAAAATTGAAATCAATCCATGCAAATTTTAAAATTTATGCTACATCTGATTTATTTACATAGTTAATTTTTTTTTTTTGGACGTAATCTTTTTTTTTTTTTCAATTAAAAGTATTTTTACTGACTGCTAATGTACCTGTCTTTCAACGTATTAGTTTAAACAATGATATCCGTTCGGAAAAGAAAATAAATAGGTATGAGTTGAAACAAATACCATTGGTATTAGTATTGGTATTGTTGGTATTAGAACGGAATAAATCGTTGTGTCGTAATATAGTATGTTGCTTTTGTCAATCTGCTGGATTCACAAAATAAGATCATAATTTTCTTGCTGGTGGATCACCCAGGTGAACTAAGCAGGTGGACCACGACCGAATCCCGGTTAAGTCGTCCAAAAATAACTCGGATAAAGCTACCGGGAATTCTAGTTAATGAACAACTTAATCAGCCTCCCCACATAATCCGTGCTCTTACTTAGTACAACCATAATAACTGAAGCACGAAAACACTCCGATCCACTCCAAAATTTCGTCGAACTTCAAAAGCAATCTGATGACTGACAAGGATGTTTCAATTAAAACTGACAGTCTCTCCATTGATCCAATAATATTGATATGTCTGATTGGTAACAAATATTCAATACTCGTGTTAAAGTGAAAAGCGTTGGGTTGATCCTTTGTGGACGTAAAGGATTTTATACTTTAGGTTTAGGGAATAAGGTATGATATTGGTTTGGGAAAAATAAAGTGATAAGTTATATTCTGCGGGTAGCTAATAAGTTATCCGTGAAAGGATTTGGCGAGTTTACTTGATGGACAGAAAGGAAACAGTAGTTAAAAGCTATGTAACGTGTATATAATATTTTTCGTTCAATGAACAGCAAAAATGTCTGAAAAACGTGTTTATCTTATTTCGTTCATTGTTTACAGCATTTTATCTGCGTTGTTATTTTTACTACAGGGTAATCACTGGCTGATCTTTCCACCTAGTTTTAAGTTAGGTCCAAGGTGAGCTTTTTAGAGTTCCGTACCCAAAAGGTAATAAGGCGCGGAGCTTTTTTGTGTGTCTGTCTGTCTGTCCATCTGTCACCAGGCTTTATCTCATGAACCATGATAGTTAGACAGTTGAAATTTTCACAGATGATGTATTTCTATTGCCGCTATAACAACAAATACTAAAACACAGAATGATGGACATAATAGGTCTTTACCTATGAAATTGCCGTTTTGTATGAAAAAATTTAAACGATTTTTTTTCATTAATTTTTTATTTGTATTAATCGAAGTAATCACCCATGCAATCAATGCATCTTTGCCATCGCAGTGGCAGTTTATTGATGCCCTTCTTAAAGAAAACAGCTGGACGGGAGGCAACAAATTCTTCAAAGGCATTTTGTACTGCCTCTCGGGTATTGAATTTTTTTCCCGCCAAGAAGTTATCCAAATTCTGGAAAAAGTAGTAGTCTGTAGGCGCAAGGTCTGGTGAGTAGGGCGGATGACGGAGAGCTTCCAACCTCAGTTCTTGCAACTTGGAGACCGTCTGCTGTGCAGTATGAGGTCGCGCGTTGTCGTGCAGGAGCAGCGGAGACGAGCGATTGACCAATGCTGGTTGGAGATGCGCCAGCTTCTCCATCATTGTGTTCAGTTCTTCACAGTACACATCTGCAGTAATGCTCACCCCCTTTGGTAAGAAGCTGTGATGAATCACACCGGCGCTAGACCACCAAACAGTGACCATCACTTTTCTAGGGGTAAGTTTTCGTTTAGGGCATTGTTTAGGTGCTGAACCAGGATCCAACCAACTTGCTGAGCACTTGCGGTTATCAAACAGAATCCATTTTTCATCGCAGGTAACAATGCGGTTCAAAATTCCTTCATTTGTGTGTCTGTTGAGCAGTGCAAGGCACGTCTCGACGCGTACTTCGCGCTGGCGATCATTGAGTTCGTGGGGCACCCATTTGTCAAGCTTTTTTACCTTGCCAATTTGACGCAAATGGACCAATATTGTTTTGACGCTAACGTCGAAAGCTGCTGCTAATTCAGCCGTAGATTGTGTATCATCAGCTTCCACAATCGCCTTTAATTCGTCATTGTCGACCAAAGTCTTCGAACGACCGCGAGGTTCATTTTTCAGGTCGAAATTTCCAGAACGGAAGCGAGCAAACCAATAACAGGTGGTGCGTTGGTTTGTAGTGTTAGCTCCGTAAACGTCGTTGATGTTGCGTGCCGCTTGTGCCGCGTTGCTGCCACGACGGTACTCATATTCCATAATTACTCGAATTTTTAACGTATCCATGATGACGAAAAAGATTGAAATGCGATGAAAATGTAACACTAATCAATAAAGAAATGACTACTTTTGGAAAAAAAAATCCATGTTTTTAAAATAAAATTAATTTGAAATTAGAATTCTTAGCCAAACAAAAATGATTTTGATTTGAAATGGCCAGTACTGCAGAACGGCAATTTCATAGGTAAAGACCTAATATTTAAGGGGGCTCCAACAAACGTGAATTTTTTGCCGTTTTTATAGATAATGGTACGGAACCCTTCGTGCGCTAGTCCGACTCGCACTGGGCCGGTTTTTTTTTTGTGTGGCTGAAAGGTATCACGATAATTATAGTGGCATATTATTAATTGTTCCGTTTAATTATAAATCATAATTCATAAAAATGTTTTTCTATCCTTTCACAACACTAAACTAAACCAACACTACTGCCTATTCTCCTGCACTACGAAACTATCGAGCGTATGACCCTGATTTAACTTTTGACTGGTTCAAATTAGTTTATCTGAACTCAAGTGCTCTTGACAACTTCCGTGGCGGGTAACAGCCGCTTATTGGCTACATGATTCGATATAATATCATATTAAATTGTGAATATATTGTTTGATTATTCAGATTGAGTGTGCGTGTTATATTGGATGTTGAAATCCACGTTTTCATTTGTGTGTGAGCTTAGAGGTATGAGTTTTGCAGTTGTGCGCGTTGTTCCCGGAATATTGCTCGTAACTTTTTCTGGTTTAATGGATAATTTTTCAGTAGTAAATCAGCGGGGTAATTGCGTATCACGTATAAGAATGCAATCAATCGCAATGCCTTACATTTTGCAGGTTCATTGCTTTATTTACGTTCGTGAGAAGACGAAATTGTCCAAACCTATGAAGTAATGGATAAGGAATTTCCTAAGAAAGCCTCAAATGATGATTGAAAGTGTGTTACGCAATTAGGGTGCAGTAGTTAGGTACCGGAAAATGTAGCGTTGGAAGGGACTTTGTGGGGATAAGGTGGACCGATGACCTGGTGAAGGCCGCCGGAATCCACTGCATGCAAAAAGCACAGAACCAGTTGAACTGGCGGTGCTTGGGGGAGGTCTTCTGCACATGTGGCTTCCCTAGTACCTTATAAACGGCATAATTATGTAAGAGTCTAATAACTGCTCCCAAATTACCATGTTTATTCTCTTTACATTCATCCTTGACATAATCATTGTATTTGACATTATTCCTATTATTATAGATACCTTCAATTTAATTTCAACTCCTAGTGGCTTTTGTGGACATGATAATTATTCAATTTGTTACAGTTGTAATAGCAATCACGTCATTTGGCTGAAATAGGTTTTTTTATTTTTTATTGTTTGTCTTTTATATAGATTATTTTCTATTTTGTGAATGTGAGACTTTGTAGGCTTATTGGACTGTAGATTTACTGAACATCTATTTTGTTAAGTACCTGGTACTTACTTGTTGAAAGGCCTACATTGTCCTCCCATGCCTACTAACACTGTAATTTGAAAATATTGTAAAAGCCAATTATTTTTAAAAGAGTAACCGTGGAGTTTCTTGCCGGCTCTTCTCCAGAGGAAACGACCAATTGGAACCGTGCACCTAGCTTCTGACGTTTCATAAGTGCCCATGTAGGTTTATGTGAAATAAAATATTTTCATTTTAATTTTTGTCTAATGTCCAGCAGTGGACGTCTTTCGGCTGAAATGATGATGATGATTTAAGTACCTATGCACCTTCACCTTAACGTAAGCTACTGGCCACGTCTCTCTTTTTCAAGAGCTTAAAAATAGCTATTATTATTGCTTGAAGAAAAAAAAAACCCAAAAAAAAAAAAAAATACAATCATGCAAATCTCCTTTATTTGTAGTTTTTCATGACTAATGTTTCTGCTATGCAATTTACCTATAACTTACAAGTTGTGTGCTAGCTACGTAATATAAACTTGGCTTAAGACAGAGGAAGTTAGCGTCATTTCAGATTTGAATAAGAGCGCGTTTTGCAATTTTAATTTCTCGGAACTTGGTGTAATTAATGTTGTGTTTTTCCCTTTCATAATGGCTGTTGCTTGATGAAAATGAGCTGTAGTACTAGCATTTATATTTTGGGAAAATGGGGGTAAAAGATGTACCTAATGATAGCTGAAATCTTGTATGTTATACTACTTAAAATTTGACCAATTTTATTGAGATTCTTGGTTAGTTCAAGTTGACATAATTATCCGACAGATAGTTTGATACAAGTTCTTTTCCATTTTAGGCTGGGTACAGATTGGTGAAATGTAACACACGCTGAAACAAATTCACCTAGTTGTTGTGTTACATTTCATCTTACGTTTCACCAGAGTTTATCTAAAGAGTAAGTTTATCTAATAGTTTATTTTTTTCTTATATTATTTTTATTAGTCATAAACAAATATTTACATAATATATTATACTGATATGCTAACATACTAAAGATAATAATATTATGTAGGTACCTACAAGTATACAAAAATGAGGGAAAAGAATCATAGGGCATAAAAAAAATTCGTTCGCATTGCTGTCAACAGAAAAAGTGCCCAAAATGGTAATAGGTCAGTTTTTATCCGGAGACTGAAACAGAGCTTAAATATTATAATATTTTCCTATTTATTAGGTTTATTACAAAAAAAAAAATATATTTTTAGCTGTATCTAATAACATCCTTGCTATAAAAACTAAATCCAACGCTTTATAGCGATATTCTATTTTTTGTGTAACTTCTAAAGTGGAACACTGTGATTGGGGTCATAACTTATTCTTTCGAAAATATTTTGTTATGATATTAAAACCTCCTGTAATAAGATGTTGCGGCTCAGATAAGATAGATACCGACGACGGGTTGTAAATATAAGGATTAGGGTTACATAATTGGTTGTTATGTATAGTAATAATAAAATGTATTATGATAGAGCCACTGCAAACGTACTGGAAGTTACTAAAAAGTAATAAAAACTAAGTTACGAAGTAGTGTTGTGAAGGAATGTAGGGTTGGCTAGATTTCACAATGTTATATAAGCGCCATACCCCAGAGATACTAAGCAAAATAATATAGCAATTAGAGACAAAAAAAAAGAAAACTCCTGAATCATAATTTCAGTTACGAAAACGTTTATAACAGAATTATTTGCTTAATTTGGGAATTTGAAACGGCTGAACAGATTTGGATGAAATTTGGCAAATGGGTAGTCCATTACAAGTAATAAGACAAAGGATACTTTTTATCCCGATATTCCCACGGAATTGAGACTTACGCGGGTGAAACCTCAGGGCGCAGCTAGTATTTTCATAGTTCTAATTTCGTACACTTCCTAGTTCACATAAACAACAGCGTAATACATGCTAAAAATGTCCCCCAGCTTAGAGGAAGCACCCATAAAGCTAGCAACACACTGTAACGGACGCGATTCAGTTTAACGAGACATTACACAGCAATGGGAAACTGTTAACATCCAATAAACCTGATTGTATCAAAATAGACGCAGCACTATGCCCAGTATTCCCAGTAATCACGGATATTAGTTCATTATCATGATGGATAATCCGTTTGGATTCGAATCTGAAATCAGTTACAGTGTAGTATCGATTGGACTGGACATAATTTAGAAGGCATTATTTTACATAAGTTTCCATAGATTTAGGTTATGTCATGTGTAGTAATATGAGAGAGTAATGTATCAATTGTCTGGCAGATTTTACAAAATGAGGTTATGTCGGCGGATACATACACAACTACATACTTAAACCTTATTCCCATGGGGGTAGGCAGAAATTACAGAACGCCACCTGCTACGATCCTTACATACTCCTTTTGCATCGTTTACGTTCATGCATCTAGTCAGACATTGCGCGCCGATAGGGAATATTACTCACCTGACCATTCTGAAGAATATTACCAAGAAGGTCACTACATGTCCTCCAAGCGCGTCCCAGCGTTTCTACTGACATCTCCGTTATAAATACCTTTTGTTAGTCGCCTTACATCTATCCTCTCAACATGATGCACAAACCAGACCATTTAAGCATACTCTTTTAAACTTTTGCCACTACATCTTCTTTTAAACCGTACACGTTTTTACCCGACTACGGCGAAGAAAAAAGGAGGGTTATGATTTTGACCGGTATGTATGTATGTATCCCTCTAGAGGACATAAAGTCAGGAACTAAAAAAAAAAAATTGTTTAATCGTACCATGTTGGGTATCAAATGAAAGGGCTTAAAGAGCACATTTCAAAAATATATATATTATGGTACCCCAAAAGAAAAAAAAAAAAAAGTAATAAAAACTAAAACCCAACTACGACTGAAAAGGTATAAACAAGACACCACAGACAGACAAATAAAAAATCCGGAGTCACACGTAATCTGTTCGATTTGTGCCCTAACACGTGTGACTCCGGATTTTTTATTTGTCTGTCTGTGGTGTCTTGTTTATACCTTTTTAGTCGTAGTTGGGTTTTAGTTTTTATTATTACCCTATCACATCATTTCTCAGCCGGCAATGATGTGACAGCCATTCATAGCACAGCATTAAATAGTCTACACACTTTCAAGCTTCTGTCATGTCGGATGTTTTCCAATAATCTTTTAAAGCTACGCAAACTACATGCATATATCAATTTGTTATGGGATAATTAAAGAATATCTAACATTAATATTTGTAGTAAGTATTTGTATTGTTCGTTTTTTATTTTAGTTTTATTAATTTGTAGAACATAGGAACTTTATACAACTCACATGAATATTCACGAAACGTGGTATAAAAAATGTGACCGCCGTGATTGATTCCCAAACCCCCATTAAAAATACACAGTGGGTTCCAAAAACAATCAAATAACCGAAAATACATAAAAATAGCCTCTCTATAAAATTCTCACGACGCACATATGCTCCTACGCATATGCGGGGTTGAATCGTCTAGACGCTGAACGAAAACAAACGTACCCAAGGTTAAGTTTATAATTTATAGCCACTTCAGTGATGACAGGCCACTGCTTGAAAATAATTATCCGATAAATAAACAATGGGCTCTTTGGTGGCTACCATTCACAAACTGTAGCATAAAAGTAATTAAGATATTTCTTTTACGATACTTATTTATGTATTATGTTAAACTTTTATACTGTTTGTTTAAACAAAGACCTCCTTATGTCAACGAAGCTATAAATAATTAATAATGTGACATAATTTGTGATCCGTTGTGATAAGGCAACATTTCGTAGCAATAATTTCTACAAACTAACTTTTCACTAGTAGCAGTGTAGCCATGTTAGGTATTTGAGATGTTTATTATCCGGGCTTTAAAAGATGTGTGGGCTTCGATAATGCAATCTGAAAAATGACTAAGAAAAACATTTCATCATATTCTCATAATATTTTCGTTTCACGTAGATGTGTCAACTGTCAACCAGCATAGTTAGTTCGGACGACACTTACAGACATAATGACATTATTGACATTTCTACTTTCCAGGTGCGACCCAGAAATAACTTTAGCAAACGTTCTAAATGGTTGGAATTCAGAGGCAGTATTTACTCTTCACATAGTTACTTCGAAAGCATTGTATGCAGAACCCGTTTATGTAGCTCACAACGACATCATATCCCTAAAATATCACCAGAATTTGCCCATGCTTTGGAAATGTTGAAGTGTAATATTTACTGAGCGCGGTCTTATAAGTCATGTCGTAACAACATAACATACGAGTATGAAAATATTTTGACTGCAACCTTTAAGTTTATAGGTAAGTCTCACGAAACCTGCGCGCTCGCACGATCACACGCGGTTGCCTTAAACGTGGGTGTTATTATAAAAATAAATGAAAACATCCATACTGAATAATGTTTGTTTTGAAGGGCGCAACGGCGGAGGCGTGGACCCACACTAAGAGGGATTGATCGCTCCAAACTTGTAAAATATTAACCGCTCTACTTTTGGAATTGATTAATTGTCAGTTGTGCGTACAAAACGCGAGTGCCTGTTCCAATTTAAGAACAGTCCCAAATGTCTATTTGTCGACGGCGCAGCTAGTTTTTTAATTGCTGGTACCATCAATCGCTCAGCCGACGTTGATTTACAAGCTAACGATCCTTCTTAATGGAATTATTGGAATTCAAAATTGACGTTTCGTGTGAAAAGTGTTTGACAAGGGACGATTACTTTTTTGGGCGTTTGGTTTGCGACATGCTAAGGAGGGTATTGTCATTGCGTCGGTGCGTACAGTCGAAATTGCACAAGTTTTTGCGAAAGTTTTGTACAAAGCGCGTCTCGTCGTTCACAATGGTATATTTTTGTTCGTGCGGTCTGTACTGACAGTTCGCGTGATGTATTGGGCTCGGGCAGAGGATTATTTTTACCCATTTCACGAAGTTTGCATGCATCTATTGTGAACGGCGGAAGCGGCTCCACAAAGCGCCCGAAAGATTATTGTTAAGAGGGAATTTGGGATGTTCGTGAATGATTGGGGATTTGAAATATAATATTTTGCAACGGATAATCGGCTTTCGGTCGTTTGTTTTGGTAAATTGCCGTACTTAGGTCTAGATTAAATAAAAATAAATTCTGGCGCAGTCTTTTTTAGTTTGGAACGAAATATCAACCTCTAATTAGCGTATAGCTGCCAAAAGCATTGCTTAAACTTACATTTTTATCTACATACCTAATACCTACCAAGAAAATACCTAATTATTTTAAAAATAACAAATATTAGGTACTAAGTAACATACTTAGTTTGGTTTAAGTGAAACGTTAAAATTCTTAGCATTGCTGGTGTTGACCAGCAATAAATAAAGCTAATCCCAGAATTACAGGCAACAACTCACCCAAAAAACAACCCTAGAGCATCCCGTCAAACTTGGTAAGTAAATAAAAGGAGATTATTAGCGGGGGCGTCAAAGAAAACTTGCCAAGTAACAAAAAATCAACAATAGAAAGGACAAAGTTAACACCCCTGCTTAACTTAGGTGTAAACTTCTATAATGTTGGCATTGAAATAATGTCGATGTCGCACCTGGGACAATGTGACCTTCTTTAAGTTATTTTTTTAACGTGAAGGATTTTTTTGCAGTTTCTGTAAACAGTAAATCGCCCATGAAAATGTCGTGACTATTGTGTCATACTCATGCATGACTTTTTGCATGATCTGGATTCCTGTATGCTATGGCATATTTTATTCTTTTATGAAGAATAGCTATAGCTATACAGTTAGCTCAATAAATATTTTTGAAATACAGTCTCACTTCAAAGACTATCGAGAGAGTTATCATCGGCATCGCCCTGATTTTACTTTAATTTTACAATCTGTAAATTAAAACTAATCGCATTGCCAATGATCAGACATAAATTTTTATCATCCAATAACATAAACAACTTCTTTGCATATTAAAACATAAAAGACACAGATAATACTACTAAAAATCGAAGCGCCATCGTGTCTCGCGACATACATATTATAAATAACGTTTGCCAACTTTGAAGTCGCCGTGGCTTGTCAAAACGTCGAAAGGAGCAAAAGTTTATGTTATTATGTTGGTATACCGATCAAAGTTCTGGATTCCTTTGCGGTAGCTTGTGGAACTGCGTCGTGATAAATATATGAAGAGTTTTACGATATATTTTTATTTTATTAGGTTGCGACACCTTGATTGACGACTGAGAGGCTGTAAAATTTATAATTTTTGTTTTTATTATCGTACGGCTTTTCTCGGTGTGGTGTGAAAGCGTTATTTTGTAATTTATACTTTACTTTTAGAGTTAGAAATACCTGCAGTATTTATCTTCATACTAAGTACCTACTTAAGTAACTAAATAAGTTTAAAATAATTTTACAAATTTTTCAATCCAGTACTGCAACACCAAAAACTCTGGATTACCATCAGTACCTACCTAGTCATAACCTCATAAAATTTTATCAGGCTGCCATGTCAAAAAAATATGAAGCAAAAATAATCAAAAATCAATCAATCAATCTACCTTACTTTTACCCACCTATGTTGGGATCGGCTGCCAGTCTAACTGGATGCAGCTGAATACCAGTATGTTATATGGAACAACTGCCTAACTGACCTGCACAACCCAGTTACTAGGTACTGTAGAGCCTGAAGGGTCTACAGCACCGGATCGAATAAAACACTTCTCGATAGTTTCACTAATTATAATAACTCAAGAGATCAAAGATACATTTTTATAATATTCTAGTCGGCAAGCCAGCCGATCGCTCACTCTATCTGTCTTCCTATTCTAAAATACAAACTGCTAGAACATTCGAATCAAGCCTTTCTTATCAGCCAGTACAATTGTAGGTTGTTTACTGCATAAAACCTTACAGTACCAACATGATACTCTTTGGTAAGACTGGCATGATACCCTAAACAAAAATAAACAACATAGGTACTATATTAACAGCAATTTTCCAGTTATCATCACTGAATGCCATTCAATTAGCATTTAATTAGCACAGTAAGTACTCAAATTAATACATTACATTATTAATACGTTTATTGATTTCACAAAATGGCCCCCATTGAGCCGTTTTACGGCTCAACAGACCTCTGCTGTTACAAAATAACCCACATTATTCATTTAGAGATAAAATTTAATAAACTAATAACTAATGATAACCTATAGGACCAGACAGGATTATCTACGGTTATCGGGAAATTCTTGATCCGTTTTGTCACAAAATTGTTGTCTATATAGATTAGTAATGAACAATCGTTTGTTTATTATTTTAGGTTTCCACCTCATCTTAAGACTTGTGAACAATGTGAACATTGACTAAAGAATTTGATAGATAGAAACAGTAAGCAAGCAAGCTAGGTATAGTATGTGTCAAATTTTCGGCGGCTCTAAAGTGCGCTACTCGCTGCGCAGTACCCTACTCCTCACCCCCCCCTGATGACACGCGAAATTCTCACTGCGCAACGACTCGCCTCATGTTCCGAGTCACCGTAAAGTTTGTTAGCATCGGACTGGCATTTTGGGAGTCCATTGAGCTGGTGGCTGAAATTCCAAGCTCCAATTCATGCGTAAAGCAGTAGATACAATTGCACACTTTCGAGTCTCGACCATCCATGGTAGTGGATACAAGCACTATAGAAAGGTCATATTTAGGAGGAGAGGTGATCTATTTGGTGGCGTACTTCATTACTGAAGTTGTCCGTGAAAAAATGATAATGACTTGCACAACAAACAAATGAATTGTTTTTTTTTTAATTTCCCTGGCTACGAAAGATAACTTTCGAGGAATAGAACCAACGCAAAAAGCGAATGCTAAAAAGACGTAGGATGCATCCAAAAGACAGGAGTGCAAGCTGCTCTCCCATTCTTTATCTACTGAACCTTTTAATCGTTTAAAAATTCACCAAAACTGCGCCCTGCACCTGCTATTGTTTTAAATTCCCATGGGAACCTTCATTTTTCCCGGATGTTTTAGAATGCATGTTCATCTGGAAGTAATGTATTGGGATCGATGAAAGTTTGTTCAAGATTATACGTTGGTGGATGGGGAGGTAGATAAAAATTTAAGACAACTTTTAAGGAATGCAATAAAGTATTTGCGTTTTTCGTTTTAGAAAATAAACTTTTTAGGTACAACTATTTATTGAATAATTAACTTGCATTACCTACCTACCATCTGAAAGTAATTCTACTCTGCGTGTCAATTATTACAGTAAAAACCTAATTAAAAAATATCACTATCCTGCAAAAATTGTGAATTGTGGGTGTACACTGTACCATAGGTACACCTGACCACCTCTGCTTAACCGTTAGGGGATTAGGCAGGCGTAATGTTATGTGTTATAATGTGCAAATATTTCGTGATTATATTGAAAACAGTGTTTATAAGATCAAATAAAAGTGAGCAGAACAAAATCACATCCAAATTAAGAGTTTTGATATCAAAACAAACTCCTCAAAACAGTTTAAAACAAGAAATTTTAAAAAAGAATTTTCATTTGGCATCGTAAATTAAGTTCAGGTGAAATAAAAACTGTTATTTATTGTACCTCTGTGAGTTCAGCCAAGTGAAATGCTCAATAAATAAATGAAAATATTTCTCAGTTTCGTACTAAACCATAAGGTGGTAGAAATTAAGACCTATTGTGTGAAGGATATTATTTTTGTTTTGTTTCAATCTTGAGTAATTGTCTGGGTGGTCTTTCTACTTAGTGGTCTCGCTTCTAGAATCTCATTTATTCATTTGAACAGATATTAATTCAATATTATCTTTTTCAGGTGAAGTCGACGGCAGAGTTCTGAAAGTGGTAAATAAAATGAACAATTTTATATCCTTATGTAGTATTTAATAAAACCGCATGTTTACCTATCTACATTTCCTTGATAATTATTATGATTTTGCAAAAAATAATTTACAGGTTTAAATGTCGGTCATATTTTAAAACTTTCCATATAATAGGACAGAAAACGTCTCGAAAAATACTTTTAGTTCAACTTTATCGACAGTTTGCGGTATTTCGATAACTCTGAGGCCGACCATTGCGGTGGTATGGTTAACCATAGCGCGGCGTACGTTAATAAATTAACTATAAACCAGTCTTGAAAGCAAAGCAAACAAAAAATTAGGTTACTGTAATAAACTGCACACTTTGCGTGCACCATTTACGGCTTTTTAATTTTAATAACCATGTAAAACTATATCGGAGCTATTCACACAATTTACATGAGAACATGTAATATGCAAAATACTTGATATAAAATGTAAGGCGGTGTGTTCACCGGCGTTGCCACGAGGCAAGCGAGCAAGGCACCGACTCACCCAGGCAGCTGTGTGTGTAAATCTCTCGGGCCGTCAATAAAATTCTGAATAATTTGACTCTCCAACCACCGCCCTCGGCTAAGTGTCAAATTTTCCACGTCATTAAACCATGCCTTTTAACTTTAAAATTAGAGTTTTAAAAATTTACAAGCGTTTTTGATTCGCGCCGGTCTCGTAATCAATCTAAATCGTGTTACATGGTTTGCGAAATTGGATGTTTATTATTAATTGCTGAATTTGATGGAAGAAGATTATTTTGTATTTTTGAAATGGATGGAATAGAATATACACATAGCATGCTTATAATTTAACTACTTAAAGTCTTAAACCCATAATTATTTTACACGAACATTGTATACAATTTTCTTAATTGCTAGCATAATATAGAACCGGTAATTATGAACGACGTACAAAATCTCTCCAATCAAATTATCTGACATTCCGAGCGATAAGGTACAAAATATAAAACCGAGTTCCGCGAAACTCCCGCCTTTGATGTACAGGAATTTCTCGAGTTAGCGGTTGATTCATCGCAGAGGATATTTCTGGCGCCTGAACCCCATGACTTACGTACGCGCGTGGCGAAAGCGCGGTTACATTTGTTTTGCCGAGACGAGCAGTAATACACGCCGCAGCGATTAAACACCCATACAGTGTTGCTCAATGTTTGACCACATGTTTCTACCATCATCGCACCACGCGCGCTATCAAAATATTGACCCTCTTATCCGCAGCGTGCTCTGTGCGCACTTTATACAAGTGTGTCCACCTCCTTATTTGCTTACCCTATTAACAAGCACTTAATGGCCAGGCATGCGGCATTAAAAATATTGATTAAAGTGGCGTCTATACGGCAACACTGAAAGAATTTCATCTTATCACACACGAATTATGACCAATTACGGCTACCTACTAGTTTTTTGTTCTGCCGAAGCTCCAAATCGGCTCGTTAAGGTCATTTATTTAGGATGATTTTTTGACATAAAGGGACGACTTAACCCTAAAGGGTGGGCTGTAACAATTAAGGAGCCGTTAGAGTTAAAAAATGTCAACCCTTCAAAGGCTCTTCGCGTGTGCAGGGTCCAAAAAAGTGGACACTTTTTTATCACCTGGGTTGGAAGTCACAAAATGTTTATCGCCACTCGACGCATGTTGATTTATGTTTCCACCCTAAACGGGGACCGAAATGAATTAGATTGTTTAATTGGTCATTTATTTTCGATGATAACGCGGCCGCAGCTTTGAGTGATATGAGGTCACTGGAGTGGTGCTCCAACGAAAATCAAATATAATTTAAATTACCGTTAATTTTTTTGTGTAAATGCTTACCGCCTTATTCATAAACGCTGCTTAAAGTTAAGTTATGAATTAGCAACTGTTTAAACATACATTTGCGACGTTTATACACCTCTTTAACTTTAAGAAACGTTTATGAATAAGAGGGTTAATGTATAGAGAAAATAAAATAAATTTAGGCATCAGCTGTTGATCTAACATGTGATTTATTACACATAATTGCTATGAAGAGCACGGTATCTCATGTATTATGGATTAAGTCGGAGAAATATGGTGTGTAAGACAAAAGATAAAAGTGCTTATACATAAAAACTGGCTAATGACCGCCCTACACTTTCTTAAGGCCACCCGTGACGTAAAAATTAAAGGGTTATCCTAAAATTATGCTTAATTGAAGGGTCTAAAAATACGGATTGAATTTCGAAGAGTTTGATTGATAGCTTTTACCTTAACGTAGTGTTTCCGATAATGGTGCATGTTTAAATTCCGGAATTTATTAGCCTAATTATCATAAGATAAGTTACAGTGCACGGTCTGTGGACCAATAAAAATGTTTGATATCGACACTGATGGTGTTTTAAATTAAAGAAATTATATTTAAAATTGTTTCTTATGTGGGAAAGTAGGTAATGATTGTTTCTTAACATATATTATATATTTGATACTAACTGCGGCCCGCGGCCACACCCACGTGGACACTTATTCTTTTTCTAAAATAGAAGTTGCCTAACTCTTTATAACATCAACTATATGTCAGTGAAAGTCCTGTCAAAATAGGTCCAGCCGTTTCGGAGATAAGCCGGAACAGACAGACAATTTTTTAAATATCTAGTTTTTTTATTTTACTTACCGTATAAAGTTCATTTTAATATAGCGCAGTTATTTTGACATTACAAACAGACACTTTTATTAATTTATTATGTAGCTATAGATGTAGCTATTAAGATTAATTTCTGGATAGATTAAAATAATACTGGCGCTTGCACCAGAATTTAGCAAAATAGGGTTTAAAACTAAAAACTCGTTACCGATGTTATTGATTGAACATAAACCTCATTAATAATTAATCCAGTATGGCTCGTTATAATCGTATTATTCTAACCGGATGGAAATGGAAATCTAAATGAAAACGTACACTTTCAAAATGCATGCGGTATTTTAACAATGCAATATTATTATGCATATATTAACAGAGAGTGAACTTCGTACAACCTGTGAAACTAACACTCGCCGATAACCACGAATGTTATAGTGTCACTATCGCAAAACAATTGTGAAAACCTCGCTCTCTGACATATATCATACTTATGTAGTACCCGCGAAACGCTGACAGAACAGAACACGACACACCACATCACAAAGAACCAAACCACTTATGTGTAGACTATTTAGTGACAATACCATGCCACTTACTTTAAGAAATATAACACACGTTTTGGTAAATGAAGTTGAGTATTTTCACTTTGAAGTAAAAGCTTATCTCTACATGATAGGTAAGTTTGCTCGCAAGACAAAAATTTTACGCATGCAATCTTTGTTCTTTGTTTTTTTACGGGTTGTAGGTAATATCTTTTTAATAATAAAAACAACGAACCTACCTTTAAAAAAATAGTATGTAGGTACGTATAGCATCTAGTTTGTAAAATTTTGTTAGAAAATACAATAGACGTAGATATATTTAGTAACATATTCCGCTTAATTATTCATCAAGAGTCGTAAAAACCCTGAAGAAATCGACACGTGTTTCACCTCACAACGAGGCATCCTCAGGAGGACGATTGACCAGTCACGAACCCGAACAAGGCACACAACGTATTGCCACGCCGAGCGCTTGACGCAGCGTGACCACATCGCCCGGCATCTACCCCTACTTCTATTGTATTTTATAATGGATTCCCGCAAAATCACGCCTAAATCAATTAACTATCTTGAATTTTGTTAGGTATGTGGCTTTATACAAATAGGATTACGTTTTATTTACAAAAACATTCCAGAGAATCGAAAATCTTCTGATTGAACTCGGTAATAAGTGATTTGCCCCACAATACACCAACCAAATTAAAACAGCTCAGACAAGCTAAGTAAAATATAAAAGAACCACATTTGCGTGATCAATTCGGAGTTTGGATACTAAACTACAAATAAACTACATTTATATATGCTCATGATAATGGTGCACGATGATTCTTTGAAACGATCAATCTTTGAGAGCACCCAGTTTCTAAAACAAAAAATTATGCCTACCAGTTAGGGCAAATATATAAATTAGGGCATTTAGGGCGGTGTCAATATTCCACAGAAAATAATGACATTATGTGCTGATAGCGTTCAGTTTCATTGGTGAAATCCGCCCTTAATTAATCTTTGTTCTAGAAATTGGGTACATACCAAAAAAACAAATGACAAAAAAAACAAAGCATGCAAAATGTTTCCTTCTATCTTCTAACCCTACTATAAACAGCATCTATATGCGTGAACTAAAAAAATACAGTCTACATTTTTTCCTACGCCGAAAAGGTTTTAGAGTCAAATCCTGTTAATATTCAGAGCTCCGGTTTCAAGCAATGCTTTATGAATTCGGTTTAGAGATTCCATTATGTTATTTATGGGTCGAATCGACCGGTATTTATGGTACAACTAATTACGAACATTTGCATTTTAGTGTTTGTTTTCCCACAGTGCGTTTATTTCCTGTTTTAATGTGTGTATGTGTGTTCGTTTTTTCCCTTGCGGATTAAGCTTTAGTAATGGCGATAATCTGATTTAGATTTTGTTTGGTTAAGTGTGAAATAGATTTGTTATCTCAAATACATTTTGTTGTAATAAATCAGATGTCATTAATTTAACATTATTATATGTGTGGGCTGGACTGTTTTCACAGTTTACACTGTATACTGACAGCGAACAGTTTTGTATGTCAGATATTTTACGTAGGTAAACAGCATATTAAATATCATCACAACGTTACCAAAACACTACATAAAGAGCTCTCCACAAACTGAAAACAACAATGCCACGTGAAATAAGCCCTGAATGAAACAGTTTATTAACACAAAACCTCCACATTTAAGTCTGGAACAATAGCACATTGTTCGCAACAGTACGCGCACTATTCTCCCTCCCTAATTCCTTAAATCTTCTAAATGAGGGCCGCTTGAGTGATCCGTGAATTTCAATACACACAAGAAACTATCGTTTTAATTGGTTCAACAAAAACTGGCACTCAAGCATAAAGGTGTTTTACAACAACAGATGTTAGAACAAAGAGTGGCGTTTACGATGTTTTTGCTACTGGACGTTTAAGCAAACGCATGTGTTTTTCTTGAAAGGTTTTTTGTGAAATTCTGTTAGCAAAATGGTCTTGTTGAGTTTGAAGTAGCCTACTTTAGTCTGGTACTTTTAGCAAGCTCTCGTTTTGTTTTTAGAGGTGTATTAGTTTTTATACGGAGGTAGCTACAATGATATTACATACGTTTACGTTTCTAGACAGTGAAAATTCAGACGCTTTCCTTGAGTAAATGTAGGTATATGATTGTTTGTTCAGTTTTCTTTGATGACTATAAACGAAGATAGGGAAAGTACGAGGATAAAAGTGATAGCGAAAAAGGTGAAAACTTCAAAAACGTCAGGTTCAAAATAGGAAAACTGAAATATGTTGGCTTTTTAGATTAGCACGTACATAATACAAATATCATTGACGCTTTAACACAACGCACATTAAACCAACAGCTAAACTAAAGTGGCCATCAACAGTTCACAATTCCATTCACAGAAGCACACTTCATAAAGGTTCAGTCATTATCACAGTTCAGGATCAGCAGGCGAGACAAATTCAATAGAGCCCATAATTCTCGCGAAACAGCCGAGAAAACTCTGGTCAACATCAATGGGGCGAATGGACAAAATGGAGATGGCCATCGGATGTGGGTGGGAATGAGACAGTTAATTCTAATTATGACCGTATTGTGCGGCGAAATTTTATTGCTATCTCTTTCACGCTCATTACGACAGACGGGCAGTAATTGTGTTCTATTGTACTGTTCGGCAGACGACAGTTTTTTTCTGTGAATCGTGTGAATCTAGGACAGGGGTTGTAATTTGCGTGGAGGATCGCTGACTCTGGATTTAATGGTTTTATATTGAAGTAGATGTGATTTTGGTTTATATTGATTTGTGTAGAGTCCTGCAGTTCTGGAATAATTCTAGGGATTTTTAAAAAGGATATCTGTAAAGGGGAACCTTACATCGTGCAGGCTGGTAGGAAAATGATTCTGGTTGCATTCGATCATTCAAGCTAATTTATAAAGAGTTCCAAAATTGTAAACGAAGCGTTTGTATGCTTGAAATAAATAGCTAAAACTCAGTAGATACTATAGATACCCATAGATACTGTAGTTAAAAATTGGCAAAATATTTACATAAAATCTTAGAAATAATTTATAAAGGTAATACAATATATAGCATAGCTGTTATAGTATAGCATAGCATAGCTGTATGGTATAGCTCCTATAAGTCCTATAGGACCACAGAAGTCAATCAAACTGTCTAGCCTTTTCCAACTATTTTGGGTCGGTGTCCAGTCTAACCGGATGCAGCTGAATGCCAGTATATGGAGCGACTGCCTATCTGACGATTCCCTTTGGTAAGACTGGTGTAGTGGTGATAGGACCACAGAAAAGAATTATTAAAAAGTTTTCTCAATACAAAGGAGTACTTTCCTAGTCAATTTACTATCGACGCGACCACGCACGTTTATATTTAATTCATTGGATTCATTACAAGAATAAAACTTTTTGTGTTTTAAAATCCATATCGGAAAAACCTACTAACTTTTTACTTTACAACACCCAATAATCCGACAAATCGATTTTACAACATCGAATTCATAAATCGGCGTCGCTTCAAAATCCTTAGGCAAACATCGCATTCTGTACGTTAAAAGTAACGACCTCTTGGCTTTCGCTAAAAGGATAACAATATAAATAACTGCGTTTATTGTGTATCTATTTCTGAACACGTTGGCCTTTTAGAAGACCACTGATGGATTCTAAAGTTTCATCGCGGCCTGTCGGAGCGATTAGCGCCCTGACAGCTAATTTATATACTCAACTTACAGATCTATTCTCGGAGGGAAGGTTGTAGACCTCGTTACGCGTAGACACGGCAAATAAAATTAGGCGAGCGCGATTTTGTAGTTGTATTGCTTTATAAGTGTAGTGGTATTCGGTATGTTAGTTTATTTTTGCGGAATAACAGCTGTGCAGAAATGAGGAGCTCGTGGCTAAGTAATAACAGCCGCACGGGTCAATCCATCAGGTTAAGCTACGCTTGCCGGGGTTGGTCCGTGGATGGGTGACCATCTTTACATATCGGAACTCCTCCGTGCCTCGGAAAGCACGTTAAGCCGTTGGTCTCGGCTGTCATTTGTGGATCTTTGACAGTTGTGGATCTTTGACAGTTGTTACGGGTCGTCAGAAGCCCGATAGTCTGACAACCAGTCTTGCCAAGGGGTGTCATATTACTCAGTTACTGGGTTGTGGAGGTCAGATAGGCAGTCGCCCCATGTAAAATACTGGTATTCAGCTACATCCGGTTAGACTGGAAGCCGAACCCAACATAGTTGGGAAAAGGCTAGGCAGATGATGATGATGAACTGAGAGTGTGGAGTTCGGAGCTAAGGACCACCATGAAGAGCTGATAATGTTGTTAAACTAATGACATTGGAATGTTATAATTATTTAGTTTTATTCTTAGAAATACACACAACGCAACTTTAAATAATAAACGCTTTTGAACTAACGGGAAGCATCCTACTAATATTATAAATGTGAAAGTTTGTGTGTTAGGATGTTTGTTACTCAATCACGCAGAAAACGGCTAAATGGATTTGGATAAAATTTGGCAAACATATAGTTTATAACCTGGATTAACACATAGGATACTTTTCATCCCGGTAGTAGGTTCCCGTGGGATAATTTCCGAACTCCACGTGGGTGAAACCGCGGGCATCAGCTAGTAATATCATAATTCCCGATAAGCTAAGCCTAATGGCTGAAAACAAAATGAATAGGCCCCTCACTATAAAGCCGCAACCACTAACGGCCTGCTTAATAAACATACATAAGTATAACGACCATATTAATTTCCACGACAGCCAATTGCTATCAGTATCGTAAATTCGGCTAAAACTAGCGCGTTATGCAACAAACGATCATTATCGAGCACAATACTGGCAGATGCGCGAAGCTCACACGCCATTGCCTTTTCCGTGACATTGCGCGATGCCATAAAAGATATGGAGTTTTGTAATAATATTAAAGTATCGTGTTGATTTATGATAGTTTTGAGAGTTTCTGCTTCGTCTTTGGTACCCTCACTTATTAAAATCTTCTTCAAAAGTCACTTATCTATTGATTCTAAAGTTGAAACATCAATATTTCTGATAATTTTGGTCCTCCTTCCCTTTTGTCTGAGAGACTTAGGAAGTCGATTGGAATTTCTTTCCGGTGGTCTCCATGTCAAGGTTATCAAGGCTTCATTAATTCATTACTATAGTTAATTACTCACATCAATGTTTACTTTATTTATAATAATTAGTCATCGTTATCTGTTTTATTTACGACTTCGTCTGCTCAATTATGAAGGATGACATAAAAATATACTCAACTGTAGATTCTTTTCGCTTTTCTAAAGTCTCATATAAAATGAAAGAGCTTTAGATTTTCACTTAACTATTCTAAGAGATTATTCTTGCTTTACTAGGAGACATTGTCACAAATCCGAACATCGGTACTTTGGTCGCGCATTCGAACCCCTTTAGTTCTAAATCTGGAGCAATTTTCGGAATGGACCGCCTTGACAAATAATTTGAGGACAAATTGGTCCAACAGTTCAACTATTAAATGGTTTTGTTTATGTAGTTAAATATTTCACGCGCCACATATGGAGAAATAGAGCTTTCACTTTTATTCTCCTTTTATGTTCATGGAATGTTACTGTGTAGGACATGTTAAATACATTAGCAATATGTTGAAGATTAAATATAGAGAACTTTCTTGAGTGTGTGTTACTGCGTATTATTTATAAGAATAATTATTTATAATGCTATCAGTCTTATCGTCCTTTTTTTACAAAAAGGCGACTGTCTGATGTTTAAAGCAATACCTACGTATAGTTTTATTTATACCTATTCCTTGACCATTAACAGTATCTTTATTCAACTAAAGGCAGGCCAAAAACAAGTGTCATCTTTGGTAATAAATTCATTTGCCTCTATTATAATCGGACAACACTAACTTAAAAACTTCAAAGCCGAACCGCTTAACAAAACCAAAACTTAATTCAATTAAGCGTTCAGTAATAAGTTAACTACAGATATTGGTTCATTGCCGCAAGCGTTACCACCTACCTTACTAAACACCGTAATTTCATTTAATATTTAGATCACTATCAAGATATTTCCGACAATTTATAAAAGGGCCAAACAGTTAATTTCGTACCGTACGTATTTCAAACAGTATACTCCGAACGCGTATGTGAATATCAGAGTACCATCACTTATCATCTTTACAGAGACATAAATTCACGAAAAATCGTTATTCCAGGCCATCACCCTAAAAGCAGGGCTGCTTCTTGTGTGCATTGCATGCTCGTAAATTACCCTACGACGACGCACTAAAATAGCGTAACACCCCAATGCCATGGGAACGAAGGACCCACCCTACGACCTCACGCTAAATGCCTACAAATCTGTCGTACGAGCACGAATCAAAAAGACATCGAGATAGACGTAGCGACGCGATTAGAAACGCCCGTTCAATAAACAATTTATAGGGGATAAAGAAATTTCTCAAACACGAATGATAAATGCATCAGTCACGCGATGAAAGAGCTGCGTAAATTGGAATGAGGCAGAAGGCTGAACAATGAAGGAGCAGGGACGCAGCCGGAAGCATCGCGGATTTTTCCCTGTTATCCCAACAACAATGGAAGTCAGTTTCAATACTCACCTAGCCAGCATACCATCTTTTGTTTAATTAATTATCCGACGGACGGAATAATTAAGCTGGAATTCGAGACCGTGATTAAAGCCGGTCTATTCTAAAATATTAATAATATCAGGTGCACATTGTTTGGTTGTTAAATGGAGGTAATTATCTGCGTGCTTCATGCAAATTTATTGCACAAATTTTATCAAAGACCACCCCAGAGGAGAATAATTCGAACGTATTTTGTTTAATAAAATACATATTTGCATGTTTATTCAGTACAAATGTGAGCTGTATATCAATTAGGGTTGGTGTCGATCGGTATGAATGAAGTAGTAGCGGAATCGGTGATCGGTCACTCAGTGACAGTGGTCTCGATAGACTAGCGTCCAATGGAGCGGGAAGCATCTATGGTTTCATGGCACCAGCCGCCATCAATCAGAACGTTCGCAATACGGCCGATAATGTATCGCCAACAACCCAACATTTAATTGTTGATGGATCGTTATGAATCCCCGACAGGCGAATTACATGGCCGAATATAATATTTTCGTGCGAAGAATTTTTTCATTCGCTCCAGCCGTGCATATTCGATACGGATTTATTATTTTCATCTTTACATCTTACCCTCTTTTGGGCTCGGAAGCGATACGTGAAATGACGGAAGATATGAAGGGCGGTAATGGAGGAAAATTTTACTTTATTCGATTTTGATAGACTTGGATGGTGGATTTAGGTCCCGATGTCACTGAAGGGTTTCGATGAGCTGTGATACGTTTTTGATAAGACGTAATTTTACGTCAGGAACAGACTGAGAGTTACTAGGGACAGAAATCCTTACCAATATTATAAATGCGAAAGTAACTCTGTCTGTTTGTCTGTCGCGCTTTCACGCCAAAACTACTGAAACGATTTAAATGAAATTTGGTACACCGATAGTCTAGACCCTGAGAAAGACATAGGCTACTTTTTATCGACGTACCACGCGGGCGAAGCCGCTGGCGGAAGCTAGTTGTGAATATTTTCCAAAATTATTTTACTTGCAGCAAATTGGCCCTACAAAGTTCTTATTCATTTAGAATTTGTTAAAATAATACAACTTACTTATACGAGTATCTTTGAACTACATCACCACATCGCTTGTTGGGTGTCCTCCGCCATAAAAGTATATTTTTTTAGACAACACTATCTTAGTTCAACAAAGACAACTTCTGAAGTAGCATTTTGATATATTTGTCCTTCTAAAGATAAGCTACGGACTCGAATGTCATAGCCTACATCATGAGAGTAGGTAAATAGTTCTTTGAGTAACGTTTTTTATATGAAACAGGTCTTCATAATATTATCTCGACAGGATTGTGGTCCTTGCGTTTGAAAGTACAGCTGTTAAACGTGTCACTCACGTCTCATTCTTTGTTTGACTCCTAGGACCAAAAGAGCTGTTTGTTGTGAGATTTGCTGTCAATAACAGCTGGACTAAGGCTTCTCCTAAGTTGGACAGCAACACCCGGTTCTTTGTCTTTCGCATCCTCACGTTTCGCCTCATTGCCTATTTAAGTTCGTCGTCGGTCCATTTAGAATTCAGTGCCGAAGCTGACTATAGAATTTAGCTCCATGAATAAAATTAGGTTCAAATAACATCATTCTTATATGCAACAAATTAATGAGTGTTCAACAAAACATTTCTACTCTTTACTAAGAGAAAATAGCCAAGAAGGAGGAGCTCGTGGCTAAGTTATAACAGCCGCATGGGCCGATCCATCAGGTTAAGCTACGCTTGCCGGGGTTGGTCCGTGGATGGGTGACCATTTTCACCTATCGAGACTCCTCCGTGCCTCGGAATACACGTTAAGCCGTTGGTCCCGGCTGTCATTCGTGGATCTTTGACAGTCGTTACGAGTCGTCAGAAGCCAGAAAGTCTGACAACCAGTCTAACCAAGGGGTTTCGTATTACCCAGTTACTGGGTTGTGGAGGTCAGATAGGTAGTCGCTCCATGTAAAATACTGGTATTCAGGTGCATCCGGTTAGACTGGAAGCCGACCCCAACATAGTTGGTAAAAGGCTAGGCAGATTGACTAAGAGAAAACAGCCATTATCTCAAGTCGCTTATATAATCTTTTCTTTACTTAAGAAGAACACTGACCTCCATATGAAAGCTTCGATAGAATGTAGGTCCTGCATTGAGTTTCTCTGACAAAGTGGAACTATGACAATCATACTATCTTCAATGTCAAGTTTGTCATCTTACAAAGCTAAGAGGGAATTTAATTGAAATTATAATCAAGTAATTTGTAGAGTTGATCTTTGACGTAATAAAAGTTAATTATGTTTAAACGACAGCTATGATAAGAGTAGAAAACACTTTGTACGCGTTTACTTAAGTTTTGTGTTTGGGTTTCTAACCACAGGGAAAATAAACTACAGAAAATCCTGGTTACATTCTACGATAAAAGTCGAAAAATACGATACGGTTTCGCAAAATCAAGTATCTTAAAAAAAAAATTTCAGCACCAAAATTCTATCAGCGAATTCTGGTGGAGTCAAAGAAACATAAAATAAATTTAACCCCCCAAGGTCACATAAAATGGAGGAAAGGGACAGATTTGTATCATTTTGTCCAAACCGTGATCGAGTTTAGATAGTATAATTTAATTTATACTCCTATATCGATAACCCATACGTTATGGGAGCGGTCGCCCGCACTCCCAATTACCTATACGATAAGCGTCTTATTTACGAGCCGACAGTCGCTCAAGGAATTAAAATTCATTGTTTCTTATCCTGAAAATACATACCTAAAGATACACAAAGGTCAGAAGATATCTCCGCTTTATCTGTAACAAGAATAGGCTTTTAAAACGAGAGGCGCTTGATACCAAGTGGAATAATTACGTGACCTCTTGAAATTGGAAGTTTTCGAGCGGACAGGACTCCCAGTCATCCATTTGTTTCAAAGTTAAGGTGATATCGGATTTCGTGAATGAATTCAAAGTTTTCGATTATCGGGTGTTAGATAACAATAGACGATAAGGGTCGCTTTTATAGCACCGAAATTCTCGTAAAGCGACGATAAAAGTTTCATTTCATAGAGTGAAATGTTTATCGCGACTAATTCTTTGTATGGCTTTTTTATTTTTGTGATAACGTTAATAATGTTTGGCCACTCTGAAATTTTATTTATCCGGGTGCTCCCTAAACCTGTAAGCGCTTAATTCATTAGACTGAAATGGTGAGCCGCCAAAGGTATCCACGTACGTACACTATATTTCGAAGCACAGCAGAGCGCTCTAAGCGCTTTGCAGGGTACAACTTCACGCAAAAACGCGTACTGTGTAGTGCTGGTAAAGCCGAGGGCAACGATTTTTTTTGTAACAGTAACGATGGAAATAAAAGTTCGACAACCTGCCAATCGGGCGATGTGCGATTGCGAATTCTTGCGACTTTCTGCGTTCAAGCGACATAGGTTTAGTTTATTTCGCACGACCAACACCAGCAAAGTTCACCTATTTTAAATAACCGTTAATATGGAACTATCAATTTTGTCCCACATTAGCATAACCAAACGAAAACAATGATGAATACTAATAAGAAATCACACGTGCATGAAAACGTACCCAACATATTTTTCTTAATTTCCCCCTTCATTTTGCAAACAGTACGGAGTTTTAAGCAGTAAAGTGGGCCGACGGTGATGCTGCTAAATATGCGCATGTTTCAGTATTGTATGTTAAGTGATGTGCGCTGTTCTGATGACCTCAGAGGCTGGGCCACGGGTGCACTGGGGGACGGATTTGAGCCATTAGTAGTCCAATATAGCTGTCTCGAGATGGAATAATTCATTGATGCTTGAAGAACGTGCACGACTGTAGTGTTTTGTTTCTATTTGAAAGAAGAACTTTGGTTCATAAAACAAACGGCAATCATGATACCTAATTGTTTATTCTAAATTCAATTTTAGTTTAGTTGCTAAAGATTTGAATGCGGTGAGTTTATTTATTTAAAAATTAAAATGTTTGTGACGTACGCAAAATCCTAGAAAGTTACCCCTTTACTCTTTACAAAAAATGTTTGGGTAGGATAAAATGTATTCAAAATCAGCTGCTCTATAATTATGTTTATGTTAGGTTGAAATGAAAGAAATGTTTTGACAACTGTTGACAAGGGACAAAATAATACAATTTTATAACTTTCTAATATTGTAACAGGTAATACCAATTTAATACAAGTACTTTAAGTTAATATTTAGAAAATGCGTATTCATTTTGGAATAGGTAGGTATCCCGCAGATTGGGTCTGCAGATCTTTTTTTAAGATCACGAATAGAATAAAATACCGCAATAAACTTATCTACCCAATAATGAGATAACCTTTACAATCAGCGAATATCAATAAAATAATATTTTGCTACAGCCAAAGACGATTGGTATCAAATGACCAAGATATAAATGCTTGTTGGCGTACCTAAAGGACTCAAAAATTTTTTTTTTTTTTTTTCCGTCGCATTAAGTGAACACAAAATGAATGTATCAGATGTTACGGTTACAAGAACTAATGTATCTATTTGTAACTTGTGTTTCCGGCTTTTTACTATCTCGACAAGGAACCCGGCAATTACAAGGATTCTTGTACGGATCTAATAGTGTTATTTTGTATGCAATACTCTTTGTGTTGTACAGAGTTGTAGGTATAAATAGTAGTATGTTTGTCGAGTCTTCGTTTTATATTCAGGCTTATTTTGAAAGAAACATGACATCTAAATAAAAATAACCGTGCAACGTTAAATGGATATGGAATAGGTCAATGTAATAAGTACTTTTTGGTTAGCAACACTGTTAGGTCATGTATTAATAAAAAGTATTGTACTACTCGTGTATTCAATTGTTAATGGAGCTTCAAAATGGTTAGAAAATAAAAGTCGTTTTGTCTGTATAAACATATACCCGTTGTTTTGTTTCAAATTCTATCAGGTTATGGGCCCAGTATATAATTTGTTCCTAGCATTGTGTAGAGGGGTTGAAAAATAAAAAATAGGAAGACAATTTCGGAAGTAAACAATCTTAGTTGGATACAGATAGTTTACTCGAGTAGTACCCAATAAGACCTAAAATTATTTCAGTGTGTCAAAGGACTAAAATATTTTTAATTTTGTCAAACAAGCTAAAATCTTTTTATTTTTAAATACTCCGCATTTCAGACAACAACTTCCCCCACTACACACTTTCAGTACATTTTCGCTAATTCATCGCGTCTCTTCGGCGTCGATAAGTGGTCGACGGCTCGGCCGGAACTCCGTTTTTTCATCCCGCAAACTCTCAAGAGCCCCGCAAAATGTCTTCGAAATGACTTTTTCTCCTTTAAGTACATTTCAACATTTTTTTTACAATGGTAGCACTTAAGGTTGGTAGTGTTGGGACTAATATTTGTAGAACTCATTGGCAATGAAGGAAATTTTATCCGGTTGCGGCTTTATGTGTCTTTGGTTTTGGAATTAGTGGGTCCTTGAAGGATAAGTACTGTTTGGATTTGTAATTAGAATGCGTATTGCTGTGTGTTGAGGGGGTCCTTTCCTTAAATGTAAATGAGGTACATATTTGAGAAAAGACAGGTTAGTGAACTTACCTATAATTGATTAGACAGACAATTGAATAATATTTTACTACAAAGGTTTTAAATGAGTACTCATCATAATGATAGAAAAAAAAAATGTAACAAAAACAAAAAATACACATAGAAAATAACACTACCATAAAGTTGCAGAATTTAAATCAAAACAATGCTTACTTACTTTAATAATAAATCCGTTTCAAGAATAAGAGCAAAAGTCTACAGTAGAGTCAATCACTAGAACACTCAACAATTCACTAGAAATTGCAAATTCAAAAAAGTCACGTAGAAACGCACTGACGTTCAAAATTCGCGCCAAACGCACGGAGAGCGCGACACCTTTCCCGCGCGAACGATGGGAACGAACTAAATCGGTCTCGGCGGTAGTCTAGACAAGGGCGGCAGGGGGAACGGTGGGGGAGGGGGGGATATGGCGAATCAACCCCGGCCAACATTTGCCCAGAAAACGGCCAAGCTCAAACATAAATAAGGAAGTATCTTATTAAGTATTAATAACGTGGACTTTGTACTTCAATTAGATAAAATCATTTGACGTGATATCCCAAACAGAGATTTGCTGCAGGCGATTCCAAAGGAAGATAATTAAGGCACTTCTCGTACTTATTGAAAACTTTTTGCCTGTAAGCAAAGTTTCAAGATGTAACTTTATTTATTTTTCGGTTAGGGCGGTTTGTGTTCTTTGTTTTTCAGTTTTCAGGTACGTTTTGCTGCAATCGAGACTGGACATTGTCGTAAAGTTATGAAAAATCCTTAATTTGAGGTTAGTTGGTTTTCTAGGGGTACGATATTAATCGTTGTTGTTTATCAGGATCTTCTAACAGCTATTACAAATTAGTGTTTTCAGCCCACAGTGAATATGTTAGTTACTTTCGCCCCCACACTAATAAGTTTTGGCGGTTCATAGGGCCCCAACCACACATCTTAAAACACAATTTTCACCTAAAAGGTAGTTAGTAAGTTATAAATTCATAATACTAATTTTCTTCAATAGCTGACGATATATTCTTGGGCCTGAAAAAAAAAAGAAGCCGAATTCTACAATAGATTGAAAAAAAAAATGCGGACTTAGAAATTACTAATAAAACACGTAGACATTGCAAATAAAACCTAAATCTTTAATAATAGAAATAGACTTTAAGTAAATAATTTAGAGGTCGATGACTCGAAACAATAACATGTGCGAAAACATGTGTTGTATGTTATTCTTTGCTACGTATATTTACGTAAACAAATTGAACGATTTTTTTTATTTTTGAACACTTGTTTCAAATCCGACTAGACGAAAATAAATATAATTAGTAAAACGATTTTCCGTTCTACTTCTGTCGAGTAGTAAGTACGGATTATAATGATTATAATACTTGAGGAGGCTCTCAATAGGCAGCTGGATCAAAGGATTGATTCAGCAAGTCTTCTGAACACGGCTCGTATTGTTTTAGTAGGTTCCTCTCTCTGGAGCTCTGGCTGCCTATAGCTTGGACCCTTTTCCCAATACCAGTGAGCTACTATGTTTAATATTTTTATTTATCTTTTATAAAAATATTTTTTAACGTAATTTGTTTGTTTGTATAAAGGAACTTGTAATAAAAATAAAAATTGTCATACCTAGCATACCTACCTATGACAATTTTATTTTTATACATGCATCTATTTTTAGCAAAGCTGGCATCTATATAGGTATTATACTTTGTCCTTATACCTAAGTCATAAACTAAAACCATTCATGGTTCACGTTGAGTGCGTTACTAATTGGCAGAAATAACTATTGCTGTAGTGTACAGACGCCACTATTTAGAGCATTTTGAAATAACCTATTCAATTCTTAGAAACACTGAATATTAGTGCTACATAGAATTCCAATATTCTAACTAATTCCTATTTCATAAATTGGTCACGAAAGCTTTCAGAGGTTTACACACAGGCTTAGTACATTTAGTATACTTTCAGTCGGAGGATTTCATAAACACTCTATACTAAGTTAGTATAAAGTGTTAATGACGCGAGGCCACAGTTAGTATTACTGTGACCTCTCGTGTTGAAACCTACTGAAATTTAAAAAAAATATGCAATAGACGTACATATAGTTTAGTAACCTATTCCGCTACCTATTATAAAAAAACGCTGTAAGAATTCGACACGTGTTTCACCTCTCAACGAAGCATTCTCAGGGTGACGATTGACCAGTCGCGAACCCGGACACGACGTGTTGCCATGCCACGCGTGACGCAGAGAACACTCTACTACAACAACAACATCATCATCATCATTAAATACTGAAATTAACATTTTTTATCATATAGGAACATATAAACCCTCTGAAAATATGAATGATGGACAACTATCGATCGAACGATCGAAACTTAAAGAAAATTCTTTACGGAATCAATACTTTCTTTTTCGAGTGGTTAGTAACTAACCTGAATAATACTTACCTAGCAGTGTATAAAATAAAAACGGAAGAAAAAATAATGTACTAATCAAATTATAACCATGTATCACTGTTCTTTGGTCTCAACACACACACACTTATTTCTGGTGCAAGTCACTCTAGGTAATTATGAAAAATCAATTGAAATTCATAAATCTACCATCAAATTAAAAACTCTTAAAAGACATCTCTAAAGTGGATATAAAAGAATTCCCTCCTCAAAAAGCAAAGAGAAAACGTAAACCAATTTTATTAAAGCCCAAGTCCACGATCCCATCAGTTAGAAATAGCTAATAGATAGATATTCTATTAATAAAATGTCTGCTACGCCATTGCACGGTGAGAATAATCTGTATTGATCTGGTTTAAATTTAGTTCCGTACTCCAAAAGGAAATGCTCTGAGCGCAGAATCACGTAGAACCCGATGTGAAAATCGTTTGGAGTCTGTAATGTTTTAGTTAATTGCTTATTGGACTTATCTGCTGTGTCCTGAGTACTTAAATAGAACCTTGTTAAAGTAAAAGGACGAATAAAGAGGTGCTTTGGAGTTAAAAGAACATTTTCACTAATAATAAAAGTTAATTGACTTAAAATGGCGAAAGTTTTGTGTTGTTTTATTTGGCAATCGCATTTAATCTCGCTGTGTTTTAAAATAAAACTTTTTAACGTTATAGAAACACGACTATTTTACTTTTTATTAGGAAAAAGAAAAAAAGATGACCATTCTTTTAATGTCAAATCAACACAGCCCTATCATTACCCATTTTCCAAAGTGTGGTGATAAGTAAAGAAAAATACCCCTATTAGGGTGTGACTATGCTAAAACTAATCCAGGCTTATGAAGTTATGACGATGATAGTAGTGTTTTACAACCCTACTTCAAACAAGAACATAAAAACACATTTTAAAAACAAAACATAAAATTAAGACCAAATCCCACGTGATCCGCCTCAAACAGGAGATGCGGGTGTAATGACAAATTGATGCACTTATGACGCGTCGTTTTAATACAACGCATGTACCGGCACTGAATAATAGAGTCGTGATGATGGAGCAGAATTTTGTGTATGTAAGCCATGCGGCGTTCAATGTTCTTCGAAGTTCGAAAAAGAAAGACGCGATTTCAAAAAGTAATGCATGTGTTGTTTAGAGGAGTCAGATTTAGAAGAGACGTTACAAAAAAATAGGGTTTGTGCTTGTGACCATAGTGAAAACTTACGACTGGAGCCGAGTGTACGCGATGCAGCGTTGCCGATCGACTGGAGCAGATTACCCCGATTCAGCGTGATGGTTCAGTTTTGTTGTGTTTTTGTGAAAGAGAACAAAGTGCGCCTAAAGAAAATTTCACTTCAATAATCGTGGACATCACTTCAATCATTTCACCCAGCAACAATTAAATAAACAATAAAAGCAATTTATTATGTCATCGAATAGTTTGTAATTTTAAATGGTTGACAAACCAACTGCCTGAACAACTGAACAGACGTCTTGTTTTCATACCAATGGTCCAACCATGACTGTACACGTATAACATAACATTTAAATCAATGTTTGTGTATCGAGCTACATGCACAAACAATCCATAGCAAGGAAGTACAAACATAATAAACAGCTCTGTCAGAACAGTCTATACCACCATTCAGTACCCTTATCATGGACATTTTGGGGTCTAATATGGTTAGGTGAAGCAGTCTACTAACGTGTTTCTTACTTAGCATTTTCAAACGTCAGTCTAGACCAATATAAGGTGTATCTTTTCATACACGATATCTCTTAAGGGGTCATTGTACTCATCATTATGAACAATTTTCACTACTAGGGGCCAAACCTGAAATCGCGAAAGAAAAATCTGTTCCCTACATTTTGACGAGCTATGCGAACATAAATGTAGGGAACAGCAGATTTTTTTCGCGATTTCCGGGTAGTTCCCATAGTTAAAGTTGTTCATAATGTAATCATTATGAAGCATTATGATCTGTCAATCTTTTAACCTTTGGTATGTCGGAACGTAGATCTCGTTGAGACACAATGGATTTTTAATTGTGTCTGTAATTACGACAGACGACCAGTTAAGGGGTCATTGTACTCATATACAATGACCCCTTAAGAGATTGACAGATCAACCATTTTCGGACGGGTCCGTATCTTCTTTACGGAATTAGTGAGTAAACCCCTGATCACCAAAATAAACCCAAAACAAGCACAAACATCCCAATTCTTTATGAAAACCGTTGATACGACAGTTCCTAACAAAACGAGTCTATTCTTAGAAAACGACATGAAATGTTTACGTAAAACTATAGTGACGGGTAATAGACGGGTTAATTCGAAGTTTACTCAAAGTACTAGTTAATCAGTTAATCCCCACGTCGAGGTAAGCTTACAGAATCTAAAGATAAAACTGGAGCCGGCCTAACAGGCGCCTGCCTGGACACGGCATTATCTTTTGTAAGAATTAGGCATTAGAGTCCGACCAAAAATGGTTTATTTTTCGGCCAGGAACAAAAATAATTTTCGGCCTGAATTGAAATTTCGGCCGAAACCCTAAAAAAAAAACGAAACAATAACTATTTTGTTCGTTAGGTTTTTTTTTAGTAAAAGTAAAGGAAATGTGTCAGTGTCAATTTATTATAATTATTTAGCCATTTTTTAACGACACGAAACTTTATACTTTCCTCAAAGACATAGTTATTAATATAATCAAGCAATCTGGGTGGTTTAAGCGAGAAAAGTTTTTAGTATTTTAGTTGATGTCACCATCGATTTTCTCTGAATAAATTAATTGAAAGTATTGATTATCAACGCCAATTTTTTTCGCCCTCTGCCGTAAATCAATTTTTTTCGGCCGAAAACGAAATGTGCCGACAGCCAAAAACGAAAACTTAATTCGCCCGGACTCTAGTAAGCATACATCATTATTTACATAGGTTATGTTTAGCTGTAGAGTATTAATTAGTGAACCTATTAATATGTAATTAAATCCGCTGATTTGTGTAATAGAATTGTTTATGAATTTAATTAATAATGCATGTGTTTGTAAATGTTTCCGTTCGGATTATTTTATTATTAATTTTAGTTTGTGCTAGCGGATTAGCACACGTTCATATGTAGTTAGAGTAAAATGCTTCATAAATATTTAGCAAAAATGTATTAGGTACCAAAAATTTATTTATTTAATACGGACAAAAGACAGGAACTATTTCAATGATTTTTTTGTATCATAAACAGCCTATATATTTCCCACTGCTGGGAGACCTCCTCTCTTTGAGACGGAGTAATCCACCACGCGGGCCCATTACGGGTAGATGTCACTTGTCTTCGAATTTTTGGTTCTAGGACATGCCGGTTTCCTTACGATGGCGATGTTTTGCTTAATCGTTTCAAGAGCAGTCGTGAAAAAATAAAGTAATAAAAACTAAAACCCAACTACGACTAAAAAGGTATAAACAAGACACCACAGACAGACAAATTAAAGATCCGGAGTCACACGTGTTAGGGCATATCAAACAGATTACGTGTGACTCCGGATCTTTAATTTGTCTGTCTGTGGTGTCTTGTTTATACCTTTTTAGTCGTAGTTGGGTTTTAGTTTTTATTACTTTATTTTTTTTTAAATTCTTTTGGGGTTATAATATATATATATATATATATTGGAAATGTGCTCATTAAGCCCTTTCATTTGATACCCAACATGGTACGATTTAACAAAAAAATTTTTTTAGTTCCTGACTTTATGTCATCTAGAGGGCGCCATTTTTAATTTAATGTAACGTCACATATTAAGACGCGTCCAGCGATAACTCATTTGTCAAATTGTGATGAGTCGTTTAGAAGATATGAGGGAACAGATGAACATACATACATACATATATACATACATACATACCGGTCAAAATCATAACCCTCCTTTTTTCTTCGCCGTAGTCGGGTAATAAAATAAACCATCTATACAAAATAAAGCGCTATCTTGGGCTTGGGCTATAGCTTTGTTGGGCTTTATTTGGTTGTTTCAGAATCATTTAGCTAACTACAATAATCGAACGGACAACATTATTTCAATTCCCCAGAAAAATACGCCCATTGATTGATCTGCTTTTTCACATCGCATCAAAACTCTCATTCTTATGTCCCTCTATAAGTATTTCATCTTCAAACGTAATACAGTTGTCTATTAATACCGGTCACTGGTTCAAAAGAATCATTTTACGTCAATGCCACTTTAGTAGCAGTCAGCAGTCGGTGACTATGACAATAAAACAATGGACCGAGACGCGGTCGGAAATGCTTCCTTCCTAAATCCATTAATTTAACAGCTGTAGACAGATTTAGGATTTATAATAAACTGATTTGAAAGTATCCTTTCACTTTTAAGCTTTTTGATTTCATTAGTAGAGTGTGTGGACAGTAGGACGTAATTGGTGATGTTCGCTAGAAAGTGTGTGAACGCCCTAGTAGGACATAATTGGTGATGTTCGTCAGAAAGATCAGAGTGTGTGGACGCCCTAGGAGGACATAATTGGTTATGATCGTCAGAAACGTCAGGTGCGTACTCGCAACCGGCGCCGGCGTAAGTGTATGACCAGATATAGGTATGTGAACGTAAACGAAGCAAAAGTAGTACTATGGTATCTGCTTACCTCCATGGGAAGAAGGCATAATTTTATGTATGTACGTAGTAGTGCGTGTTAATTGTAGATAAACAAAGCACTACTGGATAACACAGTAACAAAACTAATTATTTCAAAGTACTTAACTAAAATATTGTCAAATAAAAAATAATATGCGTCGTTGGTCTAGTTGTCGCAAGCACTGCTGCTGAGCATGATGTCGTGGGTACGATTCCCAGGCCGGGAAAGTGTTAGGTACTGAGTTTTTTCATCAGGAATTTCTCAGTAGCAGCCCGGTGACTGGATTAGTGCCCGGTTGATGGCGATAGGCTAACCCCCCTATTACATGGGATTCAAAGATAATTGGCGAAATGTGGATGTAGCTACCTATATTTCTGCCTAACCCTAGGGGGATGCGTTATAATAATGTGTATGAAAAATAATATATTCCTAACTGTAACCATGTAGGTACTGAGTAAATATGCGTAGTAGTAAGTACGCCGCACGTAGGAGATGGCGGGACCAGCTGAGTAGGTTCCATCAAAACTGGGGCCAAGTCTACTAATTTACAAACGTGTCAGTGGTCTCACAATGATCAGTTTTTGACAGATATGCCATACAAAATCTGTCAAAAACTCATCATTGTGAGACCACTGACACGTTTGTAAATTAGTAGACTTGGCCCGCTGGAAGGAGGACGCGCGGGCTCGCGAAAGATGGAAGGAGTGGAGGGAGGCCTGTGCCCAGGAGTGGGACAGCGTAGGCTAGGAAGAAAAAACTTAACCATGTAGGTACTGAGTAAATATGCAACCCCTGTATAGAGCAGATATAATATCACAATGCATCCTATGATCCACAGTTTCAGTTACCTACGTCCTAGATAACCTATTTTCAAACAAAGCATTGTCCAATGTCTCACGGAATTAACAAAACTTTCTTCAATCAGAAATCAGACAGGTAAATTTTCTGTAAAATTAAACAGTATCTCAAGTAGCTCGGATAATTTAATTAATGTTCCCTGAAAAGTTAATTAAAACTTAATTCGACAAAAGTTTTTAATCTGAAAACGGTAACGATTTATTTTAGGAGATAAGCAACAATCTTACTTTTGATGTCTTCATGAATATATTATTATTTTTAAACTAAAATAAATGGAAGACGTAGATGATAATTTAGTATCTTTCACCATTACGATGATACTAGTCTTAGAAAATGACCGATTTACGTATACGGATGTTTTTCGACAGGGAAAATTGAGTAAGTTTTTCTTTTCCTGACACGAGTCGCTTTCATATAACTATATTACGGATATAACTATATCACGGCTATAACCATTTTACTGCTACGTATACATACTAAATATTAATCAACACTCAACGACTAATGACCAGTTACAAGCACTTTAATTTTAGTTAATTAGTTATCGAGCTAATTATTTAATGCAATTTCACGCTTCGATACTGAAAACTAAGCGGCTTGTTCCCGTAGCGACTCAATAAGTGAACGTGCAACTTGTTAATGCTCAACTATGCTCAAAGTCGAGTCGTCGAGAACTCGCGTGCGAAATTTCTACCTTGGGTAGTTAATTTTATGAGTAAGACGAATTTTATGAAAATTAATTTTGTTGAAAGTGTTACATTTTCGTTTGATTGATATTTATGTTGGTACCTATATTTATTATACGGTATAATTTCTTGTGTACACGTAGTTGTACAGTCATGAGACAAAGAATATTTAATTTTACTTTTAATTTACTTTAATTGTCATAGACGACTTATAGGACTTTTCGACCCTAATTACTATAAAAGTAACATACATGGATCGAGTACTTATAAGGTACTGATAATTAATGATCCATATTAGCTAATGTAGAGGAATTTTTAAGGGTGTTAAGACCGAGTTGAATTTTTCATGGTTTTTCAACCAGTTAGTTGCTTAGATGAACACAGTGAATTGCTCATTCACTCAACATCTTGAAATGTTTTTAGGTACATAATAATGTACTATGTTCAGCAATAAAGATTAGAAACAGTATCTATTATTGTCTGGGAAAGGTTTTAAATATTGAAAACCAAACAAAGACATTACAGCTCTATTTATTAAAGTGCAGTTTTCAATTCAGTCAAATGAAAAAAAACTGACTGGAGAAAGTACTTTAAGAAATTGTCTCCGTATTTACACAAACATTGTTTTTGCTTATCTTAAATGTAAATAGAGCAAATATTCAGAATGTAACGCCATATCACATTTTGGCAAAACTGGCTTTATCTTACTAATGCATACGAGTAATATGGTAAAAGGAGTTCGGAGAGATCTTATTATGTGACGTAAATGTAAACTGATATCTTACTAGCGCCAGACGTTTTACTCGGTTTTACATAGAGATTTTCTTGTTACTCTAATGTATGTACAAATTATTTGGTAGAAAGTGCGAGTCAGTAATGCTGTTATTAAAATTGGTTCAGTGGCATACAAAAAGCAGAGATACAATCTAGAATTTCTATTTCTTTGTAGTGGATATTTTATTGATTATGAATTGATAATTGAGACGGAATACTAATTATAAAGTTAGGTACATTTTGGATCTCTTACTTTCTTAAGTGCAGCTTTTTTTTATAGAAGCCCCGATCTGATCGCAAAATTAATCAAATAAGTATCAAACTATTAGCCCCAGATTATCAAGATTTTACCCGCAGAAGTCTCGTCTTGTAGAAATATCGGGATAAAAAGTATCCTATGTCCTAACCCAGGTCATGGTCTACCCATGTGCAAAATTTCATTGAAATCTGTTCACCTGTGTTAGCTTGAAAGGGAAACAAACAAACAAACTTACTTTCAGATTTATAATATTAGTTAGGATTAGGATTATAAATTGTAATATTACGAGTATAATTAAATAGTTTAGGATAGTTAGGATGTGATGCTATAACTATGGCTAGAAAGGGAGTGACTATCGAGAGGACGACTAATAGAGAAGTATGGAAGAAAAAGACATGTTACGCCAACCACAAATAAATTGATATAGGGATAAAATAGATATTGGGATAAGGGCAGGATAGTGATGATTGCGATATCTTAAGTTGTCCAGACAAAGCGACGTTCTATCAGCGGTACTGATGATGGAAAAGTAAAAAAAATATGAGTCTTTAGGGGCAGGAGGAACAGGGTGTAAAGTTCACTCATCCACCATAGAAAAGGGAGGATCCTCCATCCAGACGGGTGTTGTGTCTGGCGGGCAACTGCCCAACGATTGATGTTGGGTTCTTGTATATATTTCCACAGCACGGTAAACTTTAATTGCGCGATGCAGGATTTATGTGACGTCAGGATTTTTGTGTGGTCTTTGATGCGTAGTTTGCATGTGGCGATGTAGATATCGCCACAAGACTGACATACGTTATTATGTCAATCCTATTGAAAGAATTTAAAAAAATACGATAAGATTTGAAAGTGATCGCCATTTGTTTAGACCTTCAGGAACCCAAATTCAATAGTACACTTTCAGAAGCCAGAAAAGAAGTCAGCTTACCTTGAACAACGTTACGCCATAATATTGAGGATTTTATACGTAATAATACTGCAGTAAAAGCCTCCACTACTTACAGCGTACCGCTGAAGGGTAATTTTACTTGATGCATTTGTAAGGCAACATTTCATAATTAAAATAATAACTGGTGCTCTGCCAACGTTGGTTGTAAACACAATTTTCCTCGCAGCGGTCAGGTTCTACTGTTTACAAGACAGCCTGGAAGCCTTCCAAAGTTTCACTACCAACTCATTAAGGGACTAGTGTTAACTGCGAATGCCCGTGAAATCTTTTAGTGGGCACTTCACTTGCCCGTTTTAATTCTGTCTCTACATTGCGTGCTTCGTTAAACTCGAGAGGCTATTTGGCTCATGTTTTTGAGATAGAGGGCTGGTCATTATTTTTCGTCGTATGAGCAAATTATGTGGAGTTCTAGCGAGAGCTTAAATTTTGAGGGTTGACGGCAAACGGCACTCGTTTCGTCTCGTCGACAACCAAAAAATTCACAGCTTTTAATATGGGTGCGGGCAGAACCAGATTGAGAGCAGTGGTGGCCTATGTGGTTACGGCTGTGACTTTTAAGAGTTGTAGGTGCTAGTTTCAAACCCTGACAGGCGTTTTAATTTTTATAAATTATTTCATCACCACTGCTCACAAAACGGTGAATGAAAACATCAATTTCAAAGCATTTATTTCAATTAAACCATTTACAGGCACTTTTGAACTGTCAAGGAGTCGGTCAGTCAGAAATATGAAGCTAGTTGCCCATTCCAAAGCGTAGTAGGTACTATGGAGAAGAACGGGCAATGAACTCCACGGACACTCTTTTAAACCAAAATATCGTGAGGAAACCAGCATGTCCTATAGCCAAAAATTTGAAGACAATAAAATTGTGACATCTACCAACCCGCACTGGGCCCTCGTGGTGGATTACAACCCACACCCTCTCACAGAGAGAAGGCCTGGACCTGTGTCCCAGCAGTGAGTACATTATAGGCTGAACATGCTTATGCAAAGCGGGATCTGGAATGTTTTATATTCTATCTTTTTAGATATCGGTGTCTTTGTTAAGAGGTCTCTTTGATAATATAATATATGAGAAAATCTACTTTTATGCACACCATAAAACAAGATACAAAGAAAAATTCGACATCTCAAAAAACACTAAAATATAATCAACATCCAATTTAGTTTTACTATCACCATTCAATGGACTATATCAAAACTCATACCTCATTTCAGTCCGATAGACATCCTCTATAAAAACACAGCTGCCATCAACAAAGAGTCTATTCTCGATGGTCACTTATTGTTCAACACCGACCATGGACAATAGAGGACATCACAGATCACCCGTCTCCGGGCAACAATACGACTTCGGTTTTGTAATAAGCTTTAGGATCGATCACAACTATACATTTCTAACAATAACATCGATTTTTTTTTCACGTAACTCTCTTTTGGGCACAGAGTAAAATAGTTCCTCCTAAACATACTGGTATTCTGGTGATTTATTTTAGCCATGTATGGGGTTTTTTGATGTGTGATGTCCCCATGTTACGCGTAGGTTGATGTCGTTTTATTTTGACAAACGGACGTGAATTCCCTTTGTTGTCTTTGGTGCGATATATCAACGCTGACACTTAATTCTGTACGAAAATAAAAAGTGAATGGAACCTTTTTGAACGTGAATCGATAAAGTTTAAAATGTTCGATTTTTGAATGGAACGATTTCAATTTTTATCGATTTGAAATGTTTCTTTCGCTTCGTTGCCTGCATTCGTAATTTAATTTCTACAGCGCTTTAAAATCATAATGCGTACGTTACCGCTTTGGAGCAGAGTGATAAGAAATGATCCGATTAACATAAAAATGTCACCTGTTGTAATCGAAATAATTAAACGAATCGTTTCTAATAACAGTTGATTTATCATCACGCCAATAGAATTTCAATGGACACGACCACCCGCCGTAGTCCCTAACGATGTCGTTTCGGAGACAATAGTGTTGGTACAATGCAAGAATAACGACCTTCCGAGACACTCTGCCATTGATACTGATGCTAGCTAAACAGCCAAAAACAAAAGACGAATATAAATCACAAGGGTCCCGTACACGAGTTTGAATGCAAATACATCTGTCTACCATCAATCAACATTACACTCTACGGCGACACAATACGGTGTCTTATCCTCTAATCAAGTTACCGGGTACACAACATTTTAAATCATGATGGCCGACTGTAACCGCTTCTGTGTAAACAATGGCCGTTTACAATGTTACATTATTACGCTGGTAACATAATTATTGACCCATTGTTGGGCATACGATTCCCAAAAATGCTTCATGGGTGTTAAATGGGTTTACAATGGTTAGCAGTTGGACTAAAGTGGACAAAATATTTTTACCGCGACTCGGAACGAATTAATTGTAAGAAGGTTCGATTGTTCCTTTTTGCAAAGGTTTTTGAAGCAGTAGACTTTGGAATAAATTGAACGTGATTTATGCATATTAGTATTACTAAAGAGACAATGGATTTAAATAAAGACTTTTTAGACAATCATTGATGGATTTATGACCGATTTTATGAGTCTTTATTACTAATAAAACGTCTCTTGGTAAAACCGTTTTTCTCTCTCTTACTTACAGTATTGGATGACGTAGAAAAAAAACACATTTTTATGTGAAAATCCACCAACCCGTACTGGACCCGATTATGGCCCAGTCTCTCTCACAGGGAGGAGGTCTGTACCCCAGAAGTGAGAACGTTGTAGGCTGATTATCTTAAGAATATCAAAAAATAATTATGATTATTAACCTTAAAACTCAAAAAACATAAAAACGATGAACTCCATAAAGTAATTAAAAGCAATTAAGGATAATTTACGTAAATATTTTCAGTAATAGAGGCGAGTGACTGAGTAAACTCGTAAACCTGACCACAGCCCTAGCCTAATTACCCTAGCTTCGTCCCTCTCGGTGTCTGGGGAAAAGACAGGGACAGACAATTCGATAGACACCCCTTCTCAACAATTTACGGGCGTCGAGCGTTCTGGCTAATCTAATTGGCGCTTTCACGTTTAGTTTGGCGTTGCCTTGACCTTTTGTAAATGCATTTTGTATGTTTTATGTTGTTGGCTTTTGACAATTAAGCTATTTTACGGCAGGGAATTTTACGGGTTAAATGTTTGATTCTGGACATTGATTTGTTGGATAAGGGGTTAACTGCTTGGATTCATTTCAGAGGGGTTCCCTAATTAAAATCTTTAAAAGATTGGAATAAGTAACCGATTATTATCATTTTATTATTATGTAGGTATTTAAAAGTACATAACATTACACCAATAAAAATGTCTAATTGATTACAATAATTAATAAGAAAGGTTCAAGAAAATGAGTATTTAAAAAAAATAAGCCGAAGAAAGAAAGATAATTTTTTTAGGAAAATTATTTTAATTATAGAGAAAGTCTCTAAAATTGGCAAGCGATTTTACCTACTACGGTAAATATCGTAAAACAGAGAATCTGAAAAAAAAAACGGGCGAGATCCAAATCCACGATTAGGCAAGTAATTAAACCATCCCTCTCTCACACACAAAAAAAGAACACGCCATCAATCAGAATTTCCAAAAGAAATACATCCAAAAGTGATTAGAAGACCACTTTTTTTCCTCTTACACGCAAAACGTAATTGCGTGCGTACCTTTTGTGAGGAGTGACGTACCTCTGTGAGGCCTGACGACCCTCGCAATTCGTACATTGTTGTTACTCATCGCATGACAGGCCAAATTAACACATCGTCCAATCTATGACCCCTCCGAGTCCTCGTATGTACACAAGAAAACTTTTGTAATAAACGATTTGATGTACTATCCAATTAGAATCGTACCTGGCAGTTTTGGTAAATGTTGGGGATAAGTAATAAAAGGTGCTGAATTATGAGACATCTGTATTTTGGATATTATGTTCTTTAGCTTAGGCAGAGTGAGTAGTTTTGATTTATATAGTTTCAGCGGTCAGTCTAATATTAGCTACACCACTGATAGCCGCCATAGTAACGCTGCAAAGACAGGGATTTTTCATTAATATTATTTTTATTTTATTTTTTCTGCTTCCGCCATTTCCAAAATTCAGTGTTATGCTTATTATTTGTTAGTCACCGATTTTTTTCCCGAACAGTACTTCTGTTCCTATCTACTTTTTTCTTTAGCTATACCTACTAGTAGACAATTTTCTGAACTCCTATTAGCCTCGACCGCCTTGAAAACTATCATCAGAACTCTAACAAAACAATACATCCACTTCGCTGAACTCTAACAAAACTTTCCTAACAACGATGATGACCAGCCAATTAATTACGAAACTTAGTTCTAAGTTCTAATAAATAACGATCAACACCATAATTCAACCACGTCATGATACATACCACCGTGAGAAAACTTGCTACGTAATGTGGGTATTAGAAAATTTTGGAATCGCGTGCGGCGAGCGCGAGCGCAAAGACCAGGGGTGCCGCACGCGATACCGTTTTCCTTCGTAAAGAAAAAGGTGCTTATGATTTAGTGGCACGCTTGGAAATGGATGTTTTACTTATCTAAGAAAGGATTTCGAAGATGGATTTTTGCGTGGGATAGTAATTTGTTTTGTGTTTTCTGATATATTTATTATTTTGCTCTGATAAAAGAATGTTTCTGCTAAAAATATACTTACAGAATCTTTCCTTTAGATTTATGCCTGGTATTTGATAATGAAATGTTGGCTAAGTAGGGACACGATTGCGTGTTCCAATTTGGCACGTGGTAAATGTGGTAAAACAGAACATAATGCTTCCCTAACCCTAACCCTGCAAGTTGGCAGAAGTGACATCTCTGGCTTATGGTAAAGGAAAATATCCGATCCTTTTCTGAATCAGAAAAGGCTGGCAATGTCACCAAATAAAGTTGTGTTGAAATCAAAGATCCAAAAACATTTTCACCAGTTCATAGAGATAGTGTCATGTTTAATTTTATTCCCGATGATTTTCAAGAAAAATAACACTCGCATTCAGAGAAAGTAATAAAGAAATGGAACTAACATAAGGAACCGGCTCATTTTTTTCGGCACTATAAGTTAATTTAAAACCAAACCGTTTACCTTTCAGCGTAGCACTTACGCAAAACAAAGGCGAAAACCCGTGCTTACGTAATGGTTTCGAAAAGATGTTTTTATAAAAATAGCCGCTACCTAAATCAATGTTTTGATATACTTATATTTGGCTGGAACTTTTCCGTAAAAGGTAAAACATTCCGAAGTTTGACCTTCTTCCGCTAAGTAAAATTTATTGCATATTTTAACGCTTTATTTAAAAGGCCGAATATAGAAAAACTTTCGCCCATTCTTCTCCTACTAATGTAAAAGAGCCGTTTTCTAATATTCAACCTTCAGTCAATATATTAAAGAGACCCGCTTTCATCACAGTATCCGTAGCATTATGTTTTCCTATTACTTTCATAATATTTATTTTACATGGTCCAACTACCTTTAACAGAAACTGGACTTTATTTTTAATAGCATAAAGCTCCTTTTCGGTGAAATATTAGGCTATATTCAGTACTGTTTCAAGTTGAGCGAGTCCATTTCTTTCACCGCCCATAATAATGTTTGGCGATTTATCAAATCGCAATTTCGTAATAGATACCCGCTTGATGTGAAAGATGATAAAAAGTTATATATTGTCCCTTCGTTTACGCTAAATTGAAACGGTCATTTGGTCAAATAAGTGTTTAATACTCCTTAGGGGATAAAATTTTGGTTACTGGTTAATTTATTTGTTATGTTTCGTAACAATGTGCCCTTATTTTTACAAAATATTTGTTCATTAATTATAATATCATCACGACATTATGTATTTACACTAAGTGAATTTTCCACCTATACTCAAACATATTACAGTAATTTTAAAAGTATTTTAGATAAAAGAATCAAAGCACATTGGATAAAAAATACATTTTCATTTATCAGTAGATATCTCAATACGTTATTTCGTAGGTTTAATTGGTACCCGTTGGCCATCAGAAACAGGACTATAATAAGAACAAATGAATGCGTTATTGTACATTACACAATGTATTATACATAAATGTCGGCCGATATATTTATACGCAATAATATCTTTTGTTATAAGCCTTTTGTGCCCCGCTATCTGTTTTATCGCTACCTCTTTGTGCCAGAACAACTATCATGACACAACCAATTTTTTACCGACTATCCCAAAGGTCAGAGGTATAAGGTTGATTTTTGAACAGCAGCAGTTTTTTAAGCAACATTTCCTTATTGTTTTCTTCAGTGATATACCAAAAATGACAATAGATTTAAATGACTTTATTCCTGATGGTTTGTGTCCGGTACTGTCGCGTTCGAAGGCGTCTCAGTAATTTATGTAACTCTTTTTAAAATTCGTGTTAGACGTTGTTGATACAAGTGAAACAGATAGGGTCAAAGAATAATATTTGAATAATCGTGAGTCGGATCTCCGAGGGATATTTTTGTTTGGCGATGACCTTAGCTTTTGTGCTCACGAAAAGAGTTAAATGTTGGGTTGTGCTGCGTGATGTACAGTTTTGTACCTTTTTCTTTTAATTTTTAAGTTTTTTTACTAGCCGAATGTACAAAATGTATTTCAATATAACTCGTGTGAGGTCGCTGCTGTGTTCATACAACAGGAATACCTAATTTAAGTTGTAAGGTTCCTAAAAAAATGTTTGATGATTTATAGAAGTGTCTATTTTTCTTTTACTAACACGCGATCAAATACATTCATTTTAATTATACAGTTGCACCCTTTTGAGTTGAGTTTAGTTTTAACTACCTAAAATTCTGTTTTCACAGCCAAATTAAATAAAAACATTTTTTGTAATAGCAATTTTGCTGTACTCTCTAATAATTTTTATAGCTTCATTATAATTACAGGACTTTTGACACGCTTTTATTTTAGCTACCTACCTTATATTTCAATATAAAAACCTATATATAACCCAATAAAACAATTTTTAAAGAATTTATACACAGCATAATTGTACGCGTCAATTAATTATTGAAATAAATAAACAGCCGGTAAAAGATAATATTTTATTCAGCAATGCTGCTATTTACAGCTATTTACATAAAAATACACATGTTTAGCTAATCATAGTAACAATTATAGTAGTGGCCCATAAATTATATTTTACTATCCATTCTCAAATAATATCACGCTACGCTTTATGCTTTTATTCGTCGTAATCACGCGAAACTTTATAATTATTGTTTGTACAAACAATAAAATGCAGTTTGTTTTATTTTTACTGTTTAATGAGGTCTTGTTTATGGGACAGAGTAATTACTCTTACTTAGACATGGTGTACATTTTTGTTTATTATTTTTCTAATTGGAATTTCGAATTTCTTATGTTTCTAATTGAAATCTCTATTCTCGTTAGATGTTAGGATAGGTACGCGTGTTCCATCGCCATTAAAAAACATCATTTTATTAATAATGTTAGGTCCCTAGTCCTCACTGAGGACAAATAAAAAAATATAAGTAGTTGAATTTTCAATCTAAACACCATTTAACGAAAAAATATTTTCCAAAAAGAAAAAACAACTATAAAAAATATTCATAGAAAAAAATACTTACACCAATCCAATAGATCCATGAAAACACAACAAGTCCAATCACAAAGTCGTCCCACAACACAACACTAGCAAAAAAATTACCGATATTACGAATTTTCCGTGGGCGGATTTTCCGCCCAAACGCGTGCACCCTCCCTGGCAGTTGAAACGGTACTGAGGGGAGGGATACCTTCGGGACAGCTCGGGACTTCGGGAGGCTACAGACGCGCGCATCTGTACCTTAAGCTGTGTACATGTTAAGGGAGCTTTCATATGTTAGGTATCAGGTAGCCAGAATTCGAAAATGGAACAGCTGTTTCTTAAGTTTATGGCGGTTGAGAAGTGTTTTAGCTTGAATCAGCTTGAGGGTTTAAGGTGTTAAGAAGTCTTTATTAAAGATTTCCATTTCCTTTGTAAAAAGATTCGCTCACCTGAGAATTTCTAACTCTCTCAGTCCTATGTTGGAATAGGCAAGCTGGCTTTAAAAACAGACAGTAAAGTAACGAAACATGAGACTAAATAGAAATATCTATTATGTCTATAAACATTCTATGTACGAACAAACTACTTATTACAACAAAACAAATAAAACTAACAAGCCGTTCGTATTGCCCACTAAAAGAAAAAGTAACAAAAGCGAAACTAAGTTCAAGTACTAAGGCTCAAGTACTTAATTAATCGCCCGGAGAAAATCAACGGACCATAATTTTTATTGCTCTCACAAAGATAAATGCGTACATTGTGTCACATGTCGACGGTGCGAGCAATATATTTCCCGGGCAAGGAAAAATTACGCACAATAAAAACTGGAGTTCCCGAGAAATTAACGATGTTACCAGTTGACAGCAACTCAGCTTATCTGCGGCTTTTAATGGCCGGGAAAGTAACCGAATAAGTGTAGGTGTAGGTTACGCCACGTGATGCTGGACGAAATTGTTTTTTGTTGTTGTTGTCTTTCACAGCAGTAATTTCTACAGTTTCATTGCTATGAACCACTGATCTCACATGCACACACGACACCACACACCACCACGACTGAATCTGTTTTTGCGCGTCTGAATTTTTTATCTGCAAGTTTAATTGTAGCACTTTCGATTTTTATCCTGAAAAATCATTTTCTAGTTGCAGATACAGCCATAATAAAATTATGAAAACAAAAAAAAATCGTTTGGACAATACGTAGGTACATTTTCCCCAATTAAAGTGTCGTAACCTAAATCTGTTTCAGGTTTATATCTCAACATTTCCACATCACACCATTAACTGTTTTTCTTTTTTCCTAATGAAATGTTTTCCACCATTTTAATTCTTTTATTTTTTCGCTTGTGTTCTGTTTGGCCATTAGTCTTAGATATTTTGAGCGACCACAATAAGCGGATTGTGCCCTTACAATAAAAGCTTGGAATCTTTTTATCAAAACGGGAAAGTATATTCTGAAAAGAACGTTTCGAATGTTAAAGGTAAACATTTGGATTACGTAACCATTATAGAAACAAGGAAATTTTATTCTTGCAACAGCGGCAAAAATTCATCGAAATAAGTAGTTAAAATCCCCGTTTTAGCGTACGGTTCGTAATGTTCATAAATATCACTGTCGGAGGTAAGTTTTTTTTTGTGGATGATTTATCTAAATTCACCAAATCGCAGTCGCGATCTATGCTTTTAAATGTAAAATTCTTTACTCAAGGTGTAAAATAACTCAATCAAACCCAATTTAAGAAAAACATTGAAAAAAAATACTTCAAAACACACCCAGAAAATTAAATAAATATAAACCACACACCACGCTATCTGCCAAAAAGCCTTTAATACTAATAATGTGGCAATGACACAAGCGATTTCCTTTAGAGCTCTCCTACCGAACTGAACGCACTTTTGAAAACACCTCGCTGAACAACCTTACCAGACCCGTGATCATAGTTCATAACTCCCCCGTTCCGTTAAAACTGTGAATAACAAAGAGAGGAGGGGGAGGTCTACTTAAACTGGCTGTGAAATAAAAAGTGAGATACATGTGCCTCTTTAGACTATTAATCAATGTCCCCTAAAAGCCTCTGTGCTACACAAAAAATTAACGCAGTACAATTGTACGAGAGAGAACATTCTCATGTGGTCGTACCATTGTTATAAAGGCTTTTATCATACTATAGTTATGTATATTAACCGTTTTGCTAGTCCCTAATGGTCAGTCGTGGAATGAAACGGACAAGAGGCTACTTGCTTTATGGTGTCCGTTTTTGTGAACTGCTTTCAGGATTTTGAAATTAGATTTATAGGTAGTCATTTGTTTTGACCTGGTTATGTCTGGCCTTTCTTGTACAGCTATTGGTTGATGCGGTGCTTTATCTTTTCCGTGGGTAGTAAGAACGGCAAGCCATGAATTCAGGTTTTGCTATTAGTACCTAATTCTCGAATTGCAACAATCAGAATTAATGAAAATGTCAACTTGTAATTTTCTTATGAGATATTCAAGTAATTCGACTATTGTGTTGTTAATCATATTTTTTTATATTATTTAATTTAATTCAGTGGCAAAACTCCATATAGGTTACATAACCACACAAAAATAACATAAAATCATAAAAAAATGTTATAGTGTGTTAGTAACAGAATATTTGTACCTAAAATTATGTTAGTATTGTTAGTACCTATACCTAACTGATGCGTATGACTGTCCTTATATATAGACAACATATAGGCTGAATAACTTTAAAAAAAACTGTGCTGATCAATCCGTCTGCCAAGCATGGATTTGATGTTATTGTGTCTGTGTAATAAAAGTACTACACTAGTGTTTACACAACACTATCGATGAAGGAAACGGAAATAAATTTCTATTCGTTACAAGCCAGCTTGTGTTTCATTTTCTTACAGATCTCCTAGCTGTATCCATCTGTAGGTTTCGATTAGTAGGTCTACGTAAAGTGTAAAAGGAATTTAAAATTAATTGTGGCAATCCTTGACCTGCATCCTTAATGCGTATTATAAGACCAATCAGAATCGGTTTGAAACAAATGTCTAATCCATTGCTACATAAGTTCGAAATCAAATTCTGCTCAACAACGTAATGTAATGAATGTTATTGAACTGTCAAAATGAAACAAATTAGTCTAAATCAGTTACGAAAATAAGTTACGCAATTAGATAGCTGTTATAAGTGTTGTTCCACTGAAATAAACTTTTCTCATCAAAAGTGATGTAAACAGTGCTATCATAATTTAAGAATTCTTTTCTCCGATTGAGGAGTCTCACTAAGTTACAAAAATAACTACTGAAGAATTAACCTTTTCATTGGATATAAAAAGCTCCTCCTCTGTTCCAATAATGTTAAAACGGTGCGGGTGGATTACGTTTCGACATCACAATGACATTTAATCCATTTACTTAGTCCCGAACGTTCTAGACTGTGCACTGTAGAAATTTTGATCAGTAAGTGGATACCTAAAATAGATAGGTATTTTAGGCTACCCGTTTTACGTAGGTAGTTGCTGTCAGACCTTTAACTTTCTGAGATCAATAGGGTCAGGTATTTTACGTAAAGATTGGAAACGTAAGACATTTTTACTAGACGCTCACTGTCGGGGGCCTAGCCCCGATAGTGAGCGTCTAGTAAGAAAAATATGAAAAAAGCAGGTGCCGACTGACTGCCCTTTGGTTTTCATACATTTTCACAGTTGGTTGACGGCTTTATAATTATTTATCTATTTAATGGTGCAGGATAGCCTTTACCAGAAGTGGTCATCGTATCAGCAGATTCAATATCATCACAATTGTGCCGGATTACACCAGTTCGGCGTGGACTTGGTACCACAGCGATGCGGTTCCCCTGACGGGGCCCTTCTGTCATCAGAAGACAGCCGCCACGACCATCAATGCGACGCTCTGGTAGAGTGACTGTCAGCATCTCAGCAGTCAGTGTCACTCTTATACGACCTTTTCGGTGATTCTATTAACTTCGAAACAAAACGGGACGGCGTCACTTGCTGCAGCGCCATCATATTTATAAAACTCGGTTTATAGAACGTGGGAGACTAAAAATATTTTATGTAAAGACTTTGTAGGCACCTATAAGAAGAAAGGACCCCGGTTAAGCTTTGGTTAAGTTAAACTATGCACCTCAGTGGTTTCCTTTTAGTATCTATTCGCCATAAATTAGATATACGCTTCATAGACGCTTTAATTTTCACCCTGGTATTTAGCTTAGGTTAGGCTGGAAGCCGACCCCAACATAGATGAGAAAAGGCTAAACAGATGATGATGACTAAATTCAGGTCCAGTTGAAAAACAGTATCAGGCACTATTTGTCTGGCATTTTTGCTGAACTGGGCCTTTTTGGCTCAGCCGTGATGCACACTTTCCTGCTAATTTCATAGGTCACACTTTACTCTTTTTTTTTGCCTGCTGTATACTATTTATAGCAATATTTGGTATATACGGAACCCTTGGCCGGATTTTTAACTCTTACCTATATTATAACTAACTCATTAAAATGATAAGATGATAACCCTCCAAAACTCAAGTTTAAATGCACAAATATATTCCGCTCAGCACAAATAGTATGTAAACGGGTGCTTCATTTTGGATATAAAGCGAAGTGGAATAAGCCCTAGTCGGCGGTCGCAAGCCTATCCCCATTACGATGTCTGGCGGGACAACGCTGCCAGAAAACCGCCGCTTTAGACAACTCTATATGTAAACGAAAATGTCTCGGGAAAATTATTTAGAAACAAGATTTTTTTTTCATATTTTTGTCCGTTTTTCCAGTTAGCTAGCTTTAATTTAAAACAACAGCAATTAAAATATTCAGTCAGCCAAATTACACATTTAGCATAATTATAGTGTGACAATTGTATGAAATGAGTCTAACCCTTAAAGTCATGTATCATAACCATGATCATAGATCTATGATCAAATATATAATGAAATCATAAAATAGACATAATTATGGATAATTCATGAGCTTCGTAGATGGGTAAATGATAATTATATTATGATAGTTATACCCATAATATTATGTATATTTTACCATTTTAATGTATCTATGATCATAGATATGATAGTGTAATACCTACCCTAAGTTATGGTAAGACTCATTTCATACAACTAGCAAAGATGATGTGATTTGAATAAACAAACTAAATTCAGTTTGTAGTCAATTACTTACTCAAGTCTCTGTAACAATGAATTTCTCTAACCTTACCTTGATAAATTCAGATATTTTTCATTTTATACTGTTCACTTTTACAATATATTAATGGTTACTGAATGATAATATTGAACGGCTGAAAAAACGAAATCACAATTCGAAAAAGTTATCGAGGCAAAACATTAACGCAAACGCGCACGTTAATGTAAAATACCGAATAAAAATGTTAATGGAAAACGTTCGTAAAGATAACAAAAGATTTATGATAACCAAACAGGCAAAATAAGAATGGATTGAGTTTGGAACCGTAACCAGACTTGTGGAATGTAATTTTGTGAATAGTTAAGTCGTTTGGTTTGTGTAATCTGATGGGCGGTGGCTAGAAGATGGCCTATTATTTTGTGTATTTGTATTTGTGTATCTTAATTTGGCAACTTTTCATTTGAATTGTTTGTTAAAAAAAACGCGCACTGTTATATGCGGTTATTAGAAAATAATTGTTCAAAAATTTATGCTATTATACAAAAAATCAATCTAGCCTTTTCCCCAACTATGTCGGTGTATGGTATTATACACAAGATCGTAGATGTCACAAATATGATTTTAATGGTAGGATTTATGAATAAAAAGTTTAAAAGTCTACAAACAATTATGGTCTAGACATAGGCTTCTCTGGTTTCAATATTTTAGCCGGTACTGCGATGCAGTTACTCAAAATGGTCAGTTTACCAAAGACATGGGAGGCTAGTTGACAAGATTTTTAATTTTGACCGCTCCTACGTTCAGCTGGATTACTTTTCCTTCTGCTAGCTTAGTAAAAACTTCTTTGGTTTTTATAAATCAAGACATAGACGATTTGAAAATGTAAAACTTAGCCCTCAGCACGTCACACTTATCCCTTTAAAATAAACCTTTACAAAATAACAAAAGCACATCACCCGCCCCTTAAATCTTTTATCACAGAACGAAGGGTTTAACTAATTAATAATGTGTACACTTAAAAACAGAACTCGTCTAAAAGGACCAAAGTTTCCGAACTCGCCTATAATCCATCCCGGGCCGTCGAAGCCCGAAAAAGTGTTGCCAACCGTTGAAAATTGGGATTACAGCTGTAAGCTGGGAATAATGCAGGCGAATATACTGCGCTCTGACAATGTATCGACGCGAGGATTGCCATTGTTAAATCGCTTTTAAATGATGTATGAGATACGATAAACGAAGTATGAAATATGCTTTGATGTTAAATCGGGATGTATTGGTTGTATTTTTTCGGCAAAAGACTTTGCAGGATCAGGATAAACGTTTCTTAAGACTAGGTACTGCAATTGGTCTGATAAATGCAAAAACATCAAAGCATTCAAGTGCGTTCAGGTTACAAGAAAAACCGGCCAAGTGCGAGTCGGACTCGCGCACGAAGGGTTCCGTACCATTATCTATAAAAATGCCAAAAAAGTCACGTTTGTTGTATGGGAGCCCCCTTAAATATTTATTTTATTCTGTTTTTTAGTTTATTTGTTGTTGTAGCGGCAACAGAAATACATCATCTATGGAAATTTCAACTGTCTAACTATCACGGTTCATGAGATACAGCCTGGTGACAGACGGACAGACAGACAGCGGAGTCTTAGTAATAGGATCCCGTTTTACCCTTTGGGTACGGAACCCTAAATACCGCAATATATGAATAATACATAATTAATAATAGGTATTTAGATCCAGCAAAAACCAATAATCCCTCTAGTGTTCTAATCAGCATTAAATTCAAATTTCCACACAACCATTATAACAAAGCTAAAAGCATTCCAAATGAACAATTTTACAACTCACTTTAGGTACCTACTCAAAAACATTTCATATAGAAAGTTAATACAATTATAACGTTATTACATAACTGTACAACACATTATGTATTATCTATACCTCGCTCATCTCACGTCTGCAATTAAATTTTGAATCCCCCTGTTTATAAGTTTGAAGTACCACCTACACGCTGGAAGGTGAAAACTCGATACAAATTGCGTTAAAATGTAATAGAACTCGTTTCCCGTAAAAGTTTCCATCAGATTACGACGCAAATTCAATATTTAAGATTGATTTGGGCAGATGCCTGACGGGCAACGTCTTTCAAAAAGGGCAAATGCGTTTATGTGTGTGTTATATCACGTATCTGTTTTTGAATTGATTTTTAACCGACTTCTTCAAAAAGGTTCTTCAAAACCGACTTCTCAATTCGTCTGCATGTTTTTTTTTTTTTTTTTTTGTATGTGTTGTTACGCGATTACTCCGCCAATTATGAATCGATTTTGATGATTCTTTTTTTGTTTGGTAGGTCATGCTTCCGAGGTGGTCCCATATAAATTTTATTAACTTTGCTTGCGTAATTTTTGAGTTAGCTTCAATATTACGTATTTTTCCCACTTAGTTTATCTAGACGATATCCTGTTTGACTCCTTCACTGTTATTTACATAGCAGGTAGTGGTATTCGTATTTGTGTGGGGTAGGTACCACAACTAAAAAGTGAAAAATAAAAACTTTTCACAAAAAAAACAACAACCGACTTCCAAAAAAAACACAAAAAAAGTGAAAAATAACTTTAATTTCGGAAGTCGGTGGCTAAAAACGGAAATTGAAAAGCAAAGACACCGACTTCCGAAATTAAAGTTATTTTTCACTTTTTTAGTGTTTTTTTTGGAAGTCGGTTGTTTTTTTTTTTGTAAAAAGTTTTTATTTGGTTCTAATATCCGATGTTCTAGGGAATGTGGACCAAGTTGTAGTATTTAAATATGTTAAAATATTAATTTATTCACGGCATATCTTTTCTACCTGAGTTAGGCTTTACGAGTTAGCAGAACTTTACATTTTACTTTGTAAAAGAGGCATTTGTTAGTTTGTTGCCATAGATATTCATCTATGGCAACATACTCACATAGAGAGAAGCGATTAACGTCGAATTTTGAGCTTTTATAGTAAATTAGGTACTATTTTCCAAGTAAATAGAATCATTTACGTTCTCTGAAAAAATACGTCTATCATACGACCTCCATAAAAGATAACAGCTTAAACATAATACAGTATCTGCCTCATATTCTATTACAGGCTGTTTGGAGCCATTAGGGTCCTCATTTTAAAAGTATAATGTACCAAAATTCTCAGTCAATTAAGCATTCTGCTTGGAAAATAGTCCAGCCTTTGTTAACATTGTAAGCGAGACGAATGTAAAAGCATTTTTACGACATGACCCAAAACCCTAAGAAAATGAAAGGAAAAAATAAAACGAATTTCATACTTAAACTTAGTGAAGGGAATCGTATAAATACGGGTTTCGGAATCGAGCCAACTCGAATGCTAATTTCAAATCAGGACTTGGAAATCTAGCCAGCTTACATTTAAACGGATCGCTAAGTTCACGAACCTAGACTAGAATTGAGTATAGTGTCCCGTATCTGATTGAAAAAAGTTTTATCGTATCAGATTTAAAAAGAAACTTATTTTCGTCATTTATATTTTTTCAGACAGTCTTCAATAAAACAAATCACATCATCAATACCAACTTTTTCGTCTTTCTAGATTTCAAATTATACTTTCAAGAAACGATTGTATCGAGTCAATTCGATTCTCTCTTCCCTTCGCTTCCCTACTTGAACTCTTGGAAATTTGCATGATATTACAGCTCATCTGCCTCGCGAGCCTGCCTTGCGAGGCTTGTGTACAGCGGTAAACGATCCGAAACAGAAATTTGAATTTTTTCCTTTGAATTACTGAAGATTTGCTAATTAGATCGACGGTATTTCTGTACGGAAATCTTTTTTAAACTGATTTGTGCTTAATGGTATCTCGCTCGGTATTTCGTATTCAAAAATATTCTGTGCGGCTTTGTTTTGTTGAATGAATATGAAACTTAGCTAGAATCTTTCTTTTGTATATTAAAGACCAATTTTTTAGGGTCTTACTACAAAAACTTAGACACTTGTTCAACGTGTGTCTAATATCAATCTTACATCAAATTCCATACATAAATGTCGTGTTTAAAAGGTGTTTAGGCTAAACAAATGTTAAAAACAGTTTTGTGTATTAAGGTTTATGTTCACTTTTGTCCTAAACTATGAAAAACTTATGAAATCAATTCCTAGAAAGCAAGAAGTTTTAAAAGAGGAAAGATCCTTCAATCCTTTCGCTTCAACCCCTGCACGCACACAGTGAAAACTGTCCCTATATATTGTATATAGTTCTTGGCCACTAGCTTGCCAACTCCCTCGACAAATGAAGCGTGTCATCACAGTTTGTACATCCCGCCACCCACACATATACACACATTCTAATTCCCCATTCTTTTTGTGTGTAAACGCCCCGAAGCGTCCAATTTACAGAAAAAGAATCCCACAAACACAGTGTTTCCCGCTTCAGATCACACCATGCACTATTTGAATTTTCTCCCAAGGGAGGGTGGAATCAATTTAAATTTTAACTCACACTTAATACACCCTTGTTTGGTGTCTAAGTGGTGTGTTTGAGGCACCCTCTGTTTGGAACGAATAATAAGTTGGGAAGACAACGCCGGTGAAATAGTCCAAACGAAAATTCTTTGCGGTGCTGCTGGTATTTGTTTGTGGAGACAGAACTAAACTATGCTACATATATACGTGCAGTGTGCTATAACATTGCATTTCCAACGATTTAGTTACCTAGTTTATTTTTTAATCTCGTAGACTAATTTGACAGGTGCAAATGTCAAACTTCAAATTGAAAAAACAAACAACAATCACTTGAAATGTCAAATTAGTCTACGGGATTAAAAAACTGAATTTATGTAGTGAAGTAGGGTTTGGATCGAGGAACATTGAGGATATATGCGGAATGAATTCGAAATGTAGCTATAATGAAAATAAAAAAACCGGCCAAGTGCGAGTCGGACTCGCGCACGAAGGGTTCCGTACCATTATCTATAAAACGGCAAAAAAATTATGTCTGTTGTATGGGAGCCCCCCTTAAATATTTGTTTTATTTTAATTTAAGGATTTATTTTTAAAGTGACAACTAAATATTACAAAACTGGTATTCAGCTGCATCCGGTTAGACTGGAAGCCGACCCCAAGATAGTTGGGAAAAAGGCTAGGCAGATTGATTGATATAAATAAATATTTAGTGAATATTTCAAGCGTCTGTTGCCGTTATCAATATCGAGCAAAAACGAGAAAAAAAAATCACGTTTGTTGTATGGGAGCCCCCTTAAATATTTATTTTATTCTGTTTTTAGTAGTTGTTATAGCGGCAACAGAAATACATCATCTGTGAAAATTTCAACTGTCTAACTATCACGGTTCATGAGATACAGCCTGGTGACAGACGGACAGACAGACAGCGGAACATTAGTAATAGGGTCCCGTTTTACCCTTTGGGTACGGAACCCTAAAAACGACACAAAATCACTCATAAAAACATCTAGATAGGTTATATCTAGTTCACGGACAGTACACAAATTCTGAACTGCACTATCAGTTCATACACATCACATTATATCCATTCTACATACACAACCCATTCATTAGACAGACATCCGCCATTTTGAATGCATATAAACATCAACCCAGTTTCCCGTTAAAAGATCGCTGGAATATCAACGGAGTATTCACTAAACTGTTATGTTGCTAGCATGCATTGCAATCAACGAACGAATAAGCAAAGTCCAAATAGAAATAGTGAATTTCCCAAGTATTCTGCCAACTTGGCTTGCTGTCTCATTTTCTTAGATGACCTCTATGTATTGTGTAATGAAAATGTTGGGATTAAAGTTTTGGTGCGTTTTGTACTGACCCTGGACTGAATTTAAACGTTTCTTTTGAAGTCCGATTATTATTATTTGAAAGCGATCCTTACCATGTATTTGTTGGTGGTTACACCCTGATCTGATTATCATGCGCTTGAAGCTTTTGCCTCAAATGTTATTGTTATTTTTTAACCGACTTCTTCAAAAAGGAGGAGGTTCTCAATTCGTCTGTATGTTTTTTTTTTTTGTTTTTTTGTTACGCGATTACTCCGCCAATTAAGAATCGATTTTGATGATTGTTTTTTGTTTGGTAGGTCATGCTTCAGAGGTGGTTCCATATAAATTTGATTAACTTTGCTTGCGTAGTTTTTGAGTTAGCTTCAATATTACGTATTTTTTCCACTTAGTGTATGTAGACGATATATTCTTTGACTCCGTCACTGTTATTTACATAGCAGGTAGTGGTATTCGAATTTGTGTGGGGTAGGTACCACAACTAAAAAGTGAAAAATAAAAACTTTTTACAAAAAAAAAACACTAAGTCGATTGATTTTTTTTTGTAAAAAGTTTTTTCTTAAGTTTAAAATCCTTTTCAATCGGATCATAACGTTTTCACCGTCTTTTTAATAATCCTGCATATGTTTTTTACAGAAACAAACTAGAAAGCATTTAGTCTTTGTCTTAAATTAATTATCATATCTCACGTATCAGGGACTCACTTAAGTGCCCCTGGGCTTCGCCTCGGCCCACATTTTCGCGATAGACCATCAATACCCCTGTTGCAAGCCGCGACAGTAATGTACTATTGCATTAACATTAAAACAACTTGACAAGACAATTATTTGATTTTATGTTTAAGGCCATATTGTAAAGAAAGTTCAAGTAATAAAAGTTGTTTTAAGACCAAGAATACACCTTATCTTCATTATTTTACTCCCATTAATTAACTTCCCACTTAGACGTTTAATTGCTCGCTAATTGAGCCGATATAAAAACTTCACTCAACGCCACGCATTCTGATAAATACAATTACTTTATGGAAGTTAAATTAATGTGGTTTCTGAGTACGAGTTCATTAGGCGAACAAGAGACAATTATTTGTGTGACAGTTATTAGAAATTATTTTTTGATAAATTGAAGTCAGTGTGAGCTGGCCGGCGCTAATTTATAGAGAGGGTAATAAGGTGTGGCTTGAAATAAACGGTGATTTAAAAAAATATGCTCTTGATCACCATCAAATATACAATATTTGACAAATTAAAAACTAGTTTTCTACTGCACAAAAAGGATGTGGCTTCAGATACAGGGTGTCTGGTAATTAGTTTCTGATACTTAAACGCGTGACTTTACTCATCATTATGTATAGTCACGTGTTTAATTATCATGTTTAGTTACCAGACACCCTGTACCTATATAACATAAATCATGAAAATTACAAAAAAAATAAAAAATAAGTTATTTCACATTCGTTTTAATTTATTTTAGGCCCAAGTCCCAAAAGACCTAAATAACATGCATTAAATTTAATTTATTTTACAAAACACCATTTTCCCTCGTGTCTTCTGTATCAACTTGATACATTCATCAAATTTCCTTGCAAAGCCGGTTAGGCACATAATTCGCTCGTTCAATTTACCATGGTAATTCGCCATTGAAGTGAGAATGGCCCATGAATGCAGGCGGAGGCGCTCTGCAATTGCCCCGAGTTGTTTAGCATAATACGGTCATACTGTTATGTACAAAAGGCCCGGATCGAGAGGCGACTTAAATTACTACTGGAGAAAAACGTTGGAGTAAAATTCGAGAAAATTTTCAGGATGAAGATGAATGTTGTGCGAGATTTTTATTAAGTTCGTTGTAAACCAGACCTTTTAATCCTAAATTAACAATGTCTAAAACACATCCAATTTCTTTAAATCGTAGCTCCATTCTATGCAATTATTTATAAGATTGAATTTTATAAAGGTCGTTGAGCATGAATGGTTTCGCTAAGAGCCATTCTATGTAGGTACTTATCTACCATTAGGCTCCGCAGAATTTCTAAACCTAAGTACCTTATTATGAAATTCTTATCTGTCAGTCTGCATGACCTTCCCACATAAATGAACGCAGCCTTTAAGTCAAATGAACGCAGAAATAAGCCAACAATTCTCCCACAAGCCATAAGAATACAGTTATAATAACAATGATAGCATTTTGAGAAGCTAATGGCCACTTAAATGCCGTGTGCAGGTGCTCGACTATTTATTTATTCAGAATTTAACCCGTTAGACTGTGTGTGCAGTCGCGAGTAATGTCGTGGGAGGAGCCTTGTTTTCATTATAGTCAAGTTCTGGTGTTTTCTTTTGCGTCATTATTATAATTTACGCCCTCACGTTTTATGGAGGAGACGGTTTTGAAGTTTAGTGTGAGTGTTGTAAGGCTCGGTTCAGATGATATGGCTCTCATTTTATCAGTGGAAATCATCATATATTAATGTCATTACTTAGAGCTCGATATAATAACCGCGCCGCGATTTTAATACTTATATTTCGCATTTGTTTAGGTGTATTTTTAGAGAAAGGAAGAGCAGTTTGTGGAACAGTTCCACAGTAATTACCCGTCATTTTTATACGAAGTCTACGGGAGAATTGTGTAAAAGTTTTCTTCGATGGCAGCACCCGTAACGTTTGATAGCAATTTATGGTTTAAAAGCCATTGCTAAATCAAGTTACAGGTTTTTTATCTTTAAATAAAATGTTTTCTCACTAGAAATTCACGATAAGTAGGTATTGGAATTCCTGCATTCAAACAGAAACAACGATTCTATCGTTAAAATCTTTTCTACAATTCGGAACAGCGAACCGATTCAAAGACAACAGAAAAAAAACAGATATTCAAACGAATTTACGAGCTACACTATAAGTTAGCTGGGAGCGGTTCTGCCTCGTTCACACTTGTTTCCTGATCATTCCATTTATCAGATAGATCCGGTACACGGAACACTACTTCGCAGGTAAGTGTGAGAAGTGCCTTAGGACACATTGGAGTCCTGCTTTGTATAGACGGGCGGGGAAAAAACCGATTCGATTTTGTTTTCGAATTCTCTGAGGACGGTTTTAAAAGTGGGTAAGTAACTGTCAAATTCTAATGCTGTTTGCGCTGTGATTGGTTGAGACAGGCGAGTTGAAAATGGAATGATTTTTGAATTTTAGTGCATTGGAAATTGTTGATAGAGTTAATATTATTCAGAAAACTTTGAACAAGAATTTTCTATATAAAAATATCGTGCAGCTTTTCTAAAAATATCGTGCAGCTTTTCACAACTTTCTTGGTTAGCGATAAGGAATTTGTTCTAGGATATTAATTAAATTATAAACTTATGTCCTGTTCAATACATTTTTAACCGACAAAAAAAGGAACCTTCTCCAGGTTCTCAAGTCGAAGCGATTTTGTTTTTTAAATAAATAATGTTACAATTTTACTCTGTACTAAAATAAGTATCGCACGTCTACATCTTTATCGCAATCAACTTTATTTCGATAAGAGAAGCGTTCATTTAAAGCTGTTACTGTTGTTAGGAGATAAAAGATCACGAAGTAGATAAGTTTAAACTGCCTGATAAGTATTATAAAAGAGGTAAGATTGGAAATAATACAGCTCAGTAAGTTTTTTGGAATTATTTATTCTTTCCACGGTTATTACGAAAGCTTGAATTTTCTTTGAACTGTTTAGTCGGAAACTGATCTCGGTCGAAGAAGTTCTGGAAGTATCAAGATCTGATCGGCCTCTGGTCTAGCTACAACAGATCCTGAGGTCCAGGTCCAGGAAGAGGACCCTGGGTTGGAAAAGTGTTATTGAGTTCTCCATTACGAAATTCTTCTCCTAGTCTAGATTTGTGCCTGAAGAATTTCAATGAGCTCGTCCCCACCACATGGTGACCTAGATTGGCGAATTATGGATGTGCTATTTACTTACTATTCCTACCTAACCCTTGCAGTATGTGCTGTTGATGATGATGATAATGATGTTATCTAGCAGATTGCGGCCACAGCGACAGCATTCGATGACTTCTCAGGGTGGTTGAGAGCTTAGATGAGCTTTGATGTGTATTATTCTGAGAGGAGCTCGTGGCTAAGTAATAACAGCCGCACGGGTTGATCCATCAGGTTAAGCTACGCTTGCCGGGGTTGGTCCGTGGATGGGTGACCATCTTTACATACCGAGACTCCTCCGTGCCTCGGAAAGCACCTTAAGCCGTTGTTCCCGGCTGTCATTTGTATACCTTTGACAGTTGTTACGGGTTGTCAGAAGCCCGAAAGTCTGACAACCAGTCTTACCAAGGGGTATATGTTGTTATTGGGTTGTGGAGGTCAGAGAGGCAGTCGCTCCATGTAAAATACTGGTATTCAGCTGCATCCTGTTAGACTGGAAGCCGACCCCAACATTGTTGGGAAAAGGCTAGGCAGGCAGAAGATATATCTATTATTCTGAGCGATAGCCGTTTTCCGTGAATATGACGTATATTTTCCCCCGAATTGTTCATTTCGTGTTCGTGTTTTTTCTTTAAATTAAATTAAATTAAAATCATTTATTTCAGGTACCTTAACCCATATCAGAAATCATCAAAATAATAATAATAATACAAAATAATCAAAATACATACGAAATAATCAAATTCATTATACAATCAACATTATCATTACAATAGCCTCTTATGATGTGCGACATTATATGTAACTTGTCTGTTACAGCAGTGTCGCAAATAAAGACAGTCCACCCTATTTGCTATCATATTCAACTGTTGTTGTTCTTTGCATCATGTTTTACCACAAATAAACGTATTTTCTTTCTGTACGTGCTGCTCTTTCATCAGTCAAGTGATTAGCATTTATCCAAAGACCTAGAAACTTCGAGCTCAAAGCTGAGTAGCTGTAATGAGCTCAGGAATATCTACTATTTACTAATTTTGAGTTTTATGGCGCGGCCTTCTAAAGGTCTCGCGACAGACAAGGGACTAACTCTAGCTTCATCTTTCTGACTAACCGACCCCTTGACGATTCAAAAGTGCCTGTAATTAGTTTATTTGAAACAAATGCTTTGAGTTTGAGTTGATTTTAAATACTCTTCATCATTAGTTAGTTGTAATGTTTTTTTTCTTGTGTGATGTGTAATGTGTACTAAATAAAATTTTTTTTTTTCATTCTTTCTTCATCATAAATTATCGATCTTTCCGGCAAACCCTTCTCACACAGTTAGGTCAAGGATGTACATAATGTAGGCTGTCGTCAACATATCGTGCCTCCAGGGATTCCTTCCAAGTGTCTAGGATTACATGATTACTGAAGTAAGTAGATATTTCGCGGATCGTATTATGTTAATATTATGTTGCTTATGAATTTATGTGAAGTCGTAGGAGTCGTCAGGAGCCCGAAGTCTGACAACCAGTCTAACCAAGGGGTATCGTATTACCCAGTTACTGGGTTGTGGAGGTCAGATAGGCAGTCGCTTTAGGTTAGACTGGAAGCCGACCCCAACATAGTTGGGAAAAGGCTAGGCAGATTGTTTGATGAATTTATGTGAAAATGTATTTTGTGGGAGACTAGTTACTGTTATAATGAAGACAGAGTGAGTTGCCAAGAGTAAATATGTTGAATTTTTTACTATAGCATCTTTTGATCCTTTCAATCTCAACTATGGTGCTTTACCATGGTTTTAATAAGAGTGGGTTTACGTTACGCCAACAGAGCAACGGGGGTTCGACTTCAAAGTTTCTCCTTCGCAGGACCATGCCTTAGCGGGTTGACTACTACCAGTTGTATTGTAACAATTAGTTAAGATATTATGTGTCTCAAGAGAGTGGAAGAAGCGAGAAAAAGAGTATAAACTGTAGATCCAACAGTTTGACAATTTTTTGTGTTCGTTAACAGCTACATTAGTTTAAAAACTGTGTTGCAGCCAGTAGCGTCCACCTCCAAGAGAGGAGACGTTGGCGTTCCGACATTTATAATAATTATACTAAATACAAAAAAAAAACAATTAAAAATTGTTATAAAAGAACCTAAAGTAAGAGTAGGTACATTAAATATTTAACTTAATTTTTTTTTAAATATAATTACACTTACATTTAATTACTAACATTTATTAAAATTAAAACAATTTTTTTTAATTTAAAAAGTACAATTTTTTTTTCAAAATAGTAGCGCACAACGCACTAATTATAAAATTCTGGCAAGTACAATGTAGATGAGATTCTCTTGTGTCAAACCAAGTCTTTGAAAAGTTTGTAAAGTGTAACTATGTAGTGCCACTTGCCAGTTTGTCAGCTTGCCAGCGCATACTTTATCTTTTAGTACAACAGAAATCTTGTAGTAATACTTATTGTTTTCTTTATCCCTTTACTAAGAAATCTTAGGTAGGTATACTCAATTTCTTATTCCATATTATTCTTGCATGTGACATATTAAATAGGTATATCATCATATTGCTTGACGAGTACTAAATTATAATCCTAACTTAATATTATAAATAAGAAAGTGAGTTTGTTTGTTTTTCACGCTGTCACTATAAAACGGCTGTACGGATTTGGATGCACATGCGTAGACCTGGAATAGAACATAAGATACTTTTTATCCTGATATTCCCACGGGATCGAAACTTACGTGGGTGAACCCGTCGGGCATATTTGAACCATTTAAATAAGCCTTATTATAAAACTTTAGAACCATATAATTTGAAATTTCTCTTAAACGGAGATTAATACATTCATCAGTTGCTGAAGGCTCTCGGTTTACGTCGGAAAGTCGATTCATTATTCTGACGAAGACGTATGGCTTTTGAATAATCCGATGATGATTATGAGATGCGAAAATATATTTAGACGAGCTCTCTAAGGCTCATGATAACACTACCTACTCTAAAGATTTTTTGTTTTTATTTTTTTTGTTAATACCAACTTAAACTTATTGCTTAGTAATTACACGACTATTACGTCTTCAAGCAAAATTATTGTTGTTATTATTTTGTTTGTCTTTAACAGATCGCTTTTAGCGATAAGACAGCCCATTGTGTTACCCAATGTAAAATGTCTACATTTATATCTGTAATTCATAATGGTGTACATAACAAAGAGTACCTACTATATTCTTCTACTTTTTGCCCGCGGCTTCGCCCGCCTGGATGTCCGATATTGTCCCACGGGAACGTACTACCGGGATACTTAAGAGATGCTGGGTTTACTATACAAACTTTAATCCCCTATGGATTATTCTTGAAACAAAATGTAGCCCAGGATGCCATATATCTCCTTGCCAAAGTTTGTCGAAATCCTTTCATTGGTTTAGGCGTGAAAAGATAACATATAGACAGACAGAGTAACTTTCCAATTTATAATAATTATGGAAGTATGGATTTGGATGGATAGTATGGATGGATTACAAACTTAATCAATATGGTTCAGTTATGCTGCTAAGGGTGCAATAGACAGTTTTATAGAATTTGTAATGCCCACTGTTGAGTATTGGCTATGGCTTACAGCCATGATTTTATGTTTTTTTTTTTTTTGATGGAACCTATCCAACTCGTCCCGCTATCTGCTGCGTGGTCTGCCGCGACTCCGTCTCACTGTCTCAGGGCACCAGTTCTGTGCTATTTGGGCCCATGGTTTGTCCGGCATGCGGCAGACGTGTCCTACCCTTCCCATTTAAGTTGAGCAGCCTTTTGAGCCACGTCAGCTATCTTTTTTTTTGGAGCGCAGTATTGTGTTACGAACATGATCCGTTAATTTAACAAATAGTATACTGCGCTCCATTGCTCGTTGGCAGACCTTGAGTTTGGACTTCTGGATGTTAGTCAAAGACCAAGTCTGTGCACCATAGGTTAAGACGGGAAGAATACACATGTCCATGAGCCTGCGGTTCAGTGCCATAGACAAATCACCCTTAAATAGTTCCTTCACGTTTATTATCTTTTTAAATTGCATATTTCGGATTCTAATAAACTCGCAACTTGTAAAGATGCAAGACACATCAACGCTTTACAACTCAAATATGATAATCCAGCAAAACCGAACAACTGTTTCATAACATCGAACCACAAAAAACAAAAAACATCCTACGATAAAACCGAACAGCATCTTTGTTTCCACCATCAAAATATGATCCATTAATAAAAATAAACCGAGGTTTCTCGTAAAAATTCAGATAGATATAAAACAAGAAAATAAAATTCATGCCGAAGCGTTTCTTTTATCATGAGCCATTCAGTATTACGAGTAAAATAAACCGCAGTACGAACTGTGGAAGACAAAAAGCCTCTTTCATTAGTACCCGAGAAAAATCTGTTTTTTTTTATTCGAAACGACAAAAGTTTTCAGCCCTTACAGTTTGCGTCTATAAATCACTTTAATTTATAGAGACGAAAGCGAGGAACACTCTAAGTTTCGGAATTACGAGGTTGCTATTAAGGTTGACAAATGTTACTTTGGAACGACATACGCCCTGGAAGTTGTTTTATTAATTGGTTACTTTTAAAATTGACGCGGATTTGTTGAGCGACAAAGTTTTGGCATCAATTTCCGTTATAAATAGGTGTTGTCGTAATTATAATCGTTATTGTAATTGGAGTTTTGTACTTTTGTGAGAAAAAGGAATGACAGCATTTATTTTCTAGACGGGGCAAAAAAAGAATTATGATTATATTCGCCTTGTAGTATGGTTAGGACAAATTGCAGTCTTACGTGATATATTTACCTATCTGTACGTAAAATAAAAGGATTTCTCGACCAATCCGCGTTATTCAGTATGTCGGAAATAAGTTACTGAGTTGACTAATCGGGACGCCAGCGCTGTCTAGCGGCGTTCGACAGAGTCTACAAGATACCGCTCGACCATAAGCGGAGTTTGTCAGTGGCTTTCGACCTTTTTTTTTGGGTGGGAAATCATCATATGACTTCTCCCGCTCTGGGCGGAGCGGAAGGGCGTGTCAGACTCTTACTGACTAAAACCCACCCGTGTTCCTTCGGTTGCCTGTTGCCAGGGTCCCGGTATCCCTTTCGGACTATTCCGCAACCCTGGCAGGCATCGGTCCTAACGGACCCCGTCAGGTGTGCTGACATCTCTTTGAGGCGCGCGTGGAACACGACGCGCCATCGACCCGGGCCTGGTCCTTATCGGACGGCGAGCTACCCATTGCTCGCCGTCCGCAAGCCCGCGCCTATGGTGGCCGGGAATCCGCCTGGGATTCCCGACGCCCAGGGTGTCTCCAGCGGCGGCGGTTAGGGGCGTGAGGGCGCAGGCTTTGCCTCTCCCTCACGCGTTCCGCCTCCTCCTTCGCGAGCATCACTGCTTCGCAGAAGGAGGTGACCGCCTCCCATGCCCTCTCGCTCCGTACCATGGCCTGGACCAGGGCCGGACGCGAGAGGTCAGTGCCGCCAATCGCCTCCACGAGGACACGGCGGTGCTCCGCCCAAGCAGGGCACACCTCCACCGTATGCTCCACCGTGTCCTCCGGACGATCCGCACAGTGGTGACACCCGGGCGTTTCCTCCCGCCTAATCCTGCACAGGTACCTCCCGAAGCTGCCATGTCCGGTGAGGACCTGCGTCAGGCGGAAGGTGAGGACGCCGTGGCGCCTCTCCAGAGTGGCTTTCGACCTGTGAACACGTTTAGAAACTGTCGCATGTTCCGTATAGTTTTGTCGTGTACCTACAGTGTGTGAATTGCTAGTGTGATTAATTTGGTAATAAATTAAATTTGAAAATTATTTGAACTGCAAACGGTTTTTCTTTTGCGCCATATTTTAATTACTGTGGGCGTACTATGGGTTACCACAGTACGCCCACAGTAATTAAAATATGGCTGATAATAACGAAAGAGACACCTACTCCGTCAAGTATAAACACTTTTCGGCATATCGTCGTCCAGCAGTGGGTAGCTAGTATTAATTAGGACTAATGGAAAATCAAAAAGCTTGAACAACTCAAAGTAATTACAAAAATCTTTCCATCCCAAACAAAAAATCATTTACTCTTGGTTAATCGAAAAGTTGCAATTCACTTTTTTCCTCTCGAAAATGTCGTGAAACTCAAACAAATCAAGCGAAGCACTTAGAGCAAGCTTTGACTTTTTACTCCGAAGACGTCAAACTTTAATTGTTCGCCGGTCTTGTTACGTTAACCTGATTCCAAGTTTCTTTTGTGAGAGCTCCGGGATGTGTAATTTAAAAGTAACAACGTAGAGTACTTGTGTGTTTCTTTTTCCAGTGTTTTTTAACTTATTTACTTACGTAACTGTTGAGCTTGTTGCATAATGGGAGATAGCAGAATTCGTATCAGACTCACAAATCGTTTCAGAAGGACCTCTATTAACACATTTTCTGTCTTCAAAACCGTGCATAATTTTGAGTTACTTTTCAAAGCCGTACATTGTATGTAAACAATGTATTTTCTTGCATATAAACAATTTGAATTTGAATTTATGGTATAGGCTCTTGATGCCCGGTAGACCATTGCAACTAACTATCTTCCACTTTTGACATTTGGAAAGTTCTTTTATTCATTTCATTTTCATTAATTGGAAAGTACATTTCGTACAATGGTACTGTAGTATTATAATATTTATTAATAGTTACGCACAACATTTTTGGATTAAAGAATTAATAAAAAAAAATGCATTTGATTTCAAACAATACCAGCAGATCTAATCTGTAAAAATCTCACCGTGAAAACGTTGGTGACGTGTGCTTGAAGTGTCGTTCCACCTGCTGCTAGGGATTGACACTATTGACAGCTCACTTCAAGAGGTTGAAGTGAGTGAAGTGTGGACTTCACCTAAGTTTTCACGGTTAGGATTGACACTATCGACAGCTCACTTCACCTAAGTTTTTAAGAATATACTCGCGACAATCTAAGAATTCCGTTTTGACGTTTCGTTCTCGTACTTGTAATAAAACGTTATGCCTTGAGAATCAAGAGTCTTGAGTTTTAAGCAATGTAGATAAGTCGTCGATTACAAACACTCTAAGTATGTTTAATCGATACATCTCGAGAATCAGTATATAAGAAACCAATTTTTTTTTTTCATCTCTTTACAAAGGATTTTAATAGCTGTCAAAACGGACTTCTTAGATTGTCGCGAGTCTAGATTTTTAATAGATTAGCAGGTTTGTTTGTTCTATTCCAAGGGCTATTTAGATGATGCTGTTAGTATAGTAAGTAGTCTGAGTAATACAGTTTTTGTCCTCCGATCCGAACTTCCCAAAAACAATTTAAAAAAAAACTTATAAAAGTCCTTACCCACATATTCAATTATCATACATTACATACTTTGTGCAGTTCACTAATTATGGCCGCGTTAGCCGGAGCAGACCGTGGGATGTTTCAATTTAACTTTTTGCCTCGCCCTCGAACCTCGTTGTATGGCTTGCGGCTTTTTACTCTCTAGTTTTGTTAGGGAACCGTCACACACGAACGAGCTTGACTATTTCGAGCCGGAAAAGTTGGGAGAGAGGTTAAATGTCCCATTTTTATGTTTATTCCTTTGTAAAAGCATTTATTTCAACATTTTTTATGAAGAAGTATAAAGAAGTAGGTGGTTCATCGTCATCCACTAAAGCAAAGGAGTGGGGTGATAATAATGACATTTTCGTACATTTATTTTCCTTTACGTCACTACTGTAAAACACAAAAATAGATATAAGAATCATGTAGACGATATTATTCATGAGGACCATGAGGTACCAATTTAATTCCTTTTTTTTTTTTCGAGTTTGGGAAATCATCAAATGACTTCTCCCGCTCTGGGCGGAGCGGAAGCCGGTTTCGTAAACATGGTGCGCTTAGTGAGGTGTAGTTTTATTGTAGTTTCATTGTAAATGGTTGTCAATGTGTGCGTTTGAGCGAGTATACACAGAGCGGAGGTGTAATTTTGGCATTTTTCACTGAATTGTTCACAGCGTTCTGTCTTGGTTTTTAATTTGGTCGAAGGTGGAAATTTCAAATTTTGCTCCATGCCTGACCATCTCGCTGTTGACGCCGTAACGATGCGAGCAAATCTAACTAGTCCTTAAGCCTTTAACGAGACGTAGGTACAGTTTTTGTTCGTGCCCATGTTATGAGTTTTGCAAAGGCAAATATAATAGAAAGTCACGTCACGCGTTGACACTTTTTTGCGACATATTCACAGCTTTATGCCTTAATTTTTTGTCTCCTCTGTGACCCTATTGTCGTTGTACATAATGTAAACCAGGCTAAAGTTGGTTGTTTATTTACATAATGTAAAGAGCAACATTGTTGGAACGATCTTGTACACGTATCTATGTTTATTTACATTGTACGTAGGGTCTTGTCGAAACAGAGATATGGTGTGTACGTGTAACGAAGGCAAGGGTGTGTCAAATGTAGTGATTATTCATAAGTTATAGTACAACACTTGGTCTCTGTTAGGCAATTTATGTTATTTAATTAATCAACAAAATATGGTAAAACAAGGAAAAACAAATGAATGAATATTGTTCTTGTCAGTCTGGAATCGAAACTTATTACTGAGACAATTTAAGACCGTCTTTTGTTTTTTATAGTGAACTGCAGGATGTTATGTAATTGATATCGAAAGTTAAATAGCGTGTGTAAAAAGACACTTAACGAAGCCGAAAGTCACTTGTTATTCCCGTCATTGTGATCATTTTTTTGGTTCTGGGCCATACCTGGGAACCTTCTGGTTACGGAGATATTAAAGGTTTTTTAAAGTTATAACTTAATTTTAAATCCCCCACAAACCCTGAACTGATGCATGTATCCATAAACACAATGTTTTGCGTGCGTTACGTTGTACACTACCGTAAACAGCGATTTTTTACACCAAAAATAAAAGTCGTTTCCCAGCTATTATTTTTGTGCAATGTTACATAATTTGATGTAAGTAATGCGTTGTTGACAGCTATGTGATAAGTCTTTTTGCACCCCTTTTTTTTTGTTTAGTGTGGGAAATCATCAAATGACTTCTCCCGCTCTGGGCGGAGCGAAAGGGCGTGTCAGACTTTTACTGACTAAAACCCACCCATGTTCCTTCAGTTGCCTGTTGTCAAGGTCCTGGTATCCCTTTCGGACTTTCCCGCAACCCTGGCAGGATCTTTTTACAACCTGTATGCGTTATTAAGATATATTTTCGCTAAAGTTCTTATTTGTAATTTGTGATATTGTATACATACATACGTTAAAGTATTCTATCTACCTTTGCTAAAAACCTGCAATAGATACACTCAAAAAATCTCAACATATATCACACCAAGAAAAATTAAAGAAATCTCTCCTTTCCTTCAGATAAATAGCATCATTAGAAGAATATCGCCAGTTACTTTTAATTGAGGACCGGAGTCAATTAGGTTCGTTTGATTCCGAGTTAAAAGATATAATTAGTATCGTTATCTGCTACGGATGTAATTTGTTGCAAAGGTCTACAGTTACTACGCCGTAGCGTAGCGTAGACGTCGTAGACGATAGATTTACGTCATCGACTTAAAATCTATACATTAGGAAAATTGCTTTGCGTGTTTATCTGTGTGACCGCGTAGTTCTTCTAAACTAATTACGCAATGGAATTTCATCATTCTCATCAGTTGCAGAATTAATTCTGGAAGGTTTATGAATGTAATACATTCATATTATACTTGAGTTTATTAATGAAATCTTGATGTTGAAGTCGTAAACACGTGCGAAGCAGGGTTGGGTCGCTAGTTATAAATATACCTTTCATTAGTATTCATTTCGAAGAATAATAAAATTTTGAACAAAACTTTATTCAACAGTTTTTCAGTTAATTCGATTAATATTAGTATAAGCACGTTGAGTACAGTTACAAAATAAACAGAAATATATTATTTAAAACCGGACTTTTTAACTCTACTTTTATAAAATAATAATTATCTAAAATAACTCTACTTTTTATCCGACTACGGCGAAGAAAAAAGGAGGTTTATGATTTTGACCGGTATGTATGTGTATGTATGTATGTATGTTCATCTGTTCCCTCATATCTTCTAAACGACTTATCACAATTTGCCAAATGAGGTATCGTTGGAAGCGTCTTGATCGTCCGCTGGGTATAGGCTATGTGACGTCACATTAAATTAAAAATGGCGCCCTCTAGACGACATAAAGTCAGGAACTAAAAAAAAAATGTTTTTTCGTGCCATGTTGTGTATCAAATGAAAGGGCTTAATGAGCACATTTCAAATATATATATATATATTATAACCCCAAAAAAATAAAATAAAAAAGTAATAAAAACTAAAACCCAACTACGACTAAAAAGGTATAAACAAGACACCACAGACAGACAAATTAAAAATCCGGAGTCACACGTAATCTGTTCGATTTATGCCCTAGCACGTGTGACTCCGGATTTTTAATTTGTCGGTTTGCGGTGTCTTGTTTATACCTTTTTAGTCGTAGTTGGGTTTTAGTTTTTATTATATAAAATAATCTTCCGTTTCTCCTCCCATCACAAGCAGATTTTAAGGGTGTGCATAGACGCACCTGATGTTATAATCCCCAGGATTCCACGCACCCTATTATGAAAAAAGGTACGCGTAATAAAATAACTTATAAGTCATTTGACAATCCAGCTTAACTTATTAAATTTTTTTGGAACTAGAATAAAGCGAGTTGAGAGTGGATTGCATAACCGAGACAAATATTTATTTAATGTCTACGTATCCACTGAGTTGTGACGGTACGGATTATGGAAACCTTAGAAGGCCATTAAGATTGTTGTGCAAAAAATATACGATACAAAAACTACAGAACACGATTTGCCTCGCTCCTTTTTCATACTTTTGTGCAAAAATAAGACCTCACAAAAATAATGTAAAAAACATTTGGCTTGAAAACAATTTGGCAGTAATACAAGGAGCGTGTACCATCGCCTTATAAATAAGGCTAGAACTCACATATTTTAAACAATGTAACAACAATGCTCCGCTCTTTTATATACGCTACCTTATCTTCAACATAGAACTTACGTAAGACGCATCCCCCTAATGAAATGAAGACATACCATGTTTACATGGCGTTTGCAGCACAAGGGTGGTTACCCGGCTAATTTGAGTGATGCTGACTTTACTTCACATAGTAGGGTATAAAGCTGGTTATTATTTTGCTGGATTATAATTTCTTTTGAAGTTAAAGGGCTTAAATGTGGCAGTGTTTTGTAGGGAGAGGAAAGATGTATTTGAAAAATGTTTTATTTATCTTCAAATTCAGAATTTATTCAACGCGGGGCATAAAATTTTATTTGAAACAGTTCATTTTTACCTAGTAATAACTCACTGTAGAATGAGTAGTTACTGCCAACTATTGTATCAAAAGTAAGACTTGAAAGTGAGGATTGACCTCTTACTACCACATGGCGGAACAGAACTTACGTAAGATTTAAACTATGAATCCCTGCAGTTAAACAACCGTTAGTAAAAAAGGTTATTCAAAAAACTATAAACGCAATTTCATCCCTCGTTTTCCCACGTTATATAAAGGTTGTTCTTGCAAGGAGCACCGGCTGATTTCCTTGGCATAATTTTTCTCCCGGCTGCATATTGTCGAGGGCAGGTAATTCTATTTGCCAGCGAAAATCTTTAGTAAATATCTTTTCGGTTGGAGAAATTGTGAACCTTGTCGTCGTTTATTATTAAAACACCTTTCCGACAATTTCCGTGGTGGTAATATGGGTTTTGAAATTATTTAAGAGGGTATTTGGTGGTAATTGGTTTTAGCTTTGTGACACGTTATTTTTTAGCAAAGCTTTTTTTTCCAACCTTTATTGTACCACAGCTGGGCAAAGGTCTCTCCCAGAACTGTCCACTATTCCTCCACTTTAGTAAAGTTATATGATATTATTATTTTGAATTTTTAACTTTCACTTGAGTAGGATCCGGCGGGAAGGAACAAAAAATAATGTTTCCAAAATTTTACGTTCTAGAATTGTATAACGGTGATAAGGTGATAAAGTACAAAATCAGCCCGTACAGTATCAGTACAATTAATACCTTGTTATGGCATGTTTTGATTAGAGTACTATGTTTTATTTGTTGTGGAGAACCGTATTCCCCAAGGTTTAGGTAGATAATTAATCATGATTGACGTCATGTTGACTCATGTTTGACAAATTCGGCCTACCCACAAGTTATATAATATAACATCATTACGTCTCCATGTTTTATATTATGTACCTTTAAGTCTATCAGTATCTTCAATAATTTGTGGATATTTTATTTAATTGGAACTTAAAAAGGTATAAACAAGACACCACAGACAGACAAATTAAGAATCCGGAGTCACACGTAATCTGTTCGATTTATTTAGACGTAACACGTGTGACTCCGGATTTTTAATTTATACCTTTTTAGTCGTAGTTGGGTTTTAGTTTTTATTACATTATTTATTTTTTAATTCTTTTGGTTTTATAATACATAATTATATTTTTGAAATGTGCTCATGAAGCCCTTTCATTTGATACCCAACATGGTACGATTAAACAATTTTTTTTTTAGTTCCTGACTTTATGTCCTCTAGAGGGCGCTATTTTTAATTTAATGTGACGTTACATAGCCTATAACCAGCGGACAATCAAGACGGTTCCAACGATACCTCATTTGTCAAATTGTGATGAGCGTTTTAGAAGATATGAGGGAACAGATGAACATACATACATAAATGCCGGTCAAAATCATAACCCTCCTTTTTTCTTCGCCGTAATCGGGAAAAAATTAATAATAATTTTAATATTAATTTGGTATTTATTGACTTTTTTCAAGACTTCAAAACACAGTTCGTAACCAACATTCTCAAATTTTAAATAAATTATCTTGTAATTAACATATTCAACAATCTGTCCACGTCACAATCTCCTTAATAAATCACATTCGATTATAAGCCTTTGTAAATTACCCCAACCATTGGAACTCTATCGAAAATCACGTGCGCCGTCGTAATACAGTTAGGCAGGGAAATTGTCCTCGGGTATTAGGAAATAATGTCATTAAAACACTGCTTACTACAGACTTGATTGATGCGAGTTCGTTTGTTCTTCGTTACCGGTTTGAGATGACGGTAATGATGTTTCTGGGGTGTTCGATTTTGGTTTGTTACAGTAATAAAATCAAAATCGATATGTCTTCGGTTTGGAATGGAATTTTTTGAGTAAAAGTGGAAAAAACATCATTTTATGATTAAAAAATTGACTTGAAGTTCATTTATATGAAACAGACCATAACAGAATCAGACTAAACACGGCGATGATATTTAGAAAATACTTACATATACCTACATTTATGTCTTGCGCAGATGGCATAGAACTGTGACGCAGTTCTTGCCCTCCAACTGAACTGAAAAAATATTAATAATATATAAATACAGTTTATCTAAACCCACACAATATAAAAGGTTTTTTTTATTTTTTTGTTTAAGGATTCTAATCTAAAAACTTGAGACTTAAAATAAATAAACATAAATTGAAAAATAAAAGCTTGGCTTATGGTAGTTTAAAATAGCAGGTACTTTACCGACGAAAGAAGACCTGAACGACTACTCTTTTTCTCATCTTATCAATACAAAAAACAGGAAAGTCGATTCTCCGAAGGAGCTATTACATTATGTAAAGAAAACACATCAGTCACCGCTATACCTACACTTTCTTACCCTTTCAGCAATATTAAATTGAAGAGAAAGAAACTTGCAACTCAAATGTATTAGTTCTCTTTTATGAAAGAAGTTTGGACCGGTTTGTTGTTTTTTCTTTTTTTTTTCTATTTAGCATTTTGTTTCGTACTCTTTGTTTTTATTGAGGTTCGGCTGTATCTGAATATATTTTTACTTTAGCGATGTTAAAATCGTTTTATTTATGAATTCCTAGCCATTTACCATGGACCTATGTGATATAATTTTTTAGAATTAATATTCTTCTAAGTACCTACTTTATAGCTCTTGCTAACATTAAACAGCTTTGTTTTCCTAGAGAAAATTCATGGAATACGTTGAAAATTTTATTTTAGATTTTTACCTTTATGGATTACTAGCTGGTGCCGGCAACTTCGTCTGCGATCTAGGATGAAAAGTAGCCTATGTCCTCCTCCAGGTTATGCTCTACCAAATTATGCTTGCCATGCTGCCATGCTTGGTTATGCTGCCAAATTTTATCCAATTCCGTTCAGCCGTTTTAGCGTGAAAGCGTAACAAACAAACAAACTCACTTACGCATTTATAATATTAGTTAGGATGTATAGTAAGGAATTTATTTCTAGAATATTCGTCTTGTTAACTGGCGCTAGGATTGTGCTTCTCTATTTTAACCAACTACGAATAAAAAGATAAAAACAAGACACCACAGACAGACAAATTAAAAATCCGGAGTCACACGTGTTAGGGCATAAATCGAACGGATTACGTGTGACTCCGGATTTTTAATTTGTCTGTCTGTGGTGTCTTGTTTATACCTTTTTAGTCGTAGTGGTTTAGATGATAGGAGGGAACAGATGAACATACATACATACATACCGGTCAAAATCATAATCCTCCTTTTTCTTCGCCGTAGTCGGGTAAAAAGCGAAAGGTGCAAGGCCCTGACTTTTGTGCCAAAAAACCATACGAGTACCTACCTAGTGCCTAGTAGTAAGAGTACCCTGTCAAGCAAACGTGATGATTGCGTTATTCTTCTTTAGACCGTTTCTTTTAACATGTTCTGCAATCGAAGCGAGTGGTACCAAATAAATTATTTGAAAATAATGGTTATATCACTTAACTATTATTTTCAAATAATTTATTCATCACTCTATCATTTTTCAGAATCACAAGTTAATTTGTCATCTAATTTACATTGACCTTCAAAACGCTGTCGTTTTTGCATCAAATTAGGCAGCCAGCGTTGACACTTATTTCTCATTTATATATTTACAGGCCAACTTAGCGGTTTGAGCGACGTAATTAGAAAACTTTTTTACATCATAATTACGAATGGCTGCGTCAGAAATTTTGGTGGAATTCCCTAATAACTTTAGAGGGGAAGTTTGTGATTTTAAATTGCGACATTTACCGAACTGTTGGTCATTTGGAAGTTGTATTGCGTACTCGCTTTGCTTGAAGTTTCGTGTGTAATTGATTCGATACTTCGGCGAGCTTCGGCTGATAAAATTAAAAATAAAAGCTAGGTTAATTATTTTCTTTAAATGTCTTAATTGATTATATACCGAGACTCGTCCGTGCCTCGGAAAGCTCGTTAAGCCGTTGATCCTTGCTGTCATTCGCGGATCTTTGACAGTCGTTACGAGTCGTCAGGAGCCCGAAAGTCTGACAACCAGTCTTACCAAAGGGTATCGTATTAATTTCTGGGTTGTGGAGGTCAGTCGCTCCATGTATAATACTGGTATTCAGCTGCATCCGGTTAGACTGGAAGCCGACTCCAACTCCCATAGTTGGGAAAAGGCTAGGCAGATTGAAATGTCTTAATTGATTCCATAATTGAATACTATGAATGCTTTGAGCGCTTTGTTGAATCGAATAAAGAGAATATCATGATAGAACAAAGACCAAACAAAAATGTCTTAGAACAATTTTACAAAGTAAACGAAATTAATATCAATTTGCCCTAAAAATATCCCAATTTATGTTTACAATTTGGTAAATTGCACAGCGACCTATTAATATCAACTGGGGCCTTCGGTGCAAGAAGTAATCGGTAATATGAAAAACCCCTCCCCTCGTTCTAACTTACGCATACTCGAAGCAATTTCCCCAAAAAAATTGAATTAATTTTTGCCAAACAATTGAAAGCAGCATCAATATTAATGAGCAGGTCTTTTTGCTCATTTATTCGTATGACGTATGTGGTATTAAATAACATTGGGATTATATCAGCGATTGTCTTTGTATTTTGCCAAACAAACAATAGGTAGGTATATCTTTAAAAGTATTATCGACATTTCCATTTGAAGTATCGTTTTAAGGACCACAAAGTAAATCCGTAGCGAACAGGTTATTCGCAAATGTATAAAAAGTTTCGCTGAAAAATTACACCGAATTAAAATTTCACACAGAAAAAAAAATTGTACATAAAACTTAGTAATTAAACGACATAATCCCATGTATCAACAATTTCAAATCTGGAACATTACAATCAGGCTCCCAGACTCCCTCACTACAACGTTTAGTATAACATCTCTTATCTCCCGTGGACACGTGCCATAGCCGTCGATACAAGCTTAATCCATCACCCCCAAACTCTTTGATGGTATAACACAATGGGGGATATTTTTAGTTTCCCCAACGAGATAAAAGTTTGCGTCCCGCCGACACAGACGGATAGAGATTGGCAGTGTTGTACAAACAATGATGGTGGTTGAAAAATACGTTACTATGTAGTACAGAGTTAGATTCATCCTACCCAACATTAAACAAAAAAAAACAGAGATGGAAGGCCTATTTTGCGATAGTGTTCCATCACAGATTCAAAAATGAAATTATTTGCTGAATATTAGGTTAATCTAAATTTTTCTAGAGCTAGGTTTTTAAAATTGTAAGACGGGTTCAATGATATATAATCCGGAATGATATATTTAGTCTGGATATGCTAAGATAAGCATTATATTTTGCATGTATTTATTAAGAAAAAAGAAAAAGGCGATAGCTGCAAACTTTTAATAAATCAACTGCTGTGATTTTCTTTTGCTCGTGACAAATTACGTAACCAGCCGTGATAATATTTAGAACCCCTAGTTGCTCAACCCCACGTACATATTCAAACTTGATAATTTTTGAAGCATCGAAAAGTCATTTTAATACTGCCTAGGGCCATATTCACCCTTATGATATAAAAACCTTGAACAATAAAGATAACAAGAGCATAAAAAATCTACAATTTATCGGATGCTCGATAATTAAGATCAAAATGAAAATGGTAAAAAAAACATAAAAAGTAAAAATGGGGACATTCAAAATGGGGGACACTAAAAATGGCCCACAAGACAGACTCATAGAATAAGAACGTAATGCTTTATTACTCATTTCTTGTTTCCCCATTGAGCTAAACGTTATAGATACCGCGGATAACCATTGCAAAGCTATGTTTTTATTCGATTCAATAGGGGTGGAAACAGAGGGTGATGTCCTGTGTCACATTGACCGTCTCATGTCTGTCTATTAGGGCACATAAACGCCAATGGGTACCGTAATGGGTGGTTTGAAAGACGTGTATGTGAATATGTGAGGGCTATTATTTAGTTATGTTACTTTGATTGTATTATCAGGATGTAATCTGATGTAATCCTACTCCAGGAATAAGATCTCTAAGTGACAATCATTTTTTCTTACGAATCCTATAAATTAATGAGAAGATAGTGTCCTTTGTTTGCCCAATATCTAACTCTTTACCTATGAAATTGCCGTTCTGCAGCACTGGCCATTTCAAATCAAAATAATTTTTGTTTGGCTAAGAATTCTAATTTCAAATTAATTTTATTTTAAAAACATGTTTTTTTTTTCCAAAAGTAGTCATTTCTTTATTGATTAGTGTTACATTTTCATCGCATTTCAATCTTTTTCGTCATCATGGATACGTTAAAAATTCGAGTAATTATGGAATATGAGTACCGTCGTGGCAGCAACGCGGCACAAGCGGCACGCAACATCAACGACGTTTACGGAGCTAACACTACAAACCAACGCACCACCTGTTATTGGTTTGCTCGCTTCCGTTCTGGAAATTTCGACCTGAAAAATGAACCTCGCGGTCGTCCGAAGACTTTGGTCGACAATGACGAATTAAAGGCGATTGTGGAAGCTGATGATACACAATCTACGGCTGAATTAGCAGCAGCTTTCGACGTTAGCGTCAAAACAATATTGGTCCATTTGCGTCAAATTGGCAAGGTAAAAAAGCTTGACAAATGGGTGCCCCACGAACTCAATGATCGCCAGCGCGAAGTACGCGTCGAGACGTGCCTTGCACTGCTCAACAGACACACAAATGAAGGAATTTTGAACCGCATTGTTACCTGCGATGAAAAATGGATTCTGTTTGATAACCGCAAGCGCTCAGCAAGTTGGTTGGATCCCGGTTCAGCACCTAAACAATGCCCTAAACGAAAACTTACCCCTAGAAAAGTGATGGTCACTGTTTGGTGGTCTAGCGCCGGTGTGATTCATCACAGCTTCTTACCAAACGGGGTGAGCATTACTGCAGATGTGTACTGTGAAGAACTGAACACAATGATGGAGAAGCTGGCGCATCTCCAACCAGCATTGGTCAATCGCTCGTCTCCGCTGCTCCTGCACGACAACGCGCGACCTCATACTGCACAGCAGACGGTCTCCAAGTTGCAAGAACTGGGGTTGGAAGCTCTCCGTCATCCGCCCTACTCACCAGACCTTGCGCCTACAGACTACTACTTTTTCCAGAATTTGGATAACTACTTGGCGGGAAAAAAATTCAATACCCGAGAGGCAGTACAAAATGCCTTTGAAGAATTTGTTGCCTCCCGTCCAGCTGATTTCTTTAAGAAGGGCATCAATAAACTGCCACTGCGATGGCAAAGATGCATTGATTGCATGGGTGATTACTTCGATTAATACAAATAAAAAATTCATGAAAAAAATTAGTTTAAATTTTTTCATACAAAACGGCAATTTCATAGGTAAAGACCTATTATTATAAACGCTAAAGTTTGTAAGTATGGATGGATGGATGTTTGTTACTCTTTCACGTAAAAACTACTGAATGGATTTGGATGAAATGTGGCAAACAGATAGTTTATAACCTGGATTAACACATAGGATACTTTTTATCCCGATATTCCCACGGGATCGAGACTAACGCGGGTGAAACCGCGGGGCGCAGCTAGTGCATCAATATACATAGTATATAAACCTTCTATTTGGCTTCGCCGCAGTCGGTTAAAAACGAAGTCGCTTTTCGTGTCTATCTGTGTGGCCGCTTAGAGCTTCTAAACTACAAAACGAACTTTGATGCGGTTTTCACTATAATTTAGAACATTTATTCCGGAAGGTTTAAGAGTCATCATCATCATTATACTCTTGCCCTTATCCCAATTGGTTTAAGATCTCTTTTATAACGCTTTCTTATACAATTCTTTAGCCTGGAGTCAATGAGCGGGTGGCGCGTATCTGGCCCATTTCGTGGGCACGGAAAGATCACGCCCCACCAGCATCTAATCGTCAAGATCTACATCGGCTTGGAGTATGAGTGCCCGAGTGGACACTGGTTAGGTTAGGTTACTACCAAAAACTTAGATATTATTACAGAAATGTTTTGACATTTTCCATTCCTCATTCGATTCGTACGAAGCAGGGACGGGTTGCTAGTATTTGTATAAAAAAACTGAAGTACCTACTTTGTATTCAGTAAGTTTTAGTAAAATATGTTTTTATGTATCCAAAAATCCTAGTCGTATAGTTACAATCTTTTGCAAAATATTGTCTTGTCACCTGATAAGGTTCCCCGAGGCGATTGTCCCAAACAAAAGTAGATATTTGGGCTGAACTGACAGCTCAGTTTGTTCTCGACTACTAATGTCGCTCTCGAGACGTCTCAGACGTTTATATCTGCGATGGTCGACTACGTAACGAAAGGGTTAAGGAACACCGCGCAGTGGGAGGGTTGGTATGTAAAATTTTGTGTTTACTAAAAACATGGATAAAATAAGTAAACAAATTATTCTGTCCATTTCAATAACAAAGGCTTTAATTTAAAAATAAACGTAGCTTATGACTGAAATAGGACAATTTCAGTACTGCCTGAGCACGTCGTGAGTGGAATTCTCGCGTGTTATTTCACTTGAAAAAAATATTTGTAGTTTTACATGACTGTCGACGAGTAGAAATACTTCATCTATCTTCAAAATACATAGAATAATAATAGTTATTATTGATAACATTAGATTTCAACGGATTTTATTTTTCATCCGGAGAAAAAGAAACATTTATCCACGTAAATACCTGCCTACCTCCATTCCATTTACACATAAGTCCAAATTTATCCGGAATTGTGCATATATTTTCGGGGCAAAAGTGCCCAGTATCCGGGGCACTTAAAAGAGCGTATCAAACCGCGGCCCGAGGCTGGCGCGTATAACTGAACGGGGCCACGTGACCAGCCTCCCAACACCCAGAGAAATGGCTGGAACTAGTCCCGCCATCATTCTATTGCTGTGCGCAAGTGTTTGTATGAACCTGGTGGAGTTATTGGATTTATGTGGATTTTGATAATGGTGTGAATTTCTTGTGATGATGGGATATTGTTTTCATAATTTATATGATTAAAAACTGAAACCATGGTGAGAGAAAATATATAAACTTGTTATAATATGAGGGACCCGCTTATAGAATGGATAAAAGGACCATTCTTTTACACTGAGACATTTTTGAAGGAACAGTTTTTAAGAGTCAATTACAAATTGTTTAACTTTCAGGTGATCCGATACAGAACTCGTAATATGCGGGTGAGGAAAGCAGAGCATGGGGATTGCCAACGGTGATTACCTACATTTTTTATTACATGATTACGTCTAGGCTCTTCTAGATGTAATCATTTATTGAGTCGTTTAAAAGTAAGCTTTCTAAACACTATCAATCGTTTTAACTAATCCAAACCCCGATAATCACCAAACTTCAGCGACCTTTTTAAACAACAAACCAGCTACCTGTACCAATATTTTTTAACTAAACTTGGCACGGGCGGGCATAATCCTAAGTAAGATTAACGGGCGAGGCGGCGAGGGCAGTAATTACAGACATTATTGGCAATCGATGGGATCCGCAGATTTAGTACGCAGACTTACGACCACGAGATTTGGCGAAATACTCGTATTGTAGCTGGTTTAGATTGTGTTTTGTATTTAGTAGGAAGTATTTTATTTAAGTAGGTAGGTACACTATTCTTGTTAATGAATGTAATTGGTTAGTTTCTGTTTTATAACTGTTTATTTTTGCAATTTCAAGAGTTTTGCCTATTTTTAAACGACTTTAAAAAAGAAGGAGGTTATTTATGAAAATGCAAAAATGAAAATGAAAAATAGTTTATTATTCTTACAAGTAAACCTTAACAACTAGTGATTGGAGCCTCCTTTTAAGCAAATATCCTATGTTAGGAGACACCGCTCTTCCATTACTTGAATAAGTATCATTTACTTGTCTTAAACAAATATTTTAAAAAATACATACGAATATAAATTTATAAAAAAAAAAAAAAATATATATATATATATATTTTTAAATTTATATTCGTAGGTATTTTTTTAAAGTAGTTTCATCGATATTTTCGTCACTTGTGGTCTGATTATGAAAATTCTTTCTTCAGTTAGTAGACGAAGCTTGCGCGGTGGTCCCATATACATTTTATAAACATTTTTGTGTAGTTTTTCACTTATCTTCGTTAAGACGTATTTAATCGACTTTGTGTATTTTGATGATGTTTTAATATTTCCTGTCACTGTTGCTTATGTAGCAAGTATATAATAATAAAAAAACATTAAAAAAAAAAAACTAACTACAAAGTGAAAAATAACTTTTCTTTCGGATGTCGGTGTCATCTGTACCTACATATTTTTGTTGTTTGCCACAAAGAGAGAAAAAGTTTTTAATTTAAGCCTTAAGTACGACGGTATAATACAATAGGTACGAAACCTATTTTTATTACTATTACTAGTAGGTAATAAACATAGGTTTCGCTTTAAATGGAGTTCTAAATCTAGAGCAAGTCTACTCGCAACGGTAAGCCTTGCCTGTCATCGACTTACAACGTTCTCTACCACAGCGCACAGTTAGATGATTCGTGGTGTTACGTGAAACAGTTGGATTATGAAACTCCTTAGACCTCTTCCACCTCACTTTGAACACCAAACTGCTGTTATTTCTATCCCAACAAAAACAGACATTCTCCACCTCACAAACTCATAACGAAAAACATTTGGTCCTCAGAAGCTACTATACTAGCCAAAACATACAATTTCCTGCAAAACCGCCATAATACGAATGCAGATCCATAAATCATTGGGCCGTCACATTATTCTTGACCAGTATTCGTGACCACGTTTGGTACGACACTTTATCTTGCCACAAAAGCGGACAGGAATTATTCTGCCCGCATCCCCGGCTGACGACAACCTTCACGGGCAAGTGGGCAGAGACTGGAACTACCAAGTCTCGTGTGAGGAAATCTGGGATTTAGGCGGTTTTGGGTAGATTATGCGATAAAATATGAGTAATTTTAATACGTTGAGAGCTGTAAGGATTATAAAGAAGGGTGTTAAGTTGATCCATTGTAGTAATCCATAATAGATTGAATTTTACCCTCGGTTTTTGTTATTAATTTTATCATTATTGTTTACAAAGAATTTAGCTGTAAAGATTGCTAAATTATAATCACAGTATTAGCCTCTTTAAAAAACCCAAAGTATTTTTCGTCCTAAGAGATCAAAATAAGATTTTCAGAAATCCAAAACTTAAACTACATTTCACCTATCTGCGAGATTGGTAGCGTCTGTTGAAGAAATATCACCGACCGTTGACAGAGAGCTCTTATCTTTGTCGACAATTAACTATGGCCTTTGGATGGATATCCTTTGACAAATTATCACAGCTACCTCTATACACATTATATACCTTGAAGCTTTACTTGCTACTAGTTTACTATGACGAACCTCTGCAGTAGAAAACTCTTTAAGAAAAACATTGAAGTAAGTAAGTAGTTCAGGTTAAATAAAAAACAGGTAACTGAAACATAAAAGCTTCACGAGCGGCAGGTGTTACTAAATAGAGCTCCGTAAAAAGAAAAAGCTCACTTCTTCGCGTGCACTGAAGAAAAATATTTCCTTTATGGTATAAGGTATAGCTTTTAAATGCTCGCGTATCACAGTAAATAAAACACAAATAAAGAAGAAGAAAGAAGAATGATTAAACAAATATTTTAATTAATTAGATAGATCCTTTATTTCATTTTTAATACTTAAACATACTACAATGCATATACATTTTTAAATTTTAATATTTTTTTTTTATAAAAACTATAATAAAATCATTTAAAATTATATTAAAAAATAAAAGTAAATAGTAAATATATTTTTTTTAATTTTAAATGATTTTTAAACAATTTTTTTTCAAATATGCACTTTATAGGCACTTTTTAACGTTAAAACAAAGAAAGAAAAAGAACTGATTCTAGTTGCCCCTTCCAAAAGGTAGTTTTCGTATGGAGAAGTATGGGCAAGAAACTCCACCTTGTCACGGGGATCACACCTGTGATCCCCGGAGGGTTCGGCAGAGGTGTACATAAAGTACATCCACATTTTGCCAGTTTTGTTTAAGTCTCATGTAATAGTGAGTCAGCCTATTGCTATAAACCGGTCACATGTAACATAATAATAAAATTAATAATAAAACTTGAATGTAACAAGAATCGGGAAATAATCAAAAATCGACTCGAAATAACCACAAAGTATAGAAGTTGAAAGTCGCAACATGTCAAAAAATATTCACCATGATAAGAGTTGAGCGAAAAACGCAGGAAGGCACTATCTAACGACTTTTCCGCCCCATTGGCACACCCCACGCGATGACACGATGATGCGTGAAGAATGGAACCCCTCAACTTACAGGTATTAGCTTAGAGATGAGATTTGAAAGCCGGTAACATTCATATGTCAAGCGGTGAAAAGTTTTGAAAGTATAGGGTTGATCCTTCGGTAAAAACTGAAAGGAATCGAATGAAAAAATGTTGCTGCGACCCACTAGGTACTTCTTATAAAAATAAAATCATGATACAAGAACTTTTATTTATGAAACTGTCCACGGTTCCGGACAAACGTAATCTGTATGACAACCGTTAAATAAAGTTTCCCAGCATTTTAATGGACCACCATCTTTAAATATTCTTGTAACATTGCGTAAAAATATAGGTACTTTTTTGTATTCTAAGTCATTTATCATATTTTATTAAAAAGCTTTTTCTGTATCTTAGTCTTTAGCCGCCTTTACACGACACGCGCTTTCACTCGCAATCGGAGTGTGCACGATTGAACGCGGGAAAGCTTGCACGCGCAATCGTGTGAGATTGTTTTTATCCGTTTGACATTTGCACAGACTTGAACGCATGAAAGCGCGAGCGGGCAGCGCGCGTTTGTTCTCGTTCTCGTTTTCATCTTTACACGCGCGTGCCTGCGTGAATGCGCGTGTCGTGTAAAGGCGGCTTTTAAGTAGGACATGAATTTATCACGCTATTACCCAAATTACTTATCCTAAGTAAATTCCATTTCTATTTTTCACGAAGCGTTTTAGCGAGAATTACTTTGCCTGTCCATTAGCTGCTTTACTCTCCAAAACTAAGTAGGTATTTCTATTGTGTTTATTTCTAAGCAAACAAATCATTAATTATTTTGTTACAATTCTTAAAAAGTCTAACAAATAAATTAATATTTTTGAGACTAGAGAACATTAGTGTAAAGGTCAAGGTCACATCAAGGTCAAAGGTCAAGGACTAAATAATATTCACAAAAGATAACTGTTGCTGTTAGCCTGCATCATTTCACTACTGGGCAAAGGCGATCCTGGGCTAATGTGAACCACGGTCGTTTGTTTTCTCCAGATAAGATAAATGCCTTAAAAAATTGGTTCTTCTAGACGGAGAGTCCTGAACAAATTTATCCTTTTCTCTGTAACTTCGTGAATAATACTAAGAAATTGTTCTAAAAGAGCTTCAAATACTTAGCATAAATCACGTCTGTAATCACAGAATCCCATTAGTTGCATGTCCGAATGTCCTTTCTAGCTTGCAGCTCGAACAAGAGGTTTTTCCTATCTAAAGCGTTGCTGGCAGACTGCCAGATATCGAGCTTCGAACCCTTATTTATAGCCAGTTAATAATTTGTTTCAATTTTTATGTTCAGAGAGCGATGTAATACTTACGTCTCGTTTGCTTCTGATACAACTGTTTCTTCGGCTTATTATTTTTTGTTGAGCTGCTGTTGGTTGGATATTTTGAATTATAAAACAATTTTTTTTTTAAAGAAATTTCTTTTTTTATTTTGTTTCAATTAGGTATAAATCTAAACACTAACAAAACGAACTATTACTAATATTAATTAAAACTAACTATACAAATAAACAATTAATAATCTACAATATGGCGTCGAAAAATTCCTCCGCATCGCTGTCGGCTGGTAATGTACCCAAGAAACTGTTACCTACATACTTAATTCTATACATTTTTCGGAGCCTCCAGCTATCGTACCCTGCGTATTGCCACGATTAATACACTATCTGATAGAGTTTTAAAATGACTTTGTTTTGCAATGTTAAAAAGCCTCGCTATGAGCTTATACTTGGATAGTGTTGTAGGAATCTAGAGAGATGGAATATTGAATCTAGAGAGATGTAATATTGAATCTAGAGAGATGGAATATTGTGATCAAGAAGAATCAAAGACCTTATACGTTTGACATCAGGCTTATTGGTCTATAGTTCGATAAGTCTTCTTTTGGTCTGATTATGTCTGAGATTTCCCATTGTTAGAATTTCGTTGAAGATTTTGGTCTTAATGGGGACGAGTTCTTCCAAAGAGCCTTTAAGTATCTCATTTGTGATCCTGTCTGGGCCTGGTGTTTTGTTTGCCTGCAACCAGCTCAGTCTATTCGAATCTAGGTTCTATCTGACTGGTTTACGAAAAGGCTGTCAATATTAATTAACCACCACGATTAATAAAGCCTCTAGAACTCAAACGAGGCAAATCCCGCAGTCATTATGAACACAGTACACAGCGATCGCATTCAAATTACTCCTGTAGGACGTTCGCTACGTGCCCAGTGTTTCAGAGTTCGTCTGATAAATCAAATTCTTGTAATGAAACGTCCGAATTTAACCGATTCGGTGCTCACTAACGTGGTTTAACAAGTTTCGGTGTATTTTATTCAGGTACTGTGAGCTAGAAATTGGAATAGTTAGATTGGATGGTTCGTTCATGTTATGTGGATGCATTTTAATTGAGAAATGGAAGAATAAAATGTAGATACAATATTTTTGCATATCCCTATCATGCTTGCTGAGTGAGTCTCAATACGGTTTGAATGAGTTATCTTCGTCTTTTAAAAGTTGAGAATCAAAAGATTCTCTCTTCAATGATTTACTGTCTGTTTATTTCGTAAAAGACGACTTATAGAATGCACCTCTGCCCAACCATTCAGAAATTAGAGGCGTCATGTTACGTTAAGGTGTATCAATCAATGATAAGTATATAATAGCATCTTCAAGACTTTAAGCAAACAAAACATGACAGGTTTTTCTCAGTGGCGTAAAGGTCATCACAAAAAATTCTACAAAAATAAACAAAAAATATTTACTGAAACAATCGCCTGACGGGTGAAATATTTATTTAAGTCCCGTAAATAATCATGTTCTGCTAAAATATTTTTCCAATTACTTCGCACGGGGACATAAAAAGCGAGTATATAATAATTTTAAAGTCTACGAATGGTACGCCTGAAGCGAATTAACGATGGTATGTACCAGGATTGTGTAGCGTTAATGGAAAACAGTTGTGAACCAATCAATATGCCTGTTTTGTGCAGATAAAGCGATGTACTGTAGTTAGAGGTATTGAGATATTTTCGTGAGATGTTTGTAGGATTTGTTAATTATCTGAACTAGTTAACATACATACATAAATAAACTCACTGCTTTTCAGAAACTATAGCTCGCCACCTGCTATGATCCTTACATACTCCTTGCTTCGTTTACATTCGCACGAATTCGAGGTGTGGTGAAACTTTTCTTTAAAAACGGTGACAATGCCCTTCTAAATAATTCTAAGCCCATCTCATTTCTGAGCCATGTCTACAAGCTGTTTTTAAGAGTCAAAGTGGCGGTGTTTGGGTGAGGCCTATGTCCAGCAGTGGACGTCTTTTGGCGGAAATTATATTGATGAAGTTCATTCATCTGGGGGGCAATTCCCGTAATGTTTAAGAACATTCGAATTCGCAATCTGTCAAGAATACAATCAATTTAACTTCATTTTTGTCAAAGACAACGTTGTGAACGTTTTATAAGTACGAGAATTGGCCTGCTGGTTATACACGCACGCCGATTGCGATTACTACGCACCTGACCTTTTTAAAGAACATCACCAATGAGATCACAATAACGTCCTTCCACTATATATGTTCTTCTTGAACTAGTTAGGATTGTACTATGTAAATACACACTTACACAGGCAAAAGTTATAGAGACACTATAAATAATGTTATCGATAAAATTACACTCCAAAGTCAAAATCAAAGATTTATTTGCAGATAATGGTTACAAAGTTCTTACATGTTCTTAGTTCTTGTTCTAATCTCGGTTTCAGCATGGATGTAGTATGAATGAAAATTGTCCAATTTCAATTTGAATATGATCAGCTTTCTTGTTCTTTTTTCTCAATTTTACCTTATTTTATGCATCTGGTCCAAAAACTTTGCAATCTATGAAGATTGTCCTGAGCGTGGACTTCCTCTCGGTCTTATTTCCCCGCAGAGATGGGTAGGTAACTTTGTTCCATAAATTCCATACATTACCTCTGCCGAATTTCCCAGAATTACAAGGAAATTGGTGGCCCAGTGGTAACGGTCGCAACTTACGAGTTGTAGGTCGTAGATTCGAACCCAGACAGACACTTAACTTTGTGTAAATTATTTCATCACCACTGCTCGCAAAAACGGTGAAGGAAAACATCGTGAGGAAACCAGCATGTCCTAGGACCAGAAATTCGAAGACATAAGACATCTACCAACCCGCACTGGGCCCGCGTGGTGGATTGCAGCCCACTCCCTCTCACCGAGAGGAGGCCTGTGTCCCAGCAGTGGGAACATTATAGACTGATTATGTACAAGGAAACTGTGAGCCTAGACAAAGTGACATTCTATCAGCGGTAACGATGATGGAAAAGGCAGAAATGTATATGACTGACATAAGCTATCGAAAAGCTTATGTCAATCCTGTTGAAAGTCGTAGTAGAAATACGAAACGCTTTGGAAGCGATTGTCACTTGTCTAGAGGTCCTGTTTTCATGAATCAACTATTCAAAGCCACAAAAATCTGCTAAAATAAAGCATTATGGTAGGTAATGAAATCCTTCGTCTAATAATTACCTTCGTATCAATTAGGTTCATTTACTGGGCGTACTAGGGCGTGTCTGTGTCTACATAGTTAATTAGTTGTCTAAGCATGTGCGTAGGTACTTTGATACATTTATGTCCCTTTGTTGAATCTGTTTTACACGTGTTAGATTGGCTACTCACATATACATACCTATGGGAGCTGATAAAAATGATCAATAATCACCTGATTGTTAGAACAATTTTGATCAGCCATTGCCGTCACTGGTTACAAGTCGTTAAGCTTCTTAAACGACTGTTGAAAATTAGACACCTTATCTTGCTTCTACCATCACGAGTGGTAAACAATGGATGATCACTTTTTTATAGACCACAGAAAGAACGAAAGAAAAATAAGTTTGACAGAAAGATGATGCTACCCTTCCAACCAATCAATCTGCCTAACCTTTTTCCAACTATGTTGGAATCAGCTTCCAGTCTAACCGGATGCAGCTGAATACCAGTATTTTACATGGAGCGACTACCTATCCTGACCTCCACAACCCAGTACCTGGGTAATACCATACCCTTTGGTAAGACTGGATATCAGACCTTCGGTCTTCTGACGACCCGTAACGACTGTCAAAGCTCCACGAATGACAGCCGGGACCAACGGCTTAACGTCCTTTCCGACGCATGGAGGAGTCACGGTGTGTAAAGATGGTCACCCATCCACGGGCCAACCCCGGCAGGCGTAGCTTAACCTGATGGATCGACACGTGCGGCTGTTATTACTTAGCCACGAGCTCCTCAAGCTGCTACCCTTCCAACAATTACTACCCTTAGTTACTAAAACTATACCCACCAGATTGATAGAGTGGTTCTTGATTTGGTATAGAAAGACGGCGAGATGATAACGATCTCCTTTCAATACCTTATGCCACTAAGTACCTAATATGTAATACCTTGTTGGTAGCCATTTCTGTTAGAACCTCGACAAAAGCAATTCCAACTACTTCCAATAACATCACAAAACCACTCAACTCTGAACATTAGGAGTGTTATTCTCAAACATAATCAAACTTTTTCTTTACGACATTGTACACGTTTCTTATTACGTTGCTACTATACACTGCCTCACGGAAGTTGGCCGTTGTTTTATTAGCCACTCGACAGGCGTTCATCCGTGCAACTTGGAAGAATAACTCTTATACCGACATAAGTACGTAAAACAAATGACAAGGAAATTTTTTAGTAGGATTTTTAAGGAAAATAATGTTTCAGGAAGAGTGTAAAAATGCCCGTCTAAAACATACAGTTGTCTTGGAAACCTCTTTCTGTAAATAACCTAATAACGCAGCATTATGTATTAGAGAGAATTGAAACCATTAAAAGAAATGAACAGAGATTATGAGTTTGTTTTGGTGTTTCGTTTCGACCTCATCTAGTTTTTAAATATTCCTTATTATTTATTTTGACGTGTAAAAGCGGTTTTTCAACCAATTTACAGAAACAAAATATAATTTACCAACATCAAGATTTCAAATCTTTTAGCACCCTTTACGAATGTATCTACACCTTGCCGTTATCTTATAAACAAAGTTTGAGTTGATCAAAATCAATATGACCTCATTAACACGAACTCTGCTTACCTACATATAAAAGCCAGCATTTCGGCCCCACCTGCATCTATTTACTGCCCCTTTCAATCCCTGAGCTTGCACGTTCAACCACTACAATTTATAAAGCAATTTTAAACATCGTCGATCCCCTATAAATCAATGCTTTACCAAACTAGCCGTACATTTATTATGGTTAAAGGATGAAAAACGCCAATACATTTTCGTAACCAGTTTATTTAGATCCCTCAAATTGTACCGACCAAGGGGCTCGTGGCTAAATAATAACAGCCGCACGTGTCCATCGAAGGTTAAGCTATGCTAGCCGCGGTCGGTTCGTGGATGGGTCCACGAACCGACCGTCCATAACATATCGAGATCCCTCCGTGCCTCAGTTGGTCCCGGCTGTCTTACGTAGATATTTGACAGTGGTTACGGGTACTCAGAAGCCCAAAAGCCTGACAACCAGTCTTATCAAAGGGTAACGTATATTACCCAGTAACCGGGTTGTGGATGCATCCGGTTAATCTGGAAGCCGACCCCAACTTATTTGCGAAAAGGTTAGACGGATTGATACTGTATTGACAAATGATTTTACGACAAAAAAATTAAGTGAATAGGAAAGTGGGCGGCCTGTTTAAGTGGTTATATCGGGAATTGTCTATACTTACATAAAGATACTGTGTATAAAATTATTCGTAAAGAAAAAAAGCTCTTACGTGGATTACTTTTTCGTTTAGTGCCTATTTCCACTGTCGTAATGTTTATTTGGATTCTATTTCGACAAAAATTAAGACTGTATTCCCCAAAAAGAGTAAATCAATTTCGAAATATGGCTGGAAAAATAGTAAAACAGGAACTTGCGTCGGCGCGTCGAGGGCGCGCTTAGGGCATGGGAAAGACGCGCGTCATGGTAAGAAGGCAGATTGTAAAATATACTACATATTTTACAATCTGCTGATTCAATATTTTGAAAATATAGTAAATGGGACGTCTTTTTAACCGACTTCTTCAAAGAGAGGAGGTTCTCAATTCGTCTGTATGTTTTTTTTTTTTTTGTATATTTGTTACGCGATTACTCCGCCAATTATGAATCGATTTTGATGATTCTTTTTTTGTTTGGTAGGTCATGCTTCCGAGGTGGTCCCATATAAATTTTATTAACCCTGCTTGCGTAATTTTTGAGTTAGCTTCAATATTACGTATTTTTCCCGCTTAGTTTATCTAGACGATATCCTGTTTGACTCCTTCACTGTTATTTACATAGCAGGTAGTGGTATTCGGATTTGTGTGGGGTAGGTACCACAACTAAAAAGTGAAAAATAAAAACTTAAAAAAAAAAAAACAACCGACTTCCAAAAAAACACGAAAAAAATTAAAAATAACTTTAATTTCGGAAGTCGGTGGCAAAAAACGGAAATTGAAAAGCAAAGACACCGACTTCCGAAATTAAAGTTATTTTTAATATTTTTTGTGTTTTTTTTGGAAGTCGGTTGTAAAATAAATGTTTAGTCCTTAGAAAAATTGGAGACATTCGTGTTTTATCCCCTTGTAAACGTTGGGTGAATACTAAAGGGTAAAATAAATATTCTGTGAAAGGAAATAATGTTTGTTATTTTTCTTAACGATGATAAAAATAAAACATAAAATCTAGAGAGACTTGTAATTTAATAAATTGTTGTGTCTATTAAAACTTTTTTTGTTTCAGTTAACAATGAAAAGTTACATAAGTACTAGTTTATTGTCACTTAACTTTATTCTAGATTATATACTTCGTATGAATGTTATGTTTGAGCACTTTCTTGAACTCAACAACTTACTACAACTTAAAGTAATTCCTGTTTTTTTTGTTAGCCTGCATTGTGTCCCACTGTTGGGCAAAGGCTCCTGTTTTTCCTTCCAAGCCTCTCTATTTTCTGCGATTTCAGATTAGATTTTATCCTTTTTACCTACTAAATCTGCGTGTCCATGTTCTTAACATAAATAATAGCAATAGGTATGCCTCTGTTATTATTGTGTCTACACACGTGACACCAATGTTCCTTATCACATTGCTTCAAGCTGTGATTTCCTCGCAAAGAAAGAAAAACAAAGTAAAAAAACATTTGTGAAGAAACACTCGGATTGAATAATAAATTCTAAGCGAGTGCGATAGCGGGAAAACGACGTTGGCGCCATCTGTTATGTCGAGCGTCAACTAGTTTGTACAAACAATAAAGTCAGACATACACTGAATTCATATACCTACGTCTGCCTAGGCTGCGTATTACGTCAAATAAATCATAACTTCCCTAAAGTTTGGAAACAAAGAAATCCAACTTTCCTTTATTATTTTTGTAAAAACTTAGGCAATAGATAGGCATAGATACGTCCACTGAGATGGACGTTATAGGGCTATAATGTCGCAAGGACCTACTGGACTCTCCTGAGTCCATTACATTGGTATATCCTGAGTACATTAGTAGACATTGGCGAAGAAACACACTACGCATTGGTACGTAGTGGTAATTCATGAATATTTAAAAATTACGTCGTCTAACGCTTTTTGATTTTAAGCACATGTTAGAATTTTAGAATCTTAAAATCAATAGATAATTAAAAACATTTTCCAAAAATTTCATTTACCAGGAAACTGAAATCACAAGAGAATACCTAAAGGTCTTCTCTGCAGTTCATGTATGTAACTTTTAACTTTACTACAATATTTTGTTAATGCAGCTCCAAAAGTTTAGTTATTGTAGCAAGTCCTGAACATATTTAATATGCATAGCAAGGTAACATCGTAATGTTGTCTTACTATGCATATTAATGACGCTGAACTTACTCGTACTAAAAACATTTCAAAAACAAATATACCCTAAAAGGCATTAGAAGAGGAAAGTTAGAATCAATTTAATTTTGCCCAAATGTTTACTTTACCTGTACCTAGTATACTCAGATTCTAGAAATGAATGCTTGTGAGACCAACAGATGACTGATAACTCGTCAACCAAATATTTGCTTACCCAATTTGGTATTTTAAAAGTATCATTTCCACTATTCTTAGTTAGACAATAACGAAAAACTGAAAGAAAAAATGCCAGGTAATGTTTATCGTGCCCAAAAACCACATTTCTCCCTCATGTCTACACATCTCCTAAATCTTAATCCCAGACAGGCAACACTGCTTTTAACGCCTTCATCTATACGAGCGTCCGTCAGTAAATTCCATCATCGTATAGATCGATAGCTACTAGACGCGACGCCTCGTTACAGCTACGTGATCGCCATCGGTATTGCCTATTTATACACATTGTCGGCTTCAACGGCACTCCCGACTTCCACGGACATAACCAGCATACAAAGATCCCCCATAACTCCCACCTTACCTTCAACTGTTTGAATATCCAAGAGCACGGGAGGTCCGTACAATTGGGGGGGTTGAAAAAAAAAATAGAGAAATGAAGCAGTTTTCGCGAATTCGATCGGCCTCGCAAAAAGACTGGAATGAAACTTAGTTGAACGTTAACTCTGCTATGAATGGGAGCTTTTCATACGGACAGTGATTACTCTTCAGTTCTTTATTTTTACATTGAATGGAATCGGATATGCACTGGCGAGTGCGGATATTAAATACTAGCTTCCGACAGCGGCTTCACCCACATGATTTCTATATGAATTAGAGCCTATGTTACTCAGCAGCATTCTACTTCTGTTGAAAGAATTTTCAAAATCGGTCCTATAGTTTTTGATTTTATTCATTACAAAAAATATACAAATTGTTTCTCTTTATAATATTAATGTAGATAACCATGTTTATCAACTTTGACTCGAGTGTGGTACGAATAAAGATAGTTTTTAATTTGAATGCCTTTGTTGGATAATGCAAATAGTTACCTAACTAAATTAACAACTAGATTGAGACTCACTTGCACCACAAAACACTAAGTATGTTTAATGCTATAATCTTAATCATCATAATCATAATCATCCTATAATGTTCCCACTGCTGGGACACAGACCTCCTCTCTGTGAGAGGGAGCGGGCCGTAATCCACCACGCGGGCCCAGTGCGGGTTGGTAGATGTCACATGTCTTCGAATTTTTGGTTCTAGGACATGCCGGTTTCCTCACGATTTTTTCCTTCACCGTTTTGAGAGCACTGGCGATGAAATAATTTACACAAAGTAAAACGTCTGTCAGGGTTCGAACCTACGACCTACAACTCATAAGTCGTGGCCGTTACCACTGGGCCACCACTGCTCCGAATATGCTTTACGAATTTAAAACATACTTCTTTCTCTATCATCTTCAAATGATTGAGAGAAACGCGGCGAAACGATGAACGCATTTAGCGATGTGTGGTTCAAATGGGCCTTAAAGCATCAGTGAGTCAATTACATCCCATATATGCTAAAGCTACAAACGAATACATATTTCTGTGTAAAAACTCTTAATTAATTCCAAGCTAAATCAACCAAAAACACCTTCACAACCCGCCATTACGTCATTCAACTAATGATTTAATTAAAAACATACGCATTGAAAACCGTCCAATCAGAACGCTGCATTCAAATGAGAGTGGTCCACCAGAGCGTTTTTGGACGACACAAACGCACGTAGGATTAATATAATCGGGCTTTCGGACCCGGCAGACAGAGGTGCACGCAAAATGACCTGAGTTGAATACTAAATCGGAAAATACGTATGTTCAGTAATACATTCGGAATATGTAGTATTGGAAGGATTAAAAGAGATTAGCGTTCATAAAGGAGGATGAAAAATAATGTAAAATGGTGGACAGAGATTAGGGCTGTTATGGAATGAATAAAGGGTGTAGTTTTATTGCACGTCAATCAATAAAAACAAACTATAACTTTTCTAAGCTAAATAGTAAAAGTTCTTACTTTTTACTCATCGCCAAGAACTAATCTAATGATGGCTTTAGAGAGCGATGCAACACTTCACCCAATGTCGACGAATTGTCTTCCGACTGACCAATATGATTTTCTTCTGGAAACAATGAAAACTGTTTCTGTATGGCATCGTTTAAATAAACTGCCGCTGAACATACACTTTATAAAATAAACTGGTAACATCTCTGCAACATAAAATGTCCAGTGGTAAAGAGAGCCTGCCCATGGAACAAAGGATCGTACGCACAGGACTAAGAGGATAATACCGTAATCACAAAGCTAAGCAAGCAAACTAGTAGATAAATACTGTTTGACCACAGCAGATGACTGATGCAGGAAATCGAACTTTTATGCCCGATTGTTAAAGTCTAAAATTCGAACGGAATGTAACTCTTTGAAAATGCGTAATTTGGCATTAAAAAAACTTTCTCAAACCGTCCTGCTATGACTAGTCTTAGAATTCACCGAGCTATCAGTGTTAAGTACCTACTTCGAAATAGATTTCCGATGCAAACTCGTGCAATATAAATGATTAGTGCCTTCAAATCGCAATTCCCACCTGAAATACCATCACGTTCTCATTACAGAATTCTAGAACACAAGCTCCAAATATTTCAGAGCTGCAGTGCTCAGCATTATTGAAAAAGTGGAATATTACAACGTGCCAAGTGCGAGCGTTGTGTTCGATGCACCGGCCCATTGTTCGCATGTCTTCGAAGCATTATGCCAAGACGAACCTCTTGGGAGCTGACCTACTTCGAGCCATATCCCTAAGTGCTTACGCATCTAGGTTATTGGGCTATAACAGATCTGTTCCTTTTGTATTTGTTCGATGTGTCCGTCGGGAGGTATTATGAAAGATTGTTGATGCAGGTTGGAACATTATTGAGGTTGTGTTGAATAATTCATAAAAAATATCGTTTACCGGTGTTTCGTAAAAATCGTCGCCATAAATCGAAAATGTAACTGGAACTACAAAAGGCTTTGATTGACTCTAAACTATTATCTTAAATCTAGTTTGAATAAATGAAGGATACCCACTTAAAAATATAGGGGAGCTCGTGGCTAAGTAATAACAGCCGCTCGGGTTGATCCATCAGGTTAAGCTACACTCGCTTGGGTACGCACATCGCACGGGTTGGTCCGTGGATGGGTGACCATTTTCACATATCGAGACTCTTCCGTGCCTCGGAAAGCACGTTAAGCCGTTGGTCCCGACTGTTATTTGTGGATCTTTGTCAGTCCTTACGAGTCGTCAGAATCCCGAAAGTCTGACAACCAGTCTAACCAAGGGGTATCGTATTACCCAGTTACTGGGTTGTGGAGGTCAGATAGGCAGTCGCTCCATGTAAAATACTGGTATTCGGCTGCTCCGGTTAGACTGGAAGCCGACCCTAACATAGTTGGGAAAAGGCTAGGCAGACCTACTTAAAAATATAAATTGGCTGAAATTGATTAGGGCATAGATGGTCATTGTCATTTTAAGTGGATGGGTGGTTTTCTATTTATTAAACTTTATTTTAATGTGCTTGCATAATCTGTGGAGTATGTCCTAATTGGATGGACCTAGGACATAACTTCAGAAATAAGTAATTAATAGAAAAAAAAAATAGACTTGTCTTCTTGTCACTTCAATAAGGGGAACATATTAAGAGGACGACATATAATAAGTCCCTGTAACAGTATTGAAATTGATAGGAGGTTGATAATATTACACTGTATCGAGTATCGCTCGCTTTTATCGTAGATTGCGTAAATGGAAATCTGGCTTTCGAGCAGAAAAACAATGTGCTCTTGCCAAATCGAAGCGGTTTTACCGTGAAATGTAAAAAAAGTGATATTTTTTCCGCAACATTTTACACATTTTTGTAACCCTGGCTTTGGTTCTTTTGCATTCGTGAGTCTAGTTTTGTTGCATTTTCGATTGCCCTTTTATTAATTTGAAAGCTTCTCCCGATAATCTTCTTCTTAGCGTGTCGATGGCAATCTAAATAGACTCCCGATAATAAACAGAATGATAAAGATGACATAAATCTAAATATCAATCTCTTAGATAAAGTTTAAAACTAAACCTAGAAAAGAAGGTGCTTAGTTCGTTGAAAACTTTTAAAACAACGATTTTCGGTTCAAACTATATGGCCATCATTAATAGCGTAGCTCCCTACTTGAATGCAGAATAAGCCTTATCCACATAAGGGGAGTGACTTGCAAACTTGTGCCCAGACAAAATCACAGGCAGATTGCAAAAACTCAATACCCCACCACTTAGCAAACAGCCTTATCTTTGCTTTTAAACGCTTACTAGTAAGAGATACCCTATTACACGGCAAATCCCATGATAGTTCAGACTAGTTGCATTGTCAACTCTCGTTATAAACAAGGATAACTTTACACCCACCAAAGTAACTGCCAAAGGATTTTCAACCTCACGTGTAGACTATAAGGTAATGTGGAATTTTTCGGGCAGCAAAGTTAAGTTGGCAATACAAAGCAGACTAATGCTGCCACGTGGCGCAGACGCAGCCTTGTTTAATCTTCATCCCTTGCCTTTGATGTGAACGGTCCCCATGTTTGTCTAAACACAGGTTTAATTACAAGCTCATTAATTTTGTACTATTTACCGCTGAAAGAAGTACGCTTGGACGTTTTGGCCGTGATGTTGTGACGTTGAACGTTGAATTTCGACGCGGTAAGATTTACTTAGGTGATACTTATGTATTTGGCGCTGGTTTTCGTGTTGTCTGACAAATGCGTACCCAAAATACACAACTATAACAGCGTTTCGTTCTTTTGAAATGCGGTTTGATAAATAAAATTAAGTGACCACGTTCAAATTCTGAATTTACAATTGTCGATCTATTTTGAAAATATCTCTTACCATGAAAACTTATGTGAGGTGACTTGAAGAAGTGTTGTCAGTAGTGTAAATTCCTAGCATCAGGTGGAATGAAAATTCACTTCAAGCCCACTTGACCTAAGTTTTCTCGGTGAGTTTTTCCCAGAATAGACCTGTGCCCTGTTTATCAAAACTTACAAGCCTTGTCATTATTTAGTTCACAAGGTACTTTGTTTTGACACTTTTATTCGTGATTTTTTGTTTATCAAAAAAAAAAATTGGTTGCCTGTAAAGTCGGTATACGGGCGAAAGTTTTACGTGACAACGACTTTGAGTGGTTTTAATGTGAATATTCATTCGTATAGTAGGAAGAAGGATGAAATAATAGTAACAATTTAAAACATTTATTTATACAAAGAATTATATTTAAAACATTAATTTATACAAAGAATCTCGCACTGAATTTCATATTAACAAAATTTTATTTTTACCTTTACACATACATACGTAATTATATACAAATATACATACATGTCTGTCTCTCTCGCTCTTAGGCGGGCTAACCATGCCCGAGTGGAAGGGACGCGTGCCTCTCACTCGCTCTCATTGTGAGCGCATAACGTGAGCGGAGCGTAACGCAGTTTCTTGAAGTGTCACCCGGCAAACCAATTTATAAGACGTTGTCACGTCAAAATATTTGTAAGTTACAACTTGTAGAAAATCATAACAAATCCTGAGAGTGTCGCGCGACTCTCTATTCCGTCTTACAAGTTTACAAGTGTCGTGCTTAGTACCGCAATAAAAGTTTAAATTCAATTTTCTTTTTTTAAATGTGGTCCAAAGAGAGATGACCTGATGCCCGTGTCACAGCAGTGGGAACATTATGGCTGATTATAAATATAGAGATGAGCTATGAATTTAACGAAAATTAACATTCTAGGTAACTTGTTAACGTGTAGACTTGTAACTTTGATAAACAGGGCCCCTGTTGTAAATCTTGTAACGTAGCATCACATGACATTACGTTTGAACTAATGAACGTAAAATAATATAAAACTAAAATAAAATTGAAATATTTCAATACGTTTAATCACTCAATTAATTTTCCTGTGTTCACTCTGGAATTAAACAAAATTTATAGCGACTACGTTTTAAAATATGCCCACATTTTGGCAAACTCAGACATACTCCACGACAAAACGTAAATACTTAAGCACGTAGATAACAGCAGGCTCTTACTTGAAATTGCTTGGATGACAACTTCATTTATAGCTTCATAAATATGAGTGGTCAAGTTTGGCACTACTCCAAACATGAAAATTGCCATACTATGAATGCATGTGCACTAGTGTGTGAGATAATTCATGTAGTGTCCGGGTCTGGACAGACATCTCAATAAACCTATCTTTTTATGCAATCTGAGTCAGATTGCATGAAAAGATACACATTGGTGACGCTTCTTTATTCTACAGGTGCTATTGAACGGATTATGATAATCTGTGAAAAAAAACCTATCCCATTTTTTGCGAAAAACTACTGTTTTTATTTGTTATTTTTTAACTTTGACTTCAAAACGATTTTTCGTATTGCGGTTGTGTCCGATGTACGAACACACTTGCTCGATCAAATACTTTAGGTTTTAGAGAATTTTTTTCTCTGTGGGAATCGAATCCGCAACACAGTAGCATAGCAGCCAATAACGATTTTAGGAAAAAAATACAAATAAATAATTATGATTGCTTTCACTCTTACATTCCATCCTTACTTCCACCATCTTTATTCATTCACAAAATGCAAGACACCGACCAGCCTTAGCTGCGCAGCGAGGCGTGTCAAATCACTATAATTATAACAAATTTCGTTTGTCGCTGTGTATAAACAATGCTAATTTGGGACCATCTGCCTGTTCTGCATGCAAGGCAAGAGCGCAATTACAGGGATTATTGCGTCGGGAGTCGTCTGCCCATTAAATAAACGTTACAAGTTTACCGTTTTTGTTCGGGGGTGAGTACGGGTGACGCTGCATCCAAGATGGCTGTGTTTCTGTATGCAAATTGATTGTTTTACTTTCTTGGTGCTTTAAAGAGGTTTTAATTGTTTGTTTTGGGAATGCTGTTTAAAATGCAAGTTTGCATTGAAGTTTCGGAAATTAAAGCAAGAAAAATTTGAATAAAACTCTTGTTAGGTTAAACTCAGATTGGATGGAAATCGACAAAAAACTTGCCATTTTTTCCCGTTACAAACAATCCCCATCCATTTTCGCCAGCCTATATAAATGATATATAACTTGCCAGCAACTTACTCAGTCTACAAAGTTTGGCACAAATACTTAAGCATTATAATCTCCGGCGCTTAATATTCGCCCCCATTACGTAATAAATTACAAGTAATCCTATAAATCACATTCTAACCCGGGCAAGTTCAGTGTCATTACAAAGTCTTATTAATCAAAATGAATCAAAATGTCGAGTGAATTAAGAAGGCTAGAGACTCTCGCATTGCGCGTGTTATCTCGCAAAACCAGGTGACATTTTAGGGTTGCCGATTTAGAATCGATTCTTTAGGAACCGGTTTTATATAAATCGATCCATAATATCAATAATCATAATTGACTCTCATCGTTCTTCATTAACATTTGGTTTCGAATATTGGAAGATCTCACTGTCACGACGCTTCAATCGATTTTTATGATCATGTAGAACGCAGCGTCTAGTTTCAGATCACTCGAGACCAAATAATTTATTTAGTTAGTTGATGATCCGATAGATCATAATATACTTCTTGTTTCGCATTATGCGAATATCATCAAGTTCTATTTGATATTATCCTCCAAATCGATTCTAAATCATTCGAGTTCTCCAAACCTGATTCAAAGACACCGAAAGTGGAACAACCCTAAAAGAGAGCGAGAAAATAAAGTCTGTGGCAGTAGTGTTGGACATCTCGCGACATTATTCATGTTTATCGCTCCAATGCCCGGCCGTGCGACGCCGCAATTAGAGGATTTTCTTCTACCCACGTTTGGTACACAAAGCATTTAAAACCTTTTGTATTTGTTGTTTTTAAATACGGACGGAAATGGCTGGTATGAGGAATGTATTTTCAGAGATTTGCGGGGGAAAATGTGGAAAATGGTATGTTTCTAGTCGCAATCTTTGTCTTTGTTTTTTATTAGATAGGCAATACGTAGCATTTGCTGCAATGATTTATATTAAAAAAAATTATGAATGTAAAAGAAAACCTATGCCAGCTGATTCTTTGACATGGTCCCATTAATACCCTAGAGTTATGGGATATCAAAAAGAACACCTTGTATAACAGTACAGAACAAAAACTAGTTTTGAAAAACAAAATATAATTTTATAGTTAAAAGTCGCACATGTATCAAAAAAAATCAGCTGTTTCCTACATTTGTGTTCACTTAAATCGACAAAATGTATGGAACAGCTGATTTTTTTTTCGCGATTTCAATATTGGTCCCATAAAAAAGTTGTTCAAAATGATGAGTACAATGACCCCTTTTCGGGTTTAGCATAAAGAAAAAATAACGTTGTATATCACTTACTTTGTTAAAAAAATACAGATTATTATCTACAAAATATGTCAGTTTTGGTACTGAATTTACCAATTTTGTTTCATGTCAATCTTGTACCTTAGGTCTATCGTGTAGTACATAATATGTAGGTACCTATGACAACATTCTAATCTAAATTTATTTCGAAAACTCCCTTTTATTTGTTGCTGTAGGTACACAATTTAATTAGAAGCCTCCACCTTCCACTTAATGGCTTATACCTTACGTACATGGACAAGCTTACTAATTAAAACAAAAACAAAATGGTCACTGAAAACAAAACACGTTCGACAAAGTTAGAATATTAATGTACCCTATCTCGAACGGTCTGGTCCCCGACTAGTGTTGTTTGTGTCGTGAATTTCCGGGATGTTTGCTATCCAGGTTTGTGGACAAGCCGGAGTAAGTACCTACTGTATTTACTGTAATATTGTTCCTTTATAGGAAATCGAATACATTTCGGAATGTAGGTTAGGTTATGTATGTTAGTTTCAGAATAGTTGCAAAATGTTGGAATGTAAAATAAAAACATTTTCGTCACTTCATTTTCACTTTGTTGGTAATCAAAACTGTTTTTGTGTCGTTGACTGAATTTGACGAAGAAGTTTATAATTAGATACGGCAATCAATTTGTCGGTACTTATATACATGTGTAGACAACAGAAAATCGGTGAAAATACAAATAAATTCATTTTTTTTGCAAGTCTAAAACGACACGCGGTTCCCAACATTTCATTCCCATTTTCCGGGACTTGCAACTCAAGCACATCACTAGTCATCCGCGGTCCTCACTAATACAGATGATCACTCTATTCGAGGTAGTGCCGACCGGATAAATCCTCGGACAAAAGCACCGGAACATCTAATAGGATTATACCAACTTTGTTTTTGTTTCTGCATTAATTATGGTAACAGGAATGTTTTAGGTATTTTTCTGCGGATTATCGTACTTTAATTAGGTACGGATTCAGGTGCTATTATAAAGTGCCTTCAGATGGATTAATACTACGTATGTGTTTACTGAATTAGTAATTTGAAAAACCTATGTACATCTATTTATACGTCAAACTTAGAATATGTATATTTTCATTCGTTTCAGATGTTTAAAAGGAGGAGGAGGAGGGGGTTTATTAGTTTGAAGTTTTTTATATTTATTTAGATTTACCAACTTTCGAATACAGACATTATAGGAAAGAACGAATGTGTTGTGTGAGTTATTGCATCAATTCCCGAAATATTTGTATCTAGTCTAAGTGAAGATCTGAAAAAAGCTAGTCACTGTTGGCAATACCGAAGGAAAGAGAGCACGAGGCCGGTCGCCAACACGATGGTCGGACCAAAGACAAGAAGCTACGTCCTCAGGCAAATTTCAGCAATGGTTATGACAACATTGGACCGGAGTCGATGAATGCAGATTATATGTTTAAGGGCCTACCCAACTTCAATTTTATCCCGCTCGCACCATACTACTTGCGGCCTGAGTGAGAGCGAGACGGAGTGGGTGCTGTTGGCTCCAAGCTTTGAATAGTTTAGGTAATTGCTTTTTACGGGAAAATAATGGCTAATGCTTTATAGTTATTTCAGTTATAATGCAAAGTTTCATGATCTAATTTGAAGTTTTTTTAATACCAGCGGTTTATAGTTCGGTTTAGAAGTAACTTTGGATTTTTTTCTATAGAGATTATGTATCCTCAACTTTAACATTACATTTATTTCAAAATGAATGCTGCAGTATTTTCGGCATATCGGAGGATCATGCTAAGCAATTTGAGGTAGGGTTGGCCCTTAAAGGGGTCTAGTGACCACGATCCTCAGTAATGAGGGACCGATTGAACAAGAAGGAAGTGAACATCTAGTATGATTTGGAAAAAAGTACCTAATTAATTATTCCAAAAGTTGCTTGAGTGAACAAACTGCACCTTTCTCCCGGTTTTCCTCCAGTTCAACTACCTTTAATTTTTAAAGCTACATAAAATACAAACACCAATATACATCAAAGACTCCCAAGCAATTCTCCTAAGGCTCTATCCTTAAGTAAAATGAACAGGCGACACCACCGCATTCCCCTTATTTTCATAGATTAACAGTCACCTTACCTTAGGGTAGGATAATATAATTACGACCAATCGATGCCTCCCTAAGTACCACACAGAGGGCTGCAGGCATCATGCTGGTATATTTATAGGCACATTTTTAAAACACAGCAATAAAAGTCATGGTCGTAGATTTGGTTGTTCATTTTCTGCAATTAGAAATCACTGTCATCATCTGCCTAGCCTTTTCCCAACTATGTTGGGGTCGGCTTCCAGTCTAACCGGATGCAGCTGAATACCAGTATTTTACATGGAGCGACTGCCTATCTGACCTCCACAACCCAGTAACTGGGTAATACCCCTTGGTAAGACTGGTTGTCAGACTTTCGGGCTTCTGATGACCCGTAATGACTATCAAAGACCCTCAAAAGACAGCCGGGACCAACGGCTTAACGTGCTTTCCGAGGCCCGGAGGAGTCTCGGTATGTAAAGATGGTCACCCATCCACGGACAAACCACGGCACGCGTAGCTTAACCTGTTGGATCGACCCGTGCGGCTGTTATTACTTTGCCACGATCACTGTGAAAGTAGATTTTTCTCAAAACTTAATTTGCTCATTTTGTAGATGAGTTACAAGTATATCGCAATAAATTCATTTATTTCAATTAACCGCCCGGTCCCGAACGTAATTTATAATCGTCGGGAGGAAAAACAATCGATCCCCAGCGTAAATTTAAATCGTCGGACGGTTGCCATGCAGTTACAGCTCTTTGTCGCTTGGGATACGGGCTATGATGGTCTATGGGCAGTAGAACTCTAGAGTTGGATAGACTATAAGTCAAATTAATCGACTAAAACATAAATTTAGCAAGAGGACAACACTGAAATAAAATAATAAATTGACAAGTAACAACACGTTGACAGTGACGTGTCATGGCGCGGGCGCGGTGGGCCTCTTTGCGTAATAAAATCAATATTTCGTGTTTTAGTGGCGTTATTGACTAGAAGTGTTATAAAATCTATTTATGAATAGTTATTCCGTAATTATCGATAATAATATTACCAAAATAAAACAGTTTAATGTACAAAAACCGTGTGTGAAAACATGAGCCGTGAGTGTGTGAGTGAGCTACTGAGTGAGAGTGATTATAGTGTATAGTGATAGTTATTGGGGTCTACAGCTTGGTAAGTCATGTTTAAATTATAAAAATATAGGTTTTTCATAATTTATAAGTAATTTGAAACAGTTTTACGACATAATAACAACATTTTGTTGTCAAAACACGATCCGTGAAATCAAGGTCACGATGTACTCATGTTTCGTAATATTTTGTGTTTTTTATTTCTGTTATTATCATAAACTGCTATTGTTGTAAGATTAGTTATCTATTCATAATGCTTCCTGCAAAATTTTGTTACAATCGATTCAGTAGTTTTTTGTTAGTTCGTCAAAACAAAAGAACAAAGAAATTCCCACGCACACAACGATAACATTCATTATTTGTAATTTCCATTGTATTATTCCACCTATTGTATATAGATAAGTATGTGCTCTGGTTATTCAAGAACCCAAAACACTTTACTTTATCGAGCTGCGTTCAGTATATCTCAAGTTATTGTGGATTTCTTGGTGCCTCTGATACGCGAATCGGGGCCCGGGGCGTGAAGTGGGGGCGCTCGGGCCCCACTGCGAGTTATTAGCGACGTGATCTGGACCGAGCGGACAAGACCCATTGCTAACACAAATTAATAGAAATCATTATTATCAATTAAAATTAAACTAAAACAAATAAAATCAAACTAAATCAAATCAAATAAAAAAATGGAATAACTAAAATTTAATTAAATTAAACTAAAACAAATAAACTTTAACTAAAACAAATGTTCTAAGTTGATATGCTAAGTAGTTTTGTTTCCACTGGCGCGCGGCCTATTGTATTTGTTGTAGCTAAATTCTAGTATCTTCTCTATCCTCTATCAAAGAATAGGTCGAATTTCCAATAATAAATCAGTAAAAAAAATAACCTTAATAAGCGAAAAACTACACCCGTGCCTCTTTTCATCATAATCTTTTTAGCCGTAACACATCCACTGCTGGATATAGGCCTGGGATCAAGCGTCGCCACACGGCCTTACCTTTACGGTAAGACAATTATTTTAGCAAATCGATGCCTCCCTAAGAAAAGAGGGCTGGAGGCATCATGCTGCGATATTTATAGGCACATTAAAAAAAAACCCCAATAAAAGTCAACAGCAAGGTTCTCTCAATTACATCTGCAGTTTTTCTTCCACGTTGGTGTTTTATTAATTTTAGGGGATAAAAGAATTTGATGTTGAGTGTTTAACATAATTATAATTGTTTTGATTATCTTGTCATTATTATTAAGTCTAGTTAATTTTATTTTGCAATGGTTTTGAAAGCTTTTCACAGCGGACTTTTATGGAAATAACTTACCATCATCATAAACGCGGCATTTTTATATGACCTAAAGTATTTTAATTTAAAATATTGTTACACACCTATTCAAATTAATATAGTTACGGCTTTGTACTGTGGCACTTGTGAAAAATATTGACCACGAAATATACCTAGTATCAGTCCACTGCCCATTATTTCCTCTCTGTTCCATTATAAAATACCTACTGCAGACTGGAGAATTAAGGTATTTGTAACAAAATTATTATTTTAATAACAGAACCAGGGAAATGCTGTTAGTCAGTCAGTTTTTGTCGCAAAATTATTGATGAAATATAACCATTTGATTAGAGTTCCAAAGTATTACTGCAATATCCATTCATAACCGCTAAAATATTTACAAACTTCACGCACCATCTTTCAACTCCGGAAAAACGTTATTTATTCGGAGATATTCCTCAAAAGATCACGATTCTAAGTACGAATGAAAAGAACAACATCATTCATCATACAAGACGGCTCAAGGGATTCCCAGTCTATTCCATTCACGAGTGAACCAAATCTTTTGCGTGGTTCCCTTCGACATTGAACCGCCATGACGAATGTGGGGACGTGAATGAGTGTCACTCTTGGCAATGTAATAGGCTTTCAGAAGGCCTCTTAACTTATTCATAGTGATGTAAGTTGGTAGTTTGCTTTGGCGATAAGTTTTGGGAGTTGTGTTTTCAGAGGTATGTGATTGTTTTTGTTTCCAGGTAGTAAAATCATACTTAGCTGAGCATAATAATTCACATTATGTTTATAATAGCAGACAAGCTTAAATTATCATGCCAGCCATAACAACAAACAACAAAGAAATTCAGAGTTCTGTCTACTCGATCTTCTTATAACATGCATATAAAAAATCCGTCACTGAATTAATTTCATTCATTCACTGAACTTTGTGCTAAATTTTTATTTTCATCTCTTTAATTTTTCTTTATTAATATCTCCCGCCCCGACGGCTAGTCTCCGTTGAGATTAGCCGCCGAAATACGGTTTGGAGGACTATATTATCATCTAGAAGAAAACCAGCACAATTGCTGTTCTGTCATTACTGTTATATTCTTTTAAATGAGGTCAAAAACATAAATGACAATATCAAAACAAATTAAAACCAGAAAACTCGCAGAACTAGCTCAAATAAAGAGGCAGAAACTAGCAGTTTTAAATGAATTTAAAACGGAAAATATCCTCGTTTATCTGAAGTGGCGCGCAGTGAGCAAAACATTGCGTTCTGTGCAGGTGTCACATTGGATTAATATGTCGCCCTTATATTTATTGCAGGCCATTATTATGAAACTCAGCAGTGTTCTTTTAATTGATATTTTATTGGTTATTGTAATGTTGTCATTGTTGAGACTGAGGATTGTTTTATCAAGCGTGCAGCGTGTCATAAAATGTCCTGTACATACGGAAATCAATGATATTTTTGATTTATCTGAACTATTAAAGATGAAAACACTGTTGCGTTTATGACTGACTAGCTGCCCCCCGCGGTTTCACCCGCGTGTCTCGATCCCATTGGAATATCGGAATAAAAAGCATCCTATGTCCTATTCCAGGTCATGGTCTACCCATGTGCCAAATTTCATCTTAATCCGTTCAGCCGTTTTAGCGTGAAAGCGTAACAAACAAAGAAACTCACTTTCACATTATAATATTAGTTGAGATTCTTCAGATCTGTAAAATTTACTCTACTAAAAAGCCAGGTAGGATCTATTCCGCACCTGATAAAAGAAGTTTTGATGCTTCACCATTTTAGGAGGGTCATATTATTATGTATATTAAGTTTCATCCATACTAATATTATAAATTCGAAAGTAATTCTGTCTGTCTGTCGTCTGCCTGTACGTTACCTTTTCACGCCTAAACCACTGAACGGATTTCGATAAAATATGTGTGGCATCACGGGGTAGGACATAGGCTACTTTTTATCGACATACGACACGCGGGCGAAGCCGCGGGCGGAAGCTAGTGTGAATATAATATATAGCCAGCTTACCTCCTCCTTTAGTATCCCTTTCATTGTTCCTACATAACAACTAAAATATAAACAGCCGCTGTCTTAGCTGTCTTATAAACGTTAATAAATCGATAGAAGAGAACAACAAAAGTTAGGAACTTCCTCGTCATTACCCGTCATGACCCTCCGAGGTCACCGACCTTGACATTCGACAGCAAACAAATTTCAAAGTATTCAAACATTTCCAAACACACCCAATGTAATCGTCCATATTGTGCGTTAATGCAAAAATATCTGACGTGAACAAATAAAAGGGTTGCGAGGGTGAAAATCTAAATACACAGGCATTTAGAGTTTGTATTTAATCCTTTATTTATGGCCTTCGTCAGTCTAAATAATTTTCGCGGGCCGGACATGCCGCAGGATTAATTCGAGCGCAGAATCATAATGGCTGCCAGGTAGAGTTAAAACTTCATTGCAAGTTGTAGCGGGCAGCAGGATTATGGAGTGTTGAATTATATACTGAGCGGTGCATCTTAAAAGGGTAGGCAGGCCGATTTAATAAATTATGTTCGTTTATTATGTATATTATGGTTACGCTGTTTTTGGATTAGATTATGGGTTTTGTGGTTTATTGTATTTGGTTCTGGTTATATGCACCCTTATTGACTTTAGGTAAACTGTGTAATTGCGGTTTGATAATGTTGTCTAATAATAATAATAGTGTTGTATATTAATATTTCTTTACAAAACTTTGCAATCAGCCTAATCCTAACTAATGTTACGCTTTCACACTAAAACGGCTGATCGGGATAAAAAGTATCCTATGTCCTATTCCAGGTCATGGTCTACCCATGCGCCAAATTTCATCCAAATCCGTTCAGCCGTTTTAGCGTATATATATATAATATTAGTTAGGATAGTGCTGGAAGTTTATTTTACTTTCGTATTGTTTTTGGAAAAATAAGAAAGAGGGAGTTAAGTTGGAAGTTACGTAAGTTCGCATTTAGTTGCTCTACTGAGTTTAACATAGTTACAGTTAGACTTTGTAACCAAGTTACAAACAAAGTACTACACTAACCTTAACTTAATTGGTACATTTTGTTCGAGGAAACAGCTGATACCTGCCTACGAAGACGAAGTTTTTCCAGAAATCTTTCCACTTTTCAAAAACAGAATTGTATTTGTAAAATTCCATTTTGATACCAAGATAAATAATTTTATAATAATACCAAAAGTAAAAGAGCCTCTTTCAAAATTCGAAACTTATATCGCATGTACTCGTAAACAATACTTACGTTTCCAAAAGCAAATCACGTTCATGCTACACAAATAAAATATTCAAGTGAAAATCTGGCCATCAAACAGCAAGCGTCACGTTCGGGCAAGACTTTATAGGGGAGAATAAGACGGGCCTGAACGGATCTGAACGGGCCTGAACGGGCACGGCTTGATTTATTCGACGTACGCTTCGCACGGTGAAGGTAGCGTGTCGTAATTCGAACGAGAGCGTAAATCTTGTTAATCGGAGAGGTAAGGGTTGGCTGGATAGGGCTTGTG